>CP136890.1:12137500-14537500 GCA_034359265.1 Canna indica
GAACCGTGGGCATGTATGAAGAGATCTTCAATCATGTTATCAATGTTAATTCCAGGCGCTAAGGGACTAGGAAATGACATTGATGTGTACTTACAACCTCTCATTTCAGAATTGAAGCTATTGTGGAGCGGAGTAACAGCATTTGATAGTATCTCCGGCGAACAATTTACTCTGCGTGCAGCTTTAATGTGGACCATTAATGATTTTCCAGCATATGCAATGTTATCAGGTTGGAGCACTAAAGGACGATATGCATGTCCCATATGCGGTGATAAGACAGATTCCCGTTGGCTTAAATACGGAAAAAAATATTGTTATTTAGGCCATCGTAGATGGTTGTCACAAGAACATCCGTTTCGTCAGGACACTGAATTATTTGACGGGACAATAGAAAATGATAATGCACCAGTGTCAGTTGATTCAAAAATTATTTACGAGCAGATTCAACACATTAAACATGTTTATGGCAAAACTACCAACACAAGTAAAAAGCGCACTCGAAATAATTTGGGTAGTGAGTCAGAAGGGATTAATGCAGACACACAAACTCAGCAAAGTTTTCATAGGACCGATTTTGGATTATGGAAAAAGAAAAGTATATTTTTTGAATTACCATATTGGCAGCATAATCCATTGCGCCATAATTTGGATGTTATGCATATTGAGAAAAATATATGTGATAATCTGATTGGTACTATATTGGATATTGATGGAAAAGGGAAAGATAATTTAAATGCACGATTAGATTTGCAAGACATGAATATAAGACATCATTTACATCCAATATTATTACCAAATGGCAGATATGATATACCCTTGGCAATTTATTCAATGTCCACTATTGAAAAGGATCTCATGCTGACATGTATCAAAAATATGAAAGTGCCCGATGGATATTCATCAAATAATACTAGATGTGTGAATCTCAAAGATCATAGATTACAAAACTTGAAGAGTCATGATTCACATATACTGCTTCAAGATGTTTTTCCGCATGCATTACGAGGAATTGTGCATAAAGATGTTCTCCTCATTGTTAAAGAGATTTCTGCATTTTTCAAAAAGTTATGCAGTGCCAATTTAGACCATTGTGCCCTGGACGATTTGCAATCACGTGTGCCTTTGCTCTTATGTAAAATGGAGCAAATATTTCCACCGAGTTTTTTCACTATTATGGTGCATTTGATGATTCACCTTCCAACATAGGTGAAACTTGGTGGTCCTGTTCATTACCGTTGGATGTACCCAATTGAAAGGTTTGTTTTATTTATATTTGTCTCGTGGTCCGCATGATTCACCTTCCAACATGAATTTGTCTCGTGTTCATAGGTTATTTATGAGATATAAATCTCATGTTCGAAATAAAGCACAACCAGAGGGATCCATCGCTGAAGGATATATTGCTGATGAATGTCTTACATTTTGTTCTCGATATTTAAATAATATTGAAACAGTGTTCAATCGACCGCAAAGAAATTATGAAGTTGAAAATATTGAAAACTACTTATTTTCTTCTGGTGGTCGATTTATTGGCAAAGCTCGCATTAGTACGTTGGATTTAAATGCGTATGCACAAATGCACAGATATGTCTTGTTGCATACTCCAATGATTGAACCATACAAAAGGTATCAATTGTTATTAAATGTCTCCATATTTTAAGTTATTTTAAGATTATTGGTGTAATTTTTATTTTATTGTCTCAGGCAATTTCTTGAAGAACAATGTCATATAAATAATTTATCAGTTCCATCAAATGCTCAACAACAAAGGTGGATCATAGAGAGATTCGCATTGTGGTTACAAGATAAAGTATCGGAAATGATACAAAATGATTGTGATGCTTCACTACTTGCATTAGCTCGAGGTTCAGTATCTGTAATTAAAAAATACGATGGATTGATTATAAATGGTTATAGATTTCATACCAAGCAACGAGAAAGATTGCGTAAAACACAAAATAATGGTTTAATGGTTGAGGCTGACAATCGTCAATATTATGGAGTTCTAACGGATGTAATTGAATTGGACTATCGTGGGGTATTCAAGGTAGTTCTTTTTCGTGCTGAATGGGTTGATATAAGAAATTCACGGGGTTTACGAGTGGATGAGAATGGATTCACATTAGTTAATCTTTCTCGATTATTTCATACCGGTGCATTTCTAAAAGATGATCCGTATGTGTTTTCATCACAAGCAAAACAAGTATTTTATATGTCAGATCCGAAGAATAATGAGTGGTCGCATGTCATAAATGTATATCCTAGAGATTTATATGACATCGGTAAATGACTTATTATTTATCAATATTATTTATATAATTTGTTAATCTTTATGTATTTATCAATATATAATATTATGTTATTATACAGGATGTCAAGATCAAGAATAATTGATTCAGATGCTGAGACTCGCGAGGAGGGTGAGCTTAGCCCCGAGAGTGATCATCCTGGGTCGTCACAAGGACGAATTCACAGACCTTTCTACATTTGGAGTTAGTTTTTATATCATTATACATGTGAACATTATTTATTTAATCAAATTGATATTAATATTTTCTGATGTAATTTAAAAACAGATAATACAACACAAATGCAACATGAAGGGTCTCCATATTTTACAGCTTCTTCTGTGTATACACTTAATTTCGACCAGTTAATTATGGTCAATTTTTCTGATTGGGGTCAAAGTCATGATGGCGGCCACAGATTATACTCACGTTTTATGGGGTTACTTGTGCGTGATTCTACATTCTTACCATTGACGCCTGACCCTTGGAATCAAATTTCTTCCATATATAAGAATGGATTATGGGAGCAATTATTGGTATGTTATGAATTTATATGAATTTATGTTAGATTGCATTATTTAGTTGCGTGAAATTATATATGCTTTATATATTTTGGGGTCAAACTAATATCATTTATAAATGCAGAGATATTTTTTGATCCCTACTGAGAACAGGGATCGTATTTATCGCACTACTATGGCAGCCTTCGACAGAAAATTTAAAAATCATAAACTTATATTAAAAAAAAAATATTTTAAAATTGAAGAGTCAAAAGAGGAAAACTACTCACATCGACCACGAAATGTTAGTAGAGAATCATGGATAAGAATGGTCGATTATTGGCATTCTTCGGCTAGTCAGGTAAAAAATTATATTTTGATACTTGTAATATTTATTTTATAATTATAATTAAATATGACAGGCTACGTCTGAACGGGGTCGAAGGGCAAGAAGTGCAACTCAAGATTGCATACATACTAGCGGTGCGACCCCTTACATTCAAAGACGTGCTGATTTTGTAAGTAGTTTAGTAAATAATTTATAATTTATTTGTTTTTATTTTTAATATCTTGTAAATAATTAATTTTTATTTATATTGTGTGAAGCGACGTACGCATAATAGAGAGCCCAGTGAGCTCGAAGTGTATAGAACAACACATCTTCGTAGAAGTGGACGAGGATATGTACGCGAAGAAGCTGCTCAATTTATGGTATAACACATCTATGAATGAATTAAATTAATATTTTTTAAATTTATAATCTATTTTTTGAAATGTAGGCCACCGCCGAACAAACACTTAATGAACGACTTGAGACTAATCCAACAACTGAGCGAGTTCAACTCGAGAACCAAGTATATCGGGAAATATCTGGTCCCGAACATCATTCTCGAGTTCGCCTACAAGGGATTGGAGTCACACCAAGTCAATTTTATGAACGGCATCGACAATCTTCTGTTGCATCTTCCCACGATGCAACATATGACGAGCTTCGGCGGCAACAAGAGGCTGCAATGAAAGAAATGCAGCAAAAACATGATGCTGAGATGAGGGAGGTTCAGCAAAGACTGAACAGAATGGAGCAGATGTGGTTTCAACAACAATTTAATAATTCATCGTCACAGGGACTAAATCCAATTATTAATCAAGCTAATATGTTTTCCTCGCCAATTGATTATGTATGTATTTATTTAATTTATTTGTAGTTGATATTTTTAGCATTGTAATTAATTAAATATGTTTTTTAACAGGATCGATTGTATGTTCCTGAAAGTCTTCCTCACGAAATACCACCGGCTAATCTCGGAGAAGGTACAAGTAAAGATCCATTTCTAAACTGTAAGTAATTTATATATTGTCATACTGAATATTTTAATTAATAATATTAAAATTTATATGCTTATAATTGATATAAATGTACAGATAGAGATGTTGATCCGTATAGAGAAGACGACGAGGAAGACCAAGAAGACGAGGAGGAGCAGGAGGATATGGACGACGATGAAGATTAAATTATTTAATTTTATTTGTAAATAAAATTACTGTTTAAATTAAATTTTATTTGTAAATAAAATTACTGTTTAAATTAAATTTTATTTGTAAATAAAATTACTGTTTAAATTAAATTTTGTATTACTGTTTCAATTTTGATGATAATTTGATTAATTTTAAATTAATTAGTTAATTAATATATTAATTATTGATTAGGAGTAAAATTTATTTAAAAAAACAAAAAAAATGGGTTAATTAGCATATTGACGCCTGTTTAGACGTCAATATGTTAAGCATAATGACGTCTCGTTTCGACCGCACACGCCGTCAAAATTTTAATCTTTACGCCAGGATAGACGTCAATATTTAAAATTAAGCGGAAGGTTTTTGACACGCGTTTTCGACGGATTCACTGCCGTCAGAATGCATATATTTACTCCCTCCGACGTCAGAATTTCTTTACAATCTGCCGTCAGAATTCCAACGATGTGTTGTAGTGAATATACATTTATATACAAACTTATAAATAATATATATTATTAATATATGTATAAATAAATTATATATGGATTGTTCAAGGAATACCAGCGAGGGGTGGCAGAGAGAGAGAGAGAGAGGATCACGTAGGGGTTAAATATTGTATCCCTCCTCACGATTTTGCGACGGTAACATGCCGTTGCAAAAAGACGGTTGCCATGTCGTTGCGGGTGTTTTAACATTGTGACGGAAAATGTACCGATCGCAATGCCGTAAAAAATGTGGCGACTATGCGATCCCCGTTGCCAGCAGTCGCAAAACCCCTCCTATATATATATAGCTCCCCTTGGTTAGTTGGTTGAACCAACCCAATAACTCAACCTTGGCTTTCACCTGCTTCTGCTTGGATGGAATAAAAGCATTTCCTTATCGTGGAACAGGTATACATGTTTCACAACCAACCTAATTTTACTGTTGTTGGCTGTTGCTGCTTTAATCGTTTTACAAGATATCAATTCCTAGAATCCCCTCTACAAAATCTGCCATATATACGTCGTCTGGCCTTCTTGAGCTAATCTAAGGATACTCCTATTAGCAGTAGCACTACTAGCTCGTAGTCACATCCACCTCCCACACCAGTACACCACGTCAACTGCAGCTGCTCCACTCATTCAATTCATTGATTTCCCACGACATCTGATATGGCTGTTATTATTATTTTGATATGCTATCTCATGTATAAATACACGCATGTATGCACTTTCTATCAATAACATACATTTTATTTCAACTCTTTGAGCTACAATATGATATCATAGTCCCATTTCTTGCGAAAATGCTCATGGATCCATTCTTCTTTCTTTCTTCTTTTCCGATCATGGCTTCAGGCGAAGCTCACCCAGCAAAAGTCGTCAACCCCTTCACCAGTGGACGTCATGTCATTACCATCAACCCCGCTGCCCAGTTGCCAATCAAGCTCTCCGATAGCAGCAACTACATGACTTGGTGGATTCAACTCGAACTTTTGCTCCTCGGGTATGACCTTACTGCTTTCATTGATGGGAGTTCTATCTGTCCACCGGTAAATGATCCGAGTTATAAATCCTGGTTACGTCAGGATGGCTCGATTCGCCATGCTATAATGGCATCGGTTGATCAAACCATCGCCTCTGTCGTTGTTACCTCATCTTCTGCACACGAAGCCTAGCCGAGACTTGTGAATCAATACTCAAATAAGTCTCAATCTCGCATATACAGGCTTCAAGATAACCTAACAAAATTAATTAAAGCTAGGAAGCAAAACAATAGCAAAATATTTCAATGAAATCAAAATCATCTATGATGAACTATCAATGGCAACTGCTCCAGTAAGTTCTTCTGCACTAACTATTAAGATATTCAATTGTCTAGGACCTGTAAGTGCGGCTATACGATCAAGGGATACTCCTATTTCAATTGAGTTATTCGACAAACTCTCGAGCGGGTCATGAA
Organism: Canna indica; assembly: GCA_034359265.1. Taxonomy (NCBI): domain Eukaryota; kingdom Viridiplantae; phylum Streptophyta; class Magnoliopsida; order Zingiberales; family Cannaceae; genus Canna; species Canna indica. The sequence continues at coordinate 12,143,748 of CP136890.1, forward strand.
ACCTTCTTGAAATTCTGCAGTGATCCACCCTTAGTCTCGGCTCACTATGTGCAGAGGCATTTCAATCCAAGTCGTCGCCAACAATCCTGGGAAAATAAAAAAGGACCTGCTCCAAATAGCTCTTCCAGGCATTCTCCAAGTGAAGAAGAAACCACTCAGAACAAATACATTACCTCAAGGACCAAGACGAATAGTCACCAAGTCTCAATCCAACATATTTAAGCCCAAAATACCTATTGATCATTCCGCTCTTAACACCACTGCCATAAATCAACCTATCCCAAACACCTACAAACAGGCTGCCAAACATCCAGAATGGAGGACTGATATGAGACAGGAATTTAATGGACTATTGCGAAGCAAAACTTGGACACTGGTACCTGCATGCTCCTGAGGGCCAATTAAAATATTATTGTCTGCTGATGGATCTTCCACATCAAACAAAATTCAGATGGATCCATCGATAGGTTTAAAGGCAGACTAGTTGCTAAAGGGTTTCACCAACACCCGAGAATTGATTTTAAGAGCACATTCAGCTATGTGATCAAGCAGGCTTTATATAGTTCAAGTTATTCTCACTCTAGCAACCAAGTTTAATTGGAATTTGTTTCAACTCGATCGACGTAAATAATGCCTCCATACAAGGCCGGCTAGATGAAGACATCTACATGCAACAACCATCGGGTTTTATAAATTTTGGACATCCAAATTATGTTTGCAAGCTCAATAAAGCCATATATGGCTTGCCACAAGCCCCACATGCTTGGTACAATGAGTTAAAGAATTATTTACACTCAATTTGATTCTACAACTAATCAAAGTCTTATATCTCTCTCTTCATCTTACATGACAAACACTGCATCACACTTCTTTAATTTGCTCTACGTGGAAGATATAATTCTCACTAGTTCATCACAGAACTTTTTTTTTAGATTAACACCATGTTAGCCTCACGATTCTCTCTCAAGGACTTGCAGCTATTTCTTGGGAATCGAAGTCATCAAAACTGAAATAGGACTATTACTTTCTCATCGGAAATATATTTTTGATTTCCTTCATCGATTTGAGACATGGATGAGGCCAACAATATATGTCAAGACACCTATGTCGGCTTCGACCTATCTCTACATGACAATTCAAAGCCCGCAGATTCCAAGCTCTATAAACATGCTATCGACGCATTACAATACTTGTCATTCACTAGACTAGATATTGAATTCACGGTGAACAAATTGTCCCAATACATGCATAGCCCTTCAGAAACACACTAGTAGTGCTACAAAAGACTTTTTCGATACTTAAAAGGGAAATTACCTAAATATATTCTGTACTTTGAAGTTTTTCATATTTGTGGCATATACTTTTATTTGTTTTAATTGAATCATATATTTGTTTGTGGTTCGTCTTCTTCACGGGGCCGGGGCGGCGAGGAGGAGTCAATATTCCATGTTCCGAATGAGAGCGCGCGCGCACGAGAGAGAGAGAGAGAGAGAGAGAGAGAGAGAGAGAGAGAGTGTTACGCTTCGCCTAAGTTTATTCCTAGATAAGGGACCTCACCTAGGAGAAACGCAATCTACAACTAAACAATGAGATACACCAGAAAATCTCAAAAAGAACAACTGAAATCATCATTTCAACAAAGAGTTCTCTACACAAATGTTCAACATTAATCTAAAAATAACTAAGAAAATATCTAAGCAGCGGATGACGTCCCCTCATCTAGGACTCTAGCTACCCAACTCCAACTACCGACATAATTGCAAATCTGAGGCAACAACAAACAACATCAACGGAAAGCTGAGTAGGAGAATCAATATGTCAACAATAAGGACAACAATCATGATGCGATGGCATTGCCAAATGCAACAATATACGACTCTGCAATAAAATGCAATATATCAACAACAAGACACTTTCACCTATCAACTAATGCAACTCATATCAATCAAAAGCATAGTGGACAATTGGATTTTCCCCGCACTCTCGCATCTCGAGAGTGACACCTCAGGCCCGTCTAACAGCGCGACGCCGCACACGAGCCCGTCGACGTCTAACAACGCGACGTTGTATGCGCAACTCGAGTGAAAGTTTCGTGATCACCGGTGTCACCGCCCATACAGCTCAAGCAAATAATCAACAGTGTCCGGGCGTGCGCCCACAACGATTATAATGCAGTATGTCATCAACAATTGACCTATGGTATTAGCAACAATAACTGATACAATAATAAGTAGCATGATAGCTAGATCTCACCACATGACACATCACAACTGATCTATAATGCTACAACAGCAATCAAATGAAGATGCAACCAAAACAATTCATGTTAGCAAATACCACTTATGACAACACTAACCGTGTGCACAATGCCTAACATAATATCATGCTCCATAATCATCAATGAATAACAGCTAATCAGACTCATGCAATTATCAACATGGCATGCTCAACAACATAATGCAACAGGAGATCAACGGATTTCAAAAACAAATCAAGCAAATAGAAGCAAGGGGTAAAATCATCAATTTATCCATTCAACATTCATCGGCTACAACAAGAGTCAACTCACACCCAACACCACTATCTATACTCTAAATCACCAACTGATAAAGAATACAACTATTCTACGTTATTTAACTACTATCAAACATAATTAATCCTATTAAACTATCAAATAATACTGAAAAATAGAAAATACCTATCAGATGACCTCTGATCAGAAATCCGACACCACCATCGCGTGCAGAACTCGAAAACCTCCAACTTTGGTATTCACCTCGACTCGATCTGACGATCCTACGATCAAATCTAAAAATACCTTAATATTCTACAAATTAACCTCGTTTCATACGATACAGCTCTCTTCTTAATTAACCTATTTATTAAATCAAATAATACCTTTCTCCCACTCTTCTCTCTCGCTCGACCCTCGATGCCAACCCACCTTTGCTCCTCTCCGATCCACACGTCGAGCGGCCCTATCAGCCGACACTGACCAACCACCGATTCCTACCGGCCTCCACCACGACCTTCGGCGCCGGTGAGACGTCGATCCAAGGCTGGGAAGCCATGGCGGCCTCCTACAGCAGTAGCGGCTGCTGCCCCATGGCGCGGGCAGCAGTCGATTGTCAGTCTAGTGTCGCGACGACGACACTGCTGTGGCGATTGCCGCCCCTCCGCCCCAAGCATGAATCTACCTCCTTCGATTCTTTAATCCTACCGTACTAGATTTTTCGATACTCCCATGCCGCCGATGAACAAGAATGGAAGATGACAACACAAGAAAATGACGGAAACAAGGGGAGAGATAAAAAGACTCCTACCTAAAAACTCCTCCAAACTCCAATCTTCACAGGAGTCTTCTCACTGTCGCCGCCTCACTACCGCCGCCGCACATCTCGTTCGTCCGCTGTCGCTGCTACAGTAATTGAGAGAGAGAGTGTTACGCCCCGCCTAAGTTTATCCCTATATAAGGGATCTCACCTAGGAGGAGCGCAACCTAAAACTAAACCACAAAAATACACCAGAATATCTCAACAGGAACAACTGAATTCATCATTTCAACTAAGAGTTTTCTACATAATGCTCCACATCAATATAAAAACAACTAAGAAAATATCTAAGCAGCGGATGATGCCTCCTCCTCCAGGACTCTAGCTACCTAACTTCAACTACCGACATACCTGCAAAACTGAGGCAATAACAAACAACATGATCAGCGGAAAGCTGAGTAAGAGAATCAATATGTCAACAATAAGGAGATCAATCATGATGCAATGACACTACCAAATACAACAACAACATATGACTCTGCAATAAAGTGCAACATGACAACAACCAGACACCTTTTCATCTATCAACTAATGCAACTCATACCAATCAAGAGCGTAGTGGACAAGTGGGTTTCCCCCGCACTCTCGCACCTCGAGAGTGGCATCTCAAGCCCGCTCCAACTAGAGATGCGACTATCAACAAGATAGCCTGTCGACGTCTAACACCTCGACGTCGCACACGAGCCCGCCAACGTCTAACAGCGCGACGCTGCACCTCATGTGAAAATTTCGTGATCACCGGTGTCACTGCCCATACACCTCGGGCAATAAATCAACTGTGTCCAGGCTTGCGCCCATAACGATTATAATGCAGTATGCCATCAACAACTGACCTACGATACTGACAACAATAACTGATACAACAATAAGCAGCATGATAGCTAGACCTCACCACATGACACACTACAACTGATATACAATGCTAACAATAATAAATACCACAACTATCAACTGAAGATGCAACTAGAGTAATTCATGTTAGCAAGCACCACTTATGACAACACTAACAGTGTGCACAATGCCTAGCATAATATCATTCTCAATAATCATTAATGAACAACAACTAATCAGACTCATGCAATTATCAACATGACATGTTCAACAACATAATGCAACAGGAGATCAACGGATTTCAGAAGCAAATCAATTAAATAGAAGCAAAGGGTAAAATCGTCAATTTACCTATTCAACATTCATCGGCTACAGCAGGAGTCAACTCGCACCCAATACAACTATCTACCATCTAACATAGAATACCACTATTCTATATTATTTAATTATTTATCAACTGAATTACTAACTCACATCTACTAAATAACACCGAAACATAGAAAAGACCTACCAGACGACCTCTGATCAGAAATCTGACACCACCATCGCGTTCATAACGCGAAAACCTACAACTTTGATATTTACCTCGACTTGATCCGACAATCCTACGATCAACTACAAAAATACCCTAATATTCTATAATTTAATCATATTTCATGCGATACCGCTCTCTTCTTAATTAACCTATTTATTTAAATCAAATAATACCTCTCCTCACCCACTCGTCTGCTACCCGACGCCCGCCCGAGCACCGTTCTCCTCGGCTTCGATCCTACCCACACCGGCCACCCTCTCGGCCGACGACAACCACCCCCGCCGGCCTCGCCGACCTCTCCTCCAACGCCGGCGGGTACCAGCTTGGGAGGCCACGGCGGCCTCCCCTCCCTGACGCCGCCTCCTCTCCACCCCGCTCGACCCACGTCGGGCAGCCCTCCCGGCCACCGGCGACCTTCCGCCCGCCTCCTCCGGCCTCCCCTACGACCTCCGGCGCCGACATGCCATTGAGTCATGGCTGGGAGGCCACGTCGGCCTCCCCTGCAACTGCCAAGATGAGGGCAGCAACGGTCGCTGCCCTGGCTTGGTCCGTCGTCGCGGACAGCACACTGCTGCAGCGACCGCCGCATCCCCTGCGGCCCACTCCCAACTCCTCCCTCCTTCCCTCATCCAACATCTTGCCGATACTACCTCCTCCAACCCATCCACTGTCGCCGATGAATGAAAGAATGGAAACGACGATAACAACGGAGACGGAAACAACGAAGAAGAAGAGAAGAACTCCTACCTCAAAACTCCTCCAAACTCCGGTCTTCACCGGAGTCTTCAATTGCCGACGCCTCAACGCTACCACCGGACGCCCGCCGCCGCTACAGAAATCGCGAGAGGGAGAGAAAAAAAAATTAGAGAGAGGATTAGGATTAATTAAATAGGGTTTAGACACTTTGCAATAAAGCCCCTCTAATGAAAATATTTACAAATAGGTCCTCTAATTTCAGGTCATAACAGAGAGAGGAGATTAGGGCAATTTAAATAAGATTAGGCTCTTTTTCAAAAAGGCCCCTCCAAGAAAGATATTTACAAATAGATCCCTAATTTTCCATGTCATAACAGAGAGAGAGAGGTGGGACCATTTAACATTAATTTTAAATTTAGTATTAAAAAATATTTTTCATTACAGTCAGCAAGCCACATCATCGGTTTAATAGGCCGAGGCTGCTGACGGAAATTAGACGGTAGGATTTAATTGAAACAAACAAATGTAGAAGTATATGATTCAATTGAAATAAATAAAAGTACATGCCACAAATGCAAAAAATCCCAAAGTACATAATATATTTAGGTAATTTCTCTACTTAGAAGGTACATCAAGTTTGGGAATTCTTTTAAACTCAAGTCAGAGTCTCGACATCCAAGCTTATTCCAATTTTGATTGGGGTGGTCTGACCACGACGATCTCCATTCCACAGGTGCATACTTGGTCATTGGCAACTCTCCAGTCAGCTGGTGCTCGAAGAATCCTCAAAGAAATCAACTGCTTTGCTCCTTCAACCCCGAAGACATATTGCGACAATCTTAGCACCACTCTTGTCACAAGACATCCGATCAGTCACACCCGGATGAAGCATGTAGAATTAGATTTTCATTTCGTCAGAGAGCAGGCTGAAGTCGAGAACATTAAAACTCAACATATTTGTGCCTTCATGCAACTAGCAGACTCTTTGAAAAAATCCATATCTGATTGCTTTTTTGGACCATCGGATCAAGATGGACGTTATTGAACGGCCCATGCATCTTGCGGGAGGATATTAGCAGTAACACTACTCGCTTGTAGTTACATCCATCTCTCACACCACGTCACCTGCAGCTTCTCCACTCATTCATTGAAATTCCCACGACAGCTGATATGGCTGTTATTATTTTGATACGCTAACTCATGTTTAAATATACGCCTGTATGCATCCTATCAATAACATATCACATTTTATTTCAGCTCTCTGAGCTCCAATATCTCCAACATATATTAGCATTTCTTTTGAACTTGATCAGACTTTAAACTGACTGGGTTACCAATTATGATTTAGTTCAACCAGCTGGTAAAAAAAATATTTAAAAAAATGGGTCAACTTATCCAGTAGTGCAGTACATCACGTCTTGCTAGTTTACGCCCCCACAATCGCATCGGACTAGTTTACGCTCTCTCCATTTGATTGATTTTTTAATTTGACTTTGACTAGTTTTGAAGGTCCCTGAAAGATTCAAGTTTAAACAAAGGTTTGAATTTCATCCAACAACCAAAATCAAAAGACTAAATATACTTAGTGGACGTTGCAAATGCCAATATGGCAATCTCCCTTACACATGTTCTTCTACTTCTTAAATATCAGGTTTGCTCCAACATTATCTTCTACTTTTTGATTGACTTTGAGATTTCCACAGGGAATAATAAACGCCAGTTGAATTGTGATACCAAAAGTAGTTAGTCCAATTTATAGCAAACTGAAATGTAGAATCCACCTTTATATTTTTCCCATTGATCCCATAAATATACTACCCCGAAGTCAATGCTGGCCGTCTTTGTCAACAGTATCAAATCAGAGAGCTGAGAGCATGCAGTCTAACAGAAGACTAGTAAAGTTCTTTATTGAAAATAAATAATAAATAAATGAAATTTCCACAGGGAATTGTTCATGATCTATATATCCTCTTCGATCTTCCCATTCCTCTCCTGTGCTGAAACTTAAAAGATCCGTTTCCATCTTCTGCTTGTTGTTCATGTTGGTCGGACGCAAGCAAGCATCCGCCACAACCCCAAAAATGGAGGACGGCGAGCCCAGGAGCTGCGGAGATGGTACCAGCATAAGCTTCCCATTATGGCTCAGCGTGTTAAGCCCTGAAATTTGATTAAATAATTAATTAATATTAATAGTCGGAGGGTTGTTTTGTAATTAATTGATCGTTTGGGAGTATTTTTCGTAAAGTGTGCGAGTAATCACTTATTTAAGTCGCTCTAATCCTCTTTTTGTCTCGTAGTTGCTGCCGACATGTAACGCGGAGATCGAGAACTCACGACGGATCGTAGCGGCGGTGTGCGACTTTGAAGAATTCGGAAAATTCATCCGGAGTTAGTGGACATTGAGGTAGGATTCTCGTTCCTACCATTTTTCCCTTCGTGTAGGGTAACCTCGATTGTAGGATAAGATTTTATTGATGTATTCCATCGATATGTAGATCTTTCTTTCTTGTGATTTTTCAAAATCAATGTGTTCATGTATTCTAAAATTTCGGATCTAAAGTTGTATCGTCAATCTCGTCGTTTTCGTCGTTGTGTTGTCGAGCTATGGATCCAATCGGCACTGTTCATGCAATGGCTCGGCCACATGACAGTGCCGGCCCCTGTCGTCGTGCGCGAGGTCGTTGTCGGGCGCGTCGCCGCTAGGCGCGATGTCACCATGCACGACGTTGCCACGCGCAACATTGTGCGAGGGACGTGATTGCCCCGGATTTGGGATCGCCGGCCACCCCCTCGCTCTTGTCGTCGCCTGTTCGTAGGGGCAGCGACGGACGGTGGCATTGATCAGCGAACCACCAACGCCGGTCAGGGATGGCGCCGTCCACCTCGTCATCCGGTCGGATCCAATTGGTGGCGGTGGTGGTGGGGAAGTGTTGTAGGAACCTAGGAGATGGGAGAAGATGAATAGTTAGATTATACCTTTGTTTTATTCTTTTGAATTGTAGTTGTGTTATTTAATTTGTATATATAACAGTGTTATATTCGTTGAGGTGTAGCAGCATTATATTCCATATGCCGGTGTTATATTTATTGTATCAATTGGTTATTATTTTAGGAATATAACACTGGTATATGGGATGATATATGAGTTGTTTGTAGTACTATGGTTGTAGCATTGACATATAAGTTGTAGCACTGTTATAGGATTCGTAATAGTGATTTTTAAGGCATTTTACTATTGTTTTAAATAATCATTTGAAAGCTTTAGAGTTAGTAAAAATAGTCGTATCGCGTATGAATTTTTACCTAATCGACGTTCCGGATTTAATGGTGAGGTCTGTTTCACCGTCAGACCTCCAAATTTTGAAATTAGTATGAGATCATCACCTCGTTTTGCGTGCTAAGATGAAAAATAATATTTTATATGTTTTTATGGCTTCAATCTGAGTTGTTTTGTTGTTATATTAGTTGATAAGATGAATCTTATCCTAGATCGGTTGTTACCCTATGTCGAAATATTATCTTGTTGTTTCATTCCATTGAATTTGATATCTACTATTGTTGAAGTTCCTTGTGCATATTTATTGATTCATGTTGAAAGCATGAGATTTGCATATGCTTAATATTTTAGGATGCTAGTATAGATGTTGCATGTCCTATCTGTTGATAACATCATTATGCAGTTGTTTATATATTTAATTCATATATGATGTCATAATTACTAGCATTCTCCATTAGTTGAGTTGTACTAGTGTAAGTCGTTGACATGTTGCATTGTTGATCTACTATTGGGCGGTGGCCTTGGACAATATTTATTATTGCCCGAGGTGTAGGGCAAGTGACACCGATGATCACTTATTTACCACATCGGTGCGTGTACGGCGTCGAGGTGTTAGACGTTGGTGGACTACCATTTTGGATAGTCGCATCTCCTGTTGGAGCGGGCTTGAGGTGCCACTCTCAGTGGTGCGAGAGTGCGGGGAGTCCACTACGCTCTTGATTGGGTCTATAATCTTGCACACATGTAGATAATTAGTTGACATATTTATTTAGTATAGAGGCATTAAATAATCGTTGAATCATATCTTCAGTTGTGTGCAATGACATCATAGCATACTGTTGAAATCCTACTCAACCTTCTTCTTATTGTTGTTGTTTTTGCCTCAGATCCCCAGGTATGACGGCAGATCATTATGGGGTAGCTAGAGTATTGGAGGAGGAGACGTCTTTCGCATGTTATCTTAGTTTCCTTTTTTTCTTAGTTGAACTGTTAACTTCTATTAACTATTGGACTTGTTTAGACTTTTGGACTAAACTTTGATTCTCTTTTTCCTTGATGGACTGTTGGACTCTCGCTGGTTATTATTATGTTAGATCGTTGCTTTGAATTTGACTTATGAATCTGATTTAAATTTTAAATTTTGCCCACTTGTTATTGTTGTCATGTTGCTAGTTGCACTTCTCCTGGGTGAGGTCCCTTATATATGGATAAGCCTAGGCGGGGTGTAGCAAAATAGTATCAGAGCAAAGCCTAGTCCTAGGTATGATGAGGAGCCTATGTGAGAAAGGGCGGTCCATGTGATGGGGTGGAGCCGCTACTAGGCTAGGTTTCACATGCCGCCGACTTGGGTGTGATTCTGGGCTATGTGTTAGACTCGAGTTGGGTCTTGACGAGGATGTCAAGACATAAGTAGGGGAGATTATCATACCCCAGTTTAGTCCCACGTCGATCAGGAGTATATTGGATGTGGTATAAGTTGGCTTATAAAGCTTGATGGTGGCTACCATCAACTTCAACTTAAGCATTTTAATTAGACCAATAGGTTGGTCTATGAAGTTGGTGGGCCAGTTATCCCATTAAGCGAGTCGTAATAGGCCAATAGGTAGGCCAATAGGTAGGCCAATATGTTGGCCTATGAAGTTGATGGTAGCACACCCATCAAGCCTTATAAACCAATGACATCACATCCAATATACTTCTGATGTGGCACTAAACTGGGGTATTACACAGTGGGTACCAACCATCCTACTGCAGCTACCCTTTTTTCAAGGTCACCTGCAAGAACAACAGCTACAGTCTAGTTCTCGAGCTCCGAGGCTGTGAGTTATATGTCCTCAGCATATTCGATAACAACCACTCGCTCATCCTCACACCTGTGGAATTATTTGATCTGTGCCCCTTGCCTTACAACAATCTCACTAATGATTCCACTTTCATCCTCCACGCACTAAGCATCAGCTCCATTAACAAGGAGATTTACTTCTTGCTCCATTGTTCCAACCATATGGATCTCCAGGGAGGATATAAAAGAATAGGTTGTGCCGATAACGGAGAAATGCAATCCTTCTTCGGCGGCGAGTACAGCGAGGCGTCGAACCATGCACCTGGTTGATTTAGCTAATGTAGCTAGTTGTGGCCTTTATGTGGTTCCGGTAATTGACTATTCTAAGGCGAGAAGCGATGACTTAGCTGCCATTTTGAGGAGCGGGTGGCTGGTGAATTGGTGGCCAGTGAATTGCCCTGCATGCATGGAGAGTGGCGGTAGATGTGGAGTCAGCAACACCATGAGAGACTTCATGTGCATTTGTCCTGATGGAACTCAACCGAGAACCTGTAGTGAGTATTTGCTCAATTAACTCAAATCTATATCTTTTATTTCCCAGCATGCAGATGTTGGGAATAGATCTAGCGCAATAGACAAGAAACGAGAGAAAAATGAAACACACACAAGAACACACAAGATTTACGTGGTTCGGCAAAATTGCCTACTTCCACGGCCGCACTAGAAGTTCTTCACTATTAGGATTTTCACATATACAAAAGAATCATTATATTTGAGTTTATATATAGGGTGACACAGGCCCACAGCCCAAAAGACCCACCAAAGACTCTGCGTAGCGCAACATAAAAAGGTTTGGACAGATCAATTGCCACACATCCGAACAACAAAGTGTAGTATTTATGATAAGTAAATGTTAGAACTTAAAAGCATGCATTGGTTGATGCAGGTGGAGCTAGCATCACCAAGAAAAAGATCATAACCCATTTTATGCTACTATGCCTCTCGCTTCTTCAGTTTAGCCATAGCTCGAGTCAACATGAGATTTTCTGAGGGTAAGTCAACATTAATTCTGTTGCTGCATATCATGAATAACGGGCATCTTGTGTTTTTCTTTTCAGGGATTGTCATTGCCCTTTCATCTGCAGGTTCATTTATGCTCTGCTTGTTCATGTTTGTCTATATTCTACTTCGACGAAAGTCCTCTAAAAGTAATTGGCAAAGTGCTGAATCCTTTCTTCACCAACATGGATCTCTGCTCCCAAAGAGATAAAGTATTCAGAAGTAAAGAGAATAACCAAATTTTTTAGCGACAAAATTGGCCAAGGTGGCTTTGGCTCAGTCTACGTGGGCACTCTCGAAGATGGTCGCTTAGTAGCTGTAAAGCTACTGAGTGAATCCCAAGCTAATGGAGAAGAATTCTTCAATGAAGTTGCAAGCATTAGTAGAACCTCACATGTTAATGTTGTCACTCTTCTTGGCTTTTGCTTCGAGAAATCAAAGAGAGCTCTAGTATACGAGTTCGTGCCAAATGGTTCGCTGGAGAAGTTCATCAACTATATATGATATGTCAAGAACAAAGACACAGTTTAACTGCGAAAAACATATGAGATTGCAGTTGGTGTTGCTCGAGGATTAGAATACTTGCACGGTGGCTGCAATACTCATATTATACATTTTGATATCAAGCCCCATAATATTTTATTAGATCGTGATTTTTGCCCCAAGATATCTGATTTTGGATTGGCCAAGTTGTGTCCTTCAAGGGAGAGCATCATTTCAATGGAAGCTGCAAGAGGAACTATTGGGTATATTGCCCCGGAAGTCTACTCAAGGCGCTTTGGTGTTATTTTCAGTAAATCTGATGTCTATAGCTACGGCATGATGCTGTTAGAAATGATTGGGGGAAGAAAAAACATCAGTGCAGAAGATGAGAGTAGTGAAGTTTATTTCCCACGCTGGCTTTATGATAATGTTGATAGCTATTGTAAGGTGGGGATTCCTGGTGTGACCAGTGAGACTGAAGAGTTGATGAGAAAGATGATAATAGTTGGCTTATGGTGCATACAAATTATGTCTGAAAACAGGCCTTCCATGAGCAAGGTAGTTGAAATGTTGAAAGGAAGTGTTGATGATATGCAAATACCGCCAAGGCCATAAAAACTTGTGACTAACCAAGAAAGGTCCCCTAGCTGGGCATAATAAATGGTCTTAAACTAGCAAAGTTGTTTAATAACAAGAGCATTGTTTGATCAAAGTCACAATGTGTCATAAGTATATAGTCGACTTATTCTCAAATTTGGGTGTAGATATTTGATGAAGATACAAAGGTACCAACCTGAGAGGAGTTTTTTTTTTTTGATGTAAAAGGAGAAAACCATAGTTCCCGCCGTTGCATTTCAGCAACAGACTGGCGGCTTTCAGCAACAAACAGAACAAATTACAAAGAGAGAACCAAAAACATCCTAAGGTCGTGCATAACATCTCCCGAAGAAAGATTTGCAAGATTCCACCACCGTGTCCATATTTAGCTGCTCCTCTCTGAAAATGATTACATTTCTGACACTCCAAATAATCCAGCTCCAAATAATTAAGGGATAGACATATTTCCTTTTTCCTTAACTTTCATAATTTATGACTCAAAGTAGGAGGGAGGAAGTGCTCAGCGTTCAACACATCCCTCGAGATTTTCCTCCATCCATTCAAAATCATAGAACAGCGTTGCGTTAGATGGTCAATAGATTCCTTCTCCATGTTGCAGAACACACAAATCTTGTCTTCCAAAAGAACCCCATGGTTCATAAGGCGGTCCTTTGTCGGCGATCTTTGCTTGACTAAAAGCCAAGTATGAATCTTGCATTTTAGCAGTGAAGGTCCTCCCCAGATCTTATTTGCCGCGATGCATTTAACCCCTCTTTCCATATAATGGTAGTACATATCCGAGGACGCAAAGAGACTTTTTGTTCTCCATCTCCACTTAACTGAATTCGGACCATTAGAGAGGTCGGGCAAACCAATAAATGCAAAGAGAGCCTCAGTCCTGTCCGAGTTAACCGGGCCATTCCAAGATAAAGTCCATCTTCTATCCGACGCGTCGAAAGCATCCACTACCAACAAATTTTTAGTCTTGTAAGCTTGAAAAAGATCCATGAAGAGATCCATTAACCTCGTGTTTTTACACCATCTTTCCTTCCAGAATGGCGTGTTCCTTCCATCACCTAAGGCGGTCTCCGTCCCAAGTGCAAACAGCTCCTTTGCACCATAGATTCCTCTCCAAGTGCTTGACCAAGTACCAGTAAAATGCAAGTCAGACCAGCCCTTCCGTCTGAAGTATTTAAATTTTATTATCAATGTCCATAGTAGTTTTTTCCCGGATGCCACATACCACCACCACTGACCAAGGCGCAACAAGTTGTGCATCTCCAGATCCAAAATCTCTAGCCCGCCATTTCTTTTTTGTTACGCCCCGCCTAGGTTCATCCCTAAATAATGAACACCGCCTAGGAGAAGCGCAACCGACGATCAATCTAGCACAACCAAATCCTTCATGAACAACTTGCAATATAAACCTCAACCACTTGCATTAGAATAATATCTATTACAATAATAAAATGTTATTCAAGAAACTTTATACATCTCTACGAAAATCAATGTCAAAGTCTGCCTCCTCTACTCTATCTATCTAAACCTTCTCAGCTACCACTCGAACCTGCAGATCTGAAGCAAAAACAACAAATATCAGCGGAAAGCTGAGTACGATATCACAATATGTCAAGAGGTAAAGATGAACATCCATGATGCCATGATGACATGATATTCAACTATGTGCATACCGCTACCAACATTATATGCTCGTACCAACCAATGCGATGTTATCCTTAGATAAACACTTATGCATCTAATAATCACTATATCTATGTATAATCATGTATGCACCTCATAACTATCATCATATACTCATGTCAACTAACACAACATCAAATCATACATATTCTACTGACAATGCGTACATGCATACTAATCACCCAATCAAGAGCGTAGTGGACAATTGGATTTCCCCCGCACTCTTGCACCTCGAGAGTGGCACCTCAATCCCGCTCCAGCTAGAGATGTGACTATCTAAAAGATACCCCGCCGACGTCTAACAAAACGACGCCGCACACAAGCTCGTCGACGTCTAACAGCGCGACGCCGCACAAGCAACTCGAGTGAAAATTCTGTGATCACCGGTGTCACCGCCCATACACCTCGGGCAAACAATCAACAGTGTCCGGGCTTGCGCCCACAACAGGTCATAATGCACAACATGCCAATATAACTCTCACAACTATAATGTTGATGAGAAAGATGATAATAGTTGGCTTATGGTGCATACAAATTATGCCTGAAAACAGGCCTTCTATGAGCAAGGTGGTGGAGATGTTGAAAGGAAGTGTTGATGATATGCAAATACCGCCAAGGCCATAAAAACTTGTGACTAACCAAGAAAGGTCCCCCAGCTAGGCATAATAAATGGTATTAGACTAGCGAAGTTGTTTAACAAGAGCTAGCATTTTTTGATCAAAGTCACAAGGTGTTATAAGTATAGTCTTCTCCATGATGACCGATGATAATTCAAGGCATAAAAATGTAAGTACTATAATGCATATATTATTCGTCTCAAACTATCATGTTCATAACATATAACATAACATGTGTATTCACAGTCTAAATTTTCATGATCACTTTCCTTCGTTGACCAGCGGAGTATTTGTGTTCTTTTTTTTTGAATTCTAAACCCAAGGGTAAAGTTTCATGTACAAAACTGTGCATCATAAATTTAAATTTAAGCAAACATGATTTCTTCGTTACAATTCAAAACCGTATGCATCTTGACATTTCGAGAGTTTATCAAAAGTGATAATGTGTTGTCTGAAAAGATAAGAAATGCATTGGTTATGCTATGGCTCCTATTGTAGTTCAGTCTGAGTTATCAAGACACATCGAGTTGGGTTGTCCAAGATACAAATGAATATTTCAAGAGAGCAATTGAGGTACATGAGTTGTAGAGAAAATTCTTCACTTATAAAAAGGGGATTTCAAAATGAGCAACAAAGTAAGCAAAATAATTCCATCAAGCAAATTAATACAACATAGTTTCAGCATGTAAAATGAATCTAGCAAGCATCAAAATGATTCCCCTCCCCCACACTTAACTCCACATTGTTCTTAATGTGATGCAAAATCAGTTTAATGAAAACATACAAGCAAGTTTGGAACACGATGACTGTTGGCCTAAGATTTTCTATCTTGATTTTAATCTTGATTTTGATGATAATAAACATGGAACTAATATTTCATGGAGAATTATTTTCAGATTTCATATCGGTTAGCGCTCGACGTCCCCGATCGGAAATATAGAAGAAATCGAAAAATCAAAAGGACGTTGGTCGACGCGCTCGGATTCGTCTGGAAGATAGAGTCTAGGTTTAGGGTGTCTAGATAAATTGTAAATCCTCTTGATGATGGAAAGAAACCCAAAAACCAATCTCAAATCCTAAAACATGAAAAATCGCAAAATCAGAAAATGACCCTAAAATTCACTAAGTCTAGGGAGCTCCTCGGAGGGCTATATAACCTAGATATTTTTTTTTGTACAAAAAGTCCTGATAATTATTTCTTAGGTAAAAATTAGATAGCGAGATATTTTTAAGGATTTTATGGAAGCCTTTAGCCTACCCATATTTGACCCGGAAGATTATAAAAAAAAAACGAAAATTTGTACTAAATCCCAAAAGTTAGATTTTGATTCACAAGGATTTTAATTTTTAGATATTTTTTAAATTCAAATTGGGAGCAATCCTTATATAATATTTATGTTTTAAAATTATTAACTTAAAATTAATAAATATTATATAAGTAGACTTAGTGAACACAGAACCTAGAAACAAACAAATAAGTAGAAAAATCAGCTAAACTGGGTGTTATAAGTATAGTCGACTTATTCTGATCAAATTTGGGTGTAGATATTTGATGAAGATATAAAGGTGCGGAGTTATTGATACAATTCAAATTGTGAGGAAATGTGACGAAAATGGTGGAAAGCACCGGAAGAACAAGATAAAAGATTATCCAATATGATAATCGATGATAATTCAAGGCACAAAACGGTAAGTACTATAATGTATATATTATGCATCGATGTTTATAACATGTTTATAACATTTGTATATTCACCGTCTAAATTTTCAACTAATTAATGAACTATTAAACGTGTAAATATGCATGTTGTAGTAAAATCTTTGTTAGTTCTATCGTTAAGATGTTGAGGTGGCTATTATCATGTCTTTACCTATATGTGTGACGCATTGGATGCATAGTCAAAAAGAAAGGAGATAGTAAGGTATAATTAAATAATATTAGTAATATGCAACAAAGTTGTTTAATACCGATCGGAGTTTGTTTATGCGATTAGACTTTTGGACCTTTCCATGGCATAATTAAAATTTCGAGTGAGGATATATATATATATATGAACAATAATATTATAATTAATAAAAATATCAATATGTTTTAAAAAAAATTAATTTGTAATTCATTACATATATGATAGTAAATATTATTCAGGCATAATACATACAATTAACTGAATATAATTTTAAAAATTATAATTATTTTAACAAGTTTTCATGGGTTAATAATATTAATTAGTTACACCATAATCTTCTAGTTGTCAATTATATATATAAATATTTTTCTAAAAAATAACAAGTATTAATTTATCAGACGAGTACGTGCAAATGCGCAATGTATATATATTATCTATCATCTTCATAGCAAAAAATATCCGTTGAATAATGGTGATATAGGGATGAAAAAAAATTAAGACGAAAACTATAAATTTAATTATATAATTTGATAGATAATATCTTTTTTATATTTCGTTATACAATATTTTTAAAAAAAAATTAAAATCATTATATTTTTTGGTTATCTTTCTCCTCTACTCGTTTGATTTTTTTTATCCCCTTAACTTTTTTTATATGTTTTCTTTTTCTTTTTTGTTTTTTTCTTGTACTATTTCAATCCTTTTAAAATATATGCAAAATTTTATGGTAAAAAAAATGATTTCAAATTAAGAGTGTAATCAAGCCGAGTCGATCTTGAGTATAGGCAAGTCAACTTGGCTCGTTTAAGAAATGCTCAATTTTAACCTCGAGCTTACATCTCCAACCTCGAGCTCAACTTATTAGGTTTAATTTTTTTTTAAATTTTAGCAAGCTCATGAACAAGCTTGATTAAGCTTTGCTCGAGCAATAGAGCTTTTAGAAGGAGATGACGATGGTAGTCGTTAGTGTCGACCAACTGCTTGAAGGAGATGACGATCACCGGTGTTGAGAAGCTTGAAGGAGGATGAATGGACGATGCTTAGCTTGTTCTCGTACAAAGCTCAGCTCAAGCTCAAGCCCAACAATATCCGAGTTGAATTTGAGGTATCATTAAGCTGATCATGAGTAGCTCGCGAACAGGGCTCACTTGCGTCCCTATTTCATACACTTGCTTTAGTCAAAAATCACTATGTCAATTGTATCTAATTTTTTTTTAAAAGTTCGAAAATGTATCCCATCAATTAAAATATTATCAAGAACTAGTCAACACGTCCTGTGGGAATAATTTTCCACTATACTTGTCGTATCGGAAAAAATAAATAAGTAATACTAGTCAAAGTGTCGCAGACCACTAATCAATCCCAGCTAAATCACCAACTCCGTATCTCCGGGATTGTTTACTTGTTCACCTTTCTTCTTTCCCAGCTCTGCTCAAAATGGATTCCCTCAAAACCCTGCTGAAACAATCCATCTCCATCTTCTTTTTCCTGTTCATCTTGTTGGGAAACAAGCAAGCATCGGCGAAAACCCCAAAAATGGAGGACTGCGTACCCAAGAGCTGCGGGAATGGCCTCAATATAAGCTACCCGTTCTGGCTCAGAGACCATCAACCATCCTACTGCGGATACCCGCCTTTCTTGCTCACCTGCGAGAACAACGTCTCCAAACCAGTTTTTCAGGTCTTCGATCTTCATTACTACGTCCTCGATATCTTCTACGACAACCACTCGATGATCTTTTCCGCCGAGGAGTTCTTTAAGCCGTGCCCCTTTCCTGACGCTAATTACACAATAAATTTCAGCAGTTCTATTGGTATCAGCTCCCTTAACAAGGAGACTTACTTTCTCCGCAATTGTTCCAACGATATCGATATCCGGCAAAAATATAAAAGAATCGATTGTGCGGCCGGTGCTGGAGCACCGGCGTACTTCGGCGGCGTGTACGGTGGCAGCGGGACGTTGAACCAGGTAGATATAGCTAAAGCTGGTTGTGACCTTTATGTGGTGCCGGTGATTGACTACCCTGAGGATAGCAGCGATGGCTTGGCTGCGAGTTTGAGGGGAGGGTGGTTGTCGAATTGGACTGAGTTGTTTTGCTCCGATTGCATGGACAGTGGTGGTGGATGTGGCTACAATGAGACCTCCAGAGACTTCATGTGCATTTGCCCTGATCAAGTTCAACCGAGAATCTGCAGTAAGTATTTCGACTCAGCACAAACTTGATTAGATGCTAAGTTTTGAACTTGGGATTGATAGATTGGGATTGTTTTAGAATGGTTCTCTTGGTAGAGCATTCAGGTCTCTGGTTAGAGTGCTTGTCCAATACCCGAATCCAACCTTTTTAGCCTTGCTATGACTTTTGGCTTGCATTTCGTTTCTTAATTAATCCTACTACTTTCTTTTGAATGTTTGCTATAGCTTATTGCTTGCTTTAGACTCGTTCTTTGAGTTTCTTTTCAGATTGCTAATACAATCCCATAGCTTTTATCCCTCATTTAACTTGTTTCTTTATCTTCTACTCGAAATCAAACACATTGATAAAGTGCTCTAGGAAAACGGACATGCTAATAGCTTCTCAAATAATTAAATTGTGGACTATTCCTTTACTCTGTTATGCATATTCTTCTTAATTAAGCTTCTCATTCTAATAATCTCAAATTATTTTCAGGGGGTGCTGCAAAGATAAAGATAAAGAAAAACGTTTTAATAGGTAAAGCTTGTCTCATACCTTCTTTAGATAAATATTTCTTTCTAACTTTAAATTTTAAAAAGAAATACTTTTTCAATTCTAATATTCCATAAACATTGCTGTTACATAATTAATTATTTGTATATACTAATTGTATATCATAAACAATTCTCAAACATGATAACAATTAGTTATATTATCTATGTGCCAAACATTAAGAATTGAATAATATGAAAGAAGCTTTGATATTGTCAACAAGCTTGATCGTATTATATACCATCAACCCTACTCTTCTCAATATTTGAATACATAAAATATTATATTTAAAACTAAATAGCAACAACAGTCGATTGACCTGGTAACTCCCATCTCACATTATCTTAATTATAATCACAATTTATTTCTTCATTGTCAATAAATTCAACTTGCCTCTTTTTGCAGAGATTGTCATTCCCCTTGCATCTGCAGGCTCATTTATGCTTTGCCTGTTTGCCTTTGTCTATATTCTGCGTTCAAGAATATCCCATAAAAATAATTGGCAAAATGCTGAATTATTTCTTAAACAACATGAATCTCTAATCCCAAAGAGATACAAGTATTCAGAAGTGCAGAGAATGACCAAATCCTTCAGCAACAAGCTTGGCCAAGGTGGCTTCGGCTCGGTCTACAAGGGCACTCTCCGAGATGGTCGCATAGTCGCCGTAAAGCTACTTAGTGAATCCAAAGGTAATGGAGGAGAATTCATCAATGAAGTTGCAAGCATTAGCAAAACCTCCCATGTCAACATTGTTACTCTTTTAGGCTTCTGCTTGGAGAAATCAAAAAGAGCTCTGATCTATGAGTTCATGCCAAATGGTTCTCTAGAGAAGTTTGTTTACTCTGATAGATCAAAAGCAGGAACACAACTCGATTGTGAAAAACTATATGAGATTGCAACTGGCATCGCTCGAGGATTAGAATACTTGCACAATGGTTGTAACACTCGTATTGTACACTTCGATATCAAGCCCCACAACATTCTACTAGACCATGATTATTTCCCCAAGATCTCTGATTTTGGATTGGCCAAGTTATGTCCTTCAAGGGAGAGCATCATTTCAATGGCAACGACAAGAGGAACTATAGGGTACATTGCTCCCGAAGTTTTCTCAAGAAGCTTTGGAGTTGTATCCAGCAAGTCTGATGTCTATAGTTATGGCATGATGTTGTTGGAAATAGTTGGAGGAAGAAAAAAAATTGATGCAGAAAATGAGCTAAGCAGTGAAGTTTATTTCCCACAATGGATCTACGATAATATTGATAGATATTGTAAGGTAGGGATTCCTGGTGTAACCAGTGAGACTGAAGAGTTCATGAGAAAGATGATAATAATTGGTTTATGGTGCATACAAATGATGCCCGGAAATAGACCTTCCATGAGCAAGGTGGTGGAAATGTTGAATGGAAGTGTGGATGACTTGCAAATACCACCAAGATCATAAAAACTTGTGATCAGCCATGGAATTTTTAGATAAAGAAGATCGATGTATATGTATACTGATCTCTTTGCCATATAAGTGTACCTTGTAGATATTTCATAATGTTTGTGTATAAATGTCAAGGTACTTTAATTCTTCAAAGGCATGATAAACTTCACTCTTAATATATTTCATTACATTATTTTAGTGCATATACAGGTGTTAAAGCAAGTACAATTTATTTAATTAGGGGATGCTGACTTTTATTGTTAATACATGAGTAATTACTTAAATATATCCTAACTTTGAACTTTATCTCAAATGTATCCTGAATTTTAACTTCTCTAAATTATATCCTCAACTATCACATTTGTATCAATTGTATCCCTCCGTCAAAATTTCGTCACCTACCCCGTTAACTATGTGACGTGGACTGCACACGTGGATTAAAAAAAACATTTTTAAAAACCTGATTAAAATTTATTTTTTTCAACTTGTTGACTTGAAGTATGAAGATGATGAGTGGAAATGAGTCCATCTTTGAGCTTCTCTCTGACAATGTGGCAGTCAATATCCAGGTGTTTTGTTCTCTCATGAAACACTCGATTTGTTGCTATGTGAAGTGCATCAGTGTTATCACAATAGAGGGGAATTGGAAGGTTTAAAGAAACATTGAACTCTTGTAATATGTATGTAATCCATTGCAATTCACAAACTGTGGATGCCATGGACCTATATTCTGCCTCTACAGATGATTTAGACGCAGTCTTCTGCTTCTTAGTTTTCCATGAAATTGGACAATCTCCCAAATAGATACAAAAGCCAGTTAAGAACTTTCTGGAATCAGAACATGTTGCTCGGTCAGCATCACAAAAAGCTCTCAATGAAAAGTCATTGTTTGTAGGAAAAAATAAACCAGTGGAAGCAGTCCCCTTTAAATACTTCAAAACATGAATGGCTGCCTTCCAGTGTGTATCTCTAGGATTATGCACATAATGACTTAAGTGTTGTACAAAATATGTGATATCTGGTCTACTAAAACCCAGATATAATAGCTAGCCTGCCCACCAGCTGCCTATATTGTTGTGGATTACCAAGTAAAGTACCATCCTCAGTTGTCAATTTTAGTCCTTTAGGCATAGGAGTTGTTACTGACTTTGATCCAGTAAGACCAGAATCTTTAAGTAGATCAAGAACATATTTTCTTTGATTCATGTATATCCCTTCATTAGACCTAGCAATTTCCAATCCCAAGAAATATTTTGCATGGCCTAGATCTTTAATAGTAAGCTAATCATTCAGAAAACCTTTCACCTTGCATATATCAGATTCTGAATTTCCACATATCAGCACATCATCAACATAAACAAGCAATGCAAGGAATATCTCACCCTTTTTGTAAGTGAAAAGGCAATGATCATGCCTGGATTGAGTGAAACCATACTTCTACAACTGTAAAGTCAATTGATTATTCCATTGCCTAAATGCTTGTTTGAGACCATAGAGGGATCTTTGTAATTTGCATACTTGTTTAGGTTTTGCTTGATTGTAGCCTTCTGGTGGATTCATATAGACCCCTTCATCAAGAAACCCATGCAGAAAAGCATTGTTAATATCAAGTTGATGAAGAGACCAAGACATAGAAGCTGTAATGGCCATAAACACCCTCACTGTCACAGCCTTGGCCACCATACTAAAACTATCAATGTAATCTATTCCTTCTATTTGGTTAAAACCTTTAGCTACAAGCCTTGCCTTGTATCTATCAACATTTCCATCAGTCTTGAGCTTTATTTTGTAAACCCACCTACAACCAATTGGCTTCTTATTAGGGGGCAATTCAGTCAATGTCCATGTCTTATTCTTCTTAAAAGCAGATATTTCAACTTCCATAGCTTGAATCCAATCAAGATTATCTTTAGCATCCCTGTAGGAATGTGGTTCTTTAAAAAGAGTAATATTTGTCAGAAAAGCAAGATAAGGAGAAGAGAAATTTAGAGGTATGACATAAGGGAAAACAAAAGGGGTATGAGAAGATGAATCAGGTACAGTAACAGCTTGAGGACTAGTAGTAAGTGAAGGTTTTGTATATGCAGCATTAATCACAAAGTCTAACAACCAAGATGGTTGTTTCCTGCTTCTTGTGTGCCTAGAAGGAATAATATCAGGATTATTAGTTTCAAAGGTCATAGAACTGGGAGTTATAACATCAACATCAAGCAAAGAACTACTTGGTGTTGTAACATCAGAGGAAACTAGAGGAATTGGCACAGAAGGTGCATCATCATTCAAAACTTTAGCAAAAGAAAAAATCCCTTCACGAAAAACAACATCCTTGGAAGTAAACAATTGCTTTTTCTCTATATCACACTTTATAAGCCTTCTGCCCTGTAGCATACCCCAAGAAAATACAAAGAGAGGCTCTTGAGTTGAACTTGTCTTTGTTTGGTCTTGTATCAGTAGCAAAACACTTACAACCAAAAGTCTTGAGGGAATCATAATCAGGTGCTTTCTGAAATAACATTTCATAAGGAGTTCTCCATTTAAGAACAATAGAAAGTAATCTGTTAATGAGAAAAGTAGCATGAAGAACTGCTTCTCCCTAAAAATCAGTAGGTAAGGAGGCCTGATGTAATAATGCCCTGGCAACTTGAATGAGATGCCTATGTTTCCTCTCAACTCTCCCATTCTGCTGTGGTGTATAATGACAACATCTCTGGTGAACAATACCAAGTTCAATGAACAATTATTGGCAAGCTGAATTAAGGAATTCAGTCCCATTGTCTGTCATGATCTGTTTAACTTTGGCAATGAATTGGGTTTGAATCATTTTAAGAAACTTGTTGATAGTAGGAGGAACAAGAGCCTTAGATTGAAGCAAATAAGTCCATGTAGTTCTGCTATGATCTTCCACAATAGTCAAAAAATACTTAGCACCAGACAAAGACACGGTATAGTAAGGACCCCAGACATCCATATGAAGTAGATCAAACAAAACATCACTAGAATGTGAACTGACAGGAAATGGAAGTCTTGTCTGCTTAGATTTAGCACAAACTGAACAATCATTATTGACATCAATTTTTACATCAAGTATAAAATGCAAATGTTGCATACTACAGCAGAGGGATACCCTAATCTCTTATGCCACAATGGCATTGTAATAGTAGAGATTTTATTTATACTACAAGTATCAACAACATATGGAATTGAGGCTACATGAAAAACAGAATTAAGAAACTTTTTGTAGTATTTGATATTTGTTGGTAAAAATGACTCAGCATCAAAAAAGTAAAGATTGCTTATTGCCTTTCCAATAGCCAGTATAGAATTATTCCTCATGTCCTATAAAACACAGAAGTGTTGGTAAAATAGAAACATAAGAAAATGTGTTCTAGTGAGCTTGCTGACAGAGAGCAGATTATGTTTGAAGGAGGGCACACAGAGAACATTGTTAATCACTAAATCTTCATTAATGCAGACAATACCAGTGTATTCTATTGGTCTAGAGGAATCATCAGGAAGATGAATATTTTTAGCTTGTTGAACAGGATTCAGATTGGTGAAAACATTCATAGTTCCACAGACATGATTGCTGGCTCCAGTATCTATAATTCAAGTAGTGGACTTAGATAAATGTTTATTTGCAGGGTTAGAGATAATACCTGCAAAGTCAACCGAATGAGCAAAGCTAACAGAGTCCTCAGTCATAAGTTGTTTGCCCTTCAGCAACCTAGTGAGCTCCTTTTGAATCAATTCTTTAACAGAGAGAGTTGACTGTGCATTATCAGTATCATCAGCATCAAATGGAGAATCTGCCATGTGAACTTGTCTCTTTGTGGATTCCTGCTTCTTTTGCTGCTCTAAGGCCCTGAATCAGTCAGGATAACCGTGTAACTTGAAGCAAGTATCCTTAGTGTGCCCTTCAGACTTGCAATAAGTGCATAATCTATTTTCTTTATTCACCATTTCCTTCTTCTTGAAAGTTTGTTTCCCTCCAGAATCTCCTTTCGAGCCTTTATAAACATTTGCAACAAGAGTACTACTATCCAAATTCTCATTAATAGTAGCAGTAACAGATCTTTGTTTCTCAACATTCAACACCATAGAATAGATTTTATCAATATTAGGTAAGGGTTCAAGCATCATAATCTGATTTTTAATAGTATCAAAGGATTCATTTAGGCCCATCAAGAACTGAATAACTTTATCAGATTCAGCAAAATCATCTAATTCTTTCGAAGCACCACAAGTACAGTCACATGAACATTTAGGTAAAGGCAAAACACAATTCAATTCATCCCAGATCTTGCTCAACTTAGTGAAATACACAGAAATTAAATTGTTACCTTGAGATAGAGAAGCTAGATCTCGTTTAATCTGAAATCTTTGAGATCCATTAGAGCTACCAAACCTTTTCTCCAGTTGATCCCAAAGAACTTTCGCCTCTGTAGCACATACCAAGTTTTCGTGGAGTTCCTTGGTGAGAGAACTCAAGATCCAGCTTACAACCATCGCATTAGCAGCATACCAGTCATCATACTCACCAGATGTCTCGGCTGGCTTCGCAACTTTACTAGTAACAAAACCGAGCTTATGCTTTGTCGCCAAAGCAATTTTCATGGATTTACTCCATGTAAAATAATTGATGCCATTAAACTGAACAAAAACCAGAGAGATTCCTGTATTTTCTAACCCCTGAACATAATATAGGCCTTTAGGGTTTGCTGTTTTGTTCTTGCTCATCATTGTTGAATCAAATAAGAGATGAACGAGAAACCGCGAGAGGAAGAATCGCAGAAGCTTATTGATCAAGAAAATCAACAAGATTCAAAGAAAGATTAGAGGATCCAGATGGATCTTGAAAACTCTCTGATACCATGAACAAATCCAAATTGAAAAGAAGAGAAAGGAGAAAAATGATCCTCTGTATATTAAAAATGAAAGAATAGAAGGTACTTATAAACAGTACATACGTGTAAAGTGTGGTAAAAGTAAAGTCTAGTTTATCTAACTGATTACAACTAATTATACCTTCCAAAGCTAACTAAGCACAGTCAATAGCTTAATACAATAAATAATCTTATAGTCTTGGATCTGGTATGAGAGGAATCTTCGAGTCTTCGAGAATTGTAGCAGATCTGCCGCTACACTCGCTTCTAAGGCGGCGGCGTCTTTTTTTACTTCTCCCTTAGCTCTTTGTCTACGGGGACGTTTTGTTTTTTGGTTTTACCGAACTTGTTTACTTGTTCTTCTTTACCCATTTCAATGGTTAAATATGGCTACATTTTACTTTAATTTCTCAAGATTAATTTATTGATTTTTTTATTTTTATTTTCTAATTGATCATTATAACTCATTGAAACTTTTTTGAAGTTATCGAAATTGTAGGAGTCACCGAAGCTGAAGAAAAAAGAGTATAGCAAAGTGGCATTCAACGAAAGGGAAAGGCTTTCCTTCAACCGACCCAAACTAGCATTCTTTCGTAGCTTTCGAGATGAGGGCACAAGCACAGGCAAGCTTTCTAACTTATTTGTGGGTACGGGATTGGAACTTTCAAGTCCTTCGGACCCTTGACTTTTTGGCTTAAGCTTATTTATTCTATCATTGGAACGATGCATTTTTAGTCCGAGGTATAAATGATTTTTCATTTTGGAAATGATTTCCATTCAAATTCCATAATGAATGGACAGATTGAATGGAAAAAATCAAAAGATAGGAATTGAACGAGCTCGCACCCTTCCTCGTTACCAACATCAAAAGTATTTCACTTGAAAAAAATATCCATTGAAACCTTAAATCTATTCGATGTGAATTGAAGAGTTGATCTCTGATATGCCAAAAATCTGGTCTTAGTTGGTGCTCTAGTAAGAGCATTAGTTGTTCTCTTATCCCTGTTGTTGAAGGAGCGATCTTAGAACAATCCACTTCTATTCTATTTACTTGGAGGCAGGACTACTATAAGTGCCACTTAGTTAAATTCTTTTTGAGTTTCATACGCTTTTTCATTTGTCAGTAGACTTGAATGAAAACTCTTCCATTTCGGGTGGAAAGAAGAGCGTAGTCGTGTAACCAAAAAATTCTATCTAATAGAATACCTTTCCGCAAAAGAAAGAATATCATAAGGCGAAATTTCAAACCACTACTAGAAACTTGGTCTTCAGCAACGGCTATCAGCAACGGCCGCTCAAGCCGTTGCTATTTGCAACGGCTTTCTTACGGCCGCCCGCGCCGTTGCAGATATCTATATCTGCAACGGCGTACTAACGGAAAACAGAGCCGTTGCTGATTAATTTAATTATCAGCAACGGCTTTCGGACGGAATGGCGAGCCGTTGCTTATGTTTTACTATTCAGCAACGGCGTACTAACGGATAAGTGAGCCGTTGCTGATAATAACTTATCAGCAACGGCGTTCTAACGGGCGAGTGAGCCGTTGCTGATAAGTTTATATAGGGCACGCTCTCGCGCCCGACCCTTCTTCCTCCCGCTTCTGCCGCCGCCGACCTTCGCCGCTGCTGCCGTTGCTGCCGACGCCGACGCCTCTCGCCGACGCCTCTCGCCGCCGCGCCGCTGCCGCTGCTGCCGGTATGTTGATCGGCCGGAGTTGTTAAAATCCGACCGAAACCCTATTTCTAGGGTTTCGGCCGGCGGCGGTCGGCCTATGGCCGCCGCCGGACCTTCTACAGTGGCCGGACAGTGTGTCCGGCCACTGTACGCCGGCGCCGGAGGGTGGACTCCGGCGCCGGAATATATATATATATATATATTATTGTTTTGAAATTGTTAATTAATTAATTTATAAATGTTAATTAATTGTTTAGATTAATTATTTAATTTGTTACATTAATTATTAGGGTTTAGATTAATTTCGGACGCGCGCCGGAATCGTCCACTTCGGACGCGCGCCGGAATCGTCCAATTCGGACTCGCGCCGGAATCGTCCAATTCGGACTCGCGCCGGAATCGTCCACTTCGGACGCGCACCGGAATCGTCCAATTCGGACTCGCGCCGGAATCGTCCACTTCGGACGCGCGCCGGAATCGTCCAATTCGGACTCGCGCCGGAATCGTCCACTTCGGACTCGCGCCGGAATCGTCCACTTCGGACGCGCGCCGAAATCGTCCAATATGGACTCGAACTGTCTCGAAACATTTAGAAAATAATCATCCATCCGACGAGTTGATATGTTTCACGTACGCATCGACGAATCGGATATGATTTAGCAAAACCTTAGATCCGTTCGGGGATTGTATGTTCGTGTAAAAGAAGTATATGATCTTTTATACGACGTACAATTCTTGAATTGTCCCTGATTGGACAATTTGGGAATATAGTTATTTGTACTGCACTTACGTTTTTATTTTAACTGTTAACTAATTATTCTAAAATTCGGCAACATCTCTCTTGTTCTCCGATACGCGCCCAGATGATATGCGTATTCGGAGAACTGTAGGGAGATGCTGTCGAAATTTAGAATAATTAGTTAACAGTTAAAATAAAAACGTAAGTGCAGTACGAATAACATAAATCCCGAATGGAATGGGACAATCTCACCTAAAGACATTAACCAAAGAAATTGTCATTGATTGACAGAATCATGTCGGCTGATCGAAGTTGGATGTACCGACGTTTTGATCGTGGAGCTTTAACGAATGAGTTTCGATTAGGCGTAACGTACTTCCTAAATTTCGCCTATTCGAATCGGAATTTCGTTAGCATGGGTGATCAAATCCGATGTCCGTGCCGCATTTGTTCGAATGGACGATTTTTGGATCAGGAGACTGTCACTCTGCATCTATATACCAAAGGATTTACACCAAGATATTTTCTATGGACTTGTCACGGGGAGTCACGCGAAGTCGGGACGTCGAGCAATCCTGTCGTTCAGACATATGGTGAATCTTCCTCTGCTGGTGCTTCTTCATCCAGTCAATGTAATCCCTATAGAACTATGATACTTGATAGTCTTGTGGGTCAATTCCACCTGAATGATAATGTTGATCGGCCAGTTCTTCAGACATCAGTCCCACCAGATACTACAGCGGTTGATATCACAGAAGTAGGGGCTGCGGTAGAGATTGAATTACCGAATAAAGAAGCTGCAGAATTTTACGAGATGTTGAAAGCTGCCGATGAACCTTTGTATGAGAATTGTCCTAAATACACTAGGTTTTCAGCAATGACACAGCTCTTAAACATCAAGGCCGATTGTAATATCAGCGGAGTTGCGTATGATCGGATTGCTGGATTGATTAATGGAATGCTGCCTACTGATAACAAGTTTGAGCCTACTTTTTATAAGACTAAAAAGCTAATGAGAAAATTGGGGCTTGGGTACGAAAAAATACACGCGTGCCAAAATAACTGCATTTTATATTATAAAGAAAATGTGCAGTTGGATAAATGCCCTGTATGTCAACACCCTCGTTACAAGGAGAAGAAATCGGTCCGACAGAAAAATATC
This sequence comes from Canna indica, assembly GCA_034359265.1. Taxonomy (NCBI): domain Eukaryota; kingdom Viridiplantae; phylum Streptophyta; class Magnoliopsida; order Zingiberales; family Cannaceae; genus Canna; species Canna indica. Next base: position 12,173,179 of record CP136890.1, read on the forward strand.
CCGTTTAAGGTGTTTCGGTATTTTCCACTAACACCGAGGCTTCAAAGATTATTCATGTCGGAAAAGACAGCCCCCTACATGAGTTGGCATGCAAGAAGTCGTGATGATACAGTAATGACTCATCCATCTGACAGTGAAGCATGGAAACATTTGGATACATGTTATCCTTCATTTGCTATGGATACTAGAAATATCAGATTGGGATTGTGCACAGATGGTTTTAATCCGTTTGGACATTCTGCAACTCCTTATTCAGTTTGGCCAGTGCTGCTAACAGTTTATAATTTGCCACCGTCAATGTGCATGAAAGATGAATTTATTTATCTTTCGATGATTATTCCGGGTCCTAAGGGTCCGCGAAAAGAAATTGACATATTTCTCAGACCCTTGATAGATGAATTGAAAACATTGTGGACTGAGGGAGCTGTCACTTATGATTGTCATCGGAAGCAAAACTTTAATTTAAAGGCCGCGGTCTTGTGGACAATCAATGATTTCCCGGCGTACGGCATGTTGTCGGGTTGGAGCACTCACGGCCGACTCTCTTGCCCGTATTGTATGGAACACTCTAAATCAATCAGTCTTCAGAACGGACGAAAAATCTCATTCTTTGATTGTCATCGTCGATTCCTACCGGTTCATCACCAGTATCGAAGGAATCGTAATAAATTTACTAAGGGCAGAGTCGAAAGAGATGGGCCACCACCGATGTTGTCTGGTGAACAAATGTTAGCACGTGTTTCAGCACTTCCAGATATTGTATTCGGTCGCAATGAAAGAGTGTCAGGTTTTTGCCAAACACACAACTGGGTGAAAAAAAGTATCTTTTGGGAATTGCCCTATTGGAGTTCATTATTGATTCGACATAATTTAGATGTCATGCACATTGAAAAAAATGTGTTTGATAATATTTTCAACACTGTGATGGATATTTCTGGAAAAACTAAAGATAATGTCAAAGCTCGACATGATCTGAAAATACTTTGTAAAAGACCAGAGTTGGAGTTACAAGAGGTCAATGGACGATATCTGAAACCGAAGGCCCTATATGTGTTAAATAAACAACAGATCAAAGATGTTTGTCAATGGGTAAAAGAACTCAGATTACCCGATGGATATGCTTCAAACTTATCTCGATGTGTGAACGTCGATGATTGCAAAATATCAGGGATGAAGAGCCATGATTGTCATGTATTCATGCAGAGATTACTTCCGATCGCATTTCGAGATCTTCTACCTGATAATATTTGGGGTCCGTTGACTGAATTAAGTATGTTTTTTAGAAGCATCTGTGCAAATGTCCTTCGAGTCGAAGATATGTCAACACTTGAAAATAATATTGTTGAAATCATATGCAAGCTGGAGCAGTTTTTCCCTCCTGCATTTTTTGACTCGATGGAGCATCTACCGATACACTTGGCATACGAGGCACGAGTTGGTGGCCCCGTTCAATATCGTTGGATGTACTTATTTGAAAGATACATGAATCGTCTGAAGAAAAAAGTAAAGAACACCGCAGCTGTTGAAGGATCAATATCTGAATCGTATATCATCCAAGAAATTTCAACATTCTGCTCATTTTACTTTGAATCCACAGTACAGACAAGATTTGATCGTCTTCCACGTAACGACGACGGGGGTGTTCGACATTCAGATGGACGTTTAAATATATTTTGTCACTCTGGTCGTGCTTTTGGTTCTCGTCCATCTCGACACTTAAGCGATGAAGAGTATCATTTGGCACACTTGTATGTATTACTCAATTGTCCAGAGATTGAACAATTCATTGAAATATTTGACATTGAGATGGTGCAAAAATACTCTATTCACAACGATCAAGAATTGGAGACATTACGGAATCGTGATTTCCCTTCTTGGATTCAGACTTACAGCAAAGATCACAGAGCTGAAATAGATGAAAAAATATTTGAGTTTGTTAGTGGACCGTCGCGACTTGTGTCGTGCTATAGCGGATATTTTGTTAACGGGTATAAATTTCACACGGTTGAATATTCATCTACAAAAAAGACGATGAATGCTGGGGTCTGCGTGAAAGGGACAACCTATGTTGAATGTGATATGGATTTCTATGGACTAGTGGAAGAAGTGATAGAGTTGCACTACTTCGGCTTGAAATCAGTGTTCCTATTTAGATGTCATTGGTTCGATACAACAGAAAGGGGCATGAAAGTTCATCAAAAATACAAACTTGTTGAGGTTAATTACAAATCGAAATTGGCAGCAAATGAGCCATTTATATTGGCATCACAAGCCGAACAAGTATATTACGCGAAGTATCCGGCTCGAAATAAAGATAGAGCAGATTGGCGTGTAGTTTGTAAGACAAAAGGTAGAGGAAAAATTGATCCGATAGTAGGAGAAAATGATCCTCCTGGTTTCTATCAAGAAGATGATCTTCCTGCTGTGGATCGTATTATTCCAATACTCGAGGATGCAGACACAACGTCAATTCAATTAGAAGTTGAATATGCTGATGATGACGATCATGAAATTGAGGAAGCTGGAGATGAAGAAGATGACGAAGAGGAAGAAGAGGAAGAAGAAGAAGAAGAATTCGAAGACTATTATTCAGATGATGAGGAATAATTGTAAAGTATATATATTTTATTAAATATATCTCTACTATTTATACAATAATCTGATTATATGTCTGTTCGACAGATATGTCTGGTCGTAGTTATCGACGCAGGAGAGCTTCGGAGTCTCCGATCGGTGAGACTCCAGCACTTACTCCTGTTGCTGATCCTCCTGTTGCTGATCCTCATGAGGATGATACTGCCGAGGCTAGTACATCCAGACGCAGGCGGCCACGCGGGCCGAACAGGTGGCAGCCTCCACCAGCCACAGAGTCACGTAGATTGATTAGCGTGATTGGGGAGCGGTACGTAATATATCATGAATTATGAATCATTACAAATTCATTATATCATAATATAATATTAAAATTTATTTTTGTTGTGCAGGTTCGAGCAAGAAGAAGTGCCGAGGAGCATTTCTTCTACTATTCGACGATACATGCACGGGGCATGGCCTACGTGGTCTCACGTGCCTAGCGAGCACGTCGACATGTTATGGCGCGAGTTTGAGGCACGTATTTTTTTTTTTTTTACATGCATGATGATATATTAAGAATTGGTACTGATATTATTATTTTGCAGGCTCGCTATACATGGGCCGAGGACCAGAGGTCCTTCATTTACGCTGCCTGGGAGTCTATTTCCCGGGCAAGGTACAACGGGCAGCTGGGGCAGGCTCGGTCCCGAGCGATGGCTCGAGCTGGGACCACTAACATCGCGGAGACTCGGGGATACGGCCCCAGTTGGATTACTCCGGATATATGGGACCAGCTCGTGGGGATATGGTCGACGGATCGATGGCAGGAGGTTTCTCAGAATGCGGCTAGAAATCGCATGTCGGGGGGAGCAGCGCGTCACACCGGCGGCTCTGTTGCATTTGCAGTGCACGCAAACCGTATGGTAAGTATATCGTTTAATTATATATTTTATTTGTTATTATGTGTACTAATTAATGTATTTGTTTTGTAAATGTAGACGACGGTGTCGGATGACGGGAGTGTCCAGCGACCCTCCCCGATGGCGGTGTTTGAGCGGACTCACCGTCGAGCACATGGGACGGGGGAGTACATCGACAACCGCGCTGCATACATTGTGGTAATTATATATTTGTTTAAATTATTCATTATATATTTATAATTTAAGTTTTATGATAAATATTAAACAAAAAATCAAACTCGAGTAGGAGACGTACAGCCAGAGGGTGGTGCAGCGCGGGGGTACCCCCGAGGACTTTGACGCAGCATCGTGGGTCGAGGCCGCAGGTGGCTGGGACCATGGCCGCGTATATGGCTTCGCAGATAGTGGTCATGCGCGAGCCGTGCTAGGGCCACTTGGGGCACCGACCCCTCCGGTCGCTGGTGAGCGACCGTCTACCTCTAGATCCAGTTATGATCATAGTAGCAGAATAAGGACTCTAGAGGAGACGGTCGCGTGTCAGAGTCAGATGATGGAGGAGATGCATGCTATGCTACGCAACATGTCAGGTCATCCCGCAGCAGGCATCTCTTCGGCATCATCTAATCCATCGTCCTCGAGTCAGTCCACGCCGGTGTACACTCAAGCACTCCAGACCCCGCCATATGATCCAGACCATCCTCCATCGTGATCGTGAGATTTTTTGTTTGGATATTGAACTTGTTACTGAGATATTGAACTTGTTAAACTTATTTTGTTTGGATATTGATACTTCAATTTTGCATTTGAATTATTATTATACTATCGTGGATAATTATCAATATAAATATAATTGTTTTGATGTATATCTTGGTGTGTTTGTGATGTGTGAATGAATGTGTGTATGAGGGTATGGGTGTGTGAGTTATGTATCAGATAAATGTATCAATGTATCAATGGAAATTAGAAATTTGAAATATTTCTGCTTGCAGGTATAGGTCATCAGCAACGGCTTTCCCACGGCCGTCCGTGGGAAAGCCGTTGCTAAAAGTGTATCGACAGCCGTTGCTGATGAATTACAGCAACGGCTTAGCGACGGGTTTTACTAACGGCGTTGCTACGGACTCGAGGCCGTTGCTATTAATGTTATCAGCAACGGCTCCGGGTCCGTGGTAAAACCGTTGCTGATAATATTTTTAGCAACGGCCCGAGCGACCGTTGCTGATAATGTTTTGAGCGACGGCCCGAGCGGCCGTTGCTGATCCGTTGCTAAGTCATCAGCAACGCGACTTTCTGTCACGGCTCTATTGCAACGGCTCGGCCGTTGCTGATTCTCTTCAGCAACGGCTCAGCAACGGTATCAGCCGTTGCTGATGCCCATTTTTCTAGTAGTGAACTATTAATAAGATAGGCAATAAGAGCACTCCACACTCAAAATAGCACAACTCACTCCCTCACCAGAAGGAATCACTCTCCTTTTCAATATTCGTTCTTTCATCCCGAGGACTGGAACTACCTCAGGATCTGTTGCTGTTAATGTTGTTGGTATTGTATCTACTAATGATGATTCTACTGATGCTGCTTAAGTGTCTATTATCGCTGACAGCTCTTACAGCTTCTTCCATCGAACCGCCAGCTGACTATTACCGATTGCCTTCCCTTACCACCGCAGCTAGCTTTTCTGACCTTCCAACTAATTCTGCCTATGGAGCCCTTAGATCCGGAAGGATTTGGTATATTTTCTTTTGAAGACTCGAACTTTTGAAAATGTCAGGCGTAACCAAAATCATCGAAATCGTCGGAGCTACTTTTTTAAAGGTTGGAATATAATTTATTTTTCTTAATATTTTTTCCTAATTAAACTATTAATTTAAAGGCTTAATTATATTTTTGGTCCCCCGAAATATCGTGTTTTTTCCGTTTGGTCCATCATTTTTAAAAACTTTCCGTTTAGTCTCTCAAAAATTATTTTTTTTCCGTTTAGTCCCTCAAAAATTATTTTTGTTTCTGTTTGATCCCTCCATTAACTTTCAACATGAAATGTTTGGGGACCAAACGGAAACAAAAATAATTTTTGAGGGACTAAATAAAAAGTTTTAAAAATGAGGGACCAAACGAAAATAAAAATAATTTTTGAGGGACTAAATGAAAAGTTTTAAAAATGAGGGACCAAACGAAAATAAAAATAATTTTTGAGGGACTAAATGAAAAGTTTTAAAAATGAGGGACCAAACGAATAAAAATAATTTTTGAGGGACTAAATGAAAAAATTTTAAAAATGAGAGACCAAACGAAAAAAAATACGATATTTTGAGGGACCAAAAACATAATTAAACCTAATTTAAATGTTAATAATATACATTTATATACAAACTTATAAATAATATATATTATTAATATATGTATAAATAAATTATATATGGATTGTTCAAGGAATACCACCGAGGGGTGGCAGAGAGAGAGAGAGAGAGAGGATCACGTAGGGGTTAAATATTGTATCCCTCACGATTTTACGACGGTAACATGCCGTTGCAAAAAGACGGTTGCCATGTCGTTGCGGGTGTTTTAACATTGTGACGGAAAATGTACCGATCGCAATGCCGTAAAAAATGTGGCGACTATGCGATCCCCGTTGCCAGCAGTCGCAAAACCCCTCCTATATATATATAGCTCCCCTTGGTTAGTTGGTTGAACCAACCCAATAACTCAACCTTGGCTTTCACCTGCTTCTGCTTGGATGGAATAAAAGCATTTCCTTATCGTGGAACAGGTATACATGTTTCACAACCAACCTAATTTTACTGTTGTTGGCTGTTGCTGCTTTAATCGTTTTACAAGATATCAATTCCTAGAATCCCCTCTACAAAATCTGCCATATATACGTCGTCTGGCCTTCTTGAGCTAATCTAAGGATACTCCTATTAGCAGTAGCACTACTAGCTCGTAGTCACATCCACCTCCCACACCAGTACACCACGTCAACTGCAGCTGCTCCACTCATTCAATTCATTGATTTCCCACGACATCTGATATGGCTGTTATTATTATTTTGATATGCTATCTCATGTATAAATACACGCATGTATGCACTTTCTATCAATAACATACATTTTATTTCAACTCTTTGAGCTACAATATGATATCATAGTCCCATTTCTTGCGAAAATGCTCATGGATCCATTCTTCTTTCTTTCTTCTTTTCCGATCATGGCTTCAGGCGAAGCTCACCCAGCAAAAGTCGTCAACCCCTTCACCAGTGGACGTCATGTCATTACCATCAACCCCGCTGCCCAGTTGCCAATCAAGCTCTCCGATAGCAGCAACTACATGACTTGGTGGATTCAACTCGAACTTTTGCTCCTCGGGTATGACCTTACTGCTTTCATTGATGGGAGTTCTATCTGTCCACCGGTAAATGATCCGAGTTATAAATCCTGGTTACGTCAGGATGGCTCGATTCGCCATGCTATAATGGCATCGGTTGATCAAACCATCGCCTCTGTCGTTGTTACCTCATCTTCTGCACACGAAGCCTAGCCGAGACTTGTGAATCAATACTCAAATAAGTCTCAATCTCGCATATACAGGCTTCAAGATAACCTAACAAAATTAATTAAAGCTAGGAAGCAAAACAATAGCAAAATATTTCAATGAAATCAAAATCATCTATGATGAACTATCAATGGCAACTGCTCCAGTAAGTTCTTCTGCACTAACTATTAAGATATTCAATTGTCTAGGACCTGTAAGTGCGGCTATACGATCAAGGGATACTCCTATTTCAATTGAGTTATTCGACAAACTCTCGAGCGGGTCATGAAACCTTCTTGAAATTCTGCAGTGATCCACCCTTAGTCTCGGCTCACTATGTGCAGAGGCATTTCAATCCAAGTCGTCGCCAACAATCCTGGGAAAATAAAAAAGGACCTGCTCCAAATAGCTCTTCCAGGCATTCTCCAAGTGAAGAAGAAACCACTCAGAACAAATACATTACCTCAAGGACCAAGACGAATAGTCACCAAGTCTCAATCCAACATATTTAAGCCCAAAATACCTATTGATCATTCCGCTCTTAACACCACTGCCATAAATCAACCTATCCCAAACACCTACAAACAGGCTGCCAAACATCCAGAATGGAGGACTGATATGAGACAGGAATTTAATGGACTATTGCGAAGCAAAACTTGGACACTGGTACCTGCATGCTCCTGAGGGCCAATTAAAATATTATTGTCTGCTGATGGATCTTCCACATCAAACAAAATTCAGATGGATCCATCGATAGGTTTAAAGGCAGACTAGTTGCTAAAGGGTTTCACCAACACCCGAGAATTGATTTTAAGAGCACATTCAGCTATGTGATCAAGCAGGCTTTATATAGTTCAAGTTATTCTCACTCTAGCAACCAAGTTTAATTGGAATTTGTTTCAACTCGATCGACGTAAATAATGCCTCCATACAAGGCCGGCTAGATGAAGACATCTACATGCAACAACCATCGGGTTTTATAAATTTTGGACATCCAAATTATGTTTGCAAGCTCAATAAAGCCATATATGGCTTGCCACAAGCCCCACATGCTTGGTACAATGAGTTAAAGAATTATTTACACTCAATTTGATTCTACAACTAATCAAAGTCTTATATCTCTCTCTTCATCTTACATGACAAACACTGCATCACACTTCTTTAATTTGCTCTACGTGGAAGATATAATTCTCACTAGTTCATCACAGAACTTTTTTTTTAGATTAACACCATGTTAGCCTCACGATTCTCTCTCAAGGACTTGCAGCTATTTCTTGGGAATCGAAGTCATCAAAACTGAAATAGGACTATTACTTTCTCATCGGAAATATATTTTTGATTTCCTTCATCGATTTGAGACATGGATGAGGCCAACAATATATGTCAAGACACCTATGTCGGCTTCGACCTATCTCTACATGACAATTCAAAGCCCGCAGATTCCAAGCTCTATAAACATGCTATCGACGCATTACAATACTTGTCATTCACTAGACTAGATATTGAATTCACGGTGAACAAATTGTCCCAATACATGCATAGCCCTTCAGAAACACACTAGTAGTGCTACAAAAGACTTTTTCGATACTTAAAAGGGAAATTACCTAAATATATTCTGTACTTTGAAGTTTTTCATATTTGTGGCATATACTTTTATTTGTTTTAATTGAATCATATATTTGTTTGTGGTTCGTCTTCTTCACGGGGCCGGGGCGGCGAGGAGGAGTCAATATTCCATGTTCCGAATGAGAGCGCGCGCGCACGAGAGAGAGAGAGAGAGAGAGAGAGAGAGAGAGAGAGAGAGAGAGAGAGAGAGAGTGTTACGCTTCGCCTAAGTTTATTCCTAGATAAGGGACCTCACCTAGGAGAAACGCAATCTACAACTAAACAATGAGATACACCAGAAAATCTCAAAAAGAACAACTGAAATCATCATTTCAACAAAGAGTTCTCTACACAAATGTTCAACATTAATCTAAAAATAACTAAGAAAATATCTAAGCAGCGGATGACGTCCCCTCATCTAGGACTCTAGCTACCCAACTCCAACTACCGACATAATTGCAAATCTGAGGCAACAACAAACAACATCAACGGAAAGCTGAGTAGGAGAATCAATATGTCAACAATAAGGACAACAATCATGATGCGATGGCATTGCCAAATACAACAATATACGACTCTGCAATAAAATGCAATATATCAACAACAAGACACTTTCACCTATCAACTAATGCAACTCATATCAATCAAAAGCATAGTGGACAATTGGATTTTCCCCGCACTCTCGCATCTCGAGAGTGACACCTCAGGCCCGTCTAACAGCGCGACGCCGCACACGAGCCCGTCGACGTCTAACAACGCGACGTTGTATGCGCAACTCGAGTGAAAGTTTCGTGATCACCGGTGTCACCGCCCATACAGCTCAAGCAAATAATCAACAGTGTCCGGGCGTGCGCCCACAACGATTATAATGCAGTATGTCATCAACAATTGACCTATGGTATTAGCAACAATAACTGATACAATAATAAGTAGCATGATAGCTAGATCTCACCACATGACACATCACAACTGATCTATAATGCTACAACAGCAATCAAATGAAGATGCAACCAAAACAATTCATGTTAGCAAATACCACTTATGACAACACTAACCGTGTGCACAATGCCTAACATAATATCATGCTCCATAATCATCAATGAATAACAGCTAATCAGACTCATGCAATTATCAACATGGCATGCTCAACAACATAATGCAACAGGAGATCAACGGATTTCAAAAACAAATCAAGCAAATAGAAGCAAGGGGTAAAATCATCAATTTATCCATTCAACATTCATCGGCTACAACAAGAGTCAACTCACACCCAACACCACTATCTATACTCTAAATCACCAACTGATAAAGAATACAACTATTCTACGTTATTTAACTACTATCAAACATAATTAATCCTATTAAACTATCAAATAATACTGAAAAATAGAAAATACCTATCAGATGACCTCTGATCAGAAATCCGACACCACCATCGCGTGCAGAACTCGAAAACCTCCAACTTTGGTATTCACCTCGACTCGATCTGACGATCCTACGATCAAATCTAAAAATACCTTAATATTCTACAAATTAACCTCGTTTCATACGATACAGCTCTCTTCTTAATTAACCTATTTATTAAATCAAATAATACCTTTCTCCCACTCTTCTCTCTCGCTCGACCCTCGATGCCAACCCACCTTTGCTCCTCTCCGATCCACACGTCGAGCGGCCCTATCAGCCGACACTGACCAACCACCGGTTCCTACCGGCCTCCACCACGACCTTCGGCGCCGGTGAGACGTCGATCCAAGGCTGGGAAGCCATGGCGGCCTCCTACAGCAGTAGCGGCTGCTGCCCCATGGCGCGGGCAGCAGTCGATTGTCAGTCTAGTGTCGCGACGACGACACTGCTGTGGCGATTGCCGCCCCTCCGCCCCAAGCATGAATCTACCTCCTTCGATTCTTTAATCCTACCGTACTAGATTTTTCGATACTCCCATGCCGCCGATGAACAAGAATGGAAGATGACAACACAAGAAAATGACGGAAACAAGGGGAGAGATAAAAAGACTCCTACCTAAAAACTCCTCCAAACTCCAATCTTCACAGGAGTCTTCTCACTGTCGCCGCCTCACTACCGCCGCCGCACATCTCGTTCGTCCGCTGTCGCTGCTACAGTAATTGAGAGAGAGAGTGTTACGCCCCGCCTAAGTTTATCCCTATATAAGGGATCTCACCTAGGAGGAGCGCAACCTAAAACTAAACCACAAAAATACACCAGAATATCTCAACAGGAACAACTGAATTCATCATTTCAACTAAGAGTTTTCTACATAATGCTCCACATCAATATAAAAACAACTAAGAAAATATCTAAGCAGCGGATGATGCCTCCTCCTCCAGGACTCTAGCTACCTAACTTCAACTACCGACATACCTGCAAAACTGAGGCAATAACAAACAACATGATCAGCGGAAAGCTGAGTAAGAGAATCAATATGTCAACAATAAGGAGATCAATCATGATGCAATGACACTACCAAATACAACAACAACATATGACTCTGCAATAAAGTGCAACGTGACAACAACCAGACACCTTTTCATCTATCAACTAATGCAACTCATACCAATCAAGAGCGTAGTGGACAAGTGGGTTTCCCCCGCACTCTCGCACCTCGAGAGTGGCATCTCAAGCCCGCTCCAACTAGAGATGCGACTATCAACAAGATAGCCTGTCGACGTCTAACACCTCGACGTCGCACACGAGCCCGCCAACGTCTAACAGCGCGACGCTGCACCTCATGTGAAAATTTCGTGATCACCGGTGTCACTGCCCATACACCTCGGGCAATAAATCAACTGTGTCCAGGCTTGCGCCCATAACGATTATAATGCAGTATGCCATCAACAACTGACCTACGATACTGACAACAATAACTGATACAACAATAAGCAGCATGATAGCTAGACCTCACCACATGACACACTACAACTGATATACAATGCTAACAATAATAAATACCACAACTATCAACTGAAGATGCAACTAGAGTAATTCATGTTAGCAAGCACCACTTATGACAACACTAACAGTGTGCACAATGCCTAGCATAATATCATTCTCAATAATCATTAATGAACAACAACTAATCAGACTCATGCAATTATCAACATGACATGTTCAACAACATAATGCAACAGGAGATCAACGGATTTCAGAAGCAAATCAATTAAATAGAAGCAAAGGGTAAAATCGTCAATTTACCTATTCAACATTCATCGGCTACAGCAGGAGTCAACTCGCACCCAATACAACTATCTACCATCTAACATAGAATACCACTATTCTATATTATTTAATTATTTATCAACTGAATTACTAACTCACATCTACTAAATAACACCGAAACATAGAAAAGACCTACCAGACGACCTCTGATCAGAAATCTGACACCACCATCGCGTTCATAACGCGAAAACCTACAACTTTGATATTTACCTCGACTTGATCCGACAATCCTACGATCAACTACAAAAATACCCTAATATTCTATAATTTAATCATATTTCATGCGATACCGCTCTCTTCTTAATTAACCTATTTATTTAAATCAAATAATACCTCTCCTCACCCACTCGTCTGCTACCCGACGCCCGCCCGAGCACCGTTCTCCTCGGCTTCGATCCTACCCACACCGGCCACCCTCTCGGCCGACGACAACCACCCCCGCCGGCCTCGCCGACCTCTCCTCCAACGCCGGCGGGTACCAGCTTGGGAGGCCACGGCGGCCTCCCCTCCCTGACGCCGCCTCCTCTCCACCCCGCTCGACCCACGTCGGGCAGCCCTCCCGGCCACCGGCGACCTTCCGCCCGCCTCCTCCGGCCTCCCCTACGACCTCCGGCGCCGACATGCCATTGAGTCATGGCTGGGAGGCCACGTCGGCCTCCCCTGCAACTGCCAAGATGAGGGCAGCAACGGTCGCTGCCCTGGCTTGGTCCGTCGTCGCGGACAGCACACTGCTGCAGCGACCGCCGCATCCCCTGCGGCCCACTCCCAACTCCTCCCTCCTTCCCTCATCCAACATCTTGCCGATACTACCTCCTCCAACCCATCCACTGTCGCCGATGAATGAAAGAATGGAAACGACGATAACAACGGAGACGGAAACAACGAAGAAGAAGAGAAGAACTCCTACCTCAAAACTCCTCCAAACTCCGGTCTTCACCGGAGTCTTCAATTGCCGACGCCTCAACGCTACCACCGGACGCCCGCCGCCGCTACAGAAATCGCGAGAGGGAGAGAAAAAAAAATTAGAGAGAGGATTAGGATTAATTAAATAGGGTTTAGACACTTTGCAATAAAGCCCCTCTAATGAAAATATTTACAAATAGGTCCTCTAATTTCAGGTCATAACAGAGAGAGGAGATTAGGGCAATTTAAATAAGATTAGGCTCTTTTTCAAAAAGGCCCCTCCAAGAAAGATATTTACAAATAGATCCCTAATTTTCCATGTCATAACAGAGAGAGAGAGGTGGGACCATTTAACATTAATTTTAAATTTAGTATTAAAAAATATTTTTCATTACAGTCAGCAAGCCACATCATCGGTTTAATAGGCCGAGGCTGCTGACGGAAATTAGACGGTAGGATTTAATTGAAACAAACAAATGTAGAAGTATATGATTCAATTGAAATAAATAAAAGTACATGCCACAAATGCAAAAAATCCCAAAGTACATAATATATTTAGGTAATTTCTCTACTTAGAAGGTACATCAAGTTTGGGAATTCTTTTAAACTCAAGTCAGAGTCTCGACATCCAAGCTTATTCCAATTTTGATTGGGGTGGTCTGACCACGACGATCTCCATTCCACAGGTGCATACTTGGTCATTGGCAACTCTCCAGTCAGCTGGTGCTCGAAGAATCCTCAAAGAAATCAACTGCTTTGCTCCTTCAACCCCGAAGACATATTGCGACAATCTTAGCACCACTCTTGTCACAAGACATCCGATCAGTCACACCCGGATGAAGCATGTAGAATTAGATTTTCATTTCGTCAGAGAGCAGGCTGAAGTCGAGAACATTAAAACTCAACATATTTGTGCCTTCATGCAACTAGCAGACTCTTTGAAAAAATCCATATCTGATTGCTTTTTTGGACCATCGGATCAAGATGGACGTTATTGAACGGCCCATGCATCTTGCGGGAGGATATTAGCAGTAACACTACTCGCTTGTAGTTACATCCATCTCTCACACCACGTCACCTGCAGCTTCTCCACTCATTCATTGAAATTCCCACGACAGCTGATATGGCTGTTATTATTTTGATACGCTAACTCATGTTTAAATATACGCCTGTATGCATCCTATCAATAACATATCACATTTTATTTCAGCTCTCTGAGCTCCAATATCTCCAACATATATTAGCATTTCTTTTGAACTTGATCAGACTTTAAACTGACTGGGTTACCAATTATGATTTAGTTCAACCAGCTGGTAAAAAAAATATTTAAAAAAATGGGTCAACTTATCCAGTAGTGCAGTACATCACGTCTTGCTAGTTTACGCCCCCACAATCGCATCGGACTAGTTTACGCTCTCTCCATTTGATTGATTTTTTAATTTGACTTTGACTAGTTTTGAAGGTCCCTGAAAGATTCAAGTTTAAACAAAGGTTTGAATTTCATCCAACAACCAAAATCAAAAGACTAAATATACTTAGTGGACGTTGCAAATGCCAATATGGCAATCTCCCTTACACATGTTCTTCTACTTCTTAAATATCAGGTTTGCTCCAACATTATCTTCTACTTTTTGATTGACTTTGAGATTTCCACAGGGAATAATAAACGCCAGTTGAATTGTGATACCAAAAGTAGTTAGTCCAATTTATAGCAAACTGAAATGTAGAATCCACCTTTATATTTTTCCCATTGATCCCATAAATATACTACCCCGAAGTCAATGCTGGCCGTCTTTGTCAACAGTATCAAATCAGAGAGCTGAGAGCATGCAGTCTAACAGAAGACTAGTAAAGTTCTTTATTGAAAATAAATAATAAATAAATGAAATTTCCACAGGGAATTGTTCATGATCTATATATCCTCTTCGATCTTCCCATTCCTCTCCTGTGCTGAAACTTAAAAGATCCGTTTCCATCTTCTGCTTGTTGTTCATGTTGGTCGGACGCAAGCAAGCATCCGCCACAACCCCAAAAATGGAGGACGGCGAGCCCAGGAGCTGCGGAGATGGTACCAGCATAAGCTTCCCATTATGGCTCAGCGTGTTAAGCCCTGAAATTTGATTAAATAATTAATTAATATTAATAGTCGGAGGGTTGTTTTGTAATTAATTGATCGTTTGGGAGTATTTTTCGTAAAGTGTGCGAGTAATCACTTATTTAAGTCGCTCTAATCCTCTTTTTGTCTCGTAGTTGCTGCCGACATGTAACGCGGAGATCGAGAACTCACGACGGATCGTAGCGGCGGTGTGCGACTTTGAAGAATTCGGAAAATTCATCCGGAGTTAGTGGACATTGAGGTAGGATTCTCGTTCCTACCATTTTTCCCTTCGTGTAGGGTAACCTCGATTGTAGGATAAGATTTTATTGATGTATTCCATCGATATGTAGATCTTTCTTTCTTGTGATTTTTCAAAATCAATGTGTTCATGTATTCTAAAATTTCGGATCTAAAGTTGTATCGTCAATCTCGTCGTTTTCGTCGTTGTGTTGTCGAGCTATGGATCCAATCGGCACTGTTCATGCAATGGCTCGGCCACATGACAGTGCCGGCCCCTGTCGTCGTGCGCGAGGTCGTTGTCGGGCGCGTCGCCGCTAGGCGCGATGTCACCATGCACGACGTTGCCACGCGCAACATTGTGCGAGGGACGTGATTGCCCCGGATTTGGGATCGCCGGCCACCCCCTCGCTCTTGTCGTCGCCTGTTCGTAGGGGCAGCGACGGACGGTGGCATTGATCAGCGAACCACCAACGCCGGTCAGGGATGGCGCCGTCCACCTCGTCATCCGGTCGGATCCAATTGGTGGCGGTGGTGGTGGGGAAGTGTTGTAGGAACCTAGGAGATGGGAGAAGATGAATAGTTAGATTATACCTTTGTTTTATTCTTTTGAATTGTAGTTGTGTTATTTAATTTGTATATATAACAGTGTTATATTCGTTGAGGTGTAGCAGCATTATATTCCATATGCCGGTGTTATATTTATTGTATCAATTGGTTATTATTTTAGGAATATAACACTGGTATATGGGATGATATATGAGTTGTTTGTAGTACTATGGTTGTAGCATTGACATATAAGTTGTAGCACTGTTATAGGATTCGTAATAGTGATTTTTAAGGCATTTTACTATTGTTTTAAATAATCATTTGAAAGCTTTAGAGTTAGTAAAAATAGTCGTATCGCGTATGAATTTTTACCTAATCGACGTTCCGGATTTAATGGTGAGGTCTGTTTCACCGTCAGACCTCCAAATTTTGAAATTAGTATGAGATCATCACCTCGTTTTGCGTGCTAAGATGAAAAATAATATTTTATATGTTTTTATGGCTTCAATCTGAGTTGTTTTGTTGTTATATTAGTTGATAAGATGAATCTTATCCTAGATCGGTTGTTACCCTATGTCGAAATATTATCTTGTTGTTTCATTCCATTGAATTTGATATCTACTATTGTTGAAGTTCCTTGTGCATATTTATTGATTCATGTTGAAAGCATGAGATTTGCATATGCTTAATATTTTAGGATGCTAGTATAGATGTTGCATGTCCTATCTGTTGATAACATCATTATGCAGTTGTTTATATATTTAATTCATATATGATGTCATAATTACTAGCATTCTCCATTAGTTGAGTTGTACTAGTGTAAGTCGTTGACATGTTGCATTGTTGATCTACTATTGGGCGGTGGCCTTGGACAATATTTATTATTGCCCGAGGTGTAGGGCAAGTGACACCGATGATCACTTATTTACCACATCGGTGCGTGTACGGCGTCGAGGTGTTAGACGTTGGTGGACTACCATTTTGGATAGTCGCATCTCCTGTTGGAGCGGGCTTGAGGTGCCACTCTCAGTGGTGCGAGAGTGCGGGGAGTCCACTACGCTCTTGATTGGGTCTATAATCTTGCACACATGTAGATAATTAGTTGACATATTTATTTAGTATAGAGGCATTAAATAATCGTTGAATCATATCTTCAGTTGTGTGCAATGACATCATAGCATACTGTTGAAATCCTACTCAACCTTCTTCTTATTGTTGTTGTTTTTGCCTCAGATCCCCAGGTATGACGGCAGATCATTATGGGGTAGCTAGAGTATTGGAGGAGGAGACGTCTTTCGCATGTTATCTTAGTTTCCTTTTTTTCTTAGTTGAACTGTTAACTTCTATTAACTATTGGACTTGTTTAGACTTTTGGACTAAACTTTGATTCTCTTTTTCCTTGATGGACTGTTGGACTCTCGCTGGTTATTATTATGTTAGATCGTTGCTTTGAATTTGACTTATGAATCTGATTTAAATTTTAAATTTTGCCCACTTGTTATTGTTGTCATGTTGCTAGTTGCACTTCTCCTGGGTGAGGTCCCTTATATATGGATAAGCCTAGGCGGGGTGTAGCAAAATAGTATCAGAGCAAAGCCTAGTCCTAGGTATGATGAGGAGCCTATGTGAGAAAGGGCGGTCCATGTGATGGGGTGGAGCCGCTACTAGGCTAGGTTTCACATGCCGCCGACTTGGGTGTGATTCTGGGCTATGTGTTAGACTCGAGTTGGGTCTTGACGAGGATGTCAAGACATAAGTAGGGGAGATTATCATACCCCAGTTTAGTCCCACGTCGATCAGGAGTATATTGGATGTGGTATAAGTTGGCTTATAAAGCTTGATGGTGGCTACCATCAACTTCAACTTAAGCATTTTAATTAGACCAATAGGTTGGTCTATGAAGTTGGTGGGCCAGTTATCCCATTAAGCGAGTCGTAATAGGCCAATAGGTAGGCCAATAGGTAGGCCAATATGTTGGCCTATGAAGTTGATGGTAGCACACCCATCAAGCCTTATAAACCAATGACATCACATCCAATATACTTCTGATGTGGCACTAAACTGGGGTATTACACAGTGGGTACCAACCATCCTACTGCAGCTACCCTTTTTTCAAGGTCACCTGCAAGAACAACAGCTACAGTCTAGTTCTCGAGCTCCGAGGCTGTGAGTTATATGTCCTCAGCATATTCGATAACAACCACTCGCTCATCCTCACACCTGTGGAATTATTTGATCTGTGCCCCTTGCCTTACAACAATCTCACTAATGATTCCACTTTCATCCTCCACGCACTAAGCATCAGCTCCATTAACAAGGAGATTTACTTCTTGCTCCATTGTTCCAACCATATGGATCTCCAGGGAGGATATAAAAGAATAGGTTGTGCCGATAATGGAGAAATGCAATCCTTCTTCGGCGGCGAGTACAGCGAGGCGTCGAACCATGCACCTGGTTGATTTAGCTAATGTAGCTAGTTGTGGCCTTTATGTGGTTCCGGTAATTGACTATTCTAAGGCGAGAAGCGATGACTTAGCTGCCATTTTGAGGAGCGGGTGGCTGGTGAATTGGTGGCCAGTGAATTGCCCTGCATGCATGGAGAGTGGCGGTAGATGTGGAGTCAGCAACACCATGAGAGACTTCATGTGCATTTGTCCTGATGGAACTCAACCGAGAACCTGTAGTGAGTATTTGCTCAATTAACTCAAATCTATATCTTTTATTTCCCAGCATGCAGATGTTGGGAATAGATCTAGCGCAATAGACAAGAAACGAGAGAAAAATGAAACACATACAAGATCTACGTGGTTCGGCAAAATTGCCTACTTCCACGGCCGCACTAGAAGTTCTTCACTATTAGGATTTTCACATATACAAAAGAATCATTATATTTGAGTTTATATATAGGGTGACACAGGCCCACAGCCCAAAAGACCCACCAAAGACTCTGCGTAGCGCAACATAAAAAGGTTTGGACAGATCAATTGCCACACATCCGAACAACAAAGTGTAGTATTTATGATAAGTAAATGTTAGAACTTAAAAGCATGCATTGGTTGATGCAGGTGGAGCTAGCATCACCAAGAAAAAGATCATAACCCATTTTATGCTACTATGCCTCTCGCTTCTTCAGTTTAGCCATAGCTCGAGTCAACATGAGATTTTCTGAGGGTAAGTCAACATTAATTCTGTTGCTGCATATCATGAATAACGGGCATCTTGTGTTTTTCTTTTCAGGGATTGTCATTCCCCTTTCATCTGCAGGTTCATTTATGCTCTGCTTGTTCATGTTTGTCTATATTCTACTTCGACGAAAGTCCTCTAAAAGTAATTGGCAAAGTGCTGAATCCTTTCTTCACCAACATGGATCTCTGCTCCCAAAGAGATAAAGTATTCAGAAGTAAAGAGAATAACCAAATTTTTTAGCGACAAAATTGGCCAAGGTGGCTTTGGCTCAGTCTACGTGGGCACTCTCGAAGATGGTCGCTTAGTAGCTGTAAAGCTACTGAGTGAATCCCAAGCTAATGGAGAAGAATTCTTCAATGAAGTTGCAAGCATTAGTAGAACCTCACAAGTTAATGTTGTCACTCTTCTTGGCTTTTGCTTCGAGAAATCAAAGAGAGCTCTAGTATACGAGTTCGTGCCAAATGGTTCGCTAGAGAAGTTCATCAACTATATATGATATGTCCTTGCTTGCCCTAGGCGGTCGCTATCCCCTGTTTGTAAATTGCCGGCTTCCTCCTCCCGCCGCTCCTTCAGACGCACATAGACCGGTTTAGGGCACATCCGATGAAGCAAGAAACGGCTTCTCCGTCTAGACCCGGTGGTCTATCCTCCTCCTCAGGCAATGAGGACTGGACGATGGTCACTCCTAGGCGCCGTCGCCGTCGTGTTACTTTCGCTGTGGCCCCGCGGCCATCATCATCGTATTGGGTTCCCTCTCGCTCCTTCGCCGATGTGGTTCGATCTCACCCTATTTCACCTCCGCCGCATATTCGCCATTCCCGTCCTGCTCCTTCTTCCACTGCTCCGCCTGCTCCTTTGAAGATATCTGTCATCGTTGATGAGCTCCGACGCTCGGGGAAATGTTTCAACTGTTGTCGTATTGGTCACCCCAGTTTTCGATGTCGCGCCCCTGCGGTCTGCTACTTATGTAAGATTCCCGGTCATTGTGCTAGCCATTGCTCTTCCTCCTCGCATCGCGGCTCTTCTCTATCTTCTCGGTCTTCGTCTTCGGCCCCACCCGCCCCTCCTTCTCCCTCATCGCTGTTGCACCCACCGCCTCCTCCATCTCGATTTGTCGGTACTTCTGTTCAGCAAGATGTTCCTCCTTCGGTGTCTCTCCTTGGGTCTTCGTCTTCAGGGTGCTCTGAGGCGGACCGTCCTGACTCGGTCGAGCTCCACTTGCACCCCTCCGCTTCTACGCTCAACCGGGTTGGATATCTCCATGAAAGATGTGTGGTGGTGTCGATCGTTGGTCGGCTTCGTGTCCGTTCGGATATTGCTGGTTTTCTTGCTTCGTGTTTCCGAGATGCTGCATCACACCGGAATCAATGGCGTCAACGATCTCTCAAAGACGGTAGATACCTGATCACTACTCCGGTGGAGCGTAATTCTTATTACAAAATTGCGTTGATCAAGCGGAGGTCCATTAGGTGGGGTGACGCTTCGCTCCGCATTGAGGACTGGTCCAGCGACGAATCTTTTGAGCCAGTTCCTGTCTATGAGATGAGCGTCGGCCTTGTTCTCGAAGGACTTCCTCTGATATATTGGAACGAGGAAGCTCTCGCATTGCTCTCCAGCCCCTTTGGTGCATTCGATGCGATTGATGCTCGGTCTCTGCGATGGTCGGAATCTGAGGCCTGTCGCGTCCGCATCCGTGTTCGCTCCCTCGACAAGATTCCTCGAAAAATATTGGCGATCGCGGACGGTTGTAGATACTCGGTATTGCTCCGCATCTCTTGGTTCCGATGGATCTTCGGTGACAATGATGGTCTTCCTCTGACGGGCTTCGACTCGGGTGGGCCTGATCTGGAGGATGACCTTGACGCCAGCCCTCCTCCGGAGCCTTCGTCAGAGACGGCCCCTCAGCCAGTCTCTTCGCCGCCTCCCCCCCTGCTTACCTCTCCGTCATCTTCATCGGCGGTGGTGCCGGTGGACGGTGTAGGAGTCGTCTCCATCAAGGTTGCTGGGCCGCGCTCGGCTCCCGAGGACGATCGTCCTGCTGTTGGCAGAGCGTATCACTTGGCAGACCTGCATGATCGGCGTATCCGCTCTGCCACCTTCCCGATCAGGATCTCCTCCTCTACCCTTTCGGCGTCTGCAAGCCTGGCATGCCATCTTCTTGCTTATTCCGCTCGATACTGGTGCACTGATTGTACATCGGATCTCTGCGATATCAATAGGTTCCATTCATTTCCATCTGCTTCTACATTGGACTTATTTTGCAGGTTGCTCACATATTGGGTTGGTGGTTCTCATATTCGTATGGGTCCACCCGGGACTCCAGTGGACAATATGATATATATGGCTATTAGGGGAGAGGGCCTTCTATCTATTGGGCACACGGGTCCTGCTTGCTCCCAATTGATGATATCTGATCCGTCTTCAAATGTCGGATCTTCTACCTCCATGTCGGATCCTGTCTTACCCCATGTACTGAGCTCCCCTAGCTCATCTCGATTCAAGAATGTATACTCCAGGATGACCCGTAGAGGGCCCGGTTATGTGGTTCGTCGAAGCTGCCGATTGCGGTCCACTTACCTATCCTCTACCTCCTGCGCGCAGAGAGCAGAGCATCGAAAAGCCCTCCTTAATGAAGTTCATACCGGTGCCGGAGGCCGTGGCTCCTCCTCAGCCCTCCCTTCTTCCCCTTCTTCATCTTTTCACGATACTGGATCTCCTCTCGGCAGCCATCTTATATCCGCGGTTACCTCGTCTGCGGAGCTATCTCTTCTATCGAATATTGAAGCTCTGGGCTTTAACTTGGATGCTCCTGCAGCTGTGGTCCTTTCGGCGATCGCGGACTCTTCTTTGAATGGTGCGCCTGGGCGTAATAGATGATGCTATATGTTCTATCGGAGATTGTGATCTTTTATTTTCCATGACTTCAAATTTCTCAGCATTATTTTGGAACGTCCGTGGATTAAATCGCAGCGCTAAACGATATATGGTAAAGTGTTGTGTAATGGAAGGGAAATGCTCGGTAGTTGCTTTACAAGAGACTAAGCTGGCCAATATATCCTCCTCTTGCGCCAAGCAGCTTACTGGCTTCCGTCATCCGGGTTTCATTGTCGCCGATGCAGTCGGGCTTTCCGGCGGGCAAATACTTATATGGGAGGAATCATTGTGGATCCCATCGTCGTCATGTGTCGGTGATCACTATCTGATGGTCAAGCTTGAGCAGCGCCGCTCAAATCAGACATTGGTTTTCATTAGTATATATGGTCCTCCTCGCCGGGCGGGTAGAAGAGCTTTCTTTTCTGATCTGGGTGCTCTACTGTTCGACCCAGCAGCTCGTTATATTATTGGTGGGGACTTCAACGTGACGCGCTTCCAACATGAGCGTCGTAACTGTCAAGGCTCCGCCTCCGACTCGGCCTTGCTCTCCAAGCTCATTGCTGATTTTGAATTGATCGATCTACCGATCTCTGGCCGCCAATTCACTTGGTCGAATAATCAACCTTCTCCCCGCCTTGCTCGGCTGGACCGCGTATTAATTTCTTTGCCTACTTCTATTTCTCTCTCCTTGGCTGCTGTTATCGGCGGAGAAAGAAGGCTATCGGACCACAACGCTCTCCTCTTCCGAGCCGGTATTCCCTCCTCCCATAATGGGCGATGGTTCCGACTTGAAAATTGGTGGCTAAGCAAGGCTCATTTTCGGCGAATTATCAATGCAGCATGGTCGGAGCCTCCTTCTTCCTCCTCAGCTTGCTCTTCCTGGATTTCTCGCTGGAAGCAGCTCCGTAGCACTATATTGCAATGGTCTGCCATAATCAAAAAAGAAAATAAAATAAAAAAGATCTCTCTTGAGGCCGAAATTGACCATCTCAACAGTAAGGCAGAGTTGATGGACCTCTCTCATCAGGAATTTCTCCGGCTGAAATCTCACAAGTCCGAATTAAATGACTTCTACCATGATGAGGCTGCATATTGGCGTCAACGTGCAAAAATTCGTTGGATGAAAGATGGCGATCAAAATTCAAGATTTTATCATCAATGGGCTTCTATTAAGAAAAGAAAAAATTGGATCCATCACATTATGACTGAGTCTGGAATTTTATATGACTCAATCGAGATTATAGAGGCATTTCGTGCCCATTTCAAAAACTTGCTCGGTCACTATAGTAAGCCCTTACTGAAGCTCAACTGGTCATCGATTGCGATGCCGACATTACCTGAGACGGCTGGCTTGGTCATGGACTCACCTTTCACTGTATCTGAGATCAAGACTGCTATTCAAGATCTTGGTCGAAATAAAGCGGCAGGCCCCGATGGCCTCTCCTCCGAATTTTTTCTTGCTTTCTGGGAGACTTTGCGGCTCGATCTCTATAGCATTTTTCATGAAATTTATCTCAAGCCTGAGTTATTAAGAAGATTCAATTCGGGCTTCATAGTATTGATCCCGAAGTTTGATGGAGCTTCTCATATATCTGACTATAGACCTATCAGCCTGGAGTCGATGATTGTTCGTATATTTTCCAAGATCCTCTCCACCCGACTGAAGCCATTCATTCACTGCTTGGTTAGTGGCAATCAAAATGCATTCATGGCTCACCGTAGCACTCTTGACTGCTTCATGGGGGTCCACGAAACGGTATGGGGCTGTCATCAATCTCATGAAGATGGAATCCTCCTTAAAATCGACTTTGCGAAAGCATTTGACTCGATTGGTTGGAGTTTCATTATGGATATGCTTGAGGCTCGCGGTTTCTCGCAAATATGGCGCTTATGGATCAAGCATATATTGGAGACAGAATCCACTATCATTGTTAACGGTCTTAGGAGTCTTCCATTTCGCCACAAATCCGGTGTGAGACAGGGTAATCCCCTTTCTCCATTCCTTTTCATACTCGCCTCTGATTGTCTCTCTCGGCTTCTGGCCTCTGCTGCTCAGAACAATCTCATTCAGGGGGTTCTTCATCAACGGATCCAGGGTGGAATCCATCACTTCTTATTTGCGGACGATCTGATTATATTCTGTTCAAACTCGGCGTTCTTCCTAGAAAATCTTCGATTATTATTGAGATGTTTTGATCTTGCTTCTGGCCTTCACATTAACCCAAACAAATCCTCTATTACCAGTCTCCTTGGTGGTCTCCCCGTGGCCGAACAAGTGGCCTCTTTCATGGGATGCCACGCCGCTGAATTCCCACTTCGCTACCTAGGCCTTCCATTGAAGGTGGGCCGGCCTAACAGATCTGATTGGTATAATTTGATTACCAAGTTGGATGCAAAGCTAAACTCCTGGCAAGGTCGACTTCTTTCTCGAGGGGGGCGTTTAACTCTCATAAATAGCTCGATTACAAGCACCTCAGCATATATGCTCTCCATCTTTAAAGCACCGGCTTGGGTTCTTAAGGATATTGACTCTAGACGTCGTGCTTTTTTTTGGACTGGCTCTCTTGGTCGTACGCCTGCTGGTAAATCTCTGGTTCGATGGGATCATCTTACTTGCTCTCGCAATGAGGGAGGCCTCGGTATTCTTGATATCCATGCCCATAATTGCGCCCGTTTAGGTGGCTGGAAATGGAAGATCATTCAAAGTGCAGATTTATGCTGGGTTCAAATTATGGAGAGATTATATGGAGATTATCGCTCATGGAGCAGCTCTTCTTTTTATCGTATTGCCTCCCCAATTTGGCGAGATATGATCCCCTTTCTTGAGTTGATCAGATTGGGTACTTCCATTAAGGTTGGGGCCGGTCATCGGGTGCGCCTATGGACGGATCCTTGGCTCGATGGATTCTGCCCTATGATCAAATTTCCTAATCTTTATTCCTTCTCAACGAACCGGAGCTGCTCTATATTCGAAGCCAGAAACACACTTGAAGATGGCACATTCGATGGCTGGAACTTATCCTTCAGCTACCCTGTAGATGCGGAGTCCCTTTCCCATTTTACAGAAGATTTAAATAGGCTTTGCTCATCGTCGGCAGATGATTGTATCGGCTGGAGATGGTCTTCTGACGGCATATATTCCACCAGCAGTATATATCGAATCCTCACCTTCCGCGGGATCACTTCACACTCATCTGCGATTCTATGGAGACTTAAACTTCCGCCAAAAATCTCCATTTTTGGGTGGTTATGGATGCGGAACAGGTTGCTGACTCGCGATCGTGTTGCAAAATGGTGTATAGTATTGGATGAAGACTGTCCTCTCTGTTCTGGGATCAAAGAATCACATCTTCATCTTTTCTCAGAATGCGATTTCACTTCAGCTGGATGGACTTTTTTCCTTTCGGGTTTACATATTCCGTTCTTCCATATCTTCACACCCGCTCAATGCTCTAGAAACTGCTCGAGTTCATCCCTCATCCGAGACAAACTGAAGCTAACTCTGATATGGTGTTGGTTCATATGGTTCGAACGCAACTCGCGTATATTCAAAGAGCGACGATCTTCCCCTCAATCATTGGCTGCTGCGGCTGCAAGTTTCCTTGATTGTTGTATCAAATGTCTTTCATGACATTAGGTTGTAGGCCTATGGCCATACTATATTTATCGATTTTAGACTTACTTTTATCACTTCTCCCCCTCACCTGTAATCTTTTCAACCCTCTTGAATAAGATTCCAGGTATTCAAAGTCAAAAAAAAAAAAAAAAACTATATATGATATGTCAAGAACAAAGACACAGTTTAACTGCGAAAAACATATGAGATTGCAGTTGGTGTTGCTCGAGGATTAGAATACTTGCACGGTGGCTGCAATACTCATATTATACATTTTGATATCAAGCCCCATAATATTTTATTAGATCGTGATTTTTGCCCCAAGATATCTGATTTTGGATTGGCCAAGTTGTGTCCTTCAAGGGAGAGCATCATTTCAATGGAAGCTGCAAGAGGAACTATTGGGTATATTGCCCCGGAAGTCTACTCAAGGCGCTTTGGTGTTATTTTCAGTAAATCTGATGTCTATAGCTACGGCATGATGCTGTTAGAAATGATTGGGGGAAGAAAAAACATCAGTGCAGAAGATGAGAGTAGTGAAGTTTATTTCCCACGCTGGCTTTATGATAATGTTGATAGCTATTGTAAGGTGGGGATTCCTGGTGTGACCAGTGAGACTGAAGAGTTGATGAGAAAGATGATAATAGTTGGCTTATGGTGCATACAAATTATGTCTGAAAACAGGCCTTCCATGAGCAAGGTAGTTGAAATGTTGAAAGGAAGTGTTGATGATATGCAAATACCGCCAAGGCCATAAAAACTTGTGACTAACCAAGAAAGGTCCCCTAGCTGGGCATAATAAATGGTCTTAAACTAGCAAAGTTGTTTAATAACAAGAGCATTGTTTGATCAAAGTCACAATGTGTCATAAGTATATAGTCGACTTATTCTCAAATTTGGGTGTAGATATTTGATGAAGATACAAAGGTACCAACCTGAGAGGAGTTTTTTTTTTTTTGATGTAAAAGGAGAAAACCATAGTTCCCGCCGTTGCATTTCAGCAACAGACTGGCGGCTTTCAGCAACAAACAGAACAAATTACAAAGAGAGAACCAAAAACATCCTAAGGTCGTGCATAACATCTCCCGAAGAAAGATTTGCAAGATTCCACCACCGTGTCCATATTTAGCTGCTCCTCTCTGAAAATGATTACATTTCTGACACTCCAAATAATCCAGCTCCAAATAATTAAGGGATAGACATATTTCCTTTTTCCTTAACTTTCATAATTTATGACTCAAAGTAGGAGGGAGGAAGTGCTCAGCGTTCAACACATCCCTCGAGATTTTCCTCCATCCATTCAAAATCATAGAACAGCGTTGCGTTAGATGGTCAATAGATTCCTTCTCCATGTTGCAGAACACACAAATCTTGTCTTCCAAAAGAACCCCATGGTTCATAAGGCGGTCCTTTGTCGGCGATCTTTGCTTGACTAAAAGCCAAGTATGAATCTTGCATTTTAGCAGTGAAGGTCCTCCCCAGATCTTATTTGCCGCGATGCATTTAACCCCTCTTTCCATATAATGGTAGTACATATCCGAGGACGCGAAGAGACTTTTTTTCTCCATCTCCACTTAACTGAATTCGGACCATTAGAGAGGTCGGGCAAACCAATAAATGCAAAGAGAGCCTCAGTCCTGTCCGAGTTAACCGGGCCATTCCAAGATAAAGTCCATCTTCTATCCGACGCGTCGAAAGCATCCACTACCAACAAATTTTTAGTCTTGTAAGCTTGAAAAAGATCCATGAAGAGATCCATTAACCTCGTGTTTTTACACCATCTTTCCTTCCAGAATGGCGTGTTCCTTCCATCACCTAAGGCGGTCTCCGTCCCAAGTGCAAACAGCTCCTTTGCACCATAGATTCCTCTCCAAGTGCTTGACCAAGTACCAGTAAAATGCAAGTCAGACCAGCCCTTCCGTCTGAAGTATTTAAATTTTATTATCAATGTCCATAGTAGTTTTTTCCCGAATGCCACATACCACCACCACTGACCAAGGCGCAACAAGTTGTGCATCTCCAGATCCAAAATCTCTAGCCCGCCATTTCTTTTTTGTTACGCCCCGCCTAGGTTCATCCCTAAATAATGAACACCGCCTAGGAGAAGCGCAACCGACGATCAATCTAGCACAACCAAATCCTTCATGAACAACTTGCAATATAAACCTCAACCACTTGCATTAGAATAATATCTATTACAATAATAAAATGTTATTCAAGAAACTTTATACATCTCTACGAAAATTAATGTCAAAGTTTGCCTCCTCTACTCTATCTATCTAGACCTTCTCAGCTACCACTCGAACCTGCAGATCTGAAGCAAAAACAACAAATATCAGCGGAAAGCTGAGTACGATATCACAATATGTCAAGAGGTAAAGATGAACATCCATGATGCCATGATGACATGATATTCAACTATGTGCATACCGCTACCAACATTATATGCTCGTACCAACCAATGCGATGTTATCCTTAGATAAACACTTATGCATCTAATAATCACTATATCTATGTATAATCATGTATGCACCTCATAACTATCATCATATACTCATGTCAACTAACACAACATCAAATCATACATATTCTACTGACAATGCGTACATGCATACTAATCACCCAATCAAGAGCGTAGTGGACAATTGGATTTCCCCCGCACTCTCGCACCTCGAGAGTGGCACCTCAATCCCGCTCCAGCTAGAGATGTGACTATCTAAAAGATACCCCGCCGACGTCTAACAAAACGACGCCGCACACAAGCTCGTCGACGTCTAACAGCGCGACGCCGCACAAGCAACTCGAGTGAAAATTCTGTGATCACCGGTGTCACCGCCCATACACCTCGGACAAACAATCAACAGTGTCCGGGCTTGCGCCCACAACAGGTCATAATGCACAACATGCCAATATAACTCTCACAGCTATAAAAACAACATGCATAAAATGCTATCAGCTTGATGTCAACAAATATAATGCATATGACAACAACTACATCAATAATGCAACCAACCAACAATCTGAATTTAGCATTATGCAACTCCTTAGCACCTACACATGCTTCCTAATCATCATAATCACTATAGATGCAATTCATGCAACATAATGTGATATCAACATGTATATAAGCCAACAACATGGAACAGGAGATCAACAGAATTCAGAAGCAATTCAAGCAATTAGGGGCAAAGGGTAAAACTGTCAATTTATCCATTCAATATTCATCGGCTACAACAAGAGTCAATTCCCACCCAACACAATAATCTATACTCTAAATCACCACCCAACGTAGAATATAACTATTCCACATTATTTAATTATTTTTCAAATTGAATTAATCATATTAAACTATTAAATAATACTAAAAAATAGAAAAGACCTACCAGATGACCTCTGATCAAAAATCCAACACCACCATCACGTTTAGAACATAAAAACCTATAGCTTTGGTATTCACCTTAACTCGATCCGACGATCCTACAATCAAATCTAAAAATACCCTAATATTTCATAAATTACCCTCATTTCATGCGATACGGCTCTCTTCTTAATTAATCTATTTATTAAAACAAATAAAACCTCTCCTCCCTCACTCGTCTCCTACTCCCGACATCACCCCCTACTCCGCTCGAACCCACGCCGGTCTCACCGGCCTCTCCCGCGACCCCCGGCGTCGGCGAAACACCAGATGATGGCTGGGGGGCCACGACAGCCTCCCCAACAGCAGCAGCGGCTGCTGCCATGATGCGGGCAGCAGCCGCACGGCTGTCGCGACCGCCGCACCCCCCCTCCGGCCCACCTCCGTCTCCTCCCTCTTCCCCCTCATTCGACATCCCACCGATTTTACCTCCTCCAACCCCTCCGCTACCGCCGATGAATGCAGAATCGGGAAAAACGACAACGACAACGAAAAACAACAAGGAGAGAAAAGACTCCTACCGTAACGGTCCACCAAACTCCGGTTCTCCACCGGAGTCTTCACCGCCCCTCTGATCCCTCGACTCCAACTTAGTCGCCGCAAACACAAAATGAGGATCAGAAAAGATTATGGCTAATTAAATAGGATTATGCACTTTTGCAAAAAAGCCTCTCCAAAACAAATATTTACAACAAGGTCCTCAATTTTTCAGCTCATAACATTTTTAGACTTGTCGTAACGCTCCAGCTAACATGGGCCGAATAGTTTGCGTTATCATGTCCACCATTCCAGAGGAACCTCCTTCCTCTTTTGTCAATTTCTGAAATCACCCATTTTAGCGCTCTAAAGACGGAATTGAAGTACCCCGTTAATGAGGATCAGCCTTCCCCCTCGAGACAGAAGACGTCCCTTCCAAGTAGAAAGTCGTCTGTCCATATATATTTTCAATAAGGCCATCCTAGTCACCCCGGTGTAGTTTACCATTTCGAAGTGGAAGCCCAAGGTATTTAATTGGGAATTTCGTCAGCTGGCATCCCAAGATAGCCGCCGCCAGACTTGCTTTATTAAAGTCCCCCAAGAGATGCACAACCACAGTCTTATTATAATTCACCCTTAGGCCCGTCATAATCGCGAAAGTGTTTAGGAGAAGTTTAATATTGATAATATCCTCTGTCCCGCCGGCCGTGAAGATCATGAAATCATCCGCTTATTCCATGCTGAAGATTTCACCAACATTTCCCAATTTGATACCTCTAATGAGGCCCTCACCGCACGCTTTGTTCATTAGTCTAGCAAAAACATCGGCAACAAGGATAAAGAGGTAGGGGGACAACGGATCACCTTGTCAAAGGCCTTTGCGATACCTAATCCATTTTCCCGGTTCCCCATTAATTAATGCCGCTGACTCCCTCGAACGAAGGATGACAGAGATCCACCTAATCCATATATCTGGGAAACTCGATGCCTGAGCAACTCTAAAAGGAAGGTCCATTTGATACTATCAAAGGCCTTATGCATATCCAGTTTGATCAGCACTGCATCAAGATCTGAACGCTTACACCAATGAACCAGTTCCGAAGTTGCCATGAAACTATCCATCGTAGATCTTCCCGGTAAGAACACGCATTGGGATTCCCCGATCAGGCCTTCCATGAAAGGCTTTAACCCAGTCGCAAAGAGCTTCATGAAAAGCTTCACCATACTTGACGTTAGGCTGATGGGATGGAAGTCCCCAAACTGCATGCCCCCTCAAATTTCAGAATAGGGAGAATATAAGATTTGTCCAGTCGATCAAAACATCCAACGCCGAACATCAAGCCGTCTATCAGCTCTTTTACATCATTTCCAATGATATCCGAGAAAGAGATGAAGAATTCTGGTGTGAGCCCATCCGGTCCAGGGGATTTATCATTTCCCATATTCTTGAGTACCTCCAGTATATCCTCTTTTGTAAATGGAACCACCAGCACGGAAAGGTCCATATTGTTTTCAGGGAATAGTTCGAACCAACAAGGCATCAGAAACTATCGATCCTCTGATCCAATCGAGTTTTTGAAAAAAGAGAAGAAGGCCTTCTTCACGTCCTCAGCTCTCTCCTGGCCCCATCCACTAGAACATATGAGATCCAATTTTTTTGCTTTCTTTTCGAGGCAACCCTATGGAAGAACTTTATGTTTCTATCCCCATCTCTGTGCCATCTCGCATTCGTCCTCTGTCTCCAAAAAGTATTTTCTACTTAATTCATAGTAGTTGTCCAAGTGCTTTCTCAAAGAACTAATATTCCTTTCTAGATTCAAATGCCTGTTAGCTCCTTCTTCTAAGTCCCGAATAGCATCTTCAAGCTGGCCCTCTATGTCCACAATATGAGCTTTAGCTGCAATATTTGCCTCCCTTCTCCATGCTTTCAGTTTTTTTCTTAGAAGCTTGCATTTATTGAGCCACCCATAGGTGATTGGGCCATTGCAACAAGACGGGTCACTCCAACATCCATTAACAGTCACCCACACCCTCCAAACCTGAGAGGAGTTATTGATACAATTCAAATTGTAAGGAAATGTAGCGAAAATGGTGGAAGGCACTAGCTAGAAGGAAAGATAAAAGATTATCCATGATAACCGATGATAATTCAAGGCATAAAAATGTTAGTACTATAATGCATATATTATTCATCTCAAACTATCATGTTCGTAACATAACATGTGTATTCACGGTCTAAATTTCCATGATCACTTTCTTTCATTGGTCAGCGGAGTATTTGTGCTCTTTTTTTCGAATTCTAAACCCAAGGGTAAAGTTTCATGCACAAAATTGTGCATGATAAATTTAAGCAAACATGATTTCTTTATTATGATTCAGAACCTTATGCATCTTGACATTTCGAGAGTTTATCAAATGGTGATCAGGTGTGGTCTGAAAAGATAAGAAATGCATTAGTTATGTTATAGCTATCTATTGTAGTTCAGTTTGAGTTATCAAGACACATCGAGTTGGGTTGTCCAATGATACAAATGAATATTTTAAGAGAGCAATTGAGGTATATGAGTTATAGAGAAAATTCTTCATAATAAGTGTTCAAAAAAGGGTTTTCAAAATCATGGTTAGTTTTACCATTAAGATGTTGAGGTGGCTATTATTATGTCTTCACCTATATGTATTGGACATGGTGTGACTCAATGGATGCATAGTAAAAAGAAAGGAGCTAGCGAGGTTAAATTAAATAATATTAGTAATATGCAACATAGTTGTTTAATATCAATAAGAGTTTGTTTATGCAATTAACTATAGGGCATTTGAGCCTTTCTATGGCATAATTAATATTTGAAGTGAGGAAGAATATATATATATATGAACAATAATATTATAATTAATAAATATCAATATGTTTTTTTTAAAATTAATTTATAATTTATTACATTATTTTGTCAAATATAGTGAGTTTATTTCTAGAATGAGAATTAAGATCCTGTTTGGTATCCTGTATAAGATCTTAATACTATATATACAGTGTTTGGAAAGAACACTAACTAATACCTACAGTAAAAATAGTACCTCATAAGTTGTCATAAGTTGTAATAGTAATACACTCTCAAAGTTCTTCGTTAGCCTGCATTAGAACTTTCAATATTTTAGATACTCATTTTACCTCCGATCAAAATTTAAAAAAATAAAAATATATATAATTTTAATTTATGAAATATTTTTAATTATAAAATATATTATATAATTTTTATATTATATTATATTATAATATTATTATATATATATAATATTTTATATATTATATTATATTATATTAACTTCTCCCTCTATTTTCTTTTCCGAGTTCTCTTCCTCGGTTCCTCCTCGGTTACTCTGGGCGGTTAAGTAGCGACGGAGGAGGCAGCTACTTAAAATATCTCCCATCTCCGGAGCAAAAAATATCCGTTGAATAATGGCAATAGGGATGAAAAGAAAATTAAGATCAAAACTATAAGCTTATATTCTAATGGATAGATGATATCTTTTTTATACTTCACTATACAATAATTTTAAGAAAATTAAAAACATTATATTTTTTTGGGTATCTTTCTCCTCTTATTAGTTTTATTTTTCTTATCCCCTTAACTTTTCTTATATATTTTCTTCTTCTTCTTTTATACTATTTCAATCCTTTTAAAATATATGCAAATTTTTACGTTGAAAAAAATTGATTTCAAAATAGGAGTGTAATTATGCTAAGTTGATCTCGAGTACATACAAGTCTAACTCGACTCATTTAAGAAATGCTCAATTATGATTTCAAACTAGGGGTGTAATTATGTCAAGTTGATCTTGAGTACATATAAGTCAACTCGGTTCGTTTAAGAAATGCTCAATTTTAAATTCAAACTAGATCGAGCTTCAATCTTCAACCTCGAGCTCAGCTTAGGATCGTTTCTTTTTTTGAGCTTGAGCAAGCTCATGAACTAGCATGACTGAGCTTTGCTCGAGAAATAGAACTTTCACAGATTCGTGAACATGGTAGTCGTTAGTTCGAAAATGTATCCCATCAATTAAAATCTTATCAAGAACCAGTCAACACGTCTTGTGGGAATAGTTTTCCACAAGTTTTCCACATTACTAGTCGGATCGGAAAAAATAAATAAGTAATGCTAGTCAAAGTGTCGCAGACCACTAATCAATCCCAGCTAAATCACCAACTCCTT
This sequence comes from Canna indica, assembly GCA_034359265.1. NCBI lineage: Eukaryota > Viridiplantae > Streptophyta > Magnoliopsida > Zingiberales > Cannaceae > Canna > Canna indica. The sequence goes on from CP136890.1 coordinate 12,206,609, forward strand.
ATCTCCGGGAATGTTTACTTGTTCACCTTTCTTCTTCCCCCTCTGCTCAAAATGGATCCCCTCAATACCCTGCTGAAACAATCCATCTCCATCTTCTCTTTCCTGTTCATCTTGTTGGGAAACAAGCAAGCATCGGCGAAAACCCCCAAAATGGAGGACTGCGTACCCAAGAGCTGCGGGAATGGCCTCAATATAAGCTTCCCGTTCTGGCTCAGAGACCATCAACCATCCTACTGTGGCTTCCCGCCTTTCGTGCTCACCTGCGATAACAACGTCTCCAAACCAGTTTTTCAGGTCTTCGAGCTTCGTTTCTACGTCCTCGATATCTTCTACGACAACCACTCGATGATCTTTACCGCCAAGGAGTTCTTTAATCCGTGCCCCTTTCCTAACACTAATTACACAATAAATTTCAGCAGTCCTATTGGTATCAGCTCCCTTAACAAGGAGATTTACTTTCTCCGCAATTGTTCCAACGATATCGATATCCGGCAAAAATATAAAAAAATCGATTGTGTGTCCGGTGCTGGAGCACCGGCATACTTCGGCCCCGAGTACGGCGGCAGCGGGACGTTGAACCAGGTAGATATAGCTAAAGCTGGTTGTGACCTTTATATGGTGCCGGTGATTGACTACCCTGAGGATAGCAGCGATGGCTTGGCTGCGAGTTTGAGGGGAGGGTGGATGTCGAATTGGACTGAGTTGTTTTGCTCCGATTGCATGGACAGTGGTGGTGGATGTGGCTACAATGAGACCTCCAGAGACTTCATGTGCATTTGCCCTGATCAAGTTCAACCGAGAATCTGCAGTAAGTATTTCGACTCAGCACTAACTTGATTAGATGCTAAGTTTTGAACTTGGGATTGATAGATTGGGATTGTTTTAGAATGGTTCTCTTGGTAGAGCATTCAGGTCTCTGATTAGAGTGCTTGTCCAATACCTGAATCCAACCTTTTTATCCTTGCTATCACTTTTGGCTTGCATTTCGTTTCTTTATTAATCCTACTACTCTCTTTTGAATGTTTGTTATAACTTACTGCTTGCTTTAGACTTGTTCTTTGAGTTTCTTTTCAGAATGCTAATGCAATTCCATAGCTTTTATCCCTCATGTAACAGTGTGGCACTTGGAGAAGTTTTTAGTAATTAACTTGTTTCTTTTTCTTCTACTCCAAATCAACACATTGATACAGTTCTCTAGGAAAACAGACATGCTAATAGCTTCTCAAAGAATTAAATTGTGGACTATTCCTTTACTCTGTTATGCATATTCTTCTTAATCAAGCTTCTCATTCTAATAATCTCAAATTATTTTCAGGGGGTGCTGCAAAGAAAAAGATAAAGAAAAACGTTTTAACAGGTAAAGCTTGTCTCATACCTTCTTTAGATAAATATTTCTTTCTAACTTTAAATTTTAAAAAGAAATACTTTTTCAATTCTAATATTCCATAAACATTGCTGCTATATAATTAATTATTTGTATATACTAATTGTATATCATAAACAATTCTCAAACATGATAACAATTAGTTATATTATCTATGTGCCAAACATTAAGAATTGAATAATATGAAAGAAGCTTTGATATTGTCAACAAGCTTGGTATCGTATTATATATACCATCAACCCTACTCTTCTCAATATTTGAATACAGAAAATATTATATTTAAAACTAAATAGTAACAACAATCGATTGACCTAGTAACTTCCATCTCACATTATCTTAATTATAATCATAAATTTATTTCTTCATTGTCAATAAATTCATCTTGCCTCTTTTTGCAGAGATTGTCATTCCCCTTGCATCTGCAGGCTCATTTATGCTTTGCCTGTTTGTCTTTGTCCATTTTCTGCGTTCAAGAAAATCCCATAAAAATAATTGGCAAAATGCTGAATTATTTCTTAAACAACATGAATCTCTAATCCCAAAGAGATACAAGTATTCAGAAGTGCAGAGAATGACCAAATCCTTCAGCAACAAGCTTGGTCAAGGTGGCTTCGGCTCGGTCTACAAGGGCACTCTCCGAGACGGTCGCATAGTTGCCGTAAAGCTACTTAGTGAATCCAAAGGTAATGGAGGAGAATTCATCAATGAAGTTGCAAGCATTAGCAAAACCTCCCATGTCAACATTGTTACTCTTTTAGGCTTCTGCTTGGAGAAATCAAAAAGAGCTCTGATCTATGAGTTCATGCCAAATGGTTCTCTAGAGAAGTTTGTTTACTCTGATAGATCAAAAGCAGAAACACAACTCGATTGTGAAAAACTATATGAGATTGCAACTGGCATCGCTCGAGGATTAGAATACTTGCACAATGGTTGTAACACTCGTATTGTGCACTTCGATATCAAGCCCCACAACATTCTACTAGACCACGATTATTGCCCCAAGATCTCTGATTTTGGATTGGCCAAGTTATGTCCTTCAAGGGAGAGCATCATTTCAATGGCAACGGCAAGAGGAACTATAGGGTACATTGCTCCAGAAGTCTTCTCAAGAAGCTTCGGTGTTGTGTCGAGCAAGTCTGATGTCTATAGTTATGGCATGATGTTGTTGGAAATGGTTGGAGGAAAGAAAAAAATTGATGCAGAAAATGAGCTAAGCAGTGAAGTTTATTTCCCACAATGGATCTACAATAATATTGATAGATATTGTAAGGTAGGGATTCCTGGTGTAACCAGTGAGACTGAAGAGTTCTTGAGAAAGATGATAATAATTGGTTTATGGTGCATACAAATGATGCCTGAAAATAGACCTTCCATAAGCAAGGTGGTGGAAATGTTGAATGGAAATGTCGATGACTTGCAAATACCACCAAGACCATAAAAACTAGTGATCAGCCATAGAATTTTTAGATCAAAAAGATCGATGTACATGTATATGTATATCTAATTAATAAGTTTGAAAGCCAACATTGATCTCTTTGCCATTTGAGGGTACGTTCTAGATATTCAAAATGCTTGTGTATAACTATCCCATTTATTTCCACTAGATTTCAAACCTTGGGATCGCCATCGCCCAGGGACGTCCAAGACAAATCTATCCCGCTTTCGACTGATAATGATCTGGAGACAAAAAATTTGACATGAACGTAATTCTAGGCTCTTTGACAATCAGAATAGTTCGGCTCAATCCCTCGCCGCTGAGGCCGCAGCCTTTGTTGCTCTCATGTAACTAGTCTAGCTCCTCCTAGTAGCTTGCATTTATGTATCGTCCCTTATTTTCCTTCTACTCTTCTTATTCCTCTCTCTCTCCCATCTTGTATCCCTTTCATCTCTCTTGAAATGAATATAAGATTTTGATTTTTTTAAAAAAAAACTATCCCATGTTGGATTTCATCGACCTGGAATAATTTCTTTAGTGAACTTTTGCAATGTTTTTTAATTCTTCAATGGCATGGTAAACTGGCTTGGCGTAACGATAAAATTATCTGCTTGCGATCCGGAGATCATAGGTTAAAGCCATGGAAACAGTCTTTCTACAAAAAGTAAAAGAAATGCTGCGTACATCAACCCTCCCCATAACCCATAAGTGGGATTCTGGGTCATCTTTTCTTAGTGGCATGGTAATTTAAATGTTAATTAAATAAAAACATTAATGTATACTTATATTTATAAACTGTTGATATGTAGATATTATTTATTAATTTAAGTGTTAATAATATACATTTATATACACTGTATATAAATTATATATAAGTGTTAATAAATTATACATATATTATTAACACTTATATATAATTTATTAATTAATATATTATTAACACTGGTATTATACCAACTTGACCCAGGAATAACCGATGCAAACTTGATGGCGGTATGCAATTCGATGACGACAGTGGACGAGCTAGTGAACAGGAAGTTGAGCTTTGGCGAAGCGGTGAGGGAAGGTTCACGATGAGTTGAACAACGAGGAGCAAGTAGTAAGTAGTGTCGTGATTGCGTTAGTTCGGGTCGGCCTCGGGTTTGTGCTCGTTCAATGTTGAAATTGAGTATAATTTTTTTCATGCTATGAACCTTATATCTATTTTTTTAAGAGTGAAGGAGGGAAATTAATCCCACAAACTTATTAAAAATAATAATTAATACAAGCATAAATGTAAAGAGAAATTTGTTGAAGCAAAATATACCATATGCCTCTTCCCGATACTTTTAGGCTGCACTCCTGCATCGATTTTTCAAAATGAATAAATTTGGTCACAAATTAAGTGAATTTAACTATAAGTTTGGGTGGATTTATCAAAAAGTAAGTAAATTTGATTATAAAATAAATGATTCATCTAAAAAGTGAATGAATGAAAGATTGATTTTTTTTTCCAAAAACATAAAAGATATATTAACTCGGGATTACGGAATAATTAACATTTGCACCCAAAACTACAACAAGCTCAGGAGGACGAATGGAGGTCCAAACAGTAGACTCTTTCCTTCTCCTAGCAAAGTTTGCAGCCCAATAGGCAACTTTGTTTGCCAAACAGCTTACAAAACGAATATGTACATTATTAAAGCTTCTACGAATGTTACAAATATTATGAAATAAAATCCGATGCTTCCATGGAGGGACATAATTACTGTTGATAAGATCCACAAGCTTCTTACCGTTCGTTTCCAAGTAAAAATGATTCAAATTCCTGGAAATTGTCATACAAAGAGCAAGGAAAATAGCAGTAGCTTCCGAATGCAAAGCAGAGGTTGATAAAAAATAATTAGCAGAAGCAAAAATAGACTCGCCTTGATTATCTCTCAATATGATGCCGGCACCTCCATCTTGGTTAGAGAAAGCACCATCACAATTAAATTTATGTCATCCCGGGGGAGGACACAACCAAGTAGTATGAGGATTAATTGATATAGAGCCCTCAGGACGGAGTGGTTTGTGATAGTTCATAGAATTGTTTAGAATTCTCAAAACTATCGAGGAAGTGGAAGGCCTTCCTTCACCATGCAAAACTTTATTTCTTACAAACCAAATGGTCCATAAGGCATTGACAACAATAGCTTGTAAGTCTGCATTCAAGGAATTGCGAGACCCTAGGACAAGTCAGCCACCTAAATACCAGACACTTCTACTAGTAAAATCTACTTTGAGAGAATTTTCGAGAGAAAACCAAATAGAAACGAAAAAGTTACAAAACCAAAATAAATGATCAGCAAATTCCTTAGCCGAATCACAAAGAAACAAGAATGCTCAACAGATAAGCCCAAATTCATAAGTCTTTTATGCGTAAATAACTTTTTATGAAAGAACTTCCATAAAAACAATTTAACTCTAGGAGTCACATTTAATTTCCATACATACTCCCAAGTAGGTATTTTATCAGTAGAAGTGAGACCATTGGTTTTAAGATAAAGGTAAGCAGAGGATGTGGTTGTCTTGTCATCCATCTTGGCAGTCCAAACCACTATATCATCATCGGGATAATACCGGCACCTCAATACTAGAAATTAATAGCCAATCACAGATCCTCATTACAGAATGTACGGCCCACAAAAGAGGACCAGTTATGATCATGCAACAAGTGATGAACATGAGTTAAGGTATCAATAATATTCATGTTAATATAAGAAGGCTTTAATGTTAAAGGGATATCAAATACCCTGCTATCATTCAATAAGGAAGTAGTGCTGTCATTGCCAATAATAGATTTAAACTCAAACTGAAGTTTAGAAAAAGCTTTCAAAAATAGTCTCCAAGCCCATGAAGATTGAGCGGGAGGAGCAACATTAATACAAGAAACAGTAGGGTACTTAGTTTTTACCATATTAACCCATAAGGAATTTGAATTATTTAAATATGTATGTACTCTTTTAGCCTGAAGAGAGATATTGTTACTCTTAATATCATGGATGTCAAGTCCACCTAAGTGTTTTGAAAGGGTAAACACTCCCAATTAATGAGATGCATGCATGCTATTTTTATTTGGGTCATGATTCCAAAGAAAGTCTTTGATCTTTTTCTCAATTTCTTTACTTAGGTGCTTATTTAACCAAGTCACTGAGATTGCATGAGTGGAATTGGAATTTAGCACAAATTTAATTAAAATTAGCCGACCAGCTTGAGAGAGCAAAGAAACTTTTCAATTACTAAGTTTAGAATCTATTTGAGATAGGATAAGATTATGAATATTATGAGGAGATTTTCTAGGAGACATCAATACACGGTATTTGAAAGTGAATGATCCCAGTTTCATGCCAAGTAAACTAGATATCCTAATTTTTTCATGAGATGAAATATTTTTAGGAAAAAGATTTCAGATTTAGCATAATTAATTTTCTATCCAGTAAGAGATTCATAGGTATCAAAAATGGACTTAACAGTAGCAAGACCAGATTTATTTGCTTTGAATGAAAGAATGAGATCATTCGCAAACATTAAATGACTTACAGGCAATCTATTCTTGAATTTAAAAGGAATTAGACACTTTTGAGAAACTGCATTGTTAATAAGTAAAGTAAGAACTTGAGAGACCAAAATAAAAATGAAATGATATATAGAATATCCTTGTCTAATTCCCCTATTAGAGGGGGAAAATGAGGATATCTGAGAATTAACAATACATGCAAAAGAGGGGGAATTAATACATGTTTGGATTCATTGAATAAATTTATCTGGGAAATGCAATCTATTCAAAACTTCAATAATAGATTCTCTCTTAAGGAGATCATAGGTCTTTTCTACATCAATTTTGACAATTATATAAGACACTTTACTTTTAGAATCCAAAAAAAAAATGCACAAGTTCTTGGACAATTAGAATATTATCGTGGATATTACGGCCTTTAACAAAAGCCGATTGTTCACAGGAAATTAAACTTGGAAGACAAGCTTTGAGTCGATTAGCAAGGATCTTAGAGAGGATACGATATGAAATATTGCATAGTGCAATAGGTCTAAAGTCTTTAACAGACTTTGTAATTTTGACTTTAGGAATAAAAGTAAGTAAAGTCTGATTCCAATTACAAGGGAGGATAGCATGCTAGAAAAAATAATTAATGGACTGAAAGAAAGTTTCAGCAATGATATGTCAATAATGTTTATAAAATTCAATAGTAAACCCATATATATCAGGGCTTTTACCATTCTTAAAAGACTTTATGGTATCTCAGATTTCATTTAAGGTAATAGGGGCAACTAGAGAATTTGCATGATCATGAGATATAGGGTCCATGGCAGGCCAAACACTCATAGGACTTGATATATTAATAGGAGCATTCCATAAAGAAGAATAATGATTAACAAACTCAATCATGATCTCCTTATCATGAGTTAAGATATTGTTGTTAGGGGTAGTTATGGAATGGATGAAGTTTGTTCTTCTTCGCATAGTTACAACTTTATTAAATAAGTTGTATTAAGGTCTCAATTAGCAATCCAATTAGATTTAGATTTTTATCACCATTTTAAACAAATTTGTCTTTGGAGAGCTAGCTTTCTATTATAGAGTTCTCTAAGCTTAGAGTCCAAGTTAGGAGAAAATTTATTTTTAATAAGCAACCGATGTCAACTATAACCATATTCTATTTACAAATTCAACATTACATGGGGAGGGAAGAAGCATCTACACTTGATATAATATTAATAGTTAGGAAATTATGAGAATTTCCTGCATGATCAACAAAACATGAATCCCTGAGATAAACGAAAAACCAAATCCGAAATAAAAATTGCGAAAAATAAGAAACACAAAGTGTTAACATGGTTCAGACTCGATAGGGTGTCGATCCTACATCCACGTAGAGAAGAGAAAACTTCTTTATTAATTCAAAAAAAAACTATAATAAGAGTGACAATAAAACTGGATCCACTTCAAAATACAGCATACTATTTCAAATAAACTGAATCTGAAATTGTTATGGAGTAGAGGCACTGTCTATGCCGAAACTTAGAAGGGGCACTCCTAAAAAAAGGTGATAGCAACACTATTAATTTTTGGTTCTTTAGTTCTCTTAGTATTTTCTCTCTTTTCTTTTTTCATTATATTGTCCTCAAGAAAACCGCCGGTATTTATAAGGGAGCCAAAATATCTTGATTGCTGAAAAATTGGGCTTCGTCACGCGGAGAGAATGCTCAAAAATCTTGACTAGTTTTGACCAAGAATTTTAGTCAAAATCAAAATTTTAAATTTCTGTTAAAATCTTGATCAAAATCGAGCGCACGTGCCCGCCAGATCAGGCGCTACCATTGCCGCTCAATTTTGACCAAGCCCTAGTGTTGCGGGCCTAACTCGCTCGCCAACTTCTAGTGCAATGGGCTCATCCCACCCGTCACGCTCAAAGGAGCTAGCTTGGCTTCAGCCCGCTTGCAGACCTAATTTTTCATAAAGTGTTCACTACGACACAATTGACCTATAGAGACATAAAATTAGATATAAAATATATTTTTGTTTCTGAATCTTCATATTTAGAGACTAATAGACACAAAATTTGCTCCTAATTAGTCTCTAATTGATCTATAGAAACAACAACAACATGGTCACTTAATCGATTTGACTCTAAGCTATAGAAACATCAGCAACATAGTCACTTAATTGATTTGGCTCTAAAATTATTTTTAGAGACTAATTATGAACAAATTTTGTATCTATTAGTCTCTAAATGTGAAGATTTTAAAATAAAAATTTAATTTAATTCTAATTATGTGTCTCTATAAGTCGATTGTGTTATAGTAGTTTCTTTGTCTAGCAACCATATTGGGCTTCAATGGTTCATTGAGACAAAAAAAGCCTAGACATGAATAGTAGACTGAATTGGTTCAACCCAATCAATATAAGTTTGATTCAACTATAACTTAATCAAATGAATTTCAATTTGAATTTCATTTTGGGTCCGATCATATTCGTTGGATTCCATATGCGCCTCATCCAATCAAATACCAAGCCCACTTCTTTCGTAAGTTCTATTATTCTGTTTATTGAACTAATTAAATATTGTTTGAAGGAGAGGATGTCAATTCACTTTTGATCAGTGATCATACATCATCATGGTCATTCCATCACCTGAAGCAAATTTGTCGTGCGGAGCCTTAGACATGCTTGCTCAGTATTAGATAGCAAGAAGATACACGAAACATGAAGATGACGAAGGCTATTGAGTAAGAACTTCGAATATTACAGGCTCTTCATGCCGAATTAATTGCATTTAGCTTTTTATCCAACACCTCCGAGCATATCTTGCCCATCATGTGATAGAAAGAAAGCAATTCCGGCAGCTGCTCGGCCGACATCTTCTCCATCATAATCCTCGCCGCCTTCTTCCTCTCCTCAGTCATTTTCATTCTCTCCAGGTAGGATGATGCGTTCCTCACTGTAGCTCCCATCTGCTTCAATCTCTTCTCCTGCTGGGGGCTTAATGCCGAATTTGACTGTAGAGCAAGCAAAATACAGAGTAATTAAGACTCTGCACTCTTACAAGTTTTAGATTGTTCTGAGATATGAATTCCGTTATACCTCAAGGAATTTGGCTCCTACTTCGAGATCTTGTTCTTTAGCTGTGGGCATTTCATGCTTGTAAACATATATATGCTTTGCAAGCGAGAAACTCTGCACAATATTCCTTCTTTTCTTCTCCATTTCCTTGTCCAACTTCGGGCAATCTTTCATGTTTGCTGTGCTGTTTACCTTCTTCTGATAAGCGATGACTGCTTTCACAAATTCCTATACGGCGTAGCCAAGTACCGAGAATCAAATTTCGAAATCGGTTGCTAAATATAGGGGTGAGCACAGTTTCAATTTACAGTCAAAACTAGTTGAAACCTGCCTTGATGAGCAGTTCTAAAAATATACCTGATAAGCAGCCGGACATCCGGGATAATCAAACTCCTCCGTCCCCGGCCGTCGCATCCTCTCCGGGTGGAACTGCAAACCCATTATGAACTTCCCCTCCTCAGGACTGTAGCTATTAGGGTCGTAGAACCCCTCGATCAATCCATCCGGCGCAAATGCCATCGGCACAAACCTCTCCGCCAATCTCTGCACCCCCTGGTGGTGGTAGCTGTTCACCAAGATTTCCATCTTCCCCTCCTCCAACGACTCCCGGAACCAAGCATGCAGAGGCGTGTTCTCCACCACTCTTACCGGATGCCGATGCCCGTCGTAGTTATCGTAGTCGATATGGGCCGTAACATCCTCCTTCTTACACTTGGACGACAGCTCTTTCCCGATGTCCAGGTACAGCGTTCCGCCGCAAGCGACATTGAGAACCTGCGAGCCCCGGCAAATGCCGAGGAAGGGGATGTTGCGCTCGAGGCAGAGCTTGGCGAGCCGGAACTCGATGAAGTCCTTCTCGTGGTCGATGGCGGTGTCGCTGGCGTGGAAGCGGCGGACCTCCTCAATCTCCTCGGTCGAGAGGCCGCAGAAGTCGGTCGCGCCGTAGAGCGCGGGGTTGATGTCCTCCCCCTCGCAGAGGAGCACGCCATGGATCGGCTCGAAGCTCTCGAGGAGCTTGTGGATGCCGGTGACTCGAGGAACGATGACCGGGACCGCGCCGTAGGCCACGATTAGATCGAGGTGATACTCCCCTGCAAGAACAGAAGCCAAAACAGGTAATTGACTAATTCTTCCTTTTCCTTCTTTTCTTTTGTCAAGGATTCTCACCTACGAAGTCGACGAACTTGTTCTTGCGAACGGTGCGGCGAGAGACGATGAGAACTCGGGGGAGGATTCGGGAAAGCTCCGATGATGGATTCATACCTGCCTTCTTCTCTTCCTCTTGTTTGTCGGTGTTTCCGGCCCTTCTCATTAATGCCCTTTATAAGGTAGGCTTCCTTATGTAGCGATATTTTCTTTCCCTAGTTCCGCGTACCCCTGAATCTACCTTAGTCATTTCCACTTGGCAGGGAGGTAAGTAATCGGGTAGGAGTTGAATTTGTAAAACCCTGGAAGAAATTTTTTGGCGGGGAACAAAACCCAGCACTGCAACTATGGAATCAAATATTCAGATCAGCTATTCTTATGTATCACATATATGAATTGTCGGGCGAGCGATCAACGTCCACGTATGCGATATGATCTCATTGTATGACGTGGCAGAATGTGACGGTCTTTTCTTAGGACGATGCAAGTGCCGAACCCTGCGTAGGTGTGCCGAGCCCAAAACGATCGAGCGAGTACCAGACGCCACGTGGTGATCTCAGTGGGTGTTTGGGGATGCATCTTTTGTTGTACTCGGTGGCGGGTGAATCCAGTGGTGGAGTATTTATGGACGATCACTTTTTGTGGGCGGCTACAATCTAGTAACTTACCACGGTCGCGTCAGCACTCACGTGTGGTTCACGTGTTCCTCGGTTTGATATTCTTTACACGTTGGTTATTCGCGGAAATTCGTAGTTTTGTATCTTTTTAACGCTAGATTACCTTAAAAAATGCCTTGCTTGCCATTTTATTTTTAAAAAATAAATGATTAATTAATCAATATAGTTCAAACTATGATTCTTTTTATAAATCTAATCTGATTTTTAATTTGTATCAATTATATTCCGAACTATCAAATTGATATCAATTTTAATCCGACGTCAAATATTTGTCAATGCAATCGTTTGGTGTTGACGTGGCATCTGACTCGGCAAATTAAAAAATATTTTTTATTCATTTGTGTCACGTCAGCATGTAATAAAAAAAATTATAATAGTATATAAATAAAAAAATTAATGCATCTATCCCAAACTAGGGATGACAACGGTTTGATTAACCGCACTTTTGGGGGTTAACCAAAATCGAAATCGATTTCCAAATTCGCTAACCGAAACTGAATTTTTTGGTTCGGATAGAACCAGATAAACGTTTACTAATCGGTTAACCGGTAGTAAACGGATAACCGATTCAAATATTAATAACAAAACTCGTTTAGGATATCGGTTAACCGTAAAAAATTGGTAATAAACAGATAATCGATTCAAAGATTAATAACAAAACCTGTTTCGGATACCGGTTAACTGCAAAAAATTGATAACCGAAACCGAATATATAACCGATAACCGAAATCGGATCGATTTTAAACGATTTTTGGTTTTTACTATCCGAAACCAAAACCGAACTGCAAATCCACTATCCAAAACAGGAATTTACGGTTCGATTAACTGGTTTGAATTACCATCCCTACCCCCAAACTTTTGTTATTGTAACAAATCTATCCCATTATTTAATCTTTCTCCTTAATTTATCCTAAACTTTAGGATTGACAATAATTATAATTCTTGAACACAAATATTTTTTAAAATACATCAAAACTCTCACTTTATCCGATAATTTCGTATCCAATTTTATCAAATTCTTTTTCCTTTCAAAAAATTACACGAAAAACCTTTTAACACCTCGAAAAATCTAACGTCTAATTTCACCAAAATTAATTTATATTCGTTATATATAAATTTCATTTCAGATTTGTATTTTCTAAAAATAAAAAAATTATGAAGAAAAATTAATACTAAAACAAATTAAATATAATATAAATAATGTTAAATATATGATATATAATAATATCATAAGTGAAATATATTGATTTGGTTCAAATTTTTAATTTTTTTTCTAAAATACTATAATCGAATTAATACAAAACTAAAAAAATGAATTAAACTGCCAAGTTTCGTCAGACAATAAATAAAATATAATCATAATGTTAAATATATATTTAATAAATAATAATATAAGTAAAATCGTCTTGTTTGATTGAAAATTTTGATTTTTTTTATAAAATACAATAGTCGAATTGAATAAAAAATAAAAAAATAAAATTTTAGTAAATAATAATACTATATAGAAAGTTATTAGTTTAATTTGGGCATTTCGATTTTTTTTAAATGCAATAATATAATTAAATAAAAATTAATAAGAAAATCAAAATTTGAATAAATTTTTTTAAAATATAATTTTGGATAATTATAAAATTATTTTCAAAATTTTAAATATTTAATAAATAATAAGAATATATGAAAACGATAAGAGTTTTATTTCAAGTTTTAATGTAATAGCAGAATTTAATAGAAAAATGGGGAGAAATATAATTCAAACTTTTGGATTGATTATAATTGTAATGTAATCTAAATTTCAGTTCAATTTCAAATGACACTACAAGAAATGTAGTAATTTTAGACAGCCATTGGAGTCGAAAAGTGATCAAAAATTTATCGAAAATATTGATTTACCGACCAAATTTCGTCTGGTTTCTGTGGCCAAAATTTGTGTCGGTAAAACCTTGGTCGAAATGGGTAAAGATCATTTATCGACAAAAAATATTATCGATGATTATCGACTAAGGTTTTAATCGAAAAGATGTCGGTAGTTCCACGGTAACTACCGACAAAAGTTTTGTCGGTAGCTCATCGGTAATTACCGACTATAAATACTATCGAAAAAGTTATCGATAATTACCGACTACTTTCCTCTCATATTCCATTCAAAAAGTGGTCGGTAATTACTAACGAATTATCGAGTAAATTTTGTCAGTATTTACCGACGTGTCTTCGACAATGGGTTCGTCGATAATTTTCGACGACATGTCATCGAAATTTCGTCTAAAACTTTAAGATTTTTTTTTAAAAAAAAATTATAATAAACTGAAATACATATAATATTTTGACCTATAATAGTAACAAATTAATAGCACATACCACAATCTAAAATATTTCAATCCCGAGATCTGATTCAAAATATGATAAAATATATCTTTTATCATCCAACAAAAATCTCATCCATTCAAAATAATAAATATTCAATAGTAACACTAAGCATCTAACATTTCACACATCCTCATCAAAAAAATATGCCTCCACCTTCCCTCATTCTTTGTCTCCAGCACTAGTGACCTCGTTGCTCTATATACTCTACCTCTCGTTCATCCACTTCACCATCGACGTCAACTTCGAGGACCTCGACGATGCACTCATCCACTTCCCGAGGGTTCACCCTCCCTGCCTCGCACTTGCCCTGTGAAACAATGCGCCGAGAAGATGAATCATACAAGGCTTTGAGAAAAGAATGAGAAGGCCAAGTGTGTGGCGTGGTTGGACGAGCAGCCACTTGGTGGTGCAAGAATTCTATGATACTATCTTAACAAGTTGATCAGTGCTAACTAATGCACAAAAATTTGTCTCAGAAATGAATTGTACCGCTTGTCCGTTTTTTTCCCAATTTCCTACAAGAAATATCAAGAATGCTTAGCTCATCGTGCCCAAGAAAAACTCAAAAAGAACCAATTGCAGAGATAAAAGTTTGTGAAGGAAGTTCTAAGGCACCAAGGTGCATGCTCGTGCAACATTTCTCTAGAATTATAACCCATGGCATCAAAGATGTAGCATATCAAGCTAATTTTACCTTGATCTAACCCATTAAAACTCTACAGGTTATAGCTTTTTCAAATCAATTGGCATGACTCTGATCACCTAACATCATAATTAGAAATAACAAGTTCAATGCATGATTTTTAAGAGAGGTTGAATAGCGTTAGAATTTTTACTAATACAAAGCCCATGCCGCCATCATCACTTGGAATCCCACAGTGTTGTCGTTGGCCCGATTGTCCAATATTCTCTTCGCCAAGCCGTTGCTCACGTACTCATCGGCCGTCATCGCCACCGGCCTCCTCTTTGTATCCACCTCTTTCTCAATAAATAAAGCATCGCATTCGCCTCACGACGATCGAGAAGACTCCAATGGCGAGAGCTCCACGACGAATCTTAGATACTAGAACCCAAATCGAGTGCCAGATCCACCTCCTTCATTCTAATCCTCTGTATCCCCAATGGGATTCCAAGGCTGTGCCATGGATGTTCTCGGAAGCTCGAGCTTCCTCGTTGCGTGCCTCCTCGGCGGCCGCCTCTTCATCATTTCCCTCTCCCTCCTCTCGATTCGCCTTTCGCGACCGCTTTACTCGCCAAGGATGCCTGGGCAGCAGAGGAAGAAACCCATACAGGTTTACATGGACAACTGCTTCGACATGATGCATTATGACCATTGCAACACCCTGCGGCAGGCTCGAGCTCTCGGGGATTAGCTCGTCGTTGGGCTCTCGGAGATGGTGGCAGCAGAGGAAGTGGAGAGGAAGATATGGTGATGGTTGATCGAGTCTTCTCTAGTAAACTTGGAGAAGATGAACAAATGGGATGCAGGATTAATGTCTGATGCAACGTTTCTATAATGATAAAGGTGAAGGTGATGCACGCGTGTAAGACGAAAAGAATTGAAGTGCAAGTTTGGATTGATTATAATTGTAATGTAATCTAAATTTCAGTTCAATTTCAAATGACACTACAAGAAATGTAGTAATTTCAGACAGCCATTGGAGTCGAAAAGTGATCAAAAATTTATCGAAAATATTGATTTACCGACCAAATTTCGTCTGGTTTCTGTGGCCAAAATTTGTGTCGGTAAAACCTTGGTCGAAACGGGTAACGATCATTTATCGACAAAAAATATTATCGATGATTATCGACTAAGGTTTTAATCGAAAAGATGTCGGTAGTTCCTCGGTAACTACCGACAAAAATTTTGTCGGTAGCTCATCGGTAATTACCGACTATAAATACTATCGAAAAAGTGGTCGATAATTACCGACTACTTTCCTCTCATATTCCATTCAAAAAATGGTCGGTAATTACTGACGAATTATCGAGTAAATTTTGTCAGTATTTACCGACGTGTCTTCGACAATGGGTTCGTCGATAATTTTCGACGACATGTCGAAATTTCGTCTAAAACTTTAAGATTTTTTTTTAAAAAAAAATTATAATAAACTGAAATACAAATAATATTTTGACCTATAATAGTAACAAATTAATAGCACATACCACAATCTAAAATATTTCAATCCCGAGATATGATTCAAAATATGATAAAATATATCTTTTATCATCCATTCAAAATAATAAATATTCAATAGTAACACTAAGCATCTAACATTTCACACATCCTCATCAAAAAAATATGCCTCCACCTTCCCTCATTCTTTGTCTCCAGCACTAGTGACCTCGTTGCTCTATATACTCTACCTCTCGTTCATCCACTTCACCATCGACGTCAACTTCGAGGACCTTGACGATGCACTCATCCACTTCCCGAGGGTTCACCCTCCCTGCCTCGCACTTGCCCTGTGAAACAATGTGCCGAGAAGACGAATCATACAAGGCCTTGAGAAAAGAATGAGAAGGCCAAGTGTGTGGCGTGGTTGGACGAGCAGCCACTTGGTGGTGCAAGAATTCTATGATACTATCTTAACAACTTGATCAGTGCTAACTAATGCACAAAAATTTGTCTCAGAACTGAATTGTACCGCTTGTCCGTTTTTTTCCCAATTTCCTACAAGAAATATCAAGAATGCTTAGCTCATCGTGCCCAAGAAAAACTCAAAAAGAACCAATTGCAGAGATAAAAGTTTGTGAAGGAAGTTCTCCAGAATTATAATCCATGGCATCAAAGATGTAGCATATCAAGCTAATTTTACCTTGATCTAACCCATTAAAACTCTACAGGTTATAGCTTCTTCAAATCAATTGGCATGACTCTGATCACCTAACATCATAATTAGAAATAACAAGTTCAATGCATGATTTTTAAGAGAGGTTGAATAGCGTTAGAATTTTTACTAATACAAAGCCCATGCCGCCATCATCACTTGGAATCCCACAGTGTTGTCGTTGGCCCGATTGTCCAATATTCTCTTCGCCAAGCCGTTGCTCACGTACTCATCGGCCGCCATCGCCACCGGCCTCCTCTTTGTATCCACCTCTTTCTCAATAAATAAAGCATCGCATTCGCCTCACGGCGATCGAGAAGCCTCCAATGGCGAGAGCTCCACGATGAATCTTAGATACTAGAACCCAAATCGAGTGCCAGATCCACCTCCTTCATTCTAATCCTCTGTATCCCCAATGGGATTCCAAGGCTGTGCCATGGATGTTCTCGGAAGCTCGAGCTTCCTCGTTGCGTGCCTCCTCGGCGGCCGCCTCTTCATCATTTCCCTCTCCCTCCTCTCGATTCGCCTTTCCCGACCGCTTTACTCGCCAAGGATGCCTGGGCAGCAGAGGAAGAAACCCATACAGGTTTACATGGACAACTGCTTCGACATGATGCATTATGACCATTGCAACACCCTGCGGCAGGCTCGAGCTCTCGGGGATCAGCTCGTCGTTGGGCTCTCGGAGATGGTGGCAGCGGAGGAAGTGGAGAGGAAGATATGGTGATGGTTGATCGAGTCTTCTCTAGTAAACTTGGAGAAGATGAACAGATGGGATGCACGATTAATGTCTGATGCAACGTTTCTATAATGATAAAGGTGGAGGTGATGCACGCGTGTAAGAAGAAAAGAATTGAAGTGCAAGTTTGGAAGACAATGAGTTTTTTTTAAGGATGATGCGTGTATTGAGGATGTCATTAATTGCAAAAAAAAAAAAAACTATATATACATTTTCATATATTGAATAAAGAGGTGTCAAGAAGGATTTACAATTATTTAAAAAATTTATCTACTAAAATTTGAACGAAAATATATCGATAATTTTTTATTCTTTTAAAAAAGTTATTTACAAATTTTCCGACACATTTTGGTTGAAAATTTTTGTCGATAACCCTTTCTGATGATGAGAGTCGTCGAAACTCTAAAGAAAATTTTCGATGATAGATTCTCGTCGGAAGTTGTGGTCGATGACTTCAGCATTAATTAAGTATAAAAATAAGTCATTAATAATTTTGACCAACTTGTGACTACAAAATTTGTCGACAATTATTATCGACTAAATTTTCGACGAAAATTCATCGATAATCTATTAAAGTTTCTAAAAATGATATGATAATTTTCTGACTCATTTTGGTCGAAAAATTTGACGGTAACTCTTTCCAACACTAAGATTCGTCGAAAATCTAACGAAAATTTTCGACAACATCTTCTCGTCGGAAGTTGTGGTCAATAAATCTAATATTTCTTGTAGTGTGAGACAATTATTATTAATCCCAAAATTTGGGATAGATTAGGGAGAAATATTAAATGTTGTGATATATTTATTACAATGACCAAAGTTTGGGATAAATTAAGAAAAACATTAAAGATTGTGATTGATTTGTTACAAGGGTCAAAATTTGGGATAGATACATTAATTTTCTCTATTTATATAATATTATAATATATTTTATTACATGCTGACGTGGCACAAGTGATTTAAAAAAATTAATTTGCTGAGTCAGATGCCACATCGGCACCTAACGGTTGCATTGACGGGCATTTGACGTCGGGTTAGAATTGATATCAATTTGATAGTTCGGGATATAAATTGATACAAATTAAATATCAGACTAGATTTGTGAAAAGAGTCATAGTTTGAGCTAGATATATTAATTATACTAAAAATAAAAAATTGCCTAACATATACATTAAAAGTCAGAAAACTAAAAAGAGGCAAATAACAAAGGAAATCATCCGACGACAACTGTGTCTATATTCTATAAGAGAGATAAATGTCGCAGCAAAGAAGGAATGTCTCTATTTTTAGCAAAGGAAGAAGAAGTTGTGGGACATAGTCCCTCCTCAAACGCCATTAGTATCAGACGTGTTAATACATCCCTGGCGGCAGTAGCAAAGTCGCCACCACTTCGACACTACCTAGCGAATCAGAAGGCCGCGAGCCACCATTCACCAGTCCAAGGCGGGAGTGTGGGACAGACATCGAACACAGCTGTAAGAGTCCCTGTTAGAGCCACATCAGATCTCGGAGAGGAGATCAAGAGCACCTCCGCATCTGGCTCCCGATATGAAACTGGATCATGGAGGCAATGCCTGTCAGTTATGTGAAGCACTGGCATTAGAGGAAGATAGCTGGAGCTGCGTCCTGACGCGGGTTGGGAAGTAAAAGATAAGAAATCAAGGAGAAGCCAATTGTCACTCTGATCTAGACCACCGCTGAGAAAAGCCGAACAAGAGAAGAACAGAGCTGCGGCTATCGTGCTCTGGTCTGTGTTGCTCAAGTTGTTATGCTTTATGCAGCCGACGGGACCAAGAGAGTTCGTCATCATGCACGCTGCTCCCATATCCGCTCGAGAAGAGAAGTGAAGAAATCTTACGGCAAGGGAGTGAGTTGTTGACCTTCATTCTTGCAATAAATATAGTGGGCCCACTTCAAAAGGAGGAAGGCTATTTTGACTTGGTCATAACAGCAAAATGGTGTCACACCCCAACTGAGGATAGTGTGATCGGCCAGGGCCTACATCCTATCCTATAGCCTACTGTCTACACTGATCGTCAAGAAAACCAGAACATATCAAAAGAAAATCACGATGCAATCTTTATTTAAAGTTTTCAAAGTTCACAATTATATTTTTCAAACCAAACTAGAAAAACTAACATCGTCAAATATCAAAGTTTAATACAAGATTTTCAAAACACTACTATCAGTGTAGAAGAATAAAGACACTACTACATGACACTTGACTATGACCCAAGGACGCCGCTACGAGATATGGCACCACCACCTGCCCTCCAGCTGCACCATGCCGACAAGCCTCAATCACTGCTCATGTTATGCAAAAATAAAGAAAACAAACTGTGAGTCCACTTGGGACTCAGTGGACGGTACTTTCGAACCTCCACAAAATCCATAATTAGTCATGCATAACATAATAAGCAGCATGGAATATAACCAGGGAGGTAAGCTACTTCTTAGTGCGACTATCGACCCCATGGGTCATTCTATATAGACCATATAGGAGAAACCCGTCATAACGGCCTAACTTTGCCACCTAGCATCCGGCCCCTAAGGCCTACTTATGGTATAAGAATCCCGGCTACAACCGACCCTACCATACAAGGTAGAATCACACTGGCCGCTCGGCCACATCATATCAATATGTAAATAAGAAATCCCAGGCCATCGACTAGGATGGTCTACTAGTCTCCGGACACCGTTTGGGGTAGGGATAGCTAGTCCCACCCAATTGGGGCCTGACACCTAGCGGGCCCGCTGGTGCATCTCAAGACCCAATCACTGGCCGAGCCAAACATTGGTCATTTCCAACTTCCATGCTTCTCGACGGACCATCTCAAGCACATCACACAATCAAGTGTCATAGAGTTTCCTTATATGCACTTCGGGTCGTTGCCCGTGTCCGGCCCTAATCCGATCTGCGAGGTCAACAAATTAATGCTGCCCTTCTAAAAACGTGTACACCTAATAGTTTTAGGTTTCTAAAAATAAATACTAGAAGTCCTAGAAGTTGTGTCATTTCCTAGTTAGATTTTCATATATACTATGCATCTTGCAACGTCCTACATGTTATCTAACCCACTCTTCCTAGAATGAGCGAACTCGCCGACTATGTAGGCACTCGGCCTACCATTTCCAAATCACTTACCAAACTGATTACGGATAGTAACATCATGAAGAACCAAAATAAAAGTAAGTAATGTAGAGGTTAAACCAATATGGAACATTCACTAAGCATATCAACAATTAAACATGATATGAGCAATTAAATGAAACATTTCTTGACTACATATACCATATAAGCATTGGCAAGAACATTTTCAAAATAATAATATAGATCTATCCCAACAATTCACAACATGAATATGGATTAACATTAACATGAATATGAATAATCATTAAACTGAGGGATATGAACAACTACACAAAATCACTCGTTTCCTCCCCATTTCCCTTGATCGGTCGAAGCTTGAGCAAGTCTACCCTTGCTCGGCCGAACCATCCATATGGGAAGAGGGTGGAATTTATGCATTTTAACCAGTAGAACAATACGTAAACATAAACTTCAATTTAATCTAACATTTAAACATGAAGGTGCGAGTTAATGCGATAAACTAAGAGATCCAATAATCCAATATAAACAACCCAACTTTTCCCCCTTCTACTGCTCGGCCACTCGAGCAAGATGATTACCATGCTCGGCCGAACCCTCTAGGGGTGGTGGACTTGGCTGCGGCGTCCACTCGAGCATCAATCCAAACCGAAAATAAAACGAATACAAGTCGATAGGCGAGTTGCGAGACGAGCGAGGAAATTGGGGAAATTTTTGGCATGACCTTTCCCCTTTTTCCTCGACTCGACCAGCCCCTTGAAATGAGAAATTGACTCATTTTCAAACATGAAATCATAGTATGTACAACGATTTAAAAATCTAACATGGAAAAATAACTCGATTGGCAAAACTCGTGAAGAAAAACCTCGATTTCAAAACCTATGGGGCCGGCCACCGCCTCCCCTTAACATCTACTCTAACCACTCACCTTGAATTTGGATCGCAAAGAAATTTTGATGAAATGAGATTCTGATCTCCTCGAGCATCGTCGCGAACTCAACGCCGACAAGATCTCCTCCTCCTCTCTCCCTTTCTCCCTCTTGATGGGCTGCATGCGGCTCTCTCTTTGAGCCGCACGGGTGGCTTGGGTGAGGGGTTTTATTCCCCTTATCCAATGACTCATTTGCCCCTCACTTGACTTCTACTCGGTTAGATCCAAGTTCGATTCAGACTCCGATCCTATCTGCACTCATGAGTTGAACTCGACTTTAATAAGACATCATAAGCAAGAAGGGAAATAACCATTGAACTAATTTAACTTCATATTTCCATGGGTCGGGTTACACCTCCTACTCGAGGCGATTTTCGCGGCTCGACCCGGCTAACCTCCGATCCGGTGCACTGCACCAAAAATAAATTTTTATATTAGGAAATTTTTTCGAATCTTACAAAGGGGAGGAAGAGATTAAAAGCCATCGGGTAGTAAAAGGGGTGGAAATCGGTCAGGTGGCCTACTAGGTGCCTGTGACCTGGCCTAGCCTATTTTAAAAAAAATCATGCCAAGACTTTAAAATATGTTTGTTCTCCTTATCAGGCCAGGCCAATAAACATGTCAGATTCAGATCAAAATCTAAATCTATCACTGGCCACAAGTTAGGCCCAAACTAAATTTTATCATATAAATCTAGCATATTAAGGCGAAAGTCTGAACTATTATTTTTTTGGTCATTAATTTCACTGGTGCAACTGTGCAAGCAAGCAAGTTATTCTTTTTTATCAAAACAGCCAAAGAACGGTGGAAATTTAAATTTGGGCGGGTGGGTAGAAGGCTCATCATTAACTTCACTAGTGCAAGCAAGCTATTTTGACTCGGTCAAAATAGCAAAAGAAGGACGGAAGATTAAATTTTCGCTAGTGGGTACAAGGCCCAGATTGAGAGAAGAAACCCATGATGCTTGGTCAAAACTTCCACCGTTCTTATGCTATTTTGACTCAATGAAGTTCTAAGACAGTTTTATTAGCCGTGGCAAATTATATGAATTTTAGTAGTAAAAACTTAATCCACTATATATGGGATTGAAAAATATTTAAATTTGGAATAGTGGGCTTAAATTGAGTGGATTGTCAGCTCCAAACCATTCAATCTGATAAATTTATCAGATTTAATTAGAAACAATAAAAAGACTAAAAACAGTTCATTGGAAAATTCTAAAAATAGGTGAAACAATTGAAGTTTACCAGATTCGACCTGTTTCTAATAGAATTTGACCTGATTAATTTAATCAAATTATTAAAGAATAAAAATTTCCTTCTCATCAGATAAAAACTCACCGTCACCGATACATCAGATCACGTCTAACATTAACAGAAATGTTTTTTTTAACCAAATTAACAGAAATGTTTTAAAATAAGGATTATGTAAGACGAGTAATTAATTTGAATTTATTTTCGTTACAGTTCTGATGAAATAATTAATCACAAAGTTTCTCGCCGTGAAAACAAGAATTTCTACAAATATTTTCATCCAAAGAAATATTATGCTGTCTATAACTTTTACATGTATTTTGGCATCTTGCATCGTAATTAAAGTAAGCAAAAAATCACTCCAAATCACATGTCGCTTCCTCCGCTTCGACAGCTAGCGCTGCACAACAAGCGAGACATTTGCTGCAGCAACAAGCTCTCACTCTCCCATCACAAGAATTTTAGCGACCGAAGAAGCTTTTAGCTTCTTGTATAAATTCTCCCATGATTGCACTCGAAGAGCACTTCTTTCTCTCAATCTACCAACTCATACACCCACCTTATGTCAGGTTCCTCAGACTTCTCCCCCGGCCACCTCACCTGAGACGTCGTCGACGATGACCCTTCCGCCTTCCCATTCGTGCCCTCCCGCGTCCTCCCCCCTCCCGCCGTGGCCGCCGGCGTGCTCCCGCGGTCCTCCGCGCCCTCAGGCCGGAGCTCGTCGACGGAGTGCGCGAAGAAGCAGATCTTGCGCGTGCACGCGAGACCCGAGATGCACATCCTCGTCCGGTACCGCGTCGGATGCAGCCAGAACTCGAACACCCCGTGCGCGAACTCGCACCTCTGCCCGCGGAGGCACGCCCCGGTCTGCCGGAACTCGGGGCAGGGGATCCCGTGGCTGGGGAACTTGCGGGGGTCGCGGCGCCGGGCCTTCTCGCCGCGGTGCGCGAAGGGGCACGTCATCCACTGGTGCGGGTACGCCTTGGCGCATCGCCTCACCTTGAACTCGTACATGAGGAAGTCGTCGAGCTCGGCCTTGCTGACGCCGTAGGCGAGCCGGGCGGCCTCGGAGAGCCGGCGGTAGCAAGGGAGGACAAGGACGGTACTGTTGTTGTCGCAGTCCATGTTTGGGTTATGCTCGATGTCAAGGAGGGCGTGTAATTGACAGAGCAAATGGCAGCGGAAGTGCGTCCTCTTCTTCGTTCGATCGCTATAATATATAGACGCATTTGTTTTGTTTGAATCTGTATGCATGTTAGGCAAGTGTAAGCTAAGTTTCTGCAGCCACCAACTCCAGTGGTTAAAGTAACATAACTCGATTACCATAGAGTCGATCTAATTAGGTGATCTAAGACTGCATGCACGAACAGGTAAAGTTCTATCGATATCTATAGATTCAAATTTGATATCTGAGTAAATTTTTGCACGACAGGACGAGTGTTACTGAAGGCTTTTAACTGGAGCACTTCTCTTTGCCAATAAGTACAGGAAGTGTACGTCAATGGTTGTAACACGCGTCACGTACAGTGGCAAGGCGACAAGAGGTGTAAGAGACGGCCACTTGTAGTCGTTTAACAGGATTTGTTACGAGGAGGGAGGGAGGGAGGGTCGGAGGGAGGGACAAGAGCAAGAGGAGACTGCTGCACGCGGACAACATTAATGAGAGGAGTACTCTTCTTACTCTTCTTTTGGTGACTGGAAACCTTCATTCTCTGGTGAAAACAAATTAAGATGGCCTTTAATTTGTTGTCAACTGGTCCAATTATATACTTTCTGTCTTTATTGGAAAATAGAAGAACTTCTATATATCAAGAAATCCATCCATATTTGTTTGGAATAAGGACCGGCCTCCGGACCGACCTTATAAATCTGATGTAATTTTTTTTAATGAGTAGTTTGTAGGAACTTTCTTATGAAAAAATAATAATTCAAATTTGTTTAAATAAGACAGCGCAGACAAAATGGACGACATATTATAAGTTATTCAACTATTAATGAACAAAATTAGGGCCGGGTATATACGTATATAATATATGCGGTCGGATTAAGTTTTGGACCAGTTTGGAATAGTCTTTCATAATCCCAACAAGATAGAAAGTTTATGAAACAGGCTCTGATATTAATTGTAAGACAAATCTTAATCAATAATTTCATGAATATAAGAATATCAAAATAAATTAGTAAGATAGGATCTTACTTGATGACGACATAATTTGCAGCGGAATAAATTTCTGGATCTCCAAGAGAAGCCGGGTCTTCCTCCACAACACCGCCTCAAATGCTCTGCTTTCGATGGGGAAAGCAACTATGAGCTAGGGTTTTTCCACACGGTGTATAGAGGGGACCTAGCCTCTATTTATAACTGATTATATGGGCCCGTCCATCACGGGCTTCATTAATCGGGCCTACACTTGATTAATCACACCAATCATGGTTAAGTGTTTCAAGCTCAAATTACATGGATCAAGATCACATGAGCTAATAGGCATCTCAATAATGGATCATAAGATCAAACCCGCTTTTATTAAATCAAAACATTACAATTGATTGTAGCCCACATATATGAAAAATGAAAATATAGAATATTTCAAAAATATTCTAACATTCTCCCACTTGGGCAAGATCAATTGTAAAATTTTATTTTTTTTTGAAAAAATTTAAAAAATGACACTCGAGTTTAATCACATATTTCAAAAATAAAAATGTGGCCACAAAATAAATAAAAAATAAAATAAAAAATATGATCCAAGATGCAACACTTATTATGACTCATATCAACAACCAATGATATCGAATCATGGCAGCCATCATGACAATACTGGACATAAGACTTTCCATGGTCACGAATACCACTGACATTGCTGACAATTGTCATTGGTGTGAAATGTAGCATGAAAATAACACTCAAAATGATCCGATAAGAACAGTGTTATTTTCATTGTCAGTCCTCATACTTTCTCTTCTAGATATACCTTTCGGTAAGAGAAAGCGTAATGATTTTTTTTTAAAAAAAACCATCAAGTCCCTAGACTCAAAATTGGCATCAATCAATGGGCAACATGATTCACATGACACCGAGCCTTTAAACAAAAAACATGATGTCTCTAGACTTAGATATGGTATCAATCAAGAGACATTCTGATTCAAATGATACCGAGTCTTAAAGAATTATTGAACACATATATTAAATATGACAAGATTATCTCAAAGGAAAAAGAGTTTATTATTGAACATGCGGTTACATAAACCTAACAATCATGTATCAAAGTGCTCAAAACAAAAGGAAAAAATAACTCCCACTAACCAAGCACATCAAAAGAACTCAGAATGCCCATATTTTCAACATGTCTTTTAAAGACTATGGGTCTGAGTCCCTTGGTTAAGGGATCAGCGAGCATCAGATCTGTCTCTATGTGTTCAACTAAAATATCTCCTTTCTTTACAAGATCTCTAACAGTCAAATATTTCAACTCTAAATGTTTGGAGCCACTAGAGGTTTTATTGTTCTTCGTGAAGAACACAGCAGCACTGTTATCACAATAAATAGTAAGAGGCCTAGAAATAGAATCAATAAGCCGAAGCCCAGAAATAAGATTCTTAAGCCAGACGGCTTGAGAAGCCGCAGCATAACAGGCAACAAATTCTGCTTGCATAGTGGAAGAAGCAACTAGAGTCTGTTTCTTACTTTTCCAAGAGATGGCTCTACCAGCTAACATGAAAATATATCCAGATGTAGATTTTCTGTCATCAAGGCACCTAGCAAGATCTGAGTCAGAATAGCCTACAACCTCTAAATTTTCTACTCTTTTA
Organism: Canna indica; assembly: GCA_034359265.1. NCBI lineage: Eukaryota > Viridiplantae > Streptophyta > Magnoliopsida > Zingiberales > Cannaceae > Canna > Canna indica. The sequence goes on from CP136890.1 coordinate 12,232,889, forward strand.
TACACAAGCATGTGTTCTTTAGTCCTCTGCAGGTATCTCATAACTTTCTTAGCTGCTATCCAATGATCATAACCAGGATTTGACTGATATCTGCCCAAGACTCCAACAATAAAAGCAATGTCTGGTCTAGTGCAAACCTGTGCATACATCAGGCTCCCCAGTGCACTATCAAATGGCTTGCCATTCATTTGACCCTTTTCTAATGCATTTTTAGGACATTGATTTTTGCTAAATTTATCGCCTTTAATGATAGGTACATCACCAGGCTTGCAATCTGACATGTTGAACCTTTCCAAAATTCGATTAACATAAGCTTTTTGAGATAATCCAAGCAAACAACGAGATCTGTCCCTATGGATTTCAATTCCCAGTATAAAAGAAGCTTCACCAAGATCCTTCATATCGAAAGATTTAGTCAACATGGATTTAGTTTCATGAAGGAGAGCAAGATCATTTGAAGCCAGCAGAATGTCATCCACATATAATATGAGAAAAATTATTTTGCTCCCACTGACCTTGATATATATGCAATGATCAACTTTATTTTCCTCAAAACCCATGGAAGTCATAATCATGTCAAATTTTAAATACCACTGTCTAGAAGCCTATTTCAAACCATAAATGGACTTTCTCAATTTGCATACCAAATGCTCACTGCCAGACTTTTGATAACCTTCAGGTTGATTCATATAAACCTCTTCATAGAGATCACCATTTAAAAATGCTGTTTTGACATTCATCTGATGTAACTCTAAATCAAAATGAGCTACTAGCGCCACAATAATTCTGAAAGAATCTTTAGAGGAAACAGGTGAGAAAGTTTCATTGTAGTCAATGCCCTCTTTCTGGGTAAAACCCTTTGCAACAAGTCGGGCTTTGAACCTCTCAACATTACCTTTGGAGTCCTTCTTGGTTTTAAAAATCCACTTACAGCCAATAGGTCTATAGTTTTCAGGTAATTCAATCAAATCCCAAATATTATTATCAGCCATAGAAAGCATTTCCTCATTCATAGCACATATTCATTTATCTGACTGTGCACAAGAAATTGCTTGATTATAGTCACTAGGATCAAGGACATCCCCAACATCATAATCATTTTCATTAAGATATACCAAATAATCATCAGGGATTGCAGATCACCTTTCTCTGGTAGATCTTCTCACTGGCACAGGTAAAGTAGGTTCAGCAGAAAACAGATCAACAATAGGATTAGGCGGATTAACAGCTAAAGGACTGTCCGAAGGAACAGAGGAATGAGGAATATTATTCTCATGACTAGCAACAGAATCACCTGGAACAAGTGACCTAAGATCATTGATAAAAGGAAGAGGTACTGATACATTAGTGACAGGTTCAGAATGAAGAGAATCAGGCTCAGCTATATCAAGTTCTAAAAATTTTGCTGTCAAGGACTCCACAATTTTAGTGCATCTGCTTGGACAATAGAAACGGTAGCCTTTTGAATGATCTGAATATCCAATGAAAAAACAACGAATGGTTCTAGAATCAAGCTTTTTCTTAGAGGGATTATAAATTCTCACTTCAGCAGCACATCCCCAGACTCGAAAATGATTTAAACTAGATTTTCTACATGTCCACAGTTCAAAAGGGGTTTTGGGAACAGATTTACTGGGGACACGGTTAAGAATATAGAGAGAGGTTTTAATGGCTTCGCCCCACAGAAATTCTGGCAAATTCGACCTGCTCATCATGCTCCTCATCATATCCTTAAGAGTGCGGTTACGCCTTTCAGCTACATCATTTTGTTCAGGACTACCTGACATGGTATATTGAGGAACAATGCCACATTCTTTCAAGTATGAAGCAAAAGGTCCTCCATGTTGACCAGCAACACCATGCCTACCATAATACTCTCCTCCACGATCAGATCTTACTATCTTGATGACTGTTCCCAACTGTTTTTCAACTTCGGTTTTAAACACTTTGAATTTATCAAGCGCTTCAGACTTTTCTTTAATCAAATAAATATAGCCATATCGAGAAAAGTCATCAATAAAAGTGATAAAGTATTTATGACCACAAATGGTAGGAGAGTAAGGTCCACTAATGTCTGTATGAATAATTTCCAATAGACTTGAACTTCTAGAAGCACTCTTTTTCTTGGTTTTGGTCAATTTACCCCTAATACAATCAACACAAGTCCCCATATCTTCAAAATCTAAGATAGGCAAAATTTCAAGTTTAACAAGCATTTCAATCCTTTCTTTAGAGATGTGACCTAAACGCTTATGCCATAAAAGAAAAGATTTATCTTTGATCCTTGATCTTTTAGCAATTTTGTTTTCAATGTTTAGAGATGTAGATGGACAATCAGGAGCTAAGGACAACATATATAAACCATTAAACAAAGATCCACTTCCAATAATTTGAGAATTCAAAATAATATTCATATTGCCATTTCCAAAACTAAAATGAAATCCAAGTTTATCTAAACAAGAAACAGAAATCAAATTTCTCCTAAATGAAGGTATATATAAGGTGTCCTTCAGAACAAGTTCAAATCCTGACTCTAAAAACAATCTAACATCTCCTACAAACTCCACAGTCACTTCAAGATCATTTCCTACTCTCAGTTTGCTTTGCCTCAGACTTGGTTTCCTCAGGTTTGCAAAAACCTGCATAGAAATAGCAACATGGGTTGTGGACCCGCTATCAAACCACCAAGAATTAATAGGGACATCAACTAGATTAGACTCAAAACAAACAAGGGCTAAGGGGTTACCTCCAGCTTTTTGCTTCTTTTCTAACAAGGCCTTAAACTTTGTACATTCAAACCTTTTGTGTCCTTTCTTTTTGCAAAAGAGGCATCTAACAGATTTCTTAGTAGGGGCAGGCTTAGGACCTTCATTGGGGTTATTCTGACCACTACCTTGTCCTCTATAAGATTTCTTTGGAGCAGCAGGTGAGGAATGCTTAAATTTCTTATGAGGCTTGCCATAATAGGGTTTAGGATGAACTGTTAGAAGGGATAGATCACTCTTTTCTTTCTTAAGTTTTTCTTCCTCAGCAACACATTTAGTGATGAGATCATTAAGAGTCCATTTTTCATTCTGAGTAATATAGGCAGTCTTGATTTGACTGAACTCAGCAGGAAGAGAATTCAGGGCATGAGAACAAGGAAAAGGGAGTCATCTAATTCAACTTTCAAGGCTTTAAGCTGGGTTTGAAGCATGACCATTTTCAGAATGAACTCTCTTACACCCCCAGAGTTATCATAAACCATAGTCGTCAATTCTTTCATTAGATATGCAGTCTCAGCATTATCAGCCACTTGAAATCTTTTCCCAATAGAATTAAGAAACTCTTTGGCATTTGAAGTATCAGACAATCCACTCATTAAATGTTCAGGAACAGTCCTTTTAATGGCAAGCAAGCTTAATCTGTTGGATCTCTCCCACTTAGCTAATAGATCTTTTTGATCAGGAGTGGCGGTTTGACCTTCAGGAATGACCGGCTTGTCTTCATGAATAGCCATGTCAAGATCAGCCATGCCTAGAGAGAATTCTATGTCGTGTTTCCACTTCTTAAAGTTTGAACCAGTCAACATATCAATAGAGGCATTGCAGTTGTTCATACTAAAAGTAACTGTGACAAGAATGGAAATACATTAGATTAAATTATAGGGCATGAAATATAATTGAAATTGAGGCTAACCAAATATTACATATTCACCTTTGGGCAGAACATGCAATCACAAAATATAGCCTCACTGAGTTACAGAATAAGAATACAATGATTTTCGAAAATCTATCACCTTTGGGCAAATAGATCTCTAGACCAATGCACCCTAATAACTCCATTTAATAAGACCTCCAATTAAAACACTCAATAATCATCCTTTGGGAAAAACTATTGAATGAATTAATCTTCAGTATTCCTCATATGATGAGAAAATACACCACTCATTATAAGTAATCCCACTTTGGTGGTAATTACAAATAATAACTAGTGAAGAAACTCATCAGGAATCAATATTATGCCCTGTAAATTATTTATATTTATTTATAAATTATGTCAATCTCTACACCTAATTGTCACAATATTAGGTTTGAGGTTTTATAAAGATAACATAATTTACAATAATAAATTATTATGTATGTAATTTGCATAAACAAAATAAGTAATTATGCAAAAATATAACATGAATTATAGTCTAATCATAGCAATTTAATTGCAACAATAATTCATAAATCAAGTCAATTGAAGTATGATTAAATCTATTACAATAATAAATTGACATGTATAAAATTTCCATAAATAAAAAATGAATAATTATGCAAAATACAACATGAATTAAATCATGGCAATTTAATTGCAACAATAATTCATAAATCAAGCAAATTGAAGCATGAATAAATCTATATATTGGCATTTATAATATTCAAAATTTTGAATCATTATAGCATGAAAAATCCTAATATATGCAGAACAAAAAATTCTGGTCTAAAATTTTATTGGGCAGATTTTCAAAAAATATTATATATATATCTTTATTTATTTATTTGTTTGCATTGGGTCTGCAGTGCTGGGCTCAGCAGCCCAGCCCAGCGACCCAGCCGGCCCAGCCCAGCGAACCGACGGGCGCCACCAGCAAACAGACGGGCGACGCCCGCATGCCCGTTAGGGCACAGCAGATGCGGGCGCCGCTGCCTGCCTCGTCGAGCGTGCCTCTAACGAGACGGCGAGCGTGACCGGGACGCGAGCGACGCGCTCGCACGCTCGCCTCGTCGAGCGCGTTGCTGACGCGGTGACGCCAGCACGCCTTGACGCGCTCGCACGCTCGCCTCGTCGAGCGCGATGCTGACGCGGTGACGCCAGCACGCCTCGACGCGCTCGCACGCCTTGCGCGGCGCGGACGCCGAGGCAGAAAATACTTGCGGCGGCGCCGATGCCGAGGCGGAAAAAGCAGCCAATAGGTTTAATTATATCACGAGCGGTGAATTAAAAACCAATACCACGTGCTTTATTAATTTTAAACCGAAATATCATTGTATAACCACAGTCATTAAAATCAAATCAGATTTTACTGTACAAAATTCCATATGATAATCTCTAAATAAAATTACAAGATGAAGAGAAAGAACCATCGGATAAAAGCACGATTCAATAAAAATATATAATATCCGAAGAATAATAAATTGATTCGAACAGAAAAAGTAATTTTAATATTCAAACACGATGAATCAAAATTTAAACAGATTATTCATCATATTAAAATCATCTCATAATCATCATAAACGAATTCTTAAATTCATGAAACAGGCTCTGATACCAATTGTAAGACAAATCTTAATCAAGAATTTCATGAATATAAGAATATCAAAATAAATTAGTAAGATAGGATCTTACTTGATGACGACATAATTTGCAGCGGAATAAATTTCTGGATCTCCAAGAGAAGCCGGGTCTTCCTCCACAACACCGCCTCAAATGCTCTGCTTTCGATGGGGAAAGCAACTATGAGCTAGGGTTTTTCCACACGGTGTATAGAGGGGACCTAGTCTCTATTTATAACTGATTATATGGGCTCGTCCATCACGGGCTTCATTAATCGGGCCTACACTTGATTAATCACACCAATCATGGTTAAGTGTTTCAAGCTCAAATCACATGGATCAAGATCACATGAGCTAATAGGCATCTCAATAATGGATCATAAGATCAAACCCGCTTTTATTAAATCAAAACATTACAATTGATTGTAGCCCACATATATGAAAAAAGAAAATATAGAATATTTCAAAAATATTCTAACAGGGACCTCTCGTCTTCAACCTGGTTGTTGATGAACTATCCAATAGCTTGGCCGGCCCTACGCTTTGGCCATTGTCTTAGTCTCCTCAAAATTTTAAGCTTAAAAAATACGATTATTGAATATTATAAATTAAAATATTAAATAAATTATTTAATCTTTTATAATCATCTTTCTTTCATTTTCATTAATTAGTTCACTATTATTTTATCAATTTCTCATTTTCCTATATTTTCTCTCTATCAATCTAATTTCTTACTCATTTTTTCGTAATACCTCATTACTTAATTCCCATATCAACTAAAAAGTAATCCTAAGTAATTTCTTTGATTAATTTTATCAAAAAAAATTCTCTTGACTAATTGAACATTAACAATCAATTAAAACTAATTAGGCAAAACAAACGCATACACGCATCTTCTTGTCAAATAAATTAAATAGGCATTTGAATTTTGACATATTGTTACTTTCATCAATTAGCAAAAAAAAAGAGTCAATGAGCAATTACATAGGATCCGAGCACCCTGCATGTATTTTTTATGATATCCAAACGATCGGACTCTATCATACATAGGATTGATTCCTAGGTTTTGGACCTGGACCCCACCTTGTTGGAACCTGGAATCGGACCCTATCCGGAACTTGTGTAGTACATGTTTTGAATACTCGGTTGGAACTTGTAAATGATTTCCAGGGTACAATTTTTTGGTACCTAATGTGTTGGACCTAAAACCAGAACTGATTTTAACCAGTTCTTTAAGTTTTGTCCCGGACCCTACTCGAATTTAATTTGGGTCGACTACCCATAACCTACCTGATCGGGTAGGTTCCAACCGGTTCCGGGTCAACTCGGTACTCATGCATGCCCCTAAATTACATACAAATACTCAATTAAGTGACAATGTTCATGCCATCTTCAATTAAGATCAAAGGTCCAGGGGCGATCGTCCATTAGGCCCAAAAGGTCTCATATTAAGATTTCGCCTTATGCTACAATATCTCTTGGGCCGCCCCTGCCCAACAGAGCGGTGAGACAAAGGAAGGTTAACTAGTGTCTTGCACAACCTCACTCTAAGGGACATCACACATGTTATCTATGCAGATGATCTAGTTTGCTTCTGTCATGCAGCTGATGACAACATTATAATTTTTAGCATCTTTCTAAAGTGCTTTGAATTAAGCTACAACCTAAAAATCAACCGCAACAAAACAAATGTTATCCATACCTTGAGAGACTATATACAACGACTTGCAAGGTTGGCATGTGACTATGTACATACGTATATACTGTTAAGGAGATCGATTTCCAATCAAGTACCTAGGTATCCCCTAAGAGACGGGCCACTGCTCCGCTAATTAATTATTGGATTACTGTTATTAATTTCCAGAGTAAATAGTATACTGACTTCATGGAAAGGTCGCCTCCTCTTCAGGGCATGATGACTTACTCTCATTAATAGTGTCTCGCTAGCTAACACTACTAGAAATTAGGTCTTCAGCAACGGCTATTAGCAACGGCCGCTCAAGCCGTTGCTATTTGCAACGGCGTTCTTACGGCCGCTCGAGCCGTTGCAGGTATTTGTATCTGCAACGGCGTTCTAACGGATACGCGAGCCGTTGCGGATTATTTTAATTATCAGCAACGGCTTTTTGACGGAAAGGCGAGCCGTTGCTGATATTTTAATTATCAGCAACGGCGTGCTAACGGACAAGTGAGCCGTTGCTGATGATAACTTATTAGCAACGGCTTTCTAACGGGCGAGTGAGCCATTGCTGATAAGTTTATATAGGGCACCAGTCGCGCCCGACCCTTCTTCCTCCCGCTGCTGCCGCTCCTGCTCTCGCCGCCGCTGCTGCCGACGACGCCGCCGCTCATGCTCTCGCCTCCCCCGCTGCTGCTGACTTGTTCAGGTATGCCTCGCCGGCCGGCCGTCTCTTTCTGTGGCGGCCAGCGGGAATTAATCTGACCGAAACCCTATTTCTAGGGTTTCGGCCGGCGGCGGTCGGCCGATGGCCGCCGCCGGACCTTGTACAGTGGCCGGACAGTGTGTCCGACCACTGTACGTCGGCGCCGGAGTCCACCTGACTCCGACGCCGGAATTTATAAATTTATATATAATATTTTATTATTTTATAATTGTTAATTAATTGTTAATTAATTATTTAGATTAATTGTTTAATTTGTTAGATTAATTATTAGGGTTTAGATTAATTTCGGACGCGCGCCGGAATCGTCCACTTCGGACGCGCGCCGGAATCGTCCACTTTGGACGCGCGCCGATATCGTCCACTTCGGACGCGCGCCGGAATCGTCCACTTCGGACGCGCGCCGGAATCGTCCACTTCGAACGCGCGCGGAAATCGTCCACTTCGGACGCGCGCCGGAATCGTCCAATATGGACTCGAACGGTCTCGAAACATTTAGAAAATAATCATCCATCCGACGAGTTCATATGTTTCACGTCCGCATCGACGAGTCGGATATGATTTAGCAAAACCTTAGATCCGTTCGGGGATTGTATGTTCGTGTAAAAGAAGTAGATGATCTTTTATACGATGTACAATTCTTGAATTGTCCCTGATTGGACAATTTGAGAATATAGTTATTTGTACTGCACTTACGTTTTTATTTTAACTGTTAACTAATTATTCTAAAGTTCGGCAACATCTCTCTTGTTCTCCGATACGCGCCCAGATGATATGCGTATTCGGAGAACTATAGGGAGATGCTGCCGAAATTTAGAATAATTAGTTAACAGTTAAAATAAAAACGTAAGTGCAGTTCAAATAACATAAATCCCGAATGGAATAGGACAATCTCACCTAAAGACATTAACCAAAGAAATTATCATTGATTGACAGAATCATGTCGGCTGATCGAAGTTGGATGTACCGACGTCTTGATCGTGGAGCTTTAACGAATGAGTTTCGATTAGGCGTAACGTACTTCCTAAATTTCGCCTATTCGAATCGGAATTTCGTTAGCATGGGTGATCAAATCCGATGTCCGTGCCGCATTTGTTCAAATGGACGATTTTTGGATCGGGAGACTGTCACTCTGCATCTATATACCAAAGGATTTGCACCAAGATATTTTCTATGGACTTATCACGGGGAGTCACGCGAAGTCGGGACGTCGAGCAATCCTGTTGTTCAGACATATGGTGAATCTTCCTCTGCTGGTGCTTCTTCATCCAGTTAATGTAATCCCTATAGAACTATGATACTTGATAGTCTTGGGGGTCAATTCCACCTGAATGATAATGTTGATCGGCCAGTTCTACAGACATCAGTCCCACCAGATACTACAGCGGTTGATATCACAGAAGTAGGGGCTGCGGTAGAGATTGAATTACCGAATAAAGAAGCTGCAGAATTTTACGAGATGTTGAAAGCTGTCGATGAACCTTTGTATGAGAATTGTCCTAAATACACTAGGTTTTCAGCAATGACACAGCTCTTAAACATCAAGGCCGATTGTAATATCAGCGGAGTTGCGTATGATCGGATTGCTGGATTGATTAATGGAATGCTGCCTACTGATAACAAGTTTGAGCCAACTTTTTATAAGACTAAAAAGCTAATGAGAAAATTGGGGCTTGGGTACGAAAAAATACACGCGTGCCAAAATAACTGTATTTTATATTATAAAGAAAATGTGCAGTTGGATAAATGCCCTGTATGTCAACACCCTCGTTACAAGGAGAAGAAATCGGTCCGACAGAAAAATATCTCGTTTAAGGTGCTTCGGTATTTTCCACTAACACCGAGACTTAATTCAAAGATTATTCATGTCGGAAAAATAGCCCCCTACATGAGTTGGCATGCAAGAAGTCGTGATGATACAGTAATGACTCATCCATCTGACAGTGAAGCATGGAAATATTTGGATACATGTTATCCTTCATTTGCTAGGGATACTAGAAATATCAGATTGGGATTGTGCACAGATGAGTTTAATCCGTTTGGACATTCTGCAACTCCTTATTCAGTTTGGCCAGTGCTGCTGACAGTTTATAATTTGCCACTGTCAATGTGCATGAAAGATGAATTTATTTATCTTTCGATGATTATTCCGGGTCCTAAGGGTCCGCGAAAAGAAATTGACATATTTCTCAGACCCTTGATAGATGAATTGAAAACATTGTGGACTGAGGGAGCTGTCACTTATGATTGTCATCGGAAGCAAAACTTTAATTTAAAGGCCGCGGTCTTGTGGACAATCAATGATTTCCCGGCGTACGGCATGTTGTCGGGGTGGAGCACTCACGGCCGACTCTCTTGTCCATATTGTATGGAACACTCTAAATCAATCAGTCTTCAGAACGGATGAAAAATCTCATTCTTTGATTGTCATCGTCGATTCCTACCGGTTAATCATCAGTATCGAAGGAATCGTAATAAATTTACTAAGGGCAGAGTCGAAAGAGATGGGCCACCATCGATGTTGTCTGGTGAACAAATGTTAGCACGTGTTTCAGCACTTCCAGATATAGTATTTGGTTGTAATGAAAGAGTGTCAGGTTTTGGCCAAACACACAACTGGGTGAAAAAAAGTATCTTTTGGGAATTGCCCTATTGGAGTTCATTATTGATTCGACATAATTTAGATGTCATGCACATTGAAAAAAATATGTTTGATAATATTTTCAACACTTTGATGGATATTTTTGGAAAAACTAAAGATAATGTCAAAGTCCGACATGATCTGAAAATACTTTGTAAAAGACTAGAGTTGGAGTTACAAAAGGTCAACGGACGATATCTGAAACCGAAGGCCCTATATGTGTTAAATAAACAACAGATCAAAGATGTTTGTCAATGGGTAAAAGAACTCAGATTACCCGATGGATATGTTTCAAACTTATCTCGATGTGTGAACGTCGATGATTGCAAAATATCAGGGATGAAGAGCCATGATTGTCATGTATTCATGCAGAGATTACTTCCGATCGCATTTCGAGATCTTCTACCTGATAATATTTGGGGTCCGTTGACTGAATTAAGTATGTTTTTTAGAAGCATCTGTGCAAATGTCTTTCGAGTCGAAGATATGTCAACACTTGAAAATAATATTGTTGAAATCATATGCAAGCTGGAGCAGTTTTTCCCTCCTGCATTTTTTGACTCGATGGAGCATCTACCGATACACTTGGCATACGAGGCACGAGTTGGTGGCCCCGTTCAATATCGGTGGATGTACTTATTTGAAAGATACATGAATCGTCTGAAGAAAAAAGTAAAGAACACCGCAGCTGTTGAAGGATCAATATCTGAATCGTATATCATCCAAGAAATTTCAATATTCTGCTCATTTTACTTTGAATCGACAGTACAGACAAGATTTGATCGTCTTCCACGTAACGACGACGGGGGTGTTCGACATTCAGATGAACGTTTAAATATATTTTTGTCACTCTGGTCGTGCTTTTGGTTCTCGTCCATCTCGACACTTAAGCGATGAAGAGTATCATTTGGCACACTTGTATGTATTACTCAATTGTCCAGAGATTGAACAATTCATTAAAATATTTGACATTGAGATGGTGCAAAAATACTCTATTCACAACGATCAAGAATTGGAGAGATTACGGAATCGTGATTTCCCTACTTGGATTCAGACTTATAGCAAAGATCACAGAGCTGAAATAGATGAAAGAATATTTGAGTTTGTTAGTGGACCATCGCGACTTGTGTCGTGCTACAGCGGATATTTTGTTAACGGGTACAAATTTCACACGGTTGAATATTCATTTACAAAGAAGACGATGAATGTTGGGGTCTGCGTGAAAGGGACAATTAACCTATGTTGAATGTGATATGGATTTTTATGTACTGGTGGAAGAAGTGATAGAGTTGCACTACTTCGGCTTGAAATCAGTGATCCTATTTAGATGTCATTGGTTCGATACAACAAAAAGGGCCATGAAAGTTCATCCAAAATACAAACTTGTTGAGGTTAATTACAAATCGAAATTGGCAGCAAATGAGCCTTTTATATTGGCATCACAAGCCGAACAAGTATATTACGCGAAGTATCCGGCTCGAAATAAAGATAGAGCAGATTGGCGTGTAGTCTGTAAGACAAAAGGTAGAGGAAAAATTGATCCGATAGTAGAAGAAAATGAGCTGATACCTGATATGACACATGGTTTCTATCAAGAAGATGATCCTCCTGCTGTAGATCCTATTATTCCAATACTCGAGGAAGCAGACACAACGTCAATTCAATTAGAAGTTGAATATGCTGATGATGACGATCATGAAATTGAGGAAGCTGAAGATGAAGAAGATGAAGAAGAGGAAGAAGAGGAAGAATTCGAAGACTATTATTCAGATGATGAGGAATAATTGTAAAGTATATATTTTATTAAATATATCTCTACTATTTATACAATAATCTGATTATATGTATGTTCGACAGATATGTCTGGTCGTGGTTATCGACGCAGGAGAGCTTCGGAGTCTCCGATCGGTGAGACTCCAGCACTTACTCATGCTGTTGATCCTCCTGTTGCTGATCCTCATGAGGATGATACTGCCGAGGCTAGTACATCCAGACGCAGGCGTCCACGCGGACCGAACAGGTGGCAGTCTCCACCAGCCACATAGTCACGTAGATTGATTAGCGTGATTGGGGAGCGATAATATATCATGAATTATGAATCATTACAAATTTATTATATCATAATATAATCTTAAAATTTATTTTTGTTGTGCAGGTTCGAGCAAGAAGAAGTGCCGAGGAGCATTTCTTCTACTATTCGACGATACATGCACGGGGCATGGCCTACGTGGTCTCACGTGCCTAGCGAGCACGTCGACATGTTATGGCGCGAGTTTGAGGCACATATTATTATGTTTTTTACATGCATGATGATATATTAATATTGGTACTGATATTATTATTTTGCAGGCTCTCTATACATGGGCCGAGGACCAGAGGCCCTTCATTTACGCTGTTTGGGAGGCTATTTCTCGGGCAAGGTACAACGGGCAGCTGGGGCAGGCTCGGTCCCAGGCGATGACCCGAGCTGGGACCACTAACATCTCGGAGACTCGGGGATACGGCCCCGGTTGGATTACTCTGGATATATGGGACCAGCTCGTGGGAATATGGTCGACGAATCGATGGCAGGAGGTTTCTCGGAATGCGGCTAGAAATCGCATGTCGGGGGGAGCAGCGCGTCACACCGGCGGCTCTGTTGCATTTGCAGTGCACGCGAACCGAATGGTAAGTATATCTTTTAATTTTATATTTTATTTGTTACTATGTGTACTAATTAATGTATTTGTTTTGTAAATGTAGACAACGGTGTCGGATGACAGGACTGTCCAGCGACCCTCCCCGATGGCGGTGTTTAAGCGGACTCACCGTCGAGCACATGGGACGGGGGAGTACATCCACAACCGCGCTGCATACATTATGGTAATTATATATTTGTTTAAATTATTCATTATATATTTATAATTTAAGTTTTATAATAAATATTAAATCAAAAATCAAACTCGAGTATGAGACCTACAGCCAGACGGTGGTGCAGCGCGGGGGTATCCCCGAGGACTTTGATGCAGCATCGTGGGTCGAGGCCGCAGGTGGCTGGGACCATGGCCGCGTATATGGCTTCGCAGATAGTGGTCATGCGCGAGCCGTACTAGGGCCACTTGGGGCACCGACCCCTCCGGTCGCTGGTGAGCGGCCGTCCACCTCTAGATCCAGTTATGATCATAGTAGCATAATAAGGACTCTAGAGGACACGATCGCGCATCAGACTGAGATGATGGAGCGCCAGAGTCAGATGATGGCGGATATACAATCTATGCTACGCAACATGTCAGGTCATCCCGAAGCAGTCATCTCTTCGGCATCATCTAATCCATCGTCCTCGAGTCAGTCCACGTCGGTGTACACTCAAGCACTCCAGACCCCGCCATATGATCCAGACCATCCTCCATCGTGATCGTGAGATTTTCTGTTTGGATATTGAACTTGTTACTGAGATATTAAACTAGTTTAACTTATTTTGTTTGGATATTGATACTTTAATTTTGCATTTGAATTGTTTTTATACTATCGTGGATAATTATCAATATAAATATAATTGTTTTGATGTATATCTTGGTGTGTTTGTGATGTGTGAATGAATGTGTGTATGAGGGTATGGGTGTGTGAGTTATGTATAAGATAATGTATCAATGTATCAATGGAAATTTTCAATTTTCAAATTTTCTGTTCCCAGGTAGACATCATCAGCAACGGCTTTCCCACGGCCGTTCGTGGGAAAGCCGTTGCTAAAAGTGCATCGCAAGCCGTTGCTGATGACCTACAGCAACGGCTTAGCGACGGGATTTTACCAACGGCGTTGCTACGGACTCAGCGACCGTTGCTATTAATATTATCAGCAACGGCGCCGGGTCTGTGGCAAAACCGTTGCTGATAATATTTTTAGCGACGGCCCGAGCGGTCGTTGCTGGTAATGTTTTGAGCGACGGCCCGAGCGGCCGTTGCTGATCCGTTGCTAAGTTATCAGCAACGCGACTTTCTGTCACGGCTCTATTGCAACGGCGCGGCCGTTGCTGATGCTCTTCAGCAACGGCTCAGCAACGGCATCAGCCGTTGCTGATGCCCATTTTTCTAGTAGTGTAAATCTCCTACTTCTTCTCCATATTCCAAGCTTTGAGTTGCGTGATCCAGCAAGTTGATACGAGACGAAAAACATTCTTCTGGATTGGTGGCTACTCAAATAACTTATGTGGTAAGTGTCAAGTATACTGGGACGCTCTTACCGAGAGCAAAAGTGGAGGAGGCCTGGGAATAGTCAACTTATGTTGTCATAACAAGGTTGGACTAGGTAGATAGATTTGGAAGCTAATTAATTCGGCAAAAAAGGCATGGGATGGATCAACATTCTTTCGGCCCTCTATCCGATTTTGAATAGATTGGAAACTAGAGGTCATGCAAAGCTTTCCCCCACATGGAGCAGTATTGTGAAACTCTTCGACATCTTCAATATCTCGATCTCTAGTACCCACAACATGGGATTCGAAGACAAAACTTGACTTTAGATGGACTCGTGGCTCAAGGGCCATAGACTAAAAGATCTACATCACATACTGTTTCCATTGGTATCAGACCAGCAAGTGTATGTCGCAGAGGCAAAAGAGCACAACCAACAAGGAGACAATTAGATGACAAATAACATTTTTGAACTTCGTTTTAGCCTGCGATGTACTTAAACTTGTCGAGGATTTAGACCCTTATCTTCATTCAAGCTAGCAGAGATGACCACATCTCATGGAAATGAATATCACCCAATATTTTCACATCTAACTCACTCTACAACTTGCTTATATAACTTCTGAGGTGCAAAGGATCCAACGATTGGCTCCATTTGGAATCACTATTTCCCAACTACAGCTTCATTATGAACTGGCTTGTCATCGATCCAACATAGACTTCTGATAAGAGACATGCTCCTAGCTTGGAACGTTCATGTTAGCCCCTCATGCACACTATGCACCTCTCATAATGAAAACCATGAGCATATCTTCCTCCTCTGCAAGTACAATAGAGATGGATGGTTAGAGCTTCTGAATCTCTGCAAAGTCAAACAGTTCTCGTTAGACTACACACCATGCATGGTCTCACGATCGCAGGGAAGCAAAGAAACAAAATCGTTCGAAATACCAGCTTATCATGCTTTGGCAATGGAAGATTAATTTGGCACGAAATGAACAATAAATGCTTTGAAAACGTAGCGTGCCCCCACCTTGACCTCACAATCGAAGCTAGCATCACTTGGAATTCCTTATTGTAGGTTCGGATCGAGTAATCCTCTTGTATCTTTCCCCTTTCTGCATTTCTCATCTACACTTGTATTTTTCAACACTCATGATAAATATAAATTTTCACTTTAAAAAAATAGTAAGTTTATGTATAGTCAAAATATCATATAATGTATATTACGTGGGATCTAATGTAGTGGCAAAGCCAGAAACTAAATTGGAGGGGGGCAAGACTCTCAAACGAACAACTGGGACGGGAAAAAAACACACGACTAGAGATCAGGATCAGTAGATAAGGGAAAGGAAGAGGAAAAGATGATATAATTTTAGGATATGAAAGAATTAATTTCAAAATTTATGGAGGGCAAAAGGTGATAAAGTTCGAGATAAAGAGATGAATTTTTTAATTTTGTGGTCGGGGGCAAATGATGATAAATCTTAGAAACATAAGAAAAATTCTATAAAAAAGATAGGGCAAAATCGTCATTCATTATGTATAAATAATGAAATTTCAAAATTGATGGGGGCAATTACCCCCTTCCATTCCAAGTGCCTCCGCCCCTGATCTAATGTATTTTAGTAAATTTAGCTTCAACTTCTAGTTTCTAACAAATCAACTTGTGTTCTCATAATGTCATACATGCCAATAAATTTTGATGTGTTGTATGTTACTATGTTTAACTAATTAATTAATTTTATATTAAAAATGTACACATTAAATTATTAATTAAATACTGTGTTATATAACTAATAGTAATTATTTCTTCCTAATTTCTTTAATATGAAAGGTTTGTACATTATAATGTGTTCGCTTCGCAAATTGAGTAAGATAACACGAGATGAGACTGTATTAATTGGACAATATTGGACATTAAGAGAGAAAGATGCTCACCTTCATGAATAGGGGTGGCAATTTGAATGCGATGCAGATACATATAATATAATATTCACACTGTATTCGATCCGCTGACATCCCTATTCATTGATTAGACCTGACAAAAATGAGCACGACACGATAACTGTGGGCCGACTCGGGCTGGCTTTTATCGGCCCGGGCCGACCCGTTAGGCCTGCATGTATTAAAAAATTAAATTAATTTAATATTTTAATTTTGGAACTCTAACTCCCTAATGTGTATATTTTGCCTTGAGTATCATTTTTTTGAATCATTTCATTTGAATGTGTGTTAATGTTAAGCCCAACAGTGAATCGGTGATGTTGGACTAAGTATAATAAGTATATAAAAATATAATTTTGTGAAAAAAAATTATAAAATTTTGCAGGCTCGCGGGCCGAGCCGGGCTGGGCCACCAATTTATGGCCCGACACGCTACCTTATCGTGTCGGGTCGACCCATTTACACCAGTGCACAACACCGTGCATATGTCACAAGTGTACGTGCCCAACCCAATCACCGATAAGTCACATTGATGTTGTTGTCATTCATCTTGTTCATTAGCTCGTCGATGGACATCGCTATCGCACATCCTTTGTTGTTGTCTACCACCACACACCCCATCATCTTTGATGCGAAAATGTTGAGGGGAAGGTTGCTTATCTGTGAGATGAGAGAACACAATGTTAAAAAAAATGATAGAGTTTCGTCTAAAGGGTAGATGCGTAACTTTGCCTCTAATGTTGTGTGCCTAAACTGCTTGTCACGAGCTTTTTTGGTGGGACAAGAAAATAGAAAGTTATCCAATTCACTAACTCCCTCTTATTTAGTGTCTCGATAATTTTTGCAAAATTAACACATGAAGGAGAATAAATTTAACTTTTTTAAAATCATTGCACATTAATAATTAAACTAATTATATTTGAACATAAATAATTAGTTACTACATATAAAAATATTTTTCTTTTATTATTTTATAATTAAACCAATTATAATTATTTGTAATAACATTTTATGATTTTATTATATAAAAGTAGTATTGATTTTTTCAATACATATATTAATATTTATGTT
Organism: Canna indica; assembly: GCA_034359265.1. Classification (NCBI taxonomy): domain Eukaryota; kingdom Viridiplantae; phylum Streptophyta; class Magnoliopsida; order Zingiberales; family Cannaceae; genus Canna; species Canna indica. Next base: position 12,250,420 of record CP136890.1, read on the forward strand.
ATATATAATATATTTATGTATTATTATATATATTTTTACTATTTTTCATTATGATTAGGTTATAAAATAATAATACGTTTTTTAGTATGCAAATATGTTAACATATAGTTAACAAATTGAGAGTAATTTCCCCATTTGCTATCTTTTCATCTTATTCTTACTCTATTTCTAATGCAAATCAAATAATAAAATAATCATTTCTTATTTGTTTCATGTCTATTCTTAATGCAAACCAGCAATGACTATTATATTTTCCGTTCCAATTTATCATTTATTCATATTTCTTCTTATTTCATTATTTAAACCAAATATATAACCTCGGAAAACAACTAGCTATTTTCATTAACAGCGTAGCCTTGAATCCTTGATTGTATCCATTTGCAGCATTTCTTGCTCTTGTCTATTACATGCATCTTGCCTTCAGAAGTCAGGCTCTAAGATGGAATTTGTACGACGTGGCCATAAATCAAACCTTTTTGTTTGGCATGTCTCAACTTTGGCTCAGTGATTTTTTTTTTGACTTTATAACGTGATAATTACAAAACGTAAAGATCGAACCCATGACATATCCAAATATATATACCCGAATATTTAATCACTAAGGACTTATTTGGTACCAGGTATAAATCTCATGTATAATATTAGAATAATACTATACAGTATTTAAAAAATATATTAATTAATATCTGCACTAAAAATAATACCACTAGAACTTTTAATATTTTGGATACTCATTTTATCTTCGGTCAAAATTTAAAAAAATATTTTAAAAATAATTTTAATTTATAAAATATTTTTAATGATAAAATATATTATATAATTTTTTATATTATATTATATTATATTATATTATTATAATATATTACATCTAATATAATATTATAGTGTATATTATTATATATAATATTATATATAATATATTATATAACATTATATATAATACATTATATAACATTATATATAATATTATATATTATATTATTATAATATAATATAATATAATATTATACAGGTTAGTCGATATATATTAGTACTGCACGTGTGCACCAAATACGATATAATAATAATACAATTCAAATTAGTACTATACATGCTAATATTATACGGTGTATCAAAAGAGTTCTAATTTTTTAAGTTAATAGTCAGTCGACAATTACCTTAATTATCCTAATTAATTAACAAGCAAAATATAATAGTGGAGTGTAATTCTGTCCAACTATTTATGATATCTTATCAGCCATAATCATTTAAGTTCAGCATTATCCCTCCACTATTAGCACTAGTGATGGAACTTTTCTAATCCATACTCTTGTCACTTTGGAAAGCTTTCAGCATCAGCCTACATTTTTAGGTCTCCACTCTGTCTGCACACTGCATTTATAGAAAAAATAAAAAAGCAAAACGCAAAGCACACACTCACAAACTTTAATTTTCTTGAAATATATACCATCGATCTGATCCCCCAATCATCACGTCTACATCTGCTATCCCCACAAACTCCACTAATGAAAAGTGCTCATATATCCAACAGGAATTCATTCGCATCGATCTTAGCTTTCAAGCCTAGCTATAAATACTTCAAATCTCCATCATCTTTCATGCATCCTTGTCCATTAATCCTGTAGTATAATTACCGAAGTTATTACAGACTACTGCTGCAGCATGAAGGCGATAATACTGCTCTTCTTCGTCTCCACCCTTCTTCTTTGCCGAGTGCCGAGGGCGGCGTCGGCGACCTGCAACCCCTTGGACCTGATCTCTTGCTCGGATGCGATAATGAATCGGACTCCGCCGACGGAGCTCTGCTGCAACAAGTTGAAGCAGCAGGAGCCGTGCTTTTGCCAGTACAAGAAGAACCCGACCTTGAAGCGCTACGTCAACTCCGAGAACGGCAAGAAGGCGCTCACCGCTTGCGGGGTGCCCATCCCCACCTGCTGATCGATGTCTCAGTCAAGGCTTCAGCTTCCTGATGAGGGAGGAAGAATAATAATGATGTGGAATAATGTGGACACAGTGATCAGTGTCTCTAGATTGCTACAAAATGTTCTCTTTCTGGCTTTCTGCTTGTTTTCCTTCAAGAATTAGTGTGTGGTGATATGCTTCTTTCTTCAGTAGATTGATTCGGCGTTTCTAAATCTTAATTATAGTACTGTACGACAGCAATCATATGAACATCAAATGTGTTGTATGAATGAATGCCATCATATATTTAAGCTGTTATTCTACCTTAAGTTGTCATCTATGGATCCAATTTTTATATATTTATATTCCATTAATGGTATAAATTAAAAAACTAGATTCGTAGCAACTATAAGATTGGTTCAGATTGATGAATACATTCAAAATTTTGATCCAAGTATTTTTTTTATTCTTACTACTCAGAATAAAAAAATCGAATATAAAAAAGACTGGGGAGAGGAAATGAGGAATGTGATGCGATCGCATTAGTATAATTTGTACTCAATAGATATCTGTTTCTTTTCTACCAACTTACCATCGCATTCGTATGTGATGCGATCATGCGATCACCACAACAAACCGTTACAGTCAAAGAAACGTAGAGGCCGATACGCTATATTTATATCGACCGCTACGAAAAAACTCAACTGTTATGTTGGGGCTATTTTCCACATTTTACAATCACAGATTCACAGGTAACCAAGTCCCACGGTGGAATCGACCCATTCGTCGGCTCCTTTTGGTTGGCCCTTTCCATTCGGATTCCTCCTCTCGTTTCGAATCGAAGAGCGAGGAGTCCCCAATAATCCGCCGCTCGTGCGTTCTTTGCGATGGAGTTGGATCAGTGGATCTCGAAGGTTAAGGAAGGTCAGCATCTGGAGGAACACGAGCTCCAACTCCTCTGCGAATATGTAAGCTAGGGCAACGCTTCCTTCTTTTATTAATCATTTCATTTTATTTTTCGCTCTAGATTTTGGTGCTTGATGTGGAGTTAGGAGTTTATGACATGCCCTCAGATCTTAACTTTACCTGTTTTGTTAATCATTTCTCTGTCTGTGATCTTATTTTACTAACTCTGTCGATCGCTTTCAAGAAGACGTTCTTCAAGATTCATTGCTCAGATGTTTCGAAGAAGATAAACTGTAAGATGGATGAAACTCGGACCTAAAATTCGAGGTTTAATATTAACGATTGGAGAGTAGTCCGAAAGGCAAGCGGGAATAGCCAGTTAGATTATTACACGAGCTGAAGTTTCTGTAACTACATTATCCTTTTTTATTTTTGATGTGAATTATACAATATATACATGGAGTGGTAGTACCTATTCTGAATTGTGCACATGTTGTGAAACGATTCTAATATTTTAGAGAGGAAAAATTGTGAGTTTAATTCTTGTACTAGCCACAAGCATTTAACTTATTTGAACTTTTCTATTCCTTGTTCATCTCTTAACTCCATTAATCTATACGTGAGAAATTTACAGTGTTGTCTTAGCTCAATATGGTATAAATGCATGTCCCACTGAGTAGTGATGACATTGTTCTTTCTAGTTTCTAGATACGCAAATCTAGAAGGTAATATGCTTTGAATACCAACTATCATCCATTAGTTCATGCAATGCTGCATTCTTACTGATGTATCTTTCAGCATCGTCGTGTCTTTACTGTGTGAGGAATGTTTTTAAAATCACTTATTCTGATGCTTATTCTTTTGATATGGTTAACTACCTCTCCAATACTTACAACTTCTTTGATATGATCAAATATCCTTTCTTGCAGTGTTAATCATCCCAATCGTTTTGCTAATAAGTATGAAACTATATTTTTGCTATGTTTTAGATGTTTGATGGACAGAGTTTGCAAAGTAATTCTCATCTAGTAGTCTAACACTAGCAATAATGCTCTCGAAAACTAAATGCATCCAGTTTTTGCTTCCTTTTTATTTTGAGGACTCTATTTCTTTACTTAAAACCAATATATTGTTCACACGGGCATATTCCTCGTTCATATGCGTAACATGTGCACAGGCCTAGTATCGCTTACTTGTTGAACTTGGCATAGTGTTCCTAAGCAGATGAATTTTTAATCAATGTTGGCACTATAGATTTCCAAGATATGTAACGATTTGCTAGCAACAACGAAGTCATAGTTTTTCATTTTCTTTCGTTATTTTCTGCCTAGATGAAGCTAAGACTCATAGTTCATGGCTTTCAAATTGTTTCATTTGAAAGGAAAATTTTGAATTTGCATCTGGTTCCAATAGCTTCCAGTTTATAGGTACGATCTTCATCCTCTATACTGTGCTTTTAGTTTGTCCTATCAGTTCCCACGTTTATATAGAATTGAGCTCTGTTTCTAACAATGAATAAGGCTTTGTTTCTCACATAAAAAGAGATGATGTTCTTTTCTTCAATTGTTTTACAGACAGAAAAAGATGTGGACCAGTGTTTAAATAAATTCATTTCGTCTATGGAGGTCAACCAGCAATTCTCGACAATATTACAATTGCTTTCCTCAACAAGGAACAAATTGCTATTAAACTGTGCATGAAATTTTTACTTTTGTTTTGGACATGAAACCTATATACTTAATTAACTATCTGTTCCAATTTTTTTTATGAGAACATATGCAAGGAAAATATGGTATCTTGTAGCCAACCCCAAATAGCTGAGACTTCAGACCTTGTTGCCGTCCTTGGTTATGCAAGGAACTAGGACACCTTCCTATCCTTAATCGTATTATAGAAGTACTTTTTTAGGACTCATGTTTTCTACAAGACTCTTAACTATTGCCTAATTGTTAATAATCTCTTGTATTCATTATGCTTGAGTTGACAGGTTAAGGAGATTCTTATTGAGGAGTCCAATGTACAGCCTGTTAATAGCCCTGTGACTGTTTGTGGTGATATCCATGGCCAATTTCATGATCTAATGAAGCTCTTTCAAACAGGTGGTCATGTCCCTGAAACAAATTATATATTTATGGTGAGTTTCTCATATTTTGTTAAGCACATTATAGAATTCTGCATGTTATGTTTATGTGAGATACCTATTGTAATATTGTGGTCCAAAATTTTCCTGCATCACTGCCAGGGTGATTTTGTAGATCGCGGTTACAACAGTCTGGAAGTGTTCACAATTCTTTTGCTTCTAAAAGCCAGGTGAGTTTTATCTTGATATAATAGAGTTGATGATTTTTTAACCATTTCCTGCACACCATGTCATGCTTGCAATTGCTTGTTATGTTAATACAACTTCTCTATTTATGCATTACTTTGCAAGAATCAGGAAATAAATGTGTAAAAGTTAGTATCTGTTGCGTGTTTACTCTTCTATCTACATGTGAAAGATAAATGCCTTTGCAATCTGAAAAGTCCCAGTTACTCAAAACTGTCAGAGAGCAACTACTTTGTAATGGTCATGATTGTCTAGAATTTTAGTGAAGAAGATAAATTCAGTATAATTTTATAGTTAACTGATTTGTAATATTTTTGACAATTTTACCTTCGAAACAGTGATAGATGATAACATGTTAACTCATTTCTTTTCCTTTCCTCTGCTCTAAAATTTAAGCTTAGCATCTTTTAATTTCTTTAAACCTTTCGGGATAAGTGGTCAGCCCATGACCCATCGGACTTATGTGGTTCCAAGTGTCATTGTGATATGTTAGTTGAGCACTAAAGATAAATGCATGACTGTATGTTCAACCAATGGTTGTTACTTCCTTAGTTGAATTCAATAGAGGTGATGCTCATTTATATTCTTAATTCTAGTTGAACAATTTACAATGTCATGCAAGCTTCTTTGTCTAGTTTTACCTTTTGAAACACCTAAAAGCCCATTCCTTTTCATTATGCTAAGCTTGGAGTAAGTATACAAGGGTCTAATTCTTCCATTTTCTACATAATTACAGTGGAAACAATGTCATCTTGTATGCATAACATTTCAATATTTTTGTCAACGATGTGTTGAATTATCTGACTACTTTTAGCCATTTCATTGAGAAATAATTAAAATGTATTTTGTTATTATTTTATCTTCTTGTGAATCAGATATCCTGCAAATATCACCCTTTTACGTGGCAACCATGAAAGCAGGCAGTTAACTCAGGTACTTAATTTTGTAGGTTGTTCTGTATAGATGACAATTAGAAGCTTTGAGATCATACCGTTGTTTTTGCTTACGGAGTTATTTGATTTGCACTTAATACATTGTGGATATGGAACATTCACAAATTTATTTTTTGTTGAATATCCAAGTTTATTAGCTGCTTCTTTTCATGCTTTACTATCCTAGTTGACAATGTGATTTGACAGGTAAAGACCTTTGTCCAAAAGCGAACATGTTCAAATTTTTAAAAATGATCTGAATCATATTTTTTCATGTACAATAGTTTCAATGTTCTCTTTTTAGCACTTAAATTTTGCCATCTAAGCTCTTAACAAGTTGGAGTTTGAATGTGTTGCCATATATCTTGTGTTATTAAATCACGGATATTTATATTCTTGTCCACAGCAGTGATTTAAAAATTGGTCCATGCGGCCGCATACGCGTATGCATAGCTTCACTGCATCGCATATATGACCTGCAGTGCGTTTATGCAGTTCGGCCACATATGCGGCCGCTTAAGGATATACATAGCTTCACCACGTCATATATATAATATGCAGTGTGTTTATGCAGTCTAGCTGCATATGCGGCTGCATGGACCACATATGCTATGATAGGCCCTAATCTGTGTCTTTTCAGTTGCCGTTTTACTAATAAATTATTTCATTTTTTATTGAAGAAGATTCTTTTGTTATGTTTACAAAATATTTGTTATGTTTAGTTGAATGTTACATTGTTACTTGCTATATCATGACAAGTTCTCATTTAATGATTTGATGTCTTAATCATCATATCTATAGTATGTTTTTACTAATATAATATTTTAGAATATTTTTTAAATATAAACCGCACATGCACCCACACACTACATAGCCCCTATGCAGGCCCGACCACATACCGTGTGTTTTAAAACATTGGTTTGCTGTAGCATAACTTTGTGTTTTGTACTGGAGCTTCTGAAAGACTAGGCATTTGCATAGGTTTACAACTACTTAACCCACACGTTACATAGAGTTCTAAAGTCAACCAGATCCTGGTTGTTGGATATCAATATATCATTCAATAATTAATTGTGTAAGGTTTGCAGATCTGTATCTCTGTTATGATAATTATATGAATTGGGTATAGAAATAATTACAATATCTTATTACTTGGATATGATATGATATGGTCTATCTACGTACTGCTTAGAATGTGTTCTCTTGTCTAAGTGCTGGTTAACAGTTGCATAGTGAGCCTGTGCTCTTTACCATTATAACTCTATTTTTCACATGTTCTCATTAGGGTAAAAGTATATATTTGAATGTAAAGAACTATTTGTTACATGCTTATGAAAAAAATAGTGATCTTTTTTAGGTGATCGCTTCTTTTGGAAATGTAATCTGAGTAATGCCATTATCCTTGATTATTACAGTTGACGTGAGTATTTTATTTGCTAATGTTGAATGACCTATTTTAGGTGTATGGATTTTATGATGAGTGCCAGAGGAAGTATGGGAATGCAAATGCATGGCGGTATTGCACAGATGTTTTTGACTACCTTACTCTATCAGCAATTATAGATGGAACTGTAAGCCATTTACACACAAGTACTCCCAATATGGTTATTATTATTATTTTCCTATCTATTGAGTATATTATGACATTTGAATATAGGTACTTTGTGTCCATGGTGGCCTTTCGCCGGATGTGAGAACAATCGATCAGGTCTACTTTTTTTTCCTCAGAATTTTAAGTTTGCAGGTTGCACACACTTCTGGTTTGGCCGTCTAGTCTATTTAGTTTAATTCAAATTGGTCATCTTGATTTATGGTGATGCTTGAAGCCTTGAAGGATAACTTAGATATAGGTTACTTATATAACCATCAATTATTTTTTGTAAGGAATAAACAACTATATTTTGCTCCAAGTTGCAAAATCAGTGCCCAGAGTACTTTTAAATTTGTTATTGCCACTTTTATGGCCTCAACAATTTGACTGCTGTTTTTGCTACCAAAATGGATGATGACACGTTACATAATAAAGAGAGAAATTTCATTAGGTCTTTAAAAGGAGAGAATAGTGCAGTTCTATGTAAAATAGATTCTGGACAAGAGCCCTTTCTTTTCCCATTAGCAGTCTCAATGTTTTTCCTTTTCCTTTTGTGGTGAACAGATAAGGGTTATTGACCGCAACTGTGAAATTCCTCACGAAGGTCCTTTTTGTGACCTTATGTGGAGCGACCCAGAAGAGATTGATACATGGGCTGTCAGCCCACGAGGTGCAGGTTGGCTATTTGGATCAAGGGTTACAGCAGAGGTAAGGAAATACTAGTCTCCTTAGCTGGCTTGTTAATTGAATTTACACTTATCAAGGGTTTTGTGTTTTAGTTCAATCACATAAACAAGCTTGATCTAGTTTGTCGAGCACATCAGTTGGTCCAGGAAGGCCTGAAGTACATGTTCGACAAAGGGCTTGTAACTGTAAGTTAAACATAAGCATAGATTGATCTTTCAATGTTAACCACAATACAAGTTGTTCTCAGCCTTGTCCAAAGCTTCTATGTATTTCTTTTCTCCTTCTACGGCTGGTTACTTGAATTTGAATTGAAGCTCACACCATTTTCTTGTTCTTCATCGTGTTGTTTACTTGCAATTTTGATCTTATGTCATAGCTTCCTAAATTCTGATTCATGAATATTGCGTGATTCTTGGTCCAGGTGTGGTCTGCACCTAATTATTGTTATAGGTGTGGGAATGTCGCCTCCATATTGAGCTTCAACGAAAAGATGGTATGCTAGCACTATTTATATGATTCGCCATTCTGCTCATATTCTAGTTAATTTTGGGGGGTTGTGCTCCTCGGATGTTCTTGAAGATTTGTTCACTTAGATTCGGTATCTAATCTGAATTTATGAATGTGTAAAATTTTATGTAGGTGCTTTTGGTTTCTTCCTTGATATGAGCAATGCTTCCTTGATTGACTAACACTAAGAGCAAAATTTCTTGCATTCCCTTAATTTATACTTATCCTTTATAATGACAGGAAAGGGAGGTGAAGCTCTTCACTGAAACTGAGGAGAATAATCAAATGCGGGGACCAAGGACAGGAGTACCCTACTTTCTATAAAGGCAGACTTGGTTTGTTGGAGTATATTTCCTTTCACCTTGTAAAATCATGCCAGTGAAGATAGGATCATGGAAGATATAATGAGATCGATGGGCTTCAGAGGTGTCGATAGTTGCTGATCAGTTCCTAATTAATCTAGGCAGCCGATTGGTTTTGCTGCAGATATTTGTTGTATATTATAATACCTGTCACAATTGGTGCTTTCTTTGCCTTCCATGCTACTTTTCTGCCATCCAAAGATTAGGAGATCATGACGAACTCAATTTCATTTAATGGAGAGTTTTATGGGCTTTCCCCCCTAAATTGTCGGTTATATTGATTCATGTTGGGTCAAAAAGGTTATACCTGTTGTTGATGATTCTCCAACATCATAATCAATTATTTAAAGCTGGCGAAATATCCTTGGTGCAGAGAAAGTTAGGGCCCTGTGCTTGAATGTGATGTGCAACTCCTTTGATCATGGTACCCTGTAATCACGCCGGTGTTGGCAAATCGCTGGGCCTAATTTTGACTCTGCATGTCTGCATGACCGTCCTTTCATCACAAAACATTTCATAAAATTAATTGAATTCAGACAATTAAGGAGTTTAGCCCTCCAGTCCTCCTAGAGGAAAAAAAAGGTATCATTTGTTAGGATAATGGAAATAGAAACCCAACATATTGGAGTGGGGAGCATTCATTGGATGCTTCTCGTAGGCACAGCCAAAGGATGATGACACCTTTCCTTTGTTTAGCGTTGATTTGACATAAGGGGTGACACAATGCATATACGTAGCGAAAATATCGAGCACAATTATTGTTAAAAAAAGTCATACAGGGAAAAATATAGTTTCTTTATAAAAAAACCAACCCTTCTGTCGGCAAGGCAATAGGCTAATTTTATAAGTATCTTTACCTCATTTCAATCATTTAAGTTGAACTTGAGTTGATTCACAAAATAGTACTGGGTTCGTTAAAAGAAATTGCGTAAAGTATATCCAACTTATTGGTGAAAAATATATGGTCCCATTGCCGTTTCTATATCTGTTACGATTAGTCAATCCTTCTGATTCATTTGCCGTGGTCAAGATGTTATGTGCTTGCAGGTCTTGGGAAATGCCCGATCCGTCCCCATCTTCACGTTCTCAACTGGGAAGCATTGCAGAGCATATGGATTCTGAATTCTGAATTATCTGCCATTAGATTGGGTAAAAAGCAAGCAAGAATCTTGAGGGTTCTAGCTGATATCTCCTAACCCCATGTTAATAACGAAATCTTGTATTGAAAATGATGGCTCAAGAGCTTATTTTATGCATCCCTACCTTCCCTAGCAATATAGCATACTCGTAGCTGCAGGTATTTCTTTGTTGTATTATCAATACAAGGTCTATTGACTATTGGGATAGCATAATGATTACTGCGTCTTAATAAGCATGCGCATCAAGATCGATGTGTAAGTTTTTGGCAGGTTCCTGTTACCGAACTCCCAGCAACCCCACTGCCCACATTGACTTCTTATTCGCACTCACCTGATTTAATTCCGGACATCGACATCTTGATTGCTTACATTTCGGCCACAGGAATCTATCGTTTCATAGTGACTGTACATTTGATCTTAAGCATCACCGTACAGGTAATGAATACAGAAGGCCTCAATGTGATTTCGTGAGACTGGTGTTTTCTGCAACACAAGTTGCAGAGCTGACAGAAGGTAGTTCATATATACAAATACAATTAGAAAGCTGAGACTGAGATGCCAGTTGAGTGCTTAACAAGCTCAGGGCCTCAGGGGAGGGAAGGACTAAAAGTTGGTGGCACATTATAGTGGGGTGTAGTTGTCAGCTCTGAGCGAGCATTTTTTGCACACTTCTTTATGAAAAGAACAGAGATGACAGCCTACTGAGCCTAGTCAGCGAGAGTTGCGACTCCTTGCTGCAAAATGCAAATTAAACATTTCTTTACGAATACCTTTTTCTTTATTATAATTGAATGCAATGATGCTTGAGACAGAAAGACGACAAGGGAGAGAATAGAGATTCTATGTATAGTTAACAAATTAGTCCTCTTATGTTAAGCATTTTAGTCTTAGTAGGTCAGAGAATAGAGATTCTCAAACATGGATTAGTGCTTGCGGAGCTGAAATGAAGTCAATCAGACACAGACGGTCAAAGATTAGGCAGGGAAACTTGAAATTTGCACACAAGAAACAAACTAATCTTGAATTTTCTATATGTTAAGGCATATTATCCATTATAATAATATATCTTGGATATCAAAAGACAGTGCCTAACATGTTGACCTTTATGAATTGTTGAGTCACAGCATGAGAGTAGGCGGCACTGTTATAGTGTTATTAATAAGATTGAACTAAGCTTAAAACTCAGGAAATGAGTCATCTGACTACTAATGGAGACAAATATAGTAACCAAAGGGAATTAATAGCACTTCACTTTACAAATAGACGATGAGGCAGCATCAGACTTTGGTAAAGGGGGAATAGTTTCTCACTTCTCTTTATCTTTCTTTAGCCTGGGTAGGGTTACACATTCTGGGGGATAAATGAATAGAGGTTTTGTTATTTTTGTTTTGAATTTTAGTAGATCTGAACTATGACCCGGTCCGAAAATCTCATTGTGCGACTTGAATTTGAAGTGTATGGATCATGTGCATTTTTTTTTGTATTTATGAGGTCAATTTGGTCCGATTGTAATTTAGAGTTTCACAAGAAAATTCTTATGGATTTATGAAAAAAACCGAAACGATATACTTTCACCTGAATAGTGAAACGCTCTCTGCTCTTGCCCCGAGGACGTAAGCATCATCTGCCGAATCTCATCAAAATTCTTGTGTTTCTCTCTTATATTTCTTCTTTGTGTGTGATTGTAAGTATGCTCAGTGAAATTTCATAATAATTTTATTTGATGGGGCTTCTAACATTGCCTTGAAGTTTATTTTATGGTGCTTAACTTTCAAAATTATTCTTTACTATATTTTTTTAAACTCTCAAAAAAATAAAAGTTATTGTTATATCAACTGTTTTTTTTTAGAAAACAGTGTAATATGTAGAAAAAGGGTTTTAAAATGTTTTAAAATATAAAAAATGATAATATAATATATCCTTTCAGTTTTAGAAAATAATGTAATAGAAGAATAGTTCGTTCTTTGGGAAAAAAACCAGGGATGACAACGTTAAATAAAAGCTACGTTGCACCAACTCCATCCAACACAGTAGGGATGGATTCAATCATCTTTGATCAATTTTAGGATGAGTTTGGTTTGGAACTTTGAAAATTGAATCAAGGTCGAAGTTATAGTTTTGATTTTTTAAAATTCTTCTTTATTATTAATGATGCTAATTTTAAAAGGTATTGACAAAACAATTCTGGGTTTTCATTTTTAAAATACTAAATATTAATTAAAATAATCAACATGATTAAAAAACAATCAATCGGCCAATTTATACACGGCAGAATATATATATATATATATATATATATATATATATATAAATAAGAACTTAGATTGTAGCAAAGACACGATAAGATCAATCAAACCAAGTTCTATATTTTATTTTACTAAAATTGATTATGCTCTGCCCCATCCTAATTTAACTGAAGATAAAAGTCCCTATGCAAAAATCACACAAAATAAAAATATCTATAATAAAAGCAAATATCCTCTTGAATAATTCTTCATTGGGAAATTGATAGCACAATCTCCCTTTGTAATTTTCCATATTTATTTCCATGGTGTGTTTTGTTGGATATAATGAAATAATAAGGAATAAAAATAGATAATGAATAGTATGATTTTATTTGATTGACATTAACAATTGACAAAAGATTGAGAGAAAAATAATTTAAATACCCTTTCAAAAATATAATAAGTTGTATTATAATTATTTTAATTAATAACAAATAATAAAAATATATATTAAATATAAAATTTTATTAATTTAATATAATTATTTATTTTATTTTTATAAAAAATGATTGAATCTACATACAATAATAATGATCAATTTAAGATATGTAATTATTAAAATTAATTTAATAATTTAATATTTATACATTCTTATGTAATATTATAAATATTAAATGATAAGGTTGAAAAATATGAATAGTATTTTTTGAGTTGAGGTAAGAAATAATATTCTTTATTTATTTCTCATCACCTACTTATTCTTTGTTAACAAATTCTAACCAAATAAAGAAATAAATATTTCATCTAACTGTACGTGATCATAGAAATGTGGGAATAAAAATTAATGTGTCAATTAAGTAATGAGGTGGGACCTCACAACGGCTATCTATACCCATTTCCACTCTCACGTGCCGTGGTCTTTGATTCCTCATGAGACAATAGTGATTTCTAGATGCGCTCATCTTAACCCCTACCTCTTCACCAATAATTAATTATTATATCAGGCGGGTGCAAAACGCAATATTTTCTTTTGTAATTTATATTAATAGAAGGGGACAAACACTGCATCAGTTCTCTAAAGCATGTAATTATTATATATAATTTTAGAGGGACATTTTCGAAAATATACTCTATATTTTCATGTAGATGAGCGTTAGTTTAACAAAACACTGGATTCTCTCTCACTGACTCTCGTCTCTGCCCAATGCCCAAAAGTTCTGCAACTCCCCAAACTCCCACTTCTCCCACTCTCCACTGGCTTCTCTTCTTCCCAGCACGAGGTAGGCAGTTGCTCCTCAAGAACGCCAAACTCTATCTCTCTTGTTCTCCTTTTCTTTCGCTGTATTCCTTTATTGATTAAATTCTTGACTTTATATTGTGTTTACATCTCTCTGCTTTTCCTTCCAACGGTCAAGTTCTTGACATCCTCTCTCATGGCCTTTTCGTCAATACCATCACCTTTTCTGTCACTTCTCTTCCTTCTCTGCAACGCCTCTCTTCTCGTCGCTGTCGTTGCCGACCTCAACAGCGAAGGCACCGCGCTTCTCTCCTTCAAAGCCGCCATCAGAGAGGACCCAAGCGGCTCCTTGGCGAACTGGAACTCCTCCCACCAGGATCCCTGCTCCTGGAATGGGATCACTTGCAGAGAAGGCTCGGTGGTCGCCTTGAGCCTGCCCAAAAAGAAGCTGGTGGGTTACCTCCCCTCTTCTCTCGGTTCCCTCCAATCTCTTCGCCATGTCAACCTCCGGAATAATAGGTTCTTCGGCAGCCTCCCTGCCGGCCTCTTCGCCGCCCGGGGCCTCCAAGGTTTGGTCCTTTACGGGAACTTCTTGTCCGGCTCAGTCCCGCCGGAAATCGGCGAGCTTTTGTACCTCCAGAGCTTGGACCTTTCCGGCAACTTGTTTGACGGCTCGGTGCCGAGCTCTTTGGTTCAGTGCAGGCGGTTGAAGACCCTAGTCTTGAGCCACAACAACCTCACTAATTCTCTGCCCCTTGGTTTCGGTGGCAACCTCGCTGAGTTGGAAAAGCTTGATCTTTCTTATAATGGATTCAGTGGTCCGATTCCAAGCGACATCGGTAATCTCACTAACCTGCAAGGAACCCTAGATTTGTCCCACAATAGATTCTCTGGTTCAATTCCGCCGAGCCTTGGGAAATTGCCGGAGAAGGTCTATATCGACCTCACCTACAACAACCTCAGCGGGCCGATACCGCAATTTGGGGCTCTGGAGAACAGAGGACCTACTGCTTTCATTGGAAATCCGGACCTTTGTGGCCCTCCATTGAAGAACCCGTGTCCTTCCGATGCGCCTTCGTCAAATTCCTTCTTGCCCAATAACTATTCGCCTATGGCCTTGGGGGGAAATGGCACATATGGTGGAAGAAGCAACACCAAAGCGCTCAGTAAAGCTGCAGTGGTTGCGATTGTGGTAGGTGATGTGGTTGGGATTGGTCTTATTGCATTGGTATTCTTTTACTTTTACTGCAGAGCAACTGCTTCTATGGGGATTAAAGATGAAGGGAAATCTGACAAGGGGTCCAAGCGCAGAAAGGAATGCATGTGCTTCAGGAAGGAGGAATCGGACTCCTTATCAGAAAACATTGAGCAGTATGAGCTAGTGCCATTGGATAAGCATGTCAACTTTGATCTTGATTCACTTTTAAAAGCATCGGCCTTTGTTCTGGGGAAAAGTGGGATTGGTATCGTCTACAAGGTTGTGCTGGACGATGGCCTTACTTTGGCTGTAAGGAGACTAGGGGAAGGAGGGTCACAAAGGTTTAAAGAGTTTCAAACCGAGGTGGAAGCAATTGGAAAGGTCCGGCATTCCAATATTGTTACTCTAAAAGCTTATTACTGGTCAATCGATGAGAAACTGCTTATCTACAATTACATTCCTAATGGAAATCTTGCTACTGCTATTCATGGTACGAAACTGTGACTACAATTTCTTTTTCAGATTTGATGAATGCTCATATAAATAATTCTAATCTCAACTTAAGGGTTGTGCTAGATGAATTATTTTGGTGGAAATTCATTTAACTTTTTACTCTTAGATTCTAGCATCATGAAACATCTTCAGCCACATCATCTCAAGAACTATCTTGAATACCTGTTGACATCTTTAGGAACTTATATTTTATGCATATGCTGGTTTAGTGTTAGAGCTCTTCCCCTCTTATATTTTAGGAACTTATTGACATCTTTAGAAACTTAATAAGATCTTATATGTTTTCAACCTTATCATAATCCTGTATTCTTTCCTTTTGTTGGAGATGTGGTACTCCAATGTGGCACTATAAGATAGGAAAGTGGAGAATTTGTACAACCATAGTAGTACTTCAATGCTAATTAATTTGCATCTGTGCTACATACACTGTAAATTTTGCTTGAACACTTTATATTTTCCTTCTGATCATATTCTTGTTCTGGGTATCATAGGGAAAGCTGGAACAAGGAATTCTGCACCATTGTCATGGGAAGTACGCATGAAGATCATGAAAGGAATAGCAAAGGGCTTGGCTTTCTTGCATGAATTTAGTCCTAAGAAGTATGTTCATGGAGATCTTAAACCTAACAATGTACTACTTGGACTAAATATGGAGCCCTATATATCTGATTTTGGGGTTGGCCGTTTGGCGAACATAGCAGGAGGATCTCCATTTTTGCAGTCTGACCGAATTGCTGTTGATAAAACTCAGAGCCAACATCCAGATGTTGCATTTAGTCCCATCATAAGCAAAGGGTCATGTTATCAAGCCCCTGAGGCATTGAAGACCCTAAAACCATCCCAAAAATGGGATGTTTACTCATATGGAGTTATTCTCTTAGAACTGATCTCCGGAAGGTCTCCACATGCGCTCTTGGAGACTTTGGAAATGGACTTGGTGCATTGGGTTCAATTTTGTATTGAAGAGAAGAAACCCCTTTTGGATGTGTTGGATCCTTGTGTAGCTCAAGAGTCAGATAAAGAGGATGAAATTATTGCAGTGCTGAAAATTGCTCTAGCTTGTGTTCAAGAAAATTCTGAAAAGAGACCATCAATGAGGCATGTAATTGACACTCTGGAAAGATTAAACAGTGGAAAATAGAAGTGCTCAAAAGGACCCCATACGTTTCTCATTTCTCGCACTGTTGATCGTTCTAAGTGTAAAAGATGCTTTGCTTCCAAGTTCCGACATGTTAAACCATCGGAATGTGCTTCCATTAAAGGAGAATGGCTAGCCGGCGAGGTGAAAAAGTCCATCAAGCTTTGCTTATTCCATTGGCTCAAAGGAGAGGCAAATCTTGCTACTTTATCCTGTAATGCACTGATATTTCTAGAGTAATTGGCTCAAAGAGATGCCTTAGTTTTGGTCAACAATGCTTGTAGTAATTGTAATTTTACGTGTGTAATTGTGAGTTTGCTGCATTTCGATTGGCATGGTATCTTACTGAAATTGTACTCACTATTCCGAGATTTACAGTCTGATGAAAGAATAATTTAAGTATTCATTTCTTCCATTATGATAAAACCTTTGCTTAATTATATGATCTTATACATCTTATTACTTTAATAGAGGATCACATTCTTGTTAATGGCTTGTCGAATAAAGATAGAGATAGCTTGTCCTTCTGTCAACCACTCACTAATTTTCTAGCATAGGCTTCTGCAACCCTGTTCTTCGAATCTTTATCTTAGACTCAGGTCCCATGCTCTTTTATGATGAATGGAGCCCCATGTATGTTTGCTTATGATACATCTATTGCGGGGCCACCGATGCCCATGGACCATGGTAGAGTTATGGGGCTCACCTTCGAAACCTTTATCTGGACAAGCAAATAAATTGTCAAAGGCTACTACTGAATTGATCTGAAGTGTTGCAAGTTCCAAGCAGCCTTTTATGATAAACCAACCTTTTTTGCTTGGAGTCTAGCGCTTTTGTTCTTTATGGAAAACCAGTGTGTGAAAGAGATATCATCATATCAGACTTGTAGAATCCTAGATGATTGTTGTTTTCTTGCATTTGGAAGCTTGTCCAGCTTTCATAGTTTCTTAGTACTCTCGGATATGCAATTCCATCAGACTTGTGATCTTTGTTTTTTTTTTAACCGAAAAACAGAAAGCTATCTTATTAACCGACTGAGACCGGACCCAAAAGAGTCATTATATTGAATAGCCTCTAGTTCCGGAGGACGAATAAAAAATCAAATGAAAATATTTTTCTCACGTCTTGCACAATTTGCTATCCAATGGGCAGTTTTGTTAGTCTTACGATAACAAAAATCTAAAATTACAAAGTTGCACTGTGACGCAAGATGCAAAATGTCAGAAACAACATGGGATGTTTCCCAAGGGACAAAATTCAGGTGCTTAAAAGCATAAACCAAAATTTTCTAATCAGTTTCCACTTGAAAAGGGGGTAGAGAGTGTTCAATTGCATATAGAAGGCATTGTTTGACTACCAAAGCTTCCAGTAATAAGGCAGAGTGTCCTTCCAAATAGTAGCTTGCTGCTATCCTACACGACGAATCATGCGAACGTATAACAAATCCAATACCACTTGTCAAGTCCAAAAAGGATGCATCACAGTTTATTTTAGGCATATCCTAAGGAGGTGGAATCCATCTAGTATAAGACATTTTATCAATTGAATTGCCCTTAGACCCAATAGTACTGAAGTAGGCTTCAGTAAAGGCTAATATCTTTGACACAAGAGCAATGAGGGTAGACTACGTGATCTCGTGCACTAGTATATTCCTAGTGTGCCAGATGTACCAACACCTATTAGCAATCAGAGTAGGGCGGAAACCAAATCCAAAGCTATTAGGATGTTGAGTGAAAAGCCAAACAAAAGGGTCCCAAGGATGTGGTGGGGAGAGGTCTAAACCAGTTTTCATCGAGAGAATGTTCTAAACATTTAGGGCAATCAAGAAATAAATGGGTAATGGTACCTTAAAGGTATCAATGATTTCATACTCATGTATAAACGAATTGCCAACTTGGAGGTCATCGGCTACTCAAACTCAAACTTTGCTGGATGTGCTGACTCACCAAAAATCGACATCGGGATACATATTTATGTTTGCAGTGGAGTTGTTTCATGGAAAAGTGCCAAGCAGACTTTGATTGGTACATCTACCACAAAAGTGCTAAGCTGGAATAAGGAGTTCTATTTTGAGTCTCAGAATCGTGGATTTTATTGCCAGACCTATAAAGATTTATTATGACAATTCAATTGCTATTTATTTGGCTAAAAACAATAAGAGTGGAAGTTGAAGCAAGTGCATCGACATAAAGTATTTAGCCATAAGGGAATATGTTAAAGACAATAAAGTAGTCATTGAGCACATAACATTGAATTAATGATCGTCAATCCTTTGACAAAGGGCATGTCACCAAAGGGTTTCAAGGATCATGTAGATCGAATGAGACTTATTTCCATCATGTAATTATTGTAAAGACAATTTATGTTTTTAATAAAACTCATATTCAGTTTGTTATTTCTCATTTAAGTGTACACATTTAGTTTGAGAATAATAATTTTGTTGGACTAGAATAAAAATAGGGTTTATTCATAAAGTTTTTTTGGATTGAAATGTATCATGATACATAGATGACAATATTCGCTCTAAGAGGACTTGTCGCTATAATTCGTGTGTTTCATTTCATCTAAGGCAGATATGGGATTATGAACATCAAGATGTTTAAATATATGAACCAAGTGAGAGAATTAATGTTAGACGTGACATATATTTAGACATGGTCCGCGTCATTATTTGATGTGGACCATGTGTCCACATTATTATCCTAATATGGTTCACTTATTTATCTAGTTTTTACCCATTCTACCCATGTCTATCCTAAGTCCAATTCAAGCCTATCTTGCCACCTTTGATGATAATGTGTGTATATAAATAGGCCGAGATACTTATAAGTCCTCATACTCATTCCTACCTTTCCACACCATTTATAGTGGGTTATAGAAGAGAGTATTGGAAGATCTATTGAGGAAGGAACACAGCTCTACAGCGAAGCAAAACAAGAATAATCCTACACTTCCGCTAACTATCGTATTTAAATGATATATGCTATTTACAAAGTTTCTTTGTGTCATGAATTAGATCATTCCTGGTTGCATGAAATTATTACACGGATATGGCAAGGCTGGTTTGACACTGAAGCAAATTCAGCCATCTTTGCTGTGAATTCTGGATTGATTGATGAATTGTGAGGCGACTAAGGATAGCAAAGATAGAATGGATTAGGCAGGTGGTGTTAACCCTTTGGCTCTCCTTTCATTTATATACCAACATCACCAGATACTTTGTATGATAGATGAGGAGACAATTAGAATATTGTCTTCCTAAAATAATATGGATTTGTGATTTCAATGTGGTTTGCAATGTTTAATTATTGAAGATGAAGTTGGCCAGCTTGTAATGTTTCATTAGCTAACAACATCTTACTGTTTGGTGGAACATACCAATGCAACCAAGAATCTAATGATAATGTGAATCAAACTGTAATTTTGAGAGATCTGCATTGCTACAGGGAAAGCACACTTACAAGTTTCACATATTCATTTCACAGATGATGATGATAGTCTACATCTTGTTAAGCTTTGCAGGATTCACTATCTGCTCTATTCCAACGCCAAAAAAGAAAACATGCCCTCTATGGACACTATATCTTCCATAATCTATTTACAAATTTAACACAGGAAACAGAGTTACTGTTCGGCTTTTGCCAACTTGCAACTCCATCTCCATCTATCCTACTGAGATGTAGTTTCAAGTTCTGCCCACCAGAGTGGTGATAGTCTTTGAGTAGCATCTTCGGGTGTCATCGATGTAATCGTCCTCATACGTTCTGCGACTTCAGTCATTGTTGGCCTATTCTGATTTGATGTATTTATGCAGTATCGTAAGACATCTGCCAGTTGAGTAATCTCCCTCGCAGACTGAGTTGATGGTCCGGTCAACCATGTCCATAAGGGGTCTTTTACCATTCAAATAGCTTGAAGCCCCCAGAGCACAAGCAAGCCATCATCTTCAGAGAAGGGAAGCCTTCCAAAAATGATTTAAATTGTCAATTTGTCACTCAAAAAGTGGTAGCCAAGAAAAAACCTGTTTGCTAAAGACTCCATTTCTAGCCTTCTTTTCTTCTAGGTGGTGTGACCTATTTGTTTTCTATGATCTGCCTTTGAAATTTCATACAAGTTAATACTCTTTTATACTACACCTATTTGTGGTAGAAAGCTTCTCCTTGATTTAATTCTGCATTCCAGCTTTAAAATCTACATGCATTTATGTAGCTTGTAGTAACGATGATGCATATATACTTTCTTATATAAACTTAATCCTTTTTTAGTATTATGAAATTTAATTAATTTAATCCTATGCTTTCTTATATAAACTTAATAAGATGTTTAATTAACTTAATCCTATACTTTCTTAGAAAGATGTCTTTGATAGTAGAAGATGTCTGTCTGAACTCTTCAAGCTCAAATATAACCCTCTTAAGAAAAGATTATGTAGATGTTTTGTGGTCATTAATGCAAATTCAGTTAATCTGATAGCATCTCTTTTGTATGAGTTGATTACAATGTGTAGATAGTGATTCTGTAAGCCTCTAAGATATTTGGATGTTAATGCAATCCCTATTCTCCTTGCTTGTTTCCATTCAAGTTTCTTGTGAATATTAAGCCTTAAGATAGTGATCCATGCAAGTTTCTTGTGATGTTAATGCAATCACTGTAAGATTGATTGATTTAAATATTGTTCATTAGTACCTAGTTGAGAATATTATTTCTTGTGAATATAAAAAATAATGAAAACCCATAGTACCTAGTTGAGAATATTGTTTTTTTGTGAATAAATGATGATGCTCACTTCCTTCTTAATTGCCTTGTTCATTATCCATTTCCTGAAAGTTCTGTTCTAGCATTTTAACCAATAGTACATAGTTGAGAAATTACAATATATAGTAGTAGTATGGTATATGATTGATCTTAGCTAGGTACCGTTCCAAGCCACCTTGATTGATCATTCACTAAGGAGGATCTTAGCTCTTGCTCGAAGGAGACAAGGTGATCTTTCCAAATGCTACCTTCCAAGAACAAGTGCATCTCCCCTATATCAAGAGATCAGAGTGTTTGACTAGCTTCACATATTAGTTTTCATATATTGGATCAATCAATTGTAACTAGATATACTTACTAAATTTTGTACAGATAGGCAACCAATTTTGGATATCTTGGCCGGCAGTTAGGCAACCAATTTTGGATATCAATTACAAGTACATCTCCCCTATATCAAGAGATCAACCAAATTTTGGATATTTTGTACAGTTAGGCAACCAATTTTAGATATACTTACTAAATTAAGTAAACAGTGCTAATAAAATTTCAAGCTATGTTCAATTGTTTATGGATATCTTGGCCGGCAGGATTAAATGCAGTGTGTTCCTGAAACGTTTTCTAGACCACCATTAGTTCGACAACAAATGTTTTCTAGACCACCAAGCTATGTTAGGAATTGGCCAATGTCATATTTTAGATATATATTTGAATATCAGCTCCAAATCAAGGTACTGGTACTTGAGAGCAAAGCAGGCACCTGTTTCTAATAGCAAAAGTTGGAAAAAATTTACCTATTAGAGCATCTTAATAATGCTTTGTATTATTTGGGTTCGAGTACTCTAATTATTTTTTGAGCAATTAGATCAGGAAAATTCTCGGATCCATAACAAGGATTCGAAAATTCTTAGATTCATATTTTTTTTCAAAATTCCTAAAATACCCTTGAGTTCAGTCTGGTATTCGATTCCACATTTTTAAGAAAGTCTGGAACCTATTATATTTTTAAGAAGTTCTAGTTACTATCAACAATATACCAAATAAACTCATTAAAAATACTATATATATATAAAGAA
The DNA here is from genome assembly GCA_034359265.1 of Canna indica. NCBI lineage: Eukaryota > Viridiplantae > Streptophyta > Magnoliopsida > Zingiberales > Cannaceae > Canna > Canna indica. Next base: position 12,272,911 of record CP136890.1, read on the forward strand.
GTTCTAATTACTAGCAACAATATACGAAATAAACTCATCAAAAATAATATATATATATATATATATATATATCTCGTAATCATCGTTATAGTTATAAAAAAATGATGAAATTGTCTTACTTATTTCAGTTCCATACTTTTGAGAAAGTTTGTAACCTACTATTTTCCATTTTACAAAAGTTTAGAACCGAGTACCAGGCCGAACTCGAGGGTATTTCAGGGATTAAAAAAAAATTATGGATATAGAAATTTCTAAATCTTTATTATGCATCTAAAAATTTCTCTGATCTCTGTTATATTTATGAAAAATTTTAGTCTTTGACCCTTTGCATGTAATCTTTTGCCAGACAGGCTGATGGTGACATGTGTACCAAGTAGAGTAGTAAAGCCTTCACTTCTCTTTCTTCAATATGTCCCTTGTTACCTACACAGCTACACTCCACATTTGTTGTTTCTGCTTATGTCTATGTCTACCCACACGAGTAGACTTACCCTCCTCCTGCAACTACTAATTAATTTCTGCTCCTTAATTATTCATATGCATTCAAAAGTCAGCTTCCACCGCGATATCGACTTGTGCCTCCGCTCTGGCGACGAATGACGACTCCATGACGACAACTTGCGATGGGGGAGGATGGTGACCCTCTACCCCCCCCCCCCGACGACCTCCCGCCCTCTCGACAGCAACCTCCGCCTTCCCCTCCTCTCACGGATGTCCTGATGGGTGATTCCCCAGTCGTTATCCTCTTTGTCGTCCACAGTGAACCCTCCCTCTCCATCGGAAAGCATCAACCCCGATCTTGCATCCTGCGCCCTTCCTCCCTCCTCCTCTACCGAAACCCTACGTTTTTCTACAGGTAAGAACCTTTCCCCCAACTTTGATACAAACTCTAACCCTAATTTCCCCAACAGGTCTCCGAACCCTAATCCGGGCTTGGCTCGTTCCGATCCGGTGCCAACGGTCCCTGCTACTTCCCCCCGGCGCTTACTTAGGCCCAGATCCTCCGAGGCGCTTAGTCTGCAAACCCTAATTCTGCCGAAGCCTCGACCTTTTCCAAGATCTCCAATAATGCTCCAGGTAAAGTTTCCTTTACCCTTGAACAAATCTTATAATGGCAATCTCCATGGCAAAGTAGCATTGTTGGAAAAATTCGGCTTGTGTAATGTTCTTGACATCGAAGAAGGCTTTTTTATTTTTCGGTTTCGTGATTCTTCGAATGCCACCACAGTTCTCACCGGTGGACCGTGGTCTTGCCACGATGCCATTATAAGACTGGTCCCTTGGAAACCTTTTTTTCGGCCGTGATTGGAAGACTTTTCCTCAGCTCATGTCTGGCTTCATATTCATGTGTTACCCTTGGAATTATGGAATCCAACTTCTGTGTCTTCTATTGCTAGCAGTCTAGGTAAATTTATTTCGATTGATTCCCGGTCTTTTGAATTCCAAAGAGGGAAATATATTCGGGTTTGTGTCGAAATTGATCTTTCCCAGCCTGTTAAACAAGGTGTTTGAATTTCGGTTCTTGGTAATGAATTTTTCCAACCTGTGATTTATGAGAATCTTCCCTCCGTTTGCTTTCTATGCGGTATGGATGGTCACAGAGAGCATACTTGCCATAGGAAACTCAATAACAACCCTAGTCTCACTCCCCAACCCAACCCAACCCCCCCCCCCCCCCCCCCAACACCCTCTCTACTCCTAACCCCCCATCCCCTCTCCCCCAGACTTGGAGACTACTGTGGCCCAACCTACTAATGTTGAGGAATCAGTGTGTGGTCCCTGGATACAAGTTAGACGTCAAAGAGATCGGAAAAATGCGTCCCCGCAACACTCTGTTGCTCCAATTAATACTAACAAGTCTAGCTTATCCAAACCTACCAAAACACGAGGATGCCTCCATCAGGAAGATTGTGGATCATAGATTCTCTGCCCAGAGAGCTAAAAATCTTACTAAACCCCAATCCCTCCCAAAACATCAAAATTCTAAGGCCAATGACCCTCCAAACCTTAGCAAAACATCTACTAAATCCAGTTCTTTTGGTCCCTTCCAATCCAACCTCAAGAACCCCTTCCTTAAGCAGCCTGTTGGTGAGGCCTCCAACTCTAACTTCATTCAAAAATCCTTTGATGACTTAGCCAAGGAAATCTCCCTCATCTTCAAGGCTTCCCCTCCCGATAAGGAGCCTGATAAGTCTAAGGAAACTAGAAAAGGCAAGTCCCAACTGCCCACTAAACCTAGTAAACCAAGACAAACTCCTCTTAGGTCTTCCCCTATCAATTCTAACTCTAGAAGCCCTTCCAACAGTAAAAGACATAGAAGTAGATATATCCCCTATTCCATCTTTAGTTGATCCTCGGGATCAGATGGTGTTAGCTTCCTCTAATTAATCCATGAATATTAAAGACATAGAAGTAGATCCCCTGAAGTAAAAGACATTAATCCATGAATATTAGGGGGGTCTTAAAATCCACCATTCTTGATAGAATGCATAGTTTAATCAGAATTTGTAATATCAAAAATTTTGCACTTCAGGATACTCACATTGATGATTCTGTAGCAACCTCTTTTATTTCTAAAGTTGGTAAAAATTGGACTGGCTCCTCCTTTTCTTCCAATGGAGCTTCTGGTGGTTTATTATTATTATGGAATGCTTGTATAGTTAAAGCTGAAATTATACACTCTAATCCTGAAGATAAAAAAGAAGGTTTAGACTTTAAATTAAACCCTAACATTAGAGCCTTTAGGAATTTCATTGTTAACTCTAATCTCATTGATTTAGGCTTTAGTGTCCCTAAATACACCTAATGTAATAATAGAAAGGGCAAGCATAGGATTTTAATCAAGTTGGATAGATCCTTTGCTAATCTTGCCTGGCTTCACCACTATGGCACCTCCTCTGTTAGGCACCTGATTTGATATGGCTCTGATCATAGTCCTCTTCTTATAGAACTCAATCCCAAGACAACCAACAATAATAACCTTTTTAGATTTCAAAATTTTTGGACTGAATACCTTGAGTTCATAAATATTGTTAATTATGTCTGGTCCAGCCCCCTTCCCCCTTCTATCCCTCAAAATAATTTTATTTCTCATCTTAAGCTCACCAGACATGCGCTTTCTAAATGGAATAAGACTCATCTTGATAATTTAGAGGTCTCCCTTATAACTTCCAAGGCTGAGGCCACTAAGCTTGAGCACAAAGAAACTACTTCTTCTCTCTCTTGCTTGGAGGAAGACACTCTTATCGTCCTTCATAATAAAATTCAGGCCCTCCAAAGGCAAATCAGCCTTAAGTGGTGGGTCAAAGCCAAAACTAAGTGACTTCTTGATGATGACAGAAACACTGCTTACTTCCATAGAGCGGTCACCACTAGAAGAATAACTAATTTTATTAGTAAAATTACAGATGAAAATGGAAATATCCTTACAAGTGATAGCTCCATTCTTCGGGCCTTTGCTAATCATTACAAAACTCTTTGGCAACCTTCCAACATTAATCTCTTCTCTATTCAGTTATGATCATGTTTCCCTACTATTCTCAACTCCTTGAAGGATAGCCTCATCCAACCCTTCACTAAGGAGGAGCTATGGTCCACTGTTAAGACTATGACCAATGGAAAAAGTCCTGGGATGGATGGTTTAACTGCTGAATTTTACAAAACCTATTAGTCTACTATTGAAGATGACCTCTTTGATTGTATCACCAACTTTCAAAAAACCTCCTTCATCCCTTTCTCTTAGAACCAGACCCTTCTAACCTTCATCCCCAAAGTCAAAAATCCTTCTAAGGTTATAGATTATAGACCTATCTCCTTATGCAACCTAAATTATCGCATCGTATCCAAGTTGCTTGCCAACGGACTCAAAGAGACCCTTCCTCTTCTTATCTCCAAGGAGCAATCAGCTTTCATCAAGGGCAGGAACATACACGATAACATTCTCATTGCCCAAGAAGCTGCTCACTCCATCTTTATGTCTAAAGGCAAGCATCCTTACATCCTAATTAAGATGGATTTAACCAAGACCTTTGATTCTGTTTCCTGGCAAGCTATATCCTCTGTCCTTGAGTTTTGTAACTTCCTCTTTATCTTTATCCAGTGGATCCATGCATGCATGTCTACTGCTTCTTTCTCTTGTCTTGCTAATGGGAAGCTATTTGGTTTCTTCCAAGCTAATAGAGGTGTTAGACAGGGAGATCCCATTTCTCCCTTTCTATACATCTTTGTAGCTCAGACCCTTAGCCTTTTAATTCACCAAGCTGTTGACTCGAATTCCTTGACTCCTCTTACCATCAAAACCTCTTTTAAAATCAGCCACCTCCTCTTTGCTGATGATATTATTCTCATATTCAAAGCTAATGATAAGAGCCTTAGCTCCATTCACACCATCTTTGAGCATTACTACAACCTCACAGGTCAGAGGGTTAATCCCCTCAAATTTACCATCTATTTTCCAAAAAATACCCCTCACATATTAAGCAAACCATTTGTCAAAAGCTCAACATGACATAAGACTCCTTTCATTTCAAGTACCTTGGTACTATGATCTCCCCTAAAAATCCTCATGATAAAGCCTATGACTACTTGTTTGACTCTATCAACAGCAAGTTGGGCTCATGGCAATCCAAGTACCTTTCCCAAGCTAGGAAACTTACCATTGTGAAATATGTCCTAACTTCAATACATCTTCATACCATATCTGTTTCCTGGTTGCCTAAGAAAGGTATGAACAAAATCAACAGCATCATAAGCAACTTTTTCTAGGGGTCTAGCAATGAATACAAAAAATTACATCTGATCTCTTGGGACAAAAATACTATCCCTAAAGCAAATGATGGCCTTGGTATCCACAATGTCTACCTTCAAAGTCTCTCCCTCAGTGCAAAAAGGGTGGCTCCAACTTGTGAAACACAAGTACCTTAAGCTCTTCATTGCCAGTGCTGAGACTCCTCCTTCTTGTTCCTGGTCTTTGAGGCTCTTTGTGAAAGCTTTTAACAAGCTTTCCCTTGGTTTCCAATCTATCATCAGATTTGGAAATAACACTTCCCTCATGCATGACCCTTGGATTCTTGACTTACCATTCAGCAGGAAGCCCACTTTCATTAATATTCATTTAATCAATGACGACTTGAAAGTAAGCTGCCTCATTAACAATCAACACTGGAATGATGCTCTGTGTAATGACATGTTCTCACTGGAGTTTGGTGCATTAGGGGTGTGCACAGGTACCGGGTAGACCCAGAACCGGTTGGAACCGACCCGATCAGGTAGGTTCCAGGTAGACCCAAATTAAATTCGGGTAGGGTCCGGGTAACAAATCAAGGAACCGGTAAAAACCGGTTTCGGTTCCGGGTCCAACACGTCGGGACCCGGAACCGGAACCGGTACCAAGTTATATATATTTAATTATTTAACTCGAATCCGATATATTAGATAATAGATATATTTAATTAGAAGTCTATTTGCAATTTCTCAATATAATTTATTGGTTACACTATATATATTACTATTTTTGCCACAAAACAATAATAAAAATGATAGTGAACATTAACAAACCCTTTCATTCATTAATTCATTATTTTCTATTCACACTAATAAAATTAAATAGGTGATCCAATAGGGTACCCGGAATCGGAACCGGAACTGGTGGTTCCGGGTAGGATCCAATTCTAGGTTCCAACAGGGTAGAGTCTGGGTTCAAAACGTAGGAACCGGTCCTATATAGGATAGGCCGGGTATCATGAAAATTACTGGGTACCCGGACCCGCTCACCCCTAGGGTGCATCCGTTTCTATGATTGGCCTTCCTTAACACGCCATGATGATAATCTTATCTGGACTAATAGCAAGAATGGAAATGTTACCACTACTGCAACCTACAAATTTCTCCTTAAGCATGATGTTTTAATGGCTTATCCTCCTTTTAATTGGTTGGCTATTTGGTCCTTAAGGATTTCTGAAAAAATAAAACTTTTTCTCTAGAAATTGATGCATGGTAGGTTACTTACTAAAGACGGACTTTATTCTTTAAAATTATCTTCAAACAACTATTGTTTTCTTTGTCATTTGGCTGTTGAAACATCTGGACATTTATTTTGTTCTTGTCCCTTTTCTCTTGAGATTTTGACCTATTTACAAAATCATTTTAAAATCATGTTGCCAGATAGGCAATCATGAATACTTGGTAGCAATCTTCTTATCTTGAGTGATGATTCAATTTGTTGCTCGATAAAAAGATTAGTTATCGTTTTATGATGGTTTATTTGGTTTGGGAGAAATGAGGGGCTGCATCAGGCGCGACAGCTTTCCCCCTCTTGCTTACCGAAGAGAATAATTTCTTATGTGGGCTTTATCGATCCAAACTTAATTTCTGAGGGCAATGCTAAAGCTAGAACTCCTATCATATGTGAATGGATGCCCCCTCCTCTAGGTTGCATAAAAATCAATTGTGATGCCTCATTTTCTAGCTCTTCATCTGCTATTGGAATTATTTCCAGAGATCATTTTGGTAAAATCTTGTATGTTGAATGTTTGATGATTAATGCTAACACTGTTTTGCATGTGGAAATCCTTGTTGTCCGACAAGCATTAGTTATTATTTTGCAGGAACATTACCAGAATGTCATTGTTGAATCGGATTCCAAACCCCTTGTGGCTTCTTTGAAACTTGGAAGCTGCCCGGATTGGATAATACAAGCTATTTTTGATGACATCTCATCCTTTATTTTGGCTTGCAATAGTATCTCTTTTAGCTTTGTTTTTAAACAATGTAATAAAGCAGCTCACTGGGTTGCAAACTTTGCTCAGTTGAATGGTGTCTCTCAGGTTTGGTCTCATGTGAGACCACCAAAGCTCCAAAGCATAGTTGTTAGGGACCTTTGCGGTCCCAATTTTGTTCGTTAATAATATGAAGTAGTTTATTTTTTGTAAAAAAAAAAAGTCAGCTTCCTTCCTTGCTATTTATGAATGCTCAATTTTCCTCACCAAAAATACTTGTGCATCTATAGTGTAGGTATACAGTATGAAAATGCTAAATCATCCTAACTCATGTGTCTAATAATTCTCCTAATACTCACATATAATAAAGTGTTCATGATTGTTGATGAAATTACCACTCATGCTATTGTGAGCGGTTAGGGGGATTATTAGGCTAATTTTTAGGAGGATATAGCAAGACTCATACAGTATTCATGAATACTTGTACATCTATCACCAGAAATACTTTCTATTTATGAATGCTATTTATTCATCTACAGCACACTACAACAAAACTTGAGAGTTTAGTCGGAAAAATTTCGACGTCTTTAAACGACGTTGAAATATATATTTTTTAAAAAAATCTAAGGTTAAAATTTTCGACGCCTACTGCAGGTATCGAAAAAATTTCGATGCCTAGTGTTTCGACGTCAGACTTGGCGCTGAAACCCGTCTGGCGTGGGCGTGCGAGCCCATGCCACTGTCTACCCGCGCGCGCGGGCTCGCAGGTGCTGAAACCCGTCTGGCGCGGGCGTGCGAGCCCAGGTTAGCGGGCGCATGAGCCCGTGCCCGTGACCGCTCGCACGGGTTAGCAGGCGCAAGAGCTCGCACACCGAGGGGTTTTGCCCCTGTGAAATCAAGGCGGGAGATTTCCCGCCTCCGAAAAATTTTATTTTTAAATTTTAAATTTTTTTACTTCTAAAAATACTTCATTTCTTCTTCTCTTCTTCTCTTCTTCTCTTCTTCTCTTCTTTCCATCATCATCTTCTGATTCTTCCTATCTTTTTTTTCCTTCCTCATTCTTTCTTCTTTCTCATATATTTTTTCTTCTTCTTTTTTCAAGTTATCGAAAATTTTCGCGTTACTCGAATTTATATAAAGGTTTGTACAAATTTTTTTAACTAGTATTCTTCTTCTTTTTCCTAATTTTTTTGAAATATTTTAAAAGGATAATAGACTAAAAAATCACAAGGTTTGTCGAAATTTTACGTTCTACTTGTGTTTTCAAATTTTGCCTATAAATGCACAATATTTACTTCCATTTATGTCATCTACCAAATTATCACGTGTCGTCTCAACTTAGCTGACGTGGAGGTAAACGGCGCTTGCTTGGCCTAACGGCATCATTCGTGGCCACAAATTCATATGTTATATATATAACCCCACTATTTTCTCTCTCTTCTCATCCTTTATTTTGGCTTGCAATAGTATCTCTTTTAGCTTTGTTTTTAAACAATGTAATAAAGCAGCTCACTGGGTTGCAAACTTTGCTCAGTTGAATGGTGTCTCTCAGGTTTGGTCTCATGTGAGACCACCAAAGCTCCAAAGCATAGTTGTTAGGGACCTTTGCGGTCCCAATTTTGTTCGTTAATAATATGAAGTAGTTTATTTTTTGTAAAAAAAAAAGTCAGCTTCCTTCCTTGCTATTTATGAATGCTCAATTTTCCTCACCAAAAATACTTGTGCATCTATAGTGTAGGTATACAGTATGAAAATGCTAAATCATCCTAACTCATGTGTCTAATAATTCTCCTAATACTCACATATAATAAAGTGTTCATGATTGTTGATGAAATTACCACTCATGCTATTGTGAGCGGTTAGGGGGATTATTAGGCTAATTTTTAGGAGGATATAGCAAGACTCATACAGTATTCATGAATACTTGTACATCTATCACCAGAAATACTTTCTATTTATGAATGCTATTTATTCATCTACAGCACACTACAACAAAACTTGAGAGTTTAGTCGGAAAAATTTCGACGTCTTTAAACGACGTTGAAATATATATTTTCTAAAAAAATCTAAGGTTAAAATTTTCGACGCCTACTGCAGGTATCGAAAAATTTTCGATGCCTAGTGTTTCGACGTCAGACTTGGCGCTGAAACCCGTCTGGCGTGGGCGTGCGAGCCCATGCCACTGTCTACCCGCGCGCGCGGGCTCGCGGGTGCTGAAACCCGTCTGGCGCGGGCGTGCGAGCCTAGGTTAGCGAGCGCATGAGCCCGTGCCCGTGACCGCTCGCACGGGTTAGCAGGCGCAAGAGCTCGCACACCGAGGGGTTTTGCCCCTGTGAAATCAAGGCGGGAGATTTCCCGCCTCCGAAAAATTTTATTTTTAAATTTTAAATTTTTTTACTTCTATAAATACTTCATTTCTTCTTCTCTTCTTCTCTTCTTCTCTTCTTCTCTTCTTCTCTTCTTTCCATCATCATCTTCTGATTCTTCCTATCTTTTTTTTCCTTCCTCATTCTTTCTTCTTTCTCATATATTTTTTTTTCTTCTTTTTTCAAGTTATCGAAAATTTTCGCGTTACTCGAATTTATATAAAGGTTTGTACAAATTTTTTTAACTAGTATTCTTCTTCTTTTTCCTAATTTTTTTGAAATATTTTAAAAGGATAATAGACTAAAAAATCACAAGGTTTGTCGAAATTTTACGTTCTACTTGTGTTTTCAAATTTTGCCTATAAATGCACAATATTTACTTCCATTTATGTCATCTACCAAATTATCACGTGTCGTCTCAACTTAGCTGACGTGGAGGTAAACGGCGCTTGCTTGGCCTAACGGCATCATTCGTGGCCACAAATTCATATGTTATATATATAACCCCACTATTTTCTCTCTCTTCTCTTCTTCCTTCCACCTGCTGTCACATTTTTCTCCTCCTCCTCCTCCTCCTCCTCCTCCACCGTTGACGATGATACCTGATGTAAGAGCTCCTGTCGACAAGCACGATGAGCTCCCGAATCCCCAAATCGTAGACTGACCCAATCTGCCAGTCGGCAAGCAGGACCTCCTTCCGAGCCCAAACTCACTTCCCACCGTAGCCGCCCATCACCACCACCAGTTGCAACCATAAAATACTATGATTCTACTATGATGCTGATAACGATGATGACGCTGAGAATTGCAAGGTAGACTTGGATGACTTTGCTATCATGCAAGCAACGAGTTGCAGCTTCAAGATACAATATATGATGATGATGATGTAACACAGTTTTGAAATAGATAAATCTATGCTTTTATATTCTTAACACAGTTTTGTTGAGAATGTCAAAGCAAGACTTAGATGGCTTAGCTACCATGCAAGCAACCAGTTGTAACCAAAGTCTCCACGGCTTTGAGAATGGCAAAGACAAGACATGGATGACTTTGCTACCGTGCAAGCAACCAGTTGCAGCCATAGCCTAGATAGCTCTGAGAATGGCAGGGCAAGACTTGAATGGCTTTGCTATCATGCAATCATTCAATTGCAGCCATAGCCTCCATAGCTCTGTTGAGAATTGCAAGGTCAGACTTGGATGACTTTCCTATTGCTGCAACATGACGATTGCATCGACACCTACAACTCTGTTGTCCTCTTCATCCCTGTCTGTTCCCTTCCCTTATTCTCTATTTTGACACGCATGATGTGGATGGGTTGGTGTGGTTTAAGACGATCAATTTTGGGGGAGGGAGAGAAAGTGTTGTGAAGTTGAGTTATTTGGTTTGGGAGAGGATCAAGTAGAACAAAGCAGAGTGGGGTGTAATGGTGGTGGGGATGAGAAGATGAAGAGAGTGAAGGAGTACAAAGGAGGAGCGGGTGGATGGAAGAGGTTCAATTGCTATGTGTTGGTAGGGAGGTTTGTTTGAGGAGGATGGATGGCACTGGAAATAGGAGGAGGAGGAGGAGGAGGAGGAGTGAGAAAAAGATGGCAGCATGTGGGAGGAAGAAGAGAAGAGAGAGAGAAGAGGAAAAATATGTGACCTCGACTAAGTGGGAGTGAAGAGGAAAAATGACTAGATTGACCTTATAAAGTGGGAGAAAGTTGAGGGCAAAAATGGAATTTCGTAAAGTGGGAAAAAGTGGAGAGCAAAAAGTTTTGGGTGGTAGACCACGTTTGAAGCCGTCATGCCACGCAAGCGTTGTTTTCCTTCACGTCAGCTAAGTTAAGATGACACGTAACGATTTAGTAGATGACATAAACGAAAGTAAATGTTGTGCATTTACAGATAAAATTTGAAAACACGGGTAAAACGTAAAATTTCTGCAAACCTTGTGATTGTTTAATATATTATCCATTTTTTTAATTAAAATATTTTTCGCTGGTTCGATTTTCGCCGCGTGGCAAAAATCGAGCAGGTCAGAACAGCGCATGTCCAATTTCTGCCGCGTGGCAAAAATCAAGCGGAGCGGAAACACACCGCCCCATCGCGTGTTGTACGCGGTATTCTCAAATACCGTGTATAGTCGCACACGGTATTCTCTAAAACCATGCACTGTGTGCGATTTTATTTTTATTTTATTTTATTTTGCATATCAGCGCCTCTGACAGACGTAGATATGCAAAATTTTATTATTTTTTTAGAACTTTTCGACGCTTGCTCAGACGTCGAAATGTTTGTTCCTACTCTCGTCATTTTTCACTCGTTTTCGTCATTTTTGCTTGTGTCAATATATCAATTTTAATTGTTGTTGGCGTCAAAATATTTTCTTGTTTTGACGTCGAAAAATAAGTGATTTGTTGTAGTGTATACTTGCTATTTATGTACACAGTAGGAGAGAATATTTTTAATTCATTAATTAACTGATTTATCAAGATATATGATATCTGAATTGAATTGCATCTACAGAATATTGAATTGCAATAGCATGTCAATTTGTTGATCAACATCTACAGAATATGATCAATTGATCAATATATGATCATCTACAGAATATTGAATTGCAAGTCGATGTGTTGTCAATTCTAGTGACAGCAAAGAGTTCATTGATTAGTTGCAGCTAGCTTTGATAATAAGCATGCAGAATATCTGTTGCTTCTTGATGTATCATTAGTCGTTGCACAATTATATATGCACATAATTAAATTTAATTAAATTTTAAAAATTATGAACACAAAAAATTATCAAAATTAATTTAAATTAAATATACTTTTAAATAATAATATTAATATTCAAATAATTAAGAGTAATAGTATATATATATATATGAACACATAAAATTATCAAAATTAATTTAATTTAATTTATACAATTTAAAAGTAAAAAATATACATACATCTTTTTAAATATAATGTTTGTTTATTGCTTAAAATCCACTTAAAACACTAATAAAGAAATTGGGAAAATAAATTGAGAAATTGAAATCAATGATATATATTGCTTAATAATATTAATGAATGCAGTATAAAAATTATAATTTTATAGAATATAAAATAAATAATTGGTTATAATTATTTGAATATATATATATATATATATATATATATATATAATTATCTATACAAATAGTTAGAATTATTAAAATTACATATTATAAAAAAATAGCATTAAACCAACTCATAGCATAATATTATTTTATTTCACTTAAAATTAAAAAAATTAAAAAACATAATCCAATATTATTTCATTCAAATTAGAAAATATAAAATTTAATCACCAAATAAAATTATCAATAAAAACAAATCTATGAGATGAAAAAATCGTTATAAAAAATAATGTGTCCGTGCATAGATCAAATCATTATCATAATTATTGCAGCATGTGCTATCAATCTTGTATCAAAATTGTCATTGTCGTCGTCTTCATCGCCATCGTGAGCTCTTGCAGTAACCTAATAAAAAGTATGTAATAATAATATTAGGAATCATAATAACACTGAGAAAACTCAAACAAAATTAACTATAAATCTCAAATCACCGTCATATAAAAAATAATATAAAAAAATATATAAAAAACTCAAGTAAAATTTTGCCCTAATTACCAACAAAAGCAAGAATATAGAGATGGAAAAACTTGTATCTCTAAGAGATAGAAAAGAAACAAAATATTAATAAAATGCACAAAATTTAGCTCTGAATTTATATTAAATTGAGAAATAAATATTAAAATTGCACTAAATGTTACCGATATAATTTTTATGTTTATAATTAAACTGCACATTTCTGCGCAATAAGAAAGGAATTTGTAATTAATATTTAATATAAAATTTAATGACACGTATTAATGAAATAGAATTTATTGTATAAAAAAATAAATAAAATATATGAGGAGTACAAATTGGAGATCTAAATTGATAATTAAATTGAGAAATAGGTACCTAAACTACAATAATGTCATTAAAGATTAAAAACAATTATCTTTAGAAACCACACATTTTTTTTATAATAAGGAAAAAATAATTGATAATTAATATGAATTTAATAATGTAATTAATATTTAACATAAATTTTAATGACATAAAATAATGAAACAGAATTAAAATTGGATTCATAATGCGACATTAATTGAAATTATGAAACTGCACATTTTTCTACGGTAAAAAAAAGGAAATACAATTAAAAATTAATTCTAAATGTAAAAATGAGAAAACTTGCATAGTAAGCATTGTTTAAAAGAAAACCTACATAATAAGCATTATTCAAGCTATGACTTCAGAACCTGCATAGCATCAGGGAAAACAATTATTTCCCATAAGAATTAATGGAATTCAATCTCAACAGTGCAAGAAAATACTCTGATGAAACCAAATAAAATCCAGCAAATTCAACTAATACATTAATGTACTGAATAATGTACCTGCCACGTATAAGAAAGAATTATTTGATGAAAGTGAAAATGTGTTTCAAGTATACATATAACTTAATTTAACATTAGCGGTAATTATTTACATTTTTTTGCTGCAGTGCTGAAAGCTTCCTTGTGGTTGATCTTAGGATTTTTTTACCTTTAGACAGAGGATCTCCTCCCTGTACACATGAAAGGAAAAAAACATACATTATTTGTTAATCACATGAATTAATTACTTCATTTTGTGGTTGATTAGAAGAAGAAGAAGAAGAAGAAGAAGAAGAAGCAGCAGCTGCTTGAATGTGGCGGTGTTGATGGTAGTGAATCCATCGACGTAGTTCTCATTCGCGCTATTTCCTCTGCCCATCGCCGTACATGAGCATATTCACCATCTCCATCGTGATGTTGACGTACCTGCTGGCCCTCACGTAGATCATGTATTGCTCATTGTATTTGCTAGGCATGGCGTTGACCGCAGCCTGGATCGACTTGAAGACCCCACTACCGTCCTATTCGCGAGCAGCTATAAGCCAGCGACTGCTAGTGATCTGGATATTGTCGAGGTTGAGGATCTTGAGCACGTGCTAGCTGATGCACAATGGCGATGGCGTTGCTGGTGAGCTGCGTGGAGTTGAGGAGGCCGCCTTGCATCGCCGCCTTGAGGTCCGGCTGCGTGATGCCTTCGATACAGGTCTGCTGGAGAAGAAGAAGAACAACAGTAAGAAGAAGAAACGTAATGAGAAAGTAACGGCTATATATTAATTGTGGAGAGGGGAGACAGGAAACGTGTGAGAGGGAGGATGAGTCGTAGCGGTAAATTAATTGATAGAGGAGACGTGTGATAGAGTGTAACGGGCGCAAAATAGACGTATTAAAAAAAAAGCAGGCGTATTAAATTAATTTTTTTTGAAATTGCCTCTCTCTCTCTCTCTTCACGTAAATAGGACGTTTAATTGTTAAGTGAAATGACATTAATAAAGAAGGTAATTGAAGAGGAGAGAGAGGAGATTTGATTGAGAGAGAGGAGTTAAAAGAGAGAGGGAGAGGAATTAAAAGATAGAGAATACATATGAGATTGGTTTAAATCTATATAACGTTTGAATTGAAATAATTGGTAAGAGAGAGAAAGTAATTTGAAAAATAGATATTTGCCTAAAAATTATAAATTTGCCATGTCAGCAAATAAAACTTTTGAAGATGCCACGTGGCAAGTTGGTATCTTGTTTATATATATATATTAGCCGTAGCTAAGTTGATAAGCAAATGATTAATTAGTTGTAGCTAAGTTGATGAATTGATAAATTATGATTAAGTTGATGAATTGTGATTTTATTTAACCGGGTGTTCTAGCTAGTTTGTTAGTATTATTGTGATTAAGGTTTAATCTAATTATTGTATTCATTTGCTAGAGATGTCACAAACGGGGCTGACTGAAGTTGGAGATGTTTTTTTAAGTACTAGTTTATTTTAATGTTAGGGTTGAAGACGCTTGTGCACTTTTAACTAGATGACTTAATTTTCTTTAACTTGGTTCTTTTTGAAAAAATAGTTTGTTGGTTGTGAATATATTGCACATTTAGACTAAATATACTAATATTTTCAACTTGTTATCGCAGAACCAATTTCAAGATAGTTACTCTTATATTAGATTTTCACATGATTATCATTCTTTACTATTTAATATAATTTTATAAGTTACAAATAACTATAAAAAAATTATATACTCGAATTCCAATTGCTAAAATCAGAATTAAAGAAAGGTCTCTACGTAGCATTGCAGGGAGAAATGACTTTTTCCTACAGTTTATGGACGGGGAGAAATAATTTTTTCTCGTTGTATATGCTTCAAGAAAAATCACAAGAACAAATAATTATTCCTAATAATTTAATCTATTGGGAAAAACACGTTCCTCAGTGTTAAAATTGCTGGCACAAACAACTTTTCCCTGCAGTTTACGCGCGGGGAGAATGGTTTTTCCTTGTAGTTTATGCTTTAAGAAAAATTGTTGGAACAAATCATTGTTCTTAACCGTTTAATCTACCGGGAAAATTACCTTCCTTAGTGGTTGAAATTGTTGGCACAAATAGCTTTTCCCTGTAGTTTATAGGAAGAGAGAAATAGCTACAAAAAACATGTTTGCGTTGTAGTGTATTAGTTGCAGCTTAAAGTCACTTTAACGTGTGGTCAGCAAATTGCAGGGAAAGAAATTCCCCACAGCAGTTTAGGCTGCGGTTCTAAAACCGCAGGTGAAGCTTCTGTCGTAGTTAAAACTGCAGCGCTAAGTTCGAAAAAATTGTTGGATAAACTATGCTTTGTTGTAGTGTGTCCCTTTGGCATCTGTGATTGTTCGGAGGTGTTCGGCTTCGACTTAGGCGTTGGTGGTCTCGGCTTCTGCTCCGACCATGTTCTCTTCCGCTGTGGATGTACCAATATATCGAGGCGTCTTGCGCGGACTAAATCCTCGAGTTGGTCCCTAAGCACTACACAGTCTTTTGTGGTATGCCCGTAAGTATTGTGGAAAACACATTTCTTGCTCATGTCAACATTGGGTGGCAGTTTCTGCTTCCCGACATTAGCAAGATGCTTGAGGAGTTTCAGGTTGTAGATTTCACGTATGGTGGTTTCCTTCCTTATGTTGAACGACATGTACTTCTCGCGTACCGTGAGCTCGAGTGGGGAAGCGACTTAGACCTCTTGTCGTTTTCTTGTTCACGACGATTTCGATCCTCGCCCTGTTTGTCAGTCTTTTTGGACTTCTTATCCTCAGCAGTATCTTTAACATTCTGCCTCTTGGCCTTTCTAGCCTCACTGAGCTCCTCTATTTCTATATAGCTCGTTGCTTTCTCTTGAAACTCAGCCATGTCTCTCAGCTTTGCCAAGGCAATCTGGTCAGTGAAGTATTCAGGTTTCAACTTGTGTTTAACAAAAAAGAGCTCAACTCGAGGATCGAGATTTGGGATCTCCACGACCGTAGCTTGTAATCTTCGTATATAATCCCTTAGAGGCTCATGTTGTCCGTAGTGGAGGGCGTCCTCAGTTTTGGAGTAGATTTGGGATGAGGAGAATCGACTGGTGAAGGCGCGGGAGAGTTCCATAAGGAGTATATGGACCTCGGTGGAAGAGAAGAGAACCACAAAAGCGCGGCTTTTTCTAGGAAGGTTGGGAAGGCTCTGCAAAGGACGGGGTTGGTTGCTCCGTTAAGGAGCATCATGGACCTAATCATCGTCAGGTGTATAGTCGAGTCGCCCATTCCATCGTAGGCTTCAGCATGGTCGGCAACCTGAATCTAGGTGGATGACATACTGTCATGATGTATTCAACGAAGGGTCCTGAATCGACGAGAAAATGGTTAGTAACCTCTGTGACCCTAGGATCTTTCTCCTTTCTCAAGTGAGGCGTGTTGGAGACCTCGTCTTGGAGGACGAAAATTGACCTCCTTCTTTTTCTGAGTGATTGCTTTCTTCATGATCTGAGCGGCAATGCTCGTAATCGATCGGGTGTTGTTCCCGAGACCGCGTCAGCATCTCGACCTCGACTACTAAATGTTGGTTCTCCGCCTCAAGGTCGTTTGTTCGACATTGGGATACTTTTGGTGGGGGATTGGTTAGTGTCGGAGTGTCACTCCTCACAGTTTCAGCGTCTCTAGGTAACTGACTGCGTGCAGCGATGTTCACGTGACTTGGGGGTGCCAACCATGGCGGGCATGTAAGGTTTACTCGGCCCCACGATGGGCGCCAAATGTTTATGCCCGAGGGTTGGAGCGGTGCGGTCCGGTTTGGTGTGTCTCCTTGTTAGGTGTGACTCCGACGGAGGGGGGGCTGCAAAAGACACTATGACGCTCAAGTCAGTATGTGATCGAGGTGGGAGGTAATAAAAATTAGACTTTATCTTACCTAAAATTGTCGTGTTTGTATATATTGCGGGTTGAAAAATGAATGACGATAGTGTCACCCGGTAATCTCGCTGAGATATTGCCCTGAATGGGTTGAGGTTGATCCCGGAGACGTCGGGCTTGTGATGATGAATCCTTCGTAATTAATGAGGACATTGATGTCCTTGTATGATCGGGTGGAGCCCTCGGGCTGAGCTGTTTGGAGCCCCCAGGCTGAGCCATTTGGCTTGATTTGAGTCTGGTGCATGAGCGCGGGCGCTATTGAGCCTAATTTGGTCGGGTCCATGAGTACTAGTCCAATCCAATATGTATGGAAGACACTAATGATACATTAACTTTGCTCCTTTTTCGTCCACAACAATTAGATTGTATTCAATAGAGAATTTCAAATGATTTTTCACCTTAAGGAGATAAATAACTTTTCACCTTATATAAAAAGAGAATTTCAAATTTGAGGGGGACGATTGCCTCCCAATAACGTGCCTTCGCCCCGGGTAATTTAAGAAAATAATATATAATATAAAATTCATATTTTAGGATTATAAATAATTAAAAATAAATAAATTATTAATCTATACTTTAGTTTGATTCCAATTTTAAAAAATAATGAAAATACGAGGCTAGAATTCATTATGGTTTTAGTAAGAGTGGTAATGATTTCATTCATTTTTATTTAAAATAATCTCAAACTTGAAAGAAAATTTCATGTATAATGACCATTTGCTTATTTTTTATGTCATACTCACGTAGGTAACTAGGGCTGACAATTTTTGACCCGACACGATACGACACAGAGTTACGCGAGTTCGGGTTTGACTTAATGTGTGTTTTGATTAAACGGGTTCAACCCGGATTAACATGATTAAATAATTGTGTTAATTCATATTGAACTCGTGTAACCTGTATAAACATGATTAAACTCATCTAACTAAATGTGTTTAATCGTGTTACTCAACATATTTAATCCATTTACTCATTTATAAGGATATATATAATAATAATAAAAAAAGTTACGAATGTTGGGTATGTATTGTTATTAATAGTCTTTCTATTGTGTTTAATTTTTAATTTCAGTAACTTTTATTTTTTCACTAGTAAAATTATGTTTATTGTGTTGCATCATGTAGGTGTACACATGTACACGTTTAGACACGTTTACTTAAACGGGTTAAGTGTGTCGTGTCGTGTCAACTCGAGAATAAAAGGATTAGGTTCGGGTTCGCATATCCAGACACGTTTAATAAACGAGTCGGATTCGAATTTAGTCTTTTACAAGACAAGATACGTTTAGACACGACACATTTAAATACGACACGACACCGATTGTCACCTCTATAACCTAATAATTGTGTTAGTTAATTAGTTATCCAATTAATCAATCGTCAGTTATAATTCACGTGTTTCCAAGTTCGTCAAAACTTCCCACCATCGTAATTATAACAACAATAACGGCGATAACAACAAGCACAGCACGTCAAATCGGCATGAAAATAAATCACAACTGTCAGCGAGTTCAAAAGCATCTGAAAATGCATTTCTAAAATGTTTTTTAGGTAAAAAATACTTTGTAAAAATAATGATGTGCATAGTAAAAACATTTCACCTTAAAACGAGTATAAAAGTACTTTTCTAAAAACAGTTACGAAAACTAAAACAATACCAAACAAAGTCTTAACCTACTTTGACTCTCCTCGCCTCGCTGCATCCATTCCACGTGTCCTTTTGTTCTCTCCTTCTCCCTTCCCCAATTAAAAGGAGAAATAAAAGAAAAAGATAATCCAATTCATACTTATTTCAGTATTACCCCACCTCCACCCGCTTTTTCATTGGAGGACCTATATGGTCCATGCGGGTTCCACCTGGTTAAAGAATCTTCTCTTCCAGTCTCAGAGAAGGTGGGGGACGTATTAAATATTAAGTTCTGATCATTCGAGGCGAGAAAGAAAGAAAAAACTAGAAAAGAGGAGCGAAGTGATTCGAAGACCTTCCTTGAACCAATTCGCGATGCATCTACTCCACCACACCGACGTCCGCACCGTCCTCGGCGCCGCAGCCGCCGCCTTCTGCTCCCACAAAGCTGCCCTTCCGTTCGGTGCCGGCGGGAGGAGGGAATGGCGGCCGCCGGTCTTACTTCGCCCAACCGTGGCCTTACGCGCCGGGTCCTCCCCGAGGCCTCTCTCCGTCTCGGTCGATGCCCTCTCAGCCGCCCGCGGTGCCATCCAGGAGAGCGAGAAGCCGGAGATTTGCACGGCCGATGAGCTCCACTACGCGCCTGTCCCTGGCACGGAGTGGAGGCTCGCTCTCTGGCGTTACCGGCCGCCGCCTGAGGTCCCAGATCTTATCGACATTTTTCGCATTGGACTCTTTAATTTATCTATTCGGGTATTATTCTGACTGTGGATTAATTGGATCTGTAGGCGCCGAAGAGAAATCATCCGTTGATGCTGTTGTCTGGGGTTGGCACAAATGCCATAGGGTTTGATCTCTCCCCTGGGGTTAGTATTCTGAGTAAAGACGGCCTACTTTTTATTGTCTTCATGGATACTTTTCTTGATCTTTATCGTTTCGTTGCCTTTTGGAGCCTATCTTGTTTGGACATGCATGATGCATTTATTATATATCATGGTACCCTTGGCGAAGAAATAGAAAGTGCTGCCTCAATGCTATCGTGCATCTAATGCTGTGTCGCCGTCGGTGGCTTGCACTACATGTATCGTTTCTAATTAGTGAACTATGGATATAACAGTAAACTAGCATTAAACTGAAATGAGATTAAAAGCCCTGTGACTTTTGATCAGATTTTGATCTCAAGTTATTATGAAAATGGAAATCTCATTCCCAATTTTAAAATTCCAAAGGAATTCATTAAAATTATTGAATGTGATTCCAATTAGATAATTATTTTCATTCCAAACAAGCTGGTAATGATAAATAAGAATGGTAAGGAAGAGGAGAAATAGGAGAAAGGAAAAAAGATAGATACCTATTATGGAAGCCAATTGGCTGAATCTATTACATCTGGCCTCTCTTCAAGTGATCTCCCTTATAGTCTTCTAGTGACATTTTTGGTAACTAAAGGATGCTTGCACTTATAGTACTAGAAAGCTTTGGAACTGTTAGGGATTGCTCAAAAACTTCTTATAGAAGGATAAAAAGGGGAGAGGAAAGGAAGGGGAGGATTTGGTTGGCGGGTATTAATCAGATAAAGGGTAGTACATTAACGTTTTTTAACGCTGTCTTTTGCTAATACATATCAATTTATGTTCAGGCTTCATTTGCTCGGCATATGTCTAACCAAGGGTTTGATACGTGGATTGTTGAAGTGAGAGGTGCTGGATTAAGCAAGCGTGTAAATGAGATGAAGGCAAATGACCAGCCTTTAACTAGTCCTGTCATATGTGATACTGATTCTGGTCATAAAGCTAATTCAAATGGTGCAATGTTGGTCGAAGAACAATTAATTGGAAGTTCTAGTCCTACATTGGATTGTGAAACTACCAATGTTGATGAGAAAGTGATGAATACAGAGACTTGGAATGAACCAAAGTTGGTAACTAAGCTAACTGTAACCTTCATGCGCTTGGCTGAAAGATTTTCGGGCTATTTTAATGAAGGTCAATTAAGGGGTATCTCGGCTAGGTTCTTTTCTCAAACATCAAAACTTTTGGAAGACACTCGAGTATCTGAACGGTTTAATGAGATCACTGAAAAGATATCAGCTTTGCTGGAAACAAGACAAAATTCTGCTATTTCTGTGCAAATAAAAGATCTCAGTCAACGCTTAGTAACTGTGATTGAGGAAGGTCAGCGATCAGTTTCTCCACAGCTGTTTGACTTGCAAGAGCGCCTTTCAGCGATCATAGATGATTTCCAGAAACAGCTAGATCTGACTATTACTTATGACTGGGATTTTGATAACTACTTGGAGCAAGATATACCTGCTGCGGTGAGGTGACATAACCTCTTTTTGTGGCTTTAAACTTAAATTAGCGGTTTTTAACTGTATATGATCAGGTTAGATTCTTGAACCAGTTAGCATTTTGTGCAGATGGAATACATAAGACTTCAGTGTCAGAGTAAGGATGGAAAATTGCTCGCAATTGGACACTCAATGGGGGGAATCTTGTTGTATGCTATGCTGTCAAAATGTGGTAAGGTTTTCACATCTTTCTTTCATGGTGGATTTTTTTTCAATCATAGTAACTGTGGGACACTGGGACATCTATCAGTTCAGATACGGATTTTCTTATCATGCTATTTATACTTTTAATGTATGCTTGATTTAATGTTCTGGGTCTTCAGAAAATGCATATAAATAGCTGCATACTTGCATGGCATAATTTCAAATGCTGGCTTTACATGAATCATTGAGACTGCTGTTCCAGAACTCTGGTTTTAATTTGTATTCTTCCCCTTCAAGTTCTTACTTTGAGATATGTTGTTGCTTTGTCTCTCTAGCATAGAATTTGTCTAAACTCTGCTTCATAAATCAAAATTTTTTCAGATATGCCCTCAAGTCAAGCTTGGTTTCTTCTTAATTGACCTTTGTTACCATCACTGTTATTATTTGATCCCTTTCCTATTACTGACTAGAAGCCTTTAGTTCTTCTGGTTATAAGTACTCTGTGCAATAGATGACACATGTTTGATATTTGCTTAGTCAGTGATAATGTATCATGAATCTTGATGCCGAGAGTTATCAATTATACCTAGTGCTTGCTATCATTTCACTCAAGTAACAGTAAAGATATCTCATCTTTCAGTTCCATAGTGTCAATGGTATATCAGGCTTGCAACGAAATAAAGTGTCCTAATCTTGAAAATACACAGAAGACCTAGGTTTTTTCTGAAGGCCTTATGGAACTAACTTCTTTTTCTCTCATTGCTTAGCCCATGAAAAGATAAAATCTAAATTGGCTGGAGTTGTTACTTTAGCATCATCTGTGGACTACACAACATCCAAATCATCATTGAAGTTGCTATTGCCACTTGTAAGTTGTATAAATATGTGTATATTAAAATTGCATGAAGAAAATGTTACTGTGTTTTTTGGGCAAAAATGATGGAAGAGCTAAAGTTTGTTTATTTGTTGTGCAGGCTGATCCTGCAGAGGTTCTTAATGTCCCTGTTGTCCCTCTAGGAGCACTACTAGCAGCTGTTTATCCTTTATCTTCTCGTCCCCCATATGTCCTGGCGTGGCTTAATGATCAAATTTCAGCTCAGGATATGATGCATCCTGAATTGTTTGCAAAGCTTGTCTTCAATAATTTTTGTGAGTGCAACCTTGGTTTGCCTTTTTTATGTTTTTGGGTTGGGCATACTTTTATCGTGGACATGCAAGCATGTTACTAGTAACAACTAACAATCACCTATACATGTCTATTTATCTGTTTTGAATCAGATGAAGCTCTATCTCTTTCTTCCCTCGAGCCTTTTCTGGCACTGCAAATTACTGCCATTTTTTCTGTTTGAATCCCTGTAGATCAATAATCCAATGCTTCATATTTTGGGTAAAAATTGTAAAAAAAGGTTTCACACCTTTAATTCCACTTCAATATCCCACCTCAGTCCATTTAGTTTGCAAAATTCAAAAAGAAAGTAGAAAATTTGAATGAAGTAAATAGAAAAGGATATTGTAAGAATTTATGTTTTCATGGCTTTTTCTTATTTTTTATTGTTAATTTGGTAGTTGTGACTTGTGGCCCTCAAAAGAAGTTAAAAAGTTTGTTTGTGGACTGATTTTCTATACAAACTCAGATAGAAAACCAACTCCTTTTCACGTATTCTGTTTGAACCATGTAGAAAACCAACTGTTACTGTTTAGTTCTCTTCTTTTGCTATACATGGTTTGGTTGGTACCTGAGATATTTGGTTATATTCAAATTATAAAATAGAAAAACTCTAGTCTTAATTATTTCTTGACTAATTTTCTAATGTGAACTCCTTTTGTTTTCAACTATATACAAGGAAGATCTTCTGGCTGTACCATTATGCAAATACTACTTCAGCTTTTAAGTTCCTTTTGAATATTAACTGTATTCGAGATTTATTATCAGAAGATAGGTCTAATCTTGTCAACACCTCAACAGAATGTGCCGTTTATTTCCTTTTTCATTCTTTATCTTCCTTTTGCCCTAGTTTTGATTTTGTGATTCTCAAATTACTTTGCAGGTACTGTACCGGCCAAGGTAATCCTGCAACTAACAACCGCTTTCCGCATTGGGGGCCTACGCAACAGAACCGGCACTTTCTTTTACAAGGATCATCTGTGCAATTGTGATGTGCCAATCCTTGCACTGGCAGGAGACCTTGACTTGATTTGCCCTCCTGAAGCTGTGTATGGTAAGAGTTGAATATGCAAACAGTCTCGTGTTCAACTGGCTGGCTTCAACTAAATTTCCATGTTGAATGTGCAGAAACTGTAAAACTCATCCCAAAGGAGATGGTCACATATAAAGTCTTTGGAAAAGCTAATGGCCCGCATTATGCTCACTATGATTTAGTTGGTGGCCGACTGGTAAATTGTTGGCTTCTTTTTCTTTTGTTTGTATTTGAAGAATCAGCAAATTTCTGCCACCTAATCATCATGCATTGTGTTCTTTTGGTTTCTTATGCAGGCTGTTGATGAAGTCTATCCTTGTATAATACAATTTCTTTCCAGTCATGATTGCTTGTCGTCATCAAGTTCAGCTTGACATCTAGAGACCTTTTCCCGAATCCAGCAAAATTATATAATATACAAACCAAACATGCACTTCTGCGGAAGGAAAGTGGTGAAGGATCACGAATCACCACGAATGCCAAGGACAACAATTCTAACACAAATTAATGTAGACGTGTCGGGGTTGTAAATTGTCAACTATCCCAATTAAAATTTGTTGCACACATAACTGCAAGCTCACTATATTCAAATAAAGGTATATTTCTTCACCTATTTCCTTTTCTTGAGTTGTTGCCTTGAGGTCATTGAGATGTTTTGCATGTTTTCATTAAGATGTGTCCAAATATAACCATAGTTTACTTCGCTGGCCTTGACTCTGGAATAGAGCGTAATACCCTAGGAACTTCAGATTTTGCATTGACGATTAGATTGGCGCATGTAATGGCATGGCTATGAGATTAGTGATACAGTATGATCAAGATTAGCTACTTAGTTTCTGTGAGCTATATCAATGTCTATTCTTGGTGTCTGTTTAATGCCAGGTAAGCATTGACAAGCCGGCATTTCAGATTTTGCACCAAATCTTTTCCTATGATTACATGTGATGAATCCTTCTCCTGTGTTCATCACGTGTTTGACCCCAAGTCATTCCGCGTTCTAGTTCATTTCAGATTTTGTTGAAAATTGAAATACAAAAAAAAAATCATTTCCAATTATTTCTGGGTCGTTAAGTGTAAGTATAGAGAGATAATTTACTTGCACCCACCAATGCTAAATTTTTTTTGCTGTCGTGAAGTTATATGATTCATAATCATAATGCCCTGCAGAAAAGCAGAAAAGATCGAGTTTCATGGGATAAACAGCAATTGCTAGAAAGTATCAGACATAAATTTGATTTTTTTAAAAAAAAACTGTTCCTAGCAATCTGAGTCTTCTCTGTACATGCGTTCATGGAAAACAATGCTGCAAGTAAACAACAGTAATGGCTAACCATAGCAGACCGAGAGCCACGGTGATGCCAAAACTCTAGTGGCAAATGTAATTTGGCATAAATGAGTACATTGTATGCGAATAAAGGTGAAAACTGTACAAGGGAGATAGGAAGGGAGGAATTTTAGATCGGAAGTCCATCGTCATCACTAGGTTTTAAGAACTGGAGTCTTGCAAACAGGGCAAGCATTTTTTAGCAAAAGCCATTGCTTTATACAGCACATGTGATAGCTATGGCCGCACTCCAGCCTTCCTGTTTCATCGTTAACTTCGTATTCTTCCTATATGATGACGATAGTGCAGTGAATACATTTACTAAGCTGGAAAAAAATATTAGAGAAGAGAACTAGAAGGACCTACTTGACAAATGCTGCATTTCAATTCCATCTCAGTTGATAAATGTCTCGCGGAAGAACCAAAAACTGAATGCTTGATTTTCCGAAGACTGTATACAATATCTTCCTCTCTCAACCCTGTGCTCACATACCCAATTTTGTCACCTAATTCAAGTAGTTCCTGTGAAGGTGGTATGAAGTGAGACGATGTCTTTAAATAAAGCAGAAGAGTAGAATAGTACTGCACGGAAGAAAATTAAACACCTCATATGACATATTATCAACATCAAGTCGCCAGTCCCTGAACCTGTCATATATATCCAGTCCTCCACCTAACAGAACTCTAGTCTGAAACATCATAATCTGTAGTTTTGAAGAAAATTTGGGTGAGATAATTTATATAAGCCAATAACGCATCTTGAAATGTGCATCATTAAGTTATATACATAATTCTTAGTTGCAACATTTGCAGCATAGTAATTATATATCAAAACTCTGAAGATTGTTTAAAGTATGATAATTTATTTAAGCAAATTACAACACCCACAAGCCTAGAAACCATTTTAGATTTGCACTTTTATTCGCATAAACAATCAATACCTTAATATCAATCTCTCCAACCTGTTTGAAATAGGTAAGACATTATGATTCCTGTAGTCCATTTGTATTACAGTCTGTGTAGTGAATATAAGCAACAAGCAAACCATGGACCTTCACATCATACTGGAAAGCATGATACAGACATATAATTACTAAATGGACAACATGTGAAAGAACATGACAAAGTGCAAAAGTGCACAATAATGTCATATCAAGCCAATCAATAATTGCAATAGACTAGTGCACAATGTCTTATATCCTAGCTTGAATAAGATGTAAGGTTTTGATATATTTTATTCATTTTCATCTTCCATCAGTTCCATGCATATTTCCATTTGGACAATTTTGAGGTTTCAACAAATTTCAGTTTAGTTACGTTGTGATAATTTTAACCAAATAGGTTAGAAAAACTCCATAAACATATGAAAAAGTTAAAATAGCTCAAACTAGCTCAAGAAAAAAAAAGCACACTAATCAACTTAAAAAGTTAATGTGCGTTGATCTAGAAGAGTATAACTGGTGGTTTCTGATTATGCAAAAAAAATGAAAAAAAGTGCAAAAAGTAAACAGCTTCTCTATGTGGATTTAGACTAGTATCTCAAGCAGATATATATAATATCATAAACTCAAGTGTACCCCTTTGTAGAAGAATTGGTTTCTAGTTTTACAAATTATGCTACAATTTAATAATATGCACAAACAGAGACTATGTCAGTATGTCTTCAATTTTAAGTTATTATAGATAAAAGTGTGAGGTGTTGCTTTCATTTTTTAGCACTCTCTTCAAGAAATTGGACTGGTTAAAACCTTTTTAACTTGGTATGATGAGCTAAGGCATTGATAAAATAAGCAAAATATCATGCCAATCAATTAATTCATTTTTAACATTTCTTTGGAGTGCTAAATATGTGGTCACTTAATCTTCTCCAACCTACAAACAGTACAATAAGTCTCAAGTCTTAAGAACAATATATTATAATTAAACCAATCCAACTAGGTATAACTGGACATAGTTGAAAAGTCCTGAAACTACCAAATAGTAAGCATCTAAAACTGGCCAAAACTAATTAAAATAGCCAGGAAATTTATAAATTCACTGACATTAGATTGATTTGACTTAAACTTCAAGTTAAGTAGATGGAGCAAAATTTCAGAAAATAATGGAAAACAGAATTACCCATGCAAGTCAAATCTAGAACCAAATTGAATTTTTGCAATTACTATAGAGAAGGTCAAAAGCTTAAAGCAAATTCATTTAGCATATTGTTTGTAGGAATGTCGTACAACAAAAATCCCAACGAGTTGTGTTGGCTACATAAATCTTTTCTCATAGTGAGACCTATCTAAGACAATATCTCCAGTTATCCAAGGCCATCAAAATCATTTGATTGCCATAGAGGAGTTAAGCATTGATCTTGAAGGATATATATTTTTAAAAAATATGTTTTCTCAAAATATGGATTCAGACATTTCTTAATTAGCATAAACCACTATATCCTATACTTTGCAATACCCTGTCTATTATTTCATAGGCATGTGAGATATTCAGGAATCAGCAATTCATGGTGAATCCTATCGTAGTTTTCATGTTACACTCACATAAATTAAACCCATGTTTTATGAGAATTTCAAAACATTTGAAATAATTACACTCCATTTGCTCTTTTAATGTATGTTGATATAATGAAGTAAGAATTCATTTCCACTGCTATCATAAATAGCTTTGATATCCTCACACAGAAACAGATGAATACCAAAATGTTGAAAACAACAATCTGAAGCAACATTTATTTTAAACAAATCCACTTCACCCTATAAACCATCACCACTTAAACGCAAAACCTTGACTTGCTGAAAGGCACAAGAATTTCACAATTTACAGCACTAGCAAGTGAAGGAGAATAGAAAATAATATCTCTTCAACTTACTCAATATCATCAAGAACTAAATATACATGTCAGTCATGGATTTATTACCATAGGTAGAATTTCTCAACACAAAGAATGTGTTTCGAATTTGATATTTTAGATATAAAGTTCTAAAGATTCTTGTGGGCAAAGGAAAATGATGTGAGAAGAGCGTGTCTTGGAAATATGAATTAGGAATAGCTAGTTTAGAACAATTAAGTGAACCTAATAATAACCAGAAAACACCAAAAGGTTAAAAGGCTTATAGATAAAATAAGAGTGTGAATTACCTCCTCAATCCCACCAGGAGTGCGGTGATATCCTCGCAAGTGGCGAAGGTGTCCCGATGGTAAGAGGTCAGGTCCGAAAAATGGTCTATCGAGATCTGGAGGAGAATCCATGAAGGATGAGGCTTGTTCTTGGTGGCTGACCCTTCTAGGAATGTAAGGCCTCTGCCATAACAGACAATATAATACGTTAAAGCAAAAAACCAATCAGAAATTGCTTCTATAGCCTACACTCGCCAATACGGAAAATATGTAATATATAGAGAAAACAAACATTCCTCAATATCTAAACTTCTTCAAACGAGAAGAAGATGCATTATTTTTTAGTTGCAAAGGATTGGCCGACGAAATAACAAATAACATCCAAAATTTCATACTTCAGAAGAATAAATGAATTCAGCATCTGAATTGCAGCAGTGAAGAATTTAAAGAAAAAGAAGCGACCTTTTGCAATACAATACGACAGCAGAACAAAGAAACGGCAGGAGGAATGCAGGATATACTACCTCTCTGTGGATCCGCTCGGCAGCATCCACAGGCCTTCCTCTCCCGCCCATCGGCTGGTGCGCCACGACGCAGTCCACCGACGCCTCCGCGGCGAACGGAATCCCGGGGGCACACCACACGTCCCCACCCACCTGTCCCCTCCTCTCCTTCTTCTTCTTCTTCCCCCTCCGCCGCCGCGCCCGCTTCCCCTGCCAGTCCGCCGACGACCTCACGGCAGCAACGGCGGGCGCGAACGCCTGCGAGGCAGACGCGGACGCGCACCCCAGCCCGCGGAAGGCCGCAGCCGCGATCCCCTTCTTCTTTCCTCCAGGCGGCGAGGGCGGCAGGGGAGGAGGGGAGGCAATCAAGGGGTTCCAGTCGGCGACAGCGGCGTGGGGCCTGGAGGAAGAGGAGGAGGAGGAGCTGAAGAGGAGGCGGCGGAGGCTGCAGCGGGCCGACGACGGAGAGACGGCGTCGGCGGGCGCCATGGCAAGCTACACGAGAGCACACTATTCGATTGGGCAGAAGAGAAGAGACTCTGGGACTGGGGGGCAATTTGGGAGAAGAAACGAATAATATGAGGGAATGGCGTGGAAGAATGAGAAAGAGGACAACTCAGAGTAAATACAATAAATAATTGGGGTTTTCTATAAAATAAATATTATAGTCTTATAGATGGAAAGAGAGAGAGAATAAGGAGAAAAATAGGGATCGGTAAATAAATAGAAGCGGAAGCTTTTGTTTTTTGTTTGTAGGCGTTTCGTTTGAGCGATCGAGATTAATTAGAAGGATAACATAGAAAGAAAACAAAACTTCAGTTTGATTTGCAGCGGGAATAAATTATAAATAGACAAAAAACATTTTTTATTTAAAAATAACATCATAATTAAATCAGACATATCCAAGTAGCGTCATTATTTATTTTAAAAATAGCACCATAATTAAATCTAGAGCCTCAGTGTCTCGCTACCGCGGAGCGCAGTGGCCTAGGGGTGAGCGGATCTGAATATTTTGTATTTTTCATAATACTCGAAGCCCACTTGAAACTTGTGGTGTAGTACCAGTTTCGGATACTATGTTGGAATCTGTACCTTGAAATCTGTAAATTTACAAGTTTCGGATACCTTGTTGGAACTTGTTTATTTACAAGTTCCACGGTATAAGTGCTGATACCGATTTCGATTTCAATTTTGGGTACTCAATGTCTTGGACCTGGTACCGAAACTAGTGTTAATCAGTTTCTTAATTTTTATCTCGGACTGTATTCGAATTTAATTCGGGACTAACCGGAACCTACTTGATAGGTTTAAATCCGTTTCGGGTCTACCCGATACCCATGCACATCCCCTACAATGACCGTCCCTTGGCCAATCTTATGTGGCTAGTAGTCACAGCTAACGTGCAGTCTCGCGTCGTGATTTCGTCCACTCATGGCATTCCGCAATCACCTTTGACATGAATCAAATTCTCCTCTTCCTCATAAGTTCCCTCGCAAGTCGACGAGTTGTACCAGGTTGTCAACCGGTTGTTCCAGGTTATCTTGGGTGTTGTCGACATCCAGTGCGAGAATATGTGTGTTGTCTTTGTCCATTGTTGTTAGCATATAGACTGGTTATTCTTGGATTATTGACATTCAAGGCGGGCCAGGTGTGTTGTCTTTGTCCCTTCTTTATTGCCATATGGACGAGTTGTGCCGGGTTGTCGACACCTGGACGAGTTATGGTAACAGACACATCTTTCATCATATGAGTCGAGTATCGATGTAGACAATTTTATCAAAAAAATATTTTTTTGGTTAGATTTTGTTTTAAAATGCTTATCCCGAGACGATTATATAAAAAAGTGCTCCTATTAAAAACGTTGTTCTTGGGATAAATTGCGAGTGCAAATTTTAATCCATCAAGAATAAATTTTATAAAAGAGTTCATCAGTATATTAGTTTGCTTTGTCAAATTTTGTGTTATACCTAATCTGATAAGTAATGCCACGGCTTTTATTTATCCCGAGTCCAAGCACTCCTCCCCAAAAAAATAAATACCTTTCCACTGTGACAACCAAATTTGTCTTCTGCTTGCAGAACATCTTTTTACAAATGAGACCGATTCTTTCCCTTTTTCTTTGTTTTTAATCAGAAATAGAAATTTGAAAAGATTGCTTCTTGCTCGCTCATTAATTATAAAAACTTTGGGCAGCATTTATTACAAATAATATTGGCAATATCAAGTACTAATTAATGAGCTGTCTCAGTTATTTCAATTTTCCACTGTCTGTAGCTTTCAACTTCCACTTTTTTAGGAGCTCTTCCTCCTACTTCTCACTTTTGTCTAATTGTCTCTCCTGTCTTCTCCGGCTGGTGACATTTTTGAACAACAAGTAACTTTTCCTATTACACCTCTTTCTTTTCATCATTTCCTGCAATTTTTTTTGTTGGTTGAAAAGCTTGTAACATGATTAGTGATCTATATATCTGCTTATTTCAATTCAGAATGTCAGGCCTGCATGCATTAATTGTCAAGTGCTGGTGTTGGATGAAATCTTACTGTAGGTATCATCTCAGCAGCACATGTTCTTAATTATTGGGCAAGACATGTGAAATGATCTCTCAGTGCTTGCCAACTATATGCTATGCAAATGTGTTGTTTATTCTCTGTTCATCCGGAACTCACCTGTGGAGTGGGAATGAAGTGGGCCTTTGGTCAATAGACGAAACCCTTATCGGTTGATCCATTAGAAATGCCTGTTGATGAGTGTGTTTAAGGCTTAGGCAATCAAAACTCTGCCACTATTAATAGTAGGTGGTTCTTGTAGTTTTGACATGTTCAATCTCACTTTATCTATGGTAAGTGGTAACCAATGTTATCAAACTTGAAAATCAGACTCCAAATATACTTAAGGCAAATACATTGCTTATTGTTTGACATTATTTTGATGATGAATTCCACAAAGAACAGGACATTCTTCCTCTCATATTTATCCATTCCCTTCTTGTCTGTATTCTTCCTTTCTACTTAAACAATAGAGACAAAGTTCTGCATTTAGGTCAAAGAGCAGGTACAAATCATGGGTGCTCTACACTATAATCAATTGAAATCTTTGCCTCGATTTGGCTGAGAGCTAAAATACTTTCACCACCACTAAATTTGTTTACAATGGCAAGAGAGTAGGTGAAATAGTGTTTTCATACTACCATATGTGTTTTATATGCAACAGTTGTGTGATGTGATCACCTATCATTCCTCTGTACCAAATCATACCATGATAAGGATTTGTCACTCTTATGGGTTCACTAGTTCGTATCTCAAATCTAATCCCAAATCTAACACAATCGTTATCCATTTGTAAGAACTAATGTTTTTGATCCTGATGCATTGCACACCAATTATTGAATCTTTACCTAATCCTGTGACATATATGTTCCTTCTGATCATGTTGACAACATACATACAGTCGCCAATTCATAAAGCTATGTGCTGAAATGCTGAATGGAAATGTGTTCCTAAAGCAAGTTACTTACATTAGGTTTCCTCCTAATGTTAGGTTGGCAAGCACCATTTCAATCCATTAATACAAGTATACAAGGCACAAGGTTGACTTGTTGAAAGATAAGAACAACTTTATTGGTTGTCAATCATAACACACTTTTGCCCATACTAAAGAATTAATTAATGTCCCATAGTTTTGCTGTTGTTATTATTATTGTTATTTCTCCTTGTGGGCAGAACATGCATGCCAATTGGAAACTTAAGCATGCAACTCTATTTAGTAAATTGATGATCAACAGAATTGAAGTGCAGTGAAGGCAATTTTGTCTGATGAATTGAACTGGAGGTCAGTCATGATGGGTTCAATCATTGCATTCATCAGAAACAGAATAACTCGAGTCATCCAGAACAAAAGAAGCAATACATTGCAAGCAAGTTTCTCAACTGCCTTTATCTTTATTTTGCATCTGCAACAAGTTTCTTGTGCTTTGCCTCACTTTTAACCAGGTCCACACCATAAAAGCATGGAGTTAATGGCACAGTTTTGGGAGGGTGGCCCTTCCCTCTACTGTATTTGTTCATGATAAGAATGAAAGATGCATTAATATCAAATGACACAAATTTGAATTGATTCATCTGGTAATGGTAGAGATAGATTTTAAAGAGGCATTGGGCAATGGGC
Source organism: Canna indica (assembly GCA_034359265.1). NCBI lineage: Eukaryota > Viridiplantae > Streptophyta > Magnoliopsida > Zingiberales > Cannaceae > Canna > Canna indica. The sequence goes on from CP136890.1 coordinate 12,305,765, forward strand.
AATATGTACCATTCTCTGCAACTTTTGGCAATCAGCATGATGAGACTTGTTAACAGAAAAGTTAGCTCATATCTGCAGCATATGCTATTTTGAGAGGCAAAGCAGAGTCCAGCCTGCCACCAGGTTAAGGTGGAATGGAAGAGTCATGGATATATTGGAGATCTACCAAGCTCTAAAGTTTTTTGAAGTGTGTATTGCTGATATCTTTGACTAGCTTTTTTTTTATCTTTGTATTGCTTTGATGGTACTATTTAAACTCACTTTTTTCAAGTTGAAATCATTCCTAGGTCCAATTTGTTCAAGTTTTCAGATCCAAATTCATATCAACTGACCATAGTTGGCATGCAATTTTGACTGCAAGCATACTGGATACTGTAGCTAGTTTTGAGGCAGTGAGATTTTATATAAGGCTACAAGTTGGGCTTGACTTACTCTTTGTTGGCCCATTGACCTGAAATCTGAAACTAGTGATCAGTTCAGGAAGAATTTTGACTGCTACTGCAAGGTTATTTTGCAGTGGATTAGTACATTTTTGTTACTTTGTCAAGCCCTAGCAAATTGCTTCTACATGTTTTAGTATTATTTTCTCAACACCATTTTTTTTTCTTCTTCATCTTCGCATTCCAACGCCATTAACTATCGTCAAAAATTTTCTGCCGGTATAAGAATGATTTCTTGTAGTGCCGGCATGCATCTCGAAAAATCAAGTTTGATAATACTTCATAACAAATAATTGGTAGAATTCAACCGTATATAATTAATTCATTTTTCCAACATTTATTCATTCATTTAAACATAACATGCTGGTTTGGTGGCAACATTTTGTATGTTTTTTAGAGGTCTAGGGTTCAAATCCTAGTATAGTCACTTATTGTGACTTTCTTTGTTAAAGAAAAACATCAACATGTTGGACTAGCACTTTGGGCTCGACAGTAATGAACCCGACATCTTCGGGATTGGCCTTGACCCATTCTGAATATATCCACACGTGCGAGATTCAAGGAGGCATCATCGTCCAAGTCATCCCTTATCGATCTTGCACTATATATATATATATATATATATATATATATATATAGACACGACGCACATCAGATATATTCTCCTTTCGATTCCAATTCCATACTCATGCCTGAAATTCTTTCTTAATTATTTGAGCATCAGAGTGTTTGCAGGTCCCCCACCGGAGTCGCACCGACCAAGAGACGCGCATGATTGCATCATCTCGGCTTCAGGAATATATATATATGATCCATTTTAATTTAATATGGGAAAATAATCCAAGTAATATCATTACTAGAATATACCACATCAGCAACGAGGATCAACGATGGCTGGAAGAGCCGTCAGAATAAGTCACGGCTTTGCGTTGGCCCAGTCGACCGTGTCTGATGGAACTAAATCAGTCGTGTGTCACATACGACCGCACAAAGCCGTCGCTCATAGATCATGGCGCGCACGGCGCACGAATTAAAATGGGTTAGTAGCCACGGTTTAGCGGGGGCCTCGTAGCCGTTGGTGATGAGAGTAATCGTGCGCGCGAAATAAAATAGGTTAGTAGCGATGGCTCCTTTACGCCGTCGGTGATATGCGAAGTCATTAGCCACGACTAGTTGCGACCGTCGTTTATTATTTAATGCCACGAACGCAGCGCGAATATATAACTCTCTTAACCGACGGCTCTGCGAGTCGTAGGTGATAATAAAGTTACATATCCACGGTGTTCCAACGGCCAATGCGCCGTCGGTGAAAATCCTTTTTATTTGCGTTCGCGCCCGACCCTTCCTCTTTCTTCCTCGTCATTCTCTACTCGCCGTTGTCGCCGCCGTCCGTCGCTACTGAGTTGCTGGGGAGTCCTTGCATGTTGCCGCCGCTGTCAATCGCCGCTGGTGAACCTTCCGGTATGCTCGCTTCCTCTCCTCCTCCGTTAAATCCCCACAGCGCCGCTGCCGCCCTTTCCACTCGCGCTGCCTCTCCATGTAAGCGTCGACCTGGCATTCATCTCAACGCTGGCCTCAACCCAGCCGGCGCCGCATTGGGGCCGATTACCATCAGCCCCAATACCGACAAGCAGTAGCCGGCAATGATGTCGGCTACTGCTTGATTAGGGTAATTAACCCCTAATCAAACTGTGATTAGGGTTTAATAACCCTAATCACAGTTTGATTAGTTTTTTTAATTATTTATTATTAATTTTTAGAAATTAATTATTAATTAGGTTAATTATTAGTTTAATATTAATTAATTAGTCGCGCAGAATCGTCTACTAAGGACTCGCGTCGGAATCGTCCATTTTGGACTCGCACCGAAATCGTCCACTTTGGACTCGCGGTCAAATCGTCCCTGGTGGACTCATGTCGGAATCGTCCACTTTGGACTCGCGCGGAATCATCCACAATGGATGGACTCGTGCCGAAATTGTCCACTTTGGACTCGAGCGGAATCATCCACTATGGACTCGCACCGGTATCCATAAAGTTAGAAAAAAATCAAGACGGGTTGATACGTTTCACGTACGATCGACGAGTCAAGTTTTAATTTTGCAAAACCTTAGATCCGTACAGGGGTTATATGTTCGTGTAAACGAAGTTAATGATCTTTTATACGATGTACAACCCTTGAATTGTCCCTAATTGGACAATTTGGGAGCACAGTTATTTATATTGCACTTAGTTTATTTTTTTTTAGTCATTAACTTCATTTTTAAATTTTGTCTTGTATCTCTCTTATTCTCCGATACGCGCCCAGATGATATGCGTATTCAGAGAACTATAGGGAGATGCTGCCGAAACTTAGAATGAAGTTAATGACTAAAAAAATACCAAGTTCAATATGAATAACATGAATCCCGAATAGAATAGGATCATCCCACCTAAAGATATTGTAAACTTTTTGACAGAACATGTCGGGCGATCGAAGTTGGATGTACCGACGAATTCATCATGGAGCTAATAGACGAATTTCGAGTAGGCGTAACTTACTTCTTAAATTTCGCCTACTCGAATGAAAAATTCCTTAGTGGTGATAAAATTCGATGTCCATGCCGAAAATATTCGAACATAAGATTTTTGGACCGAGAAACTGTCACACTGCATATGTATACAAAAGGATTCACACCAAGATATTTTGTATGAAATTATCACGGAGAGTCACGTCAAGTCGGGACGTCGAGCAATCCTGTTGTCCAAACTCATGGTGAATCTTCTTCTGCTGATGTTTTTTCTTCCAATCCACCTAATCCTTATAGAACAATGATTCTGGATAGTCTTGGAGGACAATTCCATTTAAATGATAATATTGAGTCAGTTACTGAGACGGTAGTGCCACCAGATACTATGACAGTTAAAGTCACTGAAGAACAACTTGAGATACAGATTGAATTGCCGAATAAGGAAGCTGCAGAATTTTACGAGATGTTGAAAGCTGTCAATGAACCTTTGTATGAGAATTGTCCTAATTATATAAGATTTTCGGTAATGACACAACTCCTGAACATCAAGTCTGATTGTAATATTGGCGGGGTTGCGTTTGATCGGATTGCAAGCTTTATCAGTGGTATGTTACCTCCAAATAACAAGTTTGAGCCAACCTTTTATAAGACAAAAAAGTTGATGAAGAAATTAGGGCTTGGGTACGAAAAGATACACGCGTGCCCAAATAACTACATTTTATATTATAAAGAAAATGCATAGTTAGAACAATGCCCGGTATGTGAACATCCTTGTTACAAGGAGAAGAAATTGATCCAACAAAAAAATATTCCCTTTAAGGTGCTTCGGTATTTTCCACTGACACCGAGACTTTAAAGGTTATTCATGTCGGAAAAGACTGCCCCCTATATGAGTTGGCATGCAAGAAGTCGTGATGATATAGTAATGACGCATCCATCCGACAGTGAAGTATGGAAACATTTGGATATGTGTTAATTATCCATCATTTGCTGGGGAGACTAGAAATATCAGGTTAGGATTGTGCACAGATGGTTTTAATCCGTTTGGTAATTCGGCAACTCTGTATTCAGTATGGCCAGTGTTGTTAACAGTTTATAATTTGCCGCCCTCAATGTGTATGAAATATGAATTTATCTATCTTTCGATGATTATTCCAGGTCCTAGGAGTCCTCGCAAAGAAATTGACATATTTCTCCGTCCCCTAATTGATGAACTCAAAACATTGTGGACTGGGGGAGTTGCCACTTATGATTGTTACCGGAAGCAAAACTTCACTTTACGAGCTGTTATATTATTGATAATCAATGATTTCTCGGCCTATGGCATGTTGTGTGGTTGGAGCACGCATGGTCGACTCTCTTGCACATATTGCATGGAACACTCAAAATCCTTCAGTCTTGAGAATGGTCGGAAAATTTCCTTGTTTGATTGTCATCGCCGATTCCTACCGTCTAACCATCAATATCGAAGGAATCATGACAAATTTATCAAAGATAGAGTCGAAAGAGATGAGCCACCACCGATGTTGTCTGGTGAACAGATGTTAGCATGTGTTCAATTACTTCCAGATATTACTTTTGGTCGGAATGTAAGAATCTTAGGCTTTGGTCAAACACATAACTGGGTGAAGAAAAGTATTTTTTGGGAATTGTCCTATTGGAGTTCATTACTGATTCGGCATAATTTGGACGTCGTGTACATTGAAAAAAATATGTTTGATAATATTTTTAACACAATGATGGATATTTTCGGCAAAACTAAAGATAATGTGAAGGCCCGACATGATGTAAAATACTTTGTAAGAGGCCTGAGTTAAAGTTGCAAGAGGTCAACGGACGATTTCATAAGCCAAGAGCGTCGTATGTGTTAAATAAATAACAGATGAAAGATATGTATCAATGGATCAAAGAACTCAAATTACCCGATGGATATGCCTCAAACTTATCTTGATGTGTAAACGTCGATGAATGCAAAATATTGGGGATGAAGAGCCACGATTGTCATGTATTCATGCAAAGATTGCTTTCGGTTGCGTTTCGAGATCATCTACATGATAAGATTTGGGGTTCGTTGACAGAGTTAAGTATGTTTTTCAGAAACATTTGTGCAAATGTACTTCGAGTCGAAGATATGACATCACTTGAAAATAATATTGTTGAAATCATATGCAAGCTGGAGCAGTTTTTCCCTCTTGCATTTTTTGACTCGGTGGAGCATCTACCAATACATTTGGCATACGAGACACGAGTTGGTGGCCCCGTTCAATACCGATGGATGTACTTATTTGAAAGATACATGAATCGTATGAAGAAAAAAGTAAAGAACACCGTCGCAGTTGAAGGTTCCAAATCAGAAGCATATATATATAATTCAAGAAATTTTAACTTTCTGCTCATTTTATTTTGAATCAACCATCAAGATAAGACTTAATCGTCTTCCACGGAATGACGACGGGGGAGCTCGACCATTAGACGGGGGAGCTGGACCATCAGATGGTTGTTTAAATATCTTTTGTTACCCCGGTCGTGCTTTGGGTTCTCGTTCATCTCGATTCTTAAATGATGAAGAGTACCATTTGGCCTACTTGTACATTTTACTAAACTGTCCAGATATTGAGAAGCTCATTGAAATATTTGACATTAAGATGGTGACAAGATACTCAATTTACAACGATGAAGAATTAGAAAAATTACGGAATTATGAGTTCCCTAATTGGTTTCAAGCTTACAGCACAAAACACAGAGGCGAAATAGATAACCAAATCTTTGAGTTTGCTAGCGGACCGACACGACTTGTACAGTGTTATAATGATTATTTTGTCAATGGATATAAATTTCACACACTTGAATATTCATCTACAAAAAAGACTATGAATGTCGGAGTCTGCGTCAAAGGGACAACGTATGCTGAATGTGATGTTGACTTTTATGGACTATTGGAAGAAGTCATTGAATTACAATTTGAGCGGTGCATGAGCGTCAAAGGGACAATTAAAGATATCTTTTGCTGTGCATGAGCGTCGTATGGTATGTATAATTTCCTTACTTTTAATTAAATTATATATTATGTATAATGATACTAATGTATTTGTTTTCTAACGTAAGACGCGCATGACGGAGGACGGCACCGTCCGACGCCCGTCGATGATGGAGGTGTTTGAGCGCACCCACCGTCGTCGACGAGGAGCGGGGGACTACGTTGATAGCAGAGCCTCGTATATAATGGTAAGTAATTATATATGTCTATTTGATTTACTCAATTTTTATTTATAGTTTATATATATTTAAAATATAAACACGTGTAGAAAACTTATTCGAAGACTGTGATCGAGCGTGGAGGGACATCAGAGGAGTTCGACGCAGGAGCTTGGGTGGAGGCAGCAGGTGGCTGGGAGCACGGCCGTGTTTATGGCTTTGCAGACAGTGGCCATGCACGCGTCGTGCTCGGGCCACTTGGGGCACCGACCCCTCCGACTGCGGGTGAGCGGCCGTGGTCATCCCGAGCGTAGGATCAGAGCCGGATAGCGGCAATGGAGTTGGAGTTCACCCAACAGAGATATGCGATGGAGGAGCAGAGACACGCGATGGAGGAGAGGATGAAGGAGCAGAGGTTGACGATGGAGGAGCAGATGCAGGAGCAGAGACGGCCGAATGACAAGTTGAGACAGACGATCCAGAACATGTAGACACTCCTCACTCAGATTGCGTCTCAGTCCGGCTTTCTACCTATGATGTCGCAGCCGTCGTCCTCCTCGACCCAATCGACGCTCCCGACCTAGTCGTTGTCGACTCCACCGCCTCCACCGTCGTCGTGAGATTTTGATAAATTTTATTTTGTTTATATTTTGATACTTGACATAGATGATATTTTGATACTTGGATATATTTTGATACTTTGATATATAGATGATATTTTGATAATTGTTTGCCTTCGGTTTGAGGCTGAGATTGATGATATTTATGTAAAACTTGTATGTTTGGTTTCAAATGCATGTGCATTATGTTTTCTGATTGTAATATGTGATTGAAAATAGGTTGTAGTCGATATATCATTGTATATAGGAATTTATAAATTTTTTAATTTTTTCAGTTACAGGATAACATCTTTACCCACGGTTAACCATCACTAAGCCGTGGCTGAAAGCCTATCGTAAATGGCTGATGGCCTCGGCAGGACCAAATATCACGGTTGCTAATAGTATCACTGACGGCTGTGAGCCGAGGCTGATGTGTTGGTATCAGTGACAGCACCTAGAGCCGTTACTGATGATTTTAAATCAGCGACAGTCCACGAGGCTGTCGCTGATGATTATGTATGACGGTCGTGCGCGGACGTCACAAAACATCTGAGACGCGCATATCAGAGACGGTTTTTTGCCACAGTTGACGTCGTCCGTGATATGCATCACCAATGGTTCAGCCACGGTATCAGCCGTCGCTGATGGCCACAATTCTAATAGTGTACATGTATATCGATAACAACTTGGAAATATATGTGTTCACACTAACCATCAATTCAGACCGATAGTCATCGTTCCTCCCTGTATACTCTCAATTAGTCAACGAACATTGACGCCGACATGGCCACAAAAGTCTCAATCCATTGACACATCTGGTCCAAAGCTAGCTGGGAACGGGAGACGATGACTGTATACAACAATTAACATAAACGAGATATAAAGCCGGTCCTGTCAATTAAGAAGAACAGCTTGCCGGAGAAGACTAGAGCTCCAGTCAACTATATGCATCATGAACTGGACTGGTTTTAAAGTGCAGAGCCAACTAGCAACCATATGCATGCAGTTCAAGTAGAATTTTACCTGTCGTGGTAGAACTTATCAGTCATCTAGCTAATCTTTGACTGAAACAAATCCAGTTTCAGAAACGTACCTGTATATATAATATATATGCATGCAGCTGTACATGTCTTTAAATTAAGTTTAATTATAATTAACCTGCTCCTGCTATTTGAATTTTTATTGTTGCCCATGTGATTCCATGATATTGACTAATGTTCAAATTCACCAACGAGCTTCTCTTGTGTGTATGCGTGTGTTGCAATTAAACAATATTAATCCTACTTTATAAACTCAATTAACCTCGATGTCTTTCTCTCTTTTGTTGGTAACAATAATATTATATATATATATATATATATATATATATAATGAGGCCACGGAGTTCTTACTTAGAATATACATACTTGAAGGACTTGGTCTTTTTTTCAATTATTTATAATTAACACATCATGGCGCATACAGTGATGTCCACATGCATCTAGAAAATATATATCTTCAATGCATGGCCTTCGGTGATCAGAAGCAGCTGTAGCAGCAGCAGCCAGCATGCAAGCGGCTCTTCCTGTTGATCCCAAACCCAAATCTCATTTTGGCTTTTATGTATGTGTGTTTGAAGTGGGTTTATTATAACTAAGAATTGACTTTGACTTCCAGATGATCCATCTGCCAACCAGATTAGAAATTAATGTACTATTAATTGCACTATAGTCTATATTTCGTATATGCCAGCTCATTTACCAAATCCATCTGCAAGCAGATGTTTCATTTGTTTGTCAATTTATATATATATATAACACGTAATATATGTTTAAGGTATAATCTTTATTCTTGTTGTCTTCTAATTAAAAAAGAAAAGAAAAGAAACTTGCTTCTTGTTGGTGCATGTCAAGGAATTGAAGCTACATAAACAGCCCAATATTTCAATTGGTGAAATTACTTGGATAAATAAAACATAACTAATTATTAGAAAATACATTAATTAATAGCTGTATAAAACATTTTGGAGCAGCTATATATATTTAGATCACTAGGCTTCAATTTTTCCCTCTCTCTTAATAGTTAGTATACACAAACCCACATTGACTTGAAGTCCGATGACTAGTTGATCGACTACCCTAACCTACGAAGCTTCGTTATCATCTTCTCCTCCGATGATATCAAATCCACGTCGTCTCTATTCCTCTTCCCAATTCCGCCATGCAAAGCAACTTTTCCATGCACTTCATCGCCGCCAATGGCCGCCGCCGATGGAGTATTTCCAACAATGTCGACGCCAAAGAGCCTAAAGACCTGCACAGGCGGTGCTGGAACCACCGCCCTCCCCCGACCAGCTCGCACATTGGAGTCGATGAATAGCTGCTTCTCGGGACCGGTTGACCGCTGGAAGGTGACCACGTCTCCGGCCTCGAGGCCTTTCTCCTTCACAAATCGACTCCAGCCTTTGGTTAGCACGTAGCTCTGGCTGCTGTTCCAGTACGAGTATCGGAATCTCCACACCTTCCCGCAAGCGTCCTCGAAGTTTAGCAGCAGCCCCTTGGTGGCGTGACTGGCGTCGCTGCTGGCCTTCTGCAGCGGGAAGTACTTCTCGGCGTGCTGCTTCGGTATCACCAACCTGTTGAGCTTGCCGACGTCACTCGGCGTCACGGCCTTGTCGAAGAGGTGCTGCCTCTGTGTGCCACCAGCAGACGACTGATCCGGAGCTGCAGCGCGAGAAGGAAGAGCAGGACTCTTCTTCTTGACGGCGCCGAAGGATCGCTTGCTCTGCTGTAGCTCGTCGTGGTAGGTGTGCTTCCTAAGCATGTCTACGATCTCCAATTTGGACCGAGAGCCGAGGAAAGCGAGCTCGGCCGCGTCGTCGTCCTCGGCCTCGTTGAGAGGCTTGAAGTTGGTGATGGCGTCGCGGCCGCGGAACCGCTGCACGGCGGCGTCGTAGGCGCGCGCGGCCTCGGCTTCTTCGTTGAAGGTACCGAGCCAGACGCGCTGGTGCTTCTCGTAGATCTGCGCGCCCCACCGGCCGTTGGGCTGCGGGACGACGCCCTTGTACTGGGAAGACGGCAGCTTCCGGCCGGACTCGGCCTCGACGCCGACCTCAGGGTCTATGACGTCGCTTGCGCCACTACCGACGCGCTGCAAGCTCTTGGGAGCAGCTGACGTCGCCCGCGGCGCCGGGGGAGGGCGCTTCCTGGTCTCGCCACCTGCATCTTCAACGGAGCTCGTCTCCATATGTCAAATCAGAAGAGAGATTTGGTTGGACAAGGTTGTAAGAATGCGGATGAAGGAGAAGGGATTGCGATGACTTATAAGGAAGGAGGAGGTCTAGTTTGAATGCTAGCGTAGTTGGAGGCAATAGTTTTGTGTTGTTATATGGCAAGTTGTGCATATGGAAGGATATATATTGGCACATATTGGAGATCTCATGGCATGGGTGTTGTTGGTATGGGTCAACTCATGCGATGGTGGGAAGAAGGTTCATCAAAGAGGATGCGACTTGTGAGTTGGGTCTCTCTCTCTCTCTCTCTCTCTCTCTCTCTCTCTCTCTGGTATGGTGTGAGTAGAATGAGTGTGGGAGGGTAAAGAGGAGGCAAGTTGGAGATAGCATGCTGCCGAAATGGATAGGTGTGGACCATGAATGCATGCTGTGGGAGGAATTGAGTGCATCCCCCCTGGGGCTGGGGTTGATGGTATTGACCTCAGTTGGCTTGCTCTCTTTTCCGCCTGTTTCTATCTTATTCAACATATACCAAACTATATATGAACTAATATTAATCTAGTGAATAACTCAATAATTAATCATTGGTGCAGTGCAGATAACATATCTTATAGGCTTTCCTTTTGTTGCTCTCATGCACATATATTTGCATATCACTGAGGAAAAAGTGCAGAAAACTTTGCAAAACTTTAACTGCTACACGATCACATACCTTTCTGCTGCAGCAGCGGGAATTAAAATTAATGATATATAAAAGGATACTGACCTTAATGGAAGAATCTGCATGTGGTTTTGGGGGGCGAGTTTTTTTATGATTCAGCAACAATATGTCAAATAAAATAGAGAAAAAAGATCTGAGAAATCTGCACCTCACTGCTCTATCTCACACGGAAAGTGCATGGCCCATTGACTTATAATATTTCCCATAGAATGCCAGAAGAGAGAGAAACTAAAACTGCGTGTGTCATGGGGAAAGGATAGACTCGGACATCCCAATCCAGTAGAGTCATGAGTTTGGGGTTGACTACATATTTAACGTACAGAAAATTAAAGTCAGTCTAGCTGCCAAATTAACAAGAAATAATTTTGAAAACTGAGAAATTAGGCTTGACATTTAACAGATTTAGTGGTTTCCCTCTCGTCCCTGTCACTATTTGGTTTACAGCTTCAGCACTTGATTACATCCAAGATTCATTTTTATATTTGGCTAAGGCTAAAAACCATTGTACGTGTTTATCATTTACTAAATGCAGAAGGAACCAATGAATCAATATTCTGAGTTGCTTTTAATTTGTCAATATATGATGTTGGAAATTTATTTCTGAAGCCATCATTCAAGCTCATGAAGCTTTTTTATGCAACAGAGTTCTCTAGTCAATATCCTTCTCACTTTCTCAGGAGTCCTTTATCACATATTTTCAGTTTAAAAGGAGGCAATCAGTAGAAATGCTTCAAGTCAAAACCCTTGTATATATATACCTGCAGCAGAATATTATCTACACATGGGAAAAGATAAGTCCATTTAGATTTGGCTTCTTAATTCTGCTTAACTTGTTGTCAAATACTGGTTCTTTAAAACAGGACCATATTAATTAATATTTCGATCCTTAGCTAAGTTGAAAAATTAATGCTGGTAGTTTAAAATAGACAGGAGAACAGGTGTGCAACAGAGACAAGAGGCTGTGGGCATTAAAAACTACAGGGGCCCCTGGCATCAATGGCCATCTGTTTCACCCCCATCCCCTCTCCACATCACTTCCATTCCTCAGTGCAACATCTTCCAGTCTTCCAGCTATAATTTCTCAGTGTGGGTTTCAGATACATACATGGCAGCCCATATACTTGCCCACATGCTATTGGCTGGAGATGATCCCAATCCATGCGCAGGTTTAAATTTTATTTGCTGCAGATGCATGCATGCCTCCAGCCAATAATGTTCAGTTCTTTAATTGTTGAATTCAAGCTGATCATATTGCTGTGCATCAAAGAGGCGGCGAGCAATTAATTTATTCCATCAGTTTCACATAGATTGAATGATACAGGGTCGGTTGATTAGATTTATCTATTTCGTAGGGATTAGGTGAGACCGCTTACAGTAGTAGTACATGTACATGTAGCGGAAGAATTGGTGAGCACATGCATGTGGCTGGGTTAATTCTTCCATATATAATTCCAACTACTACATTAGTACTACTTGCTCCTGCAAGATGCTTCAGCCATTGGCCCATTGGTGCAGTCTATGTGCTTTATGCAATGACGTACCTTGTTCTTCGAGCCGGAGAATTAGTTAAACATAAACACGTTGATGCAATGAGCGGCTGGATTTCTCACACGCCGTGCTTGTCATTTCAAAATTGTCGACTGCAACGCGACGAGGAGGAGAGAGACTTAATCACACGCTGTTGATTGGAATCGATCGGATGACGCTGCAGGTGTTGCTGACCGTGCCATACATGCTAAGTATACTGCTGCATGCGATAATTAATCATGTCGACTTGATCATATATATCGAATTGATCAGGAAAGAGGGAATAAAAAAAAAAGTCAAACAAGCAGGGACCCAATTTTGGTGCATCCTTAATTCCCTAATTCTATATATAAATTGTCGCTATATACGTACCACCAGAAACGTATAACCATTTAATGTTGTTTTAATGGGCATGTGGGACCCCATTCCCAGTCAAGTGGGCGGCTTAAATATAATATATTTAACATATATTTCCACGTGCTTTTTTCTTCAACGTATACGGATTTGAAATGCTAATAGTCTATTACAGTATCTACTTGTTGTATTAAAATTATACGGTAAGTCGTCGGTAAGTATCAATGTTTGCATCAGGTCACCGGCAAATGGTTCGAATCCCAATTCGCCGGTCTTTGTTTATTAATAGCATATGGAGAATGTGACATTATCTTAATTGCATGTATTTTTATTTTAAATAATAATAATAAATTTAGCCTAAACTATCAGAATTTTAATAAATCTAGTTCACTTTTTAATTTATCATAAATCCAACATTAATTATAGAATTGACAATAATTATAATCCGACGTTAGATACTTGTTTATGAATCGTTTGTGGCTAACGTGACAACGTAGCCAATATCAAAAATAATAAATTTTTATTCATTTTTTTCGTTAAAATTACCACCTCATCATGCTCGATTATTAGCAAAAAATAAAATAAAAATTAATAAATCTAGCTCAAATTATATGAGTTTTAACAAATTTAGCTCGTCTTTTAATTTATCACGAATTTAATCTAAACTATAAAATTGATCACAACCATTATAACATGTCGTCAGATACTCATTTATGAAACTTGCTGACGTAGCAACACAGTTGGCATCGAAAAAAATATTTTTTTATTCCTTTTTTCGTTAGAAATGCTGCCTCAACATTTCCTACACGCGTTACATGACAAAATCTGATTTCTTTCTTATTATTCTCAAGTTTTTTTCTTACGTTGAGACATATATCATCATTGCTTTTCAACATCATCTCTCTCTTAGCTTGCATTTTCGCCATCAACATACGACGAATATATTCAAGCATATCAATTGCATGCTTTGTTTTGGTCTTCAAAATGTATCAATTGAATGCTCCGCTTACATTACTTGTGATTGTAATACTTTTACAATTTGTACCTACAAAAACTTGACAAAATTATTTTGCAGTTAATTGGCAGTAAAGTCCTTATGTGCCTGTGCTGAAATAACTGCAAGTTCAATTCATAGAAAGCTCAGTTAAAGTTCGACTCGATCAGCTATGCATCTAATAATTTTTCAAAAGCACGACTTAAACGCATGCTCATTGTGTTTCTATAGTCTAGGCTAAATTTATGACAAATTATTAAAATGTGGACTAGATTTGTTAAAACTCCTATATATAGTTTGAGCTAGATTTATTAATTTTGCTTTTTTTCTACTAATAACTGATCAGTATGTTGAGGTGACCGCTCTAACGAAAAATGGAATAAAAAATTATTATTCTTGATGTTAGCTATGTTGCCACGTCGGCAACAAACAATTTCATAAACAGAGACGACGAATATAATTGTTTTTAATTCTATATTTCGGGATAGATTTATGGCAAATTAAAAAATATGCTAGATTCGTTAAAATTCCTATAGTTTGGATTAAATTTATTAATTTTTTCTTTTATTTACGTAAAAAAAATCTCATTTGGTATGATATGATATCAAATAGTTAATAATTGTCCAGGGAGACAATTGATTTAGAAGACAAATATTTGATATCAAATAATCTATATATATTACTGAATATTTTATACATGATTATTCACGTTACCAAGTTTGGTCGTAAAAAAGTCATTCCTAATTTTACCAATTTATCTACCATTGATGTTAGTAAAAGACTTAAACTTTAATTCAGGAAAAAATTAAACTACTAGCCCAAATCAGAAGACTACCGGAAGCCCATCAATAATTAGAGCCCTAAATTTTTTGGCCCGTCAAATTTATTCTCAAATCTTCTGCTAATATTTTTTTTATATAGAAAGCCTACTACATACTAGAAATAATTACATCAATCTTATAAGGTCTGGAGGTCAGTCCTTATTCCAAACAAGGTTTTGTTTCAGCTGTTTTGCTCTTTTAGCAATCCAATCTGCAGTCTTATTATTCTCTCTTCTGGTGAATTGAAGCTTGAATTCCTCAAGTGTCCCTGCTAAAAGCTTGATATTAGTCATAATATTTTTGACCTCCCAAAAGCATTCTATTTTGCCATAAAAAGTATCAACAGCTATATTAGAATCACTTCCGATTAACACTTTCATAAATTTGTTTTTAACAGCATGCTCCAAAGAACATTTAATAGCTAACATTTCATTGACTAAAATAGAAGGATCATGATGAAAATTTCCTGCAACAGCAATACATTTACCATCACTATTTCTAGCAATGAAAGCAAAAACCCTAGAATTTGAATCACAATCAACTGCACCATCAGTATTATACTTCATCCAGTCAGGTGGAGGCGATTTCCAGATACCCTCATCCTTATTAGAATTATTAATATTGCCCTCAGATTTAGATGAATCAGCATAATGAATAGTCAGTGCCAGTGTATCCGAGAATATAATATCAATTTGGGGGTTATAGTTCATAAAAATAGCTTGATTCTGAGCCAACCACAATGCATAGAGAGCATTTAAACATAGTGTCAAAGCAGCCGTAAGGAAATTTCCTAGCCCCCCCAATTGGCACTCTGTTTAAGCCAACTATACCAAGAACTTTTCGAATTCCAACAAATCGATCCTCAATCAATTTCCAAATGGCCCTAGCTACCTCACACTCAAAGAACACATGATTGATGTTCTCCTGAGGGCTGCCGCAATGGGCACAAATGGGAATCGACCATCCCAAATCTATGGGCACTATGGGCACAAATGGGAAACTATGGGCACTAACTAAAAGCTTGCAAAACTGAGTTAGATAATAGAGACCAATATGACTTATAAAACTCATCAGTGAAATCATCAGGGCCAGGACTTTTTCCTTGCCCTAAAGACTTAACAACAATATCAATTTCCTCTATAGAAAAAGATTTTACTAAATCAGGCTTGACAAAATCAAAAAAATTATCAATTATAGGAATATAAACATTATCAGGGAAAGGATTATCCACAAAAGACCAAAGAGCAGAATAGTAATCAACAAATTTAGAACAAATGTCCACAGAATTGGTAATAATTGGTAATAGCTAAAATCATATTCTTTCTTCTATTCTTAATCACTATCCTATGATAAAACTTAGCATTTAAATCTCCATCCTTAAACCATCTTTCCTTGGATTTAGTCCACAATTTTAAGTTAATTTGTCTTCTCATAGCCTTGGCCTTATTATATAAATAAGCTAAACAATCAATTTCATTATCGGACAAAAGACCTGAAGCATTCTTAGATTCTAGATCATCAATATAGGCATTCACAGAGCTAAGGGAAACCTCAAGCTTACCAAAAAAATATTTATTCCAGAAAGAAAGTCTACTCCTAAGTAAAGTAAGGGTTTTAGGAATAAAAGTCATGAAAGAATCTATTTCATTATTCAAACATCGATTATTTTTAACAATTTCATAAGCATGAGAATAACAAGTCCAAAAAATTTGGAATCTGAATTTATGCATACCTTTGTAATTAGAATTTGTCACATTTAAACAGATAGGACAATGGTCAGACACGATTCTATTTAAATGCATCACTGAAGAATTATTAAACAAATTTAACCATACAGAATTTGCAAAAACCCTATCTAATTTAATCAGGATCCTTAGATTATTTTTCCTATTATTAAAATCACAGTCATTTATACATTTGCGCAAACAAAGAACATTATTATTCTCAGAAAAAGATAACCCCCCCCCCAGCTTGTCAACAGAATTAACAATACAATTAAAAACTCCAATCATTAACCAGGGAACATCATAAAATTTAAGATTTTCCAAGTTATTCCACAAAGTATTTCGATTAACAGCATTAGTGTTAGCATACAAACCAGAAAATAACTAGGGTTTATTATCAAAGAATTGCACAATCACATTAAAGAGATTCTTAGACTTAGAAACAACCTGAGCTTGAACTTGAGGTTGCCTCCAGGCAACCAAAAGACCCCAGAAGCACTACAAGAACTAACAACAGCACCAGACCACTCTTTACCAAAAGAATTAATGAAAGCCATAGAAATATCAACATGAACATGAGTTTCTTGAAGAAATATAAAGGATACATAATTTGTTCTAAAACGACATTTAACAAACTCCTTAATAGGTCTCCTTCTTAAGCTCTTACAATTCCAGCTAATTATTTTCATTGACATTGTCATTAAATTCCACATCCTTAATCAAAGTGACATGATTTAAATGAGGGATATCAGTATCCCCAGGATCTACTAAGTTTTGGCTACAAGTCGTATTTTACACAGAAGACTCAACCAAATTAGAATGTAAAGAACTTAGAAGCCAACTATCCAATTCTAAATTAAGATGAGAACTAACTTTCTTATTCTTCTTTTTCTTCTTGGTAAGCATAAGGTTTTCAAATTTAACCAAATTTTTAGAAATTTCATCTTTTGTATGTTTACCCTTCTTAATATAAGTTTTAGGCTTATTGACAGCTTTAAAATCATTAACCATGTTGCTCTCAGGTTTATCAAGATCCTCCAATCCTAAAGAAACATGATGAATGAGACCGGTAAAGGAGTGATTATCCAAAGGCTTAAAACTACCCTTCCCAGTATCACTAACAATCTTATCCTTATTTGAATTCTCTTGAGTGCTAGGATCTAGCTTAACCCTAGAAGGAACATCTTTACTATTCATTAACCTAACATGGATGTTAACAAGCTTAGAACTACCGATCAAAGTGTGCTCATTAGAATTTCTAAGCAAAGAGACATCCCTATCCATATCCTGAGTGCTCTTACTCAGCTCACCCTCATTCTCCTGAATCATAATAGGAGTATGAGGCAAACTATCTTCCTCAGGAATGACATTTAATTTCAGGTTATCTACTTTCTCCTTAAATTCATCATTAGTGCTGGAAATTTTATTATTAATTTGGTTTGAATTTCCAGAATTATAAACTTTATTCCTATTCTGAAATCTATTCTTCTTTCTAACCTGAATCCAAGGACCATACACATTGTTAGTGTTTTGCCCTTCCACAGATCCAGCACCAAACTTCAAGTTAAATGTCGTCAAATCTTTACCATTCCTAGAGTTAATTACAGAAACATTATCCACGGATTTAGTATTAACTTCCAAGTCAGTATCAACAGATGAAACAACATTAGAAGGATAGTTTATCATTAAATGACCCACCAGACCACATTTAAAACAGAAAGAATGTAACCTTTCATATCTTATAGCTTGAAACATATCAACACCAGGTCGGACAATCCAAACTCCTTGCTTCAGAGGTTTACTAAAATCCAGCTCAACACAAATTCTAACAAATTTACCGCGAAACCAAGATAAAGAATTCTCATGAATCTTAATAGGTTTGCCTATAGCAGAAGCTATTTTAAACAAATTACCATTCTGCCAATACTCCATAGGTAGATCCGGGAGTTGGATCCACACAGGAGCAGACGTAATAGTCTCAAATAAAGCTTTAAAATTAGGACGCCAAGGCCGGAGATTAATAAGATCCCCCCTAAAAGCCCAAGGGCCCATGGTAAGAACCCTAATCGCGTCCTCTTCAGAAGAAAATCGAAACAAGAAAAATATGTTCTCCAAATCAATCACATTAACAATACTAAATGAAGACCAGATGGACATCGCCCAGTCCCACACATGAAAATGAGGAGGAGATCTCCTAAGAAAATGACCAATAAGAGATGAAAACCAAGGTTTACGTAAATCGTTCAACCCAGATTCATTAAACTCGACAAACTCAAAAACTGACGATTTAATCGAGATAAAAGCTCAAACGAGGAAAAAGAACGAGAATTTGAGGCTCGAGCCCTAAAAAGACTAGCCCAAGAAACATCACCAGATATAGACTTGCCTTTAGATGCAGATTCAAAAGGACTCTTTGTAAAAACCTTTTTAACTGTATCAGTCGACATAAAAGCATCTCCAGCATCAAATGACAGATTATTATGCACAACCATACCTCCGCTCTTGGTCTGATCAAGAGAAGGGTTATCAGGAAGCAAATCCATAACATGATCTTGGATTGAAATCTCTCCACCATCCACAGAGCTTTCATTCCTCGCATCATCTATGGTTTGAGCTAGGGGTGTAAGTGAACTGAGCAGCTCGTGAATTACTCGAGATTGACTCGATGAAAATCCGAACTCGACTCGATCTTATCGAGCTCGAGCCGAGCTTTACAAATGAGCGAGTCGAGCTCGAGCTAAGTAATACTCGACTCGAGCGGCTCGCGAGCCTAATCGAGCTTCATATATTTATATATAATTATATAAATATTAATATTTCATATGGGGTTGAGCATAAACCCGAGTCGAGCCGAGCTTGAACGAGCTCGGTTACGCTTGAGAAAAATAAATGAGCCTAAACGAGCTTAAACGAGCCGAGCTCTAGCTTGGATATTGAAGCTCGATCCAGCTCGAGTTCGAGCTCAACATTTCTTAAACGAGCCGAGCTCGAGCACAAGCAAGCTTGGCTCGGCTCGGCTCGATTACACCCCTAGTTTGAGCACCCTTAGCATCCTTCATCTTTACTTTAGGGCTTTCCATCCCGAAGAGCTCTCCGATAGGGAAATCCTAAATCGTGCCAACCCTTAACACCAGTACACCACCAACCAAAGATTATAAGACTCAGCGGTACAAGCGAAAACCTTAGAAATTAAATCTAGGCACCTGGATGAAGGAAAACGTGCAAAGCACGCGTGACTTCCAAAGGAATCCACAGCTGCACGCAAAGGATACTAGGCAATTAGCCTAGTAACGAAGAAAGGCCAGGAAAGCAGCACACCTGGAGCCTTGTAATCTTGGACGAAATCTTGAATCACATTACGTCAACACAATTAGTCGTGTAGTTTAAAATAAATCTTCTGCTAATATAATTTTTGGATTATACACATGAATATTATTCATTTGTTTCATACATGTTAATATTCCTATGCAAGTGAAAAAACAATACTATATATTTACAACACCATAAAAATATAATTTTAAATTAAATCATATCTTTTATTTTATTTTAAATGTTAATAGCACATATACCATCAATATTATCTTTACTTAACAAATATGTCAAAAATTAAGCAATGAATCATGAATGTGCTTAATCCATAGAATTAATAGTCATCATAATTTGCTAGTCATGAGGGATAACGTACCTGGACTAATTCCTCACTACATACATATTTCAAAAAAAATTTACTGATTTTAAAAAATATTTTAAACAACTTGGATATATCTAGATATTTTAAATTATTAAATTATTAAAAATATTTTCCGTAAAAGTATATTATTGTTCAAATATGTTACTTAATACACTGCTTTAACTCAATTAATTTTTAATAAATTTTATTTTATTTTTAAAACATTTGATACTCTATAAATAAAGTTTATAATATAAATAATTTTGATATTTTAAGTACTTTTTGACATTTTCAAAAATACATTTTTTTTACATATTCGTTTTTGATTAACTGTGTGGAAGCCACCTTTTTAATTATGACTTTAATATTTTACTAGATGAATATAAAAAACGATATATATGTATATAAAGGAGGTAAAAAGGAACAAAAATAGTGGAGGATTTATTTATGTAAAAGTTTCCACAAATGAGGATTTTATTTTTATTTTATTCGTCTCTTTCATGGCAACCCAGCAACTAGGGTTTCAACGTTGATCGCATCTTGGTCGTGGCAGCCGGCTGGATTTACGTTATATATAAAATTTTACCTAATCGATATTATGAATCCATTGACGAGATTTATTTTGCCATAAGACCTTCGAATTCTAAAAATAGTAGGCAGCCATTATCTCATTTTGCTTACTAAATTGAAAATCATATTTTATATATTTTTATGGTTCAATCTGAGATGATTCATAGATATAGTAGTTAATGAGGTGAATCTTATCCTAGATCAGTGATTCTTATGACGAGTTATTTTATCATGTTGTTCCAATTCATTAATTTATAATTGGAGTTTCTTTTTGCACTGCTTTCATGATACACGTGCATCATTTTTTACAGTGTTATAATTCTATTTTATGATTGTTTATTAGTGCTGAGCATTTATGATTTATGATCACTATTTCTACATATACATCTATATGTGATTGTGATGTATGGCAGGAGGTGGTGGAGGATGAGATATGCACTTGACATACCCTTTTATTACCTGTTGATAGCACATCTTGTTTATGTTTATATACCCGCGTGTGTGGTGTTGTGATGTGCTTGTTGCATTTTTCGAAAATCTCGCTGGTGAGGGGAGGGTATACCCCAAAGAGACATGGTTGGCCTTATTCCTGAAGTCTGATTGGTGAGGGGAGATCATACCCCAAAAGGATAGTTCGAAGACCCGAGCAGATGAGAGGAACGTATGCCCCAACAGACTAGCTCGAAAGAGCCAGTGCCGGTGAGGGGAGGGGATGCCCCAAAGAGACGACACTGAGCTGAGTGGTAGTTCGGCGGCCACCCGTTTACCTATCCTATGTGGCTATGTGGGACCGACGGGTTCGGGGAGAATGCATATGATTGAGGTGTTGCATTGCATGCATATGATTGCAGTGTTGCATCCATCCTATTTTATTGATGTGGATATGCTTATACTTGTTGAAGGATGTTTATACTTATTGCTGTGGATATGGGTGGAGAGGTGGATGTGTTAGTGATGCATGTTCCGTCATCTTTTAAAAGATATTTTATACTTGTTGATGGATGTTGATTTCATGCATAGAGTTGCGGATATATTATTGTTGATTTCTTCTGACGTTATTGTTCATTATGTATCAGCTATTTGTATTTTCATGAATGATGATTGATTTGGTGAATTGAGGACTGATCTGCTCACTAAGTCCTAGTTGGACTTACCCCTCATTACTGTTGTTTTGCAACACTTGAGCTAGATCATAGAGGCACCGGGTTGGAGTAGCGCGGCTGGTGACAGCAGAGCAGCGGGTCTCGTGACATGTCGTTAAGGGTGAGCATGAACCGGTTAACCGATCCATTAGCAAAAAAAAAGGTCCATTAACTTAGATTTTTCAAAATCATTAATCGTAAATCGGTCCATTAACTTCGGTTAATCGTTATTTCTGTTTTGGTTTTTTCGATTCGGTTAATCGATAATTTTCGGTTAACCAATAAAATTTTTTAACCTACAAACATAATAATATTATGCAAATCATGAAGAAAAATCTAAACAAATATCGAATTCTCGTTGAGAAAAAAGAAAAAAAAAGGTTAAACTACTTAACCAAGATAATGTTCTACAAAAAAAACTAATATTTTTATTTTTTATATTTTTATATTTTTTATAATTTTATGTAATTTCTTATATTTTTTTATAATTTATAAATCATTATTTAATATATATTATTAAAAATTAATAAATTATATTGAACCGATCGGTTAACCGAAACCGGTGGACTTTTTACCTCTCGGACCGAAACTGAAAATCAATTTTTCCAAAAAAAAAACCGAAACTGAAAAAATCGATTCGGTTAACTAGAAAAACCGGTTCGATTTCGAATCGATTTTTCGATTAACCGAAAAACTAATTTTTTTTTCTCACCCATACATGTCGTGATCGAGGAGGATACCGAGTCTAGTCGTTTCTATTTTGTTGAGTCATGTAGACTTGATTATTTTATTTCCGCATTTTTCTTAGTTTGGGGTGTCCTTGTTGGGACTTTAAAGTTTTGAAAGTAAATTGAACCTTCAACATTTTTTTTAATTAGTGGTTGGGTTTGTTTTAGAATTTGATATTTTTCTTTAAGTTTTAAATGTCACAAAATGTTTGGGTTCATTACTTATTTATATATAGTTTGTTTTTGGGTTAGGTTTTGGGGTACGTGGCGTACCCTGACCGATCACATTGGATTTGAGTTGTGACAGTGCATGGATTAGAGGAAAATGAGTATAAAAATAATATTATATTCGATGTACACCGAATTTAAAAAATTTATATTCAATTTATCCTCATTTATTATCTAATTCTATCATATTCTATCTAATGAAGCAAACATACTAATATAGATAACTAGATATTTTATACATGATAACACAATTTCATATTATCAACTATGGGTGATACAGTTGGTGATAATATGTTGTATGTTATCTAGAGATTTAGGGTTCGATCCCTAGTATGATCATTTATTATAATTTTTTATTTTTGTTTAAAAAAAAATTTGGTCTTACGAAGTCATTTCTAATTTTACCAATTTATCTACCTTTGATGTTAGTAAAAGACTTAAACTTTAATTCATGAAAAAATTAAAGTACTGGCCAAATCAACATACTACTGGATGCCCATCAATAATCAAAACCCCAAAACTATATAATTTCAGGAATTTTTCAAAATCGGAGCGGAAAATTCTCATATTCGAATTTTGGAATTAAAATTTTCAAAATCGGAATCTAATAGATCGGATACTCATTTTACCCCCGAGTCAAAGTCTCTAACCAATTAGAGACTTTGGTTAAAAAATTAAAAAATATATATATTTTTTTAAAATAATTATTTTAATTTATATAAAAAATTATAATAAAAATGAGGTGTTAGAGTGTAAAAAATATATTTTCAAATTCTGAAATTCATTAGAAATTTTTGCAAAAAGTTTATAAAACTAAATTAAAATTTGTGAAATATTTTGATAAAAAATATTTTTTTGAACCACAACACATCTTTTTGTACTTTTTTTTAAAAAAATCATTAATTAAAATTATTATTATTATTGAATTATAAAACTATTATAAATTTTGTCCAAAATATTTTTTATAGACTCTATCACATATTTTATATCACATATATTTTTTATAAATTAAATAAAAAAATTATAATTATAAAATTATTTATAAACAAAAATCTCTAACTTACTAGAGATTTTTGTCCAAAGCCTATAAAATTATTTTTTAATTAAAAATAGTGAAATATTTATTTGTCTAAAATATTTTGATAGACTATAACACATTTTTTATATCTCATATATATTTGTTGTGAATTAAATTTAATTTTTTTATAATTATAAAATTATTTTAAACAAAAGTCTTTAATTTATTAAAGACTTTTCTACGAAGTCTATAATAGCTTCATAATTTTTTTTTTGATGAAATAATTTTTTAGTGATTCAAAAGATGTACTATGATCCCAAAAAATATTTTACATCAAAATATTTTATAATTTTTAATTTTAATTTTAATTTATACACTTTATGAAAAAATCTTTAATGCATTAGAGAGTTTGAAATTATATTTTTTACACTCTAATATCTCATTTTTATCATAAAAAATATTTTATAAATTTAAATTATTTATATATATGTATATATATTAATTTTTGACAAAAATCTCTAACTTTGGCCTAGGGGTAAAATGGGCATCCAATCTACTAGATTTCGATTTTAAGAATTTTTATTCCCAAAATTCGAATTTGAAAATTTTCCTCTCCTAAAATCTGATTTTGAAAAATTATTAATATAATTTTTGAATTATACACATGAATATTATTCATTTGTTTCATACATGCTAATATTCTATGCAAGTGAACAAACAATACTATATATTTATAACAGCATAAAAATATAATTTTAAATTAAATTATATCTTTTATTTTATTTTAAATGTTAATGTCAAACATACCATTAATATTATCCTCGTTTAACAAATATGTTTAAAAAAGCGGTGAATGTACTTAATTAATCCATATAATTGATAGTCATCAAAATTAATCCATATATTTCTGTAAGGCAACTCTTATATTTTTGGTCGATCCTTTCTTGACCCTATTACTGAGGCTATTTTACATATAGCTCCTGCTTTCCATAATGATGAGCCTGCTTGGATTTTTGGGAGGCATGGATTCTACTCGATGAAGTCTAGATATAAAGTTGCATTTCAGTTCTTCCATCCTTCTCATATTGCAGGTCATGTTAATTTGGATAATAAACATCTTTGGCGATCAATTTAGGATACCAAAGTATTTTCTAAAATTAAGGTGCATCTTTGGAAGCTAATGCATGATGATATTTCTGCTCGTCATAAATTACAGGAGAGATTTCCTAATATTATGGACTTATGCCCGAGATGCAATGTGATAAAGGAGTCTGTTCAACATTGTTTTCTTCTCTACCCTCATGTGCCTAGATTTGTTAAAAACTTGACTTCATTAATCATGATTGGTGTTTGCCCACGAATGCGTTGTGATCTTGAAAATGATGATTGGAACTATATTGAAAGTTGAGATCAGAGCAAAATGGTGATGGGTACATGTCATTGATTGCTTTCTTGTTATGAAGAATATGACTTGCAAGAAATGCGAAGGTCTTTGAAGATGTAAACACTTATGTTTATGATATTTAGGCGATGACTCATTCTCTTTCAGAAGAATTTGGGCGACTTCAAGCTATAATTTCATTTATATTTTAAATTATATATTTGCGATTATGTGATTCATTTATTTTTTTTTGAAGATCCCGTTGTAATGTTGATGCTATTGATTTTTTGAAATATTTGTATTTTTCTTTTTTTGGAATCATAATATATAAATAATTATCTTTGATAAAAAAAATTGCTAGTCACGAGGATCACCTCGCTTAATTCCTCGATTTATAAAAATTTCAAATTATATAAAAGTTTTACTCATTTTAAAATATTAACATTTGAAATTATTAAATATTTAAATATATTTTCCGTAAATGTATATTATTGTTCAAATATGTTACTTAATACACTGTTTTAACTTTAACTCAATTAATTTTTAATAATTTTTATTTTAGTTTTAAAACATTTGATACTCTATAAATAAAGTTTATAATATAAATAATTTTGATATTTTAAGTACTTTTTGACATTTTCAAAAATACATATTCGTTTTTGATTAACTGTGTGGAAGCCACCTTTTTAATTATGGCTTTAATATTTTACTAGATGAATATAAAAAAGGATATATATAGTGGAACAAAAATAAGTAGAAAGGATATATAAAAAAGAGGTAGAAAGGATCAAAAATAGTGGAGGACTTATTTACGTAAAAGTTTCCACAAATGAGGATTTTTATTTTATTTTATTCGTCTCTTTCGTGGCAACACAGCAACTAGGGTTTCAACGTTCATCGCATCTTGGTGCTCGTAGCAGCCGGCTGGCTTTGCGGCGGGGCGCGGTGCGGACTGCCCCACCATATCCGCCCCCAAACCCCGAATTTTGTAGAGCGGAAAACCTCGCGCGCCTTTCGCACTCTTTACCTTGTTAGGATTAATTATAGGTCACTATCGGTGGACTGCAAACACCTCAACTTCTCCGGAGTTCCTCTTCAAGAACAGACGGCGGTAATGGGCAGAGAAACTTCAACGATCGCAGCCCATCAAATCGGAACCACCACATTGGTATGTGCTAATCCATTCCCCTACCAATCTGCCCATACTTATACTTTTTCTTGTTGTTCTTGATGATGACGATGTCGATGACATTTAGGTTTTTAATCTTTGACCTATTGCGTTGTTCAGAAGGGAAGAACTCCAAGAATAACTGTGAAACCGTGTAATAGTGTTATCTTGGAGGCACCAACCCTCACTGTAAGGGAGAAAGAATACTTCTTCCTGCGCCCATTCGATTCTAACGCTGCTTGCTCTTCCAGTTCCATCACCGCAACCCCGTTGCTATCTGATGTCATTCGCATTGGCGCAGCTTGCCTGCCCAAGTTAGACTTCCGCGGATGGACCCCTCCTGGTCTAGGCTGGGAGGCTTGGGTGATGGAAATGGCGTGCGATGAAAAGATTGTCAGCACATGGCGGAAGGCCGGGATTGAAGATGCCATCAGGGGTTCCGTCACCAACATTAAGCCTGACCAGCCATTGTTGCAGGCGTTGTGTGGGTTCTGGTGCCCTGTAAACCGCACATTCATCTTCCCGTGGGGTGAAGCAGCATTCACACTCGAAGATGCTCATGTCATAGGCAATCTTTCAATTTCTGGATCTAAATTAGATAGAGAACTGACTGATGAAGAAGAGGATCTTAGGATCAGGCTGTATGTGGAGAAGGAGAAGATTTGGGAGCTTCATCCAAATGCAAAGGCTGCTCGTAGAGTCACTCTTGATATCTGGCTCCAGTGGTTCCTTGAACTGCAGGGTGAGGAGGAGCTTAAAAACCTTGGATTCTTGGCCTATTGGCTGGCCAAAAATGTTGTACCCGCCTTTCCTTTTGGAGAGGTTCCAGAAGTAATCTTTAGACTTGCTGCTAGGCTTTATTGTGGAGATCGAATTGCTCTAGCACCACTTGTTACTGCTAACATTTACCGTGATCTCTCAAGCATCTCTAATTTTGTTCTCAGCAAGTCCCAAAAGAGAAGGGGTAATAAACTTACTGTTTGGGCACAATTTGGCCTTCTTCAAGCTTGGGTTTGGGCACGGTTTGAGAGCTTGTGCCCATTGCCTCATGGTGCTGGTCCTTTGCTGTCAGAATCTCATATCACCCGCTTGGGCAGCAGAAGAAGTATGACAAAATATGATGAAGCTCTTGATATTTTTCGGAATGAGAGATCCTACACATGGAGACCATACTCTAAAAACTTTAGTAGTTGGAAAGAACCTACTTGGTGTGATCAAGAGGCACGGATAATTCGTGTAGAAGAGGGAATGCCTACATGGGTGTATGATTATGTGACAACCATCTCACCTACTATGCTGCAGGGGTTCTATGGTGATAGTTTGATTACTTCAGAAAGGTATCAGCCACACCGAGTAGCTAGGCAATTTGGTTATGATCAAGCAATCCCAATTTCAAATGATTCTCTTGCTCTATGGATTGCAAACAAGGGCCATAAAGTGGGACAGTATGTGAGCATTCCTGAGACAACAAGAAGTGGGAATCCATGTAGAGATTATCTACTCTGGTGGCAAAAGTACAAAGTAGAATATCAAAAAGCTTTGAATGAGTTGGAAATGCAACGACCAGACTTAGTGGGTATTCACAAAAAACAAACTAAGCCAAAAGGCAAAAGCCTCCAAAATGGTTTTACTGTTAACCAAAGTAGTTTTGAAGCATCATATCAGAGAAATCATTGTCAAGAGCAGGAAGAAAAAGAAGGCAATAATGTTTTGGCTGAGCCGAGAGATCATACAAAAATTATTAAAGAGAAAAATGAAGAAACATTTAATTTGACTGAGAGTCAGGAGGCAGATTCAGATGTTGAAATCCAAGAATATGATAGTACCAGGTCAAAGTCTTCTTGTAATGAGAGTCATCAGTGTGCAAAGCGGAAGAGAAAGTTGGAAGTAGAGGATATAAGTAAAAGAGCAGAGGTTTCATCTGTACCTTTTCAAAATGTTATAATAATTGATGATAGTGATGAAGATGTTAATTCTGAAGAGGAAGTAAGGATGCTAGTTGATGAGCTGGAGGAGTTTCAACACTGTGGGCTTTTAAATGAATGGGATCCAAGTTTCCCAGAACTTGGGAATGAAGATAACAGCAATGATAATTGCAGTGATGATGCCAGAAATAATGGGGATCCTTTTGGGCAGGAGGCAGTTAGGATGTACCCTCAATTCTTTGAGCTGATTCCTCAGAAACCACACTATAGAGGCTTATTAGATGATGTTGTCAGTGAAGAAGTTAGACAGGATGTCTACCTCTCAAAGTGGTATAGACTTGTAGACTTGATGAAGAAAGCATTGCAAACAACTTGTCAGACAGACCCCTCGGAGGTTGAAAAATTGATGATGGAAGCTCAGAAATTTGAGGGGTTTGGTTTTAATGTCAAACATATAATTGCACGTTTAAAGGAGCCGCAGCTTCAACAAAGGAGATTAAAAGAAGCAAAAATTAGGCTTGAAGAAGCTAAGAGCAGAGAAAGACATGCAATAAAGATGGAAGAGATGGGTTCTCTTAAGAGACACATCAATGACCTAGGTAGTAAGCTTAGAGTAATCGAGAAACAACTAGAGGAAACTCAAGAAGCTATTGCAGTAACACACCAGGGAAATGCTGTAAACATGATGAACTTACGCAAGGAAGTGGAAACTGCTGAAGCTAATCTGCGGAAAGTTGAATATGAAGTTGCTGCTATGAATAACAAAACATAGATGTCTGACTCCAAATCTTGCATTTTACGGTCCATTTTTGTACTATTTTCTTGTGACCTAAAATATACTTCATTGTCTTCTGTAAAACACATGTAAATGTTCATTTTTATAGCTTTTTTTATGTATAGGCTACTAAATATGCCATGTTCACGGAAGATGGCTCGGTATTGTTTGTTCCGTCTATTTTAAAGCCCATTAACATATTCTTCTTTTTCTCCCCAGTTTTCTACTGTTTATTTCTCATGTCGCAGCATGTGCTGTTTAATATGCTTTGATGAATGCTTCATATGAATGTTATTTTTTTTCTTGTTCCTAATTTCACCATTTGCTAGCTAGTCAATTTCTGGATGACATATCTTATAGAAGAAGCATTTTGTTCATCCTTGTTTATAGCTTTTTCTGACAAGTTATTTTCTCAACACTACAAATTCGTGTTTACACCCAGCAATAATTTAGTTTGTGGATATAGGACATTCTTTAAAGAAATTGGTTCCAATTGTACATCAATAAGGAAATGGAGATGGTTAGGAAAGTTTACTAGATGAATTGACAATTTTTTGTGCTTGCTTGCTTGTTTCTTCTCGTTATATTAGGAAGGTGATAATTATAGTGTTTCTCATTTATAGTATGCTGCATCACTCTTCCAGATGAGTTATTAGTATACAGTTTCTAAATTAGAACCATTAGGATTATGGCTAGATTTTATGTTACATTTAATTTATTGTTCATCATGTGAGCTACACTGATAATATAAGTACATGTTTGGTTGATGTAATAGATAAAGAATAGAAATATACACCTGATATAATACAAATATGCAACTTAGTTAATTTTATTTTATAGTTGTTTACTAGGTAGTTTTATATTTTTTATATTTTAGAATGTATATAATTTTTTGCCTTTTAATAAACCAAAATAGATTATTTGGGAAAATTCCTATGGCTCTTGAGTATAGTAAATCATCAATTTCACTGATGGCTTTTGAGCATAAACTATGTGTAATTAAATTATACCATTATGTTTTGGAGTCGGACATCTATGTTTTGTTATACCATTATACCAAAATAGTACAAAAATGGACCGTAAAATGCAAGATTTGGAGTCAGACATCTATGTTTTGTTATTCATAGCAGCAACTTCATATTCAACTTTCGGCAGATTAGCTTCAGCAGTTTCCACTTCCTTGCGTAAGTTCATCATGTTTACAGCATTTCCCTGGTGTGTTACTGCAATAGCTTATTGAGTTTCCTCTAGTTGTTTCTCAATTACTCTAAGCTGACTACCTAGGTGGCTAGGTCATTGATGTGTCTCTTAAGAGAATCCATTTCTTCCATCTTTATTGCATGTCGTTCTCTGCTCTTAGCTTCTTCAAGCCTAATTTTTGCTTCTTTTAGTCTCCTTTCTCGAAGCTGCGGCTCCTTCAAATGTGCAATTATATGTTTGACATTAAAACCAAACCCTCAAATTTCTAAGCTTCTATCATCAATTTTTCAACCTCGGAGGGGTCTGTCTGACAAGTTGTTTGCAATGCTTTCTTCATCAAGTCCACAAGTCTATACCACTTTGAGAGTTAGACATCCTGTCTAACTTCTTCACTGACAGCATCATCTAATAAGCCTCTATAGTGTGGTTTCTGAGGAATCAGCTCAAAGAATTGAGGGTACATCCTAACTGCCTCCTGCCCAAAAGGATCCCCATTATTTTTGGTATCATCACTGCAATTATCATTGCTGTTATCTTCATTCCCAAATTATGGGGAACTAGGATCCCATTCATTTAAAAGCCCACAGCGTTGAAACTCCCCCAGCTCATCAACTAGCTTCCTTACCTCCTCTTTAGAATTAACATCTTCATCACTATCATCAATTATAACATTTTGAAAAGGTACAGATGAAACCTCTGCCTTTCTACTTATATCCCCTATTTCTGTCTTTCTCTTCCGCTTTGCACACCGATGACTCTCATTACAAGAAGACTTTGATCTGGTACTATTATATTCTCGGATTTCAACATTTGAATATGCCTCCTGGCTGTCAGTCAAATTAAATGTTTCTTCATTTTTCTCTTTAATAATTTTTGGGTAAATTACACTGACCTCCCCTGAGGTTTAGTGAAATTACACCGACATTTCCTCTATTTGTAATTTTGTCTTATAATCCTCCTGAGTTTTGTAAAGGATTACACAAATCTCCTCTATTACGAAATAAGATTACACAAATCTCTCTTGAGTTTTGCAAAATATTACACAAATCTCCCCTAAAAAAATTACTCAAAGATTACTAGGGGGATTATTGTAACCTAGACAAATAGAGGGGGGTCAGTGTAATTTCACTAAATCTCATGGGAGGTCAGTGTAATTTACCCATAATTTTTGTATGATCTCTGAGTTTAGCCAAAACATTATTGCCTTCTTTTTCTTCGTGCTCTTGACAATGACTTCTCTGATATGATGCTTCAAACTACTTTTGTTCACAATAAAACCATTTAGGAGGCTTTTTGCCTTTGGCTTACTTTGTATTTTGTGAATACCCACTAAATCTGGTCGTTGCATTTCCAACTCATTCAAAGCTTTTTGATATTCTACTTTGTAGTTTGTACTTTTGCCACAAGATTAGGTAAGCTCTACTTGAAAAAGGGTTAAGGACCTGTTTGTTAGGGTCGGTTTCGGATTTCGTTTTCCATACTAGAAATTGGGTCTTCAGCAACGACATTCTTACGGCCACTCAAGCCGTTGCAGATATGTTGTATCTGCAACGGCTTTCTAACAGACATTCGAGCCGTTGCTGCTGATATTAATTATCAGCAACGGTTTTCTAACGGACAAGTGAGCCGTTGCTGATGATAACTTATCAACAACGGCTTTCTAACGGGCGAGTGAGTCGTTGCTCATAAGTTTATATAGGTCGCAAATCGCGCCCGCCCCTTCTTCCTCCCGCTGCTGCCGCCGCCTGCTCCTCCCACCTCTCGTCGCCGCTGCCGACGCCAACGCCGTCGAGCTACCGCTGTCGTCCGTCCTCGACCGCCGATTTCAAGTATTTCTCGCCGCCCGGCCTTCCCCGTTGATCCCAAAGTAAAATCCGGCTGAAACCCTATTTTTAGGGTTTCAACCGGCAGTGAACGGCCGATGGTCGTTGCCGGAGCTTGTACAGTGTCCGGACACTGGACGCCGGCGTCGGAGTCGACCAGACTTTGGCGCAGGAAATGATATTTTTATAATTTTTTATTTAATTATTTAATTGTTAATTAATTATTTGTTTAATTGTTTAGATTAATTGTTTAATTTGTTAGATTAATTTTCAGGATTTAGATTAATTTTTAGAGTTTATATTAATTTTTAGTTTAATTTAGTTAGATTAATATTTAATAATGGTAGGTTAATTATTTAAATTAGTTAAAATCTTGTAGATTAATATTAATTAATTAGTTAAAATATTGTTAATTAGTCCGGAGTTGTCCTCAGTGGACTCGCATCAGAATTGCCCACTTCGGATGCACGCCAGAATCGTTTATTTCGGACTCCCGCTGGAATCGTCTAATTTGGACTTGTGTCGGAATTGTCCAATATGAACTCGAACTGACTCGAAACATTTAAAAAATAATCATCCATCCGACGAGTTGTTATGTTTCACGTACGCATCGACGAGTCGGATATGATTTAGCAAAACCTTAGATCCGTTCGGGGGGGTTGTATGTTCGTGTAAAAGAAGTAGATGATTTTTTATACGACGTACAATCCTTGAATTATCCCTGATTGGACAATTTGGTAATATAGTTATTTGTACTGCACTTACGTTTTTTTTTTAACCGCTAACTTTATTCTAAAGTTCAGCAACATCTCTCTTGTTCTCCGATACGCGCCCAGATGATATGCGTATTCGGAGAACTGTAGGGAGATGCTGCCGAAATTTAGAATAAAGTTAGCGGTTAAAAGAAGTACTTAGTGCAATATGAATAACATAAATCCCGAATAGAATAGGATAATCTCACCTAAAGGCATTAACCAAAGAAATTGTCAATGATTGACAGAATCATGTCGGCTGATCGAAGTTGGATGTACCGACGTTTTGATCGTGGAGCTTTAACAAATGAGTTTCGATTAGGCATAACGTACTTCCTAAATTTCGCCTATTCGAATAAAAAATTTGTTAGCGTCGATGATAAATTTCGATGTCTGTGCCGCATTTGTTTGAATGAACGATTTTTGGATCGGAAGACTGTCACTCTGCATCTATATAGCAAAGGATTTGCACCAAGATATTTTCTATGGACTTGTCATGGGGAGTCACGTGAAGTCGGGACGTCGAATAATCCTGTCGTTCAGACATATGGTGAATCTTCCTCTGCGGGTGCTTCTTCATCCAGTCAATCTAATCCCTATAGAACTATGATACTTGATAGTCTTGGGGGTCAATTCCACCTGAATGATAATGTTGATCGGTCAGTTACTCAGACATCAGTCCCACCAGATACTACAACGGTTGATATCACAGAAGTACAAACTACGGTAGAGATTGAATTGCCGAATAAAGAAGCTGTAGAATTTTACGAGATGTTGAAAGCTGCCGATGAACCTTTGTATGAGAATTGTCCTAAATACACTAGGTTTTCAGCAATGACACAGCTCTTAAACATTAAGGCCGATTGTAATATCAGCGGGGTTGCGTATGATCGGATTGCAGGATTGATTAATGGAATATTGCCTACCGATAACAAGTTTGAGCCAACTTTTTATAAAACTAAAAAGCTGATGAGAAAATTGGGGCTTGGGTACGAAAAAATACACGCGTTCCAAAATAATTGTATTTTATATTATAAAGAAAATGCGTAGTTGGATAAATGCCTTGTATGTCAATATCCTCGTTATAAGGTGAAGAAATCGGTTCGACAGAAAAATATCTCGTTTAAGGTGCTTCGGTATTTTCCACTAACACCGAGGCTTCAAAGATTATTCATGTCGGAAAAGACGGCCCCCTACATGAGTTGACATGCAAGAAGTCGTGATGATACAGTAATGACTCATCCATCCGACAGTGAAGGATGAAAACATTTGGATACATGTTATCCTTCATTTGCTAGGGATACTAGAAATATCATATTGGAATTGTGCACATATAGTTTTAATCTGTTTGGACATTCTGCAACTCCTTATTCAGTTTGGCCAGTGCTGCTGACAGTTTATAATTTGCCACCGTCAATGTGTATAAAAGATGAATTTATTTATCTTTCGATGATTATTCCGGGTCCTAAGGGTCCGCGAAAAAAAATTGACGTGTTTCTCAGACCCTTGATAGATGAATTGAAAATATTGTGGACTAAGGGAGTTGTCACTTATGATTGTCATCGGAAGCAAAACTTCAATTTAAAGGCCGCGATCTTGTGGACAATCAATGATTTCCCGGCGTACGACATGTTGTCTGGTTGGAGCACTCACGACCGACTCTCTTGTCCGTATTGTATGAAACACTCTAAATCAACCAGTCTTCAAAACGGACGAGAAATCTCATTCTTTGATTGTCATCGTCGATTTCTACAGGCTAACCATCAGTATCGAAGGAATCGTAATAAATTTACTAAGGGCAGAGTCGAAAGAGATGGGCCACCACCGATGTTGTCTGGTGAACAAATGTTAGCACGTGTTACAACACTTCCAGAGGAACAAGAGAAAGAATTCGAAGATTATTACTCGGATGATGATGAATAATTGTAAAGTATATATTTTATTAAATATATCTCTACTATTTATATAATAATCTGATTATATGTCTATTCGACAGATATGTTTGGTCGTGGTTATTGTCGCAAGAGAGCTTCGGAGTCTCCGATCGGTGAGACTCCAGCACTTACTCGTGCTACTGATTCTCCTACCGATGATACTGCTGAGGCTAGTACATCCAGACACAGGCGGCCACGCGGGCCGAACAGGTGGCAGCCTCCACCAGCCACAGAGTCACGTAGATTTATTAGTATGATTGAGGAGCAGTAATATATCATGAATTATGAATCATTACAAATTCATTATATCATAATATAATATTAAATTTTATTTTTGTTGTGCAGGTTCGAGCAAGAAGAAGTGCCGAGGAGCATTTCTTCTACTATTCGACGATACATGCACGGGGCATGGCCTACGTGGTCTCACGTGCCTAGCGAGCACGTCGACATGTTATGGCGCGAGTTTGAGGCACGTATTATTATGTTTTTTACATGCATGATGATATATTAATATTGGTACTGATATTATTATTTTGCAGGCTCGCTATACATGGGCCGAGGACCAGAGGCCCTTCATTTACGCTATCTGAGAGGCTATTTCCCGGGCAAGGTACAACGGGCAGCTGGGGCAGGCTCGGTCCCAGACGATGGCCCGAGCTGGGACCACTAACACCGCGGAGACTCGGGGATACGATCCCGGTTGGATTACTCCGGATATATGGGACCAGCTCGTGGGAATATGGTCGACGGATCGATGGCAGGAGGTTTCTAGGAATGCGGCTAGAAATCGCATGTCGGGGGGAGCAGTGCGTCACACCGACGGCTCTATTGCATTTGCAGTACACGCGAACCGTATGGTAAGTATACCTTTTAATTATATATTTTATTTGTTACTATGTGTACTAATTAATGTATTTTTTTTGTAAATGTAGACGAAAGTGTCGGATGACGAGACTGTCCAGCGACCCTCCCCGATGGCGGTGTTTGAGCGAACCCACCGTCGAGTACATGGGACGGGAGAGTACATCGACAACCGCGCTGCATACATAATGGTAAATATATATTTGTTTAAATTATTCATTATATATTTATAATTTGAGTTTTATGATAAATATTAAACAAAAAATCAAACTCGGGTAGGAGACCTACAGCCAGACGGTGGTGCAGCGCGGGGGCACCCCCGAGGACTTTGACGCAGCAGCGTGGGTCGAGGCCGCAAGTGGCTAGGACCATGGCCGCGTATATGGCTTTGCAGATAGTGGTCATGCGCGAGCCGTGCTAGGGCCACTTGGGGCACCGACCCCTCCGGTCGCTGGTGAGCGGTTGTCCACCTCCAGATTCAGTTATGATCATAGTAGCAGGATAAGGACACTAGAGGAGACAGTCGCGCATCAGACTGAGATGATGGAGCGCCAGAGTTAGATGATGGCGGAGATGCATGCTATGCTACGCAACATGTCAAGTCATCCCGGAGCAGGCATCTCTTCGGCATCATCTGATCCATCGTCCTCGAGTCAGTCCACGCTGGTGTACACTCAAGCACTCCAGACCCCGCCATATGATCCAAACCATCCTCCATCGTCATCGTGAGAATTTTTATATTGACTTTGTTACTTAGATACTATACTTGTTTAATTTATTTTGTTTGGATATTGATACTTTAATTTTGTATTTGAATAGTTTTTATACTATTGTGGATAATTATAAATATAAGTATAATTATTTTAATGTATATCTTGGTGTATTTGTGATGTGTGAATGAATGTGTGTATGGGTGTATGAGTTATGTATCAGATAATATATCAATGTATCAATGGAAATTTGGAATTATAAATTTTTTTCGTTTTCAGGTTTACATCATCAGCAACGGCTTTCCCACGGTTGTCCGTGGGAAAGCCGTTGCTAAAAGTGTATCGAAAGCCGTTGCTGATGACCTACAACAACGGCTTAGCAATGGCTTAGCAACGGTCTTTTACTAACGGCGTTGCTACGGACTCACTAGCCGTTGCTATTAATGTTATCAGCAACGGCTCCGTGTCCGTGGCAAAACCGTTGCTGATAATATTTTTAGCAACGGCCCATCCGTTGCTAAGTTATCAGCGACGCGATTTTCTGCCACAGCTCCGTTGCAACGATTGGCGCCGTTGAATGCCGTTGTTAATGCCCATTATTCTAGTAGTGTTCATCTGAAACCGAAATTGGCCCTGAAAGAGTGTTTGGTGCCTGAAAGTAGGGCCTGTTTTCGGGTTCGATTTCACGAAACTCAGTTTTCGCAAAACCCGCTTTTGTAGTGAAGTTGGAGTTCTACTCTGAGTAATTTTTGCGGTTTCATGAAATGGGCGAAACCGACGGTGGTATAATTATAAATAATTTGCAGTTTCCGCTAGTTTCACTTGAAACCAAACAAAACCTGAGATCTCTGTTAGGGCATCTCCATGCACAACAACACGACCTGATATTTTTCTAGCGACAACTTCTCCGATATTAGTGCGGCCTCTATTCATGCTCGTAGACGCATCTAGTTGCTGCCCCTTGCCGGCGTTGCCGCACCTCGCTGCTCCTTGTCGCCTCTCGTTGGATCTCGCTTCTGGTCTCCCTTCGTCGGATCTCGCTTCTCCTCGTCGTCTCTCGCCGAATCTCACTATTCCTCACTCCCCTTGCTATCCCTTGTCGGTGTTGCCGCATCTCGCTGCTCCTCGTCGCCTCTCGCCGGATCTCGCTACTTCTCACCGCCCCTTACTGCCCCCTTGCCGCATTTCGCTGCCTCTTGTTGCACGTTGCTGCCCGGCAAGCGTCTGATCCCTCTGTCCTCTTCTACGGCAAGCTTCGATACACTATACTTGACCGTGAACCGACCTGTGCATTTGTTTTTTTAGTTAAAAGTAGAGTCAAGGAACTCCACCGTTTCATTTCATTGCAACATGTGTATTTGTTGGTAAATAGTTATTTGATCCCTCGATTTGTCTTCCATTCAATTAATTAATTAATTATTCTCTTGTATAGTTGTATGATCGCAAACTTTTTTTTTTATTTGAGAAAATGAAAACTTGTATTTATCAAGAGTGTTGAGAAATTCAAGTAGCTCGGTAGAGGAGAATGACAAGAGATACAATACCTAGGAAGGAACCGATAATACATCATTACAATAAAGTAAGCTTAAAAAGATAGGTTCCCTCAAAAGCAATTTCATTACAAGACTTCCTCGAATCCTCTAAACACCTATTATTTCTTTTTTTCAAATCTTCCATCGCCCAATCATGATAAGTTTGAACTTATTCAAGATTGTCGCACTAGAGTCGTTGTGTAGGCTAGACCAAGTTTGAAGTTGAGAGAAAAGAGGGCAAACCCACATAGACTACGCAAAATAAGCCAACGCACCTTGATGGTAAATGAATTCTTACTTGTCTGGAGTATCATTTTGCTGTTACTGCTGCTGCTGTTGGATTGTTTGCATGTATGTATAAATTTCATCCTCTGTAGATCTCTTTACTACCTTTGGAGGATTGGAGATGATTAAAGATGAAAATTTCCGGTTGTAAGCAATATTTATTAGTATGGCCCTTCTTGGTAACAAATTGGTTGACTTTTTGGTATGGGAAGTGGGAACTACTTGGAAAATCCTGTGTGGTTTCGGCTGCAGATAGCAATCTATTTGTTATAAACTTATAACTGCACGAGCTGACTGTTCTGGGCTTCACTGTTCAAGTTAGGTATCATAATAAGCCTCAGATGTCACTATGTGAAGGAGTATTTCTAGTTTCTGTTTACTTTTGGAAGAAAATAATCCAAGATTTACTCTTAAGTATGCGAAATTGTTAAAACTATAGGTATGATGAATAACTGGGTTATTGCTTGAAAGTTAAGGATGAAGGTTCCAGTCAATCACCTAACAATCTGTACTCAAAGTTGCACAAGAGTTGTAACAAGTAGGTGGTTTCTTTCTGTAGCAGGTGCATTGGTTGCTGCAGATTGCCCTCTCAATTCCTTGGTATTATCTAAATTTTTTTAAAAAGTTCTTTTAGTATAACTGTGCATGTGGCTCCACCATGGATGGTTTGTTATCTCGCTAGTTTTATCAAGAGCTCTTTGAGAAGAGCATGGCATATCTTCCAATCCTTTTCCTGCAATGGTTTTATTTGACATGTCTTAACTGTGTGTAGCTTGCTAGTAATAGACTTCTGTTTAGTTGTTGGTATTTTCTTTAGCACAATTCAATAACTTGAGATTTTATCCCTTTAAACTCTACCGGGCAATGGGCATGAGCATCCTCATCTTTTTGTAGTATCTACTAAAGCTAAAAATTTAATATAATTATGACGTCATGTATTTACAGTTCATTTATTTGTAGTAACTACTAAAGCTAAAAATTTACTTTTACCCTATATAATTTCTTCCAGTAAAATTAATAATAATAAGATCAGAAAATCTAAAGTTACAGACTACCGCCTTGAAGCATCATATCCGAAAGCGGATTCGCGGACAGTGCGTGCTCGAGACTGCGCGAAGGAGGGGAATTGGTGAACAGGGGAGAGCTGATGGCTTTCGCCGTGGCATCACATGGATTACGAGCACAAGCAGTGATATCACTTCAACGCTCTTCTTTACCTGTCGTTGCCGCTGCCGGATTAGCCCGCGCCGGGCCATCCATCGTCGCCTCCAAAACCTCACGGCCAGCCCGCAAGATCAACGGCTCGCCGCCCCGCAAGCGGCAGCAGGCACAGCAACAGCAGCAGCAGCCCTCCATCGCGGAGGTCCAGAGGGCCATTGGTGTCGTCGACGACCCCTTCCGCTCTCCTGGTGGAGAACCCTCCTCCTCCTCCTCCTCCTCCTCATCATCATCATCTTCTTCGCCGTTTCTTCAGTTCCTGAAGGAGGAGAGCGCTGCGGAGAGGAAGCTTAGGGAGGCGGCCGAGTTGATGGTCGACCGCACCGAGGCCCAGGCGCAGTTTGGTATTCCCCTCCTTCCACCTCCCTCTTTTGTGCATGGTTATTGAAGTGATGATTTGGTGGATTGAAATTTAGTTACATGGAACAATTATGCCGCAAATTTAGCAATAAAATGCTGCAATCATACAATAAATTATGGTCCTGAAGTAATAGCAGGTATTTAATTTGGATTTAGGACCTGTACCTTGGGGGAAAAAAAATTAGGTTAAAGTGAGGCGAACGTATACACTATTCATTTCAAACAAGTTGAAATGAGGCTACCGACCCATACAACCGAGAAGGAAGGGGGAAAGAGGGAAGAGAGGAGAAAGAAGCCCGCCACACTCATGCTGAGGCGCGACCACACAAGCAAACAGAGGTTTACAACGTCAAACACGGATCTCCGGGTGTTGCGGAAGACAACCCAGTTTCTGGAAGTCTACACAGTCCAGCACTAGACCATTGTCAGGCCTCTTTCCGTGGAAAGGCTGGAGGTACTGAGACAACAGCGGGGAAAAGATGGTGGTTCACTTGGCAAAGAAAAGTGCTCCACCCATCCCTAGTAGCGGCAAGTTGCAAACAGATGGTCACAGAATTCTCCCTCCTCATCGCAGAAGACGCACCTGACGTCAAGAGCCAGACCAAGTCGACGCAGACGACATTTAGTTGGCAACCACTTCTTGAGGATTAGCCAGCAGAGCACTTTCATCTTCAAGGAGAGCTTCCTTTTCTAGATAGATGGGAGAAGGGGCGGGTACATTCCACCATCCATGAGCATGTAGTAGAGAGAGATGCCGTATAGAAAGAGCCATTACCCCCCATCTCCAAACTAACGGGTCCTAAAGGCCCCCCGATGAACGCTCCGAAGACAATTTTGAAGAGCAGCCACCCTAGCTTGATTGTTCGGGCCACGCCAAGAAAGAGTCCACCTATTAGTCTGCGGGTTCATCAAAGCAGCTACACTGGCATTACGCTGGTGACTGGCGGAGTAGAGATCTAGGAAAGTGGTTGCCAAACTATGGAAGCCGACCCATCTCTCATTCCAGAAGTTTGTAGTGACGCCATTTCCAATCGTCATTTCAACACTTAGACAGAATGCTATTTTTGCCACCATGATTCCTTTCCAGATCGGTGACCAACTTTGAGTGTTATGCTTCCCGGGCCAGCTCGTCCGGTTAAAGTATTTGGTCACGACAATGTCAACCCAAAGAAGCTTTTTTTCGGACGCGATGTACCACCACCAGCGGCCCAATCGTGCTAAGTTATGCTTGCCCAAGTCAAGGATCCCTAACCCTTCATTCTTCCTAAGGCAAGTGACATCACTCCAGCATACGAGAGGTCCAAAGCTTGTGTGATTTTGAGGACCCGACCATTAGAAGGCTCTTCTCCTATTGTCAATCAATTTGATCACCCATTTTGGTGCTTGGAATATGGACATGAA
The DNA here is from genome assembly GCA_034359265.1 of Canna indica. Lineage (NCBI taxonomy): Eukaryota > Viridiplantae > Streptophyta > Magnoliopsida > Zingiberales > Cannaceae > Canna > Canna indica. Next base: position 12,346,545 of record CP136890.1, read on the forward strand.
GTAGCAAGGCAAGCTGCTCAGGATGCTATTAATTAAGATAAGACGTCCGCCTCGCAATAAAAGCCTTCCTTTCCAGGAGGCAAGTCGAGTGTCAATCCTCTCAATTACCTGGTATCAGTCGTTCTTAAGTAATATCTCGTTGCGCAAAGGTAGGCGCAAATAGTTAATGGGGAAGTCCCAATTGCAGACAGCCTAGGGCTCGAGCAACTTCGCAAGCCTTGTTAGAGTCGTCGAGAAGGTGAGTGACTGCAGTTTTCGAAAAGTTAACACGAAGCCCTCACATCAGTTCAAAACCGAGAATAACCTTCAGATTAATGATGTCATCCTTACTGTCCTTAGTGAAGACAAGGAAGTCGTCAACAAACTCCATATTTACGTTATCTGTATTGTCATTCAGCTTCACGCCGTGGATGAGGCCGCGTAAGCGAGCTTGGTTCATGAGCATCGCAAAGACATCCGCCACCAAGATGAAGAGAAAGTGGGAAAGTGGATCTCCTTGGCGAAGTCCTTTCCGGTGTTGGAACTAGGGGCCTGGGTTTCCATTAACAATGACGACGGATTCACTTGAGTGCAATATGCAGGAGATCGAGCTGATCCAAAGAGGGAGAAAGCCATGGGCAGTCAGAAGGAGCAGGAGAAAGTCTCAATTGATACTAGCAAATGCTTTTTCCATATCCAACTTGATAAGTAGTGCCTCAAAGTTAGTATGAGGCAACCATGTAGCTATCCGGAGTAGACCGACCTTTCAAAAAGGCACATTGGGAGTAGTCTACTGGGGCGGACCCACACTAGGGCCAAGGGGGTCACTGCCCCCCCTTGAAATTTTCCAAAATATCAAATATTAAATATGATTTGTTAATTTTTAAAAAAATATATGGTAAAATTGCATTATTATTATTATTAATTTCAACTTACACTATTGTATTCATAGCCTATGGTTAGTTATTTTAATTTTTTGTTTATAGATCTTAGGTTTGAATTTCATCTCTTATCTTCTATATTCATTATTTATCTTTTTTCATAATGGCTAAATATAAAATCTGATTTTTTACTTTAAAAAATTCCAAAATTTTCTCTATTAATTTCTCACCAAACTCTAAAATTTTTTCTATTAGTTTATAAGCTAAATTCAAAAGTTTCCTATTAGTTTTTTACATCTAAAGCTCTCATGTTGGTTTAATTTATTTCTATTTTTTTTTTACACTATTATCCATGCTCATACTATAAAGTTGTGTGAACTTTTGCGTATGAGTTATTCAATATATGATTGAATAATTAATTTTCTCATCAAACATCCAAGAAAATGAATAAAAATTATGTTATATTTCATCCATGATTGTGAAATTTATTTAATTGAGAATCCAAATCTAAAATACATCTATTTTAATTATATAATACATCTTCATGGTGTCAAGTTAGTTTTTACTTTTAATGTAATATTAAGTATTATTAATGCAACAAAGATCAATTATTTTTCTGTATATATTTGTAATTTTATTAATCTCTTACTAATTTTTTAGTTTTCTTCATATAGCTTCATAAAGTTGACACTCGAGATGAGTAAGGCGACGACTGCATCATAGTAGAGCTTGCTTTGGATGATTTAGATGAAAGAATTTTCACAAGAGCTTTAATTATTTTTAATTTAAATATTTTAGCAATATTTTCAAAATATAATAATAGAAAAAGAAATTTGTACTATTATAAGTTGTGATTTTAATTAAAAAAATTGAAAATAAAGAGTTAAAATAATTTTTATTAAATTTTTATATCCTAAATTGGGCCCCCCTCATTGAAATTTCTGCGTCTGCCACTAAGTCTACCAGTTGTTCAATATGAGACTTCAGCCTTGACGTTAATATCTTTGAGAAGATCTTGATAATGCTCGAGGTGAGACTGATAAATCTAAACTGAGGGGGTATCCACTTGCAAGCTTCGGTATAAGCGCGATGTACGACTTATTTATCCGGTTGAGGTCAGCATGACCAAACACAAGTTCATTGATCACATTAATGACATCTGCTCCGATGATATCTCAAGCGTGTATGAAGAATTCTCCTTTGAGACTGTTTGGGCCAGGTGCCTTATCTTTTCCCAACATTTTGATCTATACCTTGGAATGGTTTTGTATTTAGTTTGGATTGCCATGTTGAAGAAGTAAGATCACAACTTAAAGTTGGGTAGGTACTGAATTAATCTGATTTAAATAAAACTTAAAGGTCACAATCGAGGTTCTTGTTTGAGTGCAAACAATTTGATTGCATAGTCATAGTCTATTCATTTTGATTTCTCCATCGATACAAAATTCTCAAAAAATGCCTTGACGAGGTGCGCTCATCAAGTATGAACTTCGAACGTGGGACTAAATCAAGAGGTTTTATATGATCATCTCATCCACTTTACTGACTCATGCTGTGCAGTAGAGAATTTTTTTGGTAATGCAGAAACTGAATTGCCTGCTAATTTCATATTGTGTTGTCATGTTGTTTCTTCAGGGCAGCGAATCCTGTTGCTGGTATGTCTGAATATTCTGCCGGTGTGGCTTTTTCTACTCTTGATTGCATCTGGAGTTGTAAAGTTGCCTTTCGATCTCCCATTCTGGAATGACCTTATCTCATAAGTGTCAAAATTCCTGTACATTCTCATTAAGTCCTATGTGCTTGTAATCTGTATAGTATAGCCAAGCTGAGAATAAGAACAGTTTCATCAACTTGTAATCCCCTGCTCTCTTACACATGGAAAAATACTTAGCTGCTATAAAAGAGACTAACTCATGAATTGCAATGAATCTTTTTCCTAGAGCAGTGTGCAGAATTTATGCTTGTTTGTCAAATTTTCTATGGTATGTGCTCTGTGCTGACTTTTTTTTTCTTTGCCTTTTCACAATTGTGTTGAATTGATGTCAGATATGCTAGTTTTACATTATCTTAGAAGTGTAATGAAATGAATTTGTAGAGCCGCGAAGGTAATTTAAGTTCAAATCGAAGTTAAATTTATTTAACGATGATGACGAAAAATGTATCCCCACATTTGTACCCACCCACCAAAATAATTTTTTTATATATTTGACTTTATAGTTAATAATATGTAAGATAATTTCTTTCAAATTTTAAGATAATTCCAAACTAGTAAAAGAATATAGGTCAACTTAAAATAGCATATTTAAATTTAAGAGTTAAATTGAGATATAAGAAAATTTTGACTTCAAATTATTACAAATCAACCAAACAGCCAAATTGAAATTTGCTTTTAAGAGCAAGAAGAAAAATACGCGTCCCGAACTTTCCCCTCACTCGCGTACCCTGTACCTAATTATACGCGTCCCAACTTCTGTCACTGTGGCCAATTTGTGGGACCAATCTTTCTTCCAATAGAAAGTCAGGTAGAAATGCGTGCAGAGTAAGAATTTTTGAAGAGTCGAACAAATGGTGAGGGTTTCTCAGAGCTGATTGATGAGGGAGCTAAGTATTAGCGTATTGATGTCTCGATTGATGATTCCATATCTTGGTTCGTGTGATGCTGGGCGCGGCGACCTCCTCCTCCATTTCCACTGCAGCCGCCGGCCTCCGGCTTCCACTCCCCATCTTGGCCAAAGCGGCTCGGTGGAGGATGCAGATGCCGCTCTCCACTCCGCCCCCCCTGTCGCCTCTCAGCGCCTCGGCCTCCTCCTCCGCTGGTGAACCCGACCGCAAGCCTTGGCTCCTCGTCGGCCTCGGCAATCCCGGCAAGTTGTACCAGGGGACGCGACACAATGTATGAATCGACGGTTTTATTTAATTTCGACCAGCGCTTTTTTTGTTTTACAATATGTTATATTTGGATTGAGGGTTTCTGAGGAGTTTGAAGGGGAGTTTTGGAGGGTTTAAAACACCCCGTTTGAATAATATTTTTTAAGGGATTTGGAGGATCTCTTAGAATCCATTTTCAAAACCCAAATGGAGGGATTTGAAGAGTTAATGAATTAAAAAAGAAGAAGTTAAATTACAAAAATATTCCTAAAATTAAAAAAAAAATATTATAAACGAGATCATGGTGGTCTATCATGTTATCATCTTTTCTTCTTAAAAGTTTGGCTATATGCCGACATGCCGCGCTCATTTATTAGATTCCTGTAATTTATGCTTGCCATTGATTTTTTTAAAGAATAAGTTTTTATGTATAATGCTATAGAAATCGAGAGATTGTCAAGTATGGTTTACTGTCTTGTATAGTACTTCTACATAGATGCCTTATTTTGAAAACAAAGAACAACTAGGTTTGAGGGCTATGTTTATAATTGCATAAAACACGCTGAATGACAGCGTGAACTTTGTCATCACGAATAAAAAATGAGGCAGTTAACCGGAGAAAAGCACAGGTTTTACATTCATCCCCACCCCAATATCTAAAGGCCCCATCTTTATATGGGGCCAAAAGAATGACTAGCATCTTTGACACATAAAAATTGATGGAATTGTTTGCTGTTGCCCCAACCCATAGATTGTTTATCCAATTTAAATTGCTCTCTCTATTTGTCATTCTCTTCCCAGCACTTCCACCATTGGTCAATGTGAGTCATTGGAACTATTTTTAACATATCTTGCATGTATCTGATATGTTGACACTTGCTATGCTTATTCATGTCTGCTACTTGGATGCTTCATTCGATTCTCCAATAACATTTATTATTAGCTTGAACTCTACCCTTGTTCTTAATATATCAATGTAATTAAGTTTAGGTAGGGTTCGAGCTGATTGACTTTATAGCTGATGCTGAAGGGATATCTATGAGTACCATGCGTTCCAGAGCTTTGTTTGGCAAAGGTACTACTTTTGGTTATTAAATATTCTAATCTTGACATGTGAATAACATCACTTTCGTGTTCTATTGATGTATATTAGTAAAACATTGTATGTAATTTCTCATGCTTCCTGGTTTTGTCAAGTACATCTGTGAGCTGTGTTGTTCAGGCTGTTTTACACTGTTTTATATTGGAGGTTCTTGTCTTTATTTTAAGGATAGGAGGTGCATATCTTTCTAATTGGTTTGTGGATGCTGATTCCAAAATTGTAAATGTTGATACTAAATGTCTAGAAATAGAATTCATTTAGAATTCTTGTTGATCTTTATTCCTGGTCATAGAAATTGCAAATACTTTTCCCTCCTTTTTATGAAAATAAATTTAAAACGGTTATGAGAAAGTAACTTTTTGCAAAAAAAATATGTTGTGATTTTTTTTTCATTTTTATTATGGCTAAAATTCTATTATCAGATTTTCCCAAACTATTTATGCATTATATATTTAATATCATTAAAAAAATTCAAGATATGGTTTTCCTATTGTGTGGATAGCAAACCAGCAAAAAATAATCGTTATAAATGCTCTATCTAAGAAATAACATAAACAGATAAGCTGCTCTATCTTATTTACTTATTTGCAAGTTAGCTTTGGAATGTGATGAAATGTAAGCATGAAATTTATTTGATATTTTCATTTGATCATAAAGTCTGTAAAATAAATTACTTCAACAAAATCTGTAAGCAATAATAACCCATGTATATAATATGACTAACTGTAGTTACTGTTTGAAACAAGCAACATATATTAACATACAAATAAACGGATGGAAAAATTAACGAAGTACTTAAAAATTTGCAGATTTATGTGAAGGAGTAAATATGGTACATGCCAATTAATCGATCTGGACTTGTAAACATTCTCCCATAAATTTTTAGAACATAGTAGTGAAATAATAAAAATCATATTTAGGATAATAAAAATAAGATAGAAAGTTTAGAAAGGTTGAATGTCTAAGTTAAATTCTGGCAGCTCTTGGGTAAAACTGGGGAAAGATACAACTGGGGAAAATCTCTTGACAGCCTGATCTTAGAATTGGAGATGAAAAATTCTTTCAACACTTGTCAATCCTTAAAAAAGGCCACAAACTGCTCTACATAGACTCCAGTCACGAGTAATAGGAGATGAAATCAAGGCTTTCACTAGTCCAAATCGACAGCCAAAATAAAATCAGATTTAATGCTGAAAAGCAAAGCCGAAAGATGTAATTCTTGGAAACGTCAAGGCTTAAACATTTACGAGCACTAGAATACCTTGGATATTAATATAAAAGCAAAATGAAGACTGCATCATAAATGAAAAGTAAATCTATTGTTGATATTTTGAATTTTGAAAAGAAAACCTTTAACAATTATAAAAGACATATTAAACTGATTTGTTAAATAGAATTGCCTAAGTCTGATCTTACGTAGTATACATATATTTATTTTCCACTTTTTTACTATTTTATTATGAAAGGCTCTAGTTATATACTTTTTTTTGTTTTGTACTCAGGTCGCATCTGTGATGTTCCTGTCATGCTTGCAAAACCACAAACCTTTATGAATGCAAGTGGTGAATCTGTAAGTATTATTCTGGAGAACAATTCTATATCACATTATGACTGCAATTTCTGAATGATGTTAGGTCGGATACTTTATAGGTTGGACCACTCATGTCTTACTTCAACATACCTCTGAATCAAGTGCTTTTGGTATGATGCCTTTCATTGTGCTATGTGATGAACATTTACATATTATTCTGCTATATTTGATGAGATAGTGTTTTTCTATACAGATGTATGATGACTTAGATCTGCCTTTTGCAAAGTTGCGCTTATTGCCAAAAGGTGGACATGGAGGCCATAACGGGTATTATATTTGTCTCCACTAAATCGTTTACATTAATAAAATTAGCAGTAGTGAGATATCACATGGTTGTTTCAGGAAGCTGAGCAACTTTGGTATGATGTAGAAACTGTGAACTTACTGAAGAATTGGAAGCCTTTTCGCACTGGGAACAAGTGAACAACTTCTATTTTACTATTGAACTAACTAAATTCACACAATACCTAACAATATGTGGAAGTAGTTCATAGAAGACTTTGCATTTTGGTGTACACTAAGGAAGAAGAGCCATTCACTGGGCCTGCTGGTGGTCTCCCAGTGAAATCCCTATTGTGTTTAGCTCAGAAACTTCAGGAAGATGGATTATCCTTGAGAAGGCAAAGATCAATGAACTTGTACCTTTTATCGAGGCGATTACTCTATACAAACTTTGATACATTGCAACATACTCAACCATACCAGGAGAGGGTTCTTAGACCATTTGATGGATAGTGGTGAGGTATTGTTTGACTATGTTAAGAGACCAGAGTCAATATAGGTTTTAAATGCTCGTTGCTAGACTTTTAGGGCTAGTTTGGATGGAAGGATTTGTAAGGAAAGGGTGGAGAGGGGTAAAAAGGAAACTTCTTACATCGAAACTGATTCCTATCAGGAGTAGGATGACTTAAGTTCTTAATTACATAACTTCACAGGTATTTTGCTGCTTGTCATTCTATTGGATGTTATTTTCTCTGTTTTTTAAATGCTAGACTGACGACCTGTTTTTTCTTGGTGAAAGTGCAGCTGTTTAACCAATAATTGTAATTGTCACCTTTGGACCATTCATGAACCATCTTCGTAGCTTTCTTCTTTTCTTGATTGTGTATTAAACAATGTTTAAATATTTGCTAACAGGATGCGGAGTGTGATTAATCACTTGAAAGGAAGTCATGATTTTCCTCGCTTAAGAATAGGTGAGTTCCATGGCTGATTTCACTTTACATGGTTCTTTAAAACCCGCTCACATTGGAATTGTAAAGGTATTGGGCGACCACCAGGGAAGATGGATCCTGCCAGCTTTGTACTCCGACCGTTCAACAAGAAAGAGCGTGAAGAGGTCTGCACCAATTTTCTTTTTCCCTTGAAAAAGATTTACCTGATTCAATCATAAGAGCTATATAATTTTCTTTTGAGGAAAACAAGAACTGTATAATTAGCCCAACATTTGGTTCTACCATGAAACTGTGATCTGAGATATTGTTTCTACAGCTGGACTTCTCCTTCCAGAGAGGACTGGAAGCAATACGAATTCTGATGCTGGATGGATTCAACAAAAGTGCAACATTCGTTAACAGCTCTCAGGCACAAGTCTTGAATAGTTAGTGGCATTTGCTTGATGCTTACAATAGGATTGCTTTTTTGGAAACCAGTGAAGATTGGTGGCCACCTTATAAAAGCCCAGGAATCAATTAACAAGATTATTGGTCAATATTTTTGGAAGCAGTGGCATGGTCCGTCCTTCTCAACAAGATAACTTTTGCACCCAACTTTTTTGTTTTTTTATATAATTTATTGATGCCAGTGAAATGTTTTATATAATTTATTGATGCGAGTGAAATGTATTAGTTGGCTTATTTAAGAAATATCATAATACTAGCATATACTAGGAGTTATTAATTGATTGTAATCATTGTATTAAACGCTTTCAAATGGTATTCTTTGTTATTTGTGTATTTGCCATTTTGCCTGCGACAAGTGCGTACTTTACCATTTGCTAAGAATGCCCTGGTCGACAACTGCAAATAGTATCCTGCAGCCACTTCCACCCAATCAAAAATGCCATTCCAGAATTTTCTCCTGGTTCTTCTGTAAATTTTCTTTGCTGATTGATATTTTCTTTTTCTGGGAAAAAAGTTGAGTACTCTCAAAAATGTAGTATATGAGAAATTCATTGTTGGGTTCGGGTTTGGAAGAAAAGAAAATAGGCTGGACTTGAGTCAAATAAAATCAAGGAGGCAAAATGATAAAATCTATTTGGTTTGATCAGGTTGCAAGTTGAATTAAGCTCATGCAAATAAATGGGTTGAGTCATGTTTCAGATTAGAAAAGCTTCATATGATGTGAAATGCTTTATGTAATTGCTCTTTTTGTTTTGTAAATTCAAACATGATACTCGTAATTTTAAAGCACAAAATCTTAAGAGTTAATTCAATCAAAAATTAGAAAAGGAATTAGTTAGCATTTTGGATTATTTTTTAGAATATAAATTCTTAATTTTTGATACATGTAGTGATCTTATTGGTGACAACATATTATAAGTTGTCTAGAGGTCTGAAGTTCAAACTCCAATATGGTCCTCTTTGTGTGAATTTTTCATTTTGTATGGTTTGTAATACCCTTTCGTGTGCGGAAGTGATCTTGGATGTTTATCCAATTTTGTACTTGATCGTACTCTTAATTTTCATTCTAGAACTGAACTCGTTATCTTTGACCAAAAAAAAAAAGTATATAAAAGAATCAAAATTTAAGTAAGTCATGTAAAATACAGGTATACTCTTGGTTGTCTCAAAAGAGGTTTTCAACCTTTACATTTGTAACATTTTATCAATTAGATTGTTTGTTATGCTAATTGCAACATTAGACTTTTACATGCTGTAATTATAGGTTGCAAATTGAGTTACAACTCAAAAATCCTGCAAGTCCAATTTGCAATCTACAAATAGGGGTGGAAACATACCAGGTCAGACCTATATGGTAGAAAATTAGCCTGAGCCTTGCTTGTGGCCTGTTATAGGCTTAAATTTTGGCCTAAGTCTGACCCGTTCATTGGCTTAGCCTAGCCTGACCTGTCGCCTGTTTAGAAGCTTGCTTCTAATATAAAACTTTTTATATAACCCACTTCCAATATAAAATTTTGGCTTGACCTGGTCTGTGGCCTGTGTTTTATTAAATTAAAATAATATTAGTTATTACATTAAAATAATTTTAATGTAAATACGTAATAAAATAATAGTATTATATATATTATATATTTATATATACACCACCTTAATAGGCCCAGCCGGCCTGTTAGGCTCAATATATTTTAAATTGAGCATTGGTCTGGCCTGATAAGAAAAACATGTCTATTTCAAAGCCTTGGTTTGATTTTTTTTTTAAACAGGCCAGGCCAGGCCACAGGCCCCTGACAGGTCGTCTGGCCTATTTTCACCCCTATCTACAAATGATAGGATTTTCTTACTTCCTCTCGCTCACGATAGTCTCCCTCTTCGCTCGCAACTATCGTGCCAATCTCCTCTTGCTCGTGATTCTCGCAACAACCTCTTCCCGCTTGCGACAACTTTTCTCTTTTAGCTCGAGATATCGTCCATCTTTCTTTCACTCGCAACAACCACTCTCTTGACGTGATAGCTTCCCTCTCGTCCATGACAGTTTCCATCTTGTGTGAAAACTATTTATCTTTTCTATATTTGCGTCAACCAAACGTCTATAGAAGTTGCAAGTTTACTTACGAGCAACCAAACAGTAGGTTGCAACTCATATTCACAGGAATTTATTTTTGTATACAAATACTTTTTGCAGTATTTGCATTCACGGTGAATCAAACGCTTGTCCCCTAAATGAAAATCACATGCAACTAATTCACCACCAAAACATATCATTTTTAGAAAAAACTAATTTTAATCCTTAAACAGTTTTCCACCTAATTGAATTTTTAAGTTAAATCAAATTGTATGCCATATTATCTTCGAAGAGGCAGCTGCTCCCCCAACAATTTTTTTCTTCAAAAATAGTTATTAGAAAACGTACAACGATGCGAAAAATATACACACATGACACATTTTACAAGACTTACAAAAGTGTTGAAAGATACATAAAACACTATAATCGAGGATTGAACCTCTAACTTATTGACAATACAATCGAATGTGTAACTACTAAACTATGCGTCCATATATAATCTGATTCGAGTTTTTTTGAATCGGCCCACTAAAGAGGGTAAAATTCTCCCAATGATAATTTTCTCCGTTGGTCCCACAATTCGATTTTGGAAATACAAAAAATCTAAAGGCATAAAATTATAATATTTTTCTAAAAATATTTGGTAGAGCGGTAGAAGTTTCTCTCTCTATGTCTTATGGTCCACATATTTATCTACACAGAAAATTTCCAAATATTTATCTAGCCAGAAACTATCAAAAACTTATCCATTTTAAATATTTTGATATAATGTTCGTTGACTTGTTGAGAAATAAAGATCATATAATTTTCAATGAAGATGACCGAGTGCATAATTATTTTTATCTGAGGATAAAGTGATGATTGTTTTGAACCATTTGATTTAGTGATTTTATACTGTGACAATTGCATTGAATTGAAACGGATACGTACAAAATAAGTTCTGTTGGGGGTTTTAGTGCAAGATTGCATACCCGGTCCCGGATATTATATATCATGTCGTTTTTTCCAATACATTTATATCGTTTCGTTCTCTCCTCTCCCCGTTTTAGATTAAAGCAGAAGCGATGGCGGCCGCCCCTTCTCTTCGAGCGCCGTCTCTCACCCTCGCATCCGCCGCCACCATCCGAGCCTTCTCCAGAACTCTTCTCCATGTTCCTAGGAAGCCCCTTCTCACTTCCTTTAGGGCCTTGACTTCTTCCCCACTGCCTCACTTACCTTCCCGTCTCCCGTACCGCCGCATCTCCGTTCGCGCCTCCTCCGACGGTGGAAACGGGGCCGCTGAGACCCTCCAGTTTGACTTCGACCTTTTCACTATTGGTGCCGGCAGCGGAGGCGTCCGGGCCTCGCGGTTTGCGGCCAATTATGGCGCCAAGGTAGCCATCTGTGAGCTCCCCTTCTCGACGATATCCTCAGACAGCGCCGGCGGGGTCGGTGGAACGTAAGCTCGCTTTTCGACCCCCTTCTCTCTGTATCGATGGTTCTTCTCTTCTCCCTGATTAGTTTGTGGGCTTTTACTTTTGAAGTGGGATTTATTGTGATGTTTTCTAATTATTGTTGTTTAGGTTTTTCTATTTTTATTTTTAATTTTAATTTTATTGAACCAAAAAAGCGCAATGGCGTTTCTACAACAAACTAAAAGAAAGAATGATATCTGAGTAATGTTCATATAATCAGGTATTCGGCCCTACAATCGGACAAATTCTTCTGGAACTTGGACTAATGGAACTTTAGATAGGCTAACGATCTGTCAGAGTCCATCTGCTTGGTCGAAAATCTTCTGACATAAAATTGAGAAGAAGTTGGAGAACATTGAGTTACCTTACATGAATATGCATCAGAGATTCAGATATTACCAAAGCTAAATATGTTCTAAGGAAAAGTGTATAACCATCCTTTACCAAATCTACATATTGTTTTCTTGCTAATATGCATGAATATATGAGAATATGTTAAGAGTATAACTCGATAAAACTATGGTTTCTCAATCTTGAGGATGACCAAAGTCTTCAAGGAAATTGTTATTATTGCTGGAGAAATACCTCCAAGAGAGTAAAAATATTCTTGATGCTTTTTTTAAAAGTTGGCCAAGCTTATTTATAATCAATCTATTATACTCATAAAAACAAAAGGATAGGATACTCAATCACTAAAGGAAATCAGCCATTCTTCGTGATCAGACGTCAACTGTTCCAATCTAGGTTATTGGCTACCAAAATTCTTTCTTAGTTATCAAACATCCCCATTTTGGTTAATCAGTTATCAAAATATTCATAGTGTAGTTTATTTGCATATTTGATGGTTAATTTGATGATTGATATAGAGGCTGAATTGATGAATCATTATTGGCTCATCTATTATACTGTAACATAATATGATCTTGCAAATATACATATCATGAAAATAGAAATCTTGTTCATCAAAAAAGGTGGTAGCTATTCTAGTTGGCAAGGGCCTTCATTGCAAAGGTCTTGGGGTCAAGTCTAGCCTCCATCACTTACATTTTGCAAAAAAAGAAAAAGAAAAACTAATTATGACTCTTATAAATATGTTTGAAAATTGACATGTTTCCTGTTGCATCTGATTGTATATGAAATGTGTTATACCAAAATGTTAAGATAGTCTTGGTCTTATACAAAGAACTTCAATTTAATTAAAAACAATGTTGTTAAATTGCCGCCATGGTGTGGCGGATTCCAGAAAGAACGCCACACAAAAACCATGGCGTTGCGGTTTTTGCGTGGCGGCTTGTGGCGGCCGCATTCCGCCATGGCGGATGTGGCAGCTATGGCGGAAATAGCGGCTGCAGGTGTTTTTTTAAGAGGGGTGTTTTTTTTTTTCTATAAGGGTTAAGAACTTAAGAATAAAAACCCTAATGCCATTGCCTCCTAAGTCCTACTTGCGGCTGCTCCACCGGACTAGAGAACCCACCCCTACCTGCAGCTGCTCCACTTCGACGACGAACTCCACTCATCCGGCGACACAGTAGAGATCACTATCAGCCATTCAGAGTTTGTCCCTCCCTCTCCCCCAGTTTCTTTCATTTTTTACTTCTATTCTATGTTTCTTTCTCTCTTCTTTTTTTTTTTGTTCTCAGTTTCTTTTCTTTTTTTTTCAGCCATTCAGCTTTTTTTTATGTTCTCTGTTTCTTTATTTATTTGTTTATTTCAGCCATTCAGCTTTTTTTTTAAATGTTCTCTGTTTCTTTATTTATTTGTTTATTTCAGCCATTCAGCTTTTTTTTAAAATGTTCTCTGTTTCTTTCTCTTTCTTTTTTTAATTTCAGCCATTCAGCTTTTTTTATGTTCTATATATCTTTCTTTTTGTTTTTTTCAGCCATTCAGCTTTTTTTTAATGTTATCTGTTTCTTTCTCTTCCATTAAACTTTTTTTTATGTTCTCTATTTCTTTCTTTTTCTTTTTCTTTTATTTCAGCCATTCAGCTTTCTTTATGCTCTATGTTTCTTCTTTTTTTCAGCCATTCAGCTTTTCTTTATGTTCTCTTATTCTTTCTTTTCTTACTTATGACATTTTGACTTTAATTATGTTGCATTTGGTGAATTTTATTTCCTATAATGTTTCTAATTTTATTTTTCTTGATATATGTTATTAGTGTTTATTATTTGTTATATTTAACAGTATTCCGCCATTCAGCCGCCATGCTTCCGCCATTGGCCGCAACGCCATCCACCATTAATAACACTGGTTAAAAATTCACTGCAAAATCAAGTGCAGTGCATCTTGTAGATCTCCAACATCATTATCAGTAATTATTATTTCTATTTTAGGATTATATTGAGTGTGCATCTTGTATCAGTTTGTTTCCTTTCTTTCATATGCCTTGTTATTTATTTTACAGTGGGTGTTATGTGATAAGCATGAAATTATTTCTTTCGTCCTTGTATGACTTTGATGTTTCAATAAAGTTTATTAAAAAATTACTGGAGTTACTCTAGAATATGTATTGACTATTGAGAAACAAGCTTGATGATTGTGCAATTTTTTCAATTAAAAAAGTGAGGGAGACACCATTTTCCAATTCAAATTTTGAACATCTAATTATCGTATGTTTGTTGTCATTATTCCATTGCACTATTTAATTTCTAACACTTCATGATTTTATATATTTTTCATGTAGATCGATTATCTTAATCTGAGTTATAAAATGATCATGTCAGCCACCATTTGCTATAATAGAAGTTGTCATATTACCTAGTTATTGATTTTAGTTGTCATGAATAAGATAAAATAGGATTTGCTGGGTTTATAATTACATAAGTTACACCTTCCAATTTATTGCACTTTCTGGAGCAACCAAAGGGAAATGACTGTTAATAATAGAAGAAGAATGCTGCAAGACAATGGTTCCTTGGTTGTACCATTCTCATTTTCCACTATCATACCATTTAGTATTTCACTTTGTCCTTTTCAATTTTGACTAATTTGATCAGCATAGATGTGCACTGATCTTATGTTATGCATTTGGAATCTATAGATAAGGCTAAATACTTATGTTTATATGTTGCCACTTGTTTGGCCTTTGCTCCCTGTTCGTCCTTTTGTTTTTCATGCTTAATTTGATCTGATTATTTATCCTTGCTTTTTTATGTGAGTGATCATATTTTGTTTTGATGTCTTGCCATTGAATTTGGCATATGTACTATGCATGGCTTCTAAATTGGTTGAAATTATAGTTTATTTATGTGCTGTGCAGGCTTCATTTACTTGAGATAGCATTTCTTTCATGATAAATCATAAAACTATATATATCTCTATAATGAACATTTTCCACTAGGATTTTGTTTTTCCCTGATATCTTTTAATGATTTAATTCTAGTATACATTTGTATTTCCTTTATGCATATGTGCATCTGCAATAACACCTGCTATCCACTATCAGATCAGCAGCCTCCCTCTTTTTTATCGAAAATTGTTGTTTGTAATATTTCACATGTAACCTTATGGATGTTTAAAACAATTTCACTAATAAATCCTCATTAGAAAATGAAAGCATATGATTAGACATGTTTTCTAAGTAGTAAGGTTTAAAATCTCGGTCGGTACGGTACGGTAAGTCCGGTATTTACCGGTTTTTTAGGTTTCCGGTATACGATATACTCGGTATTTGAAAAAACCAGGTATATTGTATATACCGGGCCGGTATGGGCGGTATATGGCGGTATACCGCCCGGTATGGGCGGTATATGGTGGTATGTCACGAAAAAATAAATAAATAAATAAATAAATAAATAAAACCCGGCCGGTATGCATTTTCATACCGGTCCGTACCGTGTGTCGTTACGGTACGGTACCGGTATATACCGGTACCGGCCGGTGACTGAAACCGGTACCGGTACCGAGATTTTAAACCATGCTAAGTAGTGAGTAATGGAAACTTGTAGAATGACTGAATGAGAGATTGAGATAGGTTTGGAAAGAATGAGAGAATGTAGATACCTTCATAAAAGGTTTGAGGGATTTTTATAGGCCTCAATCTCCCTCAAAAATGGCGCTAATGGCTAAAATAGTCATTGGAGAACGGTTTGCAAAATACCCAACAACTAGTTTTTTATTGGGTATATACCAGGCAGTACAAACCCTGTACCAGACTATACCAGTCTGCTACCTCCTGTACAAGGCCTGTATGCCTGGTACAAGTGGTATAAGGCCTATACTGCTTGATACTGGTATCAGTTTTTCAAAAAATTGGTAAATACCAATTGTATGGTATGGTATTTAAAATCACGGAGTCATCACAATCCATGTATAACAAAAAATTTTAGGAGTTCCTATACTTTGTCCTACATGCATAAATATGGAAGAAGTTGCATATATCTTCTTACCCCACCTTGCCATAGTTTCTTGCCTTCAATTCTACATTTTCATTATTACATATTTCCTGTTGCATCATTTCCATGTGTAGACATTTATATCCAATCTTCCAGTCACATGATTGGTTAAGGCAATTCCTACTCATTGCTTTTCTTACACAACTCGTGAAGTAAAAACTTGGTCCATGCTTTCAGAAACTACTTAATGCAACTTTATTGACTAGTGCTTAGGGAAGGGTAGAAAAGGCTTTCTTCTAAAAGGATGTTCACTCTTCTCTACACACTGCTAACTGTATTTTTTGCTAATTAAATAATATGCTTCTTGTATTTACTATTATAGATGCGTGCTTCGTGGTTGTGTCCCAAAGAAACTGCTGGTGTATTCGTCCAAATATGCTCATGAATTTGAAGAGAGTCATGGCTTTGGATGGACCTATGAAGTTGATCCAAAGCATGATTGGAGCACACTCATTGCAAACAAGAATGCGGAGTTGCAACGACTGACAGGGATCTACAAAAATGTTCTTCAAAATGCAGGAGTTACACTAATTGAAGGTCGTGGAAAGGTTGGCTGATATTATCATGCCAGTTTAAGATTTAATTTTTTTTTTTGCTTGCGAAGCTTTTGGGTGTTTAAAATGACTTTATTTGTTCTGTTGGTGTTAATCATGCAGATAATTGATGCACATACTGTTGATATAGATGGAAAACGCTATACTGCTAGACATATACTTATCTCAGTTGGTGGGCGACCCAATCTTCCAGATATTCCTGGGATAGAATATGCTATTGACTCAGATGTTGCATTAGACTTGCCTTCAAAACCTGGAAAGATTGCAATAGTGGGAGGTGGTTACATTGCTTTGGAGTTTGCAGGAATTTTCAATGGGTTGAAGAGTGATGTTCATGTATTTATTCGACAAAAGCAAGTGCTCAGGGGATTTGATGAGGATGTAAGAGAGCTAGTGAAATAAAAAACTTATTACTTTTGCTTTTAATTGTGATTTCGTTCTCTGACTTCTAAATATATGCAGATTAGAAACTTTATTTCAGAACAAATGTCCTTGAGAGGGATAGAGTTTCACACAGAGGAAACTCCTCAGGCAATTCTTAAATCAGGTGATGGATTGCTATCACTTAGAACTAACAAAGGGACAGTTGATGGTTTTTCGCATATAATGTTTGCAACAGGTCGAAGACCAAGCACAAAGGTCTGAAATTTTTATCTGCTTTTGTCTTTTTTGCACGTACTTTTCTCTATGGTGGGTGGATTATTTTGTCTTAAGCATTACTTTACAACATAATATTAAATTGCTACAGAAAGTTTTGTTTTACATATGCAGAATTTGGGACTGGAGAATGTCGGGGTAAAATTGGATAAGAATGGTGCAATTCTGGTACATATGTATTCACTAATATAATTTATTTACCTTCTGAAATTAATATACAACTTTTTGATCAATATTATTTGTTCCCTCCAGGTTGATGACTACTCTCGGACATCAGTTGATTCTATTTGGGCTGTTGGAGATGTAACAGATAGGGTTAACTTGACCCCTGTGGCACTTATGGAAGGAGGGGCATTTGCTAAAACTGTGTTTCTCAATCAACCCACAAAACCAGATTACAGGTTTGTTTCTTCATAATTTTAAAGGGAATTTTGGTGTTCTTGAACTAATTATTGTTATATTAGTGTCTGATTATGATAATTATGACAAAATCATTGTCAGAGAATATTCAGAAAGCTTGTTTTTTGTTGCATAGACATTGTCAATTATATGTTCATTTCTAGTTAAGATGGTAAGGTCAACTAGCTTAGTTCTATGAGTTCTGTAAGTTGCTTCTTATTTTAATGAAACTTTTATCCTATTCTATTGCTATGTGACTTAATGTCTTCATCTTTAATTGCTACTTTGAACTAGTCATTGTTCATGTATAGAGTAGAGTTCAGTTCAGAATGGCCACAAGGAAGTTCTCTTTGCCACATTAAAAGTCTACCTAGAGGCTAGTTGGAGGTTGAATCAATTTATAGATACTCATTAATAGTCTACAACCGTGAGACATATTGTCAGGAATTGGTTCTGAAGTCTTCAATAGTAGTATATGTTCGTATATATTCTCAACAGTCCCCTCCCCTCCCCCCCCCCCAAGCAAAACTGGACTAGCTTGGCCAAGCTCAACAGGTGCACTAACTGAACATAACTGGGGGTATATATACATCTTTTAATACTACTAACCTCCTGTTTTGATATCATTTTCAATCTATTAATTTATTTCTCAACGGAAGATTTACAAGTTGCAATGGTTAAATCTAATATTGGAATCCGCCAACAATGATCTGCTTATGTTTTTTCACCCATTGCACCCTACGTCTAATAATCAGGTTCTTCCTGTACTTTCCTAGTTAAGTTGCAAGTCTAATATTGTTTATATTGTATTCTTGAGTATACTTAGGTTTCTAGTAAAAATTGTTACAAGGTTTGACAGGTAATATCTAACCAAGGGATTGCATATTCTTAATCAACTAAGATAAATGTACCTTGTCCTAACAGATGATACCATTTTCCTTAAACTTGCATGGCATGTACTTAACACTTGGTAGTTGGCACAGTCGTGCTTGCAGGCTTCAGATTGTGATTAAACTCTAAGGGTCTGTTTGGTTAGCGAAATCAAGTCTGTTTTCATGGTTTCGGTTTTACTGAAACTAAAATTGCTTACGAAAACGTGTTTGAAAATCGAAACCAAAACTGCTTACGAAAACGTGTTTGGTTTAGTGTTTCCATGAAACTGAATCGAAACCAGAATGAAAACAGGTTTCAACGAAATCAGTTTTTCTTAATAAAAATGAAAACACCATAAATATTTTTCTTATTTTCCATGGTTTCGAAACTGTCGGTTTCGTTATCAAAATGCAGTGACAACTTTGTAATTATAAATATTTTTTATAAAATTAATTAATTTAGAAATAAATCAAACTATATCTAATTTATAAAAATAAAAATCATCATTTTCAACTCAAACCATTATCTTAAATTGACAAATTAATTAAACCAATTTATATCTAATTGACTCAAACCTAAATTTTAAAATAACTCAATTTTCTTAAAGTCAATCTATTTATAATCTAATCAAAATTAATTTTAGACCATTGGACTTATTTTTTTGAAATTTTATAATAACTATTAATTAATTTTATATCTAGTTGAACTAAAAAAAAAAAATTATCAATAACTTAATTAATTAAATCTTACAAATATTTTCTAACCATATTAGCAAACATTTAATTTTGTAAAGTAACTACAAATATAATATGCGATCTTTTTCTACGACCATATTAAGTTTTATGAATTATTTCATATGAATTATTTTACTATTTAATCAAAAATCAAATTACTATTAAAACTGGTCAAAGAAAATTAATATTATTTTTTATAACCAAATAAATATTAGCTGGTTTCAACCAACTAAAACTAATGTTGTTTTCATTAACCAAACGTGTTTTCAGAAAATTAAAAACTAGAAACCAAAACCAAGTTTTCAGTTTCACTAAAACCAAATCAGAAAATAATTTTCGCTAACCAAACAGCACCTAAGTAGCATTGCATTTAAGGCAGTGCAAAGGATAAGTTTACCAAACCCAGAATGTCTCTTATTAGTTCTTTATCTATTTTGACAGAGCTGTGCCTTCTGCTGTATTTTGCCAACCTCCAATTGGACAAGTTGGTATAACTGAGGAGCAGGTCTGACAAACTCTGCATGGTACAATAGTACTTGTGAAGTGTACATTAGATTTTTCATTCACCTAATGAACATCTAAAATGATCAGGCCATTCAACTATTTGGTGATGTTGATATTTACACGGCGAACTTCAGGCCTCTTAAGGCCACTCTTTCTGGACTGCCTGATCGGGTTTTTATGAAACTTATTGTATGTGCACACTCAAATACAGTAGTAGGAGTGCACATGTGCGGGGACGATGCACCTGAGATTATGCAGGTTTCTTTCTTTTGCTTTAATTTGCATCCGTTTATATTGTCTGATGGTTCTGGCTTATAACTTACGAAGTTAAAATTTTCATATAATTCAGGGAATTGCTATTGCTGTAAAAGCTGGACTAACAAAAGCAGATTTTGATTCAACTGTGGGAATTCACCCTACATCTGCTGAGGAACTTGTCACAATGAGAAATCCAACTCGGAAAATCCGGGAGGGTCCTCCCCAAGCTATGGTTTGTCAAGTTCAAAACTTCAGTTTATTTTGATTATACCATATTTTCACATACGAGGGAGGATTTAAGCTTTGTTTTCAAAGGAACTTTGGTAGTTTGATTAATTCAAAATATTTTTTAGTCAAACTGCAATGGTAGCTTGAGAGCAAAAAAATGCATTTTAACTATGTAATGTTTAATATTATTTTAATGTTGCACAAATATTCTTAATTTATAAATCATAAAAATACATTTTCTACTGTAAATAATTTCATCATTAAAAATATTTTGTATATTTTTGAATCTAAATATTAAAAACTGTTAAAAAAAATTTGTAGAATGTTAAATACATACTGGTTATCATATACTTTGTTAAATTATATATTCTTTAATTTTGTAAAATATTAAAAAAAATATGACTGAGTGGAGTTACTTCATGAACTTGGCCCTCTTGATCTCCAAACACGAAAATTGTTCATTTTCATATGCACAACCAGGCATAGGAATGAATTAATTTAATTTAAATATATTTCTTTGAATAGATTTTTTCTCTTGAGAAAAGTTTTCCACAAAAGGAATGGAGCCTTATTTATTTTTTTCTATATTAATGCTAATTATTTTTTTATTCTTGTTTTCCATCTCAAGGCTAATCATTTTTTTATGACTTGTAGGAAAAGAAGGGTGATGATGTAAAATCAACAGTCAAATAGTCAATAAGTAGCACATCAACAATTCAGGTGAGATAAGTAATTGGTTTAATCATTTGCCATTTAAGGGCTATCAAATTTCCTTCTAAGAAATTTATTAATAGCATTTCTACTTAAATCAAAGCATCAGGGACAGCATCTGTGGAACTGTCTTTTTTAATAAATTTGGTTGATCATAGCTTCCGTTGATGAGTTTTTTGTTGTTTCCCTTTCTCCAAGTGTTATCTTTGCTTACTGGATAGTATCTAGGTTCAAACTGACTGGATGGGGAGTGTTCTTTTGATGTTTTTATTGCATACTGCTTAAAGGAGGGTTCCAGAGTGTTCTCCCAGTGTTTTGCTGAAACGAATTTTTTTTGTTCTTGCAGGAGCAATAAGCTTTATTTGGAAGGAGGGATTGGTTGTACATATAAAGCTTTTGTGGAGACCTAATGGAGCTATATACAGTGGAGATCTATTATGGTGACAACCTTTCCCATCGAAATATATTTATTGTTCTTTTAGATCTTCGTTGAAATAAAATCCTTGGTTGTATATATGAGGAACTAATTGTTAACTTTTTACCTCGGAGGACTTCAGGCTGCAGTTCGTTTGGTAAATTTTTTTGAAGAAATTCTTTTAGTGAAATTGTATGAAAAATTAAATAATTCTTATTATTTTAAATGTGTTTGGTGTATGAACATTAATTATGTATGTGCTCTTTATATTTTTAGAAAAATAAATATGAAACCTGGAAATTGCAAAGATCAACTTCATTAATCTTCTGCTATTTTCCACCATGGTAAGATGTGTTCGATTTTGGCATTCTTTTATAATCTGATCATTAAATTTATTCAACATATATTATGAAAATATTTACAGAATACCTACAAAGTGAATGAGATCGGGTTTTACATTGACTTCATCAAAATGAGCAGGCAATAAATAAAATTTATCGAAAGTTTGAAAAGCCAATCAACGTCTAACTAATGTATGCAACAAATTTATTATTATGTTTTCTTGAGGTCACAGAGGATCAAAGGGGAGGAAAAGGCCAAAAGCTTACCATTTTAGTCACAACAAAACTCATAAATGAATTAAGACCAAATTGTACAACGAATAAGATTAATAAAAGAAAATTGCCACCAATATCAACCGCAGACCCCCCAGGAACAAAACCAAGGCAATGCGGCTGTATCATCAAGACTTATAAATACATACACCATCGGAGACCTTATCAGCTTCCAAAATGCACCAACACACTCGCAAGTCGCAACGGACCCGAAGAGATCACACCACCCGGACCAAATACGTCGGCTGCTTCGGCACAGCCAACCCAGCGACCAACCCATCACTCACGGCCTCGCTCTCGTCGAGGAAGAGGTCGTCCGTAACCCTGAAGGCCGCGTGAATTGCGACGAGCACCAGCCCAATCGCGATCGACTTGAACACGTTCGACCCGAGATCGGTGGAGAAGAGCGCGAAGAAGGTGGCCACGCACAGGGCGCCCAGAACGGTTCTTTCCTCGAAGCGCCTCTCAAAAACGACGAGCGGCCCCTCGCGGGAGAGGTAGAGGAAGAACCAGGCCGCGGCGAGCACGAGAGCGGCGAACATGGTGCCGGGCTGCCAGATGAGGCCGAGGGTGAGGGCCCCGAGGAGGGAGATGGCGTAGTTGGCCCGGAAGTAGCCGAGGTTGCGACGGAGGCGGGTGAGGGTTTCGCCGGACGAGGAGGGGCGGGCCAGGGCGGCGGTGTCGAGGAGCTGCCCCCAGGGGCGTTGGGATGTAACGAGGGCCCTGCTCTGGTCGCGGATACGGGAGAAGAGCGCAGCCGCGCGGGGAGCGGAGGGAGGCCCCGCCGCCATCGGCGACGAAGGGGGGGCGGCGGCGGCGTGGGCGTGGGCGTTGGCGTTGCCTCCGGGGAACGCGCCGTAGCCGCGCGGAGAGGCGGATCTCATCGTGAGGGCGAGGACGGAGAAACGGGAAACTTCGCGCGGGAGGAGGGAAACGGGTTTGGGTTCTGGCGCCCGTTCCCGTTTCCGTTCAGTGGAGAAATGGTTTGGAAGAATATAATAATAAGTTTAAAGACAGAAGGTTGTCAAGGATTTATGATTAAGTGCAATGTTACCCATAACTCACCTGGACGCGTGATACGATCATCGAGAGAGTCGCTTCATTTAGCCAAACAGCTTGTGGTGGGTATGCGCTGGTGTGACGTTAATCTAGTGCGTGTATATGAAAAAGGGAAGCGTTGTTAGTGCTTTGACCGCGAGACGCAAGGTGGACCTTTTGTTTAATTATCCGATATCTAAAAACCTTCTACTTTTTAAAATATCAAACCCGTGTCTTTGGGTAGGCCAGGATGAGTCTTTTTTATTTGAAAAAAAAAACTTATTTTGGACCTTTATTTTTTTTCAGAGAATAAATTGGCTAGATCTTATCATCCAAGCTTATATTGAGAAAAAAAATATCATCCTATTTAAAAAAGACATTCAATTTTTTAAATAAAGTGGAGAGATAACATTGACCAATTAATATTACATGATTTTTTCTAAATTTGAACATGAATCTTTAAAAAATTTCAAAATCGAATATGATTTTTTTGGAACTAGAAGCGAACACAAAAAATCCCCAATCTATCATTTCACTAAAATAATTGAAATTTTTCAAGAATTTTGGTAAAATTGTTGTGAATATTTAATTTGATTGATTCAATTTGTTGACCTCATTTCATCCATTCGTATTTAGAAATGGGTATATTGGGTGTGTAATTGTGTACATTAGGGTTTAGAATTATTGTGATTTTTTGAGAATTTGAAAATTTTAGGATGCGCTTTCATGGTCAAATGATCACTTTCAAGAGTTTGAAACTCTTAAAATTTTCAAAAATTTTGGTGAAATTTTTGTACACACTCAATTTTATTGATTCAAATTGTGGACCTCATTTCTTTACTAATTTAAAATTATTATGATTTTTGAGGGATTTTAGAATGCATTTTCATGATCAAATGATCATTTTCAAGAATTATTCAATAGTTCACCTCATTTCATTCACTAATTTAATTTCTTTTGTTTTTTATGATTTTAGAAGGAAAAAAGTACAAAAATGCTCCTGACGTTTTCTCGCGGGTACTAAAATACCCCTAATATTTTTTTGAGATAAAAAATATCCCTCGCGTTATGAATTGGATACAAAAATACCCCTATAGGTAAACGGTATTAGTTGAGGGATAACGGAGCTGATGTGGCTGATGACTGCGACTGATGACGTGGACATCTAACGCATATGCGGGCCAAAATATTTTCTCACGGATACTAAAATGTCCATAACGTTTTCTCACAGATACAAAAATATCTCTAATATTTTCTCACGGGTACTAAAATACCCCTAACGTTTGTTTAGGACCTAAAATACCCCTGAGATTATTAAAAATGGTACAAAAATAACATCAGACTAATTTTTATTAGGTGAGACTTAACGGAGATATCATGTATGCTAATAAAGATGTTGACTTTACACGTGACGTATATGTAGAGAGCAACTTGCCACGTAAGCGACACATAATAAATCGAAAATTACAAAATTTGGTTCAATTTCAAATCGTTTTTTTAATTAATCAAATTTTTAATTTTTTTATTCACCCCTACGATTGCGTGGCAAGTTGCTCTCTGCATATGCGTCACGTGTAAAGTCAACATCTTTGTCAACATCCATGACATCTCCGTTAAATCTCACCTAACAAAAGTTGGTCTGATGTCATTTTTATATCATTTTCAATAACCTCAAGAGTATTTTAGGTCCAAAACAAACATTAAGGGTATTTTTGTACCCGTGAGAAAAAGTTAGAAATATTTTTGTACCTGTGAGAAAACGTTAGGGACATTTTAGTACCCGTGAGAAAACGTCAGGGGCATTTTAGTACTCGTAAAAAAATGTCTTGGCCCACATGCGTGTCAGATGTCCACGTCATCAGTCCCAATCATCAGCCACGTCAGCTCCGTTATCTCTCAACTAACATTATTTACCTATAGGGGCATTTTTGTACCCAATTCATAACATGAGGGGTATTTTTGATCCCAAAAAAATATTATGGGTATTTTAGTACCCGCGAGAAAATGTCATGGGCATTTTTGTACCTTTTCTCATTTTAGAATGTATTTTCATGGTTAAATAGCTACTTTCAAGGAATTGGTTTCAAGAGTTTCAATGAAAAGATATATTAGGGATTTTTTTAATTCGATTTTGATTTCGAAAATTGAATTCATATTCGGATTTAGGAAAATTCATGTTAATATTATGCATATTATTTAACCCTTTCTCTCTTTTTTTATTTCGTATTTAACCTACTATATATGTTTTTTTTTTAAAAGATAAAATATGCATTCCATTCAAGAGATGAAAGGGTACAAGTAAAGTAGGTAGAATAAGAAGAAATACAATGCAAAAAGAGAAAGATAAAAGCGACAATAAACCATTACAAAACTTAAAAAAAATTGCCGCAAAGGTTGCCAATTGTTGTTGTGTTGAACATTCACTCTTAAACACCCGTGAATTTCGTTCAAACCACACAAACCAGCTCCAAACCAAGATGAGACAGATCCTTAACCTCGTTGTTTTGGTGAACTTGCCCATGTTTGAATTCCGCGGTGAAACCGAGAGTGAGAAGAAAGTAATCCTCCAACTAGAAGAGTTGAATGTGCTGAAAAGGTGACTATGTGATTCTCGACCATGGTCACAAAGAGGGCACGAAGTGTCTAAAGTGACACCCCTAACGAATAAATCGATCCCTGGAGTGCAGTCTTTTCCTCAATCAAAGTCAGCCAAAGATCAAAATTTTTGGAGGAAGCTTTATGTTGCCAAAGCAAACAATAGTATTTGTTTGTTACTCCTCGATAGGACAATAAGCATTAGAGACTTTTTATCACGAAGGACCCATTAGTCGTCCACTTCCACCAAACTAGATCCTCGTCATAAGACTCCTGGATTTCCTCCAAGTTCCGAGCTAAAGAGGCTAAGCTATCACCATGCATGGACCAACGAGGAGAATGAAATATCCCAACCAACAAAAAGATCAGAATATGCTGTAGAATATGTAGGGTATGTTTGATATGTTGTATAGGTTTTATATTGTTCCAACTTAACGATTTGAAATAAAGATCAGAATGACTTCGTGATAGAGTGATTACTTACAGTATAATTAATCTAACACGTATTCTGTCCCTCCGACTTATAAAAGAAGGATACGTGGCCTTGGATAAACCACTCATTTTTCATTGGGTAATCATCTGAATATATCCTGAATTATGTATTTTTTCTCATTTATAATCAATTTCAAAATATTATCAAATTATATCTCGAACTTTAATATTTGTCTCAACTACATCCTCCCATTAACTCTTCGTCAACAACCCCGTTAAGACGATGACGTGACGTTCTGATGTGCATTAAAATAATATATTTTATTTTAAAAATAAAAAAAATCATTTTAATTTATATAAAATAATAAAAATAATATTTTTTTATTTTATAATAAAGAATAACTCTAAGCCATGTCCTGAGTGAACATGAAGTATTTTTTAATATAAAATAAAAATATTATTTTATATTATTTAATATAATTTGATATAATTTTTTTATATATTTAAATAAAAAATATTATTTTAATTCAAATAAGAACATCACATCATCGTCTTAACGGTGTTACTGAGGAAGACTGAAGGATGTAATTGAGACAAATATCAAAATTTAAAATACAATTTAGTAATATTTTAGAATAGACTACAAGTGAGAAAAAATACATAATTCAAGATATATTTAAATAATTACCTTACTAACAGCTTTGCCTTTATCAGTATTTTTTAACTACGTGTGAGTAAATTAATTCCAGAAAAAATACCCTTTGTATGAAATGCACAAGTAGTCAGAGATCAATCTGAAGCTCTTCATTGATTTCGAACAGAGTTGTTAAGCACTCCAGTCCAGTTCTACGACAGCCAGTATTCACAACCACCACCAGAAAGCTTTACATGAAAATGTCAAGTTTTCAGAACATAAAATGATTAGAAAATGCATTGCCGGATCAAATTTAAACCAAGTGTCTAATGCAGTATTCCACATGCATCACAGATCCAGCTCTGCACCGCTACATTATATGGATCCAAGGAAGTCGCCGGCCAAAGTAGCAAGTATCTGGAATTCTCGTTCAGACTCCAGCCACTTCAAACCAAGTACCTTGAACCTAACCATGGTGTCCTTTTCAAGCTTAGCATGCTTATCATTTAGAAACATTGGGTTCTCACCACCAACGTATTTGTAATCTCGCATAGTCTTCTCTGAAAGAAAGATACTACTCATCGGCCCAGATTTCAGAAATATGCCATGCTTCAGAATCTTGTCCACTGTCCCTACTAAAATCTCACCCTTGGCAGGTTTAAGGGTGATGCAGCTGAAGGTTACAGGGAAAAGAACATCTCCAGACAATTCTCGAACCTTCCCTTCACCTAGTGTGTTCAAAGTAGTAACCGCAGCATAGTATCCGTGCTCCTTGGATGCCTTCTTATTTGCAATGTCATCCATAAGACGTAGGATGATAGCTTTGTGGAGTAGTAGCCCTTTTGCATCAAGTTTATCAGGTGAAATTATCACGTTCCATGGCATTTCTACTTCCATGAAAACCATGTCTAATATCTGTCAGGAACAAAGAAAAAGACCTGTAATTTCAAGTGAAAAGGCAGAATCCAAACATATTCAAAAGTGTTTTTGCCAGCGAGAATGTAACAAAGCTGCCCATTTGGCAAGAAACTAGGTCAGGACAGTCAAGGACCGATCTGTGTGGTCGTCTGTTCGACCACCGGAACTTGAGTCCGCCCTGTATTTTGACTCTTTTTGGCTGTCAGCTGATGTTGACACTTAATATATGTGAGTAGTTTTATTTCTGGTAAAAAAAACATATTCAAAACAATCCTTCTCAAAAAAATTTGTGCTACTTTATCCAATAAAAATCTTTTACTATTTGGTTAAGCAGCTATTCTGGGGAGTGCAGATAAAACATGTGGAGATATTGATTGATCTCCAGAAGATGCAGGAAATAAGTTTCGTCCTGACCAAAATTTCAAACTGATGCATCTAAAGAGGTTTAACAGTACCATCATGGCTAAACACACTACAAGCCCTAAAACTTGCACTGAACCAAATATAATTATAGCCACAAAATAGAAAAGCAAGATGCAGAAATTCTGTGAGAAATGTAATGAAAACTACAAATAAACAATTATTTTCCTACAATGAAACAATTACTCAAGCAATAGCTTTTCCTGAATGAAAATAACTACTCAAGTCAGTTGTTTCTCCTACATGACAATTGGTATTTATTACTAAAAAAAGCTTAATGTAACAAGATAACAGTGAAATCTATTGAATTATATTTGCTAGGACATTCATCATAGCAATATTTCTAATTTTAACAAGAAATAGCAGCAAAGGGGAACATGAAATAAGCACACAGGAGATGCCATCTTATGATCAAGAATGAATGTATCACTAGACTAATCCAAACAGCATGGTGACCATCACAATTCCATAAGCTCATTCTCCACATTAATCTAGCTAGACAACCTTGCCTGATTAGTAATAAACTTCATTAGATGTCAAATGGCACAAGCGCTAAGGAATTCATTTTGGGAGCAAAATAAAACTCTTGTTCGAGTGCCAAGGAATTTGAACTCGACATATATACCTCAAACTGACAACTGGTTTATATGTTTGCCATATCATAAGCACCCTACATAGATTTTTCATACCATGTAATTTCATCATCTGGAATGTGAAGCTATGATTGATAGAGCACCAAGAATCACATGAAAACACATAGGTTTACCATTTGCTGACACTTACAAATTGATTTCTTATGAAAACAAAATTGGAGTCCTAAGCATGGATATTTATCATCTTCTCAAGCAAGGCCTTCCAAAAACCATACCAAATAATGGACATGATTTATGTGAAAAAATGTGAAACAAGATGACACCACCCGGAAATAATCCATAATTTGCTTTCCAGTAAGCACATGTGTTGGTACTGAAACAAGTAAAAAACACTGAAAAGCTAGGTATGGAAGATAACAACCCTTATCTACAGGAATGGAGAATCAATCAAGAAAAATAAAAAGGGACATAGACCGATTAAATGACAAGAGTCGCCATGAGCTCAAATATAAGAATTAGTAGCTCAAGGCCTGTGAGAAGACATCACAGGTCTAAATCCAAAATAACTCCAGCCAATATATGAATGGTATTATAGGAGTTGCTTATGATAAAGCACACTAATCCATATCCTCATAGGAGGCAACACTAGATCTTCCGAGTTACCCAATCAACAAGATCAAGTTTTTCATAGTCAAGGTTACTCATAATTTCCAAAATTATGTTATCTAATGATGTAACTTGAGCTCTTGTGTCCTAACTTCCAATAGTTTGTTCTTTCTTAATCAAACCATTAACTGTTTAGAGACCAGATAAGAACTTATTAAATCCCTTTACCCTGCAAGAATTAACTAATGTTTATCCTAAGAATAATAGGAAAAAGATCAATATAAGTTGCACATAAGATGATTATAAAGGAAAACCATAGTCTCCATCTAATAATAGTTTCAATTTCCTTTCTCTAGTATAGGTATTTCCTTATTCACAAGGATTGTGGTCTTCAAATATTGTAGTCCATTAGGCAATTAGGGAACATGGCGCTTATGAAGTAAAATCTCCTATTTCTTTCTCCTTTTTCTCTCTACTATTCTCTCCCTTTCTACCTTCCTCTCTCTCCTCCCAATTTGGTGCTGCATCACCTTATTGCCTAAGGTGGCAGCGGCACAATGTGCTTGCCCGAGTGATGCAAGGCCCAATCATTTAAAGAATAGAAAACTATATTTAAGTTAACAAGTTAACTATCACTACATATGGAAAAAAAATTATAACGATACCATGCTAAATTAAACTTGAGCTATCAACACCTAGGTTAACCTAGCGTCTAGGGTTAGGACAACCGACCTAGGGTTGTAGGGTTCAATACCAAGTTGTAGCATCTTTGCACGCATTGATTATTCTATGATGGTTTAAAGATAATTAGTTCTTTTGGAAACAAAAAAGAGAGAACTTCAGCTCTAAATGGGCATGAGTTCTAATAGATTATATTTGCACAACATCTGGTTGAACAAGCTTTAACCAACGCTTTACCATGAAGGAAAAAGTAGAGACACGTAAGCGAAGGAATCAAATTTATCAAGATCACAAGCAATCTTCATCACAAACTAAATATAATCCCACGAATTCACATGTAACGGAAGCAAGCACTTGAGAAAAAGAAGCAGCAGTGCGAAAAGGGAGAAAAGGAGAGATTTTTACTTGTTCTGACGGTCACCGCCACCGCCAGAGTTTGTCCCACCGTCGCCGCCCGAGCTCTTCGTCTGATGAAAAGCGGCAGAAACCCCTCCTACAAAATGCGACATTCAACCCGCTTAAATCGGTGGTGGGGGAGGGGAAGAAGACGGCAGAAGGGCGAGAGAGAAGGCATACCCTTGCCTTGGATAAAAGGCGCAGCGGGTGATCGAACCTGCTGGCTTTGCTCTAGTTAACTTCGCTTCTTGTGCCCCAAAAAACCCTTCTTTGCATCTTCGTCAATGGAGGATGTGATGGGGGAGGAGTGCGGGTCCCTCCTGCAACTACACAGTATCTACTACGCCATCAGGTTACCGAAGGCCTCTTTCCTAATTTAGTTTTATCTGAAAAGGAAAAGAAAATCATTTTCCAGCTAAAATAAAACAAGTAGAAAAAAAAAAATTAGGTTATTTGGTTTTTAATTTTCAATTTCAATGGAATGTATTATTTTTCATACACCATATATTTCCAAAATAATATATATTTGGATATTGGTATGTTATTTTTATTTAAATACGTGAAATAGATATGATGTCAAAAATAATGAATTAATTTTAAAATGATAAATTTCATTTAACATGTGCCATGCATACGGATGACAGCAAATTAGATGTGATGTGCAATATTCGCACCGCACATTCGTATTCGCATCCACGCATTTGCTATGGATATAGATATCGCTATTCATATCCGCACTGTATATATATATATATAATAAAAAATAATAATTTTTACATTATTAAATTCATAATAATTAGTAACCAAATAGGGTTTCATATGTAATTTACTATAAAATCTACCTATATAATATATATTAAGCAAAATGATAATTTTTTATATGCGAATATACAGTACGGATACGATGTGGATCTACATTCATATTCGTTTTTATTTACGAATATGGATCAAATACGAGGCAAATATAATTTTTAGTTGACGAATACGAATAAAATTGTCATTCTTAGTCCTGGGAAGAAAATAGATTAAAGGAGGATAAAAATTATTCAGTTGAAATCTATTTTTTTTACTTGTATTTGGTAGACATATATTTTATCTCTTTAAAATTTTATATGGTTAAAAATTATTTCTAAATAAGGAGATAAATTAGCGTAATGGAAGGTATGTTAACATTTTTTATTCGTTTTTAAAAAAATTAATAAGTATATCTTTTTTCATGTATTTTTAATCCACTTTAATTTTCTCTCCTATAAATATTTTCTGCAATCATTTTTTGCTTATTTAACACCAACTCAACCTGATCAAATTCAACCCAATCAATCTCCACTTGATTGAAAACAGGATGACGTGAGAACAGGAGCCACGCGCTCTAAAGGAGGAGTGCCAAATTCTAGGACTAAAGCCACGCACTGTGAGGGGAGGAGCACAACAAGAGAAGAGTTAGAGTGTCGAGGTTAGGGACTCGAGCTATAGCATTACTAGTTGAGTGAGGGATGAAGTGAGCTAGTAATTAGGATATTTAGTAAAATAATAGAGATAATATATGTTATAAGTTATGATCTTATAGAAGATATATAATATTGTAATTATTTTTATGTGGTGCACATGGGGATCCAATGTAGTGCAAATATACATCCATACTCACATATGCTGATAATAATGATTTTAAAACCTTCATATTTGTTTTTTTCAAAAAAATCAATCCGCACAATGCAAAAAATGGATATTGTCCAACAAACATGAGTATAATTGTCATCCCTAATGGTAACGTATGTTTGCTCTACAAAAATATAGATATAATTTTATCAATTTAAAATTCCCTGTACATGTTATTAAGCATTTATAAATCTTAACAAGAAAATATCTTATATTCACACGTTGATCTTTGCTAAAATTGTTCATTGGAAAATATGGTGTTGGCATACCGAATAAAACCAGAAACCTCCATGTGGAAATTTCAACTCAAAATATCGATCACTTAATTTGAAGCAGAATTTTGCAACTAGTGAAATTGATAGGGGTAGGTGACAGATGAAATTGAAAAGATTTTAAGGAAATTTTTAGTACCCCAATGAACTCGATTCTAGAAGTTGGAAAACCAGTCCTTGGTTAGAACTCCATACTAGAGTTTGCCTGCTAGTATTAGTTCCCATACCCCAGGAGTGTAACATGGTTCCCTACCAATTTGAAAGGGAAAAAGAAGAAATTCCCCAGTGTCTAAAATTTGGGGTGAGCAAAATCCTATCTTATCTACACATCCTTTGGGCCAAAAATCAGTTCTGAAAAAATTATACAGGACTCTCAAGCCTCCCGATTACTTTAATCAATCTATTGATTCTTTTGTTCAGTGCCATGAAATAGTCTTCCCGCTTCAACAGCTTCCCTGCAACATAGTGGAGAAGATTAATTAATGGCTAATTTGACTTCCTCCCCAGACACACAACTACACAAGTGATTCATGTTCCGCTGTATTACCTGAAAGCATCTACAAGCTCCTTGTTGTTAGGATCAAGCTTTACACCCTCATAAAAGGCACTTGCTGCTTCATCAAATCTCTAGTAAAAAGGGAATGGACAAAGAGTTACAACACAATTATTTTAAACACACCCAGTTACGTGAGGAAGAAGAGGCCATACTTGTAGTAAACGTAGCGCTGAACCTTCCCTGTAGCAAGCTTTAGCCCAGTCTGGCCTCAGCTCTCTACAAGCTTTCGCATCAGCCAAGGCTTGATCACCTTGTCCCAGGCGCATCCAGCAGAGGCTTCTATTTGATAACAAAGCAGCCTCATTTGGGTCCAGATCAATAGCCTGAATTACAAGTAAATTCATTATAAAACTACAGTAATTGTTTGAGTGGTTGAGATTGGAGGTAACTTCAATCAGAAATACCTCATAATGCTCACATTAAAAGTGCTTCCAAATTAATTCCATCCCAGCATTATTTGGAATAAGTAATAATAAAATGATGTCCAATGCACCACTTCTCCTTTCACCCACTGATAGTGGATGATGGCTGACTTTTAAAGAGTTTTTTTCTTTAAAGAAAATAACAAAATGATACTGAAAAATTATTTTCCAATACTTTGTCCTCAATTAAAGATGCAAATGGCATCGTAGTTTTCATAATTTACAAACTGAATGAGCATACAAATAAATAGTCACAAAGCATTTAGATTCGAACTAATAAAAAAATTTAGCCTGGTTTTAAAATGTGAATCCTTGCATTGCAAACATAAACAAAAAAAGCAAACAGAGTATGGAGATTCATGCCTTTATGCACTATTCTCTGCTAGCCGTCACAATTCATTGGAATCTGCATTGTAAACCTTGTTTCATATTCATTTTTGTTTTCTAACAACTCACCAAACACAATGCTTCACTAGCTATAAAAGTGGTGGGAGCACAAATGCAATCGTATTGCTTGCAGCATTAACTACCACCACACTCATAGCAATCATATGCATATTGCTCTTTAGTTAATGTGCAAATTCACAAACAAGAGAACCATTTGAACTTGTAGCGTAGATAAGCACTCTAATATAATCCGAGGAAATACCTGTGTATAAGCATCTACTGCCATCTGATAGTCTTTTTTCCTGAAGGCGTCATCACCTCGTGACTTAGCTTCCAAAGATCCCTTTTTAGCTTCAGGTGTAACCTGCACCAAACTCTTAGTTTAAAAAGGGTTTTTTAAGTCTCTTCTTGTGGTAAACCAAGACTACTGATAAAGGTTTAATAAACATCATCTAGTTGGCTATAAGGTAGTTCACCAAGTGGTTATAAGGTACAAAGGAAAGAATAAAGATTCATATCAGAAAATCATGATGACCAAGCCTATATTAACAAAAAAACATAATAGGCATATCTAAAAACAGTTAAATTTCAATTGACATAACTAGATAACAATAGCATGCTCTCATGCTACATAATCAAAATTCTCAATAGGGCATTGGCTACAACCAAAAAGATAGAAAAACTATTATAGGGGTAACCAAGAGTGGTACCTCAACCTTCTCCGCTTTTTCTAAACTGGCACTCTTTGGCAAGTCAGATTCCTCTCTAGAGGTCTGCAACAAACAGTAGTTCATCATGAGTGCAAAAGAGTGAAGAGCTTCATACAAAAACAAAAGTGAAAAACTAAATAACCTAAAAATTTGCCAACTGTTGAATAATAAAGGCAAAAATGCAAAGTAATTTCTTCTTTCTCATGTATAAGTATGTATAGTGAGATGGTGATTTTTCCTTAAGGTATCAAAGCAAGTTCACTTCAAGTACTAGAAATTTGTCTTCACAAACCTGATCCTTGCTTGCTTCAGATTGCATGAATTCAATTAGACCGTCAACACTCCAACTTGAAACATTTTCAATTGGAGATGTTACTGGCAAAAGAACTTCAACAGCATCACGGTTACCTCGCAGAGCAGCCACTTGTATTGGCTTTAATCCATCCTGTAACAAAATGGAAGATCTAGATGAAGTATGCTTTCAGAACTCAGAAGGCAGTAACCCAATAAATTCTTTCTGCCAAAGTAAGCAATTTACTGACATGTTTATTCCATTAAGCAAGGTCTTCATAGATATATACTTAAGGAATATTCAAGGAGCTGGAAATTCACAAATGACAGTGACAATTCATATTAAGGCTTAGGCTGACCCCTAAGGCAATCTCACTTTCTAACCTTTTCACAAGGAGAAATCCCTTGCTTAGGTGTTAGTTTCACAGGTCAGTTCAATGGTAATCATTTAGTTAGAGAAATTCTTATAAAATAGTAGATAGTTTTGCATTCCAATACCTTGACATATGCCATAGCCTGTATTAAATTCATTTGAAAAATCTAAATTATCATTTTGAGAGTTATCAGCACCACTCACACTTCAACTAATGGTCTCCAACACCAGTAGCAAAGTGAAGGGAAAAAAAAGAAGTCATATCTGCCCTTTGACTAGCTTTTTATATATGCAGGCACAAAGTCTTGAAGAACTTTAGTACGAAACACTATATATGCCTAAAAACAATTAGATTATAAATTTCATTCACCTCACTTTCCTGTGAAAAAGAAAGCAACAAATCCAATCAAAACTGTGTTACATATTACTTGAGTTTTTATTTGGATTATGTTTTCCTCATTATGATAGAAACTATGTGGTGTTAAACTCATGTACTTATTCTGCACGACTACAGAACAACATGCCAATATTGAATAAAAAAATGTCAGCTTTAAGCATAGAAAAAAATAGAAAGATCGTACATCATCACAACGATTAGGATCTCCTCCGGCTTTAATCAAGCAATTGATAATCTCCCTGCTCCCATTATCAGCAGCAACATGCAATGGAGTTGCTCCTCCTGCACTGATATTTGGATCAGCACCTGCCTAAACAGACAAAAAAAAGGTAAATGAATGCTTCAATCAGGAATAAAATATGTTTTCGAACAGGTGTTATAAGGTATGCAAAAATAGAACTAAATTCAAACCAAATAATTTGCACAAAAAGATGAGTTTGGGCAACTCCAAAATCCAAATGCAACAAAAAAGTGAAAATTTAGAGCTAGAGAAAGCAATCCATACTCCTAAATGAATAAAATTATATAATATAGGTCTCGTTTGATTGACATGGGAAGTAACTTTCTGCAGAAAATTACAATTCACATGAATTAACTTTCTATATGTATTTCCCAGGAAGTATCTAAAAAGTGTTTGGTTGACAAAAAGTTAATTCATAGGAAGTGTAACTTCCTCCCTAGAACATGTTTGGTTGACATGAGTACTTCCTAGGAAGTACATATCAAATGACCAATATACCATTTTTTAAATCTCTTTATAAAATAATATTTTAATTTATATGCATTAGTATATATATGAAAAAAATAAATTTATTTATAAATTAATATTTTAACATATATATGTAAAATATAATATAATTTTTGCATATATAATTAATATAATATATACTTTATTATATATATATAAATTAATTTTTATTTATAGTTAATAAATATGTAATGCAAATGTAAAACAAATTAAAATAAAATAAATATGTAAAGAATTCAAGGATTATCTAATCTATAATGTTGGGAATATAAATTATAAATTCTGTACTAAATGCAAATGTGAGGGTGAAATTGAATTTTTCCTTCAAATACAATGGAGGAAGTGCAACTTACCTAGGGGGGCCTAGGTAAGTTATTTCCTGCATTTTGCCACTTTCTGCAAAATGCAAGAAGTGTGTCAACCAAATATGAACACTTTTTCCTACTTCCTGGGAAGTACAACTCCTGCATAAAGTAGTGTCAACCAAACGAGGCCATAGTGAAATCTAGCTAAGGATATTTAGTCATGGCAATCATTCTTTAGTAATATAAACCCTATTTCCTGTTGCTTATTATCCGACATTAGGATAAACTCTTATGGGCCATCCCATGAAACAAATTTAAAACCTTTGCACTGAGGTTTAATGTACTGGCCATATCGCAGTTTTGATGAGGGTACTAGTAGGAAATCACTGTTCTGGGTCATTAATTTGGTGAATGTCTGGCACTTTGGATGCTGCCTAAACTTAAAATCTAGTGTAATGCAAGTTTTTTTGCATTATGTACTTTGTCCCTTTAAAATCTTGGATTCATCAAATCCTTACCCTGTGTCTACCCAAGCCTCCTTTAGTTCTTATATCCCGTATGCACATCTCTAATTTGAATTTTCATCAAATCCGTTTTACTTATGTGGTTATGCCAACTGCACTGCCCATGGCACCAGAACTACTAAGCATGCACTGCCTAACTAACAAATCATCATCTAGGTCCTCTATAATCCTAGGACTACCAAAGCTTTAACATTACTCCAACAAGTGCACCTTTAATTTGAGTAATTAATAATACTAATGTTATATAAGTACTGTGACATTCAGAACTACCACAAAGAATGAACTATAAATGGCACATGATTATACCTGGAGTAGCAATTCCAAGCATGGAAGTGATGCAGCTGCTACAGCTGATAATAGTGGAGTGATATTGTCATCAGTTTCAGCATTTGCCTACAGCAAGTATCAGCTCATTAGGGTTAATATAAACTAAAGTAGAGAAAGCTATTGCAACATCAAATTGAAAGAATATGTGAAAGGGGGATATAATAAAGGATTTTAGCAAGATGATAACATTTCAGGATCGAAAGAGTCAACAGAGTTTCTTTTCACTTGATACAAAATCATAAACACAGATTCTTCAATTTGAAATAATAGTTTCAGACATTAAACATAATTAAAAATAAATATGCATGACTTAAAACATATTGCTATGCTGGATCAAAAGCTGAAAAAAAAAGAATTCAAGCGAAACACCAGCAATTATTTTTACAATATAAGCACAAGGGTCCATTAAAGACATTCCTGTTGTTGCAGGTTTCAGATAAAATTTCAAAACAACAGCAACAAATGTATATGTTAGTTATGTATTTAAATATTTATAGATTAATATTTCAATAGTTGATGAATAAATAAAATAATCAGAGATCATTCTCCAGGAAAAAATATTAGTTCCAAAAGGTGGAAATTGATAAAAAAAATAAGAGGATGTGTTG
The DNA here is from genome assembly GCA_034359265.1 of Canna indica. Taxonomy (NCBI): domain Eukaryota; kingdom Viridiplantae; phylum Streptophyta; class Magnoliopsida; order Zingiberales; family Cannaceae; genus Canna; species Canna indica. Next base: position 12,384,331 of record CP136890.1, read on the forward strand.
CTACTTGCTAGAGAGGCTAGGAACAGAATTAGTTGGTTCTTTATCTTGGGCTAATATGGATATTCAATCAGTAAGAAGTAAGAACACATTCTACTTTGATAAGATACTATGGTCTTATTAATTAATTAATTAATAATACATATTTGTTTTAATTATTTTAATATGAGTGTTAATACTGATAAGCTATAGTCTGATTAATTTATAATTCTATAAGTTAGATTAGATCCCCAACTTTCCGCATCTTGAATTACATATAAATTAATTCAAAAATGTAAAATAGTGCCAGTATTGAATATCAGGATGCAGAACCACTCACATTTCCAAGAGTAGTCTTATCTTGTTAGCAATGGTGCTCCAAATGTCATGTCTGTGAAAGCTGAGTTGAAACATGAAAGACAACTTCCCTATACCCTCTTGATAAATATTTTGGTTGAGGGGAGGAAGCAATCAACTAGAGTCATGTGAACATGACTAGAATACTTTAAGACTGCTAAAGCGACTTTCTTTTAAAATATGATCAGAATATGAATGGTAACATCAAAATCTCTTTAGGAGACTGTTTCAATAACTACAATTTATTTATCACAACAATTTAGTTAAGTTAAATAATAGATACAGTAGAGGGTGGCTTTGGTATAACGGTAAAGTTACCCCACTTGGACCCAAAGGTTATGGGTTCGAGCCACGAAGACCCTCTCTGCAAAAGAGCAGGGGAATGCTGCACACATCAACCCTCCCCGGAGCCCATAAAAGTGGGTTTGCTTCGTGCACTAGGTCACCCCAAATAATAAATACGATAACTCAATAAATAAAATCAGAACCATATTATCACAAACCTAGGAACATTATGTATTGGTGAAGTAGGTAACTTACAAGATGTATGAAAACATAAAGTTTGGAAGTGCTTCATCAGAATGAACACAACTTACATTGGCATGGCTTTCTAACAAAACATTAACTGCATCTCGCTGCCCATGACCAGCAGCCCAAATTAAGGGAGTACCAGCATCACTTTGTGATTCCACGTCAACTCCTTTTGATAGCAAGAGCTTCATAAGTTCAATGTTCCCTGCATCATGCAGGACAATAAGATGATAAAAGATGTCACAGTCACACCACAAGAAACAAAGACATAACACAATAGCAGTTTGAAATCTGCAACATGACTGGGACTTTACATAACCCTTCTTGGTCTAAACTAGTAGTGAGGCTTTCTGGCATACATGATAACTTATTATTAATCCGTAGAGATGACTCATTGTAACAAAACAACAATAATAAGTTCTCAATTATAATAGAGATTGTCGTACTAAGTTACTAAAGACCTCTAAGCAAGGTATCCAACTTCGAGGTAGAGTAGACCTGTTCCAGCAGCATGGTGAAGAGAAGTAGCTCCTAGTTCACTGGAAGCAGAAGGATCTGCCCCTTGCTCAAGAAGATATTTTGCTGTGAGATAATGTCCTTGACGACAAGCATGAATAAGAGGTGTCTCGCCTGTAAGCAAAAAAGTAACATAGTTATAAACTTTTAACTGCAGGTATCGTTATAATCGGACTAATTTGATAAAATACGTCTATTAGTAGTTAAACATAGCAAAGGTCAGAGATTTGGTAAGAACGCTGAGTTGAAACTTGAAACAGATTTTAAAAAACACCAAAGATTTATTAAAGAAAAAAATAAAACGGAGTTCAGAGTCCGAACTTCAGCTAACATAGAATCAGAAGCATACCATCGTCATCCTTCACATCAACATCGAGCTTCAACTCCTCCAGCAAGTATCTACAAATTCCAGTCCTCCCCTCTCTCGCTGCAAAATGGAGCGCTGTCCTCTTGTTCGCGTCCTTCACGTCGGCGACAGTCCCAGCCATCCCCTTCCCCCCATCCAGCTGCTTCGCCAGCTCTAAATACGGGCCAAAAATATTTGAGAGGCAAACCAAATCAATAATTAAAGAAAGAAACACGTACGATCAAGAAACTAACTCTTGAAGAGATCGAGGTTGCCGGTCCGAGCCGCATCGAGAAACTTCTGAACTGTCTGTCTCACTTGATTGGAAAGAACAAGCAAGAAGAAAACGGATCAATAAAGCAGAAGAAAAATCGGGGAAAACAAAAAGGAGAACGCATTCTTTTTCTCGATTATTTCGAAGGAAATGCTCTACCCGACAGAGCCGCGGATGCATCGGATGCCATTGCTGATTGCTGGCTGCGGAAGGGGTTCCCTTCTCTGGTGTCGGAGGCGAAAGGGTTTTCGAAGGAGCGGCTTCGTAAGGTTACGGAAGCTTCCAGCCTTGGAGTTGTTCTTTTACGACTTACGACTTACGAGTGACAGTATACAAAAGCGCGAGCTAGGTTTTCCGAGTTCGGTTCCTGAAGTACATCCCAGCCGTTAGATTACGTAATCGCCGAGCAGGTAAAATTGTTCAATATTTTATTTCCCTAGAATTCCTAAATTGACGCATTGACATGGTATTCCAGTATTTGGACTTCGTCATGGAATTTCGACTACTTTGTCTCGTAGATTCGAGAATTGCGTTTATTATTATTACTAGCCGAGAATCCGCGCGTTGCGCAAATATATAAAAATATAATTTTATTTTAATAATCATGAATAGTCAAATAAATTTGTATGATATAAATTTATTAATTTTATAAAATTAATATTTTATTCGAATATATATACTCATGTGTTTTGTAATTATATATATGTATATCTAAATTGTAAAATTGTTATCGAAATTATTTTTCATTAAACTATACCTTTAAATAATAATACTAATACCTAAATAATTAAGAGTAATAATAATCCTCATATATATATAAATTTATAAGTGTATATAACATAGTAAATGTTAGTGTAATAATCTACATAATTGTAAAAGTAAAAAAAATATACTAATAATATTTTTTATTGCCTAAATTCATCAAATACATTAATATATTAATAAAATGTAAAAAAAATAAAACTTAGTGTAATTAATTTTATTACATTTAAATATCATCATTCTAATATTGATAATTGAATTATTTTTTATTTAATTTTTTCAATTACACATATTCATTTTTAATAGTATAACTAAAGTATTCATTTACTAAATAATAATAATTTTATCATAATATTTGAGTGATATTTTTATTTAGATACAATTTAATAGGAGCAAATTATAAAATTAGAATCTATGATCAAATATGTAATTAAAAATAACAAAATAATAAGACTATTTTTATGGTATATAAAATAAAGATTCGAATATATAGTAAATAATTAATATTAAAAATTTAAAATATTATCTTCTAAAAATTCAATTAAAAACACATATTATTTGGTTGATATCATCTTATCATAATTAAAATATCAACATTGCAACTTATATAAATATAAATATAAATATATATGATATTTATTATTAGTCTTGATCATTTAGATGCGATGATTATTATTTAAAATTATAATTTAATTTAAACTAATTTTTTCTTATAATTTTTAAAACTTATATAAAAGTAATAAATTTTAAGGATAAACATCAAATAACACAAATATAGAGTAGACAACTAAATTAAAAATAAGATATTTTATAATTTTATAATTTATAATTCTTAAAATTAATCAAAAATTTAAAAATTTAAAAATCAAATCAAAATTGAAACCGCCAATTCGATTAATCAAATATTTTGATTCGATTTCAATCCAGTTTTCTAGTTAATCGTATTTTTGGTTTTTTTACTCACCTCTATCTGTTACAATAGTGTCAATGAGGTTAACATGGTTAATAAGATATCCGTACAATATTTATGAGGGGGGATTATGAGAATATTTGGAATTCCATTCGATTTTGTGTAATAATTTAATTGTAATTCGCAAAATAGAAAAGTTAATATGTTTTAGGAAAATCGCTGAAAATTTATTAAACACGTGCAATTGTTGAAAAAACAGGGTCTGTATTGGACTGCATTTAATATTAGATATAAACTAGTAGAGAACCCGCGTGTTGCGCAATTATATATTTATATATAATTTAAATATAACTTTAAAAAAAGAAATTGTTCTTAATTATCTAATATTACTTGATTAATATTATTTTATGACGATAAAAAAAATTACATTGCAAATTATATAAATATATATGACATTCATTATTACTCTTAATTATTTGGGTATAAATATTATTATATGGCAATATAATTTAATTTAATTTAATTTTGATAATTTTATTTTTTATTAGTTTTAATATTTATATAAAAATAAAAAAAATTACGAATAAATATTAAATAACATAAAGTGAAGTACACTCTACCAATAAAAACTATATTAGCATAGATAATTTAATTATTTAAAAATATGAAAATTTAAATTATATAATTTTTCTTCATAAATATACACAAAATGATATTTCAAAAATAAAAAGCTAATAAAGAATAATTTTATACAATAAAAAAATATTTTGAACAATTACCCAGTAAATATGTGATTATTACCATTAAAAAATATGGTCAAAGAATTTACTTAGAAAAAAATATATAAAAAATAAACTAAAATTTATAATTAAAAAAAGCAAAATATTAATAAAATATAAATATGAAATCAATATTAATATTTTACTTATTATATAATCATACATATTTATTCTAAAATATATTTATTTATAGAGAGTAATTTTTTAATTAAAATTTTTTCATTGTAACGATATATTTATTTAAAATGTCAAATCAATTACAATAAATTTATATAGATTTCAACAACCAAAATATATATAAAAAAGAAAAATTATAAAAATAGTAATATTTTTATGAATAAAAATCAAATTTAATATATATATATATATATATATATAATAACAAAATGAAACAAATTAGAAACTAAAAAAAATTAAACCAATTTGTATTTGGAATATATACTGTATTACTACAATTATATAGTTTAGAAAAAAGAATTAAATCAATTGTACCAGCATAATATTATTTTATTTTATTTTCAAAACATGTGAAGACAAAAATAATTAAAAATATATGTACATATCTTTTGTTTCAGTTTAAATTGTAATATTATTTGGGTCTGATGATGATTCTACATCATATCTTTCTTTGAACAACATGCTAATTTAGAATTACCTATAATTATTAATATTCAATGTCTAATTTAACTTTTAACTTTGGGATCAAAATTAGGTATAAGATGGATTAACCTACTTGTTTGATTTCCAAGAAAATGACACCAATGTATATAGTGATGAAATGAATATGGAAAATAATTAAGAGCATGCCTTAAGAAACTCAAGAATTGGGTGCAAACTCATAATTGCTAAGTGGACCTCTGAGAAATCTGATGCTGACTTGAGCTCATCCATCTACACCAAAATAATTCCACATAAAAACAAATTAATTTATTGCGAAACTGATCAATATTACTCATGTATCAATGCTTCAACAATAGTTAAAGCTTTTGTTGAGAAAACAAATTAATCCTCAATTACCCGGAATGGATTGTCAAAGCCAATATGAGCTACATGCTTCACATCTGTTGGGTATCTGGTACCGTATTTCCATCTCATGTTCCTTCTGACCTGCAAGAATAAAATCCCCACATCCAAATCCTAATTTAATCAAAAAACATAAGTAAGAAGAAGTAGAAGATCAAGATGTACCAAATATTTGGGAGATATATCTAATTCCTTTGAGGAAGTACCAGATCAAGATGTACCAAAGATTTGAGAGATGTATCTGATTCCCTTGAGGATCTCGTTCACAGGAGCGCAGCTCAAAAATAGAAACAAGGTTTAGCTGCTTCAAATCATCGATTTTCATCACCTTCCATGGATTAGCCACTCCAAACCCCCTAGAGTGCTAACGCCCGAGCAAGAGACCTTGTTGTTGTCCATCGTGTCACTCTTGCTTCCTTCTGCATCGGAGAAATGCCTTCCTTGCAGCCATCAGATTCAAAAGTTTGGCGAGCAAGCACTTGAACAGCTGACATCTCCTCCACCTTCCTCTTCCTGAAGCTGTTGCTCAAGAGTATCTGCAGCTGCTTGCAGGCATTCACGGGCCAACAAAGGTCGCAGCATGGGAAGGGATGAAGCCTTTTTTCCAGTAGGTAACTATAAACTTCCAGAGAAGAACCTCCCGGAGTAGCCTTTCTCCAGAAGCTATAAACTTCCAGAGAAGAAGAAGAAGTTGACATATCGTACCTGGCGAAATGCTGAGCATACTAAGAAGACAGAAGGTAAACGCATAACGTAAAGCTTCGTGAAGATGACAGCTCCGTGAAGATGATAGTGATCAAATCTCAAACACGGAAGAAATGGTAGCGGATTCTTACACAAAAAGAAAGGAAATGTAGTCTTTCATCACACTAATCAGAAAACAATCGACAATTACAATGTATCATATCTTAACCTTTTATACAGAGCAAAAGCTCCATAAGCTTCTAGTGAAACATCTATCATTCAAATATTCATAATAGCTAATACAGAAAACAAAGCATAAGAAAACATTTTGTTTGTACTTATTGTTAATGTGACTTTCCCATGCATTGTATAAATTGTTCCAATAAGAGGAACGCAGTTCTCCATCAGGTCGGTCTCCAATCTCCATGTCCACTTTTGCCACTCTACCTCCATCACGTAGTCCCTCTTCATCACCAAAATTTGATGCATGTGATACTTTTGACCTTCAAATCAGTTTCAGCATGCAACAACAATTGATGAAGATCAAGATGTAACAGTTTAATTACTTCCTTGGCGAATTGTGTCGGCGGCGCCACGTATCGGTTTCCTAGGCCAACCCTACAAGAAAACAACCATGAGAGCTAAGCTCAATATAGGCATTACTCTATCTAGTTACCTGGCATTTCTGAGATAGCATTGTGTGGAAGAAGGTGCCGAAAGATGATTGTAGTAAGGCAAAGTCCCATCAGCGGCAACCACCATGTCACGATGCTTGAATGTTGATGAGAAGCTGATCATTTGCTCTCCATCAAGAAAGAGAGGATGGGAGTTGGATCTGAGGAGGAAAGGAGCTGCCTTTGTGGGTGCTGTCACCAATGGCTTAGACCTGGCCATCTTGAGCGATCTCCAATCATGGTTCCCGAGGTCAGCAACTGCAAGCTTGTCATGATTCTCAAAAATGGAACCAAAGACACCACTTTGGCTGCTGACTTGAGTGTCGAAGGGAGGCAGGGAGGAGGAGAAGAGACCACCTGCCTCAGAAGTGGCACCCGCTTAGCCGTCCATGAGCACCAGTCCACCGAAGTCCATCTCCTCCGCCGCTGTCGGAGCCCGCTGCTATATTCCAGTTGAGTAGCTCATGAGAGGGGATGATGAAGCATTTTTAAGGAGGGAGCAAGAAAGAAAGCATTTTTAAGGTGGAAGAAGCGAAAAAAACCATTATGGAGCCCGGCTCCATAGAAGTTGTGTTCGGAAGAAGCAAGTGAGGGACGGATAGGAGCTCAGAAAACCAAACTGCTTTTCTTTTTGGACACCACGTGGACGAAACCCATCTGCATCTGCGAAGACGATGACGAAGAAATTTTTTTATTTATTGAGAATATGTACCTGGCGACCTCCATTGAGCCGGCCCCTCCTCGAGTTCCAAAACATTTTTTTTTACAGAAGAAACAAATTATATTAATACTTTAGCCTATGGCTAAGGAGTCATGATACAGGATTTGTTCAAGCTCTTGAGGAAGATCGGATGTCCACGAGGTGGACAACTTTCTAGCTCGAGCCGAGTTTGCCGCCCAGTGGGCTACTTTGTTTACATTTCTATTTACAAACGATACATTAATATGAGAGAACTTTAACATTAGTTCTTTAATGTCTCCAAGCAGGGATCCCAAACATGAAGGATGATCAGAATTATTATTTATGAGTTCAACCAATTCTTTGCAGTCCGATTCCATAATAATGCGATCCAATTTCCTGCCAACAACATAAGAAAGAGCAAAATAAATGGCAGTAGCTTCTGAATAGAATGCTGAATCAGAAGAGAAGAAATGACAAGATGCAAAAATGCACTCGCCTTTGGAGTTACGAAGAATGACTCCTGCTCATCCTTCGTTATTAGCAAATGAATCATCACAATTAATTTTAAGCCAATGGACGGGGGGAACCAATTGCAAGCATAGTTTAAACAATACATATTGTCCTCGGGAGTATGAGTATCTGTAAACCAACTTGAGAAAGTCAGTATTCGGGTCATTGCTAACCTAGTGGATGGCCTCAACCCACCATGCATGATAGAGTTTCTAAAGTACCAAATAAACCATAAAGCAGTAGTCACAATGACTTTGGAATCCGAGCTTAAATTCAAACCCAAGTTATTAAAAACTAAAAATCCAAGTGACAATTATGTCTACAATTAAAATTCACATTGAGATGAAGATCGAGAGCGAACCATAAATCACAGGAAAATTGGCATTCGAAAAATAGATGTTTAAAAGTTTTGGCTGAACTCATGCAGAAACAACAAGAATCAGAAGTTGAAATACCCATAGAAACCAAATGAGATTTGGTAGGCAATTTGCTATGAAAAAATTTCCAAATAAATAGCTGGATTTTAGAGGCTATTTTCAATTTCCAAATCATTTTTCAAACCGAATTAGAGCTACAAGCAACATCATCATAGCACTTTAGAAATCTATAAGCAGAGGATGAGGAGGCCATTCCATGACTAGCTAGCTTTCATACATTTTTATCATCATCGGAATGCACCGATAAATCTATGCTTGCAATCTTGTCCCACAAAAGCTGCCCACACATAGTGAGCCTGAAAAAAGGAGACCAATTTTTATCCATGAGCAAGTGGTGGACTTTAGTGCTTTGGTTAATCAAAGTAGTATTAATGAAGGTTGATTTAAGGGCAAGAGGCATCTCTAGAATCCAATTATCATTCAAGAAAGAGGTATTGCTGCCAGAAGCAATGGCCGAATGAATGCCTAGATGAAGGTGAGAGTATGCTTTGGTTACTAATCTTCAGGCAAAGGAACAATTAAGGTGACTGCTGTTATGAAACGAGTTCAATGGAGGATATTTATTTTTGACAAGCTGGACCCAAATGGAATTATGATTAGATAAGTATTTTTGGATTCTATTAGCTTGGAGAGAAAGACTCTTGGATTTAATGTCTTGAATTCCTAAACCACCTTTGTCTTTAGACAATGTTATATTATCTCAATTGACAAGGTGAAGGCTTCTTTTTTCAGAAGAACTGTTCTAAAAAAAATTTCTGATTCTAGATTTAATTTTAGAGGAGAGCTCGGAGGATATCCAAGTGACAGCTAAGGAATATGTGGGAATGGAGTTTAAAATAGATTTTATTAGGACAAGCTTACCAGCTTGAGACAAGAGGTTCGCTTTCCAGTTACTTAACTTGGAATCAATTGAATTAAGGATATGATCATGGGTGTCAGAGGGAGGTCTTATAGGGAAAATCATGACTCCAAGATGTTTGAAGGGGAAAGAACCCTTCTTCGTACCTAGATAATTGCAAATCCTATTATTGGTAGAAAGAGGAGTTGACCTAGGGAAATATATGTCAGATTTAGAGAAGTTGACCTTTTGACCCGATAGTTGCTCAAGGAAGAAAATATGTTTCTAACTGAAGACAAGCTTTTCTTATTGGCCGAAGGATAATAATCAAATCATCAGCAAACATGAGATGGGATATTGAAAAATTATTTCTCATTTTAAAGGGAGAGTATTGGCCCTGATTTATAGCGTTGTTTATTAGCTGAGATAGGATCTGGGCCACAAGGATATAAAGGAAAGGGGAGAGGGGATCCCCCTGCCTAATACCCCTATTGGAAGGAAAAAATTAAAAAAGATGATAGTTGATTAAACAAGAAAAGGTGGGAGTAGATATGCAGGTCATAATCCAAGAAATTAATTGGGTGAGAAACTTATAGAGAGAAAGAGCATGAAGGATGACATCCCTACTGAGAAGATCAAAGGTCTTCTCAATGTCAATTTTAATTAAGATATAGGAATTCTTGCCTTTGGTGTTGAAGAAAGAGTGAACTAGCTCTTGAACTACAAAAATATTGTCTTGAATATGTCTTCCTTTAATGAAAACAGATTGCTCATTAGAGATGAGCAGGGGAAGGCATGATTTTATTCTATTGGCAATAATTTTTGCAAGAATGTGATAGGACATATTGCATAGGGAAATAGGTCTGTAGTCTTTCACTACTTTATGAAGCTTGGTTTTTGGAATAAACGCAAGCAAGGTTTGGTTCCAAGGAAGTGGAAGATTAGAGGTATGATAGAAGGAGTTTAAGTCATGAAGAAAGGTATGGGAGATAATATCCTAGTAAGATTTGAAGAATTTCACCGTGAAGCCGTCATGGCCAGGACTTTTGCCATTGCCAATCAAATTTATGGTGGATTTTATCTCTAATTCAGTAAAGGGGGTAATGATAGATTATTGAAGATAGAGAGAGAGAGAGAGAAGGAAGGGCAGGCCAATCATAAGGGGCAGCCGCAGGCTGAGGAGAGGAATTCCAAAAATTAGAATAATGGTTAACAAATTCCTTTAAAATGAGGGTTGAATTTGAAATGGACTCAATATTGGCATTAGAGATAGAGTCTATATAGTTAATAAGTCTCCTCATGGTCACAATACAGTGATAAAATGCAGTATTTTTATCACCATCCATAATCTATTTTGATTTGGATTTGAACCACCATTTAAGACATAATTGCATTTGAAGGGCTTGATGCTTGTTATAGAGGGCCCTAAGCTTTAAATAAAGGTTATCAGGGGCATAGGGAAGGGATTCTAAGGATTCAAGCATTTTAATATCATCAGAAGTGTTACGAAGCAAAGTTTCTAGATTACCAAAAGATGATTTGTTCCAATTGATAAGGGCAGATCTAGTATCTATAAGCTTAGGAGTTAGAATAGAGTTTTGAGTGCAAGAAGAAGACTTGCTCCAAGCAGTTCTAATAACATTTTTACAGTCCTCATTCTCAATCCAAAAACTTTGGAAACGAAAAATCTGATTTCTAGGTTGTTTGCTGGAAGGAATAGAAAAAAGTAAAGGCCTATGGTCCAATGTGATTCTAAGCAAATGAGTCATAGAGGAATGACCATAGAAATGGAACCAAGCAGAATTTGCAAAAATTTTATCTAATCTAATAAGGATTCTAGCTAGCCTTTGCCTATTATTTGTCCCGGTATATTTGCTACCCTTAAACCCTGGGTCTGTGAACCCACAATGAGATATAAAGGATTTAAATTCATTTATGTGTTTATTAAGTTTAAATGGAAGACCACCAAATTTGTCTTCCGGGTGAAGAATGCAATTGAAGTCACCAAGGATGACCTAATGAAAGGAACTTAAATCATGAGCCTTTAGAGAGGACCATAAGTTATCTCTAACATTAGGATCGGTACTAGCATAAGCATTAGATAATAAGAACGGCTCACAGTTATCAAATTGAAGAAAAACATGGATAATCTGAGAATTGACAGCAATAATTTGAGCAGTAACATAATTAGAGTTCCAAGCAATTATAATACCCCCTAATACACCATTGCTTGGCTGAATTGCAGCAACCCAACTACGACCAAGGGAGTTAACAAATTGCTGGGAGTAAAAAGAAATAAGATGGGTTTCTTGAAGGGTGAGAATGCCTACATTTGAGGATCTTAATTGAGCGGTGATATAATCACGCACAGGTCTTCGATTCGCCCCTCTAATATTCCAATTGAGAATCATCATCAAGAACATTAAAGGGGTTAGATGTTGGCAAGTCATTAAGGTACTTGGAAGCTTTAGGCAAGGGAGATTTAGAGATAGACAAGGCCTTAGGCTTTTTTGCGCTTAAACTTAACATCAACTAAGGGAAGCTTATAGAGGGAGGGTTTAGGAAGCTTGGATTTAGGCCTACGGGCAACCCTAGAAGAGGAGGGAGGAGAATCTGAGGAGGGAGGCTGAAATAGAGCAGATAGCTATGAGGCCATCTGTTCTAGGAATTTGGTGGAAGGAGGGGGGAGGGGGGGAGGCTTTGATGGTATTAGGAAATGAAGATGAGGGATTTAGGGGAGGGGGAGGAGGGGAAGAGGAGGGGGGTTGATGAGATGGGGTGGAAGGCTGCCGGGATGAGGATGGGATGGAGGCTGGCGATGTGGATTTAGAAGGAGGGGGAGATTTATTAGAAGCCTTAATGGGGTTATTAGAAAGCTTAGGGACATAGCTTGCTTTATGAGAAGAGGCAGATGGGTCAAATCTATTCTGGGACACCCGAACACGGTTGCTTCCCTTGTTCAGGGAGGTGTTCGCGCTTCTAGGATTCTGCCGGAATTGCCGGCATTGAACTTGAACCCACGGCTCGTAAACAGACTCTTGGGAAGGCGAGGCCCCAGATACATTCAAGTTGTTTTCATCAGAATTAATAACAGAAGCATTCATATACACATCAACAGATTTATCCACAGATACATTCATGTTAACATCCGAATTAGGGACAACAAGAATATTTAAGTAAAAAACAGAAGGTCCCGACACAGGACTAGTAGAAGTAACTTTACCATTTTTAATAGACGGGCAAACAGATGCCAAATGACCAGCAATACCGTAAGAAAAATATAAAGTAGGAATATTTTCATAAACTATTGGCTGAAAAAATTTGAATCATTCACCGATGAGCCAGACACCTTGCCGGATAGGATCAGAAAGATTTAATTCAACAGAAATTCGAATATATCGTCCTCTCTCAAAGGAGAAGGATCGTTCATCAGTTTTGATATAGCGACCAAAGTAACTTACAATTAGGACTAACGATTCTGAATTCCAGAATTCGACAGGAAGCGACTACAATCGAAGCCACGCAGGGGTAGAATTAAAGGATTCGTCCCAAGGACGAAACAGAGGCTTCCACGGAATTAGACGAAGAACGTCGCCTCTTAGGGTCCAAGGACCAGAAGATAAAATATTACAAGCAGACTCGGAAGAATCAAAACAGAAAATAAAGCATTGATCATCAAGATCTAACACAGATTGGAAATCATATTTAGCCCATGAACGAAAAGCCCAACGTTTAATCAATTCCAAGGGAGGGGGCTTACCGATAAATTTACCTATTAGGGCACGCTGCCAAGGATTTCTCCATGCTGCTATTTGAGAAGATAAGAAGGTGATCCGATCGGAGTTAGACGACTAGATCCTTGAGAGGGTAGAGGACGACGAACCGAGGTTGGAATTTTGGAAAGAACCCTTCAAGATTTGTGCCCAAGTGATATTTTTTGATGCTGAGTTAGACGAATCATGACATACGGTCGGCGAATCAACACCAGAGGGTGCCGGAGACGAAGAGGGAGGGTCGGATCGCTCATCGGGAGGGTCGGGAGGGGAGGGGGAGAGGGGGGAGGGAGAGTCGCCGCTAGCGTCGCCCATTCTAGGGTTCGCTAGAGAAACTTTTTCGCGAGATGTTATAATCGATGTGCAAGGCGTATATTTAACGTGAATAAGTCACGCAAGGAAGTTTTACTTTAGAATTGGAGAAGGAAGATCTTGAAACCGCCTAGAGAGTAATTGCTGTAAATTAAGGAGTGTAAATTAAGAAGAGAGAAGACTAAGAGAAAAGCAGTAATTAAAAAAAAAAAGAAATTTGAGAAAGTGCGGTACGTGAGAGAGAAAATTAAGTGCAATTAAAAGAAGGTGGGATTGAATAAACCGCCCGGTGGAGGAAGAGAGAGATGAGTGAAGCATTAAATACAAGAGAAAAATAGGGCATTAAATCGAGAGAGAGAGAGAGAAATTTATTTAAATTTAAAAAAATGGAAAAAAAACTTAAAATTGACATGTCAGCGAACAAAACTTTAGAAGATGCCACGCGGTAAATTTGTATCTTATATATATATATATATATATATATATATATTAGGATAAATTTTCTCTACTGAGATTTAGTAAAATTAACTTTCCTTCTATTTGTAATGAATTTTATAAAAAATTACACGAATCTTTTCTACTCACATAGATTATTAGTATATTATTTGATATTTTTAAAATATAAATAGTTTTTACTTATTATAAATAATAAAAATATCTTACTTTATTTAACTCTTATTTTTTTATATTTTTATTCTGAGTGTTTAATATCTTAATTTTAACATTCAATCAACATTAATTTCTTAAAAAATATATTAAAAAATAAAATAATTTATCTTAAATTTTTTATTTTTAAAATATTTATTCAATTATTTTATAAGAGATAAATTATATTATTAACAAATTTCGTTTAACACTATTAATTACATGTGAGTGTCACCTGAACAAATAAAGGAAGATCAGTGTAATTTTATTGAACATTAGAGGAGATTAGTGTAATTTATTATTATTATTATTATTAAAATAAACAAATAAAAGAGGGGTCTGACAGTGGCAAATGACAATGCAGACCAACGCCTCTCTCCAATAGTCCAATGTCAATATTATCGTACCAGTAGATACCCGCGGATATTTACCCGACACGGGTCAAGTATGGGAAACATATTATACTCATGGGTACATGCACATGTATAAATTTTTACCCATTTAATAAATGGGTACGGGTATGGATATTATACTATCCACACTCGTGGATACTCGTTACCCGCCAATATAAATGAAAATTAAAAATTAAAAATTTATATATTAATATCTATTAGAAAGTTTAAAAATAAATTTAAATATAATATATTTTTAAGGATATCAATTTCCAATTTTTGTTGAAAGTCATTTGATTTTAAATTTAAGGGTAAATTACACGGAACCCCCTCGACTATAGTCGATGTGCGCAAAGACTACCTAAACTACCAAGTGTGCACAGAACTCCCTGTGACTATATTTTTTATTCAAATAACCCTCATCCGTTAGTAATTTAACGGTAAAACTTTCATGTGCACTGAACCCCCCACCATAGTGTCATGTGGCAGCAATCTTCATCATCAATCTCATCTGACGGCCATCACTTCTTATTCTACCTATCCCCTTGCCCTAGACACCGCCGCCGCCCACCACTGCCACCGCCGTCGCCACCGCCACCACCACCTCCTCCTCAAGATCTCCTTTTCCTCCTCCCACCGCAGAGAATAAGTGATGGCCGTCAGATGATATGGATGATGAAAATTATTGCCACGTGGCACTTTGGAGCGAGAAGTCTGTACACATGAAAGTTTTTTCGTTAAGTTACTAACGGACAAGCTAACATATGAGAGTTATTTGAACAAAAAATGTAATCGTGGGTTGGTTCTGTGCACATTTGGTAGTTTAAGTAGTCTTTGCGCACATCGACTATAGTCGAGAGGAGTTCTGTGTAATTTATCCTAAATTTAATATTGCATAAATGGTTATTGCTATTCCTCAAGATAATTTTATAATTTAGAATTTAATTATTATGTAGTTTATTTTATAGATTAATGTTTCTTAATCAAATTATTAATAATGGTGAAATAAGAATCATTTGTGGTATATTATTATAACAAAATAAAAATTCATGTTATATATTAAATGAGTATTCGTGGATATCTGTGGGTATCAATTACCCGCGAGGGTATGGGTGACGGATACCCATCACGGGTGTGAGTGCGGGTATAAGAGACGAGTTTAATAAATAGGTGCGAGTGCGGATGTAGCACTATCCGCTTAGAACCCACCCGGTTGACAATCCTGACCCCGGCGTGAGATTTTTTTTCTCTCTCTCTCTCCGCGTCTCATTTCCCTTCTAACTTTCTAAGTACTAAACCCCTCTTTCCTCCAATCCAAACCCCAATATAAAACATTCTACTATCTCAATCCATTATAATGGCCACTCTCCAGCTACACCCCTCCGCCCTCTTCGATTCCCTCCAGGCCTCCTTCTCCCGCCTTCACTCCCCTCGCCTCCTCGTCTTGCGCCGACGACGATGCTACTCCGCCTCCGCCGCCGTGCCCTCCCCACATCCCTCCCGCAGCCGGAACCCCCGCGCCAAAACTCCTTTCCCCAAATCCGACCTCCGAAGTGCCCCCTGGATCAGGAACTGGAAAGACCCCTGCTTGCGACCGCTCCCGAAAAGGCCTCGAGCAGCTCTGGACTACCGGCAGAGTATTTCCAGCGATGACGATGAGTTCGGCACAAGTAGGAGCACCGGAAGCAGTACTATGGCGAGGATTGTGGAGAAATTGAGGAAATACGGGTATATTGATGACTCTGAGGAGGTAAAGGAGCGTCCTTTGCCGGAGAAGGGATCCGTGGAGGATATTTTCTACGCGGAAGACGGGATTTTGCCTGATTCCAGAGGCGGGTTGTCTCTGGATGTGAATGAGAAAATTCGATTTCCGTGGGAGAAGCCTCCGGAGGACGACATGCGGGCCTCATTGGCCACGAAGAAGCGGAGCAAGACTTCGTTGGCGGAGTTGACACTTCCGGAAGGGGAGCTGCGGAGGCTGCGGCATCTGGCGATTAGGACAAAATCAAAGACGAAGATTGGAGGAGCTGGGGTTACGAAGGAGATTGTGGATTTGATTCACGAGAAATGGAAGACGGAAGAGGTAGTGAGGCTCAAGTGCGAGGGGGCTCCTGCACTTAACATGAAGAGGATGCATGAAATATTGGAGGTGAGGCAGCTCATAGTTTTCCCTGCTGAATTTGCTTAGTATACTCACAGAAATCAATCTGATGCTTAGCAGTTCCAAATCAGTCCGATACTCCCGAATTGTAAACTGACTATTAGCATCTCTCGAGCCTTCTCTTTCTGTGCTAGATGAGTAGAAAGGGAACTAAATTCTTTTTACAGAAATGATAGAATGTTCTCGACAGAACTTCAAAAACTGCAGAAATTCGTCAATTACAGTAGAAATCCAAGAGTCTCATAGTACAATTGGTTCCAAATTATATGAAATTAAACATTTAGTGCAGGGAAACATATACTTCCTGCAGGAAAATATACTTCCAATGAATTAACCTTCGACAATATTTTGACATGGGTACTTCCCCAAAAGTACACTTAAATGACCAACGTATTCTTCATTTGTACATTTATATTTCTATTTCTTTCATATAAAATCTAGTATATATGCAAAATTAAATTTTATTTTAACTTATTATTTACTATGAAGCACGGAAACTTCCCGTGGGCTAATGTTTCCGTGTCGGAAACGTTTCGGAAACCTAAACTCTTAGAAACCTCGAGGAAACATGTCGGAAACTTTTGAGGGAGTTTCCGATCACGTCATGGAAATTGATGAATTTATACACTATGATATAGTGCAAAAATTAATATGAATGCATTGTAATAAAGTGCAGAATATGATGGAAAAGAAGTAGTAGTAGAAAATAGTTGATAAAGTGAAAAAATTGATGTAGAAGAAAAAATATATGGTGAAACTTATAAACATATTATGAATATTTTAAAATATTTTTATGAATACTTATATTTTAGAATTATTATATAATATTAATTATAGAAAAATATATTTATTTAGCGTTTCTTTAACGTTTCCGTGTCCTATATTTTTTAAGATCAACGTTTCTTCGTTTCGTTTCATGTCACGTTTTCCGTTTTCGTTTCTATGCTACATAGATTATTTAAAAGTATAATATAATTTTTCATATATAATATATAATTCTTAATAAAATTATATATAATTTAGTATACATGAAAGAATTAATTATTCTTTGTAATTACTATGAAAAAATTAAATATTTTGTCAGTATGAGTAAATATGTCTTTTTACTTCCTACTAAACGCAAGAAGTATAACTTACCTAGGGGGCTAGGTAGGACACTTCCTGTATTTTGTGGGAAGTGGAATTTCTTGAGGAAGTGCAACTTTCCGCGTGTTTTTCCACTTGCTTGTTGTCAACCAAACAAGATCGATAGTTTCGAGGAATTTGTACTTTCCACATCACTTCATGTCAATCAAACGAGACCCAATATTAACTTTTTCATAATTCAATCATGGTCAGCACCAGGTAGGAGGTGGTAGTCCTTGTAGATTATCAGCTGCAGAAATTTCTTTCTACCATGTACGTAATTTGACTTGTGCATGCTCATTTTTGGGGCTTGTTTTGATGGCTTATTGGTTACCTCAATGCAGCACTTTGTCTAATCCATTCTTACGGTGATTATTATACTTTTTCAAGATAGATAAGAGAGAATTGCATATTTCCATTCAAAAGTTTATCATATAGATACTTCTATGTTTTAGTTCCACTTGTTTTCCACTTTTCCTTTTTGTTTTCGGTTTTTTGAGAGTCTGAGTTCATTCAGCTTCTTCTTTCGGTGGACATACAGGTAGTAGGTGGTACCTTAACTTTCTTACAGTAGCTCCCTGATGGGTTCTCTTCTCAAACATTGAACTTGAATGAATACTAACAATTCAGTAATGCTCCCTCTAACCACTTATGAATATCAACCTTTTCTTTTAATAAATTTATACGTGTTGATTCAGTAATGCTAGATTTACATTGTATTTCTTAGAAGCCAATGTTTATCAGCATAAATAAGTTTGTTATATAGTTATTTGTGCTTTGGTTATTGATTTAATGGTAACCATGCCATCATTTATTGCTTGAACACTTCTAATTAATTCTGAAATGAGCTGCTGTGTGCC
This sequence comes from Canna indica, assembly GCA_034359265.1. NCBI lineage: Eukaryota > Viridiplantae > Streptophyta > Magnoliopsida > Zingiberales > Cannaceae > Canna > Canna indica. Next base: position 12,402,898 of record CP136890.1, read on the forward strand.
TATCATCCATCAATTTGTTTTCTTGATAGTCCATATTATTTCAGTGAAATGTTCTGATACCAATGTTTAATTGACAATCAGAGAAGAACAGGAGGATTGGTGATATGGAGGTCAGGCACGTCTATTTCTTTATATAGGGGTGTCACCTATGAGATTCCTCAACCAGAGAAGAGACCTTATCAGAGTACACAAAGAGCCACTATAAAATCCTTGAAAGAACCTCGGCCTAATTCTGCAGAGGCTTCTATAGAAATTGTTAGAGGCAATCATATGGAAGGTCTTCATGAAGGTGTAACAATTAAGGTTGAGAAGGAAAAAGGTGCCAGAGAACCTCCAGAATTTGAATATGACAATGAAATCGACAAGCTGTTGGATGATCTAGGTCCGCGATACATAGATTGGCCTGGAAGTGGTCCGTTACCTGTCGATGCTGATTTGCTTCCAAGTATAGTTCCTGGTTATAAACCCCCTTTTAGAATTCTCCCTTATGGAGTGAGACGTTCTCTTGGACTAAAGGAAGGTACAGCATTAAGGAGGCTTGCAAGGGTATTGCCTCCACATTTTGCTCTTGGTAAGCACACCCTGGTCTCCTTGTGTTTGTTGAAGAAATCACCTGGTGATTTCTTTTATGCTTATTTGGTACTTCCCTACATTTTCAGGAAGAAGCAGACAACACCAGGGGTTAGCAGCAGCTATGCTGAAACTTTGGGAGAAAAGTTCCATAGCAAAGATTGCATTGAAGCGTGGGGTACAGCTTACTAGCAGCGAAAGAATGGCCGAAGATATCAAGGTTATATAAGCCTCCTCCTATTATTAGTAAAGTGTATTTTCTGCAAAAGATTATTTATGTGCAATTACTTTAAGGTTACATTTATATTTAATATGCATGTTAAGAAACATTAGATTGCATAATCTTTTTTGTTGTATAGACTATAGATTGTCTTTGTCAAAACCCTAGCCAAAGTTACCCATAAGACCTGAAGGCTACATGTTGTTGATAGATTTATCTTTCTGGGTGTAGTAAAATGTCATAATGCTGGGGTATATCACCCTTCATATTATGTAAGTTTCCTTTTTCTTGTCCTTTTAAAACTTATATTTATCACTTATCAATATTTTAGAACATTTTAAAAACTAACTCAAAACATAAATGGAAACCGCGATATCAAGTAACTTAACAGCTAAGCTAGCTAAAAACTTGTAAACTTAAAACTTAAATGGAAACCATGATATCAAGTAACTTAAATTCCACACTTTGAAACTTCTGGTTTATATCATATCCAATTGTCCTATAATCACTTATGTAAAAGATAATTGTTCAAATGGAGCATATTCAGTTAGCAGCAGGACTAGACTCAGAGCTACCCAGGAAATGCTCAATAATCCTCATCAATGCACATTTTAAAGTTAAAGATCATAAATGTAACCATTTTTATAGTGCTTTTAAAGGAGTACTTCCCCAGTGCACTTTTTTTATATAACAAAGATAGGAAGTCACAATAGGTGACCATACTAGGGATTGAACCCTAGACCTTTAGGCAACTTACAACATGTTGCCACCAATTGTGCTACCAACAATTGGCTACTTCCCTAGTGCACTTTGTTTGTGTGCTCTTTTGACCTGGTCAGGGCTTTCAATAGTTGGTTGTTTGACAAAGTACTATATCATACACTTATTGTGCACACTGTAGGTCAACAGGATCATCTTATGTTAGTAGAGGGAATAAACTTGAATGTACTTTTAATTCATTTGATCATGTTTAATGGATCTGCAAAGCATCAACTTCTTTTAAAATGTTTGAGCGCTGATTTTTATATTTTTTTGTCCTGCTTCATAATCTAATATGTGACGGTTCCTGAAATATCTATATTTCTAATGCTTCTTATCTTATGGTGATTGCAGAAGCTAACTGGGGGTGCAATTCTTTCTAGGAACAAGGATTTCATTGTCTTTTATAGAGGAAAGGACTTCTTGTCCCCAGACATGACTGAGGTATTACTTGAGCGGGAAAGATTGGCAAAAGCCCTGCAAGATGAGGAAGAACAAGCACGACTAAGAGCATCATCTTCAGTTGTTCCAAAAGTCGAGCCAGTTGAAAAACCTGGGGTAGCTGGTACACTTGGCGAAACACTAGAAGCTAATGCCAGATGGGGAAATGATATAGGTGACAATCACATGGACAAAATGATGAAAGCTGCAGAAATGGCTAGGCATGCTAATCTTGTGAGGAAGCTAGAGAGGAAGCTTTCCCTTGTAAGTATCTCCAAATAGGAATTAGCATTGGAACCTAAAAATGAGAAGTGATATTCATCCAATGCTTGTGGTACCTAATAATTCAAGGAAGCCATAAAATAAATATAAAATAGCTATAAAATAGCTCTGAATCAAAAGTACTAAAATCTAATTCTTATTGAGACTACTCAATTGACCTAGAGTTACATTTGTTTGCTTTGTTTCAAATCAGTTATAGGACTAGGATATTCTACTCCTATGCAGATCTCGGGCAGTCAGGTTCTGATGCTGTTGAAATAGCATCAACAGTTTTGTTTGTTGTATATGCGAGCTCTTTTTAAGATAATATTAAAGGGATAATGGAATATTGTTGCAGAAGCATATTTTAAGATGATTTGCATTTATATTGTGAATATACTCCTTGAGCAAGTATTTTTCAACTTAAAACCAATTATCAATTTGTGTGATGCAGGCTGAAAGGAAGTTAACAAAAGCTGGTAGAGTTTTAGCTAAGGTGGAAGAGTCCTTGAAGCCAACTGAACATGTTAAGAGTCCGGAACCAATAACTGAAGAAGAAAGGTTCATGTTTCGAAAGCTGGCTTTGAGGATGAAGGCATTTTTACTCCTTGGTAACTTAATATTTAAATTCTCAATTTTTATATCTAAAATTTAATATTCCTTAGAGCTGCAATTTTTCGTTTTTCAATATTTCCTGGGTTCCCGACTTCAATTTTTCAACTTATTTAACATGATTGCTCCTGAATAGTTAAGTGGTTCTCTACTGGTTTTTTAAGTTTAACATTTGACATGCGTCTTTGAACCTACATTGTCTCTTATCGCTAATTCCTGTGTTTCCCATTGCACAGGTTCTTCTAATTCCATTAGCTTCTCATTTACATCTTCTCAATATTATGAACGTTAACCATTGCAGGGAGGAGAGGAGTTTTTGATGGCACAATTGAGAACATGCACTTACATTGGAAGTACAGGGAATTGGTGAAGATTATTGTCAAAGCAAAATTTTTTGCACAAGTTAAGAATATTGCTTTGGCGCTTGAAGCAGAAAGCGGAGGTGTCTTAGTGTCTGTGGACAAGATTTCCAAAGGTTATGCCATTGTTTTGTACAGGGGAAACAATTATCGAAGGCCTCCTACACTAAGGCCTAAAAATCTATTGACAAAAAGGAAGGCTTTAGCACGATCCATAGAACTTCAGAGGCGTGAGGTACCTTTTTTTGTTAGTCAGAAAAGAATAAACATGTTGGGATCAACCTTACGACCAAAGGAAAACATGAATTATGAGCTTTTTATGAAATATACTTTCTTCTTTGCCTTTGTTCTCAAAACTCTATAAACAAATTATTTGCTGGTCGTTTGTATTAACAGTTCTTTTCTAGTTTTCTAATGGAAATTGATTTTTGATCTCTAGGCTCTGAACAAACATATCTCAAAGTTGCAAAAGAAAGTGGACCAGTTGAGATCTGAACTGGTATCTCTTTTTGTTATGTATTTAAAGATCTCATATATGCTCTTGGTCAAAAGACTGCAAATTGTGTGACGGATCTCTCTAAATATTTTCCTCCTCTCAGGTTCAAATGGAAAATGTTAAAGATCATGGAGATGAAGAATTGTATGACAAGTTGGATTCTGCATATTCTACAGAAGACGAAGATACAGAGGTGGGCCTATTTGTTCCTATAACATTGTATCTAGTGCAGGACTGAGACATTTGTGTTGTTCTTAGTGTACCTTGCATCACAGATTTTTTTTTTTTCAAATTTGTTAAGTTTTTGGGCAAACGTCATACTTGATGCATATTTTTTATGTTCCTTGAGCAAGTACTAGTAATTTGGTGTCTTCCATGATTGAGTTGTACCCCCTTTCTGGCCTTGTAGGATGAAGATGATGAAGCTTATTTTAATGCCTTAAGTACTGCTGCTGCCAAAAGTGATGAAGACAGAGAATTGCATGATCACAATTATGAAGATGATGACTGTGACGAAGAGAGTGGGACAGATAGCAAAAGTGATAAGGTGTGCTTGAGAAAATAATTCTTATCTCCAATAATGTCATTAAAGTCACTAACCCTTTTGGCTTTGTAGGATGGTGATGAGGATTATCTTGATACTTGCATCAGTGTTGCTGACATTGATGACGGTGAAACTGGAGAAACTCAGACTCACAGTTACAAGGATGATGGCCCTGATGAAGATAGCTGGTCCGACGACTACAGCGAAGCTGATGAGAGCGATTCCGAAAATTATCTTCATTCCTCAATGAATTTGCTGGCCATCAGCGAAGTGGACAGACACTAACTGTTGCTTATAAGATCTGCATACAAAGCGTCAATTCACGTGGAGCAGCTGAAATGGAAGAGAAGAAACTTCGGGTCACAGCCACTAATTTTTTCCCTGTAAATTATCATTTTGATCAACAAAATGTCATAATTCCAGCAGCCCAAGAGGTCTTAATTTCTTAAAGCTAATTAAGTGATAATTGTATCTATTTCTCAGTTTCATTTTTTGTAACCTTGAACTGGCTCCAAGTGCAGTAAATTATTGAAGCATTATTCGTTGCAACATAAATATCAAGTTATAGATAAAAGTTTTTTTTTTCTGAAAAATGATCTATCGGTCCATAACTAATCTTAGGGGTGAGCAGATCTAGGTATTCTATATTTTTCATGATATCATGATCCTATTTTGTATAGGATTGATTCTTAAGTTTTGGAATCGGATCTTATCTTGTTGGAACTTGGAATCAGATCCTAATCGGAACCATATGTTCCAGTTCTGGTTTTAGATATTTTGTTTGAACATGTTCATTTTCAAGTTTTGGATACTCTGTTGGAATCTGTACATTAGGCCATGTTTGCTTTGCAGGATATGATTTGGGTGAGATAGGATTTAATGTGGATAAATGTGGGATAGAAATCCAAGAGGATTTTTTGAAATCCTATCCTATGTTTATTTTGGCATAGGATAAGAAGCATGGATAGGATATGAAAATTCATATCCTATGGATTTGGGTCCTAAACCCACCACCTCCCTAGGATTTCTAAATCATGCCAGCGATGGATTTGGGCCAAAATTGATCCATCCAATATTTGGCCCGATTCATATCCATTGATGCAGCAAACAATGGATTGGATTTTAAAATCCAATTCACCTCCTTAATTCATCAAAGCAAACGAGGCCTTACAGATCATAGGATGTAGGTTTCAGTTTCGATTACCTGATCTATTGGATTCAGAACTAGTTTTAATCGGTTTTTTAATTTTCATTTCGGATCCTATTCGGAATCTACCTAATCGAATAGGTTCCAAGTAGGTACCAGATCTACTTGACCCCTAACTAATAGGGATGGCAATTAGAACCGATTAACCGCGGTTAACCGGTTAACCGAACCGCAAAATTCGATTTTGGATAGTGGATTTGCAGTTCGATCTTGGTTATCGGATCGCGGATAATCGGTAATCGAAATCGGTTATAGATTTCGATTTCAGATATAGATTATCCGCATATAACCATAACCGTTAATTATAATTATAATTATATAATATATATCAAATATTTAAATAAAACCCGAAACCCGTTTACCCTTATATTATATATTTTAACCTCAATTGTAACCCTAACCCTCTCAATCTCCCCAGCGCCGACAGTGACTCCGACTCCCCTCTCCTATCTTCATTCTCCCCAGCGCTGACCGTGACTTCGGGGCTCAGAGATAGCGAGAGAGGGTGACTAACTGTGGTTTTAGTAAGTTTACTTGTGCAAAAGTTTTTGCTTTGACAATAATCTTTTGTTTCCTTTGCGGGAAGAGAATCTCTTCTTTTGCAGGAAGAAGTTGGGGAACAAGCTTGGCAAATTAAAATTTTCTTATCCAATACTACTTTGTAATTAGTTATTTTGCGTTTGTAATTATTTGTATATGCAAAAAGTAAAGAGTTAATAGATGAGTTTTAGTTAATAACCTCTGAATATTTTTTTTTTAACCTGTCATCCGTTTATAAATGGATAACCGATTTCATTCGAATCGAACTAATCGGTTTTGGTTATCCGTGGATAATCAAAATCGAGCCGATTTCGATTTCGGATATTAGTTTTTGAAATCGAACGATTTCAGTTTCGATTTTGGTTAGCGGGTTATTACTTCGATTTCGATTTCGGTTAATCACAGAAAGTATGGTTAATCGAACCGCTGTCACCCCTACTAACTAATCTAGGATGCGTTGGAATATGCTAAAAAGAATTGACACTGACATTAATTTGTTAAACTAAGGCATAATAAATTGAACTAATGGATCATATCTGAATCACTAATTAGATATTTAGGACACATTTTTCATTCGGCAATTAACTTTTGATTATTCCACAATTCATAAAAGTCTCCTCCATCAAGGAAGTTAATTATTATTATTTTTTAAAAAAAGTTGACTTTGACTACTCTTGATCGTGAAAAACGTGCTTAAACTCGTTGCGTGTTCGACAATTCTTCCTGCTTGCAATAGTATGCAAACTGCATTATATATTAAGCATTTAAATTGATCCGATTATTAGTGCGAAAGTGAACCCGTTTAAGTTAATTAATCCAATTTGATGGGATGCCTATTGTATTTTATTGATTGGATGAGCGCTAAAACAAGAAATAAAATATCTTGTTTGTCATCGAGTTTAATGAAATAGTAATTAATTTGTAGCACGTGATAATTAAATCAATGACGAGTCATAATAATAAACTGTTTCGTGATGCAATAAAAGAAGCAAAAACTTCCACAGAAGACGCCAGTATTTTTATCAAAGAAATGGCACGTTTTCCCTATATTTGAACAGTTTATTAGAGAAAATAAACCAACACGTTAATTCCGTGGGCCATTAAAGACTTAAAGTATTCATCACTCGCCTCTCCAAGTCGTGGACAGCAGACTTCTTCTCTTCTTCTTTCCCAACGAGTAAAAACAAAGAGGCAATTGTGGATGTGCATGGAAGATTTCAGCCCAGTGTTGGGGGAGCTACCAACCTCAGGAAAGAGAGCAAGAATTACTAACCCTCAATCCTCATGCTAACCTCAGAAAGAGAGCAAGATAGCAGAAGATATCAGCCAGCAGAAGGTTTGTTGCGTCGCTTCTCCTCCAGTGCATGTTTTTACTTTCTCTTTAATTTCCCTTTCATTTGAATGATTATAATCTCTTCTGCGTCTGCTTCGTCATGATCATCATAATTATCATATCTTCTTCTTCTTCTTCTTCTTCTTCTTCTTCTTCTTCAATTATAATCTCTGCTGCTGCTGCTGCTGCTTCATATATCATCACACCAATGTTCCAAAATTTATCATCTCATTTTTAACAGACCTTGTTGTTATTTCCTCTGATCCTTTTTAACTTGTTTCTGAAGTCTGTGTTTTTAAATTTGTCAGTGGATTTTTTCTTTACGATACAAATTTTATGTTCTCAAGCTTTCAGATTCTTTTTCTTAAGAAAATTGTAGATGTGAATAATAGTGTAAGATTTCAATTTTTTTCAGTAAGATATATTTTATACTTCATTTCGACTCCACAGTAATCGTTCATTAATGTCACCTTCTTTTTCCAGCTTTAATCATTTTATCCCCCAGCCTTTTGTCATGAAAAAAAAAAACATGATCGTCTTCATCTGGAAAACAATCATGTCTCATTTTGCCATTGCTGTGCTTTCTCTGCTTTGGGCTAGTGATCGATGAAATATCTCAACTGAAGAAAAGAAAATTGATTCTAGAAAGAGGCTTTTTCTTTTGACCATCCAATTCCAACCACGAGTGACGAGTGGGAATTGGTGAGAGTTGCAATTTATATATAATTCCTCATTTGCTTTTTATTTTTAAAATCCGCATTAATCCGAGTCTAAAGTCAACAGTAGACATGTTGGGTTGATCCGGCAAAGCCGATTGACCACGAGGGGAAATGGAGCAGAGAGATCACGCGGACCTTTGACTTTCTCTTGTTCCTCATCCTCCTTTCTCCAGGTCAATCTCACGACAGAATTCTTGGGCCTGTTCTTCCTAGTCCCAACTATCCTGCAAACTTGTGGAAGAGTTGTTGAACAAATCTTGCGCATCATCTTCATCTTCGTTGTGAGTTCACACAAACACGTATATATATAACAAACTTGATTTCATTTTCTCTTCATCTTCATTGCTGCTGCTTCTTTGGTCATGGATTAGCCTTGATTTGTTTTTTCTATTTTACACCACAGAGTAGAAGGGCAGAGTTGAAGAAGGAAGAAGGTGGGATTATTAGGGCAGAGAGAACATGAATTCTCCGGCTGAGGTAACAAGATGCCACCTTCATAATTTGTCGTAATGAATCGCTTTTGAAACCCAAAAAGAGTCGTCTATTGATCTGCTCTGCAATTTATTTATAGTACTAGTAGAGAACTCTCTTGCGCAAATATATAAAAATAATTTTAAATAATCAAATAATATTTTATTCAAACATATAATATACCTGTGTTGCATATTTATATATCTATATATCTATATAATTAAATTGTAAAATTATGACAAATAAAATTATCAAAATTAATTTAAATTAAATTATACTTTTAAATAATAATATTCATACTTAAATAATTAAGAGCAATAATAAATATCATACCTATAAAAAATTTTAAGCGTAAACAAAATAGTACATATTAGTTTAATTTAATCTATATAATTGTAAAATTTTAAAAAAATATACATATATCTTTTTAAATAAGAATTTGTATTTATTGGTTAAATTCACCGTACACTAATATATTCATAAAAGATAAAAATATATGAATTAAAACTAGTTGTTAGTTTTTTGTATTTAAATGTCATAATTCTAATATTGGTAATGCATTATTAGAATCTGAATCTTAAATCTCTAGATAACGTTCAGCATGTTGTACGTCATCAACTGTACCCACAGTTGGAACTATAAAATAATATATTACTAAACTATTTATTTGTTAGTTAATAACATTTTTCTTATAATATTTTTTAAAAGTAAAAAATATGCATATATCTTTATAAATATGATTTTTTATTTATTGCTTAAATTCACCGTACACACTAATATATTCATAAAATGTAATATGTATATATATATATATATAAACTAAAACTCATTATTAATTTTTTATGTTTAAATGCCATACTTCTAATTTTGATAATGAATTATTATTTATTCCAATCTTTTCAATTACCCATATTCACCTTTAATAGTATACAATAATATATTACTAAACTAATTATTTATTTATCAATAACATATTTATTATAGTATTTTATTGATATTTTTATTTACATACTATTTACCATGAGTATATTATAAAATTAAAATCTGTGGTCAAATATTAATTGAAAATAAAAAAAATAATAAGACCATTTTAGGGTATATAAAAAAAATCAATTATAGAATAGATAATTACTTTAGGAATTTAAAATATTATCTTCTACAAATTCAATTGTAAACTTTTGCTTCACTACCGGGAATTACTTTTTATCTAATATTTTTTAAATATATATTACTTGATTAATATCATTATATCATAATTTAAAAATTACATTGAAAAATATATATATAATTATCAAATATATATATATTTGATAATTATTATTATTATTTGATCATTTTATTTGTCATAATTTTTAAAAATCTATAGAAAAGTATGAAATTTTAAGGGTAAACATCAAATGACACAAATATAAAGTAAATTTATCAATTAAAACAGTATAAGTGTAGTTGACTAAATTAAAAATAAAAAAATAAATTATATAATTTTGTTGAAAAATAAATAAAAAATTATATTTGAAAAATACAAAGATAATATAAAAATAATTTTAAAATTTCAAAAATATTTTCAACAATCATTCGGTAAATATATAATTATTACCATCTAAAAGATAATAGGTCCAAAGAATCAATAAAGAAAAAAATATAAATATACAATAAAATTTATAATCAAAAAAGAGAAAAATATTAATAAGACGTAAATATAGAACAAATATTAAGTTTAAAGACTCAATCAAGAAAAATAAGCTCAAGTTATAAATGACACAATAAAAGCTCTCAAGGTTTAAAAAAATGGTGCAATAGGTTAATGACTAATAGAGAAAGGCATGAGACAAAAAATAATAGGTTTACAAGTAAATAGACTAATTGAGGTGGCTGAAAAAAAAAATCGTTAGACTCACCGGTTAAAAACCGATCACAAGTACGTTAGTCAATTGAATGTGTGACCAAAATTGCACTGAAAGCAGTTTCAACATATATAGTTCGGGTTTCAAGGCTTTTAGTTTTATTTTTAACATTGTCATTATGCATCCCAAGGATTATACATTTACTCTAAACCCTACAAGTTTATTATTCAATTTTTTTTTAACTTTCAAGAGATGAGTAATGTAATGCTTGAATTTTCCTACTTCGTGTTGAACTTTTCTATCACGGATGTTGTATATTTATCAACATCGAATATAAAATTATTTCTTAATGAGCTATTAATTCCTAGTTTGTTGTCATTAAAATAAGATTGAAACTTGTATTGAAAACGTTAGGCCAACACATCTTAAGAAATTTTAAGTTGTGAAACTTTTAGAAATGCATGACTCCATATTACACTACAAGTGATTATTTTTTTGGTGATAATTAATTAGTAGAAATAAGGTAATTGCTGTTAAAAATTTAGATGGAGCAAATATTTTATATTATTTAGCAATTATTATTTAAAAATTCTAAATTTTTTTTATAGATTTGATGATTTTTTTTTTCTTTAGGTATAAATTATTTCTAAAGCCTTTAACAACAAAGTATCTAGTGGAAATTAATTAATTACTAATAAATATTTTTAAAGTATTTATAATTGTTAGAAAATATTATAATAATCATCGTTAAAAGGATAAATTATAGTAATATTATATAGAGTCTAGCTCCGTATATTTTTGTTCCTCGTCCATGGCTGATTTTGATTTCATTTTATATTATTTTAAGTTTTGCAAATTATTTTGGTAAAACAAGATTTGGAAAACATTACTTTCGAACTGTATTGTTCTGGAAGCATTTTTAACATATATTCACGGAACATCATTTTCTTACAAAGTCTTTTTATTTAGTATCAAATTCAAATGGAGTCTTTAATCATCCACTTGTTCTTAAGCACTAGATTACATTTTAGCCAATATTTTTAAAATAAGGTTATTTAAAAAAATAAAAACATATTATATTCATTCAAAAAGATGAAAATAGAAAACTAAGTGGGGGAGGAGAGAGAAAGAAAACAAAAGAAAATAGTATATACAAAATTCAACGGTCAAAATCTGTCACGCTTAGAGTAGGTTGAATTAACATATTTTCTCATATTAGTTACAGTGAGATCTTCCTTTGTCTGCAAAACACCTGAGGATAAATTTGATTAGCTAAATTAAGTATATTTTAGTGATTTCAATTTTATTGAAATAAAATTATTTATCAAAATGTATTTAGTTCGATATTTTTATGAAATTAAATTTAAACCAGCTAAATGGAAATAAGTTTCGATTAAATTAGTTTTCTTAATAAAAATAAAAATAAAATTATTATAAAATTATTTTTTGTATTTTTAAGACGATTGATTTTGATATGAAAATATAGTAACAAATTTGTAATTATAAGTGTCTTGTTATAAAATCAATTAATTTACAAATAAATTAAATTATATCTAATTTATAAACATTAAAATAAAAAATATATTATTTTCAATTCAAATTATTATTTTAAATTAAAAAATTAATTAAACTAATTTATATTTAATTGAGACAAATCTAATTTTTAAATTAACTCAATTTTCTTTAAGTAATCTATTTATAATTTAATAAAATTAATTTTAGATCATTGATTTTTTTTGAAATTTTATAATAATTATTAATTAATTTTATATTTAACTGAAAAAAAATTAAATTATCAATAACTCAATTAGATTTTACAAATATTTTACAATAATATTAACAATCAATAACAATTAATAAATAGTAAAAAAATTTCATGAACTATGACTCATATGTAATTATCTTTTATGAACTTTAAAAATAAATAAATTTTATGAAACTAACAAAAATACATTATTTGTTAACTAAATGTTATTTTTTAACATAATCTTTTTTAAAATAACACGTGACAGCTTTTCATTTGTCCAAATATTAAAAAGATAAATAAAAAAGTTAATTAATAAATTACAAATTAGAAAATATTAATTTTAAGAGTCGGCGGCGGTGGAGTCTAGCACTACTGAAATAACAAGCATCAGCAATGGCTCCAATCATTGCTGAGTCGTTGCTGAAAGCCATCAGCAACGGCCCGACCCCTTGCAAAGTAGCCGTGGCAAAAAAGTGTGTTGCTGATAACTTAGCAACAGATCAGCAATGGTCGTTGCTAATAACATTATCAGCAACAGTTCTGCCATGGCTGCAGGGCCGTTGTAGATATGTACATCAGCAACGACCCGATTGTCGTGGCAAGGCCGTTAGTGAAAGCCTGTTGCTAAGCCGTTGTTGTAGATCATCATCAACGGCTTTGAGGTTGCGGCCCAAAAAATACAATACACTTTTAGTAACGGCTTTCTCATGGACAACCGTGGAAAAGCCGTTGTTGATGATGTTAACCTATAACTGATTTTTTTTTAATTTTTTAATTTTCATTAATACATTGATACATTTAACCTGATACATAACTCACACACCCATACACATATACATCACGACACAGATACATCCAGATATACATCAAAATAATTATACATATATTTATAATTATCCACAATCATATAAAAATTATTCAAATTCAAAACTATCGTATCAATATCCAACAAAACAAGTCAATCAAGTAGTATCCAAATAACAAAGACAATATCCAAACAAAATAATAAACCTCACGACGACGATGGAGGAAGGTCTAGATCATAATATGGCGGGGTCTGAAGTGCTTGGGTGTACACCGGCGTGGACTAGCTCGAGGATGATGGATCTGATGATGCCAAAGGGATGCCTACTCCAGTATGAGCTGAGATGTTGCGTAGCATAGCATGCATCTCTGCCTTCATCTGACTCTGACGCTCCATCATCTCACTTTGACGCGCGATTGTCTCCTCAAGTATCCTTATCCTGCTGCTCTGATCATAATTAGTCTTGGAGGTGGACGGCCGCTCACCAGCGACCGGAGAGATCGGTGCCCCAAGTGGCCCGAGCACGACTCACGCATGACCACTGTCTGCAAAGACATATACGAGGCCGTGGTCCTAGCCACCTGCAGCCTCGACCCACGCTCCTGTGTCAAAGTCCTCGGGGGTGCCCCCCGCGCCGCATCACCGTTTGAGTTTAGGTATCCAACTCGAGTTTGATTTTTTGTTTCATATTTTTCCTAAAACTTAAATTATAAATAAATAATGAATAATTTAAACAAATATACTTACCATAATGATTGCAGCGCGGGTGTCGATGTACTCCCCCGTCCCATTTCCTTGACGGTGAGTCAGCTCAAACACATCCATTGGGGAGGGTCGTTGGACAATCCCGTCGTCCATCACCGTCGTCTGCATTTACAAAATAAATACATTATTTATTACAAATAGTAACAAATAAAATATAAAATTGAATTTGATGTATAATACTTACCATACGACGAACGTGCACTACAAATGATATAGAGTCGTCGGTGTGACGCGCTCCTCCCCCGGACATGCGGTTTCTAGCCGCAGTCCTAGAAACCTTCTGCCATCGATCCGTCGAGCATAACGCCACGAGTTGGTCCCATATATCCGGAGTAATTCAATCGGGGCCGTATCCTCGAGTCTCTGCGATGTTTGTGGTCCCAGATCGGGCCATCGCTTGGGACCGGGCCTGTCCCAGCTGGCCGTTGTACTTTTACCGGGAAATAGCCTCTCAAGCAGTGTAAATAAAGGATCTCTGGTCCTCAGCCCATGTATAGCGAGTCTGCAAAATAATAATATCAGTACCAATATTAATCATCATGTAAAAAAAATTTAATACGTGCCTCAAACTCGCGCCATAGCATGTCGACGTGCTCACGAGGCACGTGAGACCACGTGAGTCATACCTCATGCATGTATCGTCGGATCGTAGAAGATATGGTCCTTGGCACATCCTCCTGCTTGAACCTGCACAACAAAAATAAAGTTCAATATTATATTATGATATAATAAATTTATAATAATTTATAATTCATAATACATTATCGTCAAAAGATACTCTTCGTCGCTTAAGTGTCAAGATGGACGAGAACCAAAAGCACGACCAGAGTGACAAAATATATTTAAACGTTCATTTGAATGTCGAACTCCCCTGTCGTCGTTACGTGGAAGACGATCAAATCTTGTCTGTACTGTTGATTCAAAGTAAAATGAGCATAATGTTAAAAATTCTTGGATGATATACGATTCAGATATTGATCATTCAACAGCTGTGGTGTTCTTTACTTTTTTTTTCAGACGATTCATCTATATTTCAAATAAGTACATCCACCGATATTGAACGACGCCAGCAACTCATGCCTCGTATGCCAAGTGTATCGGTAGATGCTCCATCGAGTCAAAGAAGACAAGAGGGAAAAACTGCTCTAGCTTGCATATAATTTCAATAATATTATTTTCAAGTGCTGACATATCTTCGACTCGAAGAACATTTACACAAATATTTCTAAAAAACATACTTAATTTAGTCAACGAACCCCAAATATTATCAGGTAGAAGATCTCGAAATGCGATTGAAAGCAATCTCTGCATGAATACATGGCAAGCCGAAATTTAGGAAGTAAGTTACGCCTAATCGAAACTCATTCGTTAAAGCTCCACGATCAAGACGTCGGTACATCCAACTTCGATCGCCTGACATGATTATGTCAATAAATGACAATTTCTTCAGTTAATGCCTTTAGGTGAGATGGTCCTATTCTATCCGGGATTCATGTTATTCATATTGCACTAAGTATTTCTTTTAACCGCTAACTTTATTCTAAATTTCGGCAGCATCTTCCTATAGTTCTCCGAATACGCATATTATCTGGGCGCATATCATAGAGCAAGAGAGACACAATAGCCAAAATTTAAGAATTAATGAGTTAACGGTTAAAAAAAAAAATTAAGTGCAATACAAATAACTATGTTCCCAAATTATCCAATCAGAGACAATTCAAGGATTGTACGTTGTATAAAAGATCATCTACTTCTTTAACACGAACATATAACCCTCGAACAGATCTAAGGTTTTGTTAAATTATATCCGACTCGTCGATGCATACGTGAAACGTATCAACTCTTCGGATAGATGATTATTTTCTAAATATTTCGATGTTGGTTCGAGTCCACAGTGGACGATTCTGGCACGAGTCCAAAGTGGACGATTTTGACGCGAGTCCAAAGTTGACGATTTCGGCGTGAGTCCAAAGTGGACGATTTCGTCGCGAGTCCAAAGTGGACGATTCTAATTAATCTAAATCTAAATATTAACAATAAAATTAATCTAAATTAATATAATTTAAATTAATCTAATCTAAATATTTATCTAAATTAATCTAAATATTAACATTAATCTAATCTAATCTAAACATTTAATTAATCTAAACATCTAATATTTAATTAATCTAAACATGTAAATTTACAATTAAAATATTTAATTAATCTAGAATTAGGATTTAATAAAAGAAAAAAAAGATTTTAAACAAAAACCTATTTTCGGCGCCGGAGTCTAGTGTCCGACATATGTCGAACACTGGACAATGCTCCGGCCGCCAGCGCCGGCTGAAACGCTAAACCTAGTGTTTTGGCCGGTTTTACAATAAATAGAGAGGGGGAGAGTTACCTGGAGCCGGCGACGGGCGACAACGGCGAGTGGCGTCGGTGGGCAGGCGGAGATCAGCAGCGGCAGAAGAAAGGAAGAAGAAGGAGGAGGAAGGGGCGGGCGTGATCGGTCGACTTAAATAAACTTATCAGCAACAGCTCACTCATCCGTTAGAAAGTCGTTGCTAATAAGTAACATCATCAGTAATGGCTCACTCGTCCGGTAGAACACCGTTGCTGATAAGTTTTTTATTTTCACATCTTGAACGCGCGATCGGCTAAAGAGTGACAGATGTCATAGCCGTTGCTAATGTGATAATATATCTACAATGGCTTGAGCGGCCGTAATAAAGCTGTTGTAGATATATCACATCTACAACGGCCGGAGCGGTCGTAAGAACACCGTTGGAAATTGTAACAGCTTGCACGGCCGTTGATGATAGCCGTTGCTGACCATCACATTTCTAGTAGTGTAGGGCAAGAGGAGGAGCGTATGTAGGTGAGAGATGGGTAGAAGAAGAAGTGATGACAGTCGGATGAGATGGAGGGTGCAGATTGCTAGCACATGGCACTTGGGAGGGTGGGGGGTACGGTGCACATGGAAGTTTTGCTGTTAAGTTACTAACGGTTAGACTAACGGAGGGAGTTTCTTTGAACAAAAAATGTAGTCGCGAGGGGTTCTATGCACACTTGGTAGTTTAGGTATTCTTTGCGCACATCGACTATAGTCGATGGAAATTCCATGTAATTTACCCAAATAAATATTGAAAGAATACTTAATTTAATATTTACTTGCCTCGTATGATCTCCGACCTCCCACTAATTAACTGCCCCCGGCGAGGGCCATGGTGGTATCGATGCGTGCCTCAAAAACCCTAAGAGGGTTAGTCGAGGTCAGCATCCCCTACAATAAAATAAGTATTAATTTTATATAATAATAAATAATACAAATAAAAATAATTCTTAAATTACTTATCAGACGACGCTTGTGGTTGGTGAAGCGAATGGAATCACTAGTATATCAGGCGAGGGATCCCTCGATTGGTGTCATCCATTTCTGGTACACAGTTAGAGAGACACTCTGCCACTCGTCCGATGACAAGATGTTTAGAGACATTGACAAACTTTGGAATTCACAATCGTTAATGTAATTAAATCTACCACCCAGAGCATCCAAAACCATATTTCGATATGGGTGCTAAATAGATGTTGTATGAATTGCGGACGATGATCCAATATTAGACGACTAACCTTCTAATTCGTACGATGTCATGCCTATAAATGACTCATCATGTAAAATTCATTGATAGTAACGGTTCGTAAAACCATTTCTGTATAGGTGCAATGTCATCGCATATCGGTCTAGGAAAAACATGTTGACAAATCGATGACATGGACATATGATTTTGTTACCACTCATAACTTGTTGATTTGAAAATGCGAAGTTCAAAAAATCCGAAAATTGTTCTTGAATTTTTCAAGTAAACCTCCACAGTACATCTGATGGTACATCCAACTACGACCTCCCATCATGATTTTGTACGTGGCATATCTCAACAATCACTTATTTTGAACTCTTCATAGGTGGGGTGGTCCAATTTCATTCGAGAATAAAATTATTATACTTGTATTTAAATGTTCTTTTTAATATTCAATTCAGTTGAAATTCCAACATGATTTTCCTACAGTTCTCCAAGTATGCATATCATCTGGGCACAGAATTGGAGAGTAAGGGATATCTGCTAGAATTTTTTAACTAAAATAAATGTAAGAAAATATTTAACTGCTAGTAGAATAATTTTGATATCAAATTGTTCGATCATGGACAATTCAAAAATCGTAAAAAATCTATAAGTTTTGTACTTCTTATAAATAACTATACGATCTCCAGACGGATCTAAGATATTGTAATAAAAATTATGATTCAACGGTCGATAAGTTTGTGTCACTTTATTAACGCGCGAATCATAATAATAATAATAATATTTTTTAATTTTAAACATAACATTAAACTAAATATGATACAGATTAAACTAAACATAACATGAAACATAACATTAAACCTAACATGATACTAAAGTAAACATGATATCAAACATAACATTAAACATGATATTATAATGAATTCAAATGTAATATTAACATTAAACATGATACTAGTACCTCGACGATCGACGAATGCTCGAAATTCTTCAGAGAGATGCGGCGATCGACAATGCTCGAACACACATGAAATAAATTAAATTAAATATAAAGTTAATTATAATATATTATAGAGTAAATACCTAAAAAAATACGAACTTTGATCGTTTTTTCATTTTTTACATTTTTTTTTTCGTTAGCAAGAAAATACATAAACTTTCATTATGTTACCACTTTTAGCACGCTCTGTCATTTTTGACGGATTTGACTGACGTGTCACTTAACGGTGATGACGTGGTAAGTATTTATATTTGATTAAGGCCACGTAGAATAAATAATATCACGTATACTCCATTATTGACCAAGATATTGATCAAAGAGAATATTTTAAATACTGTTTTGCTCTGTTCCTCCTTCCCCCTTCCAACTCACGCCACCATCCGCCACCCCGCCAGCGACCGCCACAACAGGAAGAGGGGGACCACAGCACCGGCGAAAGAGGGCGCACATGATGTTCTCGGTGTCCACTCTTCTGCTCTGTCACCTTGAAGCTTGCGACGCACATCACACTCTTGCTGTCCACCCTCAGCGTCACCTTTATCCTGTTCAACGAATGCTCGAAGCTCCTCAACCATCCCTCGCGAAAAGAGGGGATTTATAACTTACTCACCGACACATAATCATTCGCATTGATGACGACAAACTCATTCTGGTTTCGCGAGCCCGCGATGAGTTGCCGCCCCGTTGCCATCTGCCACCTACCCGATCAAAAAATCCTTTTTTCCTCTAGAACCAAGCGCCGCCACCCAATCCTCTAAAGAATCAATTGCTTGCTCACTCTCATTCACCACCAGATGGCTCGAGACATCTTCATGATCCTCCTCTGCAACTCGCTCGAGATCGCCATTGCCTTCCTTGTCGCCTCCTTCCGTGGGGCCACCAGCACCGCCAATCCCCTTAAGGCTGCCGCAGCTTCGTTGGTCTCCTTGCCACCGACGCAAGCGAGCTTTCGGCGTCCGAGTTCAATCTGAACGATGTGGTGGCGCTACCCTACTCGTCGGGCACCATTAGGCTGCCCAAGGGCGTGATGCTGACACACCGGAGCCTGATCACCAGCGTGGCCCAGCAAATGGACGACGAGAACCCCAACCTCTACTACCACCCGGAGGATGTCATCCTCTGCGTCCTTCCGCTCTTCCACATCTAATCGATCAACTCGGTGCTCCTCTGCAGCCTGCGCGTGGGGGCGGCGTCCTCATCATGCGGTGGGATGCTTCCACCTCCATAGAGATTGCTTAGGGAGGTAATAAATTTTTTTAATAATAAAATAATAATTCACGTGGGATAAAATTTGACACGTGTCGTCGTTAACGTGTCACATCAGCCAAATTCATCAAAAATGACAATGCATGCTAAAAGTGATAACAGATTGAAAGTTGGTGTATTTGCTTCCTAATGAAAAAAGTTTATATAAAAAATAAGAAAACAATCAAAGCTTTTATTTTTTTGGTATTTACTCTATATTATATTACATTAAAAAAATATTATTATATACTATAAATATAAAATATATTATAATATATTATAATATATATATTTATTAATTATTGAAATTATAGAATAATAATAATAATAATAAATTGCTAGAGACGATCGCCCCTAGCCTATTCCGGCGGCGATCATCGCCCCCCGACTGTAGAATCGCCGCGCGAGAGGTACCTCGCTCGGCCTCTTGCGCGACATTCAACCCTCCCACCTACCGTGAATTCGCATCAGGTGGAAGGGAGGGCCAGCCGATCCTCCTCTTTCGTCGTCATCGGTATATATATATATATAGTATGAGTAGTTTTTTATAATTGTCAATATAATCTAATGATATGATTAGATCCGAACACTCTTTTCTACTTTTATGTTCTAATTCAATAGAATTTTTTATTTGATGGTTTATGAATGAACCATCCAATACTATTTTATATAGCGTTTATATAGTGAAAGGGGGTATAGGATTTCATCAGTGAGTGGTCCGACAAAACATAAAAGGGGGTAAAACACTACTTAATTTCTTCAATTTGAACTTGTTAATTTTAATTTTAATTTAACGCGTTGCTTCGTTCATTGCTCAGATAAAATATACCTATCACTACCTCACATTAATTCAAAAACGATAGAAATTTTATTTTTTACTTTTTTATACGAATTCAGTTCAAGGTACCAATACCTTCATCACAGGATTCAAGAAAATCTATTGACTCTATGTCGATGTTATATATATATATATATATATATATAGAGGGAGAGAGAGAGATCTATGAGCGATCGGCTTGAAATAATCGATCATTGACGGGTTTGCGATGACAAGTAGTGGTCGCCTTGCTGTTGCTATGTACTCAAGTCTACGACGGCGGTCTCCGCGATCGTTGTGCCGTCGAAATCGTTTCGACAATGCGATGATCATTCCCAACGGTCACATCTACGACCGCTTCATTAGACCGTCGCAGAAAATCATCGCAGGTTACATTTCTAGTAGATAGAAAAAAATTTAAATTCAATGAAAATTTAGTTGAAGAAGATATACATGATTGTGAGAATTTGTTTTTTTTAATTGAATTAGGCGAACCAATTGAAGTGGTCAAATGGTTGAACCGGTGAACTAATTGGTTCAAAATGGGTCTCCACCGAGTTAAAAAAATTGATTTGACATGCATGTGTTTTGGGAAAAGAAAAGAATGGATTTGACTTCGATATATTGAACATGAATCAAGTAAGAAGGGTCGAGTTGGAGTGCGGAAATTTGACTGTTTCTTCTTCCCTATCGGATTAAAATAGAGCTATTCTCATACTTCACCAAAACATAGCCACTCTTTTTGACTACGCCTAGATAAATATATCATTATCTCAATCACTTCATTAGCTCTCCTACTACTTAAAATAAGTCATTGGTTTTGATCTTATCCTTTCAATTATTGCTTCCTAAATCAAGCTACATCTACTTGATTTGTGATCAATCAAGACATCACTTGAGGCTTTAGTGAAATTTTTCCTAATTGATTAATTAGGTCTCAAATTTATTAACCAAATACAAAAGTTGGTTAATTTGTACGAATTACATATTGAAATTGGATTGGACTAATATTTTGAATTCGACTAAATCAGATCCGAAAACGCTCACACTCATGAAACAGATAAGTTGAGCCAAATACCACCTAGTCCGAGAGCTTCATCCGATCATACAAGAACACTCACGTCCTGTATTAGTTATCAGAGATTCAGCATCAATGAGTTTGACATCTTCAGAATAAACCTCGATCCATTTGTCTTGAAAGGGTAAATAGAAAATGCATATCTTGCTCCAAGGATTCTTTAACAAAGTTGGAATGCAATTTTGTTAGATGGAGAATGCATGACTAGATGTTGGGAAACTCATGAAAATATGTTTAAGTTATAGATCTAAAATGATCGATAACTTTGTCGGTCCTATTATGTAAATTTAGACAACATCATCTTAGCCATACTAGATTTCAGTTTGAGTCATTACTTTCTATCAAAATTTGAATATATCAATTGTTTTGGTAATATATGGAACTACATATCTTGCTTAATTATAGTTTTTGGTTCAAGCAGAGTTCTACTATTGTAGAAGCTCCTTTCATCGAATTATCATCATTTTGTTCAAGCATCTAGCAAATTAGGAATTCTTTGTTATCACATTATCCATATCCATCCTATATTGATTTTTTAGATGTTCTTATATATAGGTGAATTTTTTATATCAAGTCTTTTTTATATACATGCACTTAATTAACATCCACTACCAAAAATCTTTTCTTATGCAATGACTTCCACGGTCACAAAATCATTGTCTAAGTGCTTCTGCGACAGCAGCCCGTGATCGCAAAAGTTCATCGCAGAACATATCATCGCAAATAATCTGCAACCACTAAACTTGCTATCGCAAAAATATAAACTATGATCGATGCCACAATGGCCAGCGGGTGTCGCAAGCTCGATCATGGACCATCTGCGACAATCTTTTGTCATCACACGATATTAACTTTGCGACTGCATGACGACCTAGGTTTATTGTCGCAAAGTCGTCGCCTAACAAATCTGTAACTACTGTACGCGACCAGCTCGATACACATTCTGCGACGGCAAAGCAATTGTAGAGTCATCACATAAGTCTATTTTGTTTTTTTTTTATAATTTATAATTTAAAAATTAAAATTTTATGTTTATAGCTATATTTGAAATGCATCAAACAACAAATAAACAACAACTAATACAAGAATCATTAAAATGTTATATATATATATGTGTGTAGACATTAACGTATCTAAAACAGTATACATCAACGTATAAATGTACGTACATACATCAACATATACAAAAAAGTCATCACTCGGGATTAGTAGGCAGCAGCGGCGATGAGAGGGACTGTGTGGGGAGCGCGTCACTCGGCGTCGACGACGATGATGAATCTAATGTTGATGTCATCACACCACGTGTCGGTGAGCTAAAGAGGGGGCAATGATTGTTGCCCGGGCCGCTAGATGATCACCGCATAGTCTATGATTTCTTGGCCTCTTGTGAGATCAAGAATGGAGGACCGACGATCCTCCTCTATTTGCCGCCATTAAAACCTTGGCTGTCGACTAGGGTTTCAGCAAGCGTGCGCGCAACACACACAAATATGAGATCCATAATGATTTTGCAACGACAAGCAGTAGTAGCAAAAGGCGTCCGCAACACGATCGTCTTGTCGTCACTAAGTAATTAACGTTGCGACAACAAACACAATGATCGTCGTGTCGTCGCAAACTATTGTGATAATGCGACGACCAATTGTTGCGGTTGCGAAATTGTCGCATTTGTGACCATTGCATTTGTCTTTGCAAAAAAAAGCCACCACAAATTATAATTTTTTTAGTAGTGATCATTATGCTAACCAAGAATGAGTTTTAATATTTTAATTTACTCTCACACTTGGAATATATTTGATATTATGTTGGTTAATAAGACTTGATGAAACGTACTATTATCAGTTTCAGCTTAAATATTTTAATTAGGCTAGCAATTTAAGTTTATAAATTAAATTGATGAGCTAATTATCCTATCGAGAAAACAGTAACAAAGTTGAGTAAACTAAAATATATACATTGAACAAAATAAAATTTGATCTCTCATTAAAAATTAAAGTACGATTTCCCTAGGATTTTAATTTTCGAAATCAAAATACAAAACTGGAGAAAGTATGGGTCGATTTGATGGTCTTACCCTAATTTTATGTCGGTGTTAGGTTCTCATCAATTGCCCTCTTGTGGCTTGCTTCTATCTTTAATTAAGCTGCAAGAAGATTCAAAGAAAATAGTATATATATAGAGAGAGAGGAATCGAGGAGGTAGATTTACTTAATTAAGGATGCATGTCCCTCAATTAATGGACCTCCCAAATTCTAGAGAGAAGACAGATATATCATAAACTCAACAACACTTAACTATAAACCCCCCCAATTAATTATATTAATGGTAACGACGTGGAAGCTGCTTAAATAATTACCCACATGCGCTTATTCTAATTCCACCCGCGCATATGCCCCATGTGGAAAGCGTCTCTCCCCACTTGACGGTCCAGATCCATTGACTTGCCCGACCGACGGTCAAGATGGAGTTCCCTCCTCTTCCGGGCCTTTTCCGCACATTTCCTCACGTGGGGGAAATTAATCAAGAGGAACCCCATCTACATCACGTGGGCTTTTTCCACACGATTGTCCGCTCCTCCAATTTTGACCACGTTTTTAAAGTGCGACAGCCTTTATAAGAGCCGTCCGCAATCCCACACATGTTAAGCTTAGCAGGAACAGTCGAGAGTTTCGAGCCCTGAGCCAGAGAAGAGCGGGAATGGCGATGGAGCCCTTCGTTCCCTTCCCAGAGGAGTACACCCACAGCGGCGAGGACAATCTTCTCTGGGCCATGTCGACGGATTTCCACTTCGACTGCGCCCCCGCCTTCCCGGATCTCATGCCGGAGTTCGAGCCGCCATTGTCGGCGGTCGAGGTACCTCCCCCGGCCGTCCAGCGGAGTGCCTTCCGGAGGTACGCGAGGGCGGATGGCGCGCACTTGATGGAGTGCTCGAGCTCGGGAGCTGCCGGGAGCGGCCGGAACATGCAGCTGAGGGTCATCGAGATGCTGAGGAGAATCCCGAGGGCGGATCAGGAGCGCGGCAGCGGAGTGGAGATGAGCAGGGGATTCCGGCATATGATGAGGGAGCGGCAGCGGAGGGAGAAGCTCAGCCAGAGCTACGCCGATTTGTACGACATGCTCGCCTCCAGATCGAAGGTTTCTTTCGACGACCTTCCTTTTTCCGATGCTTTCTTCCGCTAATGTGGATCTTTTGCGCTCAATCTGTTTGTGAAATTGCCTCAGAGCGACAAGAACTCGATAGTTCAATCGGCGGCAGAGTATGTGCGAGAACTGAAGGGGGCGAAGGAGGCGCTTCAGAAGCGCAATGAGGAGCTCAAGGCGCGGATTCTGGGCGTCAATGACGGGGCAAAGATTAAGATAAGAGTGGCGAATCCATCGTCTCCGATTGATTCCATGATCGGGGCACTTCGGTGCTTACAAAGTATGGATGTGAAGGCCAAAGCCATCCGATCTGATCTCTCCGGCTCGGAATTCTCTGCCATTATGAGCATTGATACCAAGGTGTGTAGTAAATCATTGCATTGCTGGAAATGCAACAATTTAATTCCTTTTCGTATTAGTTGCAGAAATTGTATTTGTTAATGCTGCCTTAAGAATGCATTTTGTCTGCAACTCTTTACTCTGCTACTGCAAATATCTTAGTCCGGCTTTAGAGAATGATGAGTAATATGCAGCAATTTCTCAGAGATTACAGTGTCAATGTTGACAGCCTCAATTAAGGCAAATGAGATTACTTGTTGGACAAATGGCTGATTCTAAAATATAGCATTTCTTGATCAGATACTATGATAGCAGGAATTTGGGAATTTGTAGAGGTCTTGACATACTGAAACACTCTGTTCTCTTCTGGTTTAATATTTGTTAATTTGCATCACTGTGTCAGTGGAAAATTTATCACTACAATGAGGAAAAAACATAGCTTTGGGGTTTTCCTGCAGGCACTTGATGTAAGAGGCATTTGAGTCTCAGGTTAGAAATATTTCGTCAGCCTCCAAGAACTCAACCTCCAATTTTAGGCCACCACAAATTGGCATGTCCTGAATCAAGGATCAAGGGAATTGATGGTCATCAGTGACTAGTTGACTACAAATTAAAACCCTAATGTTCATTATATTCTTTTTGCAAAAGAAAAGTTCTCGAACCAGTTCTAATTTTATTCTGACAAATGAAAAATAAATGAATTTGAACAAAATGAAAATTAATATTCTTTACAACATTAGTATGAACTTATTATATGTGAAACAAAATTTTAGGCAGAAACCATCTTCTTCTTTTTTAGGCAGAAACCATCTTGATAGGTTCTTTAATTATAATATAGTGCTTATAATTATTAATTATATTTTTGTCTTTGTGATAGATTGCCACTGCTGACGTGGAGCGAGCCGTGGAGAAAGCCCTCGTGGAAGTGGAGAAGAAGCTTCGTTGCCAGCTTCCTGGAATTAGCACTTGATCTTAAAATTTTTAAAAAGTATTCTTCTTTTTCTTCTTCTTTTTGCACAAACTACTCCGAAGTCCCAACCATATTCCTGCTTGGTGGTTGTAGTGTAGTTCTATTTTGACTTTTTTCTTAGAAAGGTTGCCCGTTGACCAGGTATAAATATATACTATTCTAAGAGAGAAGTTTTTTTATTCATTTCCATAAGCAAGTAGGGCGCATTTAACATGTTGAGATTGTGAAACCAATAGTTTGAGGAGTAGTTTTGTGCTGCAAAATTAATGTATATTTGATTATTTCAAATTGATGTCAATTATGCTCATGTTTCCGCTCCCAATTTGATGTTATAAAACAGCTGATGAAGGTGGATGGTGTATATATTAGTGGGGCATTTGATTTCTCGCAAATGCAAATGCTGCAAATAATATTTACATATAAAAGCAAATGCTAGCAAATAGAAATTGTAATCTATTATCTGGTTGTTCACAACAGTAGATTTGTAACTTTTATTTGCATGTGTTTAGTTTGTCGCAAATAAAGAAGATGAAGATTGTTGCGGATGAGAGAAAAATTATTACAGGTGAGAGAGAAGGTGTTGCGAGAAAAAAAATTTTGTTGTGAGTGAGATGAAGAGAGGCTAGAGAGAGAGAGAGGGATGAAGTTTTGGCAAATGAGAGGAAGGAGGAGGTTGTCACAAGCAGGAGGAGATTGTCTTGAGCAAGAGGAGGATGTTGCGAGAGTCACAAGTGAAGTGGGATGTTGTTGTGAGTGAGAAGAAGAAAGAAAACCCTATTATTTGTGGGCTACGAATTGGACTTACGCATTTCTCAAGTCGCAATCTAATTTGCAGTATGTAAAAGTCTAATATTACAATTAACTTAGTTACAACTAGTCAAATAACTAACTTAATTGATCAAATGATGTAAATACAAATTTTTGAAGTCTATTTACATAAGTCAACAACCGGAACCAAAACAAAAACTCCCGGCACCAAAACCAGAACTCCCAGAACTATACAATCAAACAACGTCTAAATATTTTTTTAATATTGGCCCAGTTTGACTAAATTAGACGGATAGTCCTTCAATTTTGTTGACCTATTCAATTTAACTAGTCTAAGATGAAAAATAAAAATAAAAATCAATTACATGATCCAAATTCTCACATAATTTAGATAATTTCGGTCGGTTCTTCATTTGTTTGAATTATATTTTTATTAAATATTAATTTATATGCAGAGGAAAAAAAAAGTGGAGTGATGAAGCAATGTTTTATAAATTTGGGTGAAGGACTAGCAAGTGGGTATTGATCATATTAATTTATTTGAACAAAATAAATTAATTAGCGATCGAAGTCATTGGGAAGTTGCAAAATTAGACAAAATAAAAAATGTTGCTTTAGCATCGCCATCAACTCAGAATCATTTGCATCATTGAGCATGTTTTGTCAATTGAAGCATTTGAGCACGTGCCAAAATCATAAACCAGTAACTAATTAATGAGGAACAAAGAATTTGACAAAGGAAGAGATAACAAAAACAATACAATGGAATACAGCATGCGAAACACGAGTTTTATTAAGGGATATAGTTAGGTTGGCATGTGCAGGTCACGTGTATTATGATTAATTAGTTAAAGAGTGGTTAATTCTGTTGAATTAGTTAATTCCGTGGTTTAATCTCTCTCTTGTAAAGAAGGCGACGAAATCAAATTAGATCTTTGTCGGATTACACTCTCTTCTCCTCTTCCACTGTTGAGATCCTATTAAGTTTAATTTCTACCGCGACAAATAGCACGAGTTTGGCACGAGTAATCTCGGTTTACTCATTTGACATCAATCTCCAATGAGGTTGACATCTTGCACCCCGATTCATTAGTCTTCAAATGCCTGCCAATTTGTCACCATTGAAGAAGTGGTGAGTTGCTTTGCTTGTGAGATTAGCCATTGCTGGACCCTCAATCTCCTTTCGGGCCTCGCCTTGTCTTGAAATTCAAGTTGGATGGCGACCAAATATTGCCCTAATAATTGATGGAATTCCACAATGGCATTACAAGCTAAAATGTTGTGTCAAATTCAAGATTTTGCATTTAGAATTGTAGCAATCCAATATCGCACGCTTCAAATGGTTGATTTGGACCGTTCCGAGTTGTATTAGTGAGTCAACGCCTACTACAATCACGCAACTCGAGGGGCCCGGTTCCACGTCAGCTACTCGCCAATCCATTTACCGCGGTCAGCATGCGCATGGTAACGTGTCCCGCCAGCGCCGCATGCGTTTCGCCCTCTCGTTCGCCCCGGCCGAGATCACAACGGCTATTGCTTGGACGAGACTCGAGAGACCCAGGGCAGGGACCAAAAGCGCACCGGATCCCCTCCAATGGTTCCTCGAACAGCAGGTATTATTCTCTCCGTCCATTCTACATGCCTAGTAATTTCGAGCATTCGATCGGATTTACTTATGTGCGTTACTTGGAGAAGATCCGATAGCGCAAAAAGAAAGCCGAGAAAGGACGCGACTACCGATTACTTCAGGCCGATATTGAACCATTTAACGCCAAGTGGTGCAGGCTACGGGACCCACGTCGTCAGAGTCCTGACTACGACGCCAGTCCCCACTCCCCACTATTTTTAACCGTTCGATCAGTATGATGCGGTGCAGATCCCTTTCACTGTTCATCTCTCTCTCTCTCTCTCTCTCTCTCCTCTCTCTCTCTCTCTCTCTCTCTTCTGCGTGTTTTCGAAATAATATCTATTTTATTTCGGATCCTTGATTCGACACACTTCAGCCTCTGCACACGATTTCTAGGGTTTTCATCTTTCTCACACTTTTCTTCTTAGGGTTTTGTTCTTCTAGTTTTCGTATTTTCTTCTCATGTTTTGGGAATATTTATCTCTCGTAGATTTCTGTCTTAGAATCTGGTGTTTGTTAAAAGTCGCGTGCAAACAATATTATAGGGAAGAAAGCAAGTTTAGCTTATCAATATTGTAAAAATTGCATCTTCAATTTTACCTATGTCATGGGGGTTTCTTGTGTTGGACTCTTGGAGACGTCTTTTTAAGCTTTCACTCCAAGTCCTCCATTGTCCTCTGTTTTCTACTCTGAACTCACAGGAGTTCTAATCTGTTTCCTGGGAGATATTTGGCGGATGACTCCTCATTTTCTCCACTGTATTTTTAATTAATTGAGCTGAATGCAATGGATCAAACCATGTGAAATGTATGGGCTTCTTTTGATCTTTGTTTCGTCTCTGGTTCTCTAGGTTGGGGGATATGGGAGATTCCTGTTGCTAAGAGTGAGAGTGGAAGGGGTTGTGAGCGTCGTTGTGAGATGGAGGGAGTGGAAGAAGCTAATCTAGCTGCTGCGCGAAGCTTCCACAGGGTGCTAAGCCTTCTGTCTGAGACCCAAGACCAAACCCTAGCTTACAAAAATATAGTGGCAGAGACAGGAGTGGCTGTTTCTAGGTTTAACAAGGTCGTTTCCATGCTTAGTAATAGCGTTGGTCATGCAAGGTTTAGGAAGCTCAAAAATCCCCAACAGCTCCAATTTGATCAAAGCATCTTCTTAGATAGCCCTGCAGTATCCGGAGCTGACTCTTCTCCAGTGTTGTTCCAACTCTTTCCAAGAAACCTATTTGAAAAGCCAGTCAATGAGTTGGATTCCACTGCCAAGAACCCTCCACAAATCCCCCCAAGAATGTTGCTCGAGAACCCATTACTAGCATTGAATCCTGCTTCTAGGAGCACAGCTCAAGCTGCCCTCAACAGTCCTACTCCCACCCACCTCCATTTCCGCCAACAGCAGCACAACAGTCAGATGCTTCACCTTCAGCAACAGCTGAAGTTGCAGAATGAAGCTTACAAGAGGAGCAACAGCGCCCTCAACATCATGTTTGATAACTCCAGTTGCACAACGACTGCCTCATCCTCTAGGTCGTTCTTGTCATCCTTGAGCATTGATGGAAGCATGGGGAGCATGGATGGGAAGGTCTTTAACTTGATCAGTGGGCCTCAATTATCTTTGTCCAATCCCATAAACTGGCAGCTAAACGATAGGAGGAGGTGCTATGAAGGGGGTAAGCAAGGAAACAGCAAATGTGCTAAAGCAGGCAAATGCCACTGCTCAAAGAAGAGGTGAGGGGTCATCTGAATTAATTTGATTTCTTTTCTATATTCAAGATGTTCCCAATTTGGAGCAAAATTACATTTGTTTTGTTTTTTTGCAGGAAGTTGAAAGTGAAGAGAACCATTAAGGTTCCTGCTATAAGTAACAAGGTTGCAGATATCCCTGCAGATGATTACTCATGGAGGAAATATGGCCAGAAGCCAATCAAGGGCTCTCCTCATCCTAGGTAGACTCTGACTATGAAATACCTCTGGTTTTATTGGATCTTTTGTCTGTTTAATGCTCATTGATTACTGTTTAATTGCCACCCTTTAAATTTGCATTCATATCTGTATACATTTAAGCAGCCAGCAACGCCCAAATTTAGCAGTGGGTGAATTTTTCAATGTTTTACATAGGGGTGTTCACGGGTCGGGTCGGGTTTAGGGAAAAAATTGATCCGACCCGACCAAGTATAATCGGGTCGGGTTGAAAAATTTTCACCTCTCAAACCCGACCCAACCCGACCTAGGTTGGGTCGGGTAGTCGGGCTTACCCGTTTAGGAAAAAAATGAGTTTTTAACAATAATTTTTTAAAAAAATTAAAATAAATTTAAAATAAATATTTTTTAATATAAATATTTTGAAAATAATTAAAAAATATAAAAAATTCGGGTAATCGGGTCAGGTCTCGGGTCATCGGGTTTTAAATATTGAAACCCGGACCCGACCCGATCAGATTGATCGGGTCGGTTTCTCGGATTCATTGGGTCGGGTTTGACCCATGAACAGCCCTAGTTTTACATTAGGTATTGCTGGCTCCCTGGCCATGATTTGTTGGTATTATTGATGTATGTTTTTATATCAAAACTTAATCATGCTGACGGATCAACTTGTTCTACATGACTTTTACATCTTCATGACAAAAGTAAAATAATGAATTACATTTTGTTGGTTTTGTATCCCACCTTCAAATCCTAAAAGTCTAAAACCAAACTATAAAATCTTGACATATTCTTTATTTACTCTTTCATCATGAATCCATGATATGGTTCGTTGGTGCAATCAGCATATTTGCTATTTAATGTTTATCCCGTTTCTTTTGCTAATGATATTTAATTTGCTACTGATATGCTGTCTCTCCAAAAAAAATAGAGGATACTACAAATGCAGCAGCATGCGGGGCTGCCCTGCCAGGAAGCACGTTGAGAGGTGTGTTGAAGATCCGACAATGTTAATAGTGACTTATGAAGGAGAACACAACCATGCCAAGTTATTGGCTCATTCTGCCCACATATAGAGGCAGGTCGAGGGCTCAAAGGCACCATCAACGCAAACAACTAGTTAAAATGCTCCCCGTTGAGTTCCCTCTGTGAGAAGCTTATTCTGTAAATATTCCTTGTGTTCAAGAAAAGCAGATCATGTTATAGTCACTACATGGTTTAATTTTCAGGTATATGCATGGGAATCTATGAGATATACGAGAAAGACTTACAGATATTACTGATTTAGTTGTTGAATATTGCAAGAACTATCATATGCGTTGAGGATTCTTGTTAACTTTTATTTGTTTTAAGTAGTCTTAGTGGACTTGTCATAGCCTTAGTATTTGACCTATGTAAAAGTGCTTCGAATATTATAAAGCCATGACTTTATATCGTCAAAGTATGTCTAGACTAATTGAAAAGTAGAAACTTTTTTTTTGCAAAAACTGAGTGAGTTTTTTTTTATTATTTTGTTTGTTATATGGAGATTTTGTATTTGGAGCTAGTGAATTTATTGTGTTACACAACTAGTGTGGGAACCATACTTTCATCCTCGAAACTGCAATTGTCTTATTTCCTGCCCTAAACTGAAGCTCTGAAAAAGATGCAATGTGGTTAAAATTCTTGCTGTTAGATTGATTAAATGTTGAGCATGAGAAGTAATTATGACTTTGATATGGCTATATTCAGCTGCAATTCTTCTTCAATGCATTCTAAAAGGAGATTGTGTTTCTTTATACATTCTTTATCCTCGGCCAAGTTCTCACGTGAATCTTATACATAAGTTTTTACTATTTGATAAAAAGGACATTTTCAGTTAATTAAGAAAGTGTTGCAGATGCATAATGGTGACTGTTTATGACTTACCAGCTTATTTTGATCACGAGGAAGAAGATGCCTCCAATATTAGGTTCCGGAGTGGCTGAGTGTGACAAGTGAAGTGATATATCTATACACTGAGCACAATGTGACTCTCCGGTCTGGATCATGTAAAATGCCAAGCAGAAGCTGGAAATGCTTCAGGGAGAGTAAAGATGCAAACAAGGAGAGTTAATTTGTCTCCAGAGAGAAGTTGTCAGCAACATGTGAACATTGTACATCATACGCCTTGGTCAAGGGAAAAAATAGCAGCCTTTTTTTCTCTTTGTAGATGGTGAACAGATAGGGTGACGTTATATGTATCTGCTCAAGAACGAGCCAGGCTGAAATCTTGCATTGATGAACCCAGCTAGGATGCTGTGAGATTTTTTTATGGATGGACTTGGCACTGCTGAAGAAAGAGTTCCATTGGAAATGGTGATGTTGGTCATTCCAGTCTTCCAGACTAACCTATATATTTTTTAGAATATAAGGGGTGCAATTTTTACGACAGCGGCTTATAGAAAATCTATGAATGAATGAATATAGATTTTAAACGATTGAACATAAATAAAAACAGAAAACGGAATGAATATGAATATAAATAGAAAATGACTGTATATGAATATATTCATTTATTTTTCATTCATGTTCAGTAGCTTAAAATTTATATCCATTCGTTCATAGAAATTTATATGGGCAAACTGCTCATATAAATTTTTTCCGAACTTAAACCAATGGATATTACAATAACTCCGTCAATTTGATTCAAGTTTATATGTTTTCATTTGCAACTAAACACCCATTATCTCTCGGTAGTAAGAAATGGATTAGATTTAAGTACTGAGGTTTTAATAGTAAGTTGATTATTTCAATATTCAAATCAATCGCATCTCTTTAATAAAGAAATCGCTTTGAGTTTGGTAGTTGCCAATCTATTTGAATTTTTAAATTATCTAAACCCATAAGATGGTCACATTTGGTTGGGCCACGTTACCAACAATTTGGGGTAATGCATATTACCACCCAATTGGCAATATAAATAATCACGCTACGAATAAGGGGTGCCTACTCGCTACCCACCCCATGAAATAAATGAGTACCCGCTACTCGTTTATTCTCCGTGGATATCAAAAATGGATACCCATTTAATTATCTGCGAGGGGAGGGGGAGGACGGATATCCACGGGTATTAGTGGGTACCCATGACACTTTAAAAAAATATAAATTATAATATTTTAATAACACTTTAACTCTTCAAGTATTTTGATAACAACTTCAAGTATAACAATTTTATTTTGATAAACACACAATATTTTGATAACATCATCATCATAAGGTTTCAAAATATAAAATATATGAGTATTGAATTAGGTTAGAGTTTTTTTAGTATATGTACCGAGGGTAATATTGTAATTTAATAATTTTTGCGGGTAACGGGTACCCACGAGTACGGGTACTATAATACCGGTACTCGCCCCATATAATAAACGGATAAGAAAAATTATTCGTGAAATCCCCGCTAATAGAAAACTACCCCTCATACCCATCATAAACGGTTAAATACCCGTGAGTACCCGCCTAAACAGGTAATATTGTCATCCCTAATCACCATAAGAGGTTCTATATCCTTAATTTTTTTTGACGAAAATACTCTCAATCCAAACCTTCTCTTTCTCTCTCCATGCCATCTACTCCACTTCAATGATGCCATTGCTTTTGTCATTTTTCATTTTTCATTTTGTTAAGGTAAAAATTTTATTTTTCATCTTCTTTTTTGATCAAGAGAGTGAGAATCCTTTGTGACCTTGTTTTTTTTTTATATTCACAATTGTTGATTTGCTGAACTTAATTGAACTTTGCTCTGTCGGTTAGAGCACTATGAGTATCGCGTCATTAAGTGATTATAGCTATTCAAATTTATTTAGAGAATATTTTAATGAAAAACATGTTATTTGATAATTTGTTATTATACCAAATAGAATAATTTGAATTACCAATAAGATTGTCGGTGCATATCAAACACTATAATGTAACTTTACCAATAGTTTAAAGGGATAATAGACTAAAAAATCATAAGTTTTGCAGAAATTTTACGTTCTACCCGCGTTTTCAAATTTCGCCTGTAAATGCACAACTTTTACTTCCGTTTATATCATCTATCAAATTGTCACGCGTCGTCTCATCTTAGCTGACGTGAAGATAAACGATGTTTGGTGGCCTAACAACATTATACGTGGTAGGCAGTCCCACCCTTTTTTCCTCTCTCTTCTCTTTTTCCTTCCAACTGCTGCCATCTTTTTTTTCCTCTCTCTTCTCTTCTTCCTTTCAATTGCTGCCACATTTTTTTTACTCTTCTTTTTCTCCTCCTCCTCCTCCTCCTCCCCATATGGTTGAGCACCATCCTCCTCATCCTGCAGCACGGCGCTTCTACACAAAGCCCTTCAAGAACAACTCCTTCGTCAAACAGCTCTTCATGCCAAAAACATGGGCGCAGCCTCGCTTTGCCCTGTTGCTCTGCGACATGTTCTTCTCCACATCATTTGCGGGCGTCCTTTGCGGATTCAGGGGCGAAAGCTGGGGATGCAACGGCGACTGATGCGACATTCTCGCCGGCGAGAAAGTGTGTGAGATCACTTCGTCCTCGGTCACCGCTGCCTCTAGCTCCTTCCCCTGCTCCTCGCCGTCCTTGGGCGGCGATAGTTGGTTCCAGAACATGCATAGGAGGATCGCCATGTTGATGACGACGCCCACCAGCATCGCAGGCGCGACGTCGACGAAGAACTTGACGAAGGAGATCCTACTCTCTGCGTTGGCGGGGATAGAGACGAGGCAAACGCGGCAAAGCAGGTCGCGGCCGCCCTTGCTCTTCCAGGAGAGGAGGCGGCCCAGGTACTTGAACATCTCCGCCCCGACATCATGTCGCAGCACATGATGTACAACGCGGATGACAAGCTCCTCGCCGTGACCTACTTCAGCTTGAAGTGCTTCACCGTGTCGGCGACGACCATGGCTGTGGAGGATGGTGCTCAGCCATATGAGAAGGAGGAGGAGGAGGAGGAGGAGGAGGAGAAATTAAAAAAAAAAGTGGCAACAGTTGGAATGGAGAAGAGAAGAGAGAGAGGGAAAAAAAAGGTGGGACTGCCTGCCACGTATGACATTGTTAGGCCACCAAACGCCGTTTACCTCCACGTCAGCTAAGTTGAGACGGCACGTGACGATTTGGTAGATGTCATAAACGGAAGTAAAAGTTGTGCATTTATAGGCAAAATTTGAAAACGCGAGTAGAACGTAAAATTTCTGCAAATCATGTGATATTTTAGTCTATTATCCCTTAATGTTATTAGTTTTCTGCCTCATTAGGAGCGTTTGGTTGCCCGCAAGTGCAAATATTGCAACTCTAGTTGCAGCATTTAGACAACAAATTTGTATGATTGACTGCAAAAATATTTTGCAGCATTTACTAATTGCAACTTGAATTTTAATATCATTTGTAGGCCACAAATGAAATTGTAGCTCAAAAAACCCACAAATGCAATAATTTAAGTATTAAAAAATAATTAATTTTGACGACTTAGAGTCGTCGGACTGAGACAGGATAAATATCAAAGCTGTAGGATTTTCACGCGCTGAACGTGATGGTAGTGTTAGATTTTAGATATGATATCATTTGATAGGTTTTTTTAATATATTTTCGGTATTATACAAAAATTAAAAAATATTAATTTATCTTGATAAATAATTAAATAATGTAAAACATATTTTACCCCAACCCGGCACGAGGTCGCCGCATCGGGCTCGGGCTGGTCTCGGGCTATAAGGCCGAGTCAGACCTATATCCCTTGGCCTGACACGATAATGAGTTCCCTAATCATGATTTTATCGTGTTGGGCTATCAGACTATGTTTGGCAAATCGTGTCGGGCTTAAGTTTTTGGCCCGGCCTGAAAAATTCATGCTCGACCCGGCTCGAAAAAAATTGTGTCCGGCCCAAAAAACTTGTGCCCGGCCCGGCCCGAAAAAATTTGTGCCCGACCCAGCTCAAAAATACCAGCCCGGCTCGATACTAGAAATAATGGGTCGGCACGTCCCGACCCATTTAGCCCGATACCACTAAAAAATATTTAAAATCGAATTTAAACCCGATAATTAACAAATTTTAAACCCGCTAATACCGATCTGAAGTGTTTATTGGGCTATCGGGCCGGGCCGATAACACTTGGCCCGACCCGCACGATAAGGGATCGGCCTTATTGGGTCGGTCCGATAATGGCCCGAGCCCGATAAAAGCATGTCCGAACCGATTTTTTCGTGTTGGGTCGGGTCGGGCTGAAAACTGTCACCCCTATATCAGATCGTGCCAAAAATTGCGACCAACCAAACGCTTGCAAATAGAAGTTGCAACTCTATTTGCGGACAACCAAACAGTAGGTTGCAAATTCTATTCGCGGGCATTTGCTTTTGTATGCAAATACTTTTTGTGCATTTGCATTTGTGGGCAACCAAATGCTGCCTAAGTCTCCACGTACATTCAAGGCTAGTTTGTGCATTCAAGTCTTAGCAGATCACGAAGAAACATTTGTAGAAGAATAAACCAAGAAGTTATTGGGCTGACGCTAGAGTGGTCATTTGATTGCTTTGAATGAATTTGATGAGCGGCTTCATCATTTTACTTTGAGGTCTCCGTGCTCTTTCTACTAGTAGATCTTGATGGCTCATATGCATTGGTTTTGTTTCCTCTTTGTGAATCTCCATTTGTTTTCTGGAATTCTAGCTTAGATGTTTAGGATGCATACATAACCACCATACTGCTATTAATCACAATGTTAACTATTGGTAAAAAGATCAAATCCATGCTTTGAAAAGGCGATTACGAACTTGATGCACTAATTAAGCATTTGATGTTCTCAAACGCCAAAACGTCCATGCTTTGCAGTAGAATGACAAGATGGAGCTCATTTCCAATGCAACATATAAACCATATTGTTGTTCAGTTCTCAAGTGTGATAGCAAGTTAGTATATACAAACCAGCATATATGCAGCATTTCTCGATCGGACTGGAAGGTATGAATTATATTATGCTAATATAAACAAAAGGCAAAAGTAGGATTTAGTTCAGCCAATTGTTTCAGAATCTAACTGACCTGTATGTCCAAAATCTTTGTTCCAGTGAGAGGCCAAGACAACAGTGCCTGGTCTGGAACATTTGACTATTTCCACACATGATGCCAACACATAGAGCTTACCTTCTCACATAGCTTGATGAATACTTCAGCTTATATTAATTCTATGAAACAAATAAATAAGTTTTGAATCAACTCTTCGAGGTCTCCTAAATGCCAAAGTAATGCTCTAGCATGAGCATTACCCATATCAAGCAACATCTACACATTGTGATGCTAGAAAACTCCTATTCCTGTGACAAGTGATTGATGTCTTTCCTCCTGATCTGGATAGTGTTGCATGATGGCCTAAAGGACTTGTTCAATGCATTCATGAACTAGAACCTGAGCAAGATAATATAGCAAAAGGACCAATCAAACACAGACTATTTTCCAACAGAGCAGTATGCGTCTATGTATGTAAACATGTGAAAGCAAGTAACGAATGAAGAAGGTCTACTTTCAGTAAGCACTTGGCGACTACAAGCACTCATCTTTAATGGTACAATAATCAATTTATTACCAACTTCACATTCAGAAAAAGAAGCAGTAGTAGTATTTTTCAAGTTTTTATCATATTAGGGAAAAAATGAAGATAGGTGACAAGTACAAACAAGCACATCTCTCATTTCTGCACAAATCATATATCCATTTTAATCCAAATACCTCTACTAGATAAATGATCTACTGGTAGTAAAGGGCAGACTGTTATGGTAAGATAAATTAAGCCTTCTCCTAAAGCACTGTTCTCATAATATGTTATAACATAAACAAAAGTTACTGCAATGATACTATTCATGAACTACAATACACTATAAGAATACAAATCAATACACCATACTCACTATCCATAGTGTGTTGTCATATTTGACTCTTAACAAGTTTTATTTTCTGTGGACTCACAATAACTTTCAGTCATGAAATGCCTAGAGAGGCATCAAGGAAGCATATCATACAGTCTATCTCCAGTTGTTATAGAGATATTGTTATGAAAGTGTTGGATAACTTAACAAATGCCTTTGTTAGAAAAACACAGTTGTTTGCAAAAGCATACGAATCTGTTGAGGACGAACAATTATTTGTGGATGGTATCTTCACTAAATTATCCCTAACTATTACAGCAATTTTAAGCTAAACTATCCAGCTTTTTGAGCAACTTTTACTCTATACCAGTTACAAGAAGTATAGACGTATGTATCAAAAGAATCACAACAGTGCTGTGACAAATGAGTCAATTATCTTGAATGTATGATGCTGAATCACTCGGAGAGATATAGATAGAGACATTCTCTAAGGAAGAAGCAGCAAGAAGCATCACCAAACATTGCAAATCTGCAAGCAAAACAACCAAGCCAAGATAAATGGTTTTTAGTATTAATCACTCACATAGATTAATAGGCTTATTTTGAGATAAATAGGGGAAAGGCCTGAAGCCTATGAATGACACCAGAAGCATCACTAGTTAGACTTAGTAACTTGACTAACTGAAACGAGCAGGATGAATTCAAAGGCCTGTACACCTACATTACCTTTCTTAAACACTCAACTAGTTGAAGGCTTCAAGTTGACTCAGAGAGCCCAAAAGGCTAATATTTAATTGTTCCCAATACAAACGACAAGAAGAATTATTGAATCATGGGAAATAGTGATCGGACTGACAATAAGATTACAAAGTTGCGGATGAGCTGATCAATTTATGAATAACTGAAGGATATTTAACAGTTTGCATTATGGCTGGAGTTTTAAACGGATTAACATTGTAAAGATTAAGAGAGAAAAGCAAGCTAGACAACTGAATCTGAAATTTGATAAAGTAATTGCGACAAAAAAACAGATAATAATATTGGAGAAATAGAAGGAAAGATCACATAAGCATGCTAGAAACTAAACCCTATACCAACAGAATTTTAGTACAGAAACTAATAAGCAAAGACGCGATTATCAAACAACTAGATCGCTATTTCACATATCATCAACCTTAAAACGATAAAAGAACACTAACTCGAAATGATTCAATCTGAAAGTATAATCGAACTCCAACTTATCATCGAAGTTAGCTGTAGGAAGAGAATCTTACACCTGATGAAGATTACTGGTATCCAAAATTTTCAATCTTTATAAAAATTTTCACACGAACAAGATTAATTGGATATTCGAGAAGCAAAATCAGTATCAAAACACCACCTTTCCGCTCAGGCCGATTGCTTCGCCCCACCCAGTTGCCGCCGCGTCCGCCGCTTCCAAGGTTGCATCACCGAATCCTGGAACCTCGAGGGCATTGCCAATTGCCTCTTCCTCGTCTTCCTCTTGGGACCAGCTTCAACTCCGCCAACAGGCTCCTCCTTCGTCATCTCAACCCGCTCTTGCTTTCTCTCCTCCTCCCCGACTCCATTGCTTCCAATGCGCTCCACCTCCAAAGCTCTGTCTCCAAAGACTTCAATGACAGCCAAGACCAGGAGATCGAGACCTTCGCACCGGCTCGAGGAATCATTACGAGGAAGAGAATTCAACGGGGCGGAAATGGATGGAGTGGTATTTGGATTGGAAATGGAACTCGAAGGTTGAGTCTTTGAGGATCGGATTCTCATTTGGAAAAAGCTTTCGAGGGATTGGAAGACTTGGTAAAAATTGGTGCAGGGGAAAGTTGAGGTTTTGATTGAAATTGGTCGAAGCGAACGAAGAAAGAAGGCAAAGGGGACGGAAGATTGAGAAGAGCAGCAGAGAAGGCAAGGGTGGAAATAGGTGTTTTCTTCGTATGTTGAAGTGTTGGCCAGCGTGCCTGATATACGAAGAGGGGGCTGCAAACATGGAATTGCTTTTGTTTTCTGGTGTTTCTAGAAACAAGAAACAGAAATGTTGTTTCTTTAAAAAAAAAATCATCTTTATTGGAGGCAAATATACAATAACATATATCAATAGTGGGACATATATCTTTTTTTTAACATTTCATATCTCTTGAAATGAATAGTGGGACATTAGTCTCACTTTTTTTCAAAAAAAAAAAAACAATAACATATATCAACGCAAAAGAACAAAAAAACCCACTATAATTCATCATTACAGCTACCTGGGGAATATACAATCATGTCATGGGAAATAACAAAAATGTTATTGATTTCAGAACTGTATCTGTTTTGCAAAACTATGGAACATCTCTTGTTACTTCTGGGAGGAAAAGAAATGATGCAATTTTTGTTCTACAGAGCTGCTTAGTAATCAGGAGGATTTGACAGACAATTAGTTTCTGAGCATCGAAATTGTAGAAATAAATTGACGCTTTTTGTCAAGATTTGCTGCATGCCTCAAATATAATAGAAATATAGAATAGTCCACAAGAATATGGGTTGACCTGCAGAAGCAGTACATTCCCACAAGCTGCAAATGGATATTGAAATAATAAGCATTTGCAATCTCCTAAATTTTTTATTTTTATTGTTATATATTGTTAATTATCTTTTTTTTTTCATAAAATTTGTTAGAATTTTACATAAAAGAGTCTCTCTCTTTTTTATTGTAGAAAACCCATAAATATTGTTATTGTTTATGAACTAATACATCATTATAATATTGTTTATTAGTAATATCCAACCTCATTATCCAAAGGTCGTTGCTAATTATCTTATTAGTTGAGGACTCCCAATCAAAACTTCTAGTCATTTTATATAAAAAATATAAAATAATAATAGTACACTCGAGAAAGTATCACTAAAAAACAAAAAAAAAACTCTGGGCTAATTTAAAATTGCATTCATAAAATAATAAACTTGTTTGTAAAGGATAATAATTTCATCTAGGATTATTAATAATGCCAAATATTTTGACTAAACTATCTAGCAGAAAAGAATGAGTGAAATGAATGAAAAATTGAATCTACTGTAGATTTAATTTTTTAGGGATGTCAATATTACTCGTTTAGGTGGGTACCCGTAGGTATTTGTCCGTTTATAACGGATAGGGGAGTAGTTTTCTACCCGCGGAGATTTCGTGGG
The DNA here is from genome assembly GCA_034359265.1 of Canna indica. Lineage (NCBI taxonomy): Eukaryota > Viridiplantae > Streptophyta > Magnoliopsida > Zingiberales > Cannaceae > Canna > Canna indica. The sequence goes on from CP136890.1 coordinate 12,444,108, forward strand.
CAATTTTTTTTTATCCGTTTATTATATGGGATGGGTACAAATTATAGTACTCGTATCCGCGGGTACCCGTTTATTATATGGGGCATGTACATGTATTATAGTACATGTACCCACGGGTACACGTTACCCGTTAGAATTAGTAAATTACAATATTATCCTCTGTACGTATACTAATTTGTTAGTTCTTGCTTGGATTTGAAGTAAATAGATTTTATGATACCCATTTTTGATAATTTTTAAAGTAAATGGATTTGGAGTAAATAATTTTTAAAGTATCATGGGTACCCGCCAATATCCGTTGGTATTCATCCCCCCGCGGGTAATTAAATATATGATACTCGTTTTTGATACCCGCGGAGAATAAACGGGTAGCGGATACTTGTATATTTCGCGGGACGGGTAGCGGGTAGGCACCCCATAACCGCCACGCCTCGTTGGCATCCCTAAATCTACTATCGATCAGAATATATTAAGACGAACACCATTTTTTTATGTGCCGAGGTTAACTATTGCAATGGAAACTTATAATTGATGAGATTTATCCAAAATCTTCAACCTTTACGTCTTTGAGGCTCAAATTCTCGTTTGTAAATAACTTTTTCATATTGCAAGAGTTGGCAAAAATTGGTGCTGCGGAAAAATGAGATTTTGGATATCCTAATTGGATTGGAAATGGATGGAAAGATTGGAGAACGACGGCAAGGGGGACAGAAGATTGAGAGGAGCAGGTTTTATTCATATGCAAAGTTGTCGCCCTGCGTGCTTGGTGTATGGAAGAGGGGCTGTGATTCTGTGAACGAGAAATTGCTTATATTTTGATGTTTCTGAAAACATAAAACAATTATGTTGTTTTTATTACTTAAAGCACGAAATTATTTTAGGGTTGACCTGCAGTGAAGTACATGACCACAAACTGATAAAAGGGGTGCTAAGCAAATTGAAGTATATACTAAAACATTCCTAATTAGGCTTCTATATCTTCATTTCAAGTGTTCATGTGAAGTTAATTGATATTCATATTTTCTCTATAATATATATTTTGTGATCCTCAAAATGAGTGTTTGAATTCAACATGCACGTAAATTTATTATTTCAATAATTCAATTAAATAATTTAGCTTTTTTTTTCCTAGTTGAATTCACCTTGAGTGAATACGATGAGTGTTGAATTCATCAAAAATAAATTCTTACTTCTTGAGATTTTATAGTCGTGACAAATAGAGTGGAATCTACAGAGACTTGTTAGTTTCAAATTCTTTCGAAATCAGAAATTAAAAATGATGAATTGAAAAAAAGATTTTTTTATATTCGATGCAAGACGCAATAAAGACAGTAATTAAAAATAATAATTAAAAAAATAATTAAAATTAAGGAGAAATCAATGAGAGAAAAGTCTAGCTAAATGTACATTCTCGATTTCGGTTCGTAAGATTGATCATAGACGCCAAAGATGAGTTCCTTTATTTCTAGCAATTTAATAGACTATATGAATTGAACAACAATCTCACGTGTTATATTAATTCAAGAATTCTATTAGTACGGATTGAACAACAACCTCGACTAATTTATCTCTAAATCCGGCATAAAACAGCCATATCAGAAGACTAGCTATTGTCCTAATAATCTAATAACAGACCAATAATTAAAAAGGAACAATAGAATAATTTTTGCAGAAAATAAATGAATACTAGAAAGTAAAAGAGGTGAAGTATAAAGGGATCTCATAATCTGTAGAACCAAAACGTCGAATCGTCCTTTAGCTAGAAAGAAGTGATTTAACCATACATTGCAAACACAAATATTTTCATTCTCCAAAAATTATTGCTTAATTCTAAACTGAAAAATATCAAAGAGCAAAACTAAAAAGAAGGCTAAAGCTAAAAAACTGTCAGCCCTTGTTCATTATAACTTTTCTCCTCTTATAGGAGAATTCCAAACCTAACTAGAATAGAAAATAAAAATCAAATCAACCTTATATGACAATAAACTAACAACCAAATATCTTGGTTTAATATTTTAGACACAAAACGATAGTCCAAATTCGCATTGAAACTTGAAAATAAAATTTCAACCTTTAACATGATAAATTTTAAATCTGTCACATGCATCTTTACTAAGGCATGGGCATATCCAAGATAGTGCAAGGGGATTCTTTTTTATTTCTTTTATCATTTGTTGTCTAAAAATTAAATAAAATAATAAATACATTTTAAGAAGTATTTAATTTGAATTTAGCATCAAAATAAGCAACAAAAGATGTAAAATAAATATGTCATCGGAATACATAGTTTTTTAAAGATTATTTTGAAATTATACAATAAATAATAATTTGTATGATAATTTTCGGGATTATTCTGGTACTATATTATGAAATTTCAAATTACTCTCCATTGAATATCATCATTGTAATGGTTTTTAAAATTCAAGTATAAATATGAGATAAACAAAATTTTTGATAGAGTTAATTATTTACATTATACATACTTTTAAATCTACTTAAACATTAAGTTATATATAAAAAATCCACTATCAATGTTGATAAATTTAATCAACTGTCAAATGAGTTTTATGTTCGTTGTTGAGCTGTGCATAGACCTGAAAATAAAAAATTGGTTAGATTTATTTTTATTAATTTTTATGGATAACTTGTAAAAAAAATTAGTTTGCCTTGTGTGTGACAATGTAATTTTGTTTCATGTGTTCTATCCCGCGTCATCAATTTAATAGAAAACTTAAAACTAACTTAATGTTTTATTATATTTGTTAAGAAACTAATATTATTATAAAGTTTTTAATGGTTCAGGACCCTTTCGTACTTCACTATCTAAGTATCCTACTTAGGATTTCAACTTAATTTTACTAAATTAATTTTATTTTCTTGCACTTGAGGATTTACAATCTAAGACTTCGACCCTCTCCCCGATAATTATTATCACATCCGGGAGTACCTCTAACACCTCTTCTCCTAAGGATAACATAAACTAATCTTAATAAACTAAGTTACACCAGTAGACTTTTGTTTCTACACCAAAGAAATTAACCACCAAACATATAAGTTTTCAAACCAATGAAAAACAAACACCAAAATACAAATAAATTGAGCTATAAATGCAATAAACAAAATAATTAGCTCCAACACAAGTTCCTAGTTTCCTCTTGATGTCATCGATGATGAAACAATAGGTTCAAGGCTCAATCAAGGGGTTCAGACTCAAAAGCTATGGGTTGGAATGGAATCACACAATCAAAGCTTATGGATTGGTGTATGATGGCTCAAGGATCATTAAGAGATCATAAGAAGGCAAAAAAACTCATTCGTATAGAGAAACAAGAGAGTGGAGTTTGGGTTCAATGAGTGGAAACGACTAGAAAAAGAGTCGTTACTATTGCCGATCGACTAAAGCTGTGACCGATAATTGCACAGTGTGCAATTTTAGTGCGCTTTCAATCTTCGATCCATGTTTTGAGTTTCATATTTGGGTTTTAGAGTTCTTTTTGCATCATAATGAGTATTATACATGATATATTATAAATCCTAAACATATACTCTAACTTTTCGACGAATTCTGAGCGATGACGAGCATCCTTTCAATTTTACTAATTTCGTCGTTTCCACGATCATAGATGTCGCGCACTACTCGACTTGGAATTTGAAAATATTTTTTCATGAAACCATTAATTAGTTTCATGTTTGTTATCATCAAAATCGAGATTAACACTTTAGTTGAAAATCTTAGGCCAACATATATATGAGGAGCGAGTGGCGCTATTGGACTATCTATATAAAAAAAAAACTCATCCATTGGAGCTTGCTAGCCCCCTTAATCAGGTTAAGATCGACATATTGAGCTACCATTTATATCCAACCATGCTCAAAGTTAGTGCACGCGAAAGTATATACATAGTTGAAAACCACGAGTTTCCGTTGAGCTCGATTAGCCTGACAAGTTCAACTTCTCGAGCTAGGCCAAGTCCAAATCAGCTTTGATAGCCCAATATCAGTGCTCAAGTACGATAACAATACAAAATGACTAGACCTCTTCCCTCTCCATTTCATTTTCTTACTCCGCATGCTTAAAATGAGATGGATCCACATCTCACCTCTCATCGTAGAGATTTACTAACTTAACTCTCAAGGGCCTAACCCTTTGGGGTCTTTTTTTTCTCTTTGTTTCATTTTGTTACTTTATGTGTTTACCGTGAGATGAATCCACTTTTTGCCCTTTCATTATATAGATTCACTAACTTAACTCTCAGCGCCCTAACTCCTCGAGGGACCTTTTCCCTCTCCATTTTATTCTCTTACTATGTGTGCTTAAAGTGTGATGGATTCACATATCGTCTCTCATCATTGAGATTTACTAACTAAACTCTTAACTGTGTTTGGATTGAGGGGTTTGGGAGGTTTAGGAGGGGTTTAAAATCCCTTGTTTGGATAATTTTTTTGGAGGTTGAAGGAAGGTTTTGGAGGGATTTGGAGGTGTTTCAAACCCCTCCAAACACCCATTTCGAAACCCTCCAATTTTGGAGGGTTTTGGAGGGTTTTAAGTAATAATGATGATAAATTACTTATTTATCCCTCAAACAAAAATAAAAAATCCTACACGCCGCTTTTTGGATTTTTTTCATCGAGTGCTGCGTGCTTTTCCTCTTCCCTACTCAGGCGGCGGGTATGTTTATCATCACTGTAACTTTATCCTCTGACGAGACACTCTATTATCCATCGGATAATACAGTGCATTGTCCTCTAAAAAATCAGAAATCGCAGTCCTTTTTCAGATATGATGACTGAGAAATAATAAATATATTATTAATCTTTCGTACGATAGCAGATAGTTACTATTATTTGATGATCCACTGGATTATCCAATGGATCATCCAGTGAATCGTCCTTCAATCAGAGATTCTCAGTTAACTTTTCATAAATAATGTTTGTAGTCATATTTTGGGATTGAAAACAAAATTTTTATTAAGTATGCTTAGGTGTGATTGTGATATGCTTAGATGTTAAGTATTTTAATCTTGTGCGATATGCATATATTTTTATTTCTTAATGCATTGTATGACATTATTCATTTTCAGAAATAACAATGGTAAAAGCTTATATTTAGTTTAATGCTTTATTATTGTGATATGAGTGTATTTATTTAAATTATTATTATTATTATTATAAATGGGGGCATAATGGTCCAATTGCAAAAATCGATTTATTATAAAACCCCTCCAAACCCCTTCAAATCCTTTATGAAGTCTAACCAAATAAGGTTTTTAAAACCCCTCCAAACCCCTCCCCCTCCAAACTCCTCCAAATTCTTTACTCAATTTTATCCAAACATAGTGTTAAGGGCCTCACTGCCTTGGGAGAGCACTTCCGCAAGTGCTAATCAGGCTCAACATCGGCTGACCCAGCTCGACCCAATAGCTTCACGGCAGCCTAAGCCGAGTGCCACAACATTGGACTTCATCTTATATTTTTACAAACATTAAAATATAACTTAAAATATCATTCCACTAGATGAACTTGAGTTCAAGTTACATAAACAAGCATATATAGTTACTACTTATTATTTAAATAATTTCAAACAAATATATTTAGCACTTAAACTACTCTATTCTCTTTTATCGTTTTTTATGTATGGATAGGATAATTTAATAATTTTATTTTCATTCAAAAATACCACTATACTATGTATTATATTGTTCTATACAAACCATGACAATTTACTATATTAATAATTGTAATTAATTATGAAATTCCAAAACATATATATTAACAAAACATAATTATATCAATAAACATTTTTAACTAATTATTTTTTTACCACTCAAAACAAAAAATTCTTAAGTAATTTCCTCCATGAAATTATCATAATAATATTTATTTACATATAATATGTATATTAGAAAAATACACAAAGTATAACATAATAAATAATTTGATATATGCAAACTTTGTCATTTGGTAAAAATATATGAACATATCAAATTTAAAAGAATGTATATGAAATGTATTAACTTTACAGATATATATGCATAATACTATTCGTATAAAAATATATGAAATTGTGTATATTTTTTTTATCATCATAATTAGTATTTTGATTTAGATTCATAATTAATATTCATAAGAAATTGTATTAAATTAATGAGGCATAACATATACTTATTCAACTTAAGCATTCCGAATCAATGCTTTACACCTATAAGGTTAATTAATTATATTCTGTCGTATTTAATGTCAAATATAATTGCAGTTAATTATATTAACAAAACTACATAAAATTAACAAATATTGGAAAATATTCCATTAAAGAATCATTTCGATCCATGTTCCGAGTGAACATAGAGTAAAATATTAATATAAAATAACAAATATTATTTTATATTATTTAATATAATCTGACATGATTTTTTTATATTTTTGAAATAAAAAATATTTTAACTACACCATGACGGTACGTCATATTGCCTTAACGGTGTTGCCGACGGAGAGTTGACGAGATGATATAATTGAGACAAATGTCAAAATTCGTGATACAATTTAGTAATATTTTGAAATTGATCACAAATAAGAAAACGTGCATAGTCCGAGATATATTTTGTTAATTACGATATTAAATCTAGTATTATCTTGCGTTCGCTTTGTATTATCACAACACAATATAAAATAATTTGACGAAAATATCATTTATACTATTTCTTTTTCATTTCATGATATAAAGCATACTAGACAATATTATATATTGTTATAATAAATATTTATTTTAATTAACATGACGATTATAAATCTAATTAGTATGTTTTATTACAATTATATCATAAGTAGATTAATTAACTAACATATTGCGACATGGAGGCCTCGGCGTCGTCGACGATGCAGCAACACCGCCTCCCATACTGAGTATACATGCTAATATAGTGAGTATATCTGACTGTATAGAAAATATACATAATCATAATATTTTATTTGACCAAAGATCAATTTTCAATCCAAATATACTCGATAAATATTGATATATCTCATTTAAATATATTATATTTAAATCCAAATATACTATTCCTAAGTATAGATACATACTCAATTTCTATCAAAATATACTCTTTTTGTGTCTAAATATACTTTATTTTAATCCAAATATTTATTCTAAACATGGATATATACTCAATTTCTACCAAATTATACTATATTTGTGTCCAAATATATACTTAATTTTTATCAAATATTTTTTTTAGTCTAAATATAATTTCTTTTGATTCAAATATACCATATATATATATATACTCATTTTTAATTCAAATATATTATCTTTAAATATAAATATATTTATTTTTGAAAAATTGAACATTCTTAGACAAAATTTATATATATTGAAAATATGAACAAGACTATTATTGTCATTTTCAATCTTGTACCAGAATAACAAGTCCTTATTACTCCAAGGGCCCGTTTGGTTTGCTAAAAAACGAGGGACTGGACTGGACATCCGCCCATGTCCCCCGTTTGGTTTGCAAAAGAAGCTTCGGGACAAGGACTTCTCCTTGTCCGGGACAGGATTTCCACCCATTTTGGTGTACCGGGAAATTTCTCGGTACACCAAAATCGGGCGGAGGACAAGGGCTGCAATTGTCAAAATTACCCCTTCCTTTGATCGTAGAATCGTCGGATCGAGTCGAGGTGAATACCAAAGTTGTAAATTTTCGTGTGCTGAACGCGATGGTGGTGTCAGATTTCAGATTGGAAATCGTTTGGTATGATTTTTATATTTTTCGGTATTATCCTATTGTTATACTTTTAGGTTAATTGAAAATTAGTTGAACACTTATTAGTTAAACTAAAACTTCTTATTGTATTAAATTATTTGATACTATATATTAATATTTTTTTTTATATTAATTAATTTTAAGACTAATTTACAAGGGTATTTTAGTCATTTGTCATATATAATACTTTGTTATAGCGAAACAAACGCAAGACAAAACGGAATATCGTGTCCTGTTCTTGACGAAACAAACACGGTATAGCTATTGTTCCAGGACATCTAATGTTCTGTCCTTGTCCCTGTCTGGTGTCCTGTGATGAGCAGTTTGCGAACCAAACGGGCCCCAAATTGGAATAACAAAAAAATTGGCCTAGTGTACTGTCCCGAGATATCATTATTATCCTATCTATGATACATTTTCGCAAATGAGCATGAGACAACTTATGTTGTCCAGTGGTACTTTAAAATTATGCGAAACGAACGGACCCTAAAAGATCGAATTGAAAAACAATGTCAAATTTAAGGGCATAAATAAAAATTGTAGAAAGTTAGAGCTAAAAGAGCAAAACCCTGTACCTAAACGGCTAAACTTCAATACTTCATGGCGATTTAGCGATTTGCCCCCTTGATAATATATATAGCAATATTTTAGCCGTCACCCGGAATAATTCCCCGCGCCCCCGTCGCCTCCTCTGGGTTTTTGACCTAGGGCTTGGGTGTGCGGCAGTCCTTGTAGCTGGGAACCCGAGCGGCTTAGCATCCGCTCCGTTCGATATTCTACTCCGCCTCCATGGGAGGCTCGCGCACGCAGGTGAACAAGGCCCACAAGAGCCGCTTCGCCTCTAAAGCTTCTCGTCAGCTTCATCGAACCTCGGGCGCCGGTGAGTCTGTCTCCTACTCCAGGAGTCGGAAGGTCGAATTTTTCCTGGTGGTCTAGTTTTTCTGATAGTTGAACCTTTGTTGAATGTTTAGATAAGAGTCGCATCGGGAAGCCGAACACCCACCAGGCCGCCGTGAAGGGCGCGCGTGCTGCTAGAATCCAACGCAGCAAAACGGTATGTGCGACTCGCAGCTATCTTTCGCATTGCTTGTTTTGGTTCGAAGATGACTTGATTACTTGAAGTTTCCTTCGCCTTCCGCGAGTTTTTATCCTCAAGTTCTGTAGTAAATAAAAGAACAAAATTGGTTACTTTTGGTTTCTCGGGCAAACTTTCTGTTGAGCATTGATTAAAGTTTTTGAAATTGTGGAGGTCATAGTGTAGTCTCTTATCTGCAAGCATTGTCGTTCAGTCGTCTACATGGATTTCTTACATCAATATACTTTGTGTTTAGTGGTTCAATTCGTTCAGAAAGAAACAAACTAAACAACGACGAATCTTGTTTGTTGTAAAAGCTTAATGTAGTAAATATAGTTTTTACTGGTTAATGTATGTAGTTGAATTATGGATCTATTGGATACTGGTGGGATCTAACACTAATTAATATTCTTCCTTGTTGGCTGAGGTTCGGATATAATGAAACTTCCAGTGGTCTTTACCACCTATCATCCTGATTTTGTATCTTTATTCTTTGCTACATATTTCTTATTCTTCAATAATACTTCCCGTGACCTTTACCACCTATGTTTCTGATTTCTTATTCTTTGCTTATTATGTTTCCAACTCTCCTTCTCCAATGAAACTTCCAGCGACTTTAACAACTTTTCTTTCCTGATTTTTTTTCTTTTATGTTTGCTGCATACTATCTTTCCAATGAAACTCGCTGCATACTATGTTTGCTTACTATGGTCGTTTCTGCATACTATTCATAATTTGTTTAGGTTGTCACTATCTCTTTTTTCTTTCTTTTTGATCTTTGTAGATTCGTAATGAGAAACGAGCTGCTTTATTGAAGGTGAAAAGAGCCTCAACTGGGTCATCAAGCCCTCCTCGTGTTATTGTAAGTAATCTGCAATATTTTATTCCTCATCTATGTCATAACATTTATGCTTTTTGTACACTTGTACTTGAGATTTTCAATTTTTGATGTCATATAGGAATTCTGGTTGATTAGCAATTTAGTAATGATAGCAGCAGGTTAATTCTCTGCAAAACTTATTGTTTTATGACATTCATGCATTTGAATTTGTTAGATTTAAATTTTGAACAGAGACAAGTGGTTGAATTATCTTAAAAGTCTTTTTGACTGGATACTACGTGCAAGATGATTTTAAAAAATCTGTTTGTGAATTATTAGAACACCTGAACCAGAGGGTATTTTGATGAGAGAAGTTGAGCATTACTTTCGCTGAATCAACATCCTATAATATGTGGTTGACTCAAATAATGTATTAGTAGAATATTATACTTTCTATGTGGCAATTAATCAATATATCTGTTGTTCTTTTGGAATGATAGTCCTTTTGGAATTTCCAAGGTTAGTTTGTGGTTAATATGGTTGTGGAGCACCCATCTTGTGATTAACATTTCTTATGTTTTTAGCCAAATATCTGTATTGTTTTTAGCCAGACATATAACTATGTTTTTAGTTACTTTGTCATGATCTTTAATCTGTTTGAAAATTTTTATGTTTTTGATTCTGGTGACAGGTTCTTTTTGATCTATCATCATCTACAGATTTGGGTAAAGTTGCAAGGGATCTCTTGACATTGTCATCAGGAGAAGAAACAGAGCCTTTATGTAACACAGCTGCTTCTTCAGCTTACAGATTTCGATTAACGGTTTGTTCCTTATCTGTAAATTATTTTCGCCGTGTTTCCATCATTGTCTGTTCTTGACATTTTACCCGAATGTTGCAACTTATATGCTGCATCTAGAAGTTCATTTTATGGTGCCACCCTAATTGTTGGTAGTTTTATTGTTAAGCTAAAATATATGTGAAATATGTTTTTTAATCATCATGTTATCTGTGAAGGTCTTGGAAGCACCACATGGAGATCTATTATCATGCATGGAAATGGCAAAGGTATCTCATATATTGGCATGTCACTGTTATTGCCAAGAATTTGAAATTTCTGCTAATGTCATTGAAAATCCTTTCTGGAGCAGGTCGCAGATCTGATGGCATTTGTAGTTTCTGCCAAGTCATTGTATGATGGACATGAAATTGGTGGTCTGGTGGATGCATTTGGAGAACAATGTCTTTCTGTCTTCAGAGCCATTGGATTACCTAGCACTGCTGTCTTAATTCGGGTAAATATTTTGTGACGCTAACTGTTGATGCACACAATTTCCCTCTTATATTAAATTTTGGTTCAGTTTGCAAACTTTTAAAACTTGTATTGTCATCAGGATCTTCCTTTGGACATAAAGAAGAAGCAAGAACTGAAGAAAACATGCATTTCTCATCTTTCTTCAGAGTTGCCTGAAGATTGTAAGTTCTTTCCTGCTGATACTAAAGAGGACTTGCATAAGGTAATGCTTTTATACTAATTGAAGTGTAAAATATTTACATGATATCCTAGATGTTCTCTTTATATTGTAATTTTGACTATTATGTACGGTACTATTTTTAAATGACTTGTTATTGCAGTTCATGTGGCTTTTCAAGGAACAAAGCCTTTCATGCCCTAATTGGAGGAACCAACGGCCTTATCTTATGTCTCATGAGGTACGAATGAAATTGTTTTGTTATTGTCTTGGTTATGCAATCAGTAGATATTAGTTAGCCAGACTTCTTTTGTTCTGTCCCATTAGGAGGATTAGCTTGCATGAGGATTAACTGATATAATTTGGTTGCAGAAAATGGTGGATTGAAATGCTGTGAGGCTAATTTTACACACTTATGTTGTTTCGTTAGATAACTTTCCAGCTATGTTAATTGAATCACATTTGGATATATTTTACCTTCAGTGATTTGAAATTTATGCCTCATTGTGTTAAATAGTTGCGATTACACTCAAATCACGTGTAGCTCTTATTTCATTTGGCTTGTTTGTGATTGTGTACTTCTCAAATTTGGTTGTTTTAGAATATGAAATGAGTGCTCCTTTTCAATTTTTGTCAGTCAAACTTAGAACCTGATATTGACAATCCTGGAACATGCTCATTGCTTTTGTCTGGATACATTCGTGCACACAGCCTTTCTGTGAACCAACTTGTGAGTGGTTATCTTTGTGTATATTTCAATTCTATATTTTTACATTTCTCATATTCATATTGTTCCTCCAATGTAGGTTCATGTGTCGGGTGCAGGGGATTTTCAGTTAGGAAAGATAGATATTCTTAAGGATCCATTTCCTATTAGTGAAAGGAAAAGTTCTAACTCAATGGATTCAGATGATATGCAAAATTTCCAGGTACAAATTTCTCATTCCAAAAAATGAAGGTTTCTCACCTCTTATCCTATTAAATTCTAGAAAATTTAACTATGCAATATATATCTAATTTTCTACAATAGTAGTGATTTGAGGTGTTCTTACTAGTTCAAAGAACCGTGCAGTCAAACAATTTGGTTACTTTTCTTATCATACTTTCCAGTTTTTTTTCATTTCTTTTAGTTTCCTAAAGAAGTTGCTTCTTGCTCTGTGGTTACTTTTAGTTCAATATATGTGAATGCATTTACAATATTTATATAATTCTTTTGGTCCACATGTGATGATGTTAATGACTAGTAACAGCAGTTATTGCTTGGGAGACCCTGCAGGTTGTTCAGACCCTACTTCCAGATCCATTGAAGCAGGAGCCATTGATTGTCGAAAATGTACCAGACCCTCTTGCAGGCGAACAGGTTAGACTTAGTACTTGGTTGAGCCTTGTCTTCGTTTTTTAGAACTTTGTTCTTCAGACTTTAGTATTTTTTTGTTGTAAATTATTAAGATAAAATGAGCTTATGATGGTCACTTTCACCGGTTTGATTCCAAATTGGTGGAATATATGACTCACTAGTGCTCAAATACCATTCTTTTATTTTTCTGATTGTTTTATACAATAATTTCCCCAGAGCCCACAAAAGTGGGATTATTTCGTGCACCGGATCACCTTTTCTATTGTTTTATACAATAATTTCTTGGTCGTATGGGTATAGGTAGGTATACGGCATAGCATCTTAGTACCTTATTAGTCCAATAGGCGACCATAATTGGTATCAGACTGGTTTGTAAAACTATGTTAGGAAGTAGTGGACTGAGGGATAATTAAGAATTTCCGTGTGATCTGTCATCAAGCTTTACAACCCTTGTTGTCCCACATGACTAGGGGTGAGCTTTTCTCGGGGTGGTGGTTCCCATATGAAACATTGAAACCTGTAACCTACCATTTGGAATTTGGATGGAGTCCCTACACTTTGAAACTGGAATGTAACACTCTGAAGTGACAACTGAATTGTTTTAATTTTTAAATTAAAATTGGTTAAAATTCTTTGGCAGTTGTTACTGTCATATTGCAACAAATAAAAGTTCAAAGATATGAACTATCTTGCGTAATTAAACAAAGCCAATACTAAATTTGGATACACTATAATTATGGATGTAAAAATCATAAAAAAATCATAACAATAAATATCCAACTATATTAGGAACTAGTATTTTGAAACCTACCTAGAACAATCATCAAATGATGAAGCCTGATTCCAATTGAATTCAGTTGTTTCCAGTTTCCACAACCCATGCTCACTCCTATATCTGAAATTATAACATATATTCTTAAGAGGTGTGAACCACACCATAGTTTACTGGCTTATGTGTGATGGATTTGAAGCAAACCCTTTACTAAGATTGTAGTAATAAACCCTTCAAAATGTTTCTTAATTCTTATGTGGTTACTCCATAACTTCTGTTATTGAGTAGTTGGACATTTGGAATGTGCTTAACATTCCAAACAAATACACATTTATACACTAATTAGCTGGGTAAGACGGTTAAAAAATCTACTATAATTATGATTGAGTGTTGAAATATAATTGCCAGAATGTGTAAGAAAATAAATTTATTTAGTGAAATTTTGGTGGTTTGGATAAGGGTATATTGATTAAGTTCAGTTCAATTTTCTTTTTCTTTCAAGTCCATAATTGTGTTGTTATTTTGTTATCTTGTGATGTAGCAAGCAAGAATCTTTTTATTTCCCTGAATAATATATATTTGTCACCATACTCTAATCGTGCAATTGAGTTGTGTTGCTAGAATAAGGAATTGGTATTCTTCATGAAGCTAAAAATTTGAAAACTTGTGTGGTAACTTTTGTGTGTTTTAACATTTGTTTCCTTGGTATAACTTGTATTTGATTATTTGTATGTGTTAAATAGACATGGCCAACAGAGGCAGAGATGGCTGAAGCTGATGAAAATAACAAAGAGCGGAAGTTGGTCAAGAAGAGACTTCCTCGAGGCACCTCAGATTACCAGGTTTCTATGATATCAGAATTTTGCATACTTGCCTACAGTATTTTCCTTGTGCAAGTGACAGTTGCATTTGTTGACTGTTCACCTTCTCTTATCATGGTTTTCAGGCTGCATGGATTGTTGAGGATACAGATGATGAGGACTCGGATAATAGTGAAGAGGGGGATGATGATGGCATGGTTTTGGAGGAACAGAAAGATCGAGCAGCTCTTGAAGGTTCTGATCATTCAGATCTTGATGAAGGCCAAACTATTGATGATAGAACTGAGGGTGATACTGAGATGGCTGTGAGTTCTCATATTATCACTGTCCTAAGTAAATCATATTCCACCATTTTTTGTGTCGCTTTCTTTAGATCTTTTGGCATATACCAATTGTATCTATTGTCATTTGATTCAAGATGCACAGCAACTGCTGCAAAATGGCATCAAAATGTGCAATATGGTAGACTCCATGTTGACCTTGAATACACAAACTGTCCAATGGAGAGAAAGGTTTCTAGTTCAACTAGGTACTATGGGAAACTGGACGATTTTATTCTAGAATTGAAAAGCAGCCATTAACTGAGCAAGAATAAAATAAATAAATAAATGCTCAAACAATAGCAATATATTTTGGTTCGCAACCTCAAACTGCAGCTGTTTGCAGTCATAATGGATATTTTTGGAGTTGTGGCTAACCTCTATAATTCTTTTGACAATACCCTTATTTTCTATTAATGACCAAATTTCCAAAGGTTACTATCTATGATGCCGGGTGGTGGCTTCCCTAGGATCCTCATTCTGATCCTCCGGGTTTGAATCTCTTCCATAATATGCGCATAGGTTTAGAAAGTATATGCCAATAGAACTTTGTTAGCATATATTTGATTCAATTTGCAATTTCCCAAATTATTTTCATCACAAAATGTGAATGCACATAACAGGATGATGAAATCTTGACGAAGGAGCAGATAGAGTCAGAGATCAAGCAAATTAAGGAAGCATATGCTGATGATCAAGGTAATTTTATTTGCTAATATTTGAAAATTACAAAGTGAAGGAGGTCTTACACAGCATTCTGAATTTGCTGTGGATGTTCTCTACTTGTTTACCACTTGGCACATTGTGAGAATATTCTTTTGCATAATGGGAAAACATCTGTTGTACCTTCTTATCTGTGTTGTTCGGAAACTTCTGTCCTTTCTGTCAAAATGCATTGAAGTGGACCAACGTTTTTCTTAAGTAGGATATAATTTTTTGTTTCCACGTTGATAGAGGTAAAATATCTCTCATAGTACTTTGGTGAACTTTCCTATAACAGTGAAATATATGAAGATATTTATATGCACATAATTTAGTGTTTTAAGCAACTTAATTATTTTGATTTGCAGAATTTCCTGATGAAGTGGAAACACCAATAGATGTCCCAGCCAAAAAACGTTTTGCCAAATATAGAGGACTCAAATCTTTTCGAACATCTTCATGGGATCCTAAAGTAAGCATCCTAACTTAATTTATGATGTGTGCTTATTCATACACCTGTTTTTTGTGATATCCTCATTAATGTCATTGACAGGAATCATTGCCTCCCGAATATGCCAGGATTTTTGCTTTCGACAATTTTGCTAGGACACAAAAGAATGTCCTTGCAAAAGTTATTGATATAGATCAAGGGAGCATGGAGGACTGTGCTCCTGTAGGATCATACGTGAGATTATACTTAAAGCATGTGCCATTAGATGTTGCTACCAGGCTGTGCCTACCATCAAAAAAATCACCTGTTCTGGCATGTGGGCTTCTGCAACATGAATCAAAGATGTCCGTCCTGCATTTCAGGTATTCTTTTGTCTATACCAGTTAATTTTTTCCCAACAGAAGCTTATGATTTTGTTGTGCTGGCAAGTGGGATTGTTGGAAGGTGGATTGTTTCTGTCCTTCCATATGTTAAGTGAATATGACTTTTGTCACTCTCATATTTTCACATTGTTCCTACATCATTAACTCATATTGATCTATGTCCTTTGTATTTTATGATGTGGCAAATCATAGCAAATATCATAGATAACACATTTCAAGAAACTTGGGTTCTGAGATTCAGCAGTTGGAACTCCATTTAATACTGTAGCAAGAATGATGTATTTATCTGAAGGAGACAAGTGCGATAAAAGATTTCATAGTGATATATGAGGGGCATCTCAACCTAAAAATGTTTTTGACCAATTGCCAGCCACATGTAACACCAGCCTTAAAAGATTATTGAAACATATTGGTGGCTCGGTAAATGATTCATCCAAAGAGTGGAAATGCCCATGCTCTACTTCGGTCAAACTTTGCAAGCTTGGAGATATGGTAGAACTTAGTTCTATATACTTATATGACATATTCATATTGCTAGGCTTCTCTCTTTGGCATGCCAAGTGAACGATTAGCTTGTTTAGTATGCTTGCCCTAAATATATGCAATATCCTCAGTTTTAAAGTTTGGATTGGATTTATTATAACCTTTTCTGTTTTGCAGCATTAAGAAGCATGACTCATATGATGCTCCTGTAAAATCTAAAGAGATTTTGAGTTTCCATGTTGGATTCCGTCAGTTCTATGCAAGGTTAGTTCTTCCTGTATTCTTGCATTGAATGTCTATAGAAACTCCATGTAGTCTAATGGACACTTTTAGGCTATATATATGTGGAAAAATCTCTAAAATGTTCTTTTCTGCAGGCCATTGTTTTCTTCTGACAGCTTGAACTCTGATAAGCATAAGATGGAGAGATTTCTACACCCTGGACGTTTCTCAGTGGCATCAGTTTATGCCCCTGTTAGTTTTCCTCCATTGCCACTGATTGTCCTGAAGGCTCAACATGGAGAGGCTCCTGCTATTGCAGCCATGGGTTCACTAAAATGTGTTGACCCAGATAGGATAATCCTGAAGAAGATCATATTAACGGGGTAAATTTGACCTTACCTTCAGTTCTCATATGCCAAAATGAATATGAATGCCTGCAATTAGAACTTTCCAATTGGCTACTAGTGCTGAGGATGGCCTGTTTGGTTGGTGGAATAGTGGAGGAATAATTATTTCTTGCCTCGAGGCTGGGAATAGCCATTCCTTGCATATTCCCAAAAACATTTTACAATTTTGCCCATCAAAATTAGTTCTAATTACACAGGATATATCATATTACACCTTTTAATTTCGAGTTTAACACTTGCAATATAGCATAGAGTATCTATATGTTGATATAATAATTTTAACAAATGGGAAATATATAAATAACTTCAGCTAATTTTAAACAAATTATGTTATAATAATATCATATTCATTTTAATATTATTTAAGTATATAAAAATTATATTTGTTATATTTTTAAATTAATATTTTATTTTTAAAAATTTGACTACAAAATTAGTATTTTTATTGTTATGAATTATTGTTAAGAAATATTTTTCTCATTTTGTCTCTATTCTTTGTCTATTTCTTATGCTAAACAAACAAGGAAATAGTTATTTTTATCTATTTTTGATGTCAACTAAATAAGGGAACAGCTATTCCTTCCTCCCCTATTTCTATTCCTTGTCTATTCTTATTTTTTATCTATTTCGTTCATATTCTATTATCTATTTTTGATGTCAACTAAATGAGGGAATAACTATTCCTTCCTCCCCTATTTCTATTCCTTGTCTATTCTTATTTCTTATCTATTTCGTTCATATTCTATTCTGTCAACCAGAAGGATTCTAGCATGAATGATATTTCAGTATGCAAGATGATGTTTCTTAGAAAAATTCATTTCAAAATCTTTTCCAAATGATTGGATGTTCAGTAAAAAGTTCTCTAAAAATAGTTTCTAGGAAGTTTATAAGTTAACATTTGCTGTCCGCATTACTTGCAAACTTTATTTACTTTTGTACTCAGGAAAAATTTCCTCACTAAGTCCTAGTGCAACTTCCATCCTGATGAGCGTAGTTGTACTTATTCCTGTGCAAGCTGAACAATGTTTTTATAATCACAATAATATCAATATTTATTTATAGTTCTCATGCGTCACGACTATTTTCTCTTACAAGTTTTTATGAGTTTCATCTTGGCTTAAAATAATTTAAACTGTTGCCTTCTTATGCAGCTACCCACAAAGAGTATCAAAGTCAAAGTCTATTGTGCGGTACATGTTCCACAATACTGATGATGTTAGATGGTTCAAGGCAAGTGTTGAAGTTATATTGTTTATCGATAAAGTGCTTATTCATAACTGCACATATTCTAATGTCCCATTTCTGTGTAATATATGCAGCCAGTTGAGATATGGACAAAATGTGGTCGCCGTGGTCGCATAAAAGAACCTGTTGGTACTCATGGTATGTATAGGACTAGTAGTGCCCTGATTGGTCCTGAGATAGTAATTTTATGTTTCTAAGGCAAAAATATAGTCTCATTTGTTTCTACTTTTGTTCTCCAGGAGCTATGAAGTGTTTATTTAACGGTGTCATTCAGCAGCATGACACAGTATGCATGAGTTTATACAAACGTGCTTACCCCAAGTGGCCTGAACAATTATATACATCATGACATCCAACAGCAGATAGCGGCACGTGCTTGGAGTAGACACGCTTGCCTATATTGTTGGGAGTGAAGCTCTGGTTCAGATAATTTCCTAGGAGTTAGGTTTCCTAGATTCCATATATAATGATAGAAAAATAACGTTATAATTAATGTATTATATCCCATTAGATTTTGTTTTGGTGACCCCCCACCAAGTCTTGATGCTCCTAAAGGAACAAAGTTTTGACTTTTACTAGAGATTATTTGTTTTTTTGCTGGTTTTGATACCGTTGTGTTGGATTGATCCACCGACGTGCCTCCTGTATCGTTGCATCTTTGAAAAATTTCTTTTTGTTGCACATAGAATGTCTAATATTTTTCAGCACTTGAACAATTTTCTTCCATGCCTAGTACAGCAGTACATTCCAGAAAGTGAACTAATACTTGAAAGTAGAGAGCACTGTAAAATAGATAATGGTTGACAGCATTTCCTGTGTGATTTGGATTGGGGTATTACAACTGTAGGTGAAACAGTGTCTTAAAAATTTGGTCAAAATTAGTAAACTCGGTCTCGGATCCGGTTCACAATTCAATCTTGCAAAGATTTGGCTGCATATAAATTTCAATGGTCGAAAGCGGCAATGCATGGTGGATGGGGGGGCCAGCATCATGCTCGCATGTGAACCGTTGGTCCCCTCTTCCATTTGCCAGACACGTGGCTGTCGTACAATGAGCCTCCCCTCCACCGGACATCTCCCCTATCCGCTGTCCATCCATTTCCACCCTCACCGCCCCCCGCTTTGCAATTATCGTCTTCCCGTGTCGGGAATTTCCCAGCGAGCCAGGCCACGTCCAATTGCCACACTCATTTTCTTTTTATAATCTCCTTTTCTCCGTGTGCAGAAAAGTAGTACCAGCGTACATACCAATATGGATAAACAGCCTAAAGTTTTCAGGACCTGGATGTCCAAATTTTTTTTCTATCAATAATAAAACTGCATGAAGAGATTAGTAGATATCGTCGGTCAACAATTTTCTCCAGTTTTTAAAAAAACGAGAAAGCGGTTAGCCGCTGTACTGCCGCCGTCTAAGCCGCCACATATTATTACGTCGTTGAAACGCGATTCCCATCTCCCACCCTAAAGCGCGGGGCATACGGCACCTAATCTGCGGCGGCCTTATACGGCTCGTGGGTGCAGGTGGCCGCTTTAAGTGTCGCGCTTTTTCTATTCAGCTTCTCTTTTATTACTGTTCTTGAGGAGACTCCGCGTGTACCTCTTGCCTTCGCTCTACCTACTGTAGGCCCGGTGGCTTTAACCACCCACGTCACTGGCTATAGAAGGGTAAAAACGACGGGAATAATACTTGGGGCCATCAAGGAACGTGACCCAGTTGCTTTTTTTCGGCAACAGCCGCACTAATAGCAACGACGTGACGGCCACCGCTGGTTTCTTCAGCTTAACATCGTTTACTTGGTACGCAAACTTGGCATCCTCATGACCAAACTACCCACGAAGAGGATGTACCGCTAATTGTACGTCATCAATTACTTAAAGTTCACAAGGCAATGCAGGGGCAGCCGCACCACGTGAAGCTCACTCGGGCGCACGTAAATGGTATTTAAGTAATAATGAATTGATTCCGTTGCATTTCCGTCCATCACGGCGGAAATTGCTGTCGGCCACTACCGGTTTTAATTTTTACACGCGCATTAATCATCAAAGCTAGACGAGTAAATCTGGCGATTCCAGCGACTAGTTAAAAAACCAGCAGAAGAAGTGAAGAACGATCTTGACACTGAGTGAACTCGGTGCCTCCCTGGCCGTCGTGGCGTCGCCTAATGAAACACTGTACAGACTACAAAGCCGCGATCGGCTTAAAAAGAGCGAGCAAAAATGAAAAAGATCTCAGCGGTAAAGAAGACGGGAAGGGGTTGATCTCAGCCGTTGGATCTAACTCAGAAGAAAGGAGCGGGGAGATTTAGATCGAACGCCAAAGGCGGCTTCTGCTTCGCCGCCTCCGTCGCGTCCTCCACCTTCCTCGCCATCGCAGCCGTCATAACCTTTTTCTCCTGCTCCACCCGCGCCGCCACTTCAATCTCCTCGAATCGGTACCCGCAGAACCCCGATCCGCCACCGGCCGACGCCTGCGGAGGCCCCAGGCACAGATCCCGCCCATCGGCCCGCTGCGCCACGGCCGTCGATCGCCAGCGCGACGCTGGCCCCCAGCTGACTTGCGTAGCCGAGAGCGGGAGGCCGAGGTCGGCGGGGGAGCCGAAGTTGGTCTTCGCCTTGGGCCCGCGGAGGCTCCGGGCGGCCTCGTCGTAAGCCCGCGCCGCCTCCTCCGCGGTGTCGAACGTCCCCAGCCATTTACGGGTCTTCTTCCAGGGGTCCCGGATCTCCGCCGCAAACCGCCCCCAAGGCCGCTTCCTGACCCCCCGGAAGTGGGCCTCTCTCCCTCCTCCGCCGGGTGCCGCCGCCGCCATCGCCAGAAGACGAGTACAATGAAGACCTTGAAGGGAAGCGAGGGAGCTTTTGGGTGGAGGGTATTTATAGCGGAGCCCGACGGTCTCGCTTCCGCCCGACAGGTATTCGCTATAATTCCTATTTAATTTTACCATTTACTGCACGATTTAGTGTGTCTGTAAAAAAAAACAAATACGGTTGGTCGTCATCAATAAGCGTGCGGAGGGGGGGACGTTTGCGTGGGGCGCTGGGCGCATTAAATGGACGGCGGTGATTCCACCGCGAAGCACTGTTGCGTTGCTCCCTCCTCCTCCAGTAGCCCCCACCACTAGCCATCGGGAATCACGGAGGGGGGAAAGCAACGGGATGCCATCCAACGGCTGGCGACGTGGGGCGCCACACGTACACGTTCCCGGATAAGGTTATAAGATGATCCTCGAAGCGGTGGGGCCCCAACGTCAGCTTCAGCGCACGTGCGCGTACCCCGCCGCGGGCACGGTGGGTGGGTCACTGGGACGGCCACCTTCCTCGCTGAATACGAATAAAAAGAGAATAAATATGAATATATATATTTATTTTTTATTCAACTTAAAGCGAAACAAAAAAGAGTCCTCCCCCGAAAAGATACCCTCCTTCGGTCCAATTGGATGCGTACGCTGATGGGGCACAGTCGCAGTCTCAGTCTGTGACCTACCTGCCTCTGTCTGGCTAAGGAATGGATTAATGAGTAAATAATGAGGGGTTAGAGCTTTGAGATGCGTGTTATGCATTGCTAATATAAAATTGGTAGTTTAAATCAGTGCTATAAAAGAGAGTAATTAACAAGGCATATCTCGAAGGCATAAAGAAAAAGGGGTGGATACGACGGCGCCGGCGGAATAGGAAACACGCTCTATTAAGATATGTGGCTTGTCTGCTCTCGTGTCCGGTTGAGATTTCATAATAGGACCTAAACAATGGATTTATTATTCTTTTATAAATTATACCACAAACTTAATTAATCTAGGCATCAAATTTCGCTCAAAACTTTTTTAAAGCAAAATTTTAAATAATTGGATGATTTGAATTCATTCAAGTGTCTGTCGATGAAGAGTGGCGCTGATCACCTCATTTTCAACTGCGAATTTGCTCAGCTCATTGGAGCCTTCTTCCGGCCAAGTCTGGCCTCCATTTGCTAAACTGATCAAGTTGGCTAACCCCAAACCACCGCCATTCCCCTAGACACCACTATTTAAGTATCATTGTAGTTAACTCATGCATGTTTCATTTGACACCTATGAATCTTAAGCTGCACGAGATTAGGTAGTTTGCCTTGGCCTGTCTTGTGAACTAAATTATGAGTTTCACTAGCAATTACCGGTCAAGCATCCTATTTGAGAGATCTTGTATTTCTAATCAAGATAGATTTCTTCGATTTTTTTTAAAATTAATTTGATGCTTTTTTTTTTAAACCTTTGAGGAAGCTTGGGTATTATTACCCGTGATGACTATGACAATTGCTTGGGAGCAACTAGCTTCACATGTTGTGGCGAGTCTGTCTTATTCTTGGAAGCAATTGCAGTTCGAGAAGGCTTGGAGTTGGCAATTCAATTTGCCCTGCCGGCGTTCATTCTGGAGATCGACTCAAACACGACTGTTAAAATCCACAACCAAGGCCGTAGTGTACATGTGTTTTAGATAAAATCCACAACCAAGGCCAAGCATAGAAAATGAAATCCACATTCTCGGGTCAAGCAAAAAAGAAGAGTCAAACAAAACTAAAATAAAAACCCACATTGCAGGTCGAGCAAATAAAATGCTCAACACTCGCGTTCCGAGTCAAACAAATATAAATCACCTCGATGCCCATAGAGATTCTCGCATCTTATCTATTTTCTTTTATTTTCTTTTTCTTACCTTTTTTTGTTGGGGGTATATATGTGATGGGAATCATACTCATCCATTTATGGGTTTAAAATAGGGTTGAACAAATCTCGATCCGATCCAAAAAAATTAATCAGAAATTTATTTCGGGTCGGGTTATTCAGGTATATCGGGTCAGATTATATTTTTTTAAAATTTTATTTACTATTTCGGGTCAGGTTCGGGTGAAAATTCTATTTAATCCGACCCGATCGGATTTTAAGTTAAATACATATTTATGTTATATATATTGATAAAAGATACCGTTGATTTTGTGGTTAAAAGATGGGAAATAAAGTTTATTTCTGTTACATATATTGTTAAATACATGATCTCTGTTCTCTATTTATTTCAAGTTGACTAACAGGAGAACACATCATTTAGTTTGGGTCTTCAAAGAAGATAGCGCAATTTACTGATACAGTGGCGTGCCAAACCATAGTGTGTGAATAGC
Organism: Canna indica; assembly: GCA_034359265.1. NCBI lineage: Eukaryota > Viridiplantae > Streptophyta > Magnoliopsida > Zingiberales > Cannaceae > Canna > Canna indica. The sequence goes on from CP136890.1 coordinate 12,467,541, forward strand.
AAAGACCGTCTTTGAGATCAAACTTGAAGAATTGATGAACTAATTAGAAAACTCAATTCTAACACAAGCTGAACTAATTAGAAAACTAAATTCAAAATGAACAAGCCGTCATTTGACCCAATTAGTTTAATTATACTACTGAATTTGTCAATATGCCCGTCGAGGTTTTTTTTTTTGAAAAACAAAATCTTGCATTCCATTCAAGAGGTGTGAAGGAATACAAGAATAAGTTGGGGAATAAAAAAAAAGTAAAATACAATAAAAAAAATAGAGTTCAAATAATTTTGCTACTAAAGCGGCAAGCAATTGGAATTGGCAACTGAAGTTTTTATTTTATGGTCCAGTTCCAGACCTTGTTTTAATTAATTTACTTTCTTCTTATTTTATTTCGCTTTTTCTCGTCCTCTCATCACTTGTTTGTTTCAACTCTCTTGATTAATATAAGTGCTCATTTTCTATAAAAAAACGGCCAGCAGTTGAAAAGTTACAGTCTCATTTCTAAAAGCACGTGAGTTTCGTTCGAACCAAATGAACCAACTCCAAATCAAAATATTAGTCGAGGTCGATTAATCGCAACTTTGAGAGAAACATTCGACGGAGAATTCCAAAGAGCATCGGCCAAAGAGAAGAAAGAGTAGTTCACCAAGGAGAGGAAAACACTCCAACCATCACAACTGTTCATGTGTTTCCAAACCATCACAAAGCAAGCAAGAGGTGTCCGAGGTGATACCCCACCGTGCAAGGTGATCCCGGGTAAGAGGCCTCTTTCTCAACCGGATCCACCCAAAGATTGAAATTTTTGGTGGAAGATTACAACTTAATTCATAGGAAGCTATGAAAACTATATGTAATTCCACGGAAAGTAAGTAGAAGATATACACTTTTAGTTGAGAAGTTGTCATCCCTAGTCCACCTCCAATGAATTACAACCGGATCCATCCAAAGATTGAAATTTTTGGTGGAAGATTACAACTTAATTCATAGGAAGCTATGGAAACTATATGTAATTCCACGGAAAGTAAGTAGAAGATATAAACTTTTAGTTGAGAAGTTGTCATCCCTAGTCCACCTCCAATGAATCACATCCTCTCCAATATTATTTTGAATGCCCTCTAAATCCCGAGCCAAGGAAAGTAGTGTGACACCATCAACCAAAGCATAGAAGGAGATATCCGAACCCATACATACATTTGAATTGTTGAAGACTCTTTCATCCGAAATAAAACAACCATGATTATTTGCCCGCTGGTAGAGAGAAGGATGTTTGTCAGCCAAACGAACTCCAGAAAGCCAAGTATTAATCCAAAGTTTGATTTTCTATCGAGTACCCACTTGGAAAGTAAGACCCGGAGTTATTATATAAAAAAAAACTACAGAGGTCTCTCCAAATTGGCAAGGCTCTTCTAGCGAAGGACCTGCCTAACTTTCAACTTCTAAAATCTCCATACAAGCTCCAAAGAATGCCAACCCAAAATAGATCTCCTCCTTTGATGAGTTTTCAAATTCGAAAGCAGAGTCTTGCTATATTGTGTGCACCCACGTCAAGGATCCCAACCCACCATCAATTTTTGAGCAGTTGAGAGAATTTCAATCAATTAAACACTTTCCTTTCCCTTTCGAAGATATATTATTCAAATCAACCCAAATTTTTTTTCATCGTCTACGTCAATATGTTTAATGATCCACTTCGGTACTTTAAATAAGAAGAGATAACGGTGGAAGAGTGCAACTTCTATGGGCAGCCTGCTCATAAAAAACTTATGAACGAGTGGATACAGACTTTAAGCGACTGAATATAGATAGAAAAAGAATGGATATGTTCAGCGACTGAATATGAATAAAAAGAAAATGGATATGAACATATCCATTCTCTTTCTATCCATGTTCGGTCGCTTAAAGTCTATATCCATTCAGTCCATAGAAACTTATATGGGCAGGCTGCCCATATAAGTTTTTTTCACGGTGGAAGCAGTGATGATATATACTATTGATTAAAGTAATACAGAATAATGGCCGCGGAGTTTGGTTCCACCAGGTTTGAACGTGATGGGATAAAAAGGACAGAAATTTGAAATCAAAATGTGGACATGGGCATTTGTTCAAAAGCTTGACTTTATTGTTGGAGACGCAAATTTCCTCTGGTTTTAATTAGTTTTAGTACTGTTTCAGTATAAATTACATTATATATATGCTTTGACCTCACCCACATCGATAGCCGCCATTGACTCTGGTTTCACCAACATTTTGGGATGGACTGAATTAAGAATTAAATAGCTGTTTGGAAATATTGCAGTTTTCTAATTAGTTCAGCTATGCTAATACAAGCAAAACTAAACCACATTTTATTATTTAAAGTACATGCATCAATTAAACTTGGACTTTTATTTTTGTTTCAATTTGTTCATTTAGAAATATGGATCAAATTTTGTCGGCCTCATTGTCAAGCTCACTTTTTTTTTTTTCATATTTCAATTTAATTACTAGTAAATTAAAATACTGAAAGCTAGTTGCATACACGCACAAAACTTTTCTCTATAAATAGGTATGCATGCAATGTCAATCATCTCCACCGGAACTCGTTGTCCCTCTTCCTCCTCTTCAAGCTCCTCTCACCTTCCCAAGTCAAGAGAGGATCAGCGATGCTGCCGCCCGGGTCGCTGATGCTGCCGCCGGGGCCGCCGAAGCTGCCCATCATCGGCAGCCTACACCACCTCCGCGGCCTGCTGCCGCACCGCGTCCTCCGTGACCTCGCCCAGACCTACGGCCCCCTCATGCACTTGCAGCTCGGCGAGATCTCCACCGTCGTTGTCAGCTCCAAGGACGTGGCGCGCGAGATGCTGACGACCCACGACAAGAAGTTCTCCTCGCGTCCCGACATCTTGGCCAGCAGGATCGTCATCTACGACGGCGCCGACATGCTCTTCGCCCCCTACGGCGAGTACTGGCGGCAGCTGCGCAAAATCTGCGTCATGGAGGTGCTGAGCCCCAAGCGCGTGCAGTCTTTCCGGCGGGTGAGGGAGGAGGAGGCGCTCGATCTCGTCCTTCGAGTTCGCACCGCTGCCGGTAGCTCTTCGCCGGTAAATCTCAGCGAGCTGATCCTCTCCATGATGAACAACGTCGTCGCGAGGGCCGCCATCGGGAGCAAGTGCAATGATGCGTCGACGTACTTGGAGGCGTTGAAGGAAGGGCTAGAGCTCGCCAGTGGATTCAGTCTCCCCGATCTTTTCCCTTCCTTCTCCTTCCTAGGTTCGGCGACGGGAATCAAGTCGAAGCTGGAGAGCTGCCATAAGCGGATCGATACGATCCTTCATGGCATCATGGAAGAGCAGTTAGAGAGAAGGGCTTCTGCTATGGTGCAGCAAGGCAATGGTGACGAGAAATCGATAGTAATGGAGGATAATATTTTGGGCGTCCTTCTAAATCTCCAAGCTAAAAACGCGATTGGAATTACACTCACAAACACCAACATCAAAGCAATCATCTTTGTGAGTAATCCGTCTCAGCGCACATGATTTGTATTATATCACTAGCATATATATTTAAAACAATCTCGATCGATTAATTAATTAATTGATCATGCATGCATACATGTTGCCAAACTAATGCTAAATATGCGTCTGTACTTTAATCTTTCTTTCAAAGGATGTTTTGACTGCGGGGAGCGGCTCATCAGCTTCAACATTGGCATGGGCGATGTCCGAGCTGATGAAGAAGCCGGCAGCGATGAAGAAGGCGCAAGACGAGGTAAGACAAGCTCTCCGAGGAAAGACGACGGTAACGGAGTCGGATATTGGCGAGCTGAGCTACCTGAAGCTCGTGATCAAGGAGGCCCTCCGTTTGCACCCGCCCGCCCCGCTCCTCGTCCCAAGGGAGTGCAGCGAGGACTGCGAGATCGACGGCTACCTGATCCCCAAGAAAACCAGGGTGGTATTCAACGCGTGGGCGATAGGGCGGCACCCCGAGCACTGGGACGACGCCGGGGCCTTCTCGCCGGAGAGGTTCGAGGGGAGGTCGAGGGACTTCAAGGGGAACCGTCACTTCGACTACATGCCGTTCGGAGGCGGAAGGAGGATGTGCCCCGGGGTGGACTTCGGGTTGGCGAGCATGGAGCTGCCGCTGGCGCAGCTGCTCTACCACTTCAATTGGAGTTTGCCGGAGGGGGTGGAGGAGCTCGACATGGAGGAGACTTTTGGGTTGGGGGCTCGCAGGAAGAATGATCTGTGTCTGCTTCCCACTCCCTATACTCCTTTATCAGAACAACAAAACTTATTTGGGAAAGTTATGTAGGCATATTTTTTTTAAAAGCAGTATAAATATACTCATTTACTTTCTATGAATATATAATCACTTTTAAATAAAAATGAATTTATATTTAAAATGAGTCAACTTGATAGAAAATGAGTATATATATATATATATATATATATATTTGTCTCGGTCAATCTGTTCTATTTTCTTTTCTATGACTGCACGCAAAAGTATTGAAAATTACTAGTAAATTAAAGGTCTACTAAAAGCCAACTGCACTAACTTATTTTCTATAAATAGCATGCAATCTAAATTATTCCACTTCATTCTGTTCTATTTTCTTGGTCATGCACGAAAAAGTTGAAAATTACTAGTAAATTACAATACTGAATGCTAGCTGCACAAAAATTTTCTCTATAAATACGCATATGTATATACTCTTAATGATCTCCACTTTAATTATTCTGTTATATTTTCTTCTATTTGACTGCGCACACAAAAGTTGAAAATCGATCACTAGAACACTGAAAGCTACCTGCACAAAAATATATTCTAAGCATGTCATCTCAATTATACTACACAACACGAAAACAAAAATAGCAAGTGTGATACGACAGAAAACGAAATGGAAAACACTAATTTTAAAATATATAACACCTAGTGATTTCATGATTGATAATATTAAGAGTAGAATTAAATCTTGACACAATAAATTTATTTCTCAAGCTGGTGGCATGATTCTTGTTAACTCTGTCTTGAATGCTATCCCTCTGCACAATTATGCTATTTCCTGAATAACAAATAAAATTGCTGAAAAAATTAACTCTCTTATCAAGCAATTTATTTAGTCCAATTCTAAGAATGACAAGGGTCTACACCTTATTAGTTGGGATATTATTACTCTTCCCAAAAACCTTGGTGGTTTGGGTGTGCATGATTTGCAATATAAGATTAAATCTCTGCAGCTTAGAAGAATTGATTCTTACCTTAAGAATGATGATTCAATTTGGGTAAAATTTGTGAGAAATAAATAACATATTATTTTCCAATCATCTGCCATGTTTCCAAATAACTGTGCTACTGTTTGAAAGCTATTTGTTAATGCTTTTAAGCATCTCAGATTTGGTTTTAAACGCATTGTAAAGTCGGGTTTTAATACAAATGTTCTTCATGATGCTTGATGTGATAATATTCCTTTAGGACTTAAGCCTACATTTATAAACATGGATGTTGACTTATCCACTACCTGTGTTGATTGCTTGATTACCAATGATGATTGGGATGATGCTTATGACTTGCTTTACTTTAATATCTCTATGTGAGAATCCATTAAGCAAATTAGGTTGCCTAATCCACCTCATGATGATGCTTGGGTTTGGGAAATGGATGCTAATGGGTCTGTTATCACTGGTAGTGTCTATTCATTCATCAAAAATTGTAACTTGCAAGAACATAGCAATAGTATACCATGGTCCAGTGTTTGGAAGCTCAAGTTACCTCCAAAAATTCTTAATTTTCTTTGAAAAATGCTTCATGATAGGTTGCCTACTAGGTCCTATTTAAATAATCTTGGATTGCTTTCTACCTCTACTTGTCCCTTATGCAATAAAGATTCAATTCCTAAGATTATTAATCATCTATTCTTCTCTTGTGATTATGTTGCTTCTGTTTGGTCTCATTTACAAATCCGCACTGCTTTACTTTTGAATGATCGAAATTCTTGGATAAATGAAGGTTAGCTTGGGCTTGACCAGTAACCATTCCAGGGGTGTTTCTATTGAAATTTTTATTGCTATTACTTGATGGTTTACCTGGTACGCTAGGAATGAAATGGTGCATCATGTTAGGCGGCATTCCCCTCTTAGCATCATGCTTAGAATAATCGCATTTGCCTCTCGGTTGGATAGAACTCAAGCGTCTGAGAGCAATTTATTCCATCACTCAATTATTCATAAATGGATTCCCCCTCAGGGTGCTTGCATAAAAATAAACTGTGATGACTCTTTTTGAATTACAATTCTGGTATTGCTTTTGTTGTTAGAAACAGTCTCAGTGGTTGCCTCTTCATTGCATTTTACTATCTTGATTCTTGTTTTTCTCCTGCCTGTGCAGAGGTGCTCGCTATTCTCCATGCTATTCAATTTGCGCACCAGATATTTGATAATATTATCATTGAGTCTGACTCCAAGACGGTCATTCAAGCCATTCAAGGGCAAAGCTCGGTTCCCCCTCGGCCGAGTCACTTAAATTCTCAAATTCAGTTTCTTGCGCGAGACTTTATAAATTGGAACTTTTCTTTCTGTTTTCGCGAATATAATAAAGCGACCAACTGGGCGGCAAACAGAGCACGATGTTTGAAGGAGTCCAACGTTTGGACTTCTATCAGGCCTCCGGAGCTCAATGACCTATTGTATCAGGACTGCCCTAGCTCACTTTATCAGTGATTAATAAATTTTTCTTTTTGGAAAAAAAATATAACACGAAAACATCGATGAATTTTATAAGTAATTAATACATTATAAATAGTGTTTAAAAATATTAAGTAATAATTTTTTAGTTTTAATGATGTAATAAAATAAAATAAAACACTAAACACCATTACTAAAAAAATTCAAACGCCACCACTTCATCAATACTAAATAAATAAACACAAAATATCACAAATTGAGACGTTCAAAATCATAACCAATAGAAGTTTAAAGTTTGAAACAATATCACGACAAATTAAGTAGACTATCTATAAGTTTATTTCATTCTTTACCAAATCACTAGGGCTGTCCATGGTTCGGTTCACACCGAACCGAACCAAAAAACCAAACCGAATCTTTCAGTTCGGTTCGATTTCAATCATTGTAGGTTCGGTTCTTTGAACCGAACCGAACCGAAATTTAAATTTCGGTTCGGATTCGGTTTTCGGAATTCGGGAACCGACCCGAATCGAAAACCGAATTAATTAAAAAAATATTTTTTTTAAAGGTTTAACAGAATTACTTAAATATATATTAAGTAATTATTTTGAATTTTTAATTAAAATAATTAAAAGTTTCGGTTTTCGGGTTGAAAACCGAACCGAACCGAATAATTTCGGTTCGGGTTAAATCGGTTTAGGTATAGTTCGGTTCGGGTTTGGATTAGAATTCGGGTATAAAAAAAATTTCGGTTTGGACAAATTTGGTTCGGTTCGGTTCGGTTCGAACCGAATGGACACCCCTACAAATCACATATTAAGTTGATATAATCATCACCACGTCATTGGCACCTTCAAACTGGGCACCATCGTCCTTTTCGTTGTCATTGTCACCATCACCATCTGCCGTGAATAGGGGTGTAAGTGAGCTACTTGAGACCGACTCGATAAAAATTCGAACTTGACTCGATCTTATCGAGCTCGAGCCGAACTTCACATACGAGTGAGCCGAGCTCAAACTAAGCAATACTCGGCTCGAGCGGCTCGCGAGCCTAATCGATCTTCGTATATTTATATATAATTATATTTTTAGATCAGGTCGAGCATAAATTCAGGTCGAGCATAAATTCGAGTCGAGTCGAGCTTAATTGAGCTTGAACGAGCTCGGTCAAGCTTGCGAAAAATAAATGAGCCTAAACGAGCACTACTAGAATTATCGTCATCACCGACGGCTCAATCCATGGATGAACCGTCGGTGATAAATATCACGTACGACAAAGGGTGTGGCAAAACGCCGTCACTAATGCGCGCGTCTCAGATAAGTTGTGACTGCCGAGCGCAATTGTCACACGTAATCATCAGGTGCACTGTCGCTGATTTAAAACCATCAGTGACGGCTCTAGACGCTGTCACTGATACCAACCCATCAGCCACGGCCAAGACCCGTCGGTGATACTATTAGCAATCATGATATTTGGTGCTGCCCAGACCATCAGTCATTTACGATAAACATTCAGCCACGGCGTAGTGGCAGTGAACCGTGGGTAAGCCATGGCTAAAGATGTATCATGTAATTGAAAAAATTGAAAATTTTATAAATTCTTGTATACAATGATATATAGACTACAATCTATTTTCAATCATATATTACAATCAGAAAACATCGATCATACACGTGCATTTGAAACTAAACATACAAGTTTTACATAAATATTATCAATCTAAGCCTCAAACCGGAGGCAAACAATTATCAAAATATCATATATATATACAACCAAGTATCAAAATATAAACAAAATACAATAAATCAAAATCTCACGGTTGAAGTGGAGGCGGTGGAGTCGACAACGATTGGATCGGGAGCATCGACTGGGTCGAGGAGGACGGCTGCGACATCATCGGTCACTACTAAAAAATGGTCATCTGCGACGGACACTGTCGTCGCAAAACGGTCGTTAAAGACATTTTGCGACGGCAAGGGCGATCGTAAAGTTTGATAGAAAAAGATCTCGTCGCAAAAAGTTTGCTACCGCAATAGCGACCAGGTCATAACTTTATATCCGCGACGGCACTACGACAACAGATGCCGTCACCGATATGGTCGTCAATTGCGATCGCATTTAGCGACCAGGTGAAGAGCATCTGCGACGGCACTTTCGGTCGTAGAGCCGTCGCAGATGTACATTTTTTTTTAAAATAAATAAATAAATAAATAAATAAATAAATAAATAAATAAATAAATAAATTCATGTTCCAATATATAGTGTTAAAGAACTGATGCTCTCAAACCTCATAGCTATCCATCAAAAGAACTAGTTCTAAATTATGATCATACAACAACAATAAAGAGAAATTTGATACTACCCAGCACTTCAAGCACATCAAACTTTATTATTCTTTTGAAGATATCATCAGAGAATATGTAATTTTCGAGCTGCTAGGTCTTTATTGTATACTTGAATGAAGTCAATAAGAAATATACTAATATATGTTAGTATTAATAAGAAAAGCTATGTGCTTTTGACATGGGTGCTTCCCAGCAAATTAAACTGACATGAACATCAGATTAAGGGACCACAACAAACCACTTGATGTTTCTAAAAATTAGGTAGAAAGTCATATTTTTATTAATTTCCTTCTCTTCTCGTCATTCAAGTCTCACCTACCAGAGATACAAAGCAGAGTAACATAAGAGTCAGATTGGATGTGAATGAGCAAAATGTTCAGTGAATATCATTGTCTCTAAAAATAATAGCCATAACATAAGAGTTGGATTGGATGTGAATTGGCCATGGTTTTCATGATGCTCAAGATTAGGTAAAATATCTAGAAGATTAGGCACCTTAAGAATATCAATAGCCTTAAATGCCGAAACTTGATCCACAGCTTGTTCGTTTTGCTTGTGCACAAATATGTCTCCAAAACAGCATGTCATGATCAATTCTTTGTTGTGCCTAAATGATATAGTAATATGCATCAAAGAAAACAATCTAGCATATGTTTCATTTAACTTGATGCTTTACTTAGAACCTATGTTTTTTTTAAATATGAAAACAAAGTTATCTCTTTGTTTATCTAGCGTATGTATTAGAATGAAACAATTTGTGATTTATCTCTTTGTTAGCAATACAAGTAAATCATGAATTCCTCCATATTTTGATGGCACAAGTTAATATTCAAGCCAGATTATCCTAGTATAATTAACCATGTTCCTTCATGATCCGCCAAAACTACACCATTTCAGATGAATTTATAGGTGTACCCATTTGCCATTAAAAATTTGAGGGCAAGAAGGAATCAAGTTCAATAAAGCAATAACATGACAGTGTTTCCAATTTATTTTATTAAACCTGCAATCTAGTATCAATGTGTATGCTCAAAATAGAATAGTTGTATCAGATCCATTTTCTCCTAATATTTGAGAATAAAAAAAATATTTACTGAGATAACACCAGGAATGAAAGTAATTAACTTGAAAAAAAAGAAGAAGGTCTACGGATGGCATAGTCCCTCCAGTGAAAAAGTATCTTGTAATCCAGTCATCTTCATTTTTGTCATGAATGACAGGGAATGGTCAAGTACCCATAAAGAGGAATATACCGATAGTGTTTTTACCAACATAACAAGGAAGATTTGAATCACAGTAACATATATAAGAAAATATTCATTTTGTCTAATTAAGAAAACAAAAAAAAATAAACATCAGAATATTTTATTCAAAATTGCTGACGAAATTGATTTCATGAAGAGTACTTATTGTCTGGAAACTTTGACAACCCGAGATAGATAATATATTCACAACACCATTAGATGGCCACATGCACATTCAACACTGTACAAATCTGAACAAAGAATACCTCGAAGTGGTAAGCATATGCCTTATGGCAGAAGTGATTAATGAATAGCAAACCATCTTCCTTCATCCACTTTGATATTTTCTTGAGGAGCTTCTTATAGTTCTTCATGTGCCGTAGAAATATAGTAATTTTAGATCATGAAATTTACTAGTTCAAAAAGCTAGGTATAATTGATTAATTTACCTCAAAGATCCCTATTGATACAACTCGATCAAAAGAAGCCTCCATCTCAAAATTACTGATATCTACAACAATTATCTTTATAGTGGACAACTCAAGATGCCTATAAGTAGTTGGCAGTTGGGCATACATCAGTCTTAGTTGGGCATATGTATAAATAACAAAGAAAGATTTCTAGGCAGTTGTAACCATCAAAATTAATCTAATACATTAGTGGAAGATTACTCGCTAAGGGTTCATGTCTAAGAGAACAACAGGTAAAAGTGCCTAGATAATGTGCTTCATCTCATAACAATACTATGGTTTCAAACACAAGTAACTGAAGCAGAGGTGTCTACAAACATTATTACAAATGACAAAACCTGAACATTATGAATCAATGATCAGGCAACATGGAACATTAGAGGGAAGAAATCCAAAACAAAAGAGGTAATATGTAGTAACCAATGGAACAATTCTAAACATCAAGATGGAATGAATAACAGAAGTATACGAAAAGAGAACTCAAACCGCATCAAATAGGTCAGGGACAAAGGAGAACCATTTGAATCCGCAGCTCCACTTCTCCTGTAGCATCGGGCACCTCGGCAACCAATGCCATGTCCCCCGCGACACCTTGTAGAACAACACCTCCGGCCATGTGGTGCAGAAGACGCAAATAAGCCACTTGTGCCAGAGACACTGAACGTGAGAGTAATTGTGGTAGCACACTGATACAAATTTTCAACACATCATCTCCGGCAGCTGTCCCAATTCCTCCCAATATCTCATGTTTCCATCTAGCTTCCCCGCCACGAGCTCCCACAACCTCAAACTCCTCGAGATCCCATCCCTCCCTACTCCGCCGACCAGGTAGAGCCGGTCGCCCCCACCCACCAGCCGGACGAATGCCAACTCCATCGACAACGCGGGTGCCGCTGTGATGTCCCACGCTCCGTTCTGGAGGTCGAATCCCACCACGGAGAAGGGCTCGGACGGGCTCAAAGCCGATGAAGCAGGTCTAGGCGAGGGCGATGGAGTCATAGACGAAGACGTCGGAGGAGGAGGTGGAGGGGAGGAAGATCTTGTACCCGTGGGGGATCTTAGAGTAGATCGTAGACGTCGGAGGGGATCGTAGAGCGGTAAGCAGCAGTGGGAGAACTGGGGGTGGGAGAGGAGGAGGAAAGCAGAGGAGTTGTGGACTTGGAGGTGACAAAAGAAGGCGAGGGAGGAGAGGAGCGAGCCGAAATGCCGACAAGTGGGGCGGAGGACGAAGGTGAGGGCGTGGGTGACGATGAGCATGATGCAGATCTGGAGGATGACCACAGAAGAAATACCCGAACCCCATCCACCTCGCCGAGGAGCAAATACCTCATAGAGAGCGTGATCGAGCAGATCGGCAACATGAGCTCAATAACCGCACACTTCACGAGATGGACAATTCCCTTCTCCGTGGAAGCTGGCCTGGCGGCGAATGAACGAATAATGAACTATCGCCGGGGTTGGCGGGTTAAGAAAAAAGGACAAGAGAGTGAGGGGGAAGGTCCCAACGACTGTGTTACGACCGCGTAATCGGTAGCAAACTCGTTGTTTTGCAATGACACTCTTGGTGGTTGCAATGTCGTAGTCAACCTAGCCACTCCGCGACCCCGACGGACGACGATCGCAGACCCGTCACATCTGCGACCGCATCCGGTGCCGTTGCAAAAAGTCATTTTTTTAGTAGTGGGTAGAAGGCCAGAGTGCGACGCAATCTGAGTGAGGAGTGTCTACATGTTCTGGATCGTCTGTCTCAACTCGTCATTCGTCTATCTATGCTCCTACATCTCCAGGCTCAATTCCCCCATTGCCAGCCTCTGCCCCTCCATTGTCTGCCTCTGATCCTCCATCGCGTGTCTCTGTTGGGCGAGCTCCGACTCCATGACCGCTATCCGGCTCTAGTCATGCGATCGAGATGTCGAGGGCTGTTCACCCGCAGTCGAAGAGTTCGGTGTCCCAAGTGGCCCGAGCACGACGCGTTCATGACCACTGTCTGCAAAGCCATAAACACGTTCGTGCTCCCAGCCACCTGCGGCCTCCACCCAAGCTCCTGCGTCGAACTCCTCCGGTGTGCCTCCACGCTCGATCATAGTCCTCGTTTACGTTTCCTACACATGTTTATATTTTAAATATTTACAAACTATAAATCAAAATTATGTAAATCAAATAGACATATATAAACACTTACCATTATATATGAGGCTCTGCTATCAACGTAGTCCCCCGCTCCTCGTCGACGACGGTGGGTGCGCTCAAACACCTCCATCATCGACAGTTTCAGTGTGACAGTTTCCATAAATATCTTGGTGTGAATCCTTTTATATACAGATGCAGTGTGACAGTTTCTCGGTCCAAAAATCTTATGTTCGAATATTTCCGACACGGACATCAGATTTTATCACCACTAAGGAATTTTTCATTCGAGTAGGCAAAATTTAAGAAGTTACGCCTACTCGAAATTCGTCCGTTATAGCTCCACGATGAATTCATCGGTACATTTAACTTCGATCGCCCGACATATTCTGTCAAAAAGTTTGCAATATCTTTAGGTAATGTCTTTAGGTGGGATGATCCTATTCCATTCGGGATTCATGTTATTCATATTACACTTAATATTTCTTTTAGTCATTAACTTCATTCTAAATTTCGGCAGCATCACCCTATAGTTCTCTGAATACGCATATCATCTGGGCGCGTATCGGAGAACAAGGGAGATACGAGTCAAAATTTAAAAATGAATAATGACTAAAAAAAAACTAAGTGCAATATAAATAACTACGTTTCCAAATTGTCCAATTAGGGACAATTCAAGGGTTGTACGTCGTATAAAAGATCATTAACTTCGTTTACACGAACATACAACCCCCGAACGAATCTAAGATTTTGCAAACTTAAAACTTGACTCATCGATCGTACGTGAAACGTATCAACTCGTCTTGATTTTTTTATAAATTTATGGATGCCGGTGCGAGTGCATAGTAGATGATTTCGGCACGAGTCCATCCAATGTGGACGATTCCGGCACGAGTCAATCCATTGTGGACGATTCCGACTCGCGCAAGTCACCATGGACGATTTGACCGCGAGTCCAAAGTGGACGATTTGGCCGCGAGTCCATAGTAGACGATTCCATTAATACTAATTAATTAATATTAAACTAATTTCATTAATTAACCTAAAACTAATTAAACCCTAATCAACATTAACCAAACTAATTACTTAATTAACAATTAATTTCTAAGAGTTAACAATAAAAAATTAAAATAATAATAATTAAACCCTAATCAAACTATGATTACCCTAAGCACAGTTTGATTAAGGGTTAATTACCCTAATCAAGCAGTAGCCGGCATCACTGTCGGCTACTGTTCGATGCATTAGGGCCGATGGTAATTAGGGTTGATGTGGTATATTCTAGTAGTGGAGCTTACACGAGCCAAGCTCGAGTTACTCGAACCAAGCTCAAGTCGAGCTCGAGCCTAGAGATTGAAGTTTGATCGAGCTCGAGCACATGCAAGCTTGGCTCGGCTCCGCTCGATTATACCCCTAGCCATGAATAGTATAGTCCCGATCTCTTGTTCACCAAGAGAAATATTGATAACCTCAAGAACGCCAACTTATTCTAAAGAGCCAAATTCATCGTCACATACATCCCACATTTTAGTTTGCTCCATATAATTAATAATCTTGGCATCTTCTTGATAAGAGGCGAGTCTTGCTATGAATAAAAACCAAATATTTAGCGTGTTTTGAGTTAATCTATTTCTCCTTAACGAATTGATAAAAGAATAATGAGAGAAGTGCAACAGTCCTATAAATTTTAATTTTTTTGGACTTTAGTTATATAAGTTTTATTTTAAAATTTTCAGTCATATACGTTTGCTCTGTAGCATAGGTTTGATCATATCTATAGCGGTCTATTAACTCTCCATCCACGTGAACATAACACCGTCTATTTTTTTAGACGTGGCTGTTAAATCATACACATGGCAATATTTCTTTAAATGACATGACATTTTTAAGGGAAAAACTAAAAAAAGAAAAAAAGAAATTAGCCCAAAAGCCCAACCCCCCAACTCTCTCCCCTCCGTCTCCATCGAAAAAACTCTCTTAAAAATACCACGTCATTTAAAGAATTGCCACGTGTGTGATTTAACTGCCACGTTTGAAAAAAAACAAACGTTGTTATGTCCACCACTATAAGAAATTTGGGCTTTAGTGAGGGTCGCGACCCTTAGTAGAACCCCATATGGCCCTCATATGTCGTCAGGAAAAATCTCGTCACTGAAAGTATAAGTGAGGGTCATGTTCCGACCCACACTAAAAGGTGACTTTCGTGAGGCAAAATCGACCCTCGCTAATTCTTATATTTAGTGAGGGTCAATGACGGTCAACAGACGCGCATGGCCGCATCACCCTGACTTCAGACAAGAACAAACTTATAATTCTCGGCTTCATTGTCCTTCCAAAGTGGAAGCGATGTTGGACAATCGTCCATCTTGATGTATAGGAGATTGTATCTCAGTTTATTCGATGATGGGGTGTTTTGTTGCCCGTAAGTGCAAATGCTGCAATTCTAGTTGCAACAAATAGACCAATAAATTTGTTTGATTGACTGCAATTTTTTTTTACAACATTTAGTTTTAACAAGTTATATGTCTCTAACATAATTTGCAAGCTGCAAAAGAGATTACAGCCCAAAAAACCTGCAATACAAGATTGCAAGATGCAAATACCATAATTTAAGTTTTAGAAAATAATTAATTTGGGCAACTTAGAGTCATTGGATGGAGAAGAGTTATAATACCCAAAAATCTTAATAATAATATTTTATTCTTGAGCACGGGATCGTGGGTCCTAGTTAGCGAGGATTGACGGGAAGCTTCGGGTTAGACCCGAGTAAGTATTTAATGTAGAAAAATTAAGAGAAATTTTATTTGTCTTATCTCAGTGAGTTAGCATACTAGGGTGATAGAGGGTCTCGAGGCAAATTTGGCGGTGCAATCGGATCTCGAATCGGAGTTAGATTGAATGAGTTATGTACTATTTAAGTCGGATAGCTTAGGTAGAGGTATTTTGGTCATTTGGACCCAACCAGTGTCTATAAATTAGACCCTAGGGTGTGCAGCCATGGGTTTTGAGTCGTGTGCCACCCGAGGCAAAGGAGAGGAGAGAGAGGGCGCCATCGAGGAGGAGGAGGAGGAGCCGTCGGAGCTGAATTTTTGCGAGTTCGTCGGTGTCGATCGGAGGAAGATCGTAGGCTTGATCTTTTCCTTCTGTTTTCTCTCCGTCCGGTGATTGGATTTAGACTTTCTTTTCTCCAATTCTTGATTCATGTCACTATTCTCATGTTTTGGGTTTTTTCGTCGATTTTTGACGCATTTTCTTGTATCGGATCGGAAGTCGGATCGGTAGTTTCTTAAGTGAATTATGTGGTTTATCTCTTTGGAATAAAATATTATATCTCTTTTTCCTTTTCTTCTTCTTTCTTCTACCCATTTCCTATTGCAGTCAGCCGGCCGGCCGCACCCGGCGAGGCGACACGGCGGCGAGGCGCTGTGGAGGTAGCGGCGCCCGGCGAGCGGCGACGCTTGGCGTGGCGTCGCTGCCACGCGCGGGCAGCCGCGCGAGGCACTGCCACCGCCGTGTGGTGGCGGCTGCGCATCGGTGCTAGTGTCGCTGGCGACCAGGGAAGGGCGACGGTCGCTGGGGAAGGGGCGGCGGCGGCTGGGTTGGGGTGGAGAGGTGGAGAAGATGACCTAAGGGGGTGAGTTAGATGGAGGGTTAAGATTGATTTGGGTAAGATGAGGGGTTGGATTGAGCTGGTTGAGATGAAGGGCTGAGATTTGATCTTGTGTAGATGTCAGGTTTAGATTGTATCATGTAGATGGAGGGTTGAGATTGCATCATGATAGATGTAAGACCGTGGATGCATCATGTTAGATGTAATGCTCAGATTTCATCTGATTAGATGGAAGGCTGAGATTGCATTAGGTTATATGAAGAGCTGTGATTGCATATGACTAGATTTAAGGTTATGATCATCATGTAGATAGAGGGTGGAGATTGCACCAAGATAGATGTAAGGCTGTGGATGCATCATGTTAGATGTAAGGCTAAGATTTCATCTGATTAGATGAAAGACTGAGATTGCATTGCATCTGATTAGATGTAAGGTTATGATCTCATCATGTAGATGGAGGGTGGAGTTTACATCAGGTTAGATGGAAAGCTGTGATTGCATCTGATTAGATGTAAGGTTATGATTTATCATGTAGATGGAGGGTGGTGATTGCATCTGGTTAGATGTAAGGCTGAGATTGCATCATATTAGATGGAAGGCTGTGAAGTGATCATGTTTAGATGAAGGGTTGAGATTTCATTACTGGTTTATTGATTGTAGCACCGTCATATTTATTTGTAACAATGATTTATTAAATAAATTAAAGATATTTCTCTCATTATTCTAAATAATTATTAGGAGGCATTAAAGTTAGCGAAACTATTCATGTTATATCTGAATTTTCACATAATCAATGTTTCAGATTCATTGGTGAGGTCTGTTTCACTATCAGACCTTTGGATTTTGAAAATAGTAGCTGGATGCTGAAAAATCATATTTTATATATTTTTATGATTCGATATGAGATGATTCATGGATATAGTAGTTAATGAGGTGAATTTTATTCTAGATTAGTGATTTCTATGACGAGTCATTTTATCATGTTCCAGTTCATTGATTTATAGTTGGAGTTTTTTTTGCACTGCTTTCTTGATACACATGCATCTTTTCTTACAGTGCTATAATTCTATTTTATGATTATTTATTTGTGCTGAGCGTTCATAATTTATGAGTACTATTTATACATATATATCGGTATGTGATTGTGATGTATAGCAGAAGGAGGTGGAGGATGAGGTATGCACTTGACATACCCTTTATTATTTGTTGATAGCACATATTGTTCATACTTATATACTTGCGTGTGTGGTGTTGTGATGTGCTTGTTGCATTTCCCGGAAGTCTCGCTGGTGAAGGGAGGGTATGCCCCAAAGAGACAATGTTGGTCTTATTCCGAAAGTCCGGCTGGTGAGGGGAGATCATACCCCAAAGAGACAGTCCGGAGACCCGAGCATGTGAGGGGAACGTATGCCCCAACAGGCTAGCTCGGAAGAGCCAGTGCCGGTGAGGGGAGGGCATGCCCCAAAGAGACGACACTGAGCTGGGTGGTAGTTCGGCGGCCACCCGTACGTCTACCTACCCTATGTGGCTATGTGGGACCGACGAGTCCGGAGAGCATGCATATGATTGGGGTGTTGCATTGCATGCATATGATTGAGGTGTTGCATTCATCTTATTTTATTATTATGAATATGTTTATAACTATTGATGGATGCTTATAATTATTGTTGTGGATATGAGTAGGATAGCGGATGTGTTATTGATGCTTGTCCGTCATTTTTAAAAAAATATTTTATACTTGTTGACGGATGTTGATTTCCTGCATAGAGCTATGGATATATTATTGTTGATTTCTTCTGACATTGTTGTTACGTTATTTATATCGGTTATTTATGTTTTTATGCATGATGATTGATTTGGTGAATTAAGGACTGATCTACTCACTAAGTCCTAGTTGGACTTACCCATCATTTATGTTATTTTTTCAGCACCTGAGTTAGATCAAAGAGGTACCGAGGTGCAGTAGTGCGGCTGGTGGCGGCAGGACAGCGAGTCTCGTGACATGTCATGATCGAGGAGGATACCAGAGTCATTTTAGTGTCTCTTTGAGTTGTTGAGTCTTGTTGACTCGGGTTGTGGTTTCCGCACTTTATTTTATTTGGGGAGTCTTGTTTATTTATTTGAACTCATTTTTAATAACTTGTTCAGTGTGTTCATATATATTGAGTTTTTGTTTGGTTTGGTTCGTGATGTCATGTCTATTCTTTTTGAAAAAAAAATCTTTCACTGTTCAGGTTATTGTTGTTTTATTTGAGTTGGGTTAGGCTTCGGGGTACGTGACGTATCCTGGCCGATAATATCGGGTTTGGGGTGTGACACGAGTTAAATACCAAAGTTGTAGGTTTTCACGTTCTTAACACGATGGTTGTTGTTAGTAGGGGTGAGCAAAAAAAACTGGTTTTCCGGTTAACCGAAAAACCGGTCCGAAATCGAACCGGTTTTTCCAGTTAATCGAACCGGTTTTTTCGGTTTCGGTTTTTTTGTGTGGAAAAATTAGTTTTCGGTTTCGGTTTCGGTCCGAGAGGTAAAAAGTCCACCGGTTTCGGTTAACCGACCGGTTGGATATAATTTATTAATTTTTAATTATATATATATATATAATAATAATAATTTATAAATTATGAAAAATTATAAAAAATTACTGAAAATTATAAAAAAATTATAAAAAAATATAAAAAAATTATAAAAAATTTAAAAAATATTAAAAAATCAAAAAATATATTAAAAAAATTTAAAAAATCAAAAAAATATTTTAAAAAATAATAAAAAATATTAATTTTTGTAGAACATTATCTTTGTTCAATGGTTTCACTTTTTTTTTCTTTTTTCTCAATGAGAATTTGCTATTTATTTAGATTTTTCTCCATGATTTGCATAATATTATTATGTTTGTAGGTTAAAAAAATTTATTGGTTAACCGAAAATTATCGGTTAACCGAACCGAAAAAACCGAAACCGAAATAGCGGTTAACCGAAGTTAATGGACCGGTTTACGGTTAATGATTTTGAAAAACCGAAGTTAATGGACCGGTTAACCGGTCCATGCTCACCCCTAGTTGTTAGATTTTAGATTTGATGTCTTTTGGTAGAATTTTTATATATTTAGTATTATATACTAATTAAATATTATTAATTTATTTTGATAAATAATTAAATAATATAAAATAATAATGTACTAAAATAAATGACGATTTAGAGTATAAAATAATTATTTTGAGTATGGATCGATTCTGTTGTACTCAATAAATTATTGTTGGGATAAAATTACATATTAATCCTTTTGCCTCTATTTGCTTGTTATTGCTTCGAAATTTCGTTGAACTCATATTGCATATTATTATTTGATTGATTTGTGTGATTTTTTTGGCCTACATCATAGGTTGTTTCGGCACTCATCAGTCATTGCTTGCTCCTCCAGTGATTCGTGGATTGATTTGTGCTCGAGTGAATTTTGGATCGCACCTTTCAAATATCCATGCGAGCGATCGCCGCCACTTGAAACGACAAATCTAGGATCCTCTGTCGCGTTAGGTATTTCAAGCGTCGTCAATCCTTGGGGCAGTTCATCTGATGACGTGCTGCCCTGACCCGATAAAAAATTGGGTCTGAGAACTTGGGCTCGCGACACGAAAACTAAACGGGTCGTCACAACCCGAGTCATTTATTAGCACGATTACATACAACAAAACTGAATGCCCCTTTCTTGATTCTGGTTATCAGGCTATCAGCGCAGACTGCCATGGATCTACATCCCCTCGCCCGACAAGAGAATAGGCAGCCCCGATTCGATTTTTTTTGTGTCGGTCTATCGGGCCAGGCCAAAATTGCCAAAGATGTAAGTTAAAAAGTGTAATTGCACTTTCAATTTGTGGTCAACCAAACGTTTACAAATAGAATTTTACACTCTACCTGCAAGCAACTAAATAGTATGCTACAAATATTGTTCATGGACATATATTTGCTTTTGCATGCGAATATTTTTTTATAGTATTTGTATTTGCGGGCAACCAAACGCCACCTGAATGAATTCTCTACTTTTAGGAAGAAAAAAATGTGACTTATGATTCATGGATTAATATTATATTGGTGTTAAGGAGATTTCATGTAATCAGAATCGTTGGTTTGTTTAGCCAACAACCAACTCATATGATTAAACTTAGTAGTGTTGATGCATATTATATTGGTGCATGCTTAGGAGATCTCATGCATGTCATCACAAGTGTACGCTGGTTTCATATTGTTCTTTATAAAGTCACAATCAACTCATATATGACAAATTATATATGAGTGTTAACTGATACATATTATATGTGTTAATTTAGCCGATTGCATATAATTGGAAATTCATTTTAATTTCTTTTTTACATCAATTAAAGCAAATATATTGTAATACAATAATTAAATATATGCTTGAGATACACTAATTAATTATATTACTGAAATATAAAAATAATTTCAAGCCAATAGAAAATAATTGCAAGCCAATAGAAAATAAGCTAGATTGAAATTTGAAAGTAATAATAATTATATTCATTTTGCTATATTAATTTTATTTGGTTGGAAATTTATAATATTTGTCAATATATATATAAAAGATACAAAAATAACACGTGGCACTTTCATAAACTAGAAAAATTGACATGTCAAATTTAAAATTTTTAGAATTTTAAAATAATTTTTCTTCTTCTCTCACACGTCTCCTCCTCCTCTATCTTATGCTTTATTCCTTTTTCTTACGCAAATAAAGACTATATTAAAGCTTTAGTCAACGATCAGAGAGTCATGATACAAAATATTCTCTAGTTGAGTTTGCTGCCTAGTGGGCGACTTTGTTTGCATCTCTATGAATGTACGAGACAGATACATAAGAGAAGTAACATTAAGAATTTGATGTCTATAAATAAAGAGCCTAAACTAGGAGGTTGACTTGAATTGCTATTTATGATATCCAACAATTCCTTGCAGTCCGTCTCAAGAATAATATGATTTAGTTTTCTGCCAAAAGCATAAGAAAGCGCAAAATAAATTGCAGAAGCTTCTGAATAAAAAGCGAAATAAGAGGTAAAATAATAACAAGAGGCATAGATACACTCGCCTCGATGATTTTGTAGAATAATGCTAGCTCCTCCTTCATTATTTGCAAAGGATCCATCACAATTAAATTTGAGCCAATGGTAAGGGGGAGGGGACCAATCACAAGCATTGATTAAAGAATACAAATTACCCTCAAGAGTGTATGTATCTGTAAATTGACTTGAGAAAGCCAATATTCGGGTCATTGCCTTAAGAATGGAAGGCCTCGGTTCACCATGCATAATAGCATTTCTAAAGTACCGAATAAATCAGATAGCATTAGTAACAATGGCTTTGAAATTCTGATTTAAATTTAAACTAGAATTCAACAAGAATCAGCTACCAGAATGCCAACTGTGTCTATAGGAAAAATCCAAATTAAGAAAAGAACCCAAATCATTCCATAAATCACAGGAAAACTTACATTCAAAAAATAAATGCTTGATGATTTCGGCAGAGTTCAGACAGAAACAACAAGTGTCAAAAGCAGAAATACCCATCGAAAATAAGCGAGCTCTAGTAGGAAGTTTCTCGTGAAATTTTTTCCATAAGAACATCTTAACTTTCAAAGCAGTTTTCAATTTCCAAATTAAATTCCAAACTGGATTGATACCCACAGAAAGTTCATTCGAATACTTTAAAAAACTATATGCATAAGAAGAAGAGGCAATTCCATTATTGTTAGACATCCAAACCAATTTATCATCATCAGGTTGTACCAAATCAATGCTTGTGATCTCATCCCACAATAATTTGCCGCACATAGTAAGCCCAATAAAATTGGACCAGCTCTGATTCTGAAGCAAATGCTGCACATATGTAACTTGGTTAACCAGATTAATGTTAAAATAAGTAGGCTTGATAGCAAGAGGCATGCCAAGAATCCAATTGTCATTTAAAAAGGAAGTTCTGCTACCTGAGCCAATGATATGCTTAAAGCCTAAATGAAGACTATAAAGGCTAAAGTGAAGAGTTTCCAAGCATGAGAAGATTTCTTAAGATTGTTATTATGGAAGGAATTTAGAGGAGGGTATTTGGTCTTAACCAAATTAACCCAAATAGAGTTATGATTGCTCAAATAGTTCTGGATTCTACCAGCTTGGAGGGAGAGACTCTTAGTCTTGATGTCTTGAATGCCAAGAGCACCTCTATTTTTAGGTAGAGTGATGGTGTCCCAATTTATAAGATGAAGCCCTCTCTTATCAGAAGAGTTACTCTCAAGAAAAGTTCTGATTCTAGATTCAATACTAGTGGAAAGCTAAGAGTTAATCCAAGTAACGGACATAGAGTAAGAAGGAATTGAATTGAGAACTGATTTAATCAAGACAAGTTTTTTCGCTTGAGAAAGTAAATTAGCTTTCCAATTACTCAATTTAGAATCAATGGAATCAAGGATATGTTTATGGGTATTAGGGGGAGGTCTTCTAGGAGAAATCATAACACCTAGGTATTTAAAAGGAAAGATACCTTTCTTCATGCCTAAGTGATTACAAATCCTATGCATGGTAGAGTTTGAGGTAGATCTAGGAAAGTATAAGCTAGATTTGGAGTAATTGACTATTTGACCAGTTAATTTTTCATAATTAGTGAAAATATTCTTAACAGAGTTAAGACTCTTCCTGTTTGCTCTAAGAATGAGAATAAAGTCGTCTGTAAACATCAGATGGGAAACAGTGAAGTTTATTTTTCAATTTGAAGGGTGAGTAGTGGTAATTATCAATAGCTTTGTTTATAAGCTGGGTTAGGGTTTGGGCCACCAGTATAAAGAGAAAAGGGGAGAGAGGATCTCCCTGTTTGATTCATGTGTTAGAAGGAAATTTTTTGAAAAGCTGAGAGTTGATACTGCAAGAAAAGGTAGGGGTATTAATGCATGCCTTAATCCAATTTGTGAATTGGGAAGGGAAATTGTAAAGATTGAGGACCTTAATGATAGTCTCTCTACTAAGAAGGTCAAAAGCCTTCTCAATATCTTTTTTTGATGATAATATAAGAGTTTTTGCCCTTGGTATCAAAAAAAGAATGGACAAGCTCTTGGACAACAAGGATGTTATTATGAATATGCCTGCCTTTGGTGAAAGCAGATTGCTCATTGGAAATGAGCAAAGGGAGGTAAGGCTTTAATCTGTTAGCAAAGAGCTTAGAAAGGAAACAATAAGAAAGATTGCAGAGAGCTATAGGTCTGAAGTCTTTGACCAATTTAGGGTTTTTAACTTTTGGAATGAAGGAAAACATAATTTGGTTCCAAACAAGAGGAACAGTGGAGTTGAGATAGAATGAATTAAGGTCATGAATAAAAGAAGAGGAAATGATGTCCCAATAACTTTCAAAAAATTCCACAGTAAATCGATCATGGCCGGGACTCTTCCCATTGCCAAGAGAATTAATAGTGGATTTAATTTCAGTCTCAGTAAACCGATTAGTAAGGGTCTCCTTCAAATGGGAGGGAAGGGTGGGGAGATTGGGCCAAGAAATAGATGTGTCAACCGGAGGAATATTGGTATTCCAAAGATTGTAATAATGAGAAACAAATTCCTCAACAATAAGGTTGCTATCAGTGATGGAATCCTAATTTGCATTATGGATAGAATGGATAAAATTAATACGTCATCTCATCGTGATAATACGGTGATAAAATGTAGTATTTTTATCCACATTCATGATCCATCTAGCTTAAGATTTGGTCCACCATTTAAGGCAAACTTGCCTTTGGAGGGCTAGCTGCTTATTATATAATGATCTAAGCTTAAGGTGCAAATCATGAGTGTCACACCCCAACTGAGGGTCGTGTGACAGGCCAGGATCTACATACTACCCTGTAGCCTGCTACCTACACTGACCATCGAAAA
This sequence comes from Canna indica, assembly GCA_034359265.1. Lineage (NCBI taxonomy): Eukaryota > Viridiplantae > Streptophyta > Magnoliopsida > Zingiberales > Cannaceae > Canna > Canna indica. The sequence goes on from CP136890.1 coordinate 12,491,913, forward strand.
AACTAGAACACATTGAATAAACGAAACCATAATGCAAATTTTATTTAAATTCTCAAAGTTCACAAATATATTTTTCAAAACCAAAGAAGAAAAGCTAACATCGTCACAAACTGGAACATCTCAAGTTCAAAGTTTATTACAAGCTTTAAAAACTACAACTGTCAGTGTAGAAAAACGACAACACAATAACTAGACTATGACTAAAGGACGTCGCTACGAGATTGGCACCACCGCCTGTCCTCCAGCTGCACCATGACGACAAGCCTCAACTCACTGATCATGCTTTGCAAAACAAAAAGAAACAAACCGTGAGTCCACTTGAGACTCAGTGAGCGGTTCTTCCGAACCTCCACATAATCCTCAAATAGGCATGCATAAACATATAAGACATCATAACAAATAGTCAGGGAAGTAAGTTACTTTTGATAGGACTACCGACCCCATGAGTCATTCTGTATAGACCATATATTAGCAAAATCTGCCATAATGGCCTAATTAATCCACTTGGCATTCGGCCCTTAGGGCCTACTTATGGTCTAGGAATTTCGGCTATACCCGGCCCTACCATACAAGGTAGAATCACACTGGCCGTTCGGGCCACACCATATCAAGATGAAGTCAAGAAATCCTGAACCATCGACTAGGATGGTCTACTAGTCTCCGGACACCGTCTAGGGTAGGGATAGCTAGTCCCACCCAACTGGGATCTGACATCTAGCGGACCCACTGATGATATCACTCAAGACCCAATCACTGGCCGAGTCATGCATTCGTCATTCCGACTACTCAGGCAGCTAGGCAGACCATCACAAATACATCACACAAACAAGTGTCCTAAAGTTTCCTTGTTTAAAATCCCGGGCGTCCGCTCGTGTTCAGTCCTTTATTTTCGGGTCAAAACATGCGTGCACTATTGCTCGCTAATTACTTGTTACATGTAAAACCTAACTATTCTATCTTTGAGTTTCCATAAATAGCACACACCTAGATTTTTTATGTTAATCATCTAGCGTCATATATTATCCTTGCTAATGTGAAATACATGTCATAAACTTAAAAATGTACCCAATAACAAAACGGGAAAACATATAAGCTATAGATGAATTACTTCATGTCACATACTATGTATAGCCACATTATTTAAAAATAAAGAATTTAAACAATTAATGAAATATTTCATGTACTAAACCAATAAGGAGCATGTAATAAATATAGCAACAATTAAACGGAGCATGTAATAAATATAGCAACAATTAAACATGATATCTGAAATTCAATAAAACATTTCCTTTGATATATGTACCATAACCATCATGTCCATATATGCATTAGCAAGAATATTTCCATAATCCTTAGAATATAGATCTACAGTTGCTATCAATTCTCAAGATGGACAACAATCATATAATATAATTTGAACCTAACACTAAACATGTAAGTAGGAATTCAAAACGACGTAACATGAAATCCAGCGTATAGATCCGACAGCCCCGAGTTTTCCACCCCTCTCCATTGCTCGGCCGACTCAAGCAAGGTAACATCATGCTCGGCCGAGCCCTCTAAGGGAGGTGAACATGTTGCGACAACAACACAAGTATCAATACAAAGATCCAACATATAACGAACATAAAGCGATCTACAAGTTGCAAGACGAGCGAGGAAATTGGAGAAAATTTCGGCATGACCTTTCCCCTTTTTCCTCGACTTGACCAGCACATATAGAAGCAAGAAAATCATGATTTGAAAGTACGAATTCACAGGTACACAAATCGATTAAGTTTCAATATGAAAGAACACGTCGATCGAGAAAACAACTCGCGGAGAAACCCAATTTTAAGATCTATAGGGTCGGCCACCCGCCTCCCTTCAAAAACATGTTAACCACTCACCTTTGCTTGAGGAAGATGAAGGATCAGACGTTTGCAATCTCGAATCTTCCGACGACGACGCAATCTCCGGATCGACCAAGATCTCTCCTCCTTGCTCCTTCTCCCCCTCTCCCTATGCGCTGCTTTGTGCGGCTTCTAGATGAGCCGCACGACAGATATGATGAGGGATTTTATTCCCTCATCTAACATGCCTTAATTGCACTTACAACTTAACACTGACTCGACTTAGTCCGAGTTCGACTTGGGTTCCGACTCTATCCGTAACACGAGTTGATCTTAATTCAATTAAGGTTCAAATACATAAAAGGAAAGAGTCATTAAACCAATTTAACTTCTTACATCATTAGTCAAGTCATACCTTCTACTCGAGACGATTTCGAGGCTCAACTCGACTAACCCCGGGTCCGGCGCGTTGCACCAAAATAGATTTTTATATTAGAATTTTTTTTCGAGTCTTACAATGAGGGGCAGAGGAAAGGTGTTCATGGGATTCCAGCATGTGAATGTCATCATTGGTGTTATTAAGCATAGTTTTAAGATTTCCATAAGAGTTCTTGTTCCAATAAGCAAGGGCAGACATGATATTTTTAAGCTAGCTTGGACGTATGGATAGAGTTGTGAGTGAGAGTAGAAGGATGATGCCAAGCATTCTTAATGACATCTCTACTTTCACTATGCTCAATCCAAAAGTTTTGAAACCTAAATAACTTATTTCTAGGTTGCTTAGAGGAAGGAATAGAGAAAATTAGAGGCCTATGGTCAGAAGTGATTCTAGGCAAATGTTCAATAGAAGAATTACCATAAAAGTGTAACCATGCAGCGTTAGCAAAGACCCTATCAAGACTAATGAGAATTTTAGCAAGACTTAGTTTGTTATTTGTCCAAGTGTATTTGCAACCTTTATAACCTAGATCATTGAAACTACAATGAATAATGAAAGATTTAAACTCAACAATATGCTTATGGAGCTTAAAATGGAGGCCACCTAATTTATCCTCGTAGTTTAGAATGTAGTTAAAGTCACCTAGTATAACCCAAGGATAAGAATTTAAATCATGAAGCATTAAAGAATACCATAAAGTAGCTCTAATGATTGGATCAATACTTGCATAAATAGAAGACATAAGGAAAGGTTCACAATTGTCAAATTGAAGGATGACATGCACGACTTGAGGATTAACATAAATCACTTTAGCATTAACAACATTTGTATTTCAAGCAATTAAAATACCCCATGAGGCCCCATTACCGGGCTGAATATAGCAGCTCTCCATGTACGGCCAAAGAAAGCAACAAGTTTTTTAGAAAGCAAAACATTCAAATGCGTTTCCTGTAAAGTAATAACGTGAACATGCATAGTTTTAATTTACGCAGTAATGAAATCATGCTCGGGCCTTCTCCAAGCCCTCCTCGCATTTCAATTAAGAATCTTCATGTAAAATATTAAAAGGGTTAGGGGAAATCAAATCCATTGAGGAGTTGGAAGGTTTAGGTATGGGAGGTTTAGGCATAGAAATAGGCTCTGCTTCTTATGCTTCAACATACCATCAACTAAAGGGGATTTAGAAGCAGGAGACTTAGGAGGTTTAGGCTTTTTCAAGCGACTAACCCTAGAAATAATTGAAGTTGAAGGTTCAAGGTTAGACGAATTAAACAAGGCAGAGAGCTCAACGGCCATACCTTCTAAGGTTTTCGAAGAAGGTGGAGCAAAGGTGAAGGTGTTAGGAGCCTCGGATTGAGCATTCTTTAGAGAATGCGCCGAGGAGGGAAGTAGGGGGTTCTCAGGAGATGGCCGGGGGGAGGTGGGAATGGGATCAGTGATAGGGTTGATCGGGGAGGGGTTTTAGAAGACCCAAGAGGATTAAAACTTCCTGAATTTCCATCTGAAGAAGAGGGGGTAGCACTTGAAGGGACAGTGGGTTTAATTTTGTTCGGGGTCACCCGAGCACGATCACTTCCTAGGCTTTGGGTCGTAACCGCGCTTTTAGGGTTCCGCCGACGATTCAGTCGGCGTTGAACTTGAACTCACGGCCCATAAGAGGGCTCCGAAGGGGGAGAAACAAAAGAGCCATTCACTTCAACATCAACAAATTTAATAGAAGAGTCATCCATTGAAACATCAGAACTTTGATCAATGGGAACATTCAAATCAAACTCAGAAGATCCCGACACAGGATCAATAGAAATGCTATTACTTTTAGAAGGACAAGATGAATCCAAGTGGCCAACGACGCCACAGTGAAAACAAAGAGTTGGGATATTATCATAAACCACTAGCTGGAAAAAATCGAAACCTTCACCAAAAAGCCACACGCCTTGCCGGACCGAAACATCAGGATTAATTTCGATACAAAATTGAATATAGCGCCTTTCGAAAGAGAAAGAACGTTCATCAATCTTAATGAAACAACCAAAATAACTTGTAATTAGGGCTACAATATAGGGGTTCCAAAACTCAATCGGCAATGCTTGCAGATGAATCCACACAGGGGCGGTCTTAAAGGATTCTTCCCAAGGCCTGAAAAGTAGTTTTCATGGGATGAGACGAAGAACGTCTCCCCACAGAGTCCACGGACCAGAGGAAAGAACAAGATTTGCATAATCAAGAGAATTGAAACAAAAAATAAAGCAATGATCGTCTAAATCCAAAACCGATTGAAAACCGTATTTGGCCCAACATCGGAAAGCCCATCATTTTATCACATCAAGGGGGGGAGGTTTACCTAGAAATTTTTCGATGAGAGATCGTTGCCAAGGGTGCCGCCAAGCCACTGTTTGTTCATGGGAGAAGGAGATCCTATCCGAGGTAGCGGACTGAATCCTTGCAAGAGCAGGGGATAGAACACTGCTCTTGGAATGAGAGTTCACGCCCTTTATAATTAATTTGGACCCAAGACACTGGCTTGGGATCGAAGCAGGGTTAGGAGGCGACGCCGAGGAGCCAGGGGCAGGAGATGGCGGAACACTTCCATGGGAAGCCAAAGGAGAGGAAACGGGGTGGAACGAGCGTCGGGAGGGTCGGGAGGAGGGGGGAGAGAGGGAGAAGGGGAGTCGCCGCCAGCGTCGTCCATCTAGGATTTTGCTGGAGAAGAGTAGGAATCGATCTCTTATGCTTTATTCCTTATTCCTACTCTATTCCCATTTAAATGAAGAATTAATGTTGACTGCAATTATTGTCTCTGCAATTACTTCCTAAATTAATCTTGAATGTAATTATTCTCTCTTCTCATCAACAACAAGGCGGCAAGCAATAATTAAATGATTAATCTTGACTGTAATTATTCTTCATCTCTGTAATTACTTAATTTCTAAATTAAAGAATTAATGTTGACATTCAATATTCTCTCTGGGTTATTTTTTTTTATCAAAATGCATTCATTACCACTTCATATTCTCTCTTTGTAATTAGTCTCTAAATTAATGTTGACTATAATTATTCTCTCTTTGCAGTTACTCTCTCTCGTGTCTTCTCTTTTAATCCCTCTCACGTATTATTCTTAGCAAAATGACTGAAATTTCTCTCTCTCTCTCTCTTCACGATTCTTCCTTTTTGTGCTTTTATTGAACATCCAAATGATGTGAAGAGAGTATTCACATATTCGATTACGTCTTCATGTGACTAAAGAGAGTATTCACGATCCTTCTTTATATTCTCTCATTGTAATTTCTCAAACGTGAATAGAGTATTTTTTCGGATATCTTTCTTGTACTTTTGTTGAACTTTTTCGATGTTAGAGGAGCAGAAGTTGTTTGAACACCGGCTGCCTTTCTTCTTCCACAGGACATGGGAGCGCGTCTTCGAGGTGTTCGACGGAGTGCCGCTCTCGACCTTGACGGAGAGGGATGCGCCGATATGGTTCCGGGACCAGGTGAGCCTCGTGAGAAACGTGATCCTTACAATTGTCGGTTGAGAGCATGATCCGGTAGAGGCAGGCGATGGTATTCTGGGTCGGGCGCTCCACTATGAACACTTTCGTGTCCGCTAAGCAATCATTCTCTGCAACTCTGACGGCTTTGTGAGCGAAGCACCCGACGAGATCTCTCACTCTGAAAAGAAGAAGAAGGAGATGTGAGGAAGAAATCTGCAAATGTATTAGGTTTAATAAGAGAGCCATTAAAGTCTTCAAAAGGAATATAAAGATTATGAAACTAATGAAGAACAAATGAGCAATTCATCCTCTCTTTTCTTTTTTTTTATTGTTTGTTAATTACTTGAATTATGTGAATTAAGATCTTTAAAATTATAATTTTGAAGTAGGAATACCACGGTTGATAAAATTTTAAATTTTGAATGATCAAAATAGAATTAATCCTTAATAATCCTGCTTCACTTAATTTTGGATGTTTATACAATGCATTTTTAATTAATGGCCAAAATAGAATTAATCCTTATTAAGCATGCATTATTTATATATTTTTGAATGTTTATACAAGACAAAATATTTCTTCTTAATCCTGCGTCATATATATAAGGGAATTGCATATTAATAATTGTAGGTAATCCAAACTTAGCATGTTGTTCAAAAGAGAGATGACGTAGAATCATCCATCATACCCAAATTACATACAATTTAAACTAAAACAGAAGACAGCAAATCCCTCCTCCCCCTCTCCCACTGCTGTCTATTCAAAAGTGACATACCCTTTGTAACTATACAAAAATAACTGTACATCAGTTTAATTATCTTTTGTCTTCGCATAAAATAATATTTTACTGGCACAATTGATTTAATTCTTTTTTAAATTATATAATTTTAATTATTATAATTAAATCAATTTGTATTATATATATCAATTTGTATTATATATATATAATACAAATTGATTTAATTATATTCAAATAATTATAACAAAATTATAATTTTTAGTTATTACACTCATTAATATGATGAAGAAAATTTTATTTACTTTATATATTAATTGGTGTCGATTTTACTATTTATTTTTTCTCTTAATCCTTTCGATTTTTTTAATGCATTGTAGTTCTAATTTTTTATTATGAAAATATTAATATTACTTTTTGATTTAAATTAATAATTACAAATCTGCTAATTTAAAACTATAAAATGTATTCTATTTATATAGATTACTAATTTATCTACTTTCGAGTTTTTGAAATATCAATTTTTGAATATGTTTTTAATAGTATTTAAAACTAAAGAAATTTATGTAGTTCAAATTATTGTTTTTTATTTACATTTTATTAATAATGAGGAATCTTATAGATTACCAAATATACTCTATTTTATAGAATACAAATTATTTATTTCTCTACTTTTGAATTTTTGAAATATCAATTTGTTGGTATATTTTTAATAATATTTCATAACTAAAGAAATTTACATAGTTCAGATTTATTTAAATTTTTCATTTTTTAAATTTGTCTCAATTTGTTATTTTTTATCTATATTATTTTTTATTTTTATTCATAAAAAAATTATTATTTTACAACTTTTTTATTTTTTTTATTTTTATGCTTGTGTACCAATTATGAATTTTCTCATTTATTAATTTATTGAATTACTATAAAATTTTGCATTTAATTGTTAATGTTCAATCTATTAAAAAATGTCATTACAATGGTAAAGGATCACGCACGTAAGATTCACGTTTCATGGGACTTACATTATTCTCTTTCTCCCAACATTAAAATTTGGATGTTTGATTAAAATTATTTTTAAATTTTTGTTTGTAAAATAGGTATATTGTTTTATAAATCTTTGTTGTATTTATTACGAGCACATATTAAATGATAAAGAAAATTATTGTATTTTTATCGATTCTCGTTTAATGTCATTCATTTTTAATATAAAATTTAATAAACATCTATTTTTTATATTTAATTAATTTATAATAATAATAATATTCTAATGATATTATAGTTTTATATATATAATTTTATAAAATTATTAAAATTGTACTTAAATTATTTAATTATTTATATTTATTTAAGTAAAATTATATTTATATATATTTGTGCGAGTTATCGATTAGTTATATATAAATAGAATATTGATCACGATCCTCTCGTGCATGTTTTAAGTAACATCATAAATTAAGGGCTAAGGAGGCATGCGGAAATCAGAATATACGGAGTATATATTAGTAGATCGGTCTACTGATTTCTAGAAAATATAAATTAATGATACCATCAGGAATCAGAATATTTATATAAATGAATGATGCCAGGAGTACACAATCAGATCTGCACATGGATGTAAAGTTAATATTGTTGATTAATTATGTTAGTTGATTGATCATTGAATTCATGCACGTTTCTTTTCTATTCATATACATTCATGTTCACTCGTGTCCACTCATTCATACTTTCATAGAAATTTCTATGGGCAGAAAACCTATCATTAATTACCGAGGATAGAGAAAAAAAAACATTGACATGCAAAGAAAGCAAACTATATATCATCCAAATCATCTTCATATATACTGGTAATTAAGTCTGCAACTCATTTCCTTACATCAATTTAATATAGGGGCGTTTGATTGCCCGCAGTGTAAACACTGTAACTCTAATTACAATATTTAAATAATACAAAAATTAATAATTTTAAAATTTGATAATGCAAATACTGCAACTATAATCGATAAAAAAATTATATATTTTTAGTATTATACAAAAATTAAAATTATTAATTTATCAAACTAGGTCCGGCAAATCGTGTCGGACCTAACTTTTCGGCCCGGTCCGAAAAAAATCGTGCTCGGCCCAACCCAAAAAAAATTGTGCTCGGTCCAGCCCGAAAAAATTCGTGCTTGGCCCGACCCAAAAAAAATTGTGCTCGGTCCGGCTCGAAAAAATTCGTGCCCGGCCAGGCTCGAAAAAATTAGTGCTTGGCCCAGCCCGACCCGGTCCGAAAAAAATTCATGCCCAACCCATCCAGATCCGAAAAAATTCGTTCCCAACTCGGCCGAAAAAAATTTGTATCCAGCCCGGCCCAGAAAAAATCGTGCCATGCTGGCCCGACCCAAAAAAATTCGTGCACAGATCGACCCAAATCGGCTCGACCCCAAAAAATTCGTGTCCAACCCATCCTGACCAGGCTCGGCTCGACACCAAAAAATTCCTGCCCGACCCGGCCCGATAAAATTTGTGCCCTGCCCGGCAAGAAAAAATTTGTGCCTCGCCCAACCCGGAAAAATTTGTGTCCGACCCGGCCAGAAAAATAATTCGTGCCAGGCCCGGCCCCACCCGGTAAAATTCGTGCACGGTCCGACTCGGCCCGATCCGAAAAAATTCGTTCCTGGTCCAGCCCAAAAAATTCGTGCACGGCCTGGCCCGCCCCGGCTCGGCCCAACTCGAAAAAATTTGTGCCCGACTCAGCCCGAAAAAAATTGTGCTCGGCCCGACCTGAAAAATTTCGTGCCCGGCCCGGCCCGAAAAATTTCGTTCACGGCCCGTCCCGGCCAGCTCGGCCCGACCCAACAAAAATCGTGCCCGACCCGATCCGAAAAAATTCGTATCCAGCTCGACCCGAAAAAATTAGTAAGATGAAGTTGCATATGTTATTGTAACTTTAGTTTGCGGTCAATCAAATCAAATGCTTATAAATAAAAATTACAACTCTACTTTTTGGAGTCAAACGGTTGGCTACATAAGCATTTTGGGGAGTGCAACTTCTGTGGGCAGCCTGCCTATAGAAAACTTATGAACGAGTGGATATGAGCTTTAATCGACTGAATATAGATAGAAAGGGAATGGATATGTTGAGTAACAGAATATGAATAGAAAGGGAATGGATATCCATTTTCTTTCTGTTCATATTTAGTCATTTTAAGTCTATATCCATTTATAGGGCAGGCTGAACATATAATTTTTTTTTCCATTTTGGGGGCATTTACTTTTTTGTCGAGTGAAAATAGATTTTGCAGCCTTCGTAAGCCTTCGTACTTGCCAAACGTTTTCAATTCATGTTGCGTTACACGTTTTCAATTTAATATGGTTATGCATCAAGCATGGTGTTCTCTATAAATCGGCATGCAATCTCAATCATCTCGACTGCAACTCATCCAGATTCCACAATGGAGCTCTTCTACATTTCCCTCTTCCTCATCTCTTTCCTCCTCCTCCTCAAGTTCTTCTCACCTTCCCAAGCCAAGAAACGAGCGGCGATGCTGCCGCCTGGTCCGCCGAAGCTGCCTGTCATCGGCAGCCTGCACCACCTCCGCGGCTCTTTGCCGCACCGCATCTTCCGCGACCTCGCCCAGACCTACGGCCCCCTCATGCACCTGCAGCTCGGCGAGATCTCCACCGTCGTTGTCAGCTCCAAGGACGTGGCGCGCGAGATGCTGACGACCCACGACAAGAAGTTCTCCTCGCGCCCCGACATCTTGGCCAGCAGGATCATCGTCTACGACGGCACCGACATGCTCTTCGCCCCCTACGGCGAGTACTGGCGGCAGCTGCGCAAAATCGGCGTCATGGAGGTTCTGAGCCCCAAGCGCGTGCAGTCTTTCCGGCGCGTCAGGGAGGAGGAGGCGCTCGATCTCGTCCTTCGAGTTCGCACCGCTGCGGGTAGCTCTTCGCCGGTAAATCTCAGCGAGCTGATCCTCTCCCTGATGAACAACGTCGTCGCGAGGGCAGCCATCGGGAGCAAGTGCAATGATGCGTCGACGTACCTGAAGGCGTTGAAGGAAGGTGTAGAGCTCGCCAGTGGCTTCAGCCTCCCTGATCTCTTCCCTTCGTTCTCCATCGTCGGTTCAGTGACGGGAATCAAGTCGAAGCTTGAAAACTGCCATAAGCGGATTGATGCAATCCTTGATGGCATCGTCGAAGAGCAAATGAAGAGGAGGGCTTCTGCTATGATGAAGCGAGGCAATGGCGATGATGAGTCATCGGTTGTAATGGAGGATAACATATTGGACGTCCTCCTAAATCTCCAAGCTAAAAACGCGGATGGATTTACTCTCACAAGAACAAACATCAAAGCACTCATCTTCGTAAGTAATTAATCATTACCGTAACATTCAAAATTACATGGATATTTAATTAAACAAAATAAATAAATAAATAACGGTTTGGATAAATCGATCGTGTTGCTAAATATACACTATAAATGTTTCTTCTCCATTTGAAGGATATTTTGACCGGGGGGACCGGCACAGCAGCTTCAGGATTGACATGGGCCATGTCGGAGCTGATGAAGAACCCGGCAGTAATGAAGAAGGCGCAAGACGAGGTAAGGCAAGCTCTCCGAGGAAAGACGTCGATAACGGAGGCGGACATTGGCGAGCTGAGCTACCTGAAGCTCGTGACCAAGGAGGCCCTCCGTTTGCACCCGCCGGCCCCGCTCCTCGTCCCAAGGGAGTCCAGCGAGGACTGCGTCATCAGTGGCTACCTGATTCCTGCGAGAACCAGGGTGCTCTTCAACGCGTGGGCGATAGGGCGGGATCCCGGGAACTGGGACGACGCCGAGGCCTTCTCGCCGGAGAGGTTAGAGGGGAGGCCGGCGGACTTCAAGGGGAACAGTCAGTTCGACTACATGCCATTCGGGGGAGGAAGGAGGATGTGCCCCGGGGTGCACTTCGGGCTGGCGAGCATGGAGCTGCCGTTGGCGCAGCTGCTCTACCACTTCGATTGGAGTTTGCCGGAGGGAGTGGAGGAGCTCAACATGGAGGAGAGTTTTGGGTTGGGGGCTCGCAGGAAGAATGATCTGTGTCTGCTTGCCACTCCCTATATTCCTGCTTGACCATTTCATTTGCAGAAGAATAAATCTTGTAATATGTATGCTTGAAATAAGTTTTCAGCTACGCTAACGAGCAGTGCAGTCAACATTTGAGTCAATTATATATGTTTATGTTAGCCGAAGCCAAATAGTTGGGATTGCATGTGATGACTATATATAATTGACTCCATAGTTGACTTTATCTGTGCAGTTTCTGATTAGCTGGGGCTCGAGGTTCGAGTGGGTTGATAACTTAATATATTTTTATATATTAATTAGATGTTTTTCATTTGGATGCTTACTGGAATTATAGGATATTAATTGTATAAGCTTCAAGAAAGCCTAAGGTTGCCAATAGCATAATTAAATTAAAGGAGATTTTGAAAAGAAAAAAAAAACTTGTTAGATATCCAACATCAGGTCGTTATAGCGAAGTGTTCATTATAATAATTTGGATAATTCTTTTTGGATAGAGTTAGATTTAAGTCAATTTCTTTCAACAAAACTAGGCTCCATAGTAACTCATATCTTGGAATTTGTAAAAGAATAGATTTTAATAGGATACCCAAAACCTATAAATGAACAGATTTCAATAAAGTACTCGATCAAATCTGTAAATGAACAGATTTCAATATGATACTCGAAATATGTACTACATACACCACAAATTTCAGGTAGGACCCGATTAATTCTGGATCCCAACATAGTAGGGTTTGAGTTCAAAATCTTGAAATTAATTCTATACGGGATAGGTCTGGATATCATGAAAAATATATAATATCCGAACTTACTCATTCCTAAATATTATTAAGAGAGAATATAACATCATCAAAATTTACTTTAAAGTGAAAATATTAGATTTTTTTTCCCTCCAAAGTATATCAATTTCATTCAAAGAATGATATAAAGTAGAATACAGAGATGCCAAAGGATAGCATAACAACATCACTTCCAAATGAAAGGATAAAACAAAAAGGACATACACTACTAGAATTGTCATAATCACCAACGGCTATATCCGTGGCTGAACCGTCAGTGATAACTATCACAGACGGCGTTAGCCGTATCAAACAACTGCCACTGATGTGCGCGTCTCAGATAAGTTGTGACGGCCGAGCGCGGCCGTCACACGTAATCATCAGCGACAGCCTCATGGGCTGTCGTTGATTTAAAATCATCAGTGACAGCTCTAGGCGTTGTCACTGATACCAACCCATCAGCCACGGCCCAGTCCCATCGGTGATACTATTAACAACTGTTATATTTGGTGCTGCCCAGGCCATCAGTCATTTACGATAAGCTTTCAGCCACGGCTTAATGACGATGAACCGTGGGTAAGCCGTGGCTAGAGGTGTATCCTGTAACTGAAAAAACTGAAAATTTTGTAAATTCCTGTATATAATGATATATCGACTACAACCTATTTTCAATCACATATTACAATCAGAAAATATCATGTACATGCATTTGAAACCAAACATACAAGTTTTACATAAATATCATCAATCTCAGCCTCAAACCGGAGGCAAACAATTATCTAAATATCATATATATACAACCAAATATCAAAATATAAACAAAATACAATTAATCAAAATCTCACGACTGCGGTGGAGGCGATGGAGACGGTGGAGTCGACAAAGACTGGGTCGGGAGCGTCGATTGGGTCGATGAGGTCGACGGTTGCGACATCATCGGTAGAAGGCTGGAGTGAGACGCAATCCGAGTGAGGAGTGTCTGCATGTTCTGGATCATCTGTCTCAACTCGTCATTCGTCCATCTCTGCTCCTACATTTCCAGCCTCTGCTCCTCCATCACCAGCCTCTGCTCCTCCATCACCAGCCTCTGCCCCTCCATCGTCTGCCTCTACTCCTCAATCGCTTGTCTCTGTTGGGTGAGCTCTGACTCTATGGCCGCTATCCGGCTCTGGTCCTGCGCTCGGGATGTCAAGGGCCGCTCACCCACAGTCGAAGGGGTCAGTGCCCCAAGTGGCCCGAGCACGGTGCGTGCATAGCCACTGTCTGCAAAGCCATAAACACGGTTGTGCTCCCAGCCACCTATGGCCTCCACCCAAGCTCCTGTGTCAAACTCCTCCGGTGTGCCTCCACGCTCGATCACAGTCATCGTGTAAGTTTCCTACACATATTTATATTTTAAATATATATAAACTATAAATAAAAATTGTGTAAATCAAATAGACATATATAAATACTTACCATTATATACGAGGCTCTGCTATCAACGTAGTTCCCCGCTCCTTGTCGACGACGATGGGTGCGCTCAAACGACGCCGTCCTCCGTCACGCACGTCTTACTTTAGAAAATAAATACATTAGCATCATTATACACAATATATAATTGAATTAAAAATAATTAAATTATACATACCAAACGACGCTCATGAACTGCAAATGAGATGGAGCAACCAGTGTGGCACACGCCCGTGTCGTCCCCCCCCCCCGGACAAGTGGTTTCTCGACGCAGTCCGGGAGACCTCATACCACTCAGGTGTGTCCCACCGCTCAACGAGCTGGACCCACACAGGGCCACGAATCCACTCAGGGGCGTGTCCCCGAGTCTACCCTATCTGTGTGGCCCCTAGCTGTCTCATCATGGTCTGACGGGCCTGCTGAAGCAACCCATTATAGCGAGCGCGGGCAACACGCTCCCATGCAGCCTCCACAAAAGTGGTCTGGTCCTCCGGCTATGTATAATGAGTCTGCAAAACAAAATTATTATTACTGATGAATATTTAACATTAACATTAATTTAATAAATATACTTACCGTGAACTCTCGCACAACAAATTCATATGCTCACGGGGCACGTGAGACCATGTAGGCCACGCCCCGTGCATAAACTTTCGGATCGTCCCCGCTATCGTGCAGGGGACGTCCTCCTGCTCAAATCTGCACAAAATATTAACTCATATTATGATATTTTGAATTATAAATAAATTATAAGAAATAATTAATGTATATATTTACCGTCTTCCGCGCACACTAACTGCTCTGCGCAGTTCCCTCGGATGGCGGATGGAGAATTCTGTTAGGCCCTCGTAGCCTACGTCTCGAAGTTGACGATCCTGGATCAGCTGATGGAATGGTGGCTGGAGGTGGGGGGATGGTGACCAGATCAGCTGAGGGAATGATGGATGGATCAAGTGGGGGAATGGTGCCGGACTAGGTGGGGGAATGGTGGCTAGAGGTGGGGGGATGGTGGCCAGAGGTGGGGGGATGGTGGTGGATCGGGACTCATGTTATTCATATTGCACTTAGTATTTCTTTTAGTCATTAACTTCATTCTAAATTTTGGCTGCATCTCCCTATTGTTCTTCGAATACGCATATCATCTAGGCACGTATCGGAGAACAAAGGAGATACAAGCCAAAATTTAAAAATGTAATGACTAAAAAAAATAAACTAAGTGCAATATAAATAACTATGTTCCCAAGTTATCCAATTAGGGACAATTCAAGGGTTGTACGTCGTATAAAAGATCATTAACTTCGTTTACACGAACATACAACCCCCGGACAAGTCTAAGGTTTTGCAAAATTAAAACTTGACTCGTCGATCGTACGTGAAACGTATTAACTCGTCTTGATTATTTTCTAAATTTATAGATGCCGGTGCGAGTCCATAGTGGACGATTCCGGCACGAGTCCATCCATTGTGGATGATTCCGGCACGAGTCCACCATGGACGATTTGACCGCGAGTCCAAAATGGACGATTCGGCCGCGAGTCCTCAGTGGACGATTCCGCGCGACTAATTAATTAATATTAAACTAATTTTATTAATTAACCTAAAACTAATTAAACCCTAATCAACATTAACCGTTAATTAATATTAACCAAACTAATTACCTAATTAACCATTAATTTCTAATAATTAACAATAAAAAATTAAAAAAGTAATTAAACTATAATCAAACTGTGATTACCCTAATCACGATTTGATTAGGGGTTAATTACCCTAATCAAGTAATGTCGGCTACTATTCGATACATTGCGACCGATGGTAATCGGCCCCAATGTAGTGCTGGTCAGGTTGATGCTGGCGCGGAGAGGGACGGCCGGGTCGACGCGGGGGAGGAGAGGACGAAGAGGGCGGTGCACAGCTGGAACAACGGAATGAAACAGGTAGGAGGAGAGGATCGGTGCATACCGGAAGCGAGAGGTTCACCGGCGGCGATTGACGACGGCAGTGGCAACATGCAGCGACTCCGCGGCAACTCGGCAGCGACAACAGGCGACAACGGCGAGCAAAGAAGAAAGTGGAAGGGTCGAACGCGAACGTAAATAAAAAGGATTTTCACCAACGGCTCGAGGGCCGTTGGAACACCATGGATCTGTAATTTTATTATCATCAACGACTACATGAGCCGTTGGTTAAGAATGTTTTAATATTCGCGCTGTATTCGTGGCATTAAATAATAAGCGACGGCTACCTCCAGCTGTGGCTAATAAGTAATTCATATCACCGACGACGGCATACAGTCGTGGTTAATAACTTATTTTATTTTGCGCCCCCGCGCGCGCCATCAACTATGAGCGACGACTATATGCGAGCCACGGTTGATTTGGTTACTCACATCACCAACGGCTCCAGTGCCCCCGCTAAGTCGTGACTAATAAATTATTTTATTTCATGCGCCCTGTGCCATGAACTATGAGCGACGACGCTGGTTGGCCGTATGTGAGCCGCGGCTGATTTGGTTACATCAGCCACAGCCGCTGCAGTCGACGTAAAGCCATGAATGATTCTGACGGCCCTGGCGGCCGTCGGTGATCCCCGTGGCTGATGTGGTATATTATAGTAGTGATATTAAATATCAACCGTGAACATCTACCACATCTCTAGAGCTAATGAAATCGAGTCTTCAACCGAGCGAGGGTGATTGTTAAATATCCTCTCGTTTATGTTGTACCATAAACTCCATAGCGTCCACCCTATAAGTTACGGGAGCCGTGTATGTGAGCGTTGCATGTGGCAAAGTTTTTTCCAGCCCTCGGCCGAGGAGGAAAAGGAATCCATACCAGCTGTAATGATTGGCACACCCGCACTACTAGAAAATGGGCATCAGCAACGGCTGATGCCGTTGCAATAGAGCCGTGACAGAAAGTCGCGTTGCTGATAACTTAGCAACGGATCAGCAACGGCCGCTCGGGCCGTCGCTCAAAACATTATCAGCAACGGCCGCTCGGGCCGTCGCTAAAAATATTATCAGCAATGGTTTTGCCACAGACCCGGAGCCGTTGCTGATAACATTAATAGCAACGGCCGCTGAGTCCGTAGCAACGCCGTTAGTAAAAGCCCGTCGCTAAGCCGTTGTTGTAGGTCATCAGCAACGGCTTTCGATACACTTTTAGCAACGGCTTTCCCACGGACGGCCGTGGGAAAGCCGTTGCTGATGATGAGTACCTGGAAATAGAAAAATTGAAAATTGAAAATTGAAAATTTCCATTGATACATTGATACATTATCTGATACATAACTCACACACCCATACCCTCATACACATTCATTCACACATCACAAACACACCAAGATATACATCAAAACAATTATATTTATATTGATAATTATCCACGATAGTATAAAAACAATTCAAATGCAAAATTGAAGTATCAATATCCAAACAAAATAAGTTAAACAAGTTCAATATCTTAGTAACAAGTTCAATATCCAAACAAAAAATCTCACGATCACGATGGAGGATGGTCTAGATCATATGGCGGGGTCTGGAGTGCTTGAGTGTACACCGGCGTGGACTGACTCGAGGACGATGGATTAGATGATGCCGAAGAGATGCCTGCTTCGGGATGACCTGACATGTTGCGTATCATAGATTGTATATCCGCCATCATCTGACTCTGGCGCTCCATCATCTCAGTCTGACGCGTGACCGTGTCCTCTAGAGTCCTTATTCTGCTACTATGGTCATAACTGGATCTAGAGGTGGACGGTCGCTCACCAGCGACCGGAAGGGTCGATGCCCCAAGTGGCCCTAGTACGGCTCGCGCTTGACCACTATCTGCGAAGCTATATACGCGGCCATGGTCCCAGCCACCTGCGGCCTCGACCCACGATGCTGCGTCAAAGAACTCGGGGGTACCCTCGCGCTGCACCACCGTCTGGCTGTAGGTCTCCTACTCGAGTTTGATTTTTTGTTTAATATTTATCATAAAACTTAAATTATAAATATATAATAAATAATTTAAACAAATATATAATTACCATAATGTATGCAGCGCGGTTGTGGATGTACTCCCCCGTCCCATGTGCTCGACGGTGAGTCCGCTCAAACACCGCCATCGGAATGGGTCGCTGGACAGTCCCGTCATCCGACACCGTCGTCTACATTTACAAAACAAATACATTAATTAGTACACATAGTAACAAATAAAATATATAATTAAAAAATATACTTACCATACGGTTCGCGTGCACTGCAAATGCAACAGAGCCGCCGGTGTGACGCGCTGCTCCCCCCGACATGCGATTTCTAGCCGCATTCCGAGAAACCTCCTGCCATCGATCCGTCGACCATATTCCCACGAGTTGGTCCCATATATATGGAGTAATCCAACCGGGACCGTATCCCCGAGTCTCCGCGATGTTAGTGGTCCCAGCTCGGGCCATCGCTTGGGACCGAGCCTGCCCCAGCTGCCCGTTGTACCTTGCCCGGGAAATAGCCTCCCAGGCAGCATAAATGAAGGGCCTCTAGTTCTCGGCCCATGTATAGCGAGCCTGCAAAATAATAATATAAGTACCAATATTAATCATCATGCATGTAAAAAAATAAAATAATACGTGCCTCAAACTCGCGCCATAACATGTCGACGTGCTCACTAGGCACGTGAGACCACGTAGGCCATGCCCCGTGCATGTATCGTCGAATAGTAGAAGAAATGCTCCTCGGCACTTCTTCTTGCTCGAACCTGCACAACAAAAATAAATTTTAATATTATATTATGATATAATGATTTTGTAATGATTCATAATTCATGATATATTACCGCTCCCCAATCACGCTAATCAATCTACGTGACTCTGTGGCTGGTGGAGGCTGCCACCTATTCGGCCCGCGTGGCCGCCCGCGTCTGGATGTACTAGCCTCGGCAGTATCATCGGCATGAGGATCAGCAACAGGAGGATCAGCAGCATGAGTAAGTGCTGGAGTCTCACCGATCGGAGACTCCGAAGCTCTCCTGCGTCGATAACCACGACCAGACATATCTGTCGAACAGACATATAATCAGATTATTGTATAAATAGTAGAGATATATTTAATAAAATATATACTTTATAATTATTCCTCGTCATCTGAATAATAGTCTTCGAATTCTTCATCTTCTTCCTCTTCTTCATCTTCTTCATCTCCAGCTTCCTCAATTTCATGATCGTCATCATCAGTATATTCAACTTCTAATTGAATTGACGTTGTGTCTGCATCCTCGAGTATTGGAATAATACGATCTACAGCAGGAGGACCATCTTCTTGATAGAAACCATCTGTCACATCAGGTATTGGCTCATTTTCTCCTACTATCGGATCAATTTTTCCTCTACCTTTTGTCTTACAGACTACACGCCAATCTACTCTATCTTTATTTCGAGCCGGATACTTCGCGTAATATACTTGTTCGGCTTGTGATGCCAATATAAAAGGCTCATTTGCTGCCAATTTCGATTTGTAATTAACCTCAACAAGTTTGTATTTTGGATGAACTTTCATGCCCCTTTCTGTTGTATCGAACCAATGACATCTAAATAGGATCACTGATTTCAAGCCGAAGTAGTGTAACTCTATCACTTCTTCCACCAGTCCATAAAAATCCATATCACATTCAACATAGGTTGTCCCTTTCACGCAGACCCCAGCATTCATCGTCTTCTTTTTAAATGAATATTCAACCGTGTGAAATTTATACCCGTTAACAAAATATCCGCTATAGCACGACACAAGTCGCGACGGTCCACTAACAAACTCAAAGATTCTTTCATCTATTTCAGCTCTGTGATCTTTGCTGTAAGTCTGAATCCAAGTAGGGAAATCACGATTCCGTAATCTCTCCAATTCTTGATCGTTGTGAATAGAGTATTTTTGCACCATCTCAATGTCAAATATTTCAATGAATTGTTCAATCTCTGGACAATTGAGTAATACATACAAGTGTGTCAAATGATACTCTTCATCACTTAAGTGTCGAGATGGACAAGAACCAAAAGCACGACCAGAGTGACAAAATATATTTAAACGTCCATCTGAATGTCGAACACCCCCGTCGTCGTTACGTGGAAGATGATCAAATCTTGTCTGTACTGTCGATTCAAAGTAAAATGAGCAGAATGTTGAAATTTCTTGGATGATATACGATTCAGATATTGATCCTTCAACAGCTGCGGTGTTCTTTACTTTTTTCTTCAGACGATTCATGTATCTTTCAAATAAGTACATCCACTGATATTGAACGGGGCCACCAACTCGTGCCTCGTATGCCAAGTGTATCGGTAGATGCTCCATCGAGTCAAAAAATGCAGGAGGGAAAAACTGCTCCGGCTTGCATATGATTTCAACAATATTATTTTCAAGTGTTGACATATCTTCGACTCGAAGGACATTTGCACAGATGTTTCTAAAAAACATACTTAATTCAGTCAACGGACCCCAAATATTATCAGGTAGAAGATCTCGAAATGCAATCGGAAGTAATCTCTGCATGAATACATGACAATCATGGCTCTTCATCCCTGATATTTTGCAATCATCGACGTTCACACATCGAGATAAGTTTGAAGCATATCCATCGGGTAATCTGAGTTCTTTTACCCATTGACAAACATCTTTGATCTGTTGTTTATTTAACACATATAGGGCCTTCGGTTTCAGATATCGTCCGTTGACCTCTTGTAACTCCAACTCTGGTCTTTTACAAAGTATTTTCAGATCATGTCGGGTTTGACATTATCTTTAGTTTTTCCAGAAATATCCATCAAAGTGTTGAAAATATTATCAAACACATTTTTTCAATGTGCATGACATCTAAATTATGTCGAATCAATAATGAACTCCAATAGGGCAATTCCCAAAAGATACTTTTTTTCACCCAGTTGTGTGTTTGGCCAAAACCTGACACTCTTTCATTGCGACCAAATACTATATCTGGAAGTGCTGAAACACGTGCTAACATTTGTTCACCAGACAACATCGGTGGTGGCCCATCTCTTTCGACTCTGCCCTTAGTAAATTTATTACGATTCCTTCGATACTGGTGATTAACCGGTAGGAATCGACGATGACAATCAAAGAATGAGATTTTTCGTCCGTTCTGAAGACTGATTGATTTAGAGTGTTCCATACAATACGAACAAGAGAGTCGGCCGTGAGTGCTCCAACCCGACAACATGACGTACGCCGGGAAATCATTGATTGTCCACAAGACCGCGGCCTTTAAATTGAAGTTTTGCTTCCGATGACAATCATAAATGACAGCTCCCTCAGTCCACAATGTTTTCAATTCATCTATCAAGGGTCTGAGAAATATGTCAATTTCTTTTCGCGGACCCTTAGGACCCGGAATAATCATCGAAAGATAAATAAATTCATCTTTCATGCACATTGACGGTGGCAAATTATAAACTGTCAGCAGCACTGGCCAAACTGAATAAGGAGTTGCAGAATGTCCAAACGGATTAAAACCATCTGTGCACAATCCCAATCTGATATTTCTAGTATCCCTAGCAAATGAAGGATAACATGTATCCAAATGTTTCCATGCTTCACTGTCAGATGGATGAGTCATTACTGTATCATCACGACTTCTTGCATGCCAACTCATGTAGGGGGCTGTCTTTTCCGACATGAATAATCTTTGAAGCCTCGGTGTTAGTGGAAAATACCGAAGCACCTTAAACGGGATATTTTTCTGTCGGACCGATTTCTTCTCCTTGTAACGAGGGTGTTGACATACAGGGCATTTATCCAACTGCACATTTTCTTTATAATATAAAATGCAGTTATTTTGGCACGCGTGTATTTTTTCGTACCCAAGCCCCAATTTTCTCATTAGCTTTTTAGTCTTATAAAAAGTTGGCTCAAACTTGTTATTAGTAGGCAGCATTCCATTAATCAATCCAGCAATCCGATCATACGCAACTCCGCTGATATTACAATCGGCCTTGATGTTTAAGAGCTGTGTCATTGCTGAAAACCTAGTGTATTTAGGACAATTATCATACAAAGGTTCATCGGCAGCTTTCAACATCTCGTAAAATTCCGCAGCTTCTTTATTCGGTAATTCAATCTCTACCGCAGCCCCTACTTCTGTGATATCAACCGCTGTAGTATATGGTGGGACTGATGTCTGAAGAACTGGCCGATCAACATTATCATTCAGGTGGAATTGACCCCCAAGACTATCAAGTATCATAGTTCTATAGGGATTACATTGATCGGATGAAGAAGCACCAGCAGAGGAAGATTCACCATATGTCTGAACGACAGGATTGCTCGACGTCCCGACTTCGCGTGACTCCCCGTGACAAGTCCATAGAAAATATCTTGGTGCAAATCCTTTGGTATATAGATGCAGAGTGACAGTCTCCCGATCCAAAAATCGTCCATTCGAACAAATGCGGCACGGACATCGGATTTGATCACCCATGCTAACGAAATTTCGATTCGAAATGGCGAAATTTAGGAAGTACGTTACGCCTAATCGAAACTCATTCGTTAAGACTCCATGAGCAAGACGTCGGTACATCCAACTTCGATCAGCCGACATGATTCTGTCAATCAATGACAATTTCTTTGGTTAATGTCTTTAGGTGAGATTGTCATATTCCATTCGGGATTTATGTTATTCGTACTGCACTTACGTTTTTATTTTAACTGTTAACTAATTATTCTAAATTTCGGCAGCATCTCCCTATAGTTCTCCGAATACGCATATCATCTGGGCGCGTATCGGAGAACAAGAGAGATGTTGCCGAAATTTAGAATAATTAGTTAACAGTTAAAATAAAAACGTAAGTGCAATACAAATAACTATATTCCCAAATTGTCCAATCAGGGACAATTCAAGAATTGTACGTCGTATAAAAGATCATCTACTTCTTTTACACGAACATACAATCCCCGAACGGATCTAAGGTTTTGCTAAATCATATCCGACTCGTCGATGCGTACGTGAAACATATCAACTCGTCGGATGGATGATTATTTTCTAAATGTTTCGAGACAATTCGAGTCCATATTGGACGATTTCGGCGCGCGTCCAAAGTGGACGATTCCGGCGCGAGTCCGAATTGGACGATTCCGGCGCGCGTCCGAAGTGGATAATTCCAAAATTAATCTAAACCCTAAAAATTATTCTAACAAATTAAATAATTAATCTAAATAATTAATTAACAATTAATTAACAATTAAAAAACTATTATAAAACAATAATAAAATAATATTAAACTACAAATTCCGGCGCCGGAGTCAGGTGGACTCCGGCGCCGGCGTACACTGGCCGGACACACTGTCCGGCCAATGTACAAGGTCCGGCGGCGGCCATCGGCCGACCGCCGCCGACCGAAACCCTATTTTTAGGGTTTCGGTCGGATTTTCTACCAGCATATGTCGGAGGGCAACGGGAAGAGACGGCAGTCGGAGGGCACATACCTGACAGTGTCGGCAGCAGCGGGAGGCGTCGTCGGCGTCGTCGGCGGCGGCGAGAGGAAGGAGAGGAGGCGGCGGCGGCAGCAGCGGGAGGAAGAAGGGGGGCGGGCGCGATCTGCGACCTATATAAACTTATCAGCAACGGCTCACTCGCCCGTTAGAAAGTCGTTGCTGATAAGTTATCATCAGCAACGGCTCACTTGTCCGTTAGCAAGCCGTTGCTAATAAGTTTCCATCTGCAACGGCTCACTTGTCCGTTAGAAAGCCGTTGCTGATAATTAACATCATCAGCAACGGCGCGCATGTCCGTTAGAAAGCCGTTGCAGATACAACATATCTGCAACGGCTCGAGCGACCGTAAGAATGTCGTTGCAAATATCAACGGCTTGAGCGGCCGTTGCTGATAGCCGTTGCTGAAGACCAAGTTTCTAGTAGTGCCGTCCAAACCTGTCGAGCATAGGAGCAATGGAAAAATGCATGAAGAGCCGCCTCTTGGTAAACATTGCAGCTTGGGCATGAGGTGTTGGTAATGGGAACTCCTCGATCACATAGAAGTTGGCGGACTGGAAGGGAATTATTGCATAGACGCCATAGATAGAATTTAATTTTTGGAGGTGTTTCGAATTTTCAAATCATCCGCTAATCATGTTGTGCAAATTCGTTTTCAACAAAAATTTTCAATGTTGTAGAGAGAATATGCTGGTATGCAAAAGATACTGTGAAGTTGCCCGAGGGAGAGTGATTCCAGACTAATTTGTCATGGCCCTGGGAGATCTCAATATCAAGGATAATTTTCGCCAGAGACGGAGGGAAGAAGCTCCTTATGCGGGGACATTCCACATGGCAGTAGATCTGTAAAAGAAATTCGATACCAGAGGGAGCAATCTCAGATATAGAAGGACCAGCAATGTACGAGGATGACTTATTGAGTGGATGACTTATTGGGTAGCCAAGGAGTTTTAAAAACTGGTAGAGTTGAAAGAGATCCTATCTACCATCTCATTTTTTATTGAATTATCTCCCTGCCCTTAAGTATACTTCGCCAGCTCCATGATGGGTTGCTTCCGACGTTTGCATTGATGAGTGACGAATTTGAAAAGTATATATTTGCCCTTCAGGACTTGTCCCAAAAGTGTATATGGTTTAGAGAGAATGTGTCATGGTTGTTTAGCAAGGAGAGCAAGATTGAATAGGTGGCAGTCCTTAAAGCCAAGGCCCCCATTGTCCTTCTCTCGGCATAAGGAAAGCCAATTTACCTAGTTAATAGATTTCTGCTCCGCTTTGTTTTGCCACCAGAAGTTTCTGCATAATTTATTTATTTCCTCCGTCAGGTTCTCTGGAAGGTAAAAGCACGGCATTGCATATGTCGGGATGATTGAAAGAGTAGACTTTATGAGCATCGCTTTGCCTGCTCGAGAAAGGAGACGAGATTTTCAACCCTCCAATTTTTGCTTGATCTTTGCTACAATGTAATCAAAAGATTCCCGCTTTGATCCGTTGACAATAGATGGGAGCCCAAGGTAATTAATGATCTTGGGCTCCGATGTGCTTGATATGGAGGATATTGTTTAGTTGAGTTCGAAATCTGTGTGGTGTATTTCGCGAAAAGAACACTCTTACTTTAGATTCAATTTTAATTATGCTAAGTTCAATTTTAATACAATGAGCTCAATAAAAATGTTTACGGAGTCTGATTCCATGGAATAAGTTGCGCTCCAGATTTTATTACTACTACTAAAATACTTATTACAATGAAGGTAAAAATTTGACGCCGGCTAATGATGTCAGAATGCCAATAATGAATTTTGTCCACTCAAGTGACATACAAATTTGTTGTTAATTATGTGAAAAAAAAATAATGTGTATATATATAATGAATTTTGTCCACTTAAGTGACATACAAATTTGTTGTTAATTATATGAAAAAAAATAGTGTATATATATAATGAATTTTGTCCACTTAAGTGATATACAAATTTGTTGTTAATTATGTGATAAAAAATAGTGTACATATATATAAAAGGAGGACACTTGAAACATGTGCATATGGGAAAATCAATATATAAAAATGTGACTCGTGACTCATGGACTAATAATATTATATTGGTACTCAGGAGATTTCATGTAATCATTATCATTGGTTTCATATTGGTGTTTAGCCACAATCAATTCATATGATCAAATTTGTTAGTGTTAATACATATATATTATATTTGCATATAACTGGACATTCATTTTTATTTCTTTTTTGCGTTAACTAATTAAAGCAAATTATATCGTAATACAATAATATGTGTTTGAGATACGCTAATTAATTATATTACTAAAATATAAAAATAATTTAAAACCAATCTAAAATAAGAGAGAAAATTTAAAAGTAAATAATAATTAATTATATTCATTGTTGATATACTAATTTTATTTGGTTGGAAATTGTATTATTGTCGATATTATATAATAGAATATCGAGGGAATCCACATGAGGAATCAGAATATATATATTGGTAGATTAGTCAACTGATGCACGTACAGTTAATTAATAGCGTTGATTAATTACGTAAACGTAATTATATATCTATTAATTAGTCACCTGATGGAAAATGAAAGATTATGCGCGCGGTACGTCTAATTAAACCCGAAGGTGACTCTAATTAATGGTTTATCAAGCTCTAAATTTTAAATGTTTGATTAGAATAAAAGAAATTGCAATATTCATTTTTGGAATAAGTAAATTGCAATATAATGGAGGAGAGTTTTGGGTTGGGGGCTCGCACTCTCGCAGGAAGAACGATCTGTGTTTGCTTCCCTCTGATCTGTGCTACCCACAGTCGTATATATATTCCTGCTTGATCATTTCATTTGCAGAAGAAGAATAAAGACCGTAATGGTTGGCATTTGATTAAATTTTGTTATATGGATGCTTGAAATAAGTAATTCTCAGCTACATACTGGTGCATGGTTAGAGGTGCAGTCAACATCTGAGTCAATTATATATATTTATGTTAGTCGAAGCTAAATAGTCAGGATTGGTGAATTCACTTGGGCTCAAGTGATAGTAGCATTCATGTATATTATCTAGGTCTTGAGTTCAATTTTTAATTATAGCGTTTTGCACATTTTTTTTAATATTTTTATAAATTTTGTAATATATTTGGTATATTATCGTATTTAAGTTTTGTAATGATTATGTTGTAAAATTATTTTTTTATTTAAAAAAAAAAAAAAAAAAAGTAAGTAAGGCGGGATTGCATGTACTACTTCATATTTGGCCTTTATGTACGCAGTTTTTTATTAGCTGGGGCTCGTGGTTCACGTGGGTTAATATATTTATCTATATCAGCTGTTTTTTATTTGGATGCTTACTGGAATTATAGAATATTAATTGTATCAAGCTTCAAGAAAGTCTAAGGTTGCCAACAGCAGAATTAAATTAAAGGAGATTTTTAGGAAAAAACTTATTAAATATTTCACGTCGGGTAGTTATAAGTATAAAAATGATTTTTATAATAGCTTCAACAATTCTTTCCATGAGCTGGCTTTTGAACGAGATGGAATTAGATCCAAGTCAATCTTTTTCAACAAAACTAAGCTCCATGTATTTTTTTTATCGAGCCCCACATATGAAATTAATCTAGTATTATTAGGGGTGTGCAATTGGCAGTAGGTAGATTCGAAATCGATTAAAATTTACTCGAATTAATTAAATTCGGTCAGTTAAGATCCGGCATAAAAATTAAGAAAATAATTAAAATTGATTCTGATTTTAGGTCCAACATATTAGGTACCCAAAATTGAAATCGAAATCATGCCTGAAACATATACATTGGCGCCTATAAATGAACAGATTTCAACAGGATATCCGAAACTTATATCCTAAAATCTGTAAATGAACATATATACAGTTCATTCTTACTTTAGATTCAGTTTATATATGTTTTAATAAGACCAAATTCATTCATGTGATGAGCTCCATAGAAATTTTTATGGAGTTTGGCTCAAATTTTATTACCACTATTAAAATACTTATTACATTGGCGGTAAAATTTTGACGCCAACTAATGGGTCAGAATGATAATAGCTATATGAAAAAAAAATAGTGTTTGATTCATTGAATTAAACAATGTAATAAGTAGGAATTAAACAAAATTCTAGTATGGTATGTTTGATTCATTGAATATGATAGGATATGATTGAATAATAAATGAGAGATAATTGGATATGAATCTTTTAAATTCGATGTACATCAAATATCATATTAATTTTATATGATTATAATTTTATTTTTTTCTAATCTATGCATTAAACAAATCATGAATTTAAATTTATATTTTATCATATCTTTTATAATCCTATGAAGCAAACAAGCACGCAGTGTCTTCATATGTCCTTGGCCAGATTATAAAAATGTCATGGAGCTTTGTAAGTACTTTGATATGATTGACATTACCTTCTTCGGCCTTTAGCACACCAAGCCAAATAGCCCACATTTCTGCAAACAAGGGAGAGTAAACTATTCTGGAGCTACTCTCCTTTATAATGGCTTCATTTATATAATTCAAAAATAGGAAACCAAAATCTACCTCACTATCTTTACTTTTCCATGCTAAGATTATGGGTGGCAATCCGTGTCGTGTAGTGTTTAAACATGTCATGTCTAAAAGTGTCTCGTGTTGTAAAAGGCTAAATTCGAACCCGACTCGTTTATTAAACGTGTCTGAATATGCAAACCCGAACCCGACCCCTTTATTCCCGGGTTGACACGACATGACACACTTAATCCATTTAAGTAAACGTGTACATGTGTACACCAACACGATAAACACAATTTCAATAGTGAAAAAAAATCAAAGCTACTGAAATTAAAAATTAAACACAGTACAAAGACTATTGATAACAAGACATACCCAACATCCGTAACTTTTTTTCTTTTTATTATATATATATCCTTATAAACGAGTAAATGGATTAAATATGTTCAATAACACGATTAAACACATTTAATTAAATGAGTTTAATCGTGTTTATACGGATTACACGGGTTCAATCCGGATTAACACGATTATTTAATCGTGTTAATCCGTGTTGAACCCGTTTAATCAAAACACATGTTTAACCAAATCCGAAGCCGCGTAACTCCATGTCGTGTCGTGTCAGATTATTCTGTCATGTCAGAAATTGCCCGCCCTAGCTAAGATGCAAAATATTCTAGTTATTTGCCTAACACTTGTTTTGTTCTCCATGTTAACTCTTTCTACAATTTCCTTGCTTTCTATAAAAAATGTAGACATCAGCTAGAGACGTATCTTGATGTTGGTAGGCTTCCCGAAAAGAATTTCCATGCAAAATTATCTTTCCACATCTTATTCCAATTTGCACCAGTGACATTGTCAAGGATTTGCTTGTCATTGATGTGGTTCTATGATCCAAATCCACATGTCATTTTCCTCATGCTTGGACAAATATATATCGGATTTATATTGTTGAGATGGAAGCTACCCAACAACTGAAGCATCAGGTTGTAATTTGAGTCATGATCCATATTAATATAAGTATATTCCTACCATTCCTCATTCTCTTTTTTAGGCTATCTTTTAATTGTTGCGTGACTCTGTCTACATTTTTAAATGACCAAGAAAACTTGCTATTCTTGTCATACTTCCATGCATGGTAGCTTTTAAGTGACCTTCAAGAGTCTAAGGTATTTGAGGCACTATTTCCTTCCAAATGAATTTTTGCTATACACAAACCACAAAGTCGAAACACGACCTAAGGTACAGTAAATGGGTCGAATTTCTGTAATAATTCACTTTTATCATTAGGCATAAAGCAAAGGTTTAAAATAAAGTGGTGGATGCTTTAAGTCTTGTGCATATCCTTGTACATACTTCAAGAGTTGAGGTGGTGGTCAAGTTTTGATCGACTAAAGAAAGAATATTCTCTTGTTCCGATTTTATGGAGATCCGCACTAAATTGTCTAGAGAATTCATAAGTGTCGATCTGAACTTAATTTCTCTTCAGCCTTTCATCCTCGGATCCGCACTAAATTATGAATTTCTAGAGAATTCATAATTGTCAATTGGAGTGTTGGTGATCTCATGATATGTTTGCTTAAGGATCATACATCTAGCTGGGATCAAGTGCTATCAATTGTTGAGCTAGCTTATAACTTCTCAGATAACCATTCTACTCATCACAGCTCGCTCTAGATAATTTTTGTCTTTTACCTTCTTGTGCACGACCTTTGAAATTTGTTAAATCATTTGCTAGACATATTCGTAATTTGCATGTTGAAATTAAGAGAAATCTCGCATTAATTAATGGATACTATAAGTACTATTGCAAATATTCACCACGAATTTAAAGAATTTCAAGGAGACAAAATAATACGAGAGTTCAACCCAAGAGATTTTCACCCGGTACAATGAAGAAGTTATATGCAAGAAGCCTTGGTCATGTTACAATTCAGAAGAAAATAAACACTAATGTTTGTGTCGTCCATCTTCCATCTAACTTAGGCATGCATTATAAATGTTCGCAATGTGGAGGACATTCTACCGTTCTATGAGCCTTCCGAGCCGACCTTCTAACCGGACATTGACTCTCCTTCAACACCAACTAGTCCAAGTCAAAACCTCCTATTCTACGTCTAAAAGATTTGTCAACCCGACGAGATCAAATTGGGGTTGTACTAGATGACTGCATCATTACCTCTCCGACTGGCGACAAGCATAGATTTCTCATACAGTGACAAGGCTAACCTAACAATGTAAACACATGGCTTGTCAAAGACGAGATATAATCCTTGCCCCATACCTTTACAAGTATTACCTCAACCATAATTCACTAGAGGTGAATCTCTTTGAGCCGGGGAGAGGTGATAAGGATCAAAATTTCTCATGTCAGTAGTGTCTGATCCCATTGTATGCCTATAAGGCATGAAGACTACTTGATTTTTGTTATTTTTATTTTATGTTGTAATAAACCCAATATGGGTCAAAGTCAAATTTATATATGTTTTAATATAATGATGGGGTAGGAAGAATTGGAATGGACATTTATACTTTCCCATTGATGGATCTTCCTCCTTCCTCATACGTGGATTTTCTTCCTTTCCTATACGCTTGTGACGTAAGAGGGTGGTTTTGGTGCAACGGCAAAATTACCAACTTGTGACCTAGAGGTCATGAGTTCGAGCCACGAAAATAATCTCTTGCAAAATGTCATGATTTAACACCTATAATGTCATGATTTAACACCTATCATTCCCCTCCCTTGGCCTATATAGCTCTACGACAGAGCAAGAGATAGAATTCCAACTTGCGACTGCAGAGAGATGCTCTTGAGTCATAATCATCTTGTTCTTCAACCCCATCAATGAACTATTTGTCTAGTCTCTCACCAGATGCGTCACAAGAGCCGCATTTTTACGCCACACAAGCAAAATTGACAAAATTGATAAAAAGGTCTACGGCCAATGTTGCTGATTATCTTATTCCTAATTTTACAACTAAGCGTCCATTTATTTGTAAAGATTTGTGAAAAAAAATATCATTCATATCATACTATATCATCATAATATTCTCTTATCATTAATCATCACTTTACATGAATCTTAAAACTGAATGAATATTTAAAAAATGAAACATAAAATAATTTCCATCCACTCAAGAAGATAAAACAAAACCCACACTATATTTAACTTGGTCTATATATTTATAATAACATAAGCTGATCAAATTAATTGAGAAAATTTTATTCATTTAATTAACTAATTGTATATTTGTATCAATTTACTCTCTATAATTATTTGAAGTTAAAGGAGTGGGACAATAGGGTCAGCATAAACGGGTCTGCAACGTCTACCTGCCTGTGGACGGTGGTAGAAATTAGAAGATACAACAGATTATGTAGATTATTCTTTTTTAAAAAAAAAAATCTGAGTAAAGTTTAATAGCAACGTGCCACATAGATTACTCAATAAACTAACTAAAAGTATATTTTCTACAAATTCACCAAATCTTTAGTATGACATGAATACATTTGCTTCGCTAGATAGAATAAGATACGATAGGATAACAAATGAGAAAGAGTGTCTAATATACGATACGATGAATATAGAAATTTTTAGTCTAATATACACTGGATATAATATTAATTTTTTAATTATATTTTCTTCTAATCAAGGCACTAAACAAACGAAGGATTATAATTCATCCCTTATCCTATCTACTTTAACCTATAAAACAAACATGCCCTAAAAGAATTATAGTTTCCCTCAAAAAAGTGAAAGAATCATAGTTCAAGATGTATGTGAGATCACCTGTATTCTTTTAC
Organism: Canna indica; assembly: GCA_034359265.1. Taxonomy (NCBI): domain Eukaryota; kingdom Viridiplantae; phylum Streptophyta; class Magnoliopsida; order Zingiberales; family Cannaceae; genus Canna; species Canna indica. Next base: position 12,523,489 of record CP136890.1, read on the forward strand.
CTACAACTACATTCCATTGGTCTTTACCACCAATGCCAATAGGTAAAGGATTAGATGCATTAACCAAGAATCAGGTAAAGGCTCAGAGTATCAACATAAAGTTGAGACAAGCATACCAACTATCTAGAATGTAGCCTATTGTTACTTGAATCCATATAGCATAAGATATATGGAGAAAGTATATTTCAATTTATTGAGCATAATCCTGGAGTAGTCACTATCACGAAGGAACTAAAGCTACATAACTTCAAGGTTTTGTCAGCAAATCAATAATATTTTGTTAAACTAGCACTCTCATAAAAATCCCAGGACTAAGCACCAAAATCTAGATCATAAGCTATGTCAGATTATAGATTCATATCTAAGCTTGTTCTTAGATTCATATCTAATCATGTTCTAAATGGAATAACCATTACTTAAGCATTGAACTAAAATGTGCATGATCATATATAATGAAATTTAGCTCTTATGGACATGCTTCTCTGAAACTAAGAGGATTGTTGCTCTAATATACAGTAGTGTCATAAACATATATCTCGGATAATACATCTGGAATGTATTAGAAACACTATCCTTAGTGCCTAATCAAACTACATCCTCTACAAAGTACATGTTTATGGTTGTATTAGACCCACAGCTTAGTTCATAAAGCATTCTTTAGTGGCTAATCGAATACAACCAAGTGATTATGATGAGATTCAAACAGGTGGTGTACAAAAATAATGGACCACAATGAGACTTGTAAAGAAGATTTAAACAAATTTAATAAGCACTTAAGTAAATAAATTTCAACAACTATTTTAACCAACTTCTGATACAAAAACAACAACCAATAAATAAGCATCAAGACAATCAAGAGCAGTTTACACAAAAAAGAAACAAACTTAATGTGGTTAGGCTTATCCCAATATATAATAAACTTCCATGTGTACTCTGACATAAATGTTCTTGTTTGGGGGCATTGGCTTCTAATTAAACAGTTTATATTAATCAAACCATATGCAGCATACAGACTGTTCAATTCTGTAATTCTTGTTTACATTGATCACAGTACCTATCAATTTACTAATTCTTGTTTTGAAATAATGGGTCATCTTTAGATTTAAAATCAAAAAAATTATTCGTTCCAATAAGATGTTCATTTCATGTATGTGACCTCAGAAAACAACACAGCAAGCACACCAGTAGCTAAACTTTCCACTTTTTTTGATACTACTAAGTACTAACTCATCTTCATTTATACATTTCACGGATATATCCCAACGAGCCATTTGTGAAGTTAGCGCAAATAGTTCACTCTAATCACAATTGTCATGTTCCAGGCAAGCAATGCCACCTATTCATCCCTCTAGGTGTACCTACTACAACATTTTTTTCGCTCCACAATTCCATAAATCATTGATATGGTAAATGGAGAAATAAATAGAGATGTGAAGACAGAGAACTCCAAAGAAATGTACAAAAAAAACAAACTACGAGTGAACAGGAAAGCTATTAGTACAATCACCTTCAACAAAAGATGATGAAAGTTGGCACAGTAGTGAGGACCTTCTTATCCGTCATCATAAGAGAACTTAGACAGCTTCTAATAGTTAGATAATATCCTCAGCATGACCAGTCCTTAATTATATTTGACCTCATCCATTTAAACAACCTGATAAGAAGAGGTAACACATCAAAGAAAGTCAAACTTTAGATCAAGCAAAAATATGAAAATGCCACCAAATAAGACATACCTGAAAGACAGCCATAATTTTAGTAAATTGATAATCACACTTGTTAATTTTGATCTTCCTGACAACACTGTGGAGACTTTGAAATGCATAGCAAAGAGCTAATTCCAGGAATAATTTATCATCAACCTGACCATAACATAAAATAGGATCTTTAAATTGACAGCTTTGAGATACTCAGAACCATGGTTTTAAATAATGTACCATACCGCCAGGCAAGGTTTAAAATACCGATACCGGTCATCATCTCGGTGGATGACCGGTACGTACCGGTACCGTACCGTACCGACACACGGTACGGTCCGGTACGAAAATTGCATACCGAGCTGCTTTTTTTTTTTTTTTGATTTTGCTGCTAAAAATAACTCCAATAACCCATGATTGATCAAGAAATACTTAAATTTCATATTCAAATGTCAAATACATGAATACAATGTTTAAAATGTGGACGAATGACGTCCATCGTACTCGTACATATCTTGGGGACATACACGACTAAAGTCAACACCGTAAGTCTCCAATGCCCATATCTGAAAATGATCCCATGTCATCATGTCTTGGTATCCATTATACCACATACCCATCAGTGTTTCTTTGTTGACCGTCCAAGAACTAGTCCCTGTATCATCAGTTGAGTAGGTACTTGATACAGAGTAGGTTGATTCAGAAACTTCTTACAAGCTACTCATCATATCATGGTGGTAATCTTGCAAAGTTGTCGGTCCACCTCCTCGACGCCGGCCTTTCTTCTCGTACACCTGAGTTGTTCGTCTGGTTCTAGCACCGTGATCATGATCTTGAGTGGTGTGGTCAAAGTATTGCCCATTCGTCCACAGATCGGTAGGCGCCGGTGTTGATGGTATGACGGTCTCTTCTCCCCCAGCTCCATCATCATCTCCTCCGTCTTCTGAGCTGCTACTGCTATGAACCGAGGGCTCGTCTTCTACGTCCTTTTTCGCTTCTACAATCGCGTCCAAATGATCAATTGGTCGTTTCCCTTTGCCTTTGCCTTTTGCCTTTGAAGGTGAAGGTGTTGTCTTTTTCTTTCCTTTTGATTGTGAAGATGGAGAGTCGGACGTGGATCATCGTCTTACTTGCCGAACTCGTTGAGAGTCCAAGGGAACAAGGGTCATGTCCCTCTCAAGAGCTTGACTATCCGTGTCTTCTAGTTGGCTCTCAGACTCAACAGCATCAGATATAATTGGTGAAGACCGAGGTGGTTCGCTTGGTTCATCAAGAAGAGGCGGGTCAGTCTCCATTGCACTCCACCAATCAATTATTGGGTCTGCATCGCCTTGGACGAACTCGACATCGAACGGATCTACATGTAGAATTTCTCTATCTTCGTTCTGTAACGCCTGCATTCGAAGTCGCATGTTATAATGAACATATATGAGCTTCTCTAATCGGGCGTACGAAAGGCGATTGTGCGGCTTCGTATGAATCAAGGCGAAGGTCGACCAATTCCTCTCGCATCCACTTGATGATGTGGTTTGCGAGAGGACGCGTGTTGCAATCTTTCGAAGAGTTGGAGATTCGTTTCCAAATTGCAACCACCATTCGATTGCAGCAAATTTAAAATTAATATTAGTAACGGGATTTTATCTTTGATAAATAAATTGACAAAGAAAATCTATCTACCTGGATCTATAGTATCTCGGGTGGAGATTGCAAATGAATCTCCGAAATTGCCAGTTGCATCGCGGAACCATTTTAATTCATTGAGAGCTTGTGCCGCTTCTCGGTTGGATCCCGACATTCGTTGTATGACCTTGCGGAGGGGATATAACAAACTATCGACCATTCCAAGATTATACCGGTATTGGTATGAAGGATTTAAATAATACCCTATAAAAAATTAAGCATAATGAATTAAATTTAAATAATTTTTTAATATTAAATAAAAAATACCTGCGATGTGTATGTCACGGCTCATTTGATTATCCCATCTCTCGGAGATAATTTTGATGAATGGTTCATACTTGGCAGGAGAAATCATAACCCTCTTGATTTCTTCTTGTGCTTGGTGGATGTAGTGGTAGAGATGACTCATTTGAGGCGTCTTTTCCATATCCACCTGTCGTAGAACCTTGTAGAAAGGTTCTACGGCGACGACTATTTCTGCGATGCAATCCCAGAACTGCGTGTTGAGGATAAACTTCTCTGTTTGTTTTCCATCGGTTTTTCCAGCATATCTTGATAAAGTCCATTCCTCACTTGTAAACATGGTTCTAAGGGCCGCCTTTTTTTGTTGGAGTGACCTTAATGCGATGAAGTTGGTTGTAAAACGAGTCGCTCCCGGTCGAAGAATTTCACCTAAAATATGAAATTATCATTAGTAAATATTTATGATAAAATAATTAATAAATAAATATTAGAAATTACTTAAAAATTAATAAATTACCTTCTGTAAATTTTTTCATTAGGGCGTGTACCCATGTATGGTTGTAGATGAAGCGGGTAATTTGTTGCGCCTTCTTTACCGTCAACTTCACCATCGATATATCACCGATATCTTTCATCATTAGGTCTACACAATGGGCTACACATGGAGTCCAACATATGTGAGGATAATCTTATTCAATTATCTCACCTGCCCTTTTGAAATTGGCTCCGTTGTCGGTTATAACTTGAACAAGGTTCTGAGGTCCAATCTCCTCGATCACCTCCGTCATCAGCTTCGAGATGTAGTAAGCGTTATGGATTTCATCGGACGAGTTCACCGACTTGTGATAAACAACTCTCCGGTTGCAATAGATGAGGAAATTGATGATGCTCATTCGGGTTGGCCTGGTCCAGCTATCGCACATCAAACTGCATCCGTACTCCCCCCATTGTCGCTTGATTCGATCGATCCAGGTTTTTATTTCATCGACCTCCGCTTCTAGGTAAGGACTTGAAATTTCATAGGGAGTTGGAAGGGCAATACCTGGGCCTACCTTTTGGATGGTAGACACCATGGTTCGGTAGTATGGGTTGTTGGCTACATTTGCAGGAATCTGGCTGAAGTGGAACCATTTGGAGATGACTCTCCCCAACTCCCACTTCTTCGTCTTGCCCCAAGCATCGTCTATACGCGGTTGCTTTGCTGATGGAGGAGGAAATGCCCTTGGATCAAGATCAGAAACATTAATATTAGTTTTCCTACCACTTGCTCCGAGGTTTGTGAAAAATCCACGAATGCCTCCTCTGCTGTCTCCTCTGCTTCGAGGTACCCTCATGCTAGAACTCCGGCCAATTTGAGGACCGGAGGGAATTGAACCACTTCGGTCCATTGATCCGGCAGCCGAAGTCGAGCCGGCACTGCTTATGCCACCGCTACCACTGCCGCCGCCATACTCAAAATGAGGTCCGGGATAGTACATTTGATCTCGTTCGAATGCAGCATACTCCAATGAAGCTCGGATGTCGGCTTCAAGTTCCGAATCCTCTTCATCACCGCCACCCCGAGCCTCGTAATGGCCACCGCCGACTTCTTGGGTAGCTCGTCGGTCGAACTCGGCTTGTTGAGCTGCATTCTTAAGACGCTGCTCCTTGTTGGTGAGCATATCTTTAAACATTTGTCGGACTTCCGGCGGTGCTTTGGTGCATTTGACAACGTCGCTGGATGTTCTGGCCAAGTGTGCCTTTAATCGGGTGACGCCTCCACCACGACAAATCATATTACAATAAATGCATTGCCGGTGGTTAGCCTTCTCCAACCGAACACCGTGTTTCCATGCGGGGTCGGCTTGAGATTTCAGCGCCATTTGAGCAGAATTTCGACGTATAAATTAAGAAAGTAGAGAGAGAGATTGAGAGTTTAGAGAGTTTAGATGAGTAGTGGGGGTGAGTGAGAGTAAAAGAGGTGTTTTGTGGGCTTTATATAGCCACCAAAACATCCAAAAATGACCAAAAACACCCTAAGAGCCGTTTGGGCTGTCGGTGCTACAGTGCTGGCTGTCGGCACTGTAGCAGCCCAACGGCTCTTAAAAAGAGCCGTTGGGTCGGGTGATACCGGGCGATACCGCCCGGTATCAAAGCTCTTACCGCCCAGTATTTGCTAAATACCGGGCGATATTTATCGGTATACCGGTATTTTTAAAGTATCAATATTTTGCTACAGTGCAAAATATCATACCGGGCGGTATAGCCCGGTATGATAGCAAATACCGCCCGGTATTTGATAAATACCGGGGATACCGGGCGGTATTTACCGAGATACCCGGTATTTACCCATACCGGGTATCTCGTATACCGTTTTTTTCAAAAACCGGTAAATACCGGGCTTACCGCCCGGTACGGTACGAGATTTGAAACCATGCCGCCAGGTACGGTCGGTATTTACCCATTTTTTTGAGGTGTGTACCGAAAGTATCGGGCGATACATGCTCAATATTTTGAAACTTAAAACTATGTTTTGAAGATTACATTTGAAATATATAAAAAAATCGCGAGACAGGTCCAGCTCGTACCGAGTGTCCGTAGGATATGTTACCAAGTACCGTCATCAGACTAAAATTGGTACGGGTACGAGATTTTAAACCATGCTCGGAACAATTTAAAAAGATAACTTAAATGGACACTTTTGTGTCACTTCCTGGATATCTAAACTGCAGATATTTCTAAACTAAAGTGGCCCTTGAATTTCTTTTCCAAACAATTTTTTAGCAGCATGCCAAAAAAAATTTCTTTCACCCAGTGTCTACTTATGAGGGAATTCATTTTAAAATGCATCTAGCATCATACAAATAATTGTTTCAACTTCTGATCAACACTTGATATCTTTCTATTTCCAACAGTCAAGGAGGAGTCTGTAAAGTGTAAACAAAAGAGAATATTACAATACATGTAAGACACCTATTCTGTGATAAAGGCATCCAGCTATGCTTAATCAATGCCAACAAAATCAAAAAGAACATTTTGAACTAATAATAACTTGCAAAAAAAAATCAAACAAACTAAAGGATAAGGTTACCTTATTAAAGGTGAAGCAGAAGTGGTATAAGAAAATTTATCTGATCTGGAGCATTTTATCAAGTATATGGCAGACATCATATATTTTTGCACTTTTACAATAACCCATCCTACAAAATGCATTGATCAACTTATGAAATATACAAACATCTATTGCTGTACCCTGTTTCAATATCCATTGTAACAGATTTATCATTTCCTTCAGTCTTCCGCAACTTACTAGGTTATACATTAAATGTGCAACTAGATCTGATGAGTATCCATCCCCAAGGGATCTATAAAAACAGCCAATTGCCTCCAAAAATCTTTTGTCTTTGCAAAGACAATTAATCATCACACTATAGGTGATTCTATTTGGAGAAATGCTCTCCTCAGCCATTTTCTGAAATAGAAGGTGAACATCATGTGGCCTGCCCGCCAAAGAGTAATAATGGATTAGAGTGGTATAAGTCATGACATTAGCAACAAAGCCTTTGCTATTGAAGACAAATTTTGCTAAATTAAGCATTCCTGTTTTAGAAAGGCTATGAATCACAATGCTAAATGTCCAACTATTAGCAGTAATACCCTTCTTAAACATATCAGTGAAAAGCTTCAGAACAGCTGACCATCTCCCGATATCAGAAAGCCTGCTCATCACAGTGTTGTAGTTAACAACAGTTGCATTCCACTCCAATTCTGCACTCCTCTCCAACAGGCATTTAGCTTCACAGGCCTTTGAACCACGGCAAAGTCCATCAAGAAGGATATTTAATGTCAGATCATTGGGGCACAATCCTTTCTCGAGCATTACTTCAATCAGTTCGAATGACTTCTCAGCTCTCCCAAACTTACAAAGACCATCCATATAGATACTATATGTTATCGTATCTGGTTCCCAACCCTTCAAAGCACAATCTTTCATGAGCATTTCAACTTCATCGAAGGCAGCAATCTTGCAAAGGGCTTCTATCAAAACATTGAAGGTCACAGTGTTAGGAGGGCACCCGATAGCCTCCATAGTGTTGAGTAGTCGCTTTGCCTCTTTGATCCTTCCTCTGCAACAGTAAGCTTGCACGATAGGCGTGTAAGTGTAGACATTCGGCCGGCATTCTTCTTCAAGCATTAGGTCTAGAACGCCCAATGCCTCCTCAATCCTCCCCGCCCAGCACAGCCCGGCAATGAGGGTCGAGTACGTGACCACGTCGGGCGCGCAGCCTGACTTCACCATCCACCGAACAACCTCATAAGCGACATCGAACTGCATCAAGCAGCAAGCGTAGAGCTTGACGAGCACCGTAAAGGCGGCGGCGTCCGGAGCCGCGCCGGCCGAGGCCATTTCCTCGAAGACCGCCAAGGCCTCGGCGGGGCGACCCGAGCTAGCTAAGCTGTCGATCACGGCGGTATAGCAGACAACGTCGGGGCGGCAGGAGAAGCTTTTCATCTCGCGAAGCAGGCGAAGGGCCTCGTCGGCGTCACCAGCGCGGCCGTAGGCCTCCATCATAGAGGCGTACTCGAAGGGGTGGGGACAGCGAGGCCTGGCGCCGGTCACTGGAGGAGGAGAGGCACAAGGGGCTTTGTTGGGGAAGCGCTTCACTAGCTCGGAGAAGCTTATGATGAGATCATTTCTTGAAGATTCTTGCGACGACAACCTGCGGATGTGGACAGGGAGACGACGAAGGATGGATTGAGCAAATGGGGAAGGACTAAGCGAGCGCATGCAAGAGGGAATGATGATACGGGTTTTATGGGGGACAGAGGGAAATCCATGGAGCGGCGCAAGGGAAGAAGACGATGGCAGTGGCGATTACGGCAGTGGTGGCGGCCGCTGCACCACGGAATCGAAGGGGAGGGCTTTCTAACACCCGTCGCAGCCCGAAGCCATATCCGAAGTCGAACGAGGCCCAGCCGCCCAGGGGTTTGGGTTTATGCGCTCCTATTTACTTGCTTAATTTACATTTTAATTTAATTTTTAGCTTAAAAATTTATGTTATTCGATTGTTGATAGTGTTTTCATTTTTCTAATATTTCTTTTGTCAACTTATTTATAGAAAATAATTTTTCATTCCTATAGTGCAAAATTTTGGTATAGTTCCTAGAATTGGAATTTTGCCCTAGTTTAACTTGATTTTTTTTTCAAATTCTCCCAATTTAGTTTATTCAGAATTCTTACGAGAAATATTGACCTATTATATAGTAAAATTATACCGACTACCGGAAACTTTTCAATAGGAATTTAAAAATGAATATTATAATAATAAAAACATAGGCCTAAAATAAATATATCATCCTTTTCTTAGTTTCAAAAATTCCTATGACACTTCACCCTTGTAAAGATAAGGTTAAGAGTAGAGATGATAATTTTGTCCCATCCCGTCCCGAGGCTAAAACAGGGTAGGAGTGGGTGAAATTTTGGGTATTCGTGTGCGGGGCAAGACGAGCGGCTAGCATGTCTAAGTGTTAAATGTTGATAATATAATAAAAAGGTTGATAATACTCATTAGTTGGCGAGCATGGGTATTCGTGGAGGGCACCCGATAGCCTCCATGCCTCCACTCGCCCCGCTCCGCTTAAGTGTTAAAAAATATAATATAAAAGGTTAATTTAATAATCAATAATCAATAATCAACTAACTTATCGAATTAACTTAAATATATTTTAATATAAAAAAAATAAAAATACATATCAATGTTATGGTTTTATTAAGATGTTATGGTTTTATGCCAACGATCATGTTCAAATCCTAGTGGGTCATAATAGTTATTTTATTTTGATAATTATAGATATAATCTCGGTTTGTAAGAGGCTCCTCCCGAAAGTACGGGGCCACCTCGTGACAGGGCAGTCACGGATCCATCTGTCTTGCCCCGTGACCGAGCGTAAGGCGGAGCGGGGATGGATCTATGTGGCGGGGGGACGGATATTGAACTATATGCCCCGTTTTGTCCTGTTGTCATTCCTAGGTGGAGTCCACTACGAAGGAATTACTCAAGCTTCCTTGACTCTTCTCCCATGGGATTCGGGATCCATAATACTTTGATAATAGTTTAAAGTAATGGGTTAACAAGTTTTCTAGTAGTTATGAGTTTAGTAAATTTGAGTAGGTAGATGGCGTGTATTAAATAAATTTTTTTACAAAATAATTCTTTTTATTTCAAGAAAAAATTATTAAACTCATCACTACTAAAAAACTTAGTAGTGATGTTGCACATGGCAGCAACCTAGCAGCAGCATTCCCCCGCTACCTGGTGACGCTAACACGGGAAGGAGTGACACTCTAATGCCCACCAGCCCAACATCGAAAGAACTATGCCGCCTGATCGACGATCTCCAGGCGCACAATCAAAGGTTAACACCCTAGGTCGAGACGTTGAAACAACCTAGGGAGCAACACCCAATCAAATGTGATCATCGCTGCTCGGAGCATGATGAAGACAATCACCTGGAAAGGATCGAGAGCCCGACCTCTACCTTTCGAGATGAGATCTCCCGCACACATCATCATAGAGAGGAGGAGGAAACCAGGGTCACAGAGACCTTTCCTCCCCCCACTATCAACTCGGGACTCTTCGCCGAACACATCATGGCAATCCGTCTTCCTCGCAACTTCAAGTTGTCAACCACGCTCTAGCCCTACGATGACACGGGCAACCCTCTGTGTCATGATTACTTTCCAGATAAATTTTAATGCCAAAGGGACATACAATAATGAAAAGCAACGACGTGGAAGAAAGCACTCCTCCTCCGCGCAGCCACCACACTGGATACATAAACCAAAAATTCACAAAATAACATAACTAAGATACGATGATCTCCTCTATCTCAGCCACTCAAGAACAGAAAGCGGCACAAACACACTTCTCAAGTCATGTTCGAAGTCAGACCTCGTTGCATACTTAGAGCTGGATAGATGAGCAAAAGTCGGCACACTACTAGAGCTCGTCACGAAGTCCTCGGACTTCGACCAAGCTCGGGGGTTGTGGACTCGACTAAGCACTTTGGGCCAGCCAGATCAAGCCCAGAAGCGCCCACACGCATGAACCAAACTCAAATCTGTTGGCCTAAGATTTTCTACCTTAGTCTTAATCTCGGTTTTGAAGATAACAAATATGAAACTAATGGTTCATTAAGAATATCTTTCAGGTTCCATATTAGTTAGCGCTCGATGTCCTCGATCCAAAATATCGGAAGAAATCGGAAAATCAGAAGGATATTGATCGTCGCGCTCGGGTTCATCATGGAATATCTCAAAGTTCGACGTATACACCAAAGACGTATTGGACGAATCCAAAGATCACATGGAAAGCTCTTCAAGTTGATGCTCATTGAAAGTCGAAATCCGAAAATGAAGTGCGTAAGAAGAAGGCTGAAAAAATCAAGTTCAGCCTAGGTTCGGTCGATCGGTCGGTCGACCAAATGGTGTTAAGAATTGGCTGTAGCCTTGTCGGTCGATCGAACGATCAACCGAACGATGCCAAAAAATGGCAGTAGCCATTCGATCGACCAGTCGATCGATCGAAGTTGGCGAAAATTTGGCAAAATGCTATGTCGAACGACCGATCGATCGACCGGCCGAAGCCAAAATGAGGCAGAAGGCGCATCGGTCGACCGGATTACAGATCACATATCGCGCTGTTGGCTTCACTACACCGGTCGATCGGTCGATCGTCCGGACTGCAGATTGATGAAGTTGCGATCTATTCGGTCGATTCGTCGATCGATCGGACGGCGCGAGTTAAGCCCAGAAAAGGTAGCGTTCAGTCGGTCGGTCGGTCGACCGATGATCGATTGAACGATTATAACTGCTAGTTTTCTACCCGTTGAATTGTCGTTCAGCTGAGGGGTTATAAATACCCCTCACTTAACTTCTTTAACATGGTTTTTAGAAAATTTATTGAGCAATTAAGAAGTGATTTGAGCCTTCAAAAAAATTGATTTGTTGTGCCCTGCTCTTTGTCGACATTCTTCCTCGAGCGCCATATTTTCCTCAACTCTGCTGCAACATAAGTTCATCTCTCGGCAAGTTGGAGGCTTGAATGCTTGGGAAAATAGCGTTGGTTTTTTCTTTCGATTCTTAAGCTCTTTTTCATTGTATTTGGAGATTTAATTCAAACTTGTTTTTCACTTGTAATAGCTTGCTAGGTGTGCTAGAGAAACACTTATAGTTAGACTTTGTAAATTTGTGTTTTGCCTAGGTGAATAGGTTTGAGGAGTTCTCAAAGAGGTGAGAATTGTGTCCTCAGTTGTATTCAAAGGGAAATACAAGTTCTATAAAGTACATAGTTGGTTAGAAATTCTTGGTGTAGAACCAAGGTAGTGGAGTAGGCGGTTGGCCGAACCACTATAAATACATGTGTTAGCATTGTGAGTTGTTTGTACTTATTGCTTTATATTTATTGCTTCTGTTTGCTATAAATATCTTGTTTAGCCTAACTAATCAAGAAATGATTAAAATCGAATTTATGCTAATAAATTAGTTAACATACTATTCACCCTCCCTCTAGTGTGCCATTTCACCCAATAATTGGTATCAGAGCGGGTCGTAGATTGTGATTTCACCATCCCTTCTACAATTTATCTCGATCCTAAAATGGCACTAGAGTCGGTAGTATCTTCACCACCTAGGTTCGATGAATCAAACTTTGGTCTTTGGAAGTCTAGGATGTACACCTACATGAAAACTAGAGGCTTTGGTGTTTATAACATGTTAAAATTTGAATACACTTTTTCTAAAATTGACATGCATGATTGGAGTGAACTTGATAAGAAAATATTTCAATTTAATGGAGAAGCTATGAATTGCATATTTTGTACCATACCAAATAGCATTCTTAAAAAAGTAATGCATTGTTCAACGGTTTTTGATTTATGGGCTACATTAAATGTTTTATATGATTATGTCAAAACTGAAGAAATTGACACTTTTAATGAAGGTGGTGATGACAATGGTCACTCATCTACTACTAATCTTAATCTTGATGCCCATAGCTCATCCAGTCAAAGGAGTAGCTCCAAAAGCCGAAAAAGAAAGGTAGTATGTCATGCACGCAGGGAGAAGGGGCATGTAAGAAAAAATTATCCTTTCATGAAGAACAAGGCAAAGAAGAGGTCAAAAGCTTCTACATCATCATCTCATTCAAATGAAGCATCCTCTTGCAATGACTATGAAGCTACTTCAAAAGCTTACCTCATGAGCACCAATGATGAGGTACATTCCTCTCCTTCTAGTCATGCTGATGCAAATGAGAATGTTAGCTCTTCTAGTTCATTCAACATGTCATATGGAGAACTAATTGATGAATGTCAAAAAATGTATGCCTTGCTTATGAAAAAGAACAAGGAAAATAGAAATCTAAGAAGGAAAACTCTAAGCTCAGTTCACACGCACATGCCTTAGAAGTAGAAAATGAAAAATTAAAGACTAGACCCTTTAATTCATGTCATGATAACTTAGAGCTTGAGCTTAAAGCTTTGAAGCATGAAAATGATAATTTAAAAAATGAAAATAACATGTTAAAAACTCAGTTGCATGCATTCAAAAATCTATGAATGATTTGAAAAGTGAGGTTATATTTTTTAATAAGAAAGTAAGTGAATTTAAAAATTCTTCATTTCTTAAAAATAATAGAAATACCTATGTAAAGAATGTCAATGTCTATCATCATTCTCATGTCATACATTCTACCACTAGACCTCATGATTATAAGAAAAAGAATGTTGTTTCTAAAAATGTTCATACCCATCATGTCTCACATGCCAAACATTCTAATAATAAATCTCAAGTCCATAGCCAAAATACAAAGAAATTTAATGGACATTGTTTTTATTGTGCACTACTAGAATATACCATATCAGCAACGCGGATCAGCGACGACTGGAAGAGCCGTCAGAATAAGTCACGGCTTTGCGTCGGCCCAATCGATCGTCGCTCATAGATCATGGCGCGCACGACGCGCGAATTAAAATGGGTTAGTAGCCACGGTTTAGCGGGGGACTCGTAGCCGTTGGTGATGAGAGTAACCAGGCGCGCGAAATAAAATAGATTAGTAGCGACGGCTCCTCTACGCCGTCGGTGATATGCGAAGTCATTAGCCACGGCTGGCTGCGACCGTCGCTTATTATTTAATGCCACAAAGGCAGCGCAAATATATAACCCTCTTAACCAACGGCTCTGCGAGTCGTCGGTGATAATAAAGTTACATATCCACGGTGTTCTGACGGCCAATGCGCCGTCGGTGAAAATCCTTTTTATTTGTGTTCGCGCCCGACCCTTCCTCTTCCTTCTCTACTCGTCGCTGTCGCCGCCGTCCATCGCTACCAAGTTGCCGAGGAGTCGTTGCCTGTTGTCGCCGCTGTCAATCGCCGCCGGTGAACCTTCCGATATGCTCACTTCCTCTCCTCCTTCGTTAAATCCCTACAGCGCCGCCGCCGCCCTTTTCGCCCGCGCTGCCTCTCCGCGCCGGCGTCGACCCGACGTTCATCTCAGCGCCGGCCTCAACCCGACCGGCGCCGCATTGGGGCTGATTACCATCGGCCCCAATGTCGACGAGCAGTAGTCGGCAGTGATGCCGGCTACTGCTTGATTAGGGTTTAATTACCCTAATCAATTACTTAATTAGGGTAATTAATCCCTAATCACAGTTTGATTAGTTTTTTTAAAATTATTTATTGTTAATTTTTAGAAATTAATTGTTAATTAGGTTAATTATTAGTTTAATATTAATTAATTAGTCGCGCGGAATCGTCCACTAAGGACTCACGCCGGAATCGTCCACTTTGGACTCGCGGTCAAATCGTCCTTGATGGACTCGTGCCGGAATCGTCCACTTTGGACTCGTGCGAAATCGTCCACTTTGGACTCGCGCGGAATCGTCCACAATGGATGGACTCATGCTGAAATCGTTCACTTTGGACTCGCGCGAAATCGTCCACTATGGACTCGCACTGACATCCGTAAAGTTAGAAAAAAATCAAGACGAGTTGATATGTTTCACGTATGATCGATGAGTCAAGTTTTAATTTTGCAAAACCTCAGATCCGTTCGGGGGTTGTATGTTCGTGTAAACGAAGTTAATGATCTTTTATTCTACGTACAACCCTTGAATTATCCCTAATTAGACCATTTGGGAGCATAGTTATTTATATTGCACTTAGTTTATTTTTTTTAGTCATTAACTTTATTTTTAAATTTTGGCTTGTATCTCCCTTGTTCTCCGATACGCGCCCAGATGATATGCGTATTCGGAGAACTATAGGGAGATGCTGCCGAAATTTAGAATGAAGTTAATGACTAAAAAAAATACTAAGTTCAATATGAATAACATGAATCCCAAATGGAATAGGATCATCCCACCTAAAGACATTACTTAAAGATATTGCAAACTTTTTGACAAAACATGTCGAGCGATCGAAGTTGGATGTACCGACGAATTCATCGTGAAGCTATAACGGACGAATTTTGAGTAGGCATAACTTACCTCTTAAATTTCGCCTACTCGAATAAAAAATTCTGTATTTAGTATGCCCAGTGCTGTTAATAGTTTATAATTTGCCGCCCTCAATGTGTATGAAAGATGAATTTATCTATCTTTCGATGATTATTCTGGGTCCTATGGATCCTCGCAAAGAAATTGACATATTTCTCCGTCCCCTAATTGATGAACTCAAAACATTGTGGGCTAAGGGAGTTGTCACTTATGATTATTACCAGAAGCAAAACTTTACTTTACGAGCTGCTATATTGTGGACAATCAATGATTTCTCGGCCTATGGCATGTTGTCTGGTTGGAGCACACATGGTCGACTCTCTTGCCCGTATTGCATGGAACACTCAAAATCCTGTAGTCTTGAGAATGGTCGGAAAATTTCCTTCTTTGATTGTCATCGCCGATTCCTACCGTCTAACCATCAGTATCGAAGGAATCGTGACAAATTTATCAAAGGTAGAGTCGAAAGAGATGAGCCACCACCGATGTTGTCTAATGAACAGATGTTAGCATGTGTTCAATTGCTTCCAGATATTACTTTTGGTCGGAATGTAAGAATCTCAAGCTTTGGTCAAACACATAACTGGGTGAAGAAAAGTATTTTTTGGGAATTACCGTATTGGAGTTCATTACTGATTCAGCATAATTTGGACGTCATGCACATTGAAAAAAATGTGTTTGATAATATTTTTAACACAACGATGGATATTTTTGGCAAAACTAAAGATAATGTGAAGGTCCGACATGATGTAAAAATACTTTATAAGATGCCTGAGTTAGAGTTGCAAGAGGTCAACGGACGATTTCATAAGCCAAGGGCGCCGTATGTTTAAATACTCGAGGTCCACGGAACGACGACGGGGGAGCTCGACCATCGGATGATTATTTAAATATCTTTTGTTACCCCGGTCGTGCTTTGTGTTCTCGTTCATCTCGATTCTTAAACGATGAAGAGTACCATTTGGCCTACTTGTACGTTTTACTAAACTGTCCAGAGATTGAGAAGTTCATTGAAATATTTGACATTGAGATGGTGACAAGATACTCAATTTACAGTGATGAGGAATTAGAAAAATTACGGAATCGTGAGTTCCCTAATTGGTTTCAAGCTTACAGCACAGAACACATAGGCAAAATAGATAACCAAATCATTGAGTTTGCTAGCGGACCGGCACGACTTGTACAGTGTTATAATGGTTATTTTGTCAATGAATATAAATTTCACACACTTGAATATTCATCTACAAAAAAGACTATGAATGTCGGGGTCTGCGTCAAAGGGACAACGTATGCTGAATGTGATGTTGACTTTTACGGACTATTGGAAGAAGTCATTGAATTACAATTTTTCGGATGTAAATCAATTTCCCTTTTTAAATGTCATTGGTTCGATACAAGCGATAGGGGCATGAGAGTTCATCCAAAGTATAAACAGTTGGTCGATGTCAATTATAAATCAAAATTAGCTTCAAATGAGCCATTTATATTGGCATCTCAAGCTGAACAAGTATATTATATGCAGTATTCATCTCGAAAGAAAGACAAGGCAGATTGGCGTGTAGTTTGTAAGACTAAAGCCAGAGAAAAAATTGATCCAATAGTTAGAGATAATGAGCCAGCATATGACTTCTATCAAGAAGATGATCCTTCCGAAGTGGAACGAGTTAGTCCAATACTCGAGGATGATGACATCGAGTTAGTTCAATTGGAAATAGAATACGTTGATGAGGACGATAATGAAGTTG
Organism: Canna indica; assembly: GCA_034359265.1. Lineage (NCBI taxonomy): Eukaryota > Viridiplantae > Streptophyta > Magnoliopsida > Zingiberales > Cannaceae > Canna > Canna indica. The sequence goes on from CP136890.1 coordinate 12,540,388, forward strand.
AGGAAGGACAGAATGAAGATGAGGGAGACGAAGAAGAATTTCAAGATTCAGATACAGAAGAATAAGAAGAAGAGTACACGGATGATGATAATGACGATGATGAATAATTGTAAATGTGAAGTATATATTCAATTATTAAATATATCTATTATATATAATCTAATTATATTAAATTTTTACAGCTATGATTCGAGATATCAGTTCTCGAGGAGGCATTCCTCGTAGGACCCCCCGACGATTACCACCCGCCCCACATGTACCCATTGACCCTTCGTCTTCCACCACCATCCCCCCACCCCGGCCACCATCCCCCCTCCTGGTCCGGCCACCATTCCCTCATCTGATCCATCCACTATTCCCCCAGCTAATATGATCACCATCCCCCCACCTCCAGCCATCATCCCTTTAGCCGATCCAGGCCCGTCGACATCGAGACGTAGGCCACGAGGGTCTAACAGAATTCTCCTTCCGCCACCTGAGGGACAACTGCGCAGAATAGTTACTGTGCGCAGAAGAATGTAAGTATATGTATTAATTATTTTTTATAATTTATTTATAATTAAAAATATCATAATATGAATTTATATATGGTGCATATTTGAGCATGAGGACGTCCCCCGCACGATAGCGGGGACGATCCAGAAGTTTATGCACATGGCGTGGCCTACATTGTCTCACGTGCCCCGTGAGCATATAGATTTATTGTGGTGAGAGTTTACGATAAGTATATTTATTAAATTAATGTTAATGTTAAATATTGATCGGTAATAAATTATTATTTTTTCAGGGTCATTATACATGACCGGAGGATCAGACCACTTTTGTGGAGGCTGCATGGGAGCGTGTTGCCCGTGCTCACTATAACGGGCTGCTTCAGCAGGCCCATCGGACCGTGATGAGATGGTTGGGGGCCACACAGATAGGGCAGACTCAGGGACACGCCCCAGAGTGAATTCCAGGCCCTGTGTGGGACCAGTTCGTTGAGCGATGGGATACTCCTGAGTGGCAGGAGGTCTCTCGGACTGTGTCGAGAAACCGCATGTCCGGGGGGACGGCACGGGGGCGCGCCACACTGGTGGCTCCATATCTTTTGCGATGCATGAGCATTGTATGGTATGTATAATTTTCTTACTTTTAATTAAATTATATATTGTGTATAATGATACTAATGTCTAATGTATTTGTTTTCTAATATAAGACGCGCGTGACGGAGGACGGCACCGTCCGACGCTCGTCGATGATGGAGGTGTTTGAGTGCACCCACTATCGTCGACGAGGAGCGGGGGACTACGTTGATAGCATAGCCTCGTATATAATGGTAAGTATTTATATATGTCTATTTGATTTACATAATTTTTATTTATAGTTTATATATATTTAAAATATAAATACGTGTAGGAAACTTATTCGAGGATTCTGATCGAGCGTGGAGGGACACCGGAGGAGTTCGACGCAGGAGCTTGGGTGGAGGCAGCAGGTGGCTTGGAGCACAGCCGTGTTTATGGCTTTGCAGACAGTGGCCATGCACGCGCCGTGCTCGGGCCACTTGGGGCACCGACCCCTCCGACTGCGGGTGAGCGGCCCTCGTCATCCCGAGCGCAAGACCAGAGCCGGATAACGGCTATAAAGTTAGAGCTCACCCAACAGAGACATGCGATAGAGGAGCAGAGGCACGCGATGGAGGAGAGGATGCATGAACAAAGGTTGACGATGGAGGAGCAGATGCAGGAGCAGAGAAGGTCGAATGACGAGTTGAGATAGACGATCCAGAACATGCAAACACTCCTCACTCAGATTGCGTCTCAGTCCGACCTTCTACCTATGATGTCGCAACCGTCGTCCTCCTCAACCCAATCGACGCTACCGACCCAGTCGTTGTCGACTCCACCGCCTCCATCGCCGCCACCGTCGTCGTGAGATTTTGATTAATTGTATTTTGTTTATATTTTGATACTTGGATATATAAATGATATTTTGATAATTGTTTGCCTCTGATTTGAGGCTGAGATTGATGATATTTATGTAAAACTTGTATGTTTGGTTTCAAATGCATGTGTATGATGTTTTCTAATTGTAATATGTGATTGAAAATAGGTTGTAGTCGATATATCATTGTATACAAGAATTTATAAATTTTTTAGTTTTTTCAGTTACAGGATAACATCTTTAGCCACGGTTTACCCACGGTTAATCGTCACTAAGCCGTGGTTGAAAGCCTATCGTAAATGGATGATGGTCTCGGCAGGACCAAATATCACGGTTGCTAATACTATCACCGACGGTTGTGAGCCGAGGCTGATGTGTTGGTATCAGTGACAACACCTAGAGCCGTCACTGATGATTTTAAATCGGTGACAGTCCACGAGGCTGTCGCTGATGATTATGTGTGACGGTCGTGCGCGACCGTCACAAAACATCTGAGACGCGCACATCAGAGATGGTTTTTTGCCACGGTTGACGTCGTCTGTGATATGCATCACCGATGATTTAGCCACGGTATCAGCCGTCGCTGATAACCACAATTATAGTAGTGGTGGTACATATGGGCATGCTATATATGATTGTGTATTTAAGATGAACCCAAGTGGAGTTAAAACACTTTGGGTAGCTAAGCCCTCTAACCCCCAAGGACCCAAAGTTATTTGGGTACCAAAGGTTCTTTGCTCTCTTGTAGGGGGAGCTACCACACAAGGGTAAAGAGAAGTGAGGAGTTGAAGTTGACAGTGGACTCAAATGAGATATCATTCCTTGGTTGCAACTTCAAACCATCATGATGTCATAAGTATGAAAATTGACATCCAGGTATACCTTGGTATCATCTACTATATCCTCTTGATTAAATTATAGTTGGAATTTGATACATGCTTAATGCTCGTCGATTTTTCCGCTTTTGATAAATTTTAAAAAGGTTTTTGATTTTTTTGATTTTCGATCTCTTCGGAGACCTATGTAGCCTGTAATGGGCTCATGCGACCTTGCGATTTTAAATCGTATGCTCATTGTGGTCTTTCGGTTTTCAACCAAAAGGAAGGGTTGGAGATCTTATGTTTCAAATTTTCATATTTTGAGATCTCTCGATTTGTTTTGGTTTCATGACGATTTTACTTGAAACGAATCTTTCACTATCTAGCTTTGGTTAAAATTCTCAAATGAAGATTTTTATTTTCACCTTCGCTATTTAGTTTGATCGCTTGCATATAGCTTTGGTTTCATCTTCTACTAATGAAGTCTACCTGCAAGTTGAAAATGTTAATGGAAGATTATGCTATCATGAAGAAAATTGAAAAGTAATTATGACAAATTTGGCAAAATTCTATTGAAAGATGTATGAGTTTGATTTTGCAAAATCTTAATATAATTCTTGAATATTCATGCTTTAATGATGTCTCTATATACTCATGATTGATATTGTATGACAAATCTATAAAATTTCATGAGTAGGCAAAATTTTGATAACTTAGGCAATTTCATGATATATTAATTGAATGAAACTTGCTCTAGGTTGAAACTCATATTAGATACCTCATTTTGAGTTAGTAGTTGGAAAATATGTTTAGATACACACATGACATGATTCTAGGTGTTTAAACTTGAAAATTCATGTATAGATGAAAAATGTGATAACTAGATCACATTAGGGGACTTAAGTTTGAAAAGTTTGACCCAAGTCAATAAATCGACTTGAACACTTCATTTTAAGTCCAAAATTTATAAACATGTTTAAGAATATGTATGACATATTTTCATGCACTTACAATGAAAACATTCATATGGATATGAATAAAATGACATAGAGGCCATTTCATGATAACATCTTTTGAACCAAATTGACCCAAGTCAATAAGTTGACTTAGATGTCTCATTTTTAATTCATATTTGAGGAACATATTTAGATTTACTCATGTTAGGAGTGCATGGGTTTAAATTTGAAAAATCATAAGTAAATGATAAGATTGACACTTAGCAAGTTTCATGATAACTAGTTTAGTTTTGAATGAAACAATGCTAGGTTGATATCTTGACTTAAGGACATAATTTTTGTTTCAAACTTGACATACACTCTTAAATGACCATTATGTGGTGTTATAAAAGTTTGAATGAAAATTGAACACTTATTTAAAATAACTAAAAATTACGAAAATGCCATTGAAAATTGAGCATTTTAAGTTATTTCTAGAAAAATATAGAAACATTATTTTTATATGATTCTTAAAACTGCACCTTCACTGAAAAATCTAATTTCTTCAGTAAAAATTTTAAAAGTTTTATCAAGAATCTGATTTATAGTGAAATTTTAAAGTTTAATTTTGAAAACTCAAAGTATCACTTACTTAAAATACTCACTTTTCCGATACTTTGATTTCTCATCAAAAACTTCAAATGAAAACTCATGTATATTATTTTGATTCAATGTCTAATATCATTCACACCATTGCTTGAGTAAAATCATTCATAGGAATGATTTTAAAAATTTGAATGATAGCTAGAAATACTCACTTTTTCATTGAAAATAATATATAATGAAATTTGAACTTAGAATTTTTATTTTAAGCCCAAACTTGACTCATATATTTAGACTCACTCATGTTTGATGTCTAGATGCCTAAGTTTGAAAAATATGAGTAGATAGCAAAATTTGATACTTAGACATTTTCACATTTTCATGCTTATTTCAAATGAAATCGTGCTAAGTTGAAATTTTGATCAAATGACATTTGTTTCACCTCAAACTTGATATACATACTTTAAATGACCATATCTTGATATGTTGAAAGTTTGAATGAAATCTAAAAATGTCATGAAAAAGATATGATATTCACGAAAATATCCATACTTGAATACATACATGATTCTTAGTTTTGGATTCTATCTATCATTCCTTGATATCATGTATTGATTAGTCTCAAAATTGATATAATGTTTTCATCCCTTGACTTGGTTGACTTTGGCTTTCATGAAAAATATTTTCTAGTCTCAACCTTGATTTTAATTGTCTTTTCTAGCCCTTTTTGATTGATGTCAAAAGGGGGAGAAAAATATAGGTAAAGGGGAAGAAAATATAGGAAATTTATGCATGTTGATAAGGGAGAAATCCCTTAGTTGATATCTTTTGTGTTTTAATATGTATATTTTCATAAGGATGTTTGTCATCATCAAAAAGGGGGAGATTATTGGCCTAATATTTTCTACCTTAGTCTTAATCTCAGTTTTGATGATAACAAACATGAAACTAATGGTTCATTAAGAATATCTTTTAGGTTCCATATCAGTTAGCGCTCGATGTCCTCAATCCAAAATATCGGAAGAAATCAGAAAATTGGAAGGACATTGATCATCGCGCTCGGGTTCGTCGTGGAATATCTCAAAGTTCGACGTATACACTAAAGACGTATTGGATGAGTCCAAAGATCACATGGAAAGCTCTCCAAGTTGATGCTCGTTGAAAGCCGAAACCCGAATATGAAGCGCGCAAGAAGAAGGCTGAAAAAATCAAGTTCAGCCTAGGTTTGGTCGATTGGTCGGTCAACCGAATGGTGTTAAGAATTGGCTATAGCCTTGTCGGTCGACCGGACGATCAACCGAACGATGCCAAAAAATGGCAGTAGTCATTTGGTTGACCTGTCGATCGACCGAAGTTGGCAAAAATTTGGCAGAATGCTATATCGGTTGACTAATTGGTCGATCGACCGAAGCCAAAATGAGGCAGAAGGTGCATCGATCGATCGATCGGTCTATTGAATTGCATATCATAGATCGCGTTGTTGGCTTCACTGCACTGGTCGACTGATCGGTCGACCAGACTGCGGATCGATGAAGTCACAATCCATTCTGTCAACCTGCCGGTCGACCGGACGGCACGAGTTAAGCCCAAAAAGGGTAGCGGTCGATCGGTCGATCGATCAACGATCGATCGAACAACGATCAATCGAACGACTCTAACGGTTAGTTTTCTACCCGTTGAATTGTCGTTCAGCTGAGGGGTTATAAATACCCCTCACCTAACTTCTTTAACATGGTTTTTAGAAAATTTATTGAGCAATTAAGAAGTGATTTGAGCCTTCAAAGAAATTAATTCGATGTGCCATGTTCTTCGTCGATATTCTTCCTCAAGCGCCACATTTTCCTCAACTCTGCTGCAACATAAGTTCATCTCTCAACAAGTTCGAGGCTTGAAGGCTTGGGAAAAGAGCGTTGGTTTTTTCTTTCGATTCTTAAGCTTTTTTTCATTGTATTTGAAGATTTAATTCAAACTTGTTTTTCACCTGTAATATCTTGCTAGGTGTGCTAGAGAAATACTTAGGGTTAGACTTTGTAGATTTGTATTTTGCCTAGATGAATAGGTTTGAGGAGTTCTCAAAGATATGAGAATTATGTCCTCAGTTGTATTCAAAGGGAAACACAAATTCTATAAAGTAGTTGGTTAAAAATTCTTGGTGTGGAGCCAAGGTAGTAGAGTAGGCGGTTGGCTGAACCACTATAAATACGTGTGTTAGCATTGTGAGTTGTTTGTGTTTATTGTTTTATATTTATTGTTTCTGCTTGCTATAAATATCGTGCTTAGCCTGACTAATCAAGAAACGATTAAAATCGAATTTAGGCTAATAAATTAGTTAACATACTATTCACCCTCCCTCTAGTGTGTCATTTCACCCAACAAAATCAAGCTAAATGCCACTTAGCCATGGGGGTTCTATGCCGATCTTACAAGGACACACACGTTCTTCATTAATTACAATATATTCATCAGTAATGAATCCGATATTTTTTGGATCAGTCTCGACTCATTCTGAGCATATCCCCACGAGATTCGAGGAGGCATCATCACTCGAGACATCTCTAATCCTGCACTATATACAAACACGATGCTCATCGAGTATACTCCTAATTCTAATTCTATATTTATCACATGGAATTTTATCTTATTTGAGCGTCGAAGTGTCTTTACCGGTGCCTCTGTTGGAGTCGCACCAGATCAGGAGACGCATCAGGCAACGACATTTCGATTTCATGCAAAAACATAAATCAATATGCATATATATTTAAATCTTTTCATACAATTATTCAACTTCGTATATACCAACTTAGAAGATTTGAGAGTTATTTTCTTTCTATTTTTTAACCATTTATTTAATAAAATTAATATTTGTATAAACTTTTTTCATTAAATGTAAATAATTTTATAGTTGCTATCAAAATTGAATATCACACCGTCAATCCATGTCGCACATGTTACAAGCATTAATTGGCGGGTGCACGTCTTCCTCTCCATTCTCAGCTGGCAAAGACATGTTCCACCGCCACGGCGCCACGGCCAACTCTCAGCCTCGCCGCCATGAGAGTTCACTTGCATGCTGCTGCTTTATTTAATTGCATCCGCTATATATCTCAATTATGAATTATCAACCATTAATGATGCCTTAACTAATATTTAATGTTATATATATATATATATATATATATATATATATATATATATATATATATATATATATATATATATATATATATATATATATATTATAGCGATTCCCCACTCTAGGAATGTCAACGGGGCAGAACGGATACGGAGAGTGCCTACCCACTACCCGCCCTGCGAAATAAACGGATATTCGCTACCCGTTTATTCTTCGTGGGTATCAAAAATAGATACTCATTTAATTACTCGCGGGGGGACGGATACCCACGGGTATTGGCGGGTACCCATGACACTTTAAAAAATATATAGATTATAATATTTTAATAACACTTTAACTATTAAAGTATTTTGATAATAACTTCAAAGTATAATAACATCATCATAAAGTTTCAAAACATAAAGTATATGGGTATTGAATTAGGTTAGAGTTTTTTTAGTATATGTATCGAGGATAATATTGTAATTTAGTAATTTTCGCGGGAAACGGTGGGTACTATAATACCCGTACTCGCCCCATATAATAAACGGGTAAAAAAATTGCCCGTAAAATCCCCGCGGGTAGAAAATTACCTCTCATACCTGTCATAAACGGGTAAATACTCGCGGGTACCTGCCTAAATGGGTAATATTGTCATCCCTACCCCATTCAGAGAACAATGTATGTTTTATTCTCAAAAACAGAATGTATATTTATTTATTTTTTTAAATAAAAAAAAAAGTAAATACTCATATATTCAGATTATCCTTCATAAACTATTTTCAATTGGTTCGATCAATTTTAAATAAGTTCAAAAAAATTAATCCTAAATTCATAATAAAATTATAAAAAATCTAGTATTCATAGGTAAATCACTTTAATAACTTGTATCAGAAAAATAAATTTCTTAGAGTTGAAAATTAATTTTATTTCATCATTTTCAACTTGTTCAAAAATGATCAAACCAGTTAAAAATTGGCCGAACTAATTTAAAATGATGAAAAAAATTGATTTTCAACTCTAAAAAACTTATTTTTATTAATACAAGTTATGAAAGTGATTTACCTATAAATAATAATTTTTTATGATTTTATTATGAATTTAAGATAAATTTCTCGAACATATTTAAAATCGATCGGACCAATTGAAAATAGTGGGAAAAAATAATTTTTAATTCAAAAAAACTTATTTTGCTGATATAAATTATGAAATATCTATGAATAATATATTTTTATGATTTTAGTATAAATTTAGGATGATTTTTTTGAATATATTTAAAATTGGTCGAATAAGTTGAAAATAATATGTAGAGATATTACAGGTATATAAATATTTATTTTTTAATTTAGAAAAAAAATAAATAGTGATTTTGATTTTGAGAATAAAGATATATTTTATTCTTTTAAAAAAAATCGCTCATATATATATAATAGACGGTGACGGAGGCACGTGAATAACATCTCTTAACACATGGAGTAGGTTTTGACTTTTGAATTCCAAGTCTGAGTAGAGATTTTTTTCAAACTACTTCTGACTCTCGTGACATTATTAAGACTCCTTCCTACTTCCAAATTAATGCGGTTCCTTTGAAAAAAGTATCGCTATATTCATCTCTTAACGGGGGCGGATCCACACCGGGGTCAAGGGATTAACATATACTGGGTTCCTCTGAAATTTTTCAAAACAAATATATTAAATATAATTTAGTATTTAAAAAAAAATTAGATATATAAAATCAAGTTCACATACTTTAACTAATTTATCTATAGTTTGGTGATTAGTATTTATTTATTTTACTTATATATCTAGGTTCAAATCTCTTCATCATTTTTTTTACGTGCATTATTTACTTCTTTTTTTTAATGATTGAATATAAAGTTAAATTTTTTTATAAAAAAAACTTTAAATTCTTCTCTATTAATTTTCAACTTAAATCCAAAACTTTCTCTATTAGTTTTTATAGTGAATCCAAATTTTTTCCATTATTTTTACCTCTAAAGCTCTCGTACGTGTTGATTTCATTCATAATACATCTTTGTATGCTATCATCTATACTCATATAATTAAGTTGTACAAACTTTTGTAGATGAGTTATTTAATATATGCTAGATCTCAAGGCGAGCTTAATCAAGCTTGTTCACGAGCTCAATTGAGTTTAATAGAATTTGAGCTCACCTTAGCTTGATCTCGAGTCGAGCTAAATCAAGATCGAGAAAAATAAACGAGCCTAACGAGCTAAGCTCGAGTATAACTCAAGCTGAGCTCAACCCTAGAGAGAGAAGCTCGATCAAGGTCGAACACATGCAAGCTCGACTCGGCTAGACTCGAGTACACGCCTATGAAAGATTTCTCTTTTAAGAGTGCAATAACATAATTATTTTTATTTGAAGACTTTAGCAATATTTTTCGAAATATGGACATAGATAAATAATTTTTAACTAGTCATAAAGTTGTGATTTTAATTAAAAATTTAAAGTTAAACAATTAAAAAAATATATATTAAATTTTTTATATTTTAAATTGCCCCAGCCCCTTGGTTAAAGTTCTGCGTTTGTCACTATCTCCTAATATATATTAGGAATTTCTCAAATTCAATTCGAATAGGAACCTCAAAATTATGATCATATCTTACTGAAAAAATTGATAAAATTTCAACAACAAAAAATGGATAATTCATGAAAAATATTATAACTTAATATGAAGCATGTGAATTGTCAAATCTTTTGTTGTACAGGAGTTTCGCCTGAAATAAGTGAAACTCTTGTACAATAAAATATTTGATGATCTATGTGCCTCGTGTCAATATTAATTATAACATTTATAATGAATTATTAATTTTTTTTTGGAATTTTATTAATTTTTTTAGTGAGATATTATCATATTCAAGAGTTTTAAGTACAACAAAAATTATGATGATTTGTGTGTCTCATATCAAGTTTTAATAAATTTCATGAATTATTCATATATTTTTAAAATTCTATCAAATTTTAAGTAAGATATGATCATGTTTAAGAGATTTGGTGTTTAAGAGTTTTGGTAAAACTCTTGTACAACAAAAAGATTTGATGATCCGCATGCGCATCATATCAAGTTATAACATTTTTCATGAATTATTTTTATTTTTTAAAATTTTATCATACGACCATATATATAAGAATTTTAGTGAAATTTTTGAATTGTTCATGAGTTTTGGTGGAACTCATGTACATCGAATGATTTGATGATCCGCATGTCTCGTATTAGTTATAATATTTTTCATATATTTTTAGAATTGTATCAAGTTTTTTTTAATGAGATACAAACATATTTAAGAATTTTAGCGAAACTCTTGGATGACCGGGTAAAAAAATTACTATAACATGAAATAAAGTGTTTTTTCACATTTCACTCGGGTTTTGAGATTTTTGGGATTCCTATTCTGGGATCAGAAAATTTCCAGAAAAATTATTCGGGATTAAGATATATATAATATGTACCAGATCATGTAATGAAACAATACTTAAGTCTCAATTTCTTTTAAAAAAAGAATGATGTCTCAATTTTGACCCCTTGATTAAAGTGCTTCCATTGACCGGGAATATATTCGGTCTATACACAATTGACATTAATGTATAATTAATGATCAAATGACATTACAAAAGAATATATATACCTACTCTCTCCTTGAAGCAAATTAATTAAACTACACGTATATATTGCAGAGACTCAGAGAGCATGTAGTTAATCTTCATGGAGGGCAAATGCCACTTTGATTGCTAGAGTTATAATGGGTGCAACCCGAGGGCCCCGACGGAGTTACCGGTCCCCGCAGCCCTTGCAAGAACAGCCGGATGTTCTCCGGCGCCCACCAGTCTCCTCCCAGTGGCCTGGCCGCTGTGAGAAGGTGGCAGCTCGAGAACACCAACACAAGAACCAGCAGCGCTGCGAAGCGAATTTGAGCCATCGATGGTAATTAAGTGAGGCAATGAACCGAACACCTTGTCGGTGCTTTTGCTTGCTCGGAAATGGTAGTGAAGAAAGCTGGAGATCCAAGTGAGGGTATTTAACTATTTATAGATATATGGGGTGAAGGAGACCTCAACCTGGAGTTTCCTATGCGGTACGTACGTGGACTTTGACGGCGCATCGCCATATATGTCACCAAGACACCAGCAACAACGCGGCTTCGTGGTCTTCCTTCCCAGCCTTCATTCCTGCTCGCCGAGGTTTGAATTGATTGAAAACACGAGACGAGGTAATTAATTAGCTAGTCTGCATGCTTCAGACTAATTGACGTAGGTAGAGCGTTAACGTCGTTGACCTATTATTACCGGGAGCTGATGCATGCCGGCAGGAGAAGTCATCGTTCAAATGCTTGACGTAACACTTTCTTGATCAGGTGGAGCCAACGAGAGTATATCTATTTTTGTTCTTTAGTTATCAGCTATTCTCCTGGAAGAAACAACGACATACTTTTATTCTCAAAAACAAAATCTCTATTCATTCTTTTTTTCTAAATCAAAAAAGTAAATATATAAATAATATATATATATATATATATTAAAGTCTCACATTGATTAAAAATATGATCAAGATGATTTTTAAATAATTTGGGCAATTCTCTCATCATGAGCTAGTTTTTGGGATGAGTTAGGCCAACTAATTTCTTAACAATCTAAATTATCCTCCACAGATAATTTTTAACGGATTCGACCAATTTTAAACAGGTTTAGAAAATTTATCTTAAATTCACAAAAAAAAACTATTATTCATATGTAAATTACTTTCATAATTTGTATCAGTAAAATAATTTTTTTAAAAATTGAAAATCAATTTTTTTTCACTATTTTTAACTGGTTCGATCAATTTTAAACAAGTTCAAGAAATTCATCCTAAATTCATAATAAAATCACAAAAAAACTATTATTCATAAGTAAATCACTTCGATAATTTATATCGGTAAAATAAATTTTTTAGTGTTGAAAATTATTTTTTCTTCACCATTTTCAACTAATTCATGCAATTTTAAATTGGTTCGGCAAAATTTGCATATGTATGGTCTTTTTAAACAAAATGGGTAAATGAAAATTATATATACCCTTTGCTTCAGCAAGTTAATTAATTAGAAAATCAAATATATATAATGCACATTTTACTGCAAAATGTATAATCACCAATATAGGAACTATTTTGTCAGCTACCATGTACAAATGAGTATGAGTAGTTAAAGACTCCTAGTATATCTGAATGATTTATTTATATTATGCATTTTAAATTATTAGTATTTTAATAGATTTACTTAAAATTTAACTTTGAAATAGAAATATTTATCAATTATTAATTTCAAAAGTTAACGATGGGATATTATATATATCATCTTACACTACTAGAAATATATTCTTCAGCAACAGCTATCAGCAACGGCTGCTCAAGCCATTGCAATTTCCAACGACATTCTTACGGTCGCTCGGGTCGTTGTAGATGTGTTGCATCTGCAACGGCTTTGTTACGTCCGCTTGAGCCGTTGCAGATGTATAATCACATTAGCAACACTTAGTTACGGCTACGGCATTTGTCACACTTGAGCCGATCGCGCGCCCGTGACGCGAAAATAAAATACTTATTAGCAACGATTTTCTAACGGACAAGTGAGTCATTGCTTATGATGTTACTTATCAGCAACGGCTTTCTAACAGACGAGTGGGTCATTGCTGATAAGTTTATATAGGTCGACAGATTGCGCCCGCCCCTTCCTCCTCCTTCTTCCTCTTCCTGCTGCTATCGCCGCCTTGCTCCCGTCGCCGACGCCGCCGCCCCGTCCTCGACCATTGAATCCAATCGCCGCCATCGTCGCTTGCTCCAGGTAAGTCTCGCGCCATGCTTATTATTCCATTCACCGTAGATCCAACCGAAACCCTATATTTAGGGTTTCGATCGGCGGCTGAATCATTGTCCAATGTCCGGACACTGGATGCCGAACACTGAACTCCAGCACCGAAAATAGATTAATTAATGGTTGATTTCTAGATTAATTATTAGATTAATTTTTAGGGTTTAGATTAATGTTATGTTTTATATTAATGTGTAGATTAATGTTATGTTAATTAATTAAAATAAATATTATGTTTTAGATTAATATTTAGATTAATATTAATTAGTCCAAAGTCGTCCTCAGTGGACTCGCGCTGGAATCATCCACTTCGGACTCGCGCCGGAATCGTCCACTATAGACTCGAACTGACTCGAAACATTTAGAAAATAACCATCCCTCCGACGAGTTGATACGTTTCACGTACGCATCAACGAGTCGGATAAGATTTAGCAAAATCTTAGATCCGTTCGGGGATTGTATGTTCGTGTAAAATAAGTAGATGATTTTTTATACAACGTACAACCCTTGAATTGTCCCTGATTGGACAATTTGGGAATATAGTTATTTGTATTGCACTTAATTTTTTCTTTTAATCGTTAACTCATTCTAAATTTCGACAGCATCTCTCTTGTTCTCCGATACGCGCCCAAATGATATGCATATTCGGAGAACTGTAGGGAGATGCTGCCGAAATTTAGAATGAAGTTAATGGTTAAAAGAAATACTTAGTGCAATATGAATAACATGAATCCCGAATGGAATAGGACCATCTTACCTAAATACATTAACTGAAGAAATTGTCATTGATTGACAGAATCATGTCGGACGATCGAAGTTGGATGTATCGATGTCTTGATCGTGGAGCTTTAACGAATGAGTTTTGATTAGGCGTAACTTACTTCCTAAATTTTGCCTATTTGAATCATAAATTCGTTAGCGTCGGTGAAAAAATCCGATGTCTGTGCCACATTTGCTTGAATGAACGATTTTTGGATCGAAAAACTATCACTCTGCATCTATATAGCAAAGGATTTGCACCAAAATATTTTCTATGGACTTACTCTTGCTGTTGATCCTCCTACTGCTAATCCTCCTGCCGATGACACTGCTGAGGCTAGTTCATCCAGACTTAGGCGGTCATGCGGCCGAACAGGTGGCAACCTCCACCAGCCACAATATCACGTAGATTCATTAGTGTAATTGGGGAGTGGTAATATATCATGAATTATGAATTATTACAAATTCATTATATCATAATATAATATTGAACTTTATTTTTGTTGTGCAGGTTCGAGCAAGAGGATGTGCCCGGGATGATATCTTATAAAATTTGACGATACATGTATGGGGCATGACCCACGTGGTCTCACGTGTCCAGTGAGCACGTCGACATGCTATGACGCGAGTTTGAGGCACGTATTAATTTTTTTTATACATGATGATTAATATTGGTGCTGATATTATTATTTTGCATGTTCTCTATACATGGGTTGAGGACCAGAGGTCCTTCATTTACGCTACCTGAGAGGCTATTTTCTGACAGAGGTACAACGGTCAGCTGGGGCAAGACCGGTCCCAGGTGATGGCCCGAGCTGGGACCACAAACATCGCGGAGACTCAGGGATACGGCCCCGATTGGATTACTCCAGATATATGGGACCAGCTCGTGGCATCATGGTCGACGAATCGATGGCGGGAGATTTCTAGGACTGCGGCTAGAAACCGCATATCGAGGGGAGGAGCGCGTCACACTAGCAGCTCTATTTCATTTGTAGTGCATCGTATGGTAAGTATTATACCTTACTTTTAATTATATATTTTATTTGTTACTATGTGTACTAATTAATGTATTTATTTTGTAAATGTAGACGACGGTGATGGACGACGGGACTGTCCAACGACCCTCCCCGATGGAGGTGTTTGAGCGGACTCACCGTCGAGTACATGGGACAAGGGAGTACATTGACAACTGCGATGCATACATTATGGTAAGTATATTTGTTTAAATTATTTATTATTTATTTATAATTTAAGTAGGGAAAATATGAAACAAAAAATTAAACTCGAGTAGGAGACCTACACTCAGACGGTGATGCAGCGCGAGGGCACCCCCGAGGACTTTGACGCAGGAGTGTGGGTCGAGGCGGCAGGTGGCTGGGACCACGGCTGCGTATATGGATTTGCAAATAGTGGTCATGCGCAAGCCATGCTATGGCCACTTGGGGCACCAACCCCTCCGGTCGTTGGTGAGCGGTCGTCCACCTCCAGGTCTAGTTATGATCAAAGTAACAGGATAAGGACACTGGAGGAGACGGTCGCGCATCAGAGTGAGATGATGGAGCGTCAGAGTCAGATGATAACGGAGAACCATGTTATGCTACGCAACATGTCGGGTCATACCGGAGCAGGCATCTCTTCGGCATCATCTGATCCATCGTCCTCGAGTTAGTCCACACCGGTGTACACCCAAGCACTCCAGACCCCATCATATAATAATCCAGACCATCCTCTATCATCGTCGTGAGATTTTATTATTTTGTTTAGATATTGACTTTGTTACTTGGATACTACTTGATTGACTTATTTTGTTTGGATATTGATACGATAGTTTTGAACTTAAAGTTTTTATATGATTGTGGATAATTATAAATATAAATATAATTGTTTTGATATATATTTGGGTATATCTGTGATGTGTATGTGAATGGATGTGTGTATGGGTGTGTGAGTTATGTATCAGGTTAAATGTATCAATGTATTAAT
The DNA here is from genome assembly GCA_034359265.1 of Canna indica. Lineage (NCBI taxonomy): Eukaryota > Viridiplantae > Streptophyta > Magnoliopsida > Zingiberales > Cannaceae > Canna > Canna indica. The sequence continues at coordinate 12,556,396 of CP136890.1, forward strand.
GAAAATTAGAAATTTTAAAATTTTCGCATCATCAACAACGGCTTTCCCACGGCTGTCCGTGGGAAAGCCGTTATTGATAGTGTATCGTATTTTCTGGGCCGAGCCATTGCTGATGTCCTACAACAACGGCTTTGCAACGGACTTTCACTAACGGCTTTGCCATGGCGGTAGAGCCGTTGCTGATGCAAGTATCTACAACGGCCCGCAGGCCGTGACAGAACCGTTGCTGATACTTTTATTAGCAACGGCCGCTCGGGCCGTTGCTGATCCGTTGCTAAATTATCAGCAACACGAGTTTCTGCAACGATCGCGTTACAACGGGTCGGGCCGTTGCAAGTCATTGCTGATGCTTATTATTCTAGCAGTGTTACAAACAAAGCCATATAAATATATTTACTTATCACCAAGAAATGATCAATTAAAATATTTATTATTGTTGTTGTTGTTGTTGTTGTTGTTGTTGGGATCAAATGGAAACTCGAGCAAGACTAGGTTGAAATTAATCATTAGTGAACTTAATTGCAAACAGGGCCAAAGGGGGGCTAATATTTAAAAGTACGAGGATTAAAATAAAAAAATTGAGTAAACTACGTGGATTAAAATTAAAATTCGAATGACTTATGAGGACTAAAATTAAAATTTGAGTAAACTATGAAGGCTAAAACCAAAATTTGAATAAACGCACTAAAATTGCTTGTGAAGCATGAATCAATTTTTATGATATGATGCAAAACGATTTCACAATCTACAAAGTAGGTATACATATATTAGATACTTAGAACGCTCATATAAAAATTTAATTCTCCGACACTTGACACACCGACCTTAACTCAATTGGTAGAACGGGGGACTCTAGTTGATTCAAACATCCTTAGGTCACTGGTACAAATCTAATAGGTTGGATTATGAAAAGTTATAAAAAAATTTCTTCTCAATCCATCTTCTCCAAATATAGGGAAACTCATACTTTTATTCTTCATAGTTTACTCGGATTTTGGTTTCAGTCCTCATAGTTTACTCGGATTTTGATTTCAGTCCTCATAGTTTACTCGAATTTTGATTTTACACCCCGTAGTTTACTCAAATTTTTATTTTAGTCCCCATATTTATATAGTGTGTTTTAAAGGATCGTCATTTAATTTGTCCACGTCAACAATATGTTTTGTCAGCAATTGTTAGCCACGTCAACTTCATATAACGCCGATTATGTCTCAAGTGACGGCAGTGACCAACTCCTAAATGAAAATATAGTGTGAAAATTAAAATCAAAATTTTTAAACTATTAGACTAAAATCGAAATTTGAGTAAATTATGAGTACTAAAAGATTATTTTTCCTTTTTTTTTACAAATATGTTTTAAACTTTAAAAGCACTTCGACGATGCATTGCTAAATGGAACCTTTGCCTGTACTTTTATTTTTTTAAAAAAATGTTTATTTTTATCATATATAATTAATCTTAGTAATTATAATTTTGTCATAATTTTAAATGTTAGCCCATACTGATACACAACAACAACAACAATAAAACATTATAAATTTAATTCTAACTATTTATGCCTCATTTAGTACCTATTTTTAAATATCTATCTTATCACAAAATATCTTCTAAAAAACGGATGACTAACAGGCCAGCTCGTTGAGGCGCATAAGTTAACGGGTCATGTTACTACTCTTCTTCTTCTTCTTCTTCTTCTTCTTCAATCTTAGATTAGAAATTAAAAAGAAAGGAATCCTAATCCTCTACTACCGCTCGTTCTTTCCTGTCGAATATGATCATTCTAGCTCAATAGTAATTGATATGTCCTTTTTATTATCATGCTAATAGGTTTTGCCGGATGTCCCGTTAATTTATGTGTATCATGCCGGGTCGAGGGTCTCAAATCCTAACTTTTATCAGATCGTGTTGGACCAATCCAACCCCGGCACGATCTGCCATCTCTAACGGTCATGGATTAGCCAAGAATCTAACTAGTACAATAATAATAAAAAAAATTTATATGGCAAATACAATGTCATATTTTGCTATCTTCATGGAATTAAAAGAAAACCACGTATTCATTTTCATTTCTGAAATGAAAGTCTTATCAATTTTTGATGGGACTTCCATTTTCACAATTTCTATCCCTTGAGAATTTCAATTCTTATGCTTTTTGTTTCCAAACACATAAGGATTTAATATAATAATGAAAATGAAATTTCATTTTTCATACTTTTTATTAAGGAAAATTAGACAAAAAAATCACAATGTTTGCAAAATTTTACGTTCTACTCAGGATTTTAAAATTCGCATGTAAATGCATAACGTTTACATTCGTTTATGTCATCTACCAAATCATCAAGCGTCGTCTCAACTTAGCTGATGCGGAAGAAAACAGTGTTTATGTGGCTGATGGCTTCATACATGACCTACTTAGTTGTGGGCCTGTTATTTATATATATATATGGTCCAACCTTATTTTCTATCTCTTCTCTTCTTCTTCCCTACTTCTTCTTCTGCCACCGCCACTACCAAACCCAGAGAGGTGTACACCGACGCCGCAGGCATCCAAACCCAGGCGCTCGTTGTTAGGCTGCCCAAAGCCGTGGGCGACGACGGCAACCACTTGGTTGGTCATCTTGGTTCCTTGAAGTACCTGTCGTCGTCTCCCAGAGCTTGCGTTCCAGGCCATCTTGGTTGGTTCAAACTCACCACTGCGGACGACTCACGGCTGTCCGCGCTGATCCGCGCCTCTCGATGACACTCGATGGAATCGCACTTGAACGACGCCACCGGCGAAGCGCCCTTATCGAACCGGAGCAAGTTCCTGCGCTCGTCGACGGCCAAGGTTGGGAAGAAACACCGATCGTGGGCATCAATCTAGGCAATGGAATTCGATATCCCAATTTCCATGTTGACCTACGACATCGTGAGAAAGTCGAAGACGTAGGAGTAGGCGGCGATGGGGAGTTCGAAGGCGATCTTCCCAGCGACAAATTCACTGCGTACGTAGGGCATCAAATACTGCAGGCGTGAAGTCGATCCACGACCCATTTCGAAAGAACAAGATCTTCGTCGGAGCTGATCTACTCTTGAAATTTTTGAACTCCCTGATCAGTGTATTACTATTTGATCGCTGGAACTGGCACGACAACGCCATTTCCGCATGCTCGAGCTTGACGTCGGTGTCGATCAAGAAATCAGCGTCGAATGGGGGTTAAGGAACTCTTTTGAGGACGAACCGAGGGTCATGGGCAGTGTGGAACTACCTCCTCACCCTGCTTGGAGCCTAAGAATAGATAATAAAGGGGCAAGATTACACTCACTGCAGACTGCAGAGGGCCATGCTTTCAACATCTCAACTACAATATTCCTCTGGTACACTGTCAAGCGTCGGCTTCCAACCCCTGGCTCGGTTGGGGCTTTAACTGCACACTTTGACTCCTCGTTCCAGCGAGCTCAGCATGTTCTCTAGTGCGCTCTCGTCACCGTCGGCAAGCATTGACAACAAACCGAACTAAGGGCTTGGAGCCCAAGAACAGGTTCGATGATTGCGGATAGCTCTTGGGCATGTAGCCCTTTGCACGCCGCGCCTCTTGGGTGGAGCAGGTTCGTCGGTGTGGGCAGAGCAGGTTCGTCGGCGACATTGGCCGTCTCATGGTTCATCCTTTCATGACCGGAAGTCTTCTCCGGCAGGAGAGGAGGTAGTGGTGCAAGGTGGTAGTGGCGGTGACAAAAGAAGAAGAGAAGAGAGAGAAAATAAGGTGCGACCATATATATATATATATATATATATATATATATATATATATATATATATATATATATATATATATATTAATAACGGGTCCACAACTAAGTAGGCCACGTATGAAGCCATCATCCATACAAGCAACGCTTTCCTCCACGTCAGCAAAGTTGAGACGACACTTGACGATTTGGTAGATGACATAAACAGATGTCAACGTTGTGCATTTACAGGCAAATTTTGAAATCCTGGGTAGAACTTAAAATTTTTGTAAACCTTGTGATTTTTTAAAATCTAAATTCCCTTTTATTAATTGCAAACAACCCGTAAGAGATGAGAAAAAAAAACTAAGCCTCGGAGAATCGACAAATGTACTAATCTAATATATTGTTTTGAAAATAAGATCAAATAAACTATTTCAATTAGTTTAACCTCAAAAAGACATTTGATTAAAAAAATTGGTTTAGATTTAGATGGACATCACCTAGATTTTATAAATTAACTATTGGTCTTCATGTTTCTACTTCAACCCTAGTTGATCAAAAAGTTGAAAAAAGATCTCTTTCTCCAAATTATGACCCGTGCTTGGAGAATACGATTCCCTTGTTTATCCATCTATATTACTAGCTAGGCTTTTGAGTTCATATATATCTTTGTATTTTTTAAAGAAAAAAATCATATCTCTATTTAGAAAAATTAATTGTTTTGATCTTGTTAGATATCCACTGTAAATGGATATTGAAGAAAAGAGATCAAGTTGATGATGAGATATCACCTACCTGACAAACTTGCATGAAGCAATTACCAACCACAACTATTTCAAGGCAAGATAGAATGGATTCTTGCCTTCTTATTCACCTCTTCGCCTTCCTTTTCCTTTTTTGTTCTTTCATCAACCATTACCTCACAAAGCCTAAATAGCAGCACATCCATTGTTGCTTCATGCATCTTTAAGCACAGAATCAAAAACTTTCCCCCTTTGGCCTTTGCACTTTGCAGCAGAAGCCTCTCCACCAGTCATCACCACCCTTTCACTTTCTTTTCTCAAATGCCTTTGCAAGAGAATAAACAAATTAATGCCAAATTGACCTCAGAGAGGTATTTGATCTTTGCTTGATAGCTTTAAGAACCTCATCACACCCAATTCATCATTATGTTCTTGATGCTTGTATAAATTATTTATCCTTGCTAAGTACACTTTGGCTTTTCTTGGTTGACCTTAATAACTTAGCATCTGTCAGTACAGATTTGAAAGTAAATTGCTATTTATCTATCAATCATGAGAGGATGTGTCATCATAGCACGAAGTCTCAACTTTCAAGTAGTCTTTTTTTTTTTACCAAAAAAAGAAAGCTATATTAAAATGCAGCGAGAGCCAGCATCAAAAAAGATCAAACAACAAAATGCCCTCTAGCTCCGGAGGCCGGATGGAGGGCCAAACCAGTCGATCCTTACAAATCCTAGCATGATTTGCTGCTCAATGGGCAACTTTGTTTTCCTCTCTAAAACAAAATAAAAAGTTCAAGCAATTACAACTTGACTTTAAAACCAAAATATCCCTAATAATGGGATCAATTTCCCAAGGTGGGGAAATCTCATTGTTGAGAGCGGAGATCAAAATTTTTTAGTCGGACCCGACCACAGAGTTTGGAAGGGCATGCTCAACCGCAAAGTGAAGTCCATCGCGAACCGCCAAAGCTTCTAGCACCGAAATGGAGTCTTCCTGGTAGGAGGATCCTCCTCCTGCAAAAATTCAAGTAGTCTTTTTCATTAATGTGTATATAATATGTACCTAATCTTGCAATGAATTATTAGGCAAGCATGTTGAGTGAGGATTCCAAGTCTCTTGTCAAGTACATATATCAGGAGCCATGAAAGCTATAGCATGACCATAGTGATGAAGAAGCCTTGCTTCTTTGACCTGCTATTTCTTCTCCTTCTCTCATTGCAGTTAAGGGGAATGTTGTCTGGCTCGAAGCCATTGGAGAAAAGAGCAGCTTCTTGATCCTTGCCTTGCTTTATCTGAATGGATCCGGACCAGGCTTCATTCCCCTCAACTCCTGGAATTGAACTGGAAGATAAATCTCTTATCTCTGAGTGATTGGATGGTTTTGATGATGATCCTTCTCAACAAGTGAGTTCATATATTTTAGTTGCTCTGTTTCTGTGTATAAAGCATTAAAATTTTACACATTTGTCTGAAGAAATTGTTTTGGTAAGTTGACAATGGAGAATGTTTTAGAGAGATGTGCTGGGAGTGTCTTAGCTATACCACAAAGCTTTCCTTTATATGAGATCTGAGGCTTTCACTTTATCATGCAAGACTGGAAATCTGGTGATGCTTTGATTTCCTTCTTTCTTTTGTAAGAAATTTGACATTATCCGTGTGATTTATCATACAACTTTAAATCACAGCAACAGCAAAAGAGTTTGCGCCGAATTTGCTCAAGATGAATAATAAAAGACACTTACACTTCCAATTGTGTAAGTTGGGTAGAAACATGATTATTTCTTGCACATTAAGGGTCATCACTTGTTACTAGATAGCTTGAAGTAGGAATACATATCTCATGGAGCAGATATTCAGCTTTGGAAAGAACCTTGGTGTGGAAGCACCACTTTGGCGGAAACTTTTTCACACCTATTCCGCTTTGCCGCGCAACTATTTATTCACAATGCTAATGCTAGAATTTTGGACAGTGAGGGTAGATTTCAATGTTAGAACATTAGTTTCACTACCTACATTGATATCTAGATGTAGCAATTGGCAAGAAAGCTTGAACATGTTCAAGACAATAGAGGGACTGACATAATACATTGGAGATGGTGAAGCACAATGATCTTCAGCACAAGGTCTCTCTATCAAATTTTGGTATACAAGGGCATAGAAGACAACCTACAACAGTTCATTTGGCAATGGAAAACACCTCCTAAAATTGCCATCTATGGTTGGATTTGGAAGCGCAAACGACTACTCTTACGGACTGTTTTGGCTAGCCGCGAGGTGATCTCCACAACCACCAACTGCCTTTTCTGTGTTGGGAATGAAGAGACCCACGATCATATCTTCTTCGACTGTAGTTACACTCAAACTGCTTGGAGTCTTTTCCTCAACCAACTGGACATTCCTTTCTACCCTACCCACAGCTTATTTTTCAATAAGGGGAATGCTCCACACTCTGAAACGAACCTTAAGAAAGCGAGGATCCTGTTGGTGTGGAGTTGATTTATTTGGTACGAGAGGAACCAGAGGTGCTTTGAGATGGTGCTTTCTAACTGCAAATCCCTTGCTCTCTCTATGTCGGTCTTCACCTGTAACTCCTTTATTCTGTAATTAGTTTTCTACTTTTTCTTGGGGGACTTCTCCCCCTGTTCTTGCTACTGCTTTTTATTCCCTCAATCCCCCCTTGTATTCCCTCAACCCTCTTGATTGAATACAATTGCTTATTTTTCAAAAAAGAAGAATACATATGTCATGCTAGCACCCGGATCAAATAGTTTGACCTCGTGGAGATGCATATATATCGTAATGTAATCATTTTTATTGACTAATGAAAATTAATGCTTGGATATGTCTCTTTATAGTATTTCCTAACCTTCATACTTTGTATTAGGGCTTATATAAAGATTGAGCTTTTTTTACCATTATTAAACGTTAAATAAATATTTAACCGTTTTATTATATTTGCTGCTATGGCAACTGAGAATGTGAAGAGCTGATATGAGCCTTCCTTGATCTCGTTGGGTTGCAATCAAAATCATCTATACATTTATACTGGGAGGAGTGCATATTTAGTTATATAAGTTTTTAATTTTTTGAATTTTGATCCTATAAGTTTCATTTTAGTATTTTCGGTTCTATAAGTTTGTCCTATAGTACAGATTTGATCCTATCTGTGACGGTCCGTTAACTCTCCGTCAATGTGTACTAATGTCGTTCATACACGTTGACATATTTGATCCTATAAGTTTTATTTCGAAATTTTCAGTCATATATATTTATCCCGTAGAACAGATTTGGTCATATATGTTTGCCCCGTAGCACAGATTTAGTCATATCTGCGACGGTCCACTAACTCTCCGTCCACGAAAAAATAAACGACGTTATATCCATGTTGACTGGGTTAATAGACTATCATGGATATGACCAAATCTATACGACGGATCGCATAGATTTGCTCCGTAACATAGATAAGTTTGCTTTGTAACATAGATTTGATCTTATTCATGACGATCCATTAACTCCGTCAATATGGACATAACGCTGTTTATTTTTTCGTGGACGGAGAGTTAAGGAATCATCACAGATATGATCAAATTTGTGCTATGAGACAAATATATTGGACCAAATTTGTGCTACAGGGCAAATATATAGGATCAAATCTGTGCTACGAGGCAAACATATAGGATTAGAAATTTCGAAATGAAATTTATAGGACCAAATATATCAACGTGTATGAACAGCGTTAGTCCACATTGACGGAGAGTTAACGGACCGTCACGGATAGGACCAAATTAAAAATTTATAAGATTAAAATTTTAAAAATTAAAAATTTATAGAATCAAATCTGGACTTTTCCCATTTATATTTCACGTAGAGATTGATAGAATGACAGGCAACTCATCACCCGGTCGGCCCTACATCACATCGACAAATTGACATGTCAAATTTCTATAATGCTTTGTTTGAATTGTGGAACAGAGAGAATAGGGAAGAATAGAAAAGGAATGAGTTAACTATTTCATTACCCCTGCCCTTTTTGCAGATGTTGACCTAATTGTTCCGAGATAAAACCGATATTTTTTGATAAAGAGTTATGGATTAATTCGGGTAAATGGTCATTATATTTTAGGACAGATTGATGCGGAACTCCTGGAAGTGGAAGAGGGACACTATCCATCATTGAACAATTTTCCAAACTCATGCACATCTTTATCTAATGCAAACATTTCCCCTTAATCCATTAATACAAGCAAAGAGATTTAGCATAAGAGTAGGATGCAAGATTTCCGTAAAGCATAGAAGAGGGTGTCACCAGAAAAGTTCAGCATGATCTGCAAAGTATTGCTCAGGAAAACCTTAGCCTATAATAAATGAAAATTGCTTAGATCTAAATATAAATGCATGGTAGTTTAATAGTGTATTTAGCGTGCTTAAAAGAAAGTAAGCATGCAAATGATTAGGATTAGAACTTGGAGTTCAATTAAAATATGAGTTCACAAACAGCTATTTACATATGATGGAAAAATCAAAAACTATCTACTGTACATCAAACAATAGTTCAGAAGTTTTTCAAGCCAACAACCTTTACTTCTAACCTCAATTCTGAAACTGAAAAAAAAAACATACAGAAGAAAACAAGATACAAAAACTATGTACATATTAAGAAAAAGATAAGTAAAGATAATTTATGATGACCGCGAGCAACCCTAATTACATCAAACAAGTTGCTTCTCAGTTTAACAAGTCTCGACCTCCTAACTATTTATAAGCCTCTAGGTGATCCAATAATGGTCTCTCCACTTCAGCTCATGGATGATCTCAGACCCAAGTACCAATTTAGAATAAACTTAGGTAGGTACTTGATATCTTGCTACAAGAAGACAGATTGGAATTTATAACCTGCATTTTTCAAAACAAAAGCATCCTTATTTTCAGTTCTGATTCTTTCATAAGCAGAAAAGAATTGCACAGAAAAGCATGTTTTGGCATGATTTTGATGTGAAAGAAATGCATCTAAATATTCACCTGAATCTACTTGCATGATATTTGAAGCAACAGATGACATGACTCAACTCTCTTCATTTAATCAAGTTCTTTTGTCCAATCAAAGTGTTCCCACTTTCGTGCAAAAATAGCAACTGCCTGTTTTTGCTTCTCTATTGGTTCATGTCGCCAACGCCGATACATGTCCTCCTCTGGAAGACGTAGTAAACCTCTGACAACATTCAAACCAAAGCCACTTGTCAAGTCCAAACTCAACATGGAAGTACGAAAAGTTCTCAGGAATCACTTGCCGCAGATTCCCACTTGTTGGGATGACCTTCTTCATTTCATGCTGACCCTACTCATCCTCAGCTTCTTCAATTGCCTAAAATAGCACAAATTTCTCGATAAGAGATATAATAAACACAATGAATATATGGCATTCACAGAATATGTTTACCGACCTATTATACAACAGACACTATCAACAACCTAAATCAACTGTTGGCCAATCAGACCTAAACTGATAATTATATTGTTTAACATTTTTAGCTACATTCTTCATGGTCTTCTGGAAGAGTTTATGTATATAAGTCATTTACCATTGGTCACATGACAATATGAAAAAGCAATAGGCAACAACAAGAATAAATTGCTAAATGATACAAGTTGGCAAAATGATATTAAAAATACATGAGTACACAAGCTTGGAATTGATTTATCCATGTGGTAAAATATAATTAACCATAATAAATTATAATTATGCAAAACATACATGACATATCAATTGCTGAGTTTAATCTTACTTTATTAAATTTTCTACGTCGGTGTCCATAACGGCATATAACCATATTAGCTAATAATATCTAGTGTAAGCATTCATCAACTACACATTCATATTACTAAATTGATAAAAACAAATAATAATTAGATCTAGTTCAACGATCTACTATATGTAAAGTAAAAAAAACGATAATAGTTGTATAATTAAATATCCATGGTCTATGTATTTTTTTAACCAGAAGTGGCGAAATGTAACTGCTGCTGATGAGACAGTATAAGAAGCTCAAATTTCCAATTACTAGTTCTTATCTCAAAATTCAGCAGATAAATTAACTAACTCCTAAGCTCATAGTTCTACATCGTCCAACTTGTAAATAGATCCAAAAGAGCAATCCTTACAGAAACAAAGATCTGTGAGATATTTATTGATAGTGCAGAAAATGTCAGAAATGCATTTTTTATAAAATTCTACTTTAGCAAGACAAGTTCACCTTCAAAACAATATCATAAGTTGATACCTTTCTAAAACACATAGGTGTTTTTTCTGTGAGCTTATGAGGTATAGGAATGCAATCAAGTAAACAGTGGTGGCGCTGCTTTTCCAATCCCACAACAGTTTCAAGAAATAGCACATCTTTGTCATAACTCGCAAACATCTTCAGCAAGCATTTCTTAAAGTTGTGGATCTCCTCCCAAACATTTTTATCAACAGATCTAGTTGCAGCTTCATGCTGTGTAGAGTTGGAAATAGTCTAACATTAGAACACCATACATCACTGAGAGCATTAAAGAAATCATCATAAAGGGATAAGCAATACAAAATTATTATTGTTATGGGACACCAGAACCTTCAGGAAGTGGTAGTGCAAGTCTTAGTGCATCAGAATCATCACAAAGTAGTACAATGATCAGTAACTCACATAAATTTATAGCATAAAAGTAAATTCTCTGGAACTAAAAAGGGAAATGCTAAGTTTCTAACCTGCATTGGCAAAATGCAGCAATGGCCTTCAACAACACGTTGCAACTGAGGTAGTATCAAATAAGTAAAATTTGCAATTGATACAACAAGATGCTTCGGTCTTGACGGGTTTTCAAAACAAAATTGACAGCGCTCTTGCTGAGTTAAGAGTCGGTTTGATATATTTCTTTTGTCGGGCACCTCCTCTCTCATCTTGTGACGTTTTCTGCTAGGTGCAACATCAAAACCATACTCATCCTCTTCACCCAAGCTATACTGCTTGTTTTGCATTATTGTCTTTGCAAGATGTAAATCCGCACCATCTTCCTTCCTGTTATGTTCTTTAGATATTTGCTTCCTCATATATCTAGAGAAAAGGGATAAATTTAAGGGTAAATTACACTGACCTCCCCTGAGGTTTAATAAAATTACACTGACATCCCCGCTATTTGTAATTTTATCTTGTAACCCCCTGAGTTTTGTAAAAAATTACACAAACTTCCCCTATTACGAAATAAGATTACACAAACCTCCCCTGAGTTTTGTAAAATATTACACAAACCTCCTTAAAAAAGATTACTTGAGGGAGGTGATTGTAACCTGGACAAATAGAGGGGGGTCAGTGTAATTTCACTAAATCTCAAGGGAGATCAGTGTAATTTACCCTAAATTTAATTAACACAAGTATGCAAATATGACTCAAACATATTATAGGAACTATATTTCATAAAGCTTGAATTGAAAATACATTTATGCATGAGACTTCTTTCACTGATAGGTGTATTTCCACTTCTTACAAAGTTTAGACATGTTATTAACAACTTATGAGAAACATTCAATAAATTAGATGTGTACAAAAGTGAAAGGCACCAATATAAGCAAAGTCAATGAAAAACGAAATCAGAAATGAACTCAACGTCTAACCTATCAGCATTAAGTAGAAAACACAAACATGAGATATACTTTATTTTCTTTGAGTGATCAAAATCTGATTCATCTGATTCTGTATCATAGGCACATGTGTTGAATTTGATAAGCCAAACAACAGAGAACTGCATTATTAGTTCTTCATACAGAAATATCATTGTGGAGACAATTAATACCTGCTTGCTATCCTCTCTGCTTCCACTCTGACTGGTTTAGTGCCTGTATATGCCTTCTTAACAGTGGCCTCCATGGCTCCATCTCTTTCTGGTAAAGGATAAGGAGCATCTCCAGTTAAAGTAGACAATTAAATGTAAGATCACTAAGTAAACTGAATTATTGAACAATAGTTTGCAAGTGTAACATGAGCATTTAGTACATCTCTCTTTTGTTTTAAATATTCTAACTACACATATAAATAGAAAACCAAATTTTCTGGATAAACTATATGAACTATTCGACTATATACTTCTGATAAATTTTGATAAACAAGTAATAGTGCTCCAACGAGCTTTCACATGTAAAAAAAGCAATGATTATCACTCTTTGCCTGAAATAACTAAATAGCTCAATTGAATGCATAAATAGATATCCATAAGTTAGATAACCCAAGCCATCAAATTTTATATTCATTTATAATTTCGTAGGATTGCCATGGAAGTAAGAATGCCAGTTATGCACAGCTGATGGTCCGATCAGATTTTGAAATTATGATCCAAGACTTAAACAAGCAGCAATGTTGTGCTTGGCCTGAAGTGGTATCCTTGCTTGAAGGGTGACAAGTATAAGGAAATAGGAATAGGTGGTTGGTTGTCTATTAATCAGAATAACATTAGTTGAGTGAAATAGTTACTATGATGAAGGGTGACATCACTTGTAAGAGAGTACATGGAATATTGATTGTGATCACTTGGCAATTGAGACATCCAGTAATTAGTGAGAATTTACAATAATTACAAAAGTGTAATCACTTTGAGGTATGTTTTTGAGCACCAAGGAATTTGAGACTTGAGAGAAGTGATATTTTACTTATACTTATGCCTGCTTGTTTGATATTTTGTCATCTTCATCTAGCTTATTGAATCATAGTTATACTGTTTACTGTTTATTAATTGGCATTGAGTTAGTTTGATATATTTGCTCTCTAACAATACACCTCAACCACACTTCTTATTCACTCATTAACCCATGCATCAATAGATAAATTGCTTGTTAAACTGTTATTTAATATTTTAATTGACCGTTAATGAACATCTACCTGGATCAGAATTTACCCTCTTCTTATGATACAATTCTCTGAATTTAAACGAATTACACAGCATGAATAAGGAAAGGCCTTCAAATGCAAACATATTTTGGTTTACTACACACTTGTTTAACCTACCTTCCTCTTCTATTATAAAAATAAAATAGCACCTCCACCTCAAGAAACAAAGGTTGCTTAAAAAAAATTCTAACCTAATGTGAGGTCAACAGCAAACCCTAACCCTAGAGAGTGAGAGAGAGAGAAACCCGGAAACGGCGGAGATTAACGAACGGAGAAGAGAGGCAGCGGGATCGGACAGTGGCGATTAACGAACGGAGAAGAGCAGCAGCGTGACTGGACGGCGGCGATTAGCGAACGGAGAAGAGCAGCAGCGGGATTGGTCGTGTGGATATGAGCGGAGAAGAGCAGCAGCGATTAAGGAGGTCACAGGTCGGAGTTTTTTTCGTCGGGAGATTAGTAAAAAAAGGGGGGGAATTGCTTTTGTCGGCCGAAAAAGACGAGGGAAGAATTAAAAAAAAATGAGTTGGTCGGATAAATTACCAACAAATCATTTATTTGTTGATAATTCTGATGTTGTGGGCTTAGGGCTTAAGGCTTAGGTTTCGATTAGGGGTGATCAGATTCGGATACTTTGTATTTTTTATGATATTTGAATCTAATCCTGTATAGGATCGGTTCCTAAGTTTTGGAATCGGACTCTATTCTATTGGAACCTGGAATCGAACCCTACCCGGAACCCCAAGTTTCGATTCCGATTTCGAGTATCCTGTTGAAACCTGTTCATATACAGGTTTCAAGGTACAGGTTCCGGGTACCCTGTTGAAACCTGTCCTAAAACTTGTTCTGAAACCTATAAATGAACAGGATCCAACATGGTACCCTGTTGGAACCTGTATCCTAAAACCTACAAATGAACAGGTTCCATAGTACAAATTTCGGGTACCGATTCCGATTCCGAGTACCCGATGTGTTGGACCCGGAACCGGAACCGATTTTAACCAGTTCCTAATTTTTTGTCCCGAACCCTATCCGAATTTAATTCGGATCTACCCGGAATCTACCTAATTGGGTCGGTTCTAACTAATTTCGGATATATCCGGTACTCATACACACCCCTAATTTCAATCAGTATTCGGACATGGTATTTGGGTTAAATTATGTATAAATTATTTTAATTTTGATTTGACTAAATCATCAAAATTAATTTGATTTAGTTAAATTAAAATTAATGTTGAAGTTTTATGTTGTTTCGCTGCTGTTACACTGAGGTATTTTTATATTTATATTAAAAATTGCCATTAAATTTAGAAAAAAAATTAGAATTTTTTTTAGAATTTTTTTAAATAATAATTATTAAATAATATAAAATATTTAATTCTTCTAAATTATTTTAAAGTAATTATCTTATTGCTACTAATTAAGAGAAAATTAATGTATATCCCAAACTTACTTTTTTAATAAATTTATCCTAAACTTTAATTTGTATCAAATCTATCTCAAATTTTCGGATTGACAATAATTATTTTCATCTATCAGATGTCAGTCAATGCAACTGTTAGATACTGACGTGGCATCCGAGTCAACAAATCAAAAATATTTTTTTATTATCACTCATGCACGTTAGCATGTAATAAAATATATTATAATATTATATATAATAGAGGAAATTAATGTATTTATTTCAAACTTTGACCTTGTAATAAATTTATCTCAATATTTAATTTTTCTCCCGAATATATGTCAAACTTTGAAATTGACAACAATTATCATTCTTGAAAATATATGACTTTTTAATGAAAAAACACATCAAAACTCTTACTTTGTCAATTTCTCCGATAATTTCGTATTTGATTTCATCAAATTTATTTTTATTTAAAAAAATTACAAAAAATCTTTTAACACCTCGAAAGATTCAACGTGTAATTTCACCCAAATTAATTTATAGTCGTTATATATAAATTTCATTTCTAATTTTATATTTTTCTTAAAATAGAAAATATGTAGTAAAATAAAGAAATTTTGTAATAAAATTAAATACTAAACCAAATTAAATACAATATAAATAATATTAAATGTATGCTGCATAATAATACTATTAGTAAATATATAGATTTGGTTCAAAATTTTAATTTTTTTCTAAAAGATTATAATCGAATTGAATAAAAATCAACATAAAACTAAAAAATTAAATTAAAAATGCCAAATTTTGTTAGATACTAAATAAAATATTATCATAGTGTTAAATATTTAATAAATAATAATAGAAGCAAATTATCTTGATTGGATTGGAAGTTTTGAATTTTTACAATGCAATAGCCGAATTGAATAAATAAAATAAAATAAATAATCGATAAATAATAATAATACTATATGGAAAGTTATTGATTTAATTTGGGTATTTCGATTTTCTCTTAAATGTAATAATATAATTAAGTGAAAAATCAATAATAATAAAAATCAAATATTGAATCAAATATTTTAAATATAATTTTAATAGATAATTATAAAATTACTTTCAAAATTCTAAACTTTTTTTTTTCCAAATGTAGTTTTTCATTCCAATGAAGGAAGAGTACATAGCATAATCACCTCAAGCTGCACATGAATCGCTTGAGAGCAACACTCCAAGTTTAAAGGAGGAAAATTACATGAGTGGCAATGAAGACCAAATGGAGAAAGTTTGATGTAGAATCATTTTTGCATTTCCTGAAAATCTCTTGAAGATGCAATTGTTCCGGTGATTCCATATACTCCACAGGAGACAAGAAACTAACTCTAAACCCATAGGTCTTTTCCATAAAAATGATCTTGAAGCAGTTTACCAATCAAAAATGAATGAGATATTGTTTGTGTTCGGCAACAGGAGTCCATAATTACGCCAACTCTTAGCAGCAACATCGAAATGCATGAACACATGCAGTGCAGTTTCAGGACTAGACTTACACATCGGGGCAGTCGTCGTCATTGAGCGCTACATTCCTCCTAAGAAGTCCGTCTTTTAACATGAGACATCTATTCAACAAGCGTCATAGAAATATCTTAATCTTTGGAGGAATCTTTAGTTTCCAAATGCTTGTCCATGGGAAGGGAATCGTGGACGAGTAAATAGGAGGATTCTGATGTTGGCGAGATGATGTCAATCTATAATCGAAGTTAACAGAATAGATACCATTGTTGTTGAAATGTCAGACTCAAAAATCCCTCCCCTCTTTAATGTTCATTTGGAGAATTGTGCCAGCTACATATTGAGGAAAAATATTACGGACCTCCTGAACTTTTCACGTTATGAGATCTTTGTCAAAAAGCTCAACTATTAAAGCTGATTGCGAGGGATGCATAGCCGGACCATTTACACTGAATAAAGGCTCCACCGGGATCCATTTGGTTCTGATGGCGGGAAGGATTGTGTTAGAGCCAATTTGGATTCGAATGCCCTACTTAGAAGATCCCGACCTTTCAAAATACTCCTCCAACCCCCATGAAGAGTTTGTCTTTGCTTCTACTTCGAGAAAGGATGAATCATTGAAGTATTTGCTTTTAAGAGTTCTAAGCATTTAATAAATAATAATAATATATGAAAAATATATGAATTTTATTCAAAGTTTTAATTTTTTAAAATGTAATAGTCGAATTTAATATAAAAAAAAGTATGGAGAAATATAATTCAAACTTTTGGATTGACAACAATTATAATGTAATTTAAATTTCAAATGAGACAATTGTTGTCAAATGAAAAGTTTGAGATAGATTAGGAAGAAACATTAAAGGTTGTGATAGATTTGTCACGAGGGCGAAAGTTTAGGATAAATACATTTACTTTTTCTATTTATATAATATTATAATATTTTTATTATATGCTGATGTGACACATATAATAATAATAAATATTTTTATTTGCTGACTTGGATGCCACATCAGCACCTAACGGTTGTATTGACGAGCATCTGACGGAGAGAGAATTATTATCAATCCAAAAATTTAAGATAGATTTGGTACAAATTAAAGTTGGAGATAAATGTGTTAAAATGATCAAAAAATTTCACGGTTGACCTTAATAACTTAGCATCTGTGAAGTAAATTGATATATATCAATCAATCATGAGAGAAAGTGTCATCGTAGCATGAAGTCTCAACTCTCTCAAGTAGTCTTTTTCAATATGTATATAATATGTACCTAATTTTGCAATGAATTATTAGGCAAGCATGTTGAATGAGGATTCAAGAAGGCTCTTGTCAATTACATATATAAGGAGCCAGAAAATCTATAGCATGACCATAGTGATGAAGAACAGAAGAAGCCTTGCTTCTTTGACCTGGTATTTCTTCTCCTTCTGTCATTGCAGTTGAGTTGAATGTTTTCTGGCTCGAAGCCATTGGAGAAAGAGCAGCTTCTTGATCCTTGCCTTGCTTTATCTGAATGGATCCGGACTAGGCTTCATTTCCCCCAACTATTGGAATAGAACTGGAAGATATTTTTCTGAATGTGTGGATGGTTTTGATTATGATGCTTCTCAACAAGTGAGTTCGTATATTTTAGTTGCTCTGTTTCTGTGTATAAAACATTAAAAATTAACACATTTGCCTGAAGAAATTGTTTTCGTAGGTTGACAGTGGAGAATGTTTTAGAGAGAAGATGTGCTGGGAGTGTCTTAGCTCTACCACAAAGCTTTCCTTGATATGAGTGTTGGATAAATGCTCACACTAGATGAGAGGTGAATGATGTGTTAACTAAATCTTGTCGTCTAAATTCAATTTATCGATTTTAATCATTTTCCTACAACTTAGGTAATTCACAATTAAATACGGAAGCGATAAATAAAGCAGTTGAGCAAACGCAAAAGAAACAATGTTAACACAAAGGAGTTTATAGTTGTTCGGCTAACCGCCTACTCCACTATCTAAGACCCGTGCTTAGAATTTCACACACAAATGCACTAAATTAAGAGTGACTTACAATCGAGAACTTTACACTGAAAAGATCATACATTCCATTCGAATGCACTTCCTCACCTGGAAGTGTTCATCTTTACACCGAGTGAACTTTTCCTACCTCAATTCTTAAGAACAACTCTTAATTTTGTTTTACACAAGTGGCCTTACACCTTAAACACCAAGGTTACCACAAACTCACTAGACCCTACGTACACAAGGTCTATTACACAATCAAGTTAATCTAATGAAAAACAAATTAAAAAACACTTTAATATATCACAAGAAGAGAGAAAATATGACTTATCACAGTAGGATCACCTCTTCTTGTTGAGTCTAGCAAACAGTGAAGGGCCATCCAATGATGAACACTTGAGATTGAGGGATCAAGACTAGGTTTTGAGGATTTGATCAAGATAGAGCTTAGAAGATGCTTAGGATCACTCTTTGAGGCTTAGAGGCATCAACAATCACAAGGGAGAGTGTTTTGGGTGGGTATTTATAACCCCCAAACTCAAGGTGTCGTCAACGGGCGTTTAGTTTAACACAAGTGGCTTTACATCTTAAACACCAAGATTACCACAAACTCACTATACCCTACACAAGGTCTATTACACAATCAAGTTAATACAATGTAAAACCAACTAAAAAATACTTTAATCACAAGAAGAGAGAGAAGATGACTTATCATAATATGATCACCTCTTCTTGTTGAGTCTAGGAAACTTGAAGGATCCTCTAATGATGAACACCTGAGATTGAGGGATCAAGATTAGGTTTTGAGGATTTGATCAAGAGAGAGCTTAGAAGATGCTTAGGATCACACTTTGAGGCTTAGAGGCATCAACAACCACAAGGGAGAGTGTTTTTGGTGGGTATTTATAACCCCTCAAACTCAAGGTGTCATCAACCACGAGGAAGAGATGTGGTGGAAAAAGGAGAGAGCATCATGGGGGAAGCACCGACGTTGCAGAAGGACCGGAGGAGGGAATTAGGGTCGAGGGGGAGGTAGCTCTTCGTATTGCGGCGGCCGCCGGCGGGGCGGTGGGTGGTGGCGTGAGTTGGAAGAGAGAAGTGAGAACACACATAGGAGGACGTGAACGGAAGATCTCAAAGAATATATATTGGTCAATAATGGAGTATACACGATATTATTTATCATACGTGACCTCAGTCGAAAACAAATATTTGTCATGTCATCGCCGTTAAGTGACACGTCAGCAAAAACCGTCAAAAATGATGATGCGTGCTTAACGCGATAACAGAATGATAGTTCATGTATTTCCTTGCTAACAGAAAAAGTTTGAGAAAATATCCCAAGTTCATATTTTTTGGGAGTATTTACTCTTTAATTTATGAGTAAATTACACCGACCTCTCATAGGGTTCAGTAAAATTACATTGACCTCCCATTTATTTGTCCAGGTGACATTTGCCTCCCATGCAGCTAACAGTGTTAAATGAAGTTCGCTAGTAATGTAATTTTTTCATTATGCCCCTTGCTAAAAAATTATTAAAATGCATGCATAAAATAATTGAATAAATATTTTAAAATGAAATTTTGTGAGATATTATTTTATTATTTATTTATTTTTACGAAATTAATGTTAGTTGAATGCGAAAATTAAAATGTTAAACACTCATGGGGTAAAAATATGAGGGAATGAAAGTTAAATGACATAAGAATATTTTTATTATTTAAAATAAGTAAAGGCCTCAAATATTTCAAAAATGCTATTAGTAAGCATATGCAGTGCACATAACCGACACTACACTAATAGTTTCCGTTAGCAAGGGTGATATGTGTAATCTTTTGTAAAACTCAGGAGGATCATAAGACAAAATTATAAATAGAAGGGAGGTGAAGGTCAACGTAATTTATCCTTAATTTATTTAGGTGTCTATATATATGTTTGGGCTTCAAAGAAAATACTTTAGCCACGAATGAATATTTTATCCAGAAGAACTAGCTGCAGTACCCACGCTTTATACAGTTAACTTGTAATTTTAAAAATAATAAAAAATATTATATTTTAATACATGTTTATATACAAATATAATAGTTTATCAAAAAAAAATCTGATATTTTTTATATTATAATATAAATTTAAATTTAGAACTAATTTTTATAATTTTAGAAAACAATTATTTAAAATTCAATTGTAAATTAATTTACAATTTAAATTGAAAATAAAATTTTATCTATAATTTAATATTTTTAATAATTTAAATAAAAAATTTTAGAATTAAATAATTATATACCTAGATTTTTCAAGAATAAATTACTATATTATTAACACTTTACAAAAAAGATTGAAATTGAATTTTATATTTTTAATATATTATTATATATAAATAGAATAGTCTATCGATTTTTTTTTGATATTTTCATATTTTTCAATATAATTTTAATTTGAAATTATATAAATTTAAATTTAAAATATTTTTTATATTTTTTTAAATAATTATTTTAAACTTCAATTATAAATTAAAGTAATATAAAAAATATTAAAGTAATATATGGATAAAACTTCAAAAATAAATATTAAAGTAATATAAAAAATAATTTTATACATCAAAAATTAATTTATATAGTTTTTAATGATTAAAAATTAAAAAATATAATAATAATAATAATATTTTTATGGATAAAATCAAATATAAATATAAATACAAAATTTCATAATAAAAAAATAGAAAATAAAATATTTAAATTATTCTAAGCTACATGATTGTTTTGGTTTTGAAATACTATTTTTCATTAACAAACCAAAAAAATAATATTTCAAAATTTAAAAACTAATATAAAAAACTTCAATAAATATAAAATATTTATAATTATTATAAAAAAATAATAAATACAAAATTAAAAATATCAAAATAGGATGCATATAGAAAAAAAAAGTGAAGTAAAATTTTTTATTTCAAATGTAAGTGAGATATAAATTTGGGAGGAAAAAATTTAGGTGGAGAAAGTGGTAAAAATTTGGGAGAAAAAATTTAGGTGAGAAAAGTGGAAAAAGTTTGAGGAGAGTGGTAAAAATAAAAATAAAAATATGGTAAAAATAAAAGTAAAAATTTGAGAAAGTGAAAAAGTTTAGGCGGGAGAAGTAGTTTCTTTTTTATATATATATAGATATCTAAAATTGAAATTAATAGAAATAAAAAGTAGATAATGATTAATATTAGAAAAAAATGATATGATAGTTCTGGAACGTGGATGATATGAATTATTATAAATAATTTAAATACAAGGTTTAAATTTGAGTGGTTGCAGTGGGTTAGCATTTAGCAATACTGCAATACAATACAACTATACAAGGTAGGCATACAGCAGGACAACGGGTATCACACTTAACATATGGCCACGAGTGCGACTACCGTCCGTTCGATGTGCCTCCCATAACGGCCCTTCTTTTTCACTGCGCCCGCTGCTTCTCCTCCCACTAGCCCGCGTCTTCCCTCACCGCCCTCCGGCAGGCGACAGTAGGAGCGGCATCTAAGCTCGAGACTCCGTTCCCCCGCGCTGATGTATGCGAAAGTGAGCAATGGCGTGCTGGAGTTCACACGTTGTGCTTTACTGCCTCAACGAGTTCGAGGACATCGCCGATGAGCTGTGCTCCTCCCTCACTCGGCTCGAGTGAGGTGGAGTAGCGGAAGGAGGTGGCGGTGAACTGGCGCGCATAGGGAGCCAGAGGTGGTAGTCAAGGTCAAGATCTGGAAGGAGCCCGGCGAAGTTCCCGCGATCTCGCTCATTTGAGCTCGGGTGGTCCGGTCCGGGGAGGATGTCAACCGTTGCGTCGTTCTTTCTGCCGGAGAAGACATGGGAGGATAATCAGGGGACTTTTGCCTCTGGGTAGATCCACCTCTCGGAGAGATGCGTCAAGTTCCCGGTCTCCAGGGAGGAGAGCTCCCCACGAGTACCCCGGTGGAGGTGGCGGAGATTAGAGCAGTCCCGGTGCTCGGGAAGTCGGACCGGCGGCCATTGCGGACGCTCGTGAAGTTCCCAGCGAGTGGGAGGGCGGAGGAGAAGGCAGAGGTGGAGGGATCGAGGAGGGCAGGGTTCGTCGCCGCCCTTGACAACGGATCATCTGCCTCTTCCCTCGCGGTGAGAGCATCAAGGAGGACGAGTAGCAGTAACTATGCGCTTTAAATCGACTAAATTAACTTGGAGAAAGATGGCCCTAAAAATATGGTTCTTGATTGATCTCCATCCCTAATCCTATAGGCATCTCATCGCATCCATCAAACTATAAATTTCCTTTTATTCAATCTTCCCATTTTATTATTCATTTTTAAAATATCTTTTTCTGCTCTCCTTCCACGTCCAAGAAGCACGTATTTATAAGATTTTTTTTCTTACGTTTTTATTATAGAAATGGCGCACGTCTCGGCAACATCACTTGCAAAAACCATATGTCCCTCTCCGATCACTTCGCCTTCCATATCGGATCGCGGACCCTCCCTAAGACAAGAGCGCGATGTTCCTCTCTGACTCGTCTTCTTTAAAGAAAGAGACAAATATGAATCCTTGAGGGCCGATTGACGACGTGGATATTGAAGTACACCGCCGGAGGGAGTTTTGTTGATGACATTGTTGATGAGATAGTGGTCGAGGACGCCGGCCGGAAGAGCAAGGTTGCATCGGCAGTTTCCATGGCGTTGTTCTTGGTGAAATTCCTTTTTGGCCTCTTGGTTTTTTTGGCTGCCGGATGGGTCTTGTTCGTGTAAGAATCACCTTCCATCTATTTTTGATTTTAATCGCATTTTGTTTAAGTGATCCATTGGATTCACGTAGATGACCTTGCTCTGGAGTTCTTTTTTTTGTAAGATATTTATGTTACTAAACCCCTTTCCTTTTTACATCTATATTCTGTATTCTAGTTGTGGTCATGATTAGTATGTTGTACGTGTTTAGATGTTCAATTATAGATTTGTAGTATTCTCGCAATTAGATTTGATTAAACTCAGAAAAAGAGTTCCGCTTGGTTGTTAATTCAATTTCTATTACAACATACTCTATGATTGTTGTAGATCTTAACACTTTCCTGCTTGTTGATGAGTTGATGCAAGTCAAATTGGTAATGAACAAGGTTGCTGGAACAGAGATTTAGAGCTGAAAATGTAAACCAGGCAATGACTGACAAGCAAGAACCAACGAATGTAAAATTTTAAAAAGTTTCTATTGCTGGATGAATGGTTTGGAAAATTGTTAATAAGTGACAAGATAGAGTCTCTGCTTTGAGAACTGGATGGAACCAATTACTAGCTTTACTAGTTCCTACTAGGTCCTTTATCTGTTTTGTTTAGTCTTAAAACGGATTTGGTCAAGAACCAATTCAAATTTTATCCAACCGTGTCAAACTTTGGTCAAAACTTGATTATTATTGGCTGAACCTTGTAAACCATATTGACCAAATTTTTGATTCATCTCAATTGAACATGTTAAACCAGCAATTTGATGATTCGATTGGCTTAAGGCAACGTTCAGGTTTAAAAAGATTGGTTAGAGGGCACCTTCAATCTTTATACATTTTTGACTTATCTAAATCAAAATGCTGAGTGTCTATTTTTTATACTAATTCTTCAAGACATGTTTATATCACCTTGTACAATATTTTTAGTTCATATTAAGCATTTTTTTAAAAAATATAATCAAGAAAAACAGAGCCCACTAGTCAAATCGACCCTCCCTGGAGTCCACCGTGGGATTACCTCGTGCATTGGGTCATCCTTTTTCAAATCAAGAAAAACAAAGGAGGAAACCCACTCAGTGATGGAGCCGGAGCCACGAATCAAAATCAATGAGGCAAACTTAAAGCAAAAATGATCAATATATTATTCAAAAGAATTTTTATATAATGTATAAAAATCAATAAATATTATAGATACATAATTTATAAGCACAAAAAACTATAATTGCTCTCGACAAGTTTTATGCGTTGATAACATTGCATTACAATCTCATTGTCAATTTTATTGAAAAATATCTCTCTTAACCGATGTGTGTTGGGGGTCGATGGACCACACGTCGGATTGGCGCGCAGGACCATGATCATGCGTGGGCGAGGGTTGTAGTTGCATGTGAGTGGGGCCTAGGTGCGAGAATAAAAATGCGTGATGTTGTGAGCGAAATGATGAGACAACTTAGACAACATCAAAAGAGAGGAAAGAATGAAAAATGAGAATAAAATGGATTGGATTTAGCAACTTCGGTTATTAATTTTTGAATTATTTTAAAAGATAAAAATAATAATGCAAAAGAATTTTATTTTAAATAGAAAAGGAGAATAATATTATATATAGGGGGGCAAATTTGACTTTTCCCCCTATATAAATAAAACAAAGTAAAATGAGAGGGGGCAATTGCTCCCCCTACCATGCATGTGGCTCCACCATTGGACCCACTGGTCGCCATTAAATTTTATTAAGATAATAAAAAAATTACAAAAGAAAGATGTGAAGAAAGAAAATAAAAGAAAATAAAAAAACAGAAAAAGGGGAAAAACTACAGTTATACAGAACATACATCAAGTAAATAGGAGGAATTCTACTGAGACTTTGACATATCATGACTTGTTGTAACTTCTCATAAACAAGTAGTGTAGAATTTACCTATTGTGGTAGGTAGGTTCAAAATATAATAAAAAAAAGCACAATTATGAGGAAAAACAACTATCTTAGACCAAATAGACATACACACTTTTAATGGATAGATCTAACCATATTTTTATATTTCCTTGAAAATTTCATGAAAAATTAAAATATATTATATGAAGCAACTAGAAAAGTAATTCTGGTTCAATGGCTGATGTAGCAGATAATAAGGGCTAGTAATGAGAGCTGCTAAAGCTATGGTTTGAGTTGGTGAGCTGTAATCTACATTTGCAAACTTAATATCATGATAAGTTTGAGTTTCTGTTTTAGGTCTATTAGGCTTTAGTAAAAATAGGTTAAGCTTTTTAGTTAGGCTAAGGAAATTGAGTTAATATTACAACTTTGGATTATTTGATCTAAGTTTCATGAGTGTTTATTATTATTATTATTTTCAGAATGTTTGTCCCTAACTTTACTTGTATGCGGTCAAATAATCAAATGCTTATTTTAGTTTGTATAGAATTATAATGCTATTTATGCCAAATTAAGGAGCACAATATTTAAAATAGAAATTATATTTAAATCATCACATTACAATCCATGCATGCAAAGATGCTACAAGCCTACAACAATTGAAGAGTATGGATGTCCTAGCCATCAGAACTAGGTAGATGTAGACAATGAAGAACTACAATTGAAGAGGATATATATGAGGTCAGAGGTCTATCCATAGATCTCCTGGTTAGTTACAGTCATAGAATTAATGATGTGTTCATTGATGTAAACAAGCCTATGCTGGATAAATAGGATTAGTTTCTATATTTTGGAGGATAGAGAAGTGGTAATCAAGCTTTGAACTTTTTATGGATTAAAGTTCTTGTTTATCTTCTAAATTATCTTTGACTTACAATACCTGTTTCCTATCCTTCTTTCATATCTTTTTAGTCCTTATTTTTTATCCTAGTCAATTGTAGCTGCAGCATATTTATTTTATAATTGCAGCATTTTCTTATAGAAAATCAGAATGGATCAGTTGTGCTAATTTGAATTACCCATATTAAATACATGTGGAGTCACTCTAAGGATCATTTTCTTAAAAGAGGCATGCTAGTTTATAGATGCTTTAGCGAATCACTTCATTTTGAATATGTACAAAGCTCTTGATATTTTTATTAAACTTCATCTATTAAATTATTAATATGATGGAGTTTTACCTGCTACATATGATGGCAACATGGTAGTATTTATGCAGTCATCACTGAGAAACAACTTTATATATTAAAAGGTAAAACTAGAGGATCTGATTATAAACACACCAACAGAAACTATACTGTTATGGCTTTATGGTACGAGGGCTTACCACCAAGAGTGCACTTCTGATTTGCACACTTTGTTATTATAGTAGTATTGGACTATTATGAGCATTGTTCTTCCACAAGTTCCTTGAATTATTCTTTCTGTTGTAAATTCTTTTTTGTGCTTGCTAATACAGTTTTGCTGTGAGATTGGTGACATGGATTTTGAGCAAGACCATTGGCGTATCTATTGCTTACCAAGTTGCCGGATGCAATTGTTTGAAGGACGTATTTGTGACATTCAAAAAGGTTTTAAATATTTTCTTTCTGAGACAAGTCTGTTTGATATTAATATCTACATTTTTGTACTGTTTGATTGAAAGGAACTCGACATAATATTCAGTCTTTCTTGGTTTTCATAGTTTTCAATGTTTATGAAAAATGTTAAATTGTAAGTTTTCATTCTAGCCAAGCAACAAAATTGGTACTGATGTCTGGGACAAGACACTGAATTTTTATTCAAGTACTTGACATTTTGATCATTTGATCAGAAAAATTCAAATAAAAAAACCTTATTCATGAATATTAGTAAACTAAGTTTTACAAAAATGTTTGAGAAATGGCCAAGGAAAACCCTATTTTGTTTGGAATAATGCAAATATTGCCATTACATATATTGGTGCTATACTGATCAGCACAGGAGATGACTAAGGCCATCTTACCCAATCTATACTAGTCAATCACATCAACAAGAGTCAAGAGTGTGTTATCATGGTTTTCACTCTTCAGCTTGGTAATTGAATTTATTATGACATAAGATCTCACTGTTAGCTATGGTAGTAATTATGGATGTTTAGTAATACGGCTGTATGGTAGTATCATGGATTTGAGTATGGTATGTGCAACTGTACTGAATTGGTCTGATTGCCTGCAGGTTGTCAATATACCATATGAAAATATACCCACTTTGACTATATATAATTTTTTGAAACATTAAATGCTGCATAGTATACTGGTCCAATAGGCATCTGGGATCAGCAATTAGGTTTCTGAATTTGTTTATTGGTACCATAATCAAAATAATGTATTCCAAATGCTGATTATATGGAACTTGTTTCATTGTCTTCAGAAAATTATTAATAAAGCCAAAGCCGAGAAACTACTGAATAAGACACATTCACAAACCAAACTAACCAAGCTAAATCAGGATCAAACTGAGATGAGATACCTATTAGGCATCGGCATCCTAAGTGTGAATCATTTTTCTCATTTGATGTGTTCAAGATCGCATGACTCTTTTGTATTATACAAGTTGTAATCTTGTATTTTGATTGTGGCTTTAATTTGTGCTGTGGGTCATCAAAATTATTCTTGGTAAGCTTTACACCATTAGGCATCTTAGGCCAGTAGGGATGGGAGCGGGCACCCCGTAGGGGTGCCTCCTCGCTACCCGCCCCGTGGAGGATATATGATACCCATGGGTATTGGAAATGGGTACCCGCCACGGGGGAACTGAACCATGTAGATATTTGTGGGTATCCATGAAACTTTGAAAAACATAAATCAAAACATTTTATTGAAATTCATACTCACAAAGTCACAATAATAAGATAAATAAATGTCAACAACAACATAAGCTCTAAGAAAAAAAAGAATTCAACATATTAAATGTTAAAATACAACAAAAAGTGCCTAAACACATAAATCATATTCAAAGTCCAATGAGTTCTTCATGTCAAAATTTATCAACTCGCAGAAGCATTTTCATCTTGCACAAGTATATAATATATTAGTTTATCATAAGAAATTCTCTTATTAATAATAAAAACCTATTGTTATTGTATATAAGAGATATATGCATATGTTAAGAATATAAATGCATAGATTGGTCTCTTTCCTAATAGCTTAAGCTTTTGGGAAAGTTGGTCATTCATACAAATTTAACATGGTATCAGAGCGGGGGTCTTGAGTTCGAATCCTCCTAGCGTCAATATTAAAAAAAATATCTCCCACTTCAATTAAGTCATTAAGTCAATTCATTGTTGGGCTTGGGTCAGTCTCCTCAAGTTCACCCGCCCACAAGTGAGGGAGAGTGTTAAGAATATAAATGCATAGATTGGTCTCTTTCCTAACAACTTAAACTTTTAGGAAAGTTGGTCATCTAATCAACTTTAACAGTATATACGGGGCATATTTGTAACTTGTAAGTACACATATATGCGGGTAGCGGGTACCCGTGGATACGGTACTATGATATCCGTACCCACCCCATATATTATAAAGGTAGAAAAAATTACCCATGACATCCCCACGGATAGAATATTAACCCCATACTCGTCATAAACAGGTAAATATCCGCGGGTACCCGCTTAAACGGGTATCATTGCCATCCCTAGGATTAAGCTAATAGGGATGTGATTTTAGGAAAGCTAGCGAAGAAAGAGGGAGAATGCACTACATAGTATATTGTTGTAGTTGATGAAAAAGCTGTAGTGAAAGGTAGTCAAGGCTGCTATGAAGGGGAATGCCCCTACATGGACAGCGACTCTTGTTATTATTATTATTATTATTATTATTATTATTATTATTATTATTATTATTATTATTATTATTATTATTATTATTATTATTATTATTATTTATTTATTTTTTCTACTAAATGGGAAGAAAGCGCTAGTATTCTACATATCGCAACCGGTTTGACATCATAGGCATCTCCTGGTAGCCGATTGATGGGATCAACCACTGGTTCCGACGACACTTCGATAATCGTGTAAGCTGTTTACTATCCTCACCTTGGTTGTATTCTTGCTTCAGTCCAATATTAAGCCAGAAGCGCATTGGAATGGAAGGGCAAGCACCGGTTATTGTAACAATAGCGAAGTTAGGAAAACCAATTTAAGTACGCCAGCCATCTTGTAAGAAAGGAAGGGTTTGGTATTGCTTCAAGGGTTGGACAATGTTATTATACTATACATATGGACAATGTGAAATATTTAATAGGATCTGTTTTGGAAATGTGGAATGTCAGAGAAATTCCAATTATGCGAGGCATTGTAGTATAGTTGAATCTAAAAATAGTTTCTATAAGTTGTGATTCTATTGTTTTTGACTTATCCAATTTAAGATTTAACAAGTGACAGTTATGTGAATGATATTTTCTTGTTTATTTCTGGATGATACTCTAAAGTTTAATCTTAACAAACTTAAAAAGTGCTTGAAAATCAACTTTCTTAATTTCCTAAATAATTTTTTTCAATTTTAGGAATGTTGCTTAATCTTCTAAGTCTGTTTATTCTTTTATAAGAATTTCATAGACTTCGCTAGCAATTGCCTATTTCAAATGCTTGAAGGTGAGAGAATATTGACTAAAGACTTCTAGATAAAAATAAGGTGCTTCCAAGAAGATTGTATTTTACATAATGATTTGTCTGTCACCATTCATGTAGTTCCTGTAGATGTTTTCCTTATTTGTAATTGATCAGTGAATTAATTACTATTGTTCTAATCCTTACAATTCATTTCCTTCTTCTTCTTCTTCTTCTTCTTCTTCTTCTTCTTGCATACCAACCTCCTTAGCCTCTCAGAATGACATGGTGCAACAGTGGACTGATAATAAACATATCTATGGGCATACCAACCTCCTTATCCCTCTCAGAATGACATGGAGCAACAGTGAACTGATAATAAACATATCTATGGGTGTGTTGGCGGCGTTTTGATGGTTTGCATACCAACCTCCTTAGCCCTCTCAGGATGACATGAAATTATTTTGTATTTACTTATAACGATTATACATTAGGCCATAGTAATCTATGGTTTGAATTCTCTCTGAACAAAATATACTACACATTGAATTGGGTCATATAGACCAGTATCTATCAAATAATGCATGTGCACGAAGCCAGATATCCCACTTGAGCATTGAGCTGGGTTTGCAATTTGTTGGTTATAACGAAGTATGAACTTATACCGCCCTGTTCTATACTTCTGTTGTCTGACTATCTGTACCTGGCTATATTTACCATACATGGGTGATGAGTCAGTTATTTAAAATAAAAATAAAAATAGGAAAACTACTGACAAAGAGAAAAATTTCTTTTGAGAAACTTATGAAATTCCATACAGTAGTTTTGATCAACTGTGCTTTCTTTTTTCCTTTTCTCTTTCTTCAGTGTGAAGTGGATTAAGCTTTATTATCTTTTAGTAGACTAATTTTACATACTATAACACCAGAAAGGTGTTAACAACTTCAAGTTTGATAATTTAGCAAAAATGTTAAAAAGATTATCAGTATCTCTTTTGACTTACTACAGTGCAACTGCTGCTCTTGGAACTTTAGATCATTATTTTTTGTGGTTAATATCTTTGCTCATCTCGTGCACTTTAAAATTTGAAGAATGGATGTGATGATTTTCAGGGTGCCACTGAATCCATTTTGATTGGTGAGATCAAACTTGGTCTACGTGAATCACTGGTCAAGCACGGGCTTAATTTTTTTTCAGGGGACCAGAGACTGCAACTGTCAATATCTGACTTGGAAGTTTATTTAAGATCTCCTGCACCAAACACTAAGAAGAATAAATCTCGTAGTTCCCGTCGAAGTCCCCGTTCATTAGGGCAAGGAACATGGATATTCTTGTCTAAGATTGCAAAACTTCTGTCAGTCGTTGTAACTGAATTTAATGTAAAGGTATGTATTTATCATAAGTATCATATTTCAATACACGAGTCATGAGATGCTTTGTTGTTCCTAGTATTTCTTCAATAATCAGTTTCCTATTTAACAAATGATGTTTCAAAGTCTGTTGAGCTAGAGTGGATATTAGGTTTTGCTCAGTAAAATATGCAGCAGTCTGTTTTTTAGAAAAAAATATAAGATTCCAAAATGCCTAAATTAATTTCACAATTCTTACCTTGGTGTAGCTCAATTAATTCACAATTCTTACCTTGGTGTAGCTCAATGAGATGCTTTTCTTGCCAACTTTGTGAAAGAAAGGAACTTAAATTCACAAATTATACCTTGGTGTAGCTTAAAACATTGAAGAATTCAGGTCAATTTTAAAATGCAGTAACAATATAAGAGCTGCCTATTGTAAGGACTAATGATGTTTAAAATTTTTGGCAGTGAAGTCTATGCAAAAAAGTTATTTTTATTTGAACATATTCGGTACTAACATACTATTACTTCTGAAAATGATCTGGTTCAAGATGTATTCCATCTTGGGAGGATATCTTTTCATTGAATATTGTTAATTATTACAACTTGACTCAATTGAAACTATCCTTTTTGAATGAAAGGTGGTAGTTATTTTGTCATACTTGTTCATTGAATATGTAGGGGCCAAAATTTGCAACTCAAGTTAGGGGACTGAGAGTGGTTGCTTCAGTACATGGAGAATCAAACACCACTTTCAATATTAGTCTGCAGCTTGCCTATTTTCTTTTTGATATGTTCCATCCAGAGCTTGGATTTGACCAGTCATCCAGCTTCACAGTAGAAAAGCCAGCATATTCATCTTCAGTTGAAAAGAAACCTTCTCCTTTTATGTGTGAAGAAATATCAGTAATTTCTGAGATTGCTTATACAAGGTCAGTTTCCCTATTTCAGAAAAAAATGAACCCTAGATCTTCCATCTTTTGGCATGTTTATTATATGCAACTTTATAGCACATGTTCAGCATAAGTAACTTATAGCTTGCTAAGAATTTAAATTAAAATTGACTGCCACCTTTAAGGCTTTTTATTAATCTTCTCATCAGTTCAACATAAAAGAATATCTTAAGCAGCTAAAAAGTTGTTAATCTGTGCTAAAGTTATAAAAACAAAATTATACTACTAACTAAATAATCAGTTAGCTTCAATAAAATGTTATTCATAAATCTTTTCCCAAGAATGCCATATCTTAGTCTCCAATCTCCATTATCTTTGTTTTTGCACACCACCACTGGTCAAGTTGAGAGCTGGATTTTCGTACCTACATTTCAAGTCATAACCCTGTTCACCATACATGTTACTTATGAATTATGATGTTAAATAATGGGATTGTGTGCATCTACCCTCTGTAGAATAGATATGGTTATTGTGTAAATATAGTGAATGCTGCATTGAAAGACAACATAAGTGATGAATATCCTAATTGCAGCCCCAATTCATTCTGCAAGGATAAGAAATTAACCAATTGGACCCTTTTTTCAACTATGATGCTATTGAGCATTCTTTTCACTTCTAAGGTAACTTTTAAGACATTCTATTCATGCAAGGAGGGAGCTTCCTTTTTTAAAAAAAATAATTTCTATGTTTGTTTTGTTACTGCTTATATAATTTGTATATTCCTTCTATGCAAATCTGTTTTCTTCCGACTTAAAAACGAAATACAACATTCCTTTGACTCAAAATTGAAAAATATCCCATGTCGTTTGGTACAAGCCTATCATTTTATCAAGGTTGTGGTCGCACATCCTTATCATGGAAAGAAAAGTCGTGTTGATGTTTGTATAGGCTTGGTATTTTCCCCTGCATTTTTTTTCTTTGTGGATAACCTAAAGATGTAAAACTTTCTTATTTGAATGATAATTTAACTACATAGATCATGTTGTCTCATTTAATGGATTAAGATTTTTGATGCAGTGGCATTGGTCAAGAACTTAAAAGCAGAAGGTATTGTATTTAAATTTTCTTTAGGTCACACATTTTTCAAAAAAATATTCCAATTAGTACAAGTTCCAAATGTTTGCACTTGGGACAGTCTCTCCTAACTACACTTGGGCAGGCTGTTTCAATTATAAGTCAATAGATCATAGTGAAATGGGAAATAAGATTTTAAGATGGTATTGGAGTGGAGGGTTTTGTGTTAGAATCTTCTTTAAGGTTTATTTATTTATTTATTTTTTAATATAAAATAAAGCATTTTACAAAAGTAATAAACCATTAATAATTAATAAATGAACTAATGTCATTTATATTTTCAATAAGAGATGATAAAAAATTCATAAAAATATTGAATACTAGGAAAGATTACATCAACATTCCCAAGAATGTGCTTTGTTGAACCAAACATGGCAATTTTAAATTCCCATCCATTTAATTATAGATTTCCGTCTGAACAAAACACTTATAATATATTATTTAGTTGATGGGAACAAGCAAAGTAAAAAAGGACAGCTGCCCATGTCTCACAGCTTGGTAATAACAACTCTAGCAATTCTTACCGCTAACACACGCCGAAGATGCGATTCCATGAGGTGATCTTCAGTTCTTCACTTACATTTACTTACTAGAGGAATTAAGTACCAAAGCAACTTAAAGTTCATGGAAGACGTGCACATTTCTGATTGGTGCACAGTTATTGTGCTCATTAGCCCTATATTTTGTGCATCAGTTGCATTAAATGGATTCTGGAAGCTGTTGATGAAATGTTGCATATACATCAAAATTTAATTTACTATGTTAGAGGGAATGCAAATTGGTAACTTAATCAAGTTTTATTTCATCAGTGAAATTGATATTCACTTTTATCATTCTTTATTAGATCACTTTTTCGATGAATTGAAAATGAAAACTTAAAGCTTCCCAAATCATCTGCCACAGGGAACATGGAGTCAAATTTGGGAGTTTGGATGTGTCATTTAGAGCGATCACCATTAACATGACGGATAATCTATTTGTCAAAAATAAGACGGACACAAAAAGTTCAGCCTGTGTTGATGGAAGCAAAGAAGGTGCTTTGGATGATCAATTGGTTAAGAAGCCTGAAAAAAGTAAATCTTCACCATCATCATTGAAGAAGCATATTTTTGCATTTCCAGAAAAGGTTTGGCCTCCCTTTGTGATTTGAAAATTTTTATTCTTCCATCATGCTATTAAACAATGGCCATTATTCTTCCAAAGGTTAGCTTCAACATTCAAGAATTAGATGCGACGTTTAGGCACCAAGGTGCAGACATTTTAGCAAACAATACCATGACAGGCATTCTGCTCACAAGCAATAAAACTGTGGCATATGATGATTCCGGGGAGGCTACATCACATTTTTCTCTCAGCTTGGATTTTAGTAAAATCTCAGTATGTTCTTTTTCACACATTTTTATTTATAGTATACCTGCATCGGTCTTTGCTTATTATGTTTCTTAATTATGTTTATTCTCATTTCAGCTCCTTAGAGGAGGTATTACTTCTATCATGGAGGTTTTGGAATTTGCAGTTATAGCTACAGTTGACGTTCCAATGCAAGTGAGTTGTTTTCAAATTCTGATGTAGTTTAAGAAAAGGTTGGTGGATTCAATAATATCATCTCAATTTGCAAATTAGAGTAGGGGTCCTACCCCTTAAGTAGATGAGGACTCTTTTCCTCCTAACCTTTACCCATCCAATCAGCCTTAAAATTTGTGCAAGACGATGATCAAATATCAGCATCATCAAGTATCATCATCATCATCATCGTGCACAAATCTTAAAGCCGAATGGATGGCTAAAAAAATTAGGAGGAAGGAGGTCCGCATCCACTTAAGAGGATAATATCTTGTTCTTTCAAATCGTAAGTAACTATGTATGCGTCTCTTCTCCTATTAGGTGTAATACACTTAATTAGTCTAAAATTTAATTTCACCTGGTTTTTATTTGATCACCAAGAAAATTTCAAGTTTTTGGACATAATCCTAATGATAAATGGATTGGGTTTCCTCTGATGTATTTGGAGCATCAAATTATGTTTTGGAGCTTACATTGAAAAATAAATCCGGTACAGGTTGATATGGGCCAGTTTGTACCGGCTTGTACCTTGTCACAGTATGGTATGGTACCAGTATGTAGTGGTACTGGTACCAGATTTTAAACCATGCCTTCAATAGCCCAAAACAGTAATAAGGCATTCTGTAGTTTGGTTGTTGCCTCTTTCACAAATGCTGTTGAAAAGAGAGATTATATTTCATAAGATTTTCTTGTCATATGTCTTAATATAAAAGAGATTTATATTGTTTTTTAATATTTACTCAATCTACTTTCGTTTAACATGTGCATCAAAAGATTAGGATATTTTTTATATATATTTGTAATCAAAATGAGGGTTTACTTCCATAAATTATAAAGATTTAATTAGGTATGAAGATTTTTTTGAGATCATGATTGTTATTATTTATCATTATTCCTTTTGATGAACATGGAATTTTAGGATTCAATGTGATTGCAATACTATCATAATTTTATATGTATAGGACTATAGGAGATATTTGATTTCTTAGGAGCATAACCATAAGTATGCTTGAAATAATTGGTAAATCTGAGGGTCACATAGAGCAAGGAATATCCTTTCATGTACCACACCCATGTAACAAGTATTCAGCTTGGCATTTGACGATCCTCACATTGTGACATTTTGGCACAAACAGAAGGCAAAACAATGGGTGGTTGAAATAGGAAAAAAATTCAAAATTACCTGTTTTTTGGCACCATACAAGACAAGAAGAGCTCAAGTTTGCATACAGAGGAAAGGAATAGAGATGACTTTGAGCTACAAACCCTTCAACGTTAAACCAACCTCAGCTCCAACTATTCACATGATCTAATCCATCCCAGTCTGGTTCACTTACAGGCTCCAAAAGAAGCCAAACACAGGGTTAGAAGGTTTCAATGAGAATTCTTGGCCCATTACTGTATACTTCGGTATGACTACTATGTCATGTTGACATTCCTTTTTTGGGTAGACATTGGGACTTGGATTGGTGAACAACTTCTATGTGAAACTAGTATAGGAAATTGTTTCTGCTTGATTTACATCCTTTTAGGCAAAACTAAAATAGAACTTATGTCATTTGACTTGCCAACTTGCCCTCTTCATATCAAACCAGAAGCTCTAAGTAAGCTATATATGGATTTCTCTGCTACAAAATTATTATCGTTTTTATGTTTTTAGTTTTGTTGTATCTATGTTTTTAGTTTCTTTCCTTTTTAGATTCTATCATTCTTATAGCACTCAACTTTTAAGATTCTATGATTTCTATCATCCACTAATATTCTATTAATGGATGGATAATATGTTCTTCCCTTCTCTCAGCAGCCTTTACCTATTCAAGCTGAGATTGATGTCAAACTAGGCAGCACCAGCTGCAACATTATCTTTAGCAGATTAAGACCATTGCTTAATCTGAAGTCAGGTAAACAAAAACCAATGGTTCTTCGTGAGGAAGGTTCTCATAAAAATAAAAAGCCGACAGACAACAAGAGCACAATCATGTGGAGATGCACACTCTCTGCACCGGAGATGGTTATCATGGTTTATGAGATAAATGATTGTCCCTTATATCAAGTAAGTTATTGCATAATATTTACACAAACTAGTAAAATTTGTTTCAATTTATGTCTAGATTTATGTGATGCCATCTTGACATTTTACATTTTTTTATATGAAAATTGTACCAAATGCTTTGCAAAACTAACTACTGAAATATGCAGAACCTTTTTTCTTCTAATTTGAAATCCTGTAGATATCCTCATTAGGATATTTGTATATTGCATGGTGTATTATTTATTTTTGGTTTCAAAAGCATGATCTTATAAACTAATCTATTGTTTGATTTGCTGGAGATTTTATAATTACATGCTTCCCAGATTTGTACTGCAGCAATAAGAAAGGGGATAAAATAACTACTATGATATATAACATCTTTAAGCATTGGTAAATTCCAAATGTCCTGCTTCTTGTTTTACATTCTTTGTTTTACTTTAATCACTCTATGTACTCATATATGAATAAATATGCAGATAAATTACTTATTTTTTAAATGAGAATTTCTATTTCTATTCTCTTAAAGGTTCACTTAAAAATTGTGATGTTTGTTCATTTATTAGAAATGCTACCAAGAGTATGTTGAACACTTAAAAATTGTGGCTCTGTAATTGGCCTATGCTCTTGTCTCTTTCTTTTGTTTCATATGTTTTCTCTACACTCCCTATACCTGTAACCCTTCACAACTCTTGAATGGAATACAAGATTTCTTTCGTCAAAAAGAAAAGAGTATGTTGAACAGGCTAACTACTAATGATGTATAGGAATGCCCCATGTTTTAGGAATATTTTGGTTGCTCACTTGCTCTTTCTTGTAGAATGATAAATTAATCATGATGGAAAGACTTCATGAAGTTCAACTTTCTGCGGATAAACTCGCATAAGTAGTAGGGTTTTAAAAACTTAATTGGATCCTTGAAGTAATGGGGGACCTGTTCAGTTTGGCTGGTTTAGTGTACTGACTCGGGCGAACCTATTGATCCGACAGTAACATATGTTTTTAACAATTTACATGTTATTATATTTGAAGCAAAATAACCACTTTTTTCTATTAAGACTTTGCATGTTAAGTATATCAAGATTATATAATTAGCTTATTCAAGATGTAGAAATATGTATAAGTTCCGACCCCCTAGTGTGTGGTTGATATGTGGCTCTAGAGAAATTAGAATTGACACAATCACTTGTTTTTTTGTAATGAATCATGTTGTTTTACTTTTATTTTTGGGATCTAATTTATCTTGGGCTATGCCTTACATTGTGCTTGCACTTGAAATTTGCCAAAGACATCTAAAAAGGGATTAAAAAAATTCAGAACTTATCAAATTGGTCAAATAATTATACCAAATATCAAGAAAAATCAATTAGAAAACATTTTTTTAAAAAAAGAACACCATTTGGAGTGAACTGACCAGTTTTTTCTTTTTTGACGAAAGAATTCTTGTATTTATCGGGAGGTTTGATAAGTTCCGTTCAGTTTGGTTTGCCCCAAACCAGCTGGTTTACTTTTGTTAAACCATGCTTATAAGTTCATGCAATTATTAGAAACATGCAGTTTATGCTTGCATAGGATAGTATTTGAATGCAGGAAAGGTTTTTTGGTGGACAGTGGACACTTCAGAAATTTGGTTGAAAATAATCCATTGTACATCTTGTTTCCCGTCAAATTTTAAATGTATTGTTATCCTGAGCTTTCTCTCTCTTAAAGAATCAATAAGATACGAATGTCCCTCTCCTTTTTGTCTTCTCTCTATCACTTGTTTTTTTGTATCTGAACCTACACAGCAGGCGTTTATCTGATACAGTAGGTTAATTGATTTAAGTATGACAAGTGAGATAAGTGCCCTGTATCTGAAGACTGAAGGTTTACTTGTTGTTTTTGAGTAGTTCTTTTACACTTGTCAGAAACTCCTGGATCCTACCATGCATAATCAGTTTATATAATGCCTCTTTATTTCTATTTACAAATTATTCATTTATTAGTTGGATTTATGGCCCTGCTCGTCATGATTATAATCTATTTTGATGGTTATAATCTGTTTCTTGCTCTTGTCAATTTCTTCATTTAATTGTTTCTTTTGACTTTTAAGTATTCTTTACAGTGTGGTAGTTTTCTATCTTGCTCATGAATTTTCTGTTTTTTGCATGTACCTTGATGATGCAGGGGTGCTTGCTATCCTCTCATCTTATTGCGAATAACGTAGCGAGTAAGAAACTTGAACTACATGCAGAACTTGGTGAATTTCACTTGAAAACAATCGATATGCATCAGCAACCTTCGGAGAAAAAATTAACTGGTGCAGAAATTAAATCAGGATCATTGGTGCTCATTGAACGATTGAGGCTTGATTGTGGTCATACTGAAACAGAATTACATGATGAGCAAGACTTGAAGAGGTTAAAGTTGGTACTTGCTGTTGATATGACTGGCATGGGCATATCCTTTGGGTTTAAGCATGTTGAGTCGCTTATAAAGATCATAATGACTTATAAGGAACTTCTAAAAGGTTTAACTTCTTCCAGCAAAAAAACTGCTAAAGATAAGGTTGGACAATCTTCAAAAAAAGAAACTGGAAAAGGGATAAACATTTTAAAGCTTAATCTTGAAAGGTGTTCTGTTAAGTATTTTGGTGATACTAGTCTAGAAGATATGACCGTGGCAGATCCCAAGCGTGTCAGGTTTGGTTCTCAAGGTGGCGAGGTAATAATAAGTGTTTCTGCTGATGGCAAGCCTCGTGAAGCAAGCATAACAGCATTGAGGCCCAATGGTTGCCAGCACTTGAAATCCTCCACATCTCTTGATATCTTGCATCTCAGATTTGTTTTCAACAAGGAAAAACATTCCATGCAGATTGAAGTTGACAGAACTAGGTCGGTATATTCTGAATATACAGAAGAGCAGAATTCTGGCACAGAAGTGACTCTGCTTGATGTGCAGAAAGCAAAGTTTGTGCGTCGTTCAGGTGGGCTTAATGATGTTGCTTTGTGTTCTCTATTAAATGTGACTGATATATCAATAAAGTGGGAGCCTGATGCTCATTTAGCATTACACCAATTTGTTACAAGTTTGAAGTTTCTGCTTTCTAACCAAAAGCAGCATGGTTCTGATCAACAAAGAAAGGAAGAGCCTATGGATACAATGCCACTACAACAAAGGGAAATAACTTCTGACCAAGCTCCATCTGAAAAGCAACATAAAAAGCGAGATTCCGTTTTTGCCATTGATGTGGAAATGCTGAAAGTATCAGCTGAGCTTGCAGATGGTGTGGAAACAATGATTCATGTGCAGTCCATCTTCTCCGAGAATGCAAAAATAGGCATTTTATTTGAAGAAGTTATAATTGCTTGCAATGAAGCTAGACTATTAAGAAGTAGTCGATTGCAAGTTTCCCGTGTTCCAGTATCTGCCATGCACAATTTGCAAGATTCAAAATCACAGATGGTCACTACATGGGATTGGGTAATTCGAAGTCCTGATATTTATATCTGCTTGCCTTACAGGTTGCAGTTACGTGCTATTGATGATGCAGTTGAAGATACACTGCGAGGACTAAAGCTCATTAGTACTGCTAAGACAGATATTATATCTTCTGGAAAGAGGAGCAGCACCAGAAAATCTAAATCTAGCTCAACAAATTTTGGGTCTGTGAGATTAATCATCCGCAGACTAACTGTGGAAATCGAGGAAGAGCCAATTCAAGGCTGGCTTGATGAACATTATCAGTTGATGAAGAAGGAAGCTTGTGAGGCAGTTGTTAGGTTGAAGTTTCTCGATGAACATTTACCAAGTATAATTTCAAGTAGTCATGAACAAGATGCAGTGAGTTCTGATAATAAGATTAATTACAAAGGAAGTGAAATTGATGCATGTGATGCTTCATCTGTTGAACTTCTGCAAACAGAGATTCATAAGAAGGTCTTTAGATCTTACTATGAGGCATGCCAAAAGATAGTCATCTCTGAAGGTTCAGGTGCAAGCAGAGAAGGTTTTCAGTCTGGGTTTAAACCAAGTATTAATAGAGCTTCTCTCATGTCTCTTTGTGCCACAGAACTTGATGTGACTCTGACAAAGATTGATAAGGGTAGTGATGGAATGATTGAATTTATAAAAAAGGTTGACCCTGTCTGCTCAGAGAAAGATATACCTTTCTCCCGGTTATATGGTAGTGATTTTATTTTAAATGCAGAATCTTTAGTGGTGAAAATAAGAGATTATACATACCCACTTTTTTGTGGAAGCTCTGCTAAATGTCAAGGACGTGTTGTGATAGCACAACAGGTAAGCCAAAGTATTGTTTGGTTTTGCTATCTTTTCACAGTGCTATATTCCATCAAGCAAGCTTCCTCTTATTTCATATTTATACACTGAGATATTTGATGAGTATTTCGTAGATAAGTAATAATGTTAATATATAGGTTCCAACTTTTAATATTTTAAAATTTTCCCCTGTAGTCACTGTTTTTTGAGCAAATGGAACTTGCATTCATTTCAAGAGTATTGATTGGAATACAAGTGTAGTGGGGGAAAGAGAAAAAAGAAGAAAAAATAATTTTAAAGACGAAGCAAATCACAAAACTGTTGAATACACTAAGAAAAACTAGCATCCAGATAATGTCAAATGGATAAATTTATGCCAATTTTTCATTTTCCTTATTTTTCTCAATAATTTATAGATTTCTGCAACATGGGACATTCTAAATAATACTTAGTTCAGACCTTTTACATTCTTTCTTCCAGTGATGTTGAATAATGAACTGTGTAAATCTGTTGATTGTCAAGTGTTGATGCTTAAATTGCGTGTTATAAGTTGGATAAGTAACACGGAGATCATTGCGCCTTTTATTAACAAAACGGAAACTCTGAAATATTTTTATGTGCTCTTCCTTTATTTTTCCTTGGACAGTTAAAAAAGGAAGTAAGTCTGACGAACTTGCTAAAGCTGTATGCATCTTTTGCTATTTTTGCAAAGAGACGGCAATTTCCTTGGATAGAATTTGGTTTATTGTTGTAATTGCACTGAAACTGGAAACTCAGTGAAAGTGAAATTGGAATAACTGATGATGGATTCTACATTGTTTCATCAATTGATAAAATTTCAGTAAAGCTGACAAATATAATCTGGTTTCGGAGCTAAGCTCCCTTTTCTTTGTTACTGTTACAGGCAACTAGTTTTCAGCCACAAATACTACAAGATACTTTTGTAGGGAGGTGGTGGAAAGTATGCATGTTACGTTCAGCCAGCGGTACAACTCCTCCAAATAAAGTTTACCTTGATTTACCAATTAGTTTTCATAAAGGGGAAGTATCTTTCGGAGTGGGATATGAGCCAGTTTTTGCTGATATCAGTTATGCATTCACGGTGGCTCTCCGTAGAGCTA
Organism: Canna indica; assembly: GCA_034359265.1. Classification (NCBI taxonomy): domain Eukaryota; kingdom Viridiplantae; phylum Streptophyta; class Magnoliopsida; order Zingiberales; family Cannaceae; genus Canna; species Canna indica. The sequence goes on from CP136890.1 coordinate 12,598,245, forward strand.
ATCTTGGAACTAGGAGTTGCCCTGATCAACTAGGATATGCTTCACAATTTCTGGCCAGTTCATCAGAACCTGAACCACCTGCCAAAGAAAAAAGCTTACCATGGTGGGATGAAATGAGGAACTACATTCATGGGAAAGTTGATTTATCATTTACTGAGACTAAATGGTTTATCCTTGGTACTACTAACCCTTATGAGAATCTAGATAAATTGGAAGTAGTTTCAGCGAACATGGAAATACAACAGAGAGATGGACACATATGTCTTTCTGCAAAGGAATTCAAGGTTTACTTAAGCAGTCTTCAAAATTTGATGGACAGTTTCAGCTTAAAGCCTCCATCGCATCTCTCTAGTCCTTTTCTGGCCACTTCTGCTTTTCTTGTAGAAGTATTGATGGAGTGGGGATGTGAGTCTGGTAATCCGCTTGATCATTATCTTTTTTCACTTCCAATTGAAGGGAAACCACGGATGAAAGTATATGATCCCTTTCGCTCAACCTCTCTCTCATTAAGGTGGAACTTCTCATTAAATAACTCTCAACTTACTGATACCCAACTTGCTTCCTCTTCTGATGTGGCTCAAAATACAACAACAGATGGATTAATGTGTGAATCTTCTCAAAAGATGGGGGTCAAGTCCATGGATTCCCCAACTGCGAACTTTAGTGCACATGACCTTGCTTGGTTATTCAAATTCTGGAATCTTAATTACCTTCCTCCTCACAAATTAAGAACTTTCTCACGGTGGCCACGTTTTGGCGTTCCAAGAATTGCCAGATCTGGTAACTTGTCGTTAGACAGAGTTATGACTGAGTTTTTCCTTCGTCTTGATATTACACCCGTGTGCATCCGTCATACACCTCTTAGAGTTGATGATCCTGCTAATGGATTGACAGTTAAAACGGCTAAGTTGAAATATGAACTTTGTTTCAGCCGTGGTAAGCAAGAATTTACTTTTGATTGCAAGCGTGAACCTCTTGATCAAGTTTATCAGGGTGTTGATGTTCACATGCTAAAAGTGTATATAGACCAAACAAATGAAGCTCCTGCAACCAAAGATATTAAAGCAACAAAGAAAAGTTCAAGAAGTGTCAGCGATGAAAACAAAGAAAAGAGACAAGATGATGGCTTTCTTTTATTTTCCGATTATTTCACTGTACGGAGGCAAACTTCAAAAGCAGATACAGAAAGGCTATTAGCATGGCAAGAATATGGCAGAAAGGACCTTGAAATGACCTATGTCATATCTGATGTTGAAATTAGAAATGAAAGTGGCCACACACAGTCCGATCTTGTTGATGATGATGGATTCAGTGTAGTCATTGCTGACAATTGCCAGCGTGTGTTTGTTTATGGCCTTAAGATTTTGTGGACCTTAGAAAACAGAATTGCTATTTCATCCTTGGTTGGAGGTATATCTAAAGCATTTGAACCTCCAAAGCCTTCTCCTTCTAAGCTGTATTCACAAAGAAAATCACTTGAGAGACAACAAATAGCAGCCGAGACTGATGCGCCTCAGGAGGATGTGACATTGACTACTATGCCTAACACTTCTTGTGAAAGTTCCGCCCAAACAGAGGATGTGAAAAGTGAAGAACAAGATTCAACTCTTCCTGTAGCGCCTTCATCTGAGACTGGTATGCTGGTTAAGAATTTTGACCATTACAGGTTACTGTTAGTCTGTTACTTCAAATATACTGCTCCTATGGCTCTTAGATTTACCATGTCATGTCAGAGCTATATTTTTTTTGATTTATTGCATAATATCAGCTGCCTTCAACCATTTTTCATAATTCATACTCATAGCCCAGATGTTACCATTTTTCAACCATTGCATAAGATGTTACCAACTAAGGTTAGTGTTAAATTTAGATTGTTTTTGTAAGTAATATATATGCTTATTAGTTGCTCCTTGGTAAGTCCAAGACCACTTTAGGTGGAAACAGTTATTATTATGTTTACTCAAGAATTTCTATCATAAAAGTATATTGAGTAATATCTTTCTTTCTTTTTTTAATTTATCCACCAGAGAAGCCATACAACTGTGACGCTGACGAGGAGGGCACATGCCTCTTCATGGTCAATGTTGTCCAGCCACAATTCAATCTGCATTCAGAAGAGGCCAAAGTAAGAATGTCTCTGAATTCAACTTATCAAAAAATATGCAGTGATTAAAGATTTTCTTTCTTTATATCTACTGATAGAGAAATATGAAGCAAATTTTGTTATCTGTTAGGCGTTATGGTTCTGCTTGTTTGTGTTTTGCTGGAATTTGTAATGCATTCATCAACTCTTTCAAACTATGGAAAAATTCAGAATAACAAGTGGCGAAAACCTGTGAGGTCAACTCCCATTTGGATGTGGAGATATAGGTTTGTGGCAAACTGCAGATGCAAACTAGATTCTAAATATTTTTTTGTTTAGTGAAGCTTATCAGTTATTAAATGGCTAAAAGACCATTGCCCTCAACTTATTTCGTAAGTTAGGATTATTTGAGCTTGAATAACATCCAGAGTATATACAGTCACACAACTTCAAATAAATGCAACAAAATTTTGCGGTTCAGGGTTTTAAAATATAAAGACCAGTCTTGCTTATATGAAGGAAAATCAGGCATGTCGAGAGATGAATTAAGAGAAGGGGAAACTATGAATAAACATTTGAGATTAGTTTTAATCAAACTTGGGTTTTGTTATGTGTATTTCTTGAACCATTTCTGTTCTCACCAACTGAATAATTTATACATCAAAGTTCCTCACATAATTGGTGATCAATTGCAATTCATTTAAGATATTTACAGATTTAAGAATATTCTTACAATTCATCTTTCAACATCATCTGTAGTAAACTAACTTACTTTTTGGCCCATAGTATGCTTCTATATTCTTAAAACCTATGGCTGATGGTACTTGATATGATTCATATTATGAAATATAAGTGATGTTGATTACTACACCTTGGTATGCACCAGATACATGGACTAGTTAGAGCCTTAGAGGATTGGACTTGTTCATGGAACAGGAAATGAAATCCTTGAGATGGTAAGACCATGAAATGCCATGTTACATTCTGCCCGTTGTACCAGGCAGTATATACCAAGAATTGGGATTTGGGACACAATGCAGAAAATAGTCTACCAGCTATTTAGTTAAATTTCAGTTGGTTATTAACTGAACTAGTTCAGTGCTTAATAGCTACTAACTGAAATCTCTTGACCAAAAGAAGAGAGAGGTGCTAGGTAAGTCTCTAATTCAGGCTGAGGTGGTGACAGGAGAAGAGGTGCAGGTGGCTAGTCCTTTAAAGTATAAACAGTCTAGCACAGCAAGAGATGAAGAGAGAAGGCACATGTTTATTAAAATTTTAAACTATTTCCTTTATTGTTTTCTTTCTTTCTTTTTCATTTCTTTACCTAACATATATGGGTAAATACGTGCCGGGGACCTCCAGGTCATACTGGCTTTACAAATCGGTCCAAGTGGTGATCAGTAAATGACCTGGTTTTTGTAAGTCCCCCTTGCTTTCTTTAGGATAATAGAGGGACAAGCCTACTAATTTGCAAGACTTCGCAAGAGACGATATATGCTTCTCCAAATCTTGCTTACCTATACTCAGAGTTCAATAAGATTCTAAGTTGGTGCACCTGTATGACCCATTTGTGGTAATGTTTCCTGATTTACATTCTAGACGACCTTATGAAGCTGGACTATGGTGGCATAACAGACCTGTTCCAGATGCCATGTAGAGTTGGAGAGATGCAAAATTTTGGTACTCATGGACCTCATGGTACTCTCAAAGCATCTAGAGACATGCAAATTTTGTTACTCACTACTCATGGTATACTCATTAAGCTTATATTCTATTCTTGTTTTATGCATATGAGCATATCCATCTAATAAAAGTCTGGTAGACCAAATTTATTTTTTATGCATTTTTTATCCATCAAAATGATAGTTATATCATCTTTTCTTGCTGATTATTTGCTTATACGTGAAACCAAACTATCAAATTTGTTCTAAATGCCATCATGTAACAGGGTAGGTTTCTTCTTGCTGCTGCTAGTGGCCGTGTCTTAGCTCGTTCATTTCGTTCAATCTTACATGTTGGCCATGACGTAATTGAACAAGCCTTAAACACTAGCGATGTGGTAATTCCTGATAATGTACCTGAAATGACATGGAAACGAATGGAGCTGTCAATGATGCTAGAGCATGTTCAAGCCCATGTTGCACCCACAGATATTGATCCAGGTGCTGGAATTCAATGGTTACCTAAAATTCTTAGAGATGCACCTAATGTAAAACGCACTGGTCCTTTACTTGAAAGAGTATTTACGCCTTGTCAAATGTACTTCCAGTACACACAGTATAAAGGTGGAACTCCTGAGCTTAAGGTAGATTTGAGCAGTTATGTGAAGCTTTTCAGTCACGAACTCATGATAATATCTTTTGGTTATTGTGGGATGAGCTACTTGGTTAACTAATTATTATATTTTTCTTTTACAATTTGGTCTTGCAGGTGAAACCATTGAAAGAACTGACTTTCAACTCCCCTGACATTACATCAGAAATGACGTCACGGCAGTTTCGTGTCATGCTGGACGTGTTAACCAACCTTCTTTTTGCCAGGCTTCCCAAGTAAGTTAAAAACTTAAAATTACTTTTATCAGTTGTTTCATTATTATACAGTAACATAGTTGCAAACTTGTAGTATGCTTACTTCATGGGACTAGTGCTTTTACTTATATATTGTTCATTTTTGAAGTAAAGACTTTTGGCTTGTCTACATTAGATGCCATTTCAAATTTCAACTGAAAGAACTCCAGTGGGCCTTATCTCTGTTAACTTTAGTTGATAATTGATTGGCTGCTTCATTCTTCCTATTCATATAGGTTCTTTGTACTTGGAAAATACAGAGAAGGAAAGGTACAATATCACCAAGGAACAAGATAATAGATGTAGACCAACACTATACGGCAAAATACCCTAATATTCTCAATGGAAGATTTTAGAGAGGCTTGACCACCCTCGATCTTTGCTTACTTTCCTACCTGGTCTAATATGATAAAATTTGGAATAAATGCCTGTCGCAACTTTATGGAGTGAACCTCCATCGCAGAATCTTAAGCAGGAGAAAAAAGATAATCTGTTCCTTTTTGTGAAAGGAGAAGTCCCTATATCATATTCTATTAACTCACTCCTCTCTCTCTATATATATAAGAGGAGAGGTATAATAGACTTGAGGAACAATATTATAAAACTAAACCTATACAAAACACCAATAATCTTGACAATCTTTAACCAATTTATTGTGCTTATACATTTTTTTATTTGTTAATTGTTATATTCTCCATTGTGCATCACCTTTAATATTACACATTTGAATCATTTCAGCTGTTTCTTCTCAGTCATACTTTTGAAACTTCTTTTGTGGCGAGTAGAGGTGTGAGGACCAATATGAAATTGTGGTATAAGCATGTTGACTGATCAACCTGTCTGTTGTTTGGACATTTTTATATCTTCTACTCTTTTGAAGAATGCCCATGCTAAAAACGTCTACTTAATAGCTCATTTACTATGTTGTGGCTTTTAAACACTATATCAGATTTATTTCCAGAATTCTATTTTGTGCTCAAACTTACATCTCTATTTTTCGAACAAACATATTTTAGTATAAGAATTCGTAATAGATGGACGGATCACGAATGTATATCATTTTATTTTGGAACAGAAAATGGTAGCCTTGTTAAATTTTCAGTATGCATAGCAAGATATGTTCCATTTTGTTAAGTTTGATTGGGTGACCAGTAACCACTTATTTCAAAAGTTGCTGTGAGGAAAGGGCCTAATCTGTACTTAAGATTCTTAACACTGATTGGAGTCATTGGACTGAGTTGACTTAAGCTTAACTCATGGACTGGGGTATAGATTATGTTAAAAAGTACATGACTTTGACACCTATACCATGTTAAATTCATTTGGTGACATTTTATCCCAAGAGCTTAAGCCCTGGGAAAAGACCCAATACCTTTATAGTTTTAACACATTGATCTTTGGAAATATTAAAAAAATCACTTTTTTGCACCCATCTGCCCAATGATTTAATTTGAATTTTTTGTCTTCCAGGCCTCCTAAAAGTAGTCACTCACTTTCTGATGACAATGAAGATGTTGAAGATGAGGCAAATCAGTTAGTTCCTGAGGGTGTGGAAGAGGTAGATCTTGCAAAGATCAACATTGAACAAAAAAGGAGGGAACATAAATTGCTTCTTAGCGACATTAAGACCCTAGAGGTTACTACAGATGTATCTGATGGCAATGATCTTTCTCTAGAAAACTTTGATTTGTGGATGGTAACAGGTGGAAGGTCAACACTGGTAAGATCTCAACACCACAATTTATTCTCTTGAGAGTTGAGACCAAGGTTTAAAATCTTGAATCGGTATCTTGGTACGCACTAGCATTCTAACTACTCACACATGGTAAAATTTGATACACACTGGAATGTATACTATAATACTAGTATGTATTTTTTTATTTTTTATAGATTACCTCATGAAAATGTGACATTGAGATATTAGTTTAAGAAGTTTGGAGATGTAGATGAATGTAGATAGCTTCACAGGGGGTTTCATGGTATGCCTCAAACCCCCTGAAAATCAGCAGTCAATGGAAACAGTAAAAAGAAATTACCCAAACAGCTAGAAAACTAGCTATTGGGTATGTACCAAGCGGTACAGGTCCTGTACGAGTGTGGTACATCTGGTACAAGGAATCTACTGCTTGGTACAACCGGTATTTTATATATATTGCCCTGAATCCTGATACTGATTTTTCAAAAAAACTTATAAATATTGAGTGCATTGGGCAGTATGGTATTTGAAAACATGGTTGAGAGTTGAGACTACATTAAAAATCATCACTACTTGATCTTTCCTTGTGCAATTTATGAGCAAATTCATAACATATTATTTGAGAGCTGAATGTGTAAATGATAATCTTAATGTATCTCCCTAAATCAGGCAAGTTATCTAGAATAACAATATTTCCGCTACTTAATTCATACTTGTGCATCCTTGATACTATTATGAAATCTGATCAATAAATTGAACAATCTAACTTTCATGTTTTTGACAATTTTTGTTGGAGAACTATACTTGATTATAATTTGTGTAAATGTATTTATGATTTGCTTGAACTTGCAATTTAACACCTAACATTTGTTACTAATTATTGGTTCATAAGATATGTTTTCTCTGGTGATCATAAATTAGTTATTGATATCGTTAATATCATACTCAGATTCAAGGACTGAAAAAAGAGCAAGGTAACATTCTTAAGGCTATAAATGAGGCTTATTCTGAATTGAGGCTAGTTTTGCAAGAAGCTGCACAAATAAAATTGACAGATAAAGAGAAGAACAAAAGCCCCTCCTGTGCTATAAAAGTTTCTGTCAGGATCAATAAAGTGGTATGGAGTATGCTTATAGATGATAAACCATTTGCAGAAGCTGAAATTAACGATATGGTGAGTGTTGTTTTTATTGCTTTGTGTTTAGACTTTAGAGTAAAAAACAATCATGGTTTATATCTTCATATTTTGCGGAAAAATGTTTTCCAAACATCATATTTTAGGTTCTTTACTTCATGAAATTGGTCCACAAATATGATGCTCTTAAATTTTAATATCCCTTATCCATGGTTTAAAATATCGGTATCGGTACCAATTTCGGTCGGTGACCGGTACCGGTATATACCGGTACCATACCGTACCGACACACGGTACGGTCCGGTATGAAAAAGCATACCGGCCAGTTTTTTTTTTTGGTCATACCGGGCGGTATTTATGATATACCGCCCGATAATGGGCAGTATTGTGTGCATACCGGGCGATATACCGCCCGGTATGATGAATAGTATCCCCAAACAGTTTTTTTTTTTTTTTTTGCTAAAAATAACCGCTAAGATAAGACGATTAGGGCAAATCAGTCGCTACACATCCCAACTAAGATATTCCCCACTAAGATCAACACCGTATGTTGGGATGTGTAACGACTGATTTGCCCTAATCGTCTTATGTTGCGCTACGCAAAGTTTTCGGCGGTCCCTTTGGGTTGTGGGCTTGTGTCGCCCTATATAAACTCCAATGTAATGATTCTATTATATCTATGAAAAACCCTAATACAGTATCAAACAATACCCAGTGGCTCTTTAAACATTGTATTCATGTATTTGACATTTGAATCTTAAATTTAAGTATTTCTTGATCAATGATGTGTTATTGGAGTTATTTTTAGCAAAAAAAAAAAAGCTGTTTGGGGATACTGTTCATCATACCGGGCGGCATGGTTTTAAATCTCGTACCGTACCGGGCGGTAAGCTCGGTATATACCGGTTTTTGAAAAAACCGGTATACGAGATACCCGGTATGGGTAAATACCGGGTATCTCGATAAATACCGTCTGGTATGCCCGCTATTTATGAAATACCGGGCGGTATTTGCTATCATACCGGGCTATACCGCCCGGTATGACATTGTGTACTGTTGCAACATACCGGTTATTGGAAAATACCGATATCCCGGTAAATACCGCCCGGTATGCTCTGGTATTTAGCAAATACCGGGCGGTATTTGCTGTCATACCGGGCGATACCGCCCGGTATGATCCAACAGCTCTTAAAAAGAACCATTGGGTATTGTTCGATACTGTATTAGGGTTTTTCATAGATATAAGAGAATCATTACATTAGAATTTATATAGGCCGACACAGGCCCACAACCCAAAGGGCCCAAAAAATCTTGAAAAACTCTGCGTAGCGCAACATAAGGCACTTAGGGCAAATCAGTCGCTACACATCCCAACATACGGTGTTGATCTTAGTTCGTCGTACTCGTACATATCTTGGCGATATACACGACTATATAAACTCCAATGTAATGATTCTCTTGTATCTATGAAAAACCCTAATACAATATCAAAACAGTACCCAACGGCTATTTAAATATTGCATTCATGTATTTGACATTTGAATATTAATTTTAAGTATTTCTTGATCAATGATGTATTATTGGAGTTATTTTTAACGGCAATTTTTTTTTTTTTAAAAAGGACCGGTATGCAATTTCCGTACCGGACCCGTACCGTGTGTCGGATGGTACGGTATCGGTACGTACCGATACCGGTCATCCACCGAGATGATGACCGGTATCGGTATTTTAAACCTTGCCGGGCGGTATACCGCCCGGACACAATACCGCCCATACCGGGCGGTATATCATAAATACCGCCCGGTATGACCGAGATACCCGGTATTTCTCCCATACCGGGTAACTCGTATACCGGAAAGTCAAAATATCGGTAAATACCGGGCGTACCGCTCGGTACGGTACGAATTTTAAAACTATGCCCTTATCACCTTTGGATACATGGCGGCTCTCATAGGCTTTGTATTGTGTGACTGTACCTGATAAGGATGTTAAATCAATTACCTATGAATGGGACCTTATTGAGGCTTGGTAGAGGGTTTTTTCCTGATACTAACATAGTGAGAATTGAACTTCGAATCAAGGTAGCCAACTTAGGGTAAGCACAGTTGGTGGCAACATGTTGTAAGTTGCCTAGAGATCTAGGGTTCGATTCCTAGTATGGCCACCTATTCTGACTTCCTATTTTTGTTATAAAAAAAAAACTTTGAATCAAGGTATGAGTGTGAGTGTGTAGTTCTCCAGTGACAGGCACAGTCATACATCACATGTCATTGTAACTTGAGAATTAATAAAGTATAGGAGTCACTACCCACCTCTAAGAAGCACCTTTTGGGGGACTGACTATTAATTTTGATCCCACATTGTGATACAAACAGCCTAATAAAGATTTATGAAAGGGGCATAGTACATCAGAGTCCAAATAGGTGAACATTTTAAACATTAACTAAATCTATATCCTGAAATCGTCTAATTTCTTAATGTTCTTTTCCTTTCTTTTCCTACTAATTAGCATTCACAACTTGCTAAACCATGTATAACAATCCAATTGAGATTGTGATTGCTATTGTTATTATTAGTTGTCATGGTGGTAGACCTTGGTGTATCACATGGTGTGCCACTAATGTACTGGCTGTGCCAAGCCAAGTACCAATACTGGTATTGCCATGATTTCTATATCAGTATTCTAAGTCATGATCATGATTTCTTGGTTGTGGAAAATTAAATGCCAAACATGTTATATAAAATGAACTTTTTAATTATCTAACGAAGTGGTTATTTTCTATTGATTTTGTCCATTTTCCTGTATTTTGTTTCCTAGGTAAGATCCACAGTGTTACTAAACTTCAAACATTCACACCATTATATCATGATAAAGGGATCACAAATTTTAGTTTCCTTACTGTTTCTCTAGTTAAGGGATTAAAATTTAGTTTATGTCAGGGAATTCATGTTCTACCTCTTTATTTTTGTTGTTTATTTTGATATGTTCATTTTTATCCGAAGAATGTTCTCATCGTGGTTTTAAATTTTTTACTCTACCTCTCGGTACGGACGACACATATCATTTTTCATAATATCGGTACTAATATAGGCCGATACATGTAAAATATCGGCTGTATCAGTTGTATCAAGCGGTACAATGCATTTACCACCTGTATAATGTCAGTACTGCTCGATCTAGGGTTTCTAACGGGTAGTAGAGCCCCAACGGTTACTTTTCGAGCCTTTGGGGCTTTTTGGGACTGGATTTTAAGGGTTTTGAGGCCTATGTAAAGCCCTCAAACCTCTTGTTTTCTTACCACACTACTATCTCACTCTAATCTCTCTCAAAATTCTCTCATTCTCTCAATTTTATTTTGAAATTTAGTCGTGTTACACCCATCAACATGCCGTTTACCTCTGATGGATGCCACTCTTAACCTTCTAGGTTTATTTTTTTATTTTTTTATTCTAACTTCAAAACATGAACTTTAATTTGAGAAGTGTTTATGTTGTATTACTGTATCATGTAAGTTTCTTAATAATTTTGATAAATTAATCATTTTAAACCATGGGTTTGGAGTCTAAAATGAAAACACAAATATATGTACCAATAAACTATTAAACTCGGCATAGTCAAGTTTGTCCCCGACTGCACCGAGTGTTAGTAGGATTACCGTATAGTACCGTTCATTTACCAAGACCGGTATTGGTACTAGATTTTAAACCATGGTTCATGGGAAAAGTTCAAATTTGCAAATCAAAATTGTCACATCCAATATGTTCTTGAATAAAATAGGCCTTAGAACTTTTTGCAGTGGTATTATTCTTTCTATTGACAATTTTAATGAGTACACCCTAAACTATTTTTTGGCCAATAAACACTTACTTTCAAGTAATGTTGGAAGCTTTATTGTCGCTGAGAATTATCCCAGGAAGGTTTTGAATTCTTGCTTCTTAATTCATGTGGTAATTCTTGTACAAACATCTGCAGCTAGCATTTATGATTGCTGAATTTCTTGACAGATTTATGATTTTGATCGCGATTACAAGGACATTGGTATTGCTCAATTTACTACAAAGTCATTTGTGGTTAGGAACTGTGTGCCTAGTGCCAAATCTGATATGCTTTTATCAGCTTGGAGTGCACCTCCAGAATGGGGCAAGTAAGATAATTATGCAGTTTTACTGTATATGATTTTGAATTTACCTGTTCACTATAACTTGTGTTTTTTCACATGGTTCAAACTTCAAAGTTATAAATGGTATTTCTTTGTTTGGCATGCCTTTCACCATGTAGAATCTCTAGGTATAATGCTTTCGGAGATCAGTAATCTATGATCTAGCTCAGCACGCTATTGTTACTAACTTAAGGAAGCTCTATGATTGTTCCTTGATTGTCCTTTTTGAAATTATGAAGGTATATAGATGGTTCTCTCTTCACCTGCTTCCGACGGCTGTGATTCGGATGACCGACCAATCTGTGTCGAAACTTAAGACCTTAGTAAGGCATATTGTATGTAGATGTGTAATGCAAACTATTTGATGATTCCTTGAGATTTGGAGAACATTCTTGTAGTAGCTTGTTTGAGGGACTAAAAAATCTCAAATTTAATTTGCACTTGGCTAGACCCTTGGAGTGTCATCCTCCATTCAAGTTAGCTTTACTATTTTGTTATAAACAATGTACTTGAGTCTACTTCAGAAAATGTCAGAATTTTTAAATTATGGCAATCGATAAGGACTCTTCGAGTTTAAAATCCCTGAAGCCAACAAAGATTAGTGACAGTCATTTTCTGTCACGGTTAGATATCTATTTTTAACATCCAACAATCCAATGGATGTGAAGAGCAAGCCATCCAATGGATGTCTGAACTGTTATGGATGCTTAAGCTCTCCAAAGAACTCTCAACATGTGCTACATAGTATAGAGTATAGACCATGGTTTAAAATCTCGGTACCGGTACCGGTTTCGGTCACCGGCCGGTACCGGTATATACCGGTACCGTACCGTACCGACACACGGTACGGACCGGTATGAAAATGCATACCGGCCGGGTTTTTTTTTTCGTGACATACCGCCCGGTATCGCCCATACCCGGCGGTATGAGCCATATACCGCCCGGTATACACAATATACCCGGTTTTTTCAAATACCGGGTATATCGTATACCGGAAACCTAAAAAACCAGTAAATACCGGACTTACCGTACTGTACCGACCGAGATTTTAAACCTTAGTATAGACTATAGACATAAACATGGTTATATGCCACCTAATGCATGCTATGCTAGAGCCACTAGAAACTGAGGGATGTCAGAATGTGCTCATTCTCTCTCTGTATGCGTGTGTCTCTCTTTCTATATGCGTGTGTTTATAGCATTAATTCTACTAACACAAGAAAGCCTGACCTGTCATCTTCATCTCAGCTCCCTCCCCTTTCCTCCTTGGCCTTTATTTTGCTCTTTTCACCAAAATTAACTTGTTTAAGTCCCTTTTCACTTGATTCCATGCTTTCTTTTCAATGTGCAGTCTCTCTAAACATACAAATTAAAAAGAAAAGTTTTATCATAGTGTTAAAAATATAACTAAATAAATTGGTCTATTTCCTAATAGCTTAAGCTTTCAAGGAAACTGGGCAACCAATCAAATTTGACATGGTATAAGAACAGGAGGTCTTCAGTTCAAATCCGATACTGACTAAAACTGAAACCTCCACTTAGGTTATTCACGTGTCTGCTCAATCCGCCTGCTCACACTTGAGGGCTAGTGTTAAGAGTAAACATGAATGGATTGGTCTATTTCTTAATATCTTGAGCTGTTGGCAGACTTGGTCACCTGATTAAAGTTGGTATGTCTTCAATCATCAATATTGTGTATGTTCTACTGGAGTCTTCTCTAATATTCTAATATGAATAAGATTGAGTTGATATACGACAAAAGACCTTTTTTCTAAAAAAACTTGATTGAATGAATAACAGGTATTTGATTCATGCATTCAGTGTTGGAGAAAAATAATGCATTCAGGCACCTATTTTAGTTTAGTTGGATATATTTTCTTTCTTCATGTTTTTGATTCTGCACTATATGATACACTTTATTTTGGCCTTTTTAATATGGGCATACTCGCATAGTAAATATGACGTGAAATCTGGAACTCTGTCCTGATCACATATTTATGCAAGCATAATTAATATCTAGACCAGCCTTCAGCAGGAGATCATTACAACTTTTTTCTCTACGTGGCCTTATTTTCTATAATATCACTTATTCATACTGGACGTTTCTTGATTGTACTCTTAATTTAATTAATTGATCTAACTGGTTGTTTTTAGAATAAGATCAATTATCTTCTCAACAGTCCTGATTTTAATACAAAGAACTTGATTGCAGACGAGTAATGCTTAGTGTCAATGCAAAACAAGGGGCTCCAAAGGATGGAAAGTCTGCTATTGAATATTTTCAGGTTAGTTTCAAATGTCAAAGAACTGGTTTTATTGGACATTTTCCAGTATTTGCTCAAGCAATTGGTTTCAATGGGATTTTTCTAGGTATTTTCCTGTGAAGAAATTTTCCTTTAAAAAAGATTCTCTCCAAAATCCATTAGATATTCCCCTGTAATATAGTTTGTTAATTCATAAGATGTGAATTTGATGGGATTTTTTTTCCTTCTTGATGGTTAATATAAAGAACTTTTATGATGTGCTAACAAACTTTTGTTCCAGAATCCAGATCATTGTGCAATACTGTATGTCGTTTGTGTTCACATCATTATTCTAATACACTGACAAAAGTAAAGGTTTTGATGTTTTAAAAGCTTGTATCTATCCGTGTTCACATCATGTGGTGTCTTCTCGGTGACAAGTGGTGATGCCTATTTGCTGGCATCAATAATCAGACAATCTCATTAATTAATATTACAGATTTACAGCTTTTATTTGCTAAATGAACTTTCCACAAGTTGAAGTATTCTTAAAACTGAATAAATATAATTACCATTTTAAGCTATATATACTACTGATTTTATTTGGATCAGGAATGTAATTGAGGACTTTGTTAAATTGCATTATCAATTGAGTAAAGGTTTAAATATTATTCTAAGATTTTATAACACAAACATTTCAGAAATTGTTAAAGGAGTAAGAAATATGAGTTGGTTTAAATTAGATGAATGGTCTTAGGAAAAACTCATGAGGCTTCTCTCGCACATGGTCTTAGGTGAGACTCAAGTATAAGTAAGAACATTTTTTAAATGCTTACCTTAAGTGCACAACCTAAACCTTCGTTTAATTTGTCATAAATTTCTGTTTTCAAACAGTTTGGAAAATATTCTACATATGGGATTTATCTTTAGATCTACTGAGTACTGACTATAAACTCTCAAAGGCATCGAGCTATCTTTATTTAATATCATGATAATCTGCCAATTTACTGTTGCTTTTCGTTTGTCAATTACTTGGATTAACACTTGTACTGATGCACTTGAATCATAGGTTGAGATCTATCCATTGAGGATACATTTGACTGAAACAATGTACAATATGATGTGGGAATATATTTTTCCTGAAGATGAGCAAGACTCATTAAAACGACAGGTTAGTTAAACATCACACTTAAAAAGTCTTCCCTCTTCCATCTATTCTTTTATGCCTACTCTATCTTGTTTGAAAAATTAAAAGGAAGTATGGAAAGTTTCAACAACTGCTGGCTCAAAGCGAGGATCCAAGACTCCTGGAAAATCTTCTACTAGATCTGGCAATGACATTTTCAGTGATGCTTTCCAGGTAAGTTTCATTTTGACAGGCATATTGCATGTCATCTGAAGAATATCTATGTTTATATAGTGCAATCACATTGTGACGGTCTAATTTTCAAATAAACAGCAGTAACAAGAACCACCTTTTACAAAATTCTGCGTTGAGCTTTATGTTTTGAGACAATTGAATTTATTTTGCAATATGTAGGGTAGGGCTTCATGTTTATCACACATTATACTAGGGGGAAAATACAATCTCTCACAATATTATCACATGGTATCAGCAAGGTTAGGTTTATGGATCCCCTAATCCTCTTCTTTCTTCCCTTCTCTTTCTCCTTCTCTTCTACTTCTCCTTCTTCCCCTTTCAGTCTCAGCAACAGCTACTGCTGCTGTCAACCAGGGCACCAGCAATTGCTGTCAAGAACCAGCCGCCTTCATCAAGGGGTGCTGTTGCTGCCCCCTTCTTGGGCTGTAGCTGTGGCTTCCATCAGGGGCAGCTGCTGCTGCCTCCTCCTAGGGCTGCGCCTCCATCAAGGGCTGCTGCTGCTGCCCCCTTGGGCTGCAACTGCTGCCTGCATCAAAGGCAACTGCTGCTGCCCCCTCATAGGGCTGCGCCATCACCTCCTGCATTTTTGAGGGCTGCAGCCGCCACCTCATGCCCCTTCTAGAGCTGCTTCAGCCACCAGCCCTTCTCTTAGGGCAGCCTGGTGTAAGGTTCTTCGCCAAAGGATTACTTGCTGGATATCTTCCTTTTCCTCCATAATGGATCTCTAAGCGACCTCTCTTTGCACATCTATCAAACTCAATGGTGCAAATTCTTTTCGTCTTTTATGTGGTTCAAAAAAGGCCTACATCTTGATACTAAGCCATCTAATGATGTGAATATTGAAGAATATTTAGATTGGGAGGCAAATGACTATTTTGTTCTCTCTTGGATGCTCAGCATCCTTGAACCTCATATTGCCTCTATTGTTGTCTTTCACCCTACTGCCAAAAGGCCCAAAAGCATGCAGCATGCCCTTAAGAAGACTTATTTTCAACGTAAAAACATTTCCAAATAATACTCCGAGATATTCAATCCGAAGTTGGAAGAAGGTGCATGTCCAGGATTTCTATGCCACTTTGAAGGAAAAAGTAGATGAGCTAGCTTAGTATCATGCTTTCACCGTTTATGTCTTTGTTCAAAAGAAGCACAAAAGGATTTTCTACTTACTAGATTCCTATCAGCTTTACCACCCTTCCTTTCAAGGTGTTTGTCTCAACTCATGGAAAATAATACTATCTCGGCAGTGCCATGGCATGGATTCTCTGCTCCCACATATGTTCCCCCTCATACTTATTGTGGTTGATATAACCATCCATCTTAATGTTACTAGCAAAAAGAATATGAGATTTGCATGTGTAAAAGAATGTGATTTGTCTGAAAAAATAGTTTTGATATCTTGTCGCCTTAGAAAGTGGGATATGAATGCAGATGAGAAGAATGCAAAATATACAAGAAAATACTGCATCTGGTTCTAATCCACCGCTTAGACGAACTTCTTCCTTTGGCAAAACATGGGAAGAAACTGTTGCAGACTCTGTTGCTAACGAACTTGTGTTGCAAGTTACTGAGGAATCTAGAAATAAACCAAAAGATTCCAAGCCACTTAAATGTGGTCAGTCCAATGAAGAAAAGAAGGTTGGGAAACCCAATGATGAGAGGAGAACTCCATCTAAAAAGTTGCAGGAATTCCATAACATCAGAATAAGCCAGGTGAAACTACTTTCATCATGTAAATATTTTCAAATTGGAAATTTGGTGTGATATCGAGATGTTATTAATTGATTATGTTCATATCACAGGTTGAATTGCTTGTTACATATGAAGGCTCAAGGATCGCTGTCAGTGATTTTAGATTGCTGATGGATACCTTCCACCGTGATGAATTTATTGGAACTTGGAGGAGACTTTTCGCACGAGTTAAGAAACATATTGTGTGGGGAGTTCTGAAATCAGTAGCTGGCATGCAGGCAAGCCATAATTCCTTAAAAGTCTTAAACTACATCTTGCTGTTAAATTCAATTTAGCAGCTTTATTACCTTCATACATATTTTGTGCATATGCAGACAGCTTTATTCAGATGAGACATAACTATGAATTTAAAATTCCTGTCATTACCAACCATGGTCCTACAACAAAGACTTTGATGTTTTTGCTGAAATAGTTCAACGAATCCAAATTAACCTATCTGTTAATACCAGCATCTTAACCTTAAAATTTTAAAGCAAATGGGTACATGCATTGATTTTTTGATGCCTAAATCTGAAACTTGAAGCTTGAATTGCTGGACAATTAAACATTTTATTCTGAGAAACAAAAGTTGATTTTGTCTGTTTTCATGAAACAAGTGAACAAATATGTATGCTTTTCCATGAAATAAGAGAGGAGCAACTTTTAACTTGGTTACCAAAGAAAAGAAACCTAATTGTCTAAGCAAAATTGAAATTCTAGTGTTCACTTGGTTGTTGATGTTTTACCCTAATGCGATTTCTACATGAAATGTAATCAAGTGTTCAATTTGCATCCAAGTTTATGTGGTCCAATCTCTTTCTTTGGCCTTATACAGTTATACTACCGTTAGAAATAACATAAATTTTCATTAAAATTATTTTTGATATTTATAATTTAAATCTTGAGGATATTTAAGAAACAAGTAATCCAGAAAAATTTTCCAATATAATGCTCTGATGTCTGAATGATATGATTGAGTGATGCCAGCTTTCATGAGTATGACCTGTTATGAGTAGTATTTATATACACGTATTGGATCCTGATTTTTGAAGTTTTTGGTGTTGATGTAGGGTAAGAAATTCAAAGATAAGACCCAGAATCCAAAGGAGACCCAGCCAACTGTCCTTCCTGAAAATGATCTGAACAATAGTGATAGTGATGGAGATCAACGTGGAAAGCCTGATCAGTTTCCTACACCTTTCCCCAAGAGAAGTAGCGATGGAGCTGGTGATGGTTTTGTGACCTCCATAAGGGGTTTGTTCAACTCTCAGCGCCGGAAGGCCAAAGCATACGTACTGAGAACTATGAGAGGAGAGGGAGATAATGACCATGGTGACTGGAGCGACGGTGATGTCGAATTCAGTCCCTTTGCCAGACAACTGACCATTGCCAAAACCAAGAAGCTTATACGGCGACATTCAAAGAAGTTTAACTCGAGAACTCCAGGAAGTTCAGGTGATATTATTTCCCTTTGTATTTTGTTGCCTATTTATCTATTGTTATAAGATTGTCATTAAAATTATAGTAAACATAATGATACGTTATTCTTAGGCTGAATTTTTTTTCTACTAACGTTTAACAGATCAAAATGATCAAGATCCTTTTTCTCCGAAGGAGATCATGCCATTTGAAAGTGATTCCTCTGGTGCATCATCCTATGGAGATGACATTAGAGATGACACTAGAGATGATAATAGAGATGACGATGAATAAGAAAAGTGACCCAGCAGGTGATTGGTGACAACTTCATTGCACAACTCAGAATAATAATTCAAAGCCCCACCGGAAATGTGGGCTTATTTTCTGCAGCAACTCGGGATAAGTTAGCCCATAACAATTTCTCAGGCAGTTGAAATTTTGTGATAAAATGCAAGCCCAGGAAGACATTTGGAGAAGAGTTTTGTGTTCATTGACATAAATGTCTGATGAAATTGAAGTTGTGCCCTCTATATACTTTTTTTCTTTTTGCGCCAATGATGTGGAAACACATTTTCTTCGAGGGAAATAATAAAATTTTGTTGAAATTGTATGATGCAAAATCTAATGCTCGAGTATTTCTAATTGTCATACATAAAGTAGAATGTGTATTTCTTATATGTTTCTTTCCCCCAATGCAAGGAAAATGCTTCAGCATTGTCTTCACTGACCATCAAAAGAGTTTAGCTTTCACCTTCCATTATCTGAAACAAAAGCATTGGAAACCTACGCCTGTGGTATATTAGTCAGGCTAATTGGCCCAAATCCATGCAAGGCCCTATAATTCCAAATTGTAGACTGCAAACTGCAGGCAAGGAACACCATTTATCTTCATATAGTTAACTCAAATATATTGTTGAACTGGATGATCTTTAGCCTCTAAAGTTTAAACCATTTATCCTCTAACATCTTCCTCCAAGTATAAGTCAAACTGTCATAGAGAAGTTCGATTGCATGCCACATATTGAAAGACTAAAGAGAGAGAACCTTCACTTAGTATCTTATATCCTTAATGATTTGCTTTGAGGGTGATTATAATACCAAAAGCTGACTCAAAGAAAGGCCTGACAATATATAAACAAGTTTTTGTACCATCTACGTATACAAGTACAATGAAGTACGTAATAACCATTTACTTTTTCCTGAAGATGCAACGAGTTGGTCAATAAAATGAAGTGGGCACAGATCAAAAAATGCAAACCACTCACGAGTATATATACCAACGCATTCTAAGTTGGATCATAACAAAAAGTGACCAATCGATGGAGACGATTATTAGTCACATCAGGTATATCGACTTCTCTCGCAAGCCAACGCACTACAGGTCGACGTGTCATATATATATACCGCGCATTTTTCATATATGAACAAATTATTGCCTTTATATAGCTTTTATCTTGGAGGACAAATGTGAATGTGTGACCACTAAATTAACAATGAAATGACAACCTTAATTACAATGGTATATATGCTTTACACCCAATGTGTGCAACGCTTAAACGCACCATGGAAAAAGAGAGTTGAATGTGCCCGACTTTTTCATATATATTAATATATATATATAGAGAGAGAGAGAGGGCATCATGCCTTGAGTGCAATTAAAAATTGTATTGTCTCTAGTGGAGACGAGGTTACATATGTTAGCAAGTTCTCTCTTTGCTCAATTAATGTCATGTCAAATAATGTTGACTTATGGAGTGCGATAAGAATTTATGATTCAAAATATTCCATCCCTGGAAATTTTACCCCGTACGAAAATGTATAAATGAGTAGAAAATTAATGAATATGGAGAACTCATACAAGATTAATATATAATTAAACCCCTTATAATTCTCTAGATAAATCAATTGCTTCGTGTTAAATGATAAATCTTTGAAAGATGAAGTCTCAAACTTGTCAAAATTATATAAACAGGAGAAAAAAGAAGAAGGAATTCTAGTGCTCTACGTGTCAATTACATGAACCTCAAATTCTTGAAATGATTAATGATACATAAAGCAGACCGGACCACGTTTTTATTGTTGGCTTCGGATGAGATGCATCACTCACCCAATTCAATCTACAAGGCATGACGGTGGAAATGTTTGGCTCTTATATTAATTAAACCATGTGGATTAAATAATAAATATGGAACTTATTATTTTTTCACGTTCTCTATATATATCGAAGCTCTATTAATTAATTACGTAGTGATGATGTTGTAATTAATCGCCATGTTGGAGTGGAAATTGTTTTATACAGTTTAAATTGGATTTAGACGCACCATCCTTTTTGTAATCATTAATCGTTGCGTGGAAATAAAATATATCTACTTTAGACAAACGCAACCATAAATAATGTGATCAATCAATTAATTGATCAAGAGATTATTTTACATTTTTACTCGAGCGTGAACATGAACCATGTGTTTATATTAACTCGATTAAATCAAGCCCGAATGTAGACTACTTATAATGCAAGATTCGAATAGTATTTTTCTTATTTAATTTGGGCTGCTTCTTTGCATCCATTTAGTTATCACCCCCAAAGCTACAAAAATATTTTCAAAATTAGAACTAATATATTTTGGTAGTATATCCTTAATGCCCTCTATAATATTTTAATAAAACAAAATATTATTTAATATTTTATTTTGATTTACTTCGGTCAGGCAATACGTTGAATGTTGCCTAGAGATCTAAAATTTGAACCCTGATATGATTACCTATTGTGACTTTCTATCTTTGTTATATATATATATATATAACAACATATTTACTTTTGCCTTAACTGCATTGACATCCAACCCTTGACATCATTTTTTGACCTGCCAAAGCCGAAATGAAACTCTAAAATTCTTCTTCAATATTTTATTTTTCTCTCGGTTCCTTCTTTCTCTGAACCCGACCTTCATGAATTTCTAACATTGCACCTATATAGGACCTTATAAGGGAGGAGGAAGGGGATTCTAAAGGGATTTTGTCTTAAGGCACTAGCACCAAAAATTAATAAGAGATGAGAGGTAGATGTTTTTATCCCGTTGAAATTAGTGGTGATGATGTGATGCGCTCACGAGGCACTGATGGCGGTGGGAAAGAAAAGTGAGGATAAAAGTGATTGACGAGAAGAAAAAAAAGGTGTGGTACTTGTATGCTATTTTATTAAAATAAAATATTGAATTAAAATAATATACAATGTGATTTATGGTACACTATTAAAATTAGTTTCGATTTTGATAATATTTTTTACAATTTTAATTTTTATTAATTCATAATTTATAATTTCTAATTTGGCAAGTAATTGATAACCTACTATGTTGATCGTTTCAATGCATATGATAGAATTAAGAATCCGCACATATTAATATATTCTATTTAAAAAATAAATAAATTATATAAAAAAGAATGACAACTTATGTATGTTAAATTTTTCAATTTTTTTTTGCCTCTAAACATTTCAAATTAATTAAAATGGTTCATAAATACATATCACATTTAAATTGTCTTTAATTTCACATATTTAAATTGACGTATAACTTATTTAAATCTTAGACAATGCTAAAATTTGGATCAATTGCAAAATTAAAGTTAAGATTGTGATCGACCATTCCCTTGTAAAGAAAGATGTAAGGAACCAACTTTGGGCGAAATTTTCACGTTTCTTGTATTTGGTCTCCTCCTCGATCGTTTGATCTCAAGTTCATTCTGATTCTTGATATTTCGTGATTTTGCTAGTTAATTTTCAATGAATTATTTTAAAAAAAAAAAAAATAATATGAAAGGATATAGATGAGCAAGAATTAAGAGGAGGGATGTGATTTAATAAATAGGAAACGTGCACAAGCCTAACTCTCATTGTACAATAATCCCATATTTTCCCAATTGCGGTGGGCCCTCCGAATTAATGAGGACAAAACAAGGCCTCAAATAGCAAAAGGATAATGGATGGATGGATGAAGAAGGAAGAAGATTTTCCAAAGCCTCTCTTGTTGTTTTGTGCCGTCCTCACTCCTCAGTCCTCACCCTTCTTCTTCTTCTTCAATCTGTAACCCTAAATAATGATGATGTGATGCATTCGCCCCCACACAACACGACTTGCACCATCCGACGTATTTAATTAATCAACGCCACAAAACCATTCATTAGTCATTACATTAAAAGCGCAACCCGACAACAAACCCTACTTCGACTTCGATCCATGTCCCAGCCCAGACGCCGGACAGCAAGCCGCAGCCAATCGAAAATCCTGCTCCGTGTCCCCCATGCGACACCGGCATCTCTTAGCATATTATTAGTACATATATTAGTCATTATATTATAATAATAAATATTGGAAGACTGTGAGCTTCTATTGATCAATAGTTGCATCTTGTTTGGCCTCTTTTTTTTTTCTTCTTTATGAGCTAATTAAAAATGAATTAGCTTTTGAATAAAATTAAAACCAAGTTAATTAAAAATAACTGGATTGAGGTCTGTACACATATATATCACAATTACAATCATTTTCCCATAATTCAAGTGACACATTATTTCAGTTCTTATATGGAAAAAAGAAGAAGAAGATTTATATCAATATATACAGAATCATTTTGGCACCATAATTATATATATGTGGAGAGGCCCTTAACTTATTAGCTGTCCACTGTTCCTAGTGGCTCCTGATATGCTTTACTTGTGGTCCTGCCAGTTTTCCTTTTTGACTTGGTAAAATTCTTGATACTTTTTGGATGATTGGGCTTCAAATGCTCCTCATTTTGGCATGAAGATTGATCATCTTTTCCTATATGTGTTGCTTTTGGCATGTAGATTTCTTTTCTTTTGAAATTCATGTGTAAAGAAATTAAACTAGGCTTGATTACTTAATTGTGTGCCTGTGCATTCATCAAGCCATGTCATGATCTGACTCCATCATATATAATTGATTTCATAATTTGCATACAGTAAATTCTCTTCAAACTATACTTAATTAATTGTGATGTTGCAGTGAATAGTTATCCTTAATTACCAATGGGTCATAATATTTGGTATCAAAATAAAACTAGTTCTAGAAACACGTACTGAGGAAGTCAATGTGAGAATGACTATTTGTTAGGTCTTATATATCACCGGCCGGGATAGCAATAATATCCGTTTAAGCAGGTATTCACGGGTACTTACCCGTTTATGATGGGTACGAGGGTTAATATTCTATTCGTAGAAATTTTGTGAGTAATCTTTCTTGCTCGTTTATTATATGGAAATGGTACGAATATTATAGTATTCATACCCCGTGGGTATATACCTGTTATCCGCAAAAATAAGTAAATTACTAAACTACACGTACTTATACATATACTAAAAAATCATGTGTTTATATTTGAAGACCTTAATAAAATGTTGAAATTTATTAAATGCCAATATCTGTGGGGATTCATCCCCCAGCGGAGAATTAAATGGGTATCCATTTTTGATATTCGCGAAGAGTTAAACAAGTAGCGGGTACCACTACTAGAAAAATGGGCATCAGCAACGACTGATACCGTTGCTGAGCCGTTGCTGAAGAGAATCAGCAACGGCCGCGCCGTTGCAATAGCGCCGTGACAGAAATTCGCGTTGCTGATAACTTAGCAACGGATCAGCGACGGCCGAGAGCGGCCGTCGCTAAAAATATTATCAGCAACGGTTTTGCCACAGACCCAGAGCCATTGCTGATAACATTAATAGCAACGGCCGCTGAGTCCGTAGCAACACCGTTAGTAAAACTCCGTCGCTAAGTCGTTGTTGTAGGTCATCAGCAACGGCTTTCGATACACTTGTAGCAACGGCTTTCCCACGGAGGCCCGTGGGAAAGCCGTTGCTGATGACGTATACCTGCAAACAGAAAATTTGAAAATTTCAAATTTCCATTGATACATTGATACATTTATCTGATACATAACTCACACACCCATACCCTCATACACACATTCATTCACACATCACAAACACCTCATACACATTCATTCACACATCACAAACACACCAAGATATACATCAAAACAATTATATTTATATTGATAATTATCCACGATAGTATAAAAATAATTCAAATGCAAAATTGAAGTATCAATATCCAAACAAAATAAGTTAAACAAGTTCAATATCCAAACAAAAAATCTCACGATCACGATGGAGGATGGTCTGGATTATATGGCGGGGTCTGGAGCGCTTGAGTGTACACCGGCGTGGACTGACTCGAGGACGATGGATTAGATGATGCCGAAGAGATGCCTGCTTCGGGATGACCTGACAAGTTGCGTAGCATAGCTTCTATATTCGCCATCGTCTGACTCTGGCGCTCCATAATCTCAGTCTGACGCGCGACCGTCTCCTCTAGTGTCCTTATCCTATTACTATGATCATAACTGGATCTGGAGGTGGACGGCCGCTCACCAGCGACCGGAGGGGTCGGTGCCCCAAGTGGCCCTAGTACGGCTCGCGCATGACCACTATCTGCGAAGCCATATACGCGGCCATGGTCCCAGCCACCTGCGGCCTCGACCCACGATGCTGCGTCAAAGTCCTCGGGGGTACCCCCGCGCTGCACCACCGTCTGGCTGTAGGTCTCCTACTCGAGTTTGATTTTTTGTTTAATATTTATCATAAAACTTAAATTATAAATATATAATGAATAATTTAAACAAATATATAATTACCATAATGTATGCAGCGCGGTTGTGGATGTACTCCCCCGTCCCATGTGCTCGACGGTGAGTCTGCTCAAACACCGCCATCGGGGAGGGTCGCTGGACACTCCCGTCATCCGACACCGTCGTCTACATTTACAAAACAAATACATTAATTAGTACACATAGTAACAAATAAAATATATAATTAAAAGATATACTTACCATACGGTTTGCGTGCACTGCAAATGCAACAGAGCCGCCGGTGTGGCGCGCTGCTCCCCCCGACATGCGATTTCTAGCCGCATTCCGAGAAACCTCCTGCCATCGATCCGTCGACCATATCCCCACGAGCTGGTCCCATATATCCGGAGTAATCCAACCGGGGCCGTATCCCCGAGTCTCCGCGATGTTAGTGGTCCCAGCTCGGGCCATCGCTTGGGACCGAGCCTGCCCCAGCTGCCCGTTGTACCTTGCCCGGGAAATAGCCTCCCAGGCAGCGTAAATGAAGGGCCTCTAGTCCTCGGCCCATGTATAGCGAGCCTGCAAAATAATAATATCAGTACCAATATTAATATATCATCATGCATGTAAATAATAATAATAATAATACGTGCCTCAAACTCGCGCCATAACATGTCGACGTGCTCGCTAGGCACGTGAGACCACGTAGGCCATGCCCCGTGCATGTATCGTCGAATAGTAGAAGAAATGCTCCTCGGCACTTCTTCTTGCTCGAACCTGCACAACAAAAATAAATTTTAATATTATATTATGATATAATGAATTTGTAATGATTCATAATTCATGATATATTACCGCTCCCCAATCACGCTAATCAATCTACGTGACTCTGTGGCTGGTGGAGGCTGCCACCTGTTCGGCCCGCGTGGCCGCCTACGTCTGGATATACTAGCCTCGGCAGTATCATCCTCATGAGGATCAGCAACAGGAGGATCAGCAGCATGAGTAAGTGCTGGAGTCTCACCGATCGGAGACTCCGAAACTCTCCTGCGTCGATAACCACGACCAGACATATCTGTCGAACAGACATATAATCAGATTATTGTATAAATAGTAGAGATATATTTAATAAAATATATATTTTACAATTATTCTTCATCATCTGAATAATAGTCTTCGAATTCTTCTTCTTCTTCCTCTTCTTCCTCTTCTTCATCTCCAGCTTCCTCAATTTCATGATCGTCATCATCAGCATATTCAACTTCTAATTGAATTGACGTTGTGTCTGCATCCTCGAGTATTGGAATAATACGATCCACAGCCGGAAGATCATCTTCTTGATAGAAACCAGGAGGATCATTTTCTCCTACTATCGGATCAATTTTTCCTCTACCTTTTGTCTTACAGACTACACGCCAATCTGCTCTATCTTTATTTCGAGCCGGATACTTCGCGTAATATACTTGTTCGGCTTGTGATGCCAATATAAAAGGCTAATTTGCTGCCAATTTCGATTTGTAATTAACCTCAACAAGTTTGTATTTTGGATGAACTTTCATGCCCCTTTCTGTTGTATCGAAAGATCATCTACTTTTTTTGGATGAATTGTACGTCGTATAAAAGATCATCTACTTCTTTTACACGAACATACAATTCCCGAACGGATCTAAGGTTTTGCTAAATCATATCCGATTCGTCGATGCGTACGTGAAACATATCAACTTGTCGGATGGATGATTATTTTTTAAATGTTTCGAGACAGTTCGAGTCCATATTGGACGATTTCGGCGCGCGTCCGAAGTGGACGATTCCGGCGCGAGTCCGAAGTGGACGATTCCGCCGCGAGTCCGAATTGGACGATTCTGGCGCGCGTCCGAAGTGGACGATACCGGCGCGCGTCCGAAGTGGACGATTCCGGTGCGCGTCCGAAGTGGACGATTCCGGCGCGCGTCCGAAGTGGACGATTCCAGCGCGAGTCCGAATTGGACGAATCCGGCGCGCGTCCGAAGTGGACGATTCCGGCGCGCGTCCGAAGTGGACAAATCGGCGCGCGTCCGAAGTGGACAAACCGGCGCGCGTCCGAAGTGGACAAACCGGCGCGCGTCCGAAGTGGACGATTCCGACGCGCGTCCAAAATTAATCTAAACCCTAATAATTAATCTAACAAATTAAATAATTAATCTAAATAATTAATTAACAATTATAAATCAATTAATTAACAATTATCAAACAATATAATATATATATATAATTATAAATTTCGGCGCCGGAGTCCACCCTCCGGCGCCAGCGTACAGTGGCCGGACACACTGTCCGGCCACTGTAGAAGGTCCGGCGGCGGCCATCGGCCGACCGCCGCCGGCCGAAACCCTAGAAATAGGGTTTCGGTCGGATTGATTCCCGCCGGCCGCAGGCAAGAAACGGTCGGCCGATCAACATACCTGAACAAGTCGGCAGCAGCGGGCGGAGGAAGAGGCGTCGTCGGCGTCGGCAGGAGCGGCAGCGGCGGCGAGAGGAGTCGGCAGGAGCGGCGGCGGCAGCAGCGGGAGGAAGAAGGGTCGGGCGCGAGAGCGTGCCCTATATAAACTTATCAGCAACGGCTCACTCGCCCGTTAGAAAGCCGTTGCTGATAAGTTATCATCAGCAACGGCTCACTTATCCGTTAGCAAGCCGTTGCTGATAATTAAAATAATCTGCAACGGCTCGGGTTTCCGTTAGAACGCCGTTGCAGATACAAATATCTGCAACGGCTCGGGCGGCCGTAAGAATGCCGTTGCAAATAGCAACGGCTTGAGCGGCCGTTACTGATAGCCGTTGCTGAAGACCTAATTTCTAGTAGTGTATTCATATATTTCGCAGGATGAATAACAGGTAGGCACCCGTCAGTGGCGGATCCACAGTAGATCTAGTGGGGACTGCCCCCACTGAAATGTAACGTACCAATCAAGCTTGTGGAGAAATGACAGCATAGATAGACAAGATTAACCAAGTAACTGAAATGTTCTGCTAAAGAAAAATTGATCTGGTTCGAGTAAGAAATGCATGCAGGATGTTCTTTAGACATGGTGGTGTTGTAAAATTATATGTTATTCAATCTACAATCTTTTATTTTTGTTCAACTTTGTCTGGTTTCTCACCTTAAAGAAGAACATTGCATTAAGGAGTGTGGAGAGAGAGAGAGAGAGAGAGAACATGAAAAAGATGGGTCATAGTGTAATACCTACTCCATAGCCTGCTAAATTGATTCTGGTTCAAAGCCATATAATAAACATGAAATGTTTTGATGATTTTTTCATGATTAGATCTCATCCCCAATGTTCCATTTAATGTGTCGTGCTCACCTAGCTAGTCACCTCCATCTCAATTTACTGTGATGTCTTCTCCTCTCCCTCGTCACCCTCTTCACTCTTCGAAGAGTGAAGAGCAACCCTCTTCACGCGTGCTCATAGCTCACAACTCACCTCTCCATTGCTCGTCGGCAGACCGCTTCACGAGCGCTGCAGTTTAATAATGGATAAATTTCTTAAAAGAAAACCATTAAATGATGAATCTAATTCCGAAAATAGAACACAATCTCAATAAAAAAATTTATGAAGACTCGTCGATAAATTATCTTATTAATAAAATTTAATAAATATACTATCTGAAAATCTCCTCTCACTCGCAACAACCTCCCTTTTCCTCTAGCTCATAATAATCTTCCTTTTGCTCGCAATAACTTTTTTCTCACATGCGACAACCTCTTTCTCGCTCGCATGCAACTATATATATATATATATATATATATATATTGTCATATTTAAGTATATAGCCATGTTATTCACATGCAGGGGCGTATACATGTTGATAAATGGGAGACATTTTGTCCCCATTTTTTTTCAAAAAAAAATAAAAAAATAAATGTACCTAGCCCGTATGTCACTTAATTAATTACTCGACCCAAAATTATGAATTTGACCCGGTAATACTTACCCATTTTCATCGAAAAACAGTACGTGATGAAATTGAAAACCCTTGCAAGTTACAGTCGTCTTCTCCTATGCTCTACTATGTCCTTGCCCCCATCTATCTTCGTCTGAGATTCACGTTCACCACATCGCCGACATCGCTAGCTTCACACTACATTGTCGGCGCTCGCTCATTTTCTGGACTGAAGCCCTTTGTCATCTTCACCGAGAATCTTATTTATCTTGCTGGCTTATTTATCCTTCAAATTTCATTGTTCAGTGGTAAAATTTTTGTCTTCCTTTTTAATGATTAATTATTTTGCATCCGAATTCTCGAGATATTTATTAATTATTTAATTCGATTTTCTTACGTTGAATTATATATTTTATTTGTCATTTGTTGATTTATGTATTTTGATTACCTTATGTTAAAAGTATTTTTATATAATTATATTGTACCGTACCGCGAGAGCAAATCTCCCGCACTCCCAAATTATAAATAAATATTCTAATTTTAATTTTAAATTTTTTTTATATCATTTATTTTTACAATTCTAGTTACGCCCTTAATCACATGGAGAGCCATCTTTGTAGAATTCCCATGTAATTCCTCCTCCAGTACATAGCGTTCAAGCAACTCCAAATTAAAGTCATTCGAAAAGAAGATGTATTTTAATTATAGGGTCCAATCCAGGATCACTTGACCAAAATGCAAACAAAGCAGGTGCATGCCATGAACAGTCTTCTTCCTTTTTTTTGGTTTTGCTTTGTTGATGGATAAGCCAAAAAGGCAAAAGCTATGTGTGTATGTGAATCATTAATGACAAGTACGACAGACATAAATGAACAGCTCGATCAGTGGATGATTAAATTGTGGCAAGAGGAGCTAACAATTAACTCAAATCTTGGTAAAAATTAATCAAACCAGCTTGGCCAATTGGTAACACGTACTTCATCTTTCCTCAGTGGCTTATATGAAGAATCAGATTTTGTTGTACAAAGCTCAAAATCAATATGGCACATGTAAAGTTTTCTAGCATATCACTCTTTTGTTAGAAAGCTGAGGTCTTTTTAATGCATGCAATGATTGGCAATTTACATAATGAAATTTATTAATTATCCACATGATTGTTATTTTTAGGTACTGTATAACTTTTTATAGTATGATCAATCATCTAATTAGCTATAATATCTAATCCTGCATGCTACATATATGCTACATGCTATAATATCGAATTAGCCTCGCATCATACTCAAGCCAACTTCATAATCAATTATCAACCCCTATGAAATAGGCGTCGCTACTTAGATATCGACGCCAATAATTAGTGTCGTACCCCGTATAACAACGCCAATAATTGGTGTCGGTACTCAGATACCAGTGCCAACAATTGATGTCAGTATTTGAAATTTATTTACCTATGGTTTTCGACTTCCATTTCGTCTCATTCAAAAGGGACAAAATTAAAATTTTGGCACTTTCTCGATACTGATTTTTTAAAATTAAATCCGGCAGCAATTTATAATCAATTTTTCATAGTGAGTTAAAAATTAAAGGTGTAGGGAGAAGTGTGTTATAGTTATTATTGATTTGTGCATCTTGTATATATGTTTAGGGATCCATATATCGGTTTTATCTATGCTGGGTACGTGTGACCAAACATGTGCTTATCTCTCTCTTCATTTAACGAAGAGATAGAAAAAAATAGACATGCACAAATTGGGTTGTAAATCCACTGGACTCGAGTCCAGCATAGAATAAACCTAGTATATCTTTAGTTCTAATATTTTGTAGGTGTATTGTTTTCATTCCTTTTAATGACCAAATATAAAAAAAAAAATTAAAAAAAAAGTCAAGAGAAGAAGAAACCGCTGTAATTAATTACTTGTTTGATGCAGTTAATGGACCGCGCGCATGCTCTTAAGTCTTAATTATTCATCCACAATTAATTGGACTATGGAAAAAAAAAAAGAACCCTGAAAGAATAATATATGTTTGCATATATATATATTGATTTTTTTTGACCAGGCATATATATATATTGATCACCTTCTTGTTTAGTTGTACACTCCATTGAAAAATATATTATATATACTAAGATTTTTATACTTAATTGTCAAACTTCTCTTGAATAATAATAAATTAATATACTGCTGGCTGAGGTTGTGTCAGTTGTTTGAATTGGTTAATTTTAATCTTCCATGGACCGATATATATATATGTATTTTATATCTAATCAAACTATTAATTGACTTACATTTTGTCTCACTCCTCATTTGCTTTGCCTTTGGGGCAGGTAGAAACTTTCTTGGAGCAATTATATTCTCTCTATATATATGAATTAAGTTTATCTTTAATTTGATTGATTAATTGAGGAAGCAATTAATATAAATTAGTAGGGATAGGGTTAGAGAAATGGGTTGTTAATTAATTAAATGCTAATTATCAAAACTGACGCTGTTCAGTCGTCAAAACGTTGACCAATGGTCGCATTATTATCTTATTATTTTGACAGCAGGTAGCTTTGGTCAATGATTGGTCGACACGTGGCGATTCCATAACCCAATTACAGTAATGATCTGCGCAAAAGATTGCACTCAACAGTAGTAGAAAAATTAATGTGGCATGCAGAAACAGTTTGTAATAAGTCCCAACCGCCCAAATGCATGATGATATTATGGTAAGAGAGAACAACGCCCTTGATTCAAAAGCAGCTCGAGACAAATTAAAAGGAGGAATAGAGAGTGCACTGCAATCCAACACATGTCACAGCTAGGGCAGATAATTAAGAAGATGACAAAGAGGACCAGGACAAGGGAGATTACAGTGCGTGGTGGGGATAAAACCCCCCCACAAGCTTACAAATTAACCTAATGGTGTCATTATTACTTGTTATTCTCCATCGGGCATTCACACACCTGCAGATTGCTTAATGGAGATGATGATATCAGAGGAAAGTACCTTTTATATTTTATGTGGTGTGAACTGTGAGATGTCAGCATCTTCCCCATGCTTAGGAAGGCAGGATATTTAGAATCAAAGGAAGAGGAAGGCGAGTTAATAGTGGAAAAATTGGTTCTTGAGAGAGAGTTAAGAGGAGGGTTTAGGTCTACCAACTGGTGGTTAGGAGATTGAACACCTTAACAATCCTCATCACCAACTCCCGAGAAGGAGAACTAGGAAGGAACCTCTGAAGACTTACTGAAAAAGAGATAGAGATAGGGAGAGAGAAAGGAGAAAGGAGGAGAGAGAAAGATTTGTTATTTATCATGGATTCCTTTTAGGAAGAGGATGGGAGAAGTACTCTCACGTGCAAGATGGAATTTTGGGGTCTGATGATGGTAATCTGACAAGAGTAAGAGAAGGGAGAGAGAGAGAGAGAGAGAGAGAGAGAGAGAGAGAGAGAGAGAGAGGAGGGAGGAGAAGGGATTTAAAATCTGGCTGGGAATTTAATATTGGTAATAGGAGATGCTGCCGGAGGAGGTGAGAGATTATTAAATATGCAGATAATACAAGGGAGGAAAGGAAAGGGAGGAGCTTTGCGTATTTTGAATTGAGGCCTTGGGATCGGTTTGTCCCCGAATTGGGAGGATTTTGCTCGGCCGATCGGCTGCGAAATTCTTGCTTTCTTGCTCCCCACGAGGCACGCAGACAGCAGCCGCTCCTCTTCCTTTCCCTCTCTCCATCTTTATCCCTCAGGTACTAGGATTTGTTTTTTACTCGCTTCCCCTCTTTCTTTATCCCTCCATCCATATCTTTCTTCTTTCAACAAGGACATATATAGCTATTTATGTAGTTTGTATCGTGAGTTAATTCTTCAAATCAACATCCAATCCAAAACCATTTTAGCTCTCCCTCTTCCTCCCTGTCTCTCTCTGTCTCTATCTCTCTATCCAATTTTTAATCTGTGAATTTTGGATGGTGGGTTCGGGAAGCTCCATCGCTTGGGTCTTTGTTTTCCCAAAATAGTTCTGTTCTGAAAACCCCATTTTCCTGCTTTCTGGTTTCATTAGCTTTGCCAATAGAGTATTTTAAGCGGATGCTGTTGTTATTAGGAGTTATAACTCTTTTGCATGGGTTCGCCGAGTTCTTTCGTGCTCTCTTCTTCTTCTTCTTCTTGAAGATTTGATTTTTACCAGAAAGATCCCCCTTTTATCCTATTTTTTTCTCCTTTTTATCGGCTTTCTGAATTCTGCAATTTTGAGATTTCTGGTTAGTTGGCTAGGGTTAGTGGAATGGTACTTTTGGTGGTGGGTGTTGGTAATATGGTTGTATCTGGGGTTTTATCTTGTTCTTGGGATTTCTGCACCAAATTCCTTTTCGTCAGAGTTAAGGGAATAAATATAGTACAGCTGTTCGAGTTCTAAGTCTTTCTGTTCTTATTGTCTTTTTTATTGTCGGTTGTCATAATTCAATTGCTTTTAATTCGAGCTAATATATTAAAACTGGATTCGTATAAATACTTGCCTAACCTTTGAAAGTTTTTCGAGCATGTAGCATAAAATTAAACAGCATGGTTTGGTCGGCAAATTTGTCATGTTTGATTGAGTGCTTGTGTTTTCCGTGATTGAAGAACCACAACAAATCCCTAGAAGGGTAGGTTTGGCCCTTTCCTTTTACCAATCAAAACAAGTTCTGAGCTGCATCTGTTCGTCCTTTTCACTGGTCCTTTCCCATCTCCTGTGTTTTAGTTGCTTCAATTTTTCTGTCATCCTCTAGATTGTAATTACTTTCCCAAAGGTTTATTATGATCTTTGCTGTTCGTTTTTCTCGGTATTAAAACGAATTTCAATTGAGTTTTTCGTTTGTTATCAATTGTTCTCCCTGTTTGAAATTGATCTTAGTTCAGTTCTTCCTATTGTTTATACTCTATTCTGCGTGTATGCAGGAAGGCTGCTGCATATATCACTTTAATTGTTCCAAGGGACTTGAGCTTTCTGTCAGAGAGTTTGTTCAGATACTGATGACTAGGGTGATTTTTATTTCATAGCCTATTGCAATGATCAATCATCCTGCCACTTCTGAAGATCAAACACTGTTTATAATTAAAGAAAAGAAAAATGTCTACTTTCTTTTTGAGGTCTAGCAATGAAAGTGACGCTACTCCAAATCCTGGTCTGAGGGATCCTGGGCTTGCTTCATATACTGAATCACCAGTTGCAGGCAACATGATGTACCTTAGCTTCTCAAATGCTGCTCCTTATGCAGATGCATTAGCTAACAGTACTCAAAACCAGCAGAATCAAACTGAGCTTCCAGTTGCCCGTGCCATCATTTCACAAGGATTGGCCGTAGGGAACTCTAATATGATCAATTCACGTCTCGAAGAACATGCTTATAATGCCTGGAAGGATGGTAGAAATGAGATGCCATATATGCAGCCAGCTGATGGTTCCATAAATGGAGCTGATAATCTTCTTCGTGCTGATGATCCACAGATTAGTCTGCGGACACAGTTGGGCATCATAAATGGGCAAAGCTTGTCTTTGCAGCAGTCAAATGTTTCAGCCTTGCAAAATCAAGGATTGTCACTTAGCCTTAGCACTCAAATGCCTATTCCTTCAATTCAATACCGGCCTACTTCAGATATCTCTTTCATTGGTTCTCATCAGTCAACTTCTGGAAATGTTGGATTGTTCGGGGAGGAAACTTTTCAGAACAGAAGTATGCAAGGCAATGTCTCCCCTTATGGACTTTCCAGTCTTACAAGCTCTATTCCAAATTCAAAGTATCTCAAGGCAGCACAAGAATTACTCGATGAAGTAGTTAATGTCAAGGAGGCTTTAAAGCAGAAAGCAGATAGAAGCCAATATCTCCATGCTTCTGCTGGTGCCATGTCATATAAGGATGCTAGTGGGGGATCAAAAAGTGAAGGAACAACTTCAAATCCCCAAGAGTCCACTGGAAATCTGTCAAGTGAGCTCTCACCTTCTGAAAGACAGGATCTTCAAAATAAGGTCTCAAATCTACTGGGGATGTTAGATGAGGTACGCAGATATTTCTTACCTTCTCTTATTTTTTGTTGATGTATTGCCATCTTTGTTATGAGAATAAGAGTTTCATTTGATAAAAACTAAATTTAAAACCTTATTTTGATTGGTTTGGGCAGATTTTGTTTGCTTTTAGTCGCAAATAGGCCCAATAGCTTCTCAAAGGTGGCTCTTAAATTAACAGTACTAGCACTGAAATCAGAGCATGATTTTTAGAACACTATTGAAACTCCAATCCGTTTAAATTTATTAGTTTTAATAGAAACTCAATTTAAATTTTCATTTTGATTGGTATGGACAGATTTTGTTTGCTTTTGGTCAGAAATAGGTCCAGTAGCTATTCAAAGGTGGCTCTTAAATTGACAGTACTATCATTGAAATCAGAGCATTATTTTTAGAACACTAATAAAACATCCGTTTAAATCTATTAGTTTTGAGGACACATACGTTTCAAAATAAAATCCCTCTCCAAAGTGAAAATATGCTGAGAATTTGCTTACACCTGGCGACTTGATTGGTTATTCAGCATTATTCGTCAGCATTTATTGTTCTTGATGAAAATAGATATCACATATGCAAACATGACGTGCTCTTGCAATTGTGAATTATGTCCTTGCAATTCTAAAAATAAAGATAAAATCCTATCTAATTTATTTTGCTCTTGTGTAGTTTCCTATAATTACAGACTATGATTTTCGTTCCACATAATGAAATGATGAAGATTGCTTACAAAATTTCCAAGTAAACCCAGTTACACAGATGGCTCTTTTAAATTGAGCAATCAATCTTTCATTAAAATCATGCACCTTGTATTGTTTTTTATTATCTGGTGCTAACTGCTATATGATAATGAACACTAACTTGTGAGCTTTCATAACATCATTGTTTATGCACTCAACATGATTCAGCAAGTAGGGTCATAACCTCATTGGAGATGAACCTCTGTTAAAAAGAGCTGATTTCTATCAGATTCAGATTCCTAATAAACCTCAACCTCATTCCTCTACATATTTTCTAGAAAGATTTGCTGTATTAACCAACGAGAACATAAGTTGACCTGGACGAATAGCTCAGTTCGATTGCTGTAGATAGAATATGATGTAGACTGTAGAGTTACAAAAGCATTTTTTAGATAATGAATGCTTTTAAGAATATCTTAGTTGCTAGCATGCAAAACATGCGTCACAGCAGGTTTTGCATTTTGTGATTGTAAAATTTTGTTACTTCTGTCAAACTTAATTTTTTTTTGAAATAAGAAACCTGTATTCCATTCAAGAGTTGTGAAGGGGAGTCAAACTTAAAATATACTAGTCTATTTCAGATATGTTTACAGTTATGTCAGTCTTATTAGCTTGACAGGTCTTGTCTTATATTCTCTCTGCTTCTACCTTTCTCTCTTTTCCTTTCTTAACCTCTTTTGTTTTTCTCAACTATTGTTGATGTCTTTGTTTGGAAAAAGTTAACTTTTTCATCTCTCATCTGCTCCCAGAAAAGCAACAACTTTTTTTGTAGAGCTCAATCACCTAAGTCTCCCCATCAATGGAGGCATGAAGGTTTCATTGTTAAAAAGCTTTTAAAAGTATAAAATTGTTGAATGCTTCCTCCAGGCCAGTGTTTGTTGAAATAGCCAAGTACCAAAAATTATGGACAGTATTTATTAATATATTAATTCATTTAATGGTTTCTTCAGTTCTCATGCAGAAGAAATAATTAGGCCACTTATTTAAGAGAATTGAAGATATGATGTTGTGGAATCATTTTGAAGTAGTTCCTGATAAGACAATTAGATTTGTTAATTGTTGATCCTATATTGATGACTGTTCTGTAATTTTTATTGTTTCTTAGCAATCCTCAAGGTCAAAACTGGTAATGGGTTGATCTGAAGTTCGAACCTGATGCAAACAGTTAAAATATCTTCTAATTCATATAATTATCAATCAAGTATTCAAGTTATCAAATAAAAAGTTTTTCTATATGAACATAATGCCTACTTGCATTTGTGAATAAAAAAAGCAATGGAACAAACATTGAATACCTTAGTACCTGAGGGTTTGGAACTGTTACTATTTATTCTATAAAGGTTTATTCGACCCAACAGTATTTACATAATATTTTAAAAGGTGTTCTATGTGAGTTATATCAACTCCAAGGTTTCATGCATTGTTTAATCATAATGTAATTCACTCCTTGTTTTTTGATTGCTGCTCTGGGTGTATGCTAGAGTGCTTGCTCAGAGACATTTAAAGGTCAACTCTTGTAATACCCCGGTTTAGTCCCACACCGGGAGTATGTTAGATGTGGTTTAGTCCCAAGGCTTGATGGGTGTGCTACCATCAACATCAGCTTGAGTATTTTAATTAGGTCAATAGGTTGGTCTATGAAGTTGATGGATCAGTTATCCCATCAAGCGGGTCGTAACAACTCTTTTATGAGTTGAATGTGTGAAGTGAAAAACAATGTGAATGTCCAAATTGTTATGATTCACCATGATTTAGGAAAATTAATTTAAAAAAAGGTAATGTTGCTTTCAAAGTAGTACCTCATTGTTGACATTTGACTAGGGAATGGCGTATAAATAAAAAATTTCGTTCTTAATGGTTAGATAAATAGATTGGATGGTGCAATAGAGGAAGTCAAAGTTGCTTCTGCCCAGAAAAGATAATAAGATTTGATATGATATTACGTTCAGTCTGAAAACTACTAAAATTTATTTAGCCTTAAATGACATGTCGTACTATGTACCGAATTATGGGAAGGACTGTCCCTATTGTGGTCAATTTGAAGAATTTTGCATATCATTTTCCTTCTTTTGTCAAATTAGTAACATTATACATATAAAAGAGATCTACATAAAAGTATTAGAAGGCGTTTCATTTTTTCAGAGTTGTGCTTTTGAAATGTGATCTAAGAACAGATGCATTGCCTCTCAATCTTTCATAGTCACTAACTTGTAACCATTTCATTTCGGTTGCAGGTTGATAGAAGGTACAAACAATATTACCATCAGATGCAGATAATAGTATCGTGCTTTGATACAATAGCTGGTTGCGGTGCTGCTAAACCATACACTGCACTTGCCCTTCAAACCATCTCTAGGCATTTTCGCTGCTTAAGAGATGCAATCAGCAGCCAAATTCGAGCTACCAGGAAAAGTCTCGGGGAGCCAGACAACTCAAGTAGCAAAAGTGCTGGGTTGTCTCGCCTCCGGTACATAGATCAGCAGTTAAGGCAACAGAGAACCATGCAGCAATTTGGCATGATGCAACAACATGCTTGGAGGCCACAAAGGGGTTTGCCAGAGTCATCAGTCTCAGTTCTCCGTGCTTGGCTCTTTGAGCACTTCCTTCATCCGTAAGCTCTTTCTTTTTTACCTTGTCTTTCTACCAGTATGATGAGGATTTCTCTGTGCTAACGTTATATGTTTTCTCAGATATCCAAAGGATTCAGAAAAGTTAATGCTTGCAAGACAAACAGGCTTGACAAGAAGTCAGGTATATTTTTCTCTGAACTTTTGGTATTCTTCATTGGATAGCCATTATTTTGTTAGAATATTGATATCTTCTGATGCTAATAATATCAGAAAATTAAATTGCTCAATTGGCAAACAAAATTATAATAAATGATTTCTCACCTGAAAGGTCTCTTTTGTGAGTCCTATTGTTCTTTTCTCATGTTTTATTTCCTTCACCATCACATCAGCTCATGTAAATTTAGTTTGTAGCTCACATCAGTCTGCATCTGGAAAAACAAAGTGTTATGGTGTTTGTTTTGGTAATTGGTTTAAGAGTTAATTTGCTTTTGTGTGTGTTTTTTCGGGTCTCTTTTCATTCAGGTTTCAAACTGGTTCATAAATGCTCGAGTTCGTCTTTGGAAGCCTATGATTGAAGACATGTACAAAGAAGAGTTTGGTGTTGAGATTGACTCAAACTCTTCTTCAGAAAACCCACCAAAATTCAAGGAAGACAATCAATCCTCTGAGGATCATGAAGACATGCAAAATCCTGCAACTGGAGGACACCAGACAAGCCAGATGAGTGACTCCTCGAGACCAAATATCATCCCACCAATGAATGCAGCCGAGTCATCCACTGCTTTCCAGAATGGAGCTACCACACAAGATTCGTACATGAATCTAAAAGGTCAAGACTCCAGCTTTTTACAAGATGCGCTTGCCCACCCAGATGGGAGTGGGAGGTTCTTGGCTTATCAGATGGCTGAATTAGGTCACTACGGAAACGGCGGGGTGTCCCTCACATTGGGCCTGCAGCACTGTGATGTCGGCATTCCTGTATCAGACAATCAGCAAAGCCTCCTCGCCGTGCGAGGCAACGATGTTTATGGTGCAGCTGCACCAGTTGGAGCAGATACTGGTGATTACGATTATGCAAACATGGGGGATCGACGACAGCGGTTTGCGTCGACGCATTTGTTGCATGATTTTGTCGCGTAGATTGATTTACTTTGGCTACTATTGCTATTTAAATATCTGAAGCAGAATAATTTGTTCCAAGGTGCCTTCAAGGCATTAGTGGCAATTTTATAGGAGAAAGTTTAGCATGGTGTTGTAACATATAAGAGAGGTGGTGGAATTATAGGGTTAGCATGTTGTAAAGATAGAAGCATATTTTTGTGTACTCTTAAGATGAGAACACGTAAATTTACAACAGTTAATGGTAATGTGTTGTATACTATTTGTGTGGCCATTAAGGCTCTGCCTGGATATACGCACTCATTGTAAGAATATTTGATTTGTTAAGAATTATTAGAAGTGTGTTCTTCATTCAAAAGAAGCATAAAATTTTATCGCCCTTTGAGGCTTTGAGTCCAAAAACTTAATCTAGTTCTTGTATGTGTAGTAAGACTGCTATTTGTTCCAGGAAATATTTTTTTTTCTGCAATTAAAAATACAAAATAAATGCATATAAGTAAGCAAGTAGCAGCCAACTGTGGGTAGCACAGTTGGTGACAACATATTGTAAGTTGTCTAGAGATTTAGGGTTTGATTTTTAGTATGATCATCTATTATGATTTCTTATCTTTGTTAAAAAAATAAATAAAAAAACAAGTAGCACTTTTTTGTAATTATATATGTTTTTCTTGCAATTGTAATTACAACTCATGTGTATCCCTTCTACTTGCTACTTTAAGTTTTAAAATACTTTCAGGTAGCATTTTTTTATTAAATAATGTTTATAAAATTAAGTTTTTGCATCATTTTCAGCAAATCTAACATCAATTCAAATCTTATACCAATTTGATTATATCGGTTATCACGATTGAATATGATACTAGAAATTTTTAATTATATATATATAACACGTAAAAGCAAAGGGAATGAATATATATATAGTTTTAGGGTGGATGTGCAAGAAATATGAAATGTAATTTACGCATATAATTTACGCAAAAAATAAAAGCTAAAATGGAGTTGTTCACTTTATTTGTAGTGCTGTATATATATATATAATCTATAAGCTGCAAGTACAACATATGGTCATGCAAATTTAAAAAAAGTTTTTATTAAATAATATTTTCAAGTATAACAACTTTCTTACGATAAACACATAATATTTTGATAACAATATCATCATAAGATTTTAAAATATAAAGTATATATGTATTGAATTAGATTTGAGTATTTTTATTATATGTACCGAGGATAATATTGTAATGTATTAATTCTCGCGGATAATGGGTACCCGCGGGTACGGGTATTATAATACCTGTACCCGCCGCCCCATATAATAAATGAGTAAGAAAAATTATCCACGAAATTCCTGCGGGTATGAAATTACCCCTCATACTCGTCATAAATGGGTAAATTCCCGTGGGTACCCGCCTAAACGGGTAATATTATCATCCCTAGTCAAAGCCCCAAATAAATTATTTTACAATAAATTGTAATTTTTTCACTTCACTACATAGTTCATACAATATGATATCAAATGAGGAAAAAAAAATTATAAGATTTTTTATCCGATGCATACCGAATATAATATTAACTTTATACTTTTCTAATCCTAATTTTTTAATTCAAGCATTAGATAAATAAGGGATTACTTTTTTTGAATATAATATTAATTTTATATTTATCTAATCCTAATTTTTTAATTCAAGCATTAGATAAATAAGGGATTACTTTTTTTTTCTTTATCCTATTCTCTGTTATTTTATGAAGCAAATATGCCTTTTGTACTTCATTAGAGGATTTAGAGCCGACTTTCGAATAAGTGGAGGGGGTCGACGTATTCAGCCAGAGATGCTTAAGAATTCTACCTATTTTTGTTATATTCTTGTGGCTAGAACAAATAAATTGGGAATCAATTGCCTAATTAGGTCCAGATATGCAAGTCATTGATTACATTTATTCGAGTGAGGAGCTTCATAGTTTCAACTTTCGAGTAAAAAAAAAACACTAATTGACAAAGCTGAGAAACAAAATAGTGAAAGAGCACACCACTGATTGTTCCACTCAGCTCGCTTATCAAATCCTTTCATAGAACTTCAAATGCAAAATGGGTCATTAGTTGCTAATACATCTAAATAAGAACCACCTTAAGCTTGAATCCATGGGAAGTTAAGTCGATAACGTGCTGCAACCTGATTGATATATTATTTACTTTTTCAAACTCCAAACCTATTAGAACTTAATGCAATAATTATACCACCAGAAAATCAAATGTCAAGTTTGTGTAAGAACACGTTTTTATTTATTAACATTCAACCATCCTGAGATCCTAACAGCATAGAGCATTTTCTGACAGAAGCTTACTAATGGTCCAATACGTTTTAGTTTCTACAAATTGGAAGTTAATACGTCAATTCACAATAAATTAAACAGGCACTGAACAATAGAACGTTATGGTTACAACTTCGGGGATAATTTACAAGGGTTAGTTCAGTTAAGTAGAAATACATGCACTTTTTCTGATCGGTTACAACAAGTCAACATCTAAAATTACAGTCAGGCTTTGTCGAGCCAATCAGTTGTATTAAGACTGACCCCTATAAATGGCTTCTTTTAAAATATTTACTAAGGGAGACCTCTTCCTTGCAGTATCTGAAGAACACTTTATAGACTTCAATTAGGAGCTTTGGGAATCGACTTGTAAAATACATATCAAATCCTTCTGGAACAGGTCCAAGAGTTTCCTGGCAATTTAGACGATGAGTTGAGCAGCACAGTTTTTTATACAGTGTAATAACAAACACAAGCAAGGAACAATATCAATGAATTTTCTCAGTAATATGATATAGGCAAATTTAGAACAAAATGGCCAAGAGAAGAATTGGGTACTGAAGTAACTGAACATTATTTATTTGAGAACAAAACATGCTAAGAAAAAAATGAACCGCTACAACCAAATAACTAAATAAGTACCTCCATTTCCACATAAGTTCCCAATTTTCGTACTGTTGAAGTTGAATTAAAGAGTAGTTTATTTAAAATTAGAAAAGAAGAAACTGATCACATATGGTACTCTCAAGAAGTAGTTAAAAATTGAATTTGGTGGAACTCAAAAACTCAAGAGGATGTTTAAAAACTGAATTAGGAGAAATTCAATACAAGTCTATCTGCCCAACAATGGAAAAATGGTCAGGATCCAGTATGAATGTGTCCTCAACTTTCCAGGGGAAAGTAATACAAAAAAAAACAGTCATGAAAGTCACCTAACATGGGTAATATTGGAACAGTTATAGATACAAGAAAGAGAAGTTCAGTATGAGAAACAAGAAACATAATATACATTTCTCTTTGAAAATCAGGAACATAGTTCAGAAGTTCCCATCCACTGCAGCAGTCCACTTACTAGTAATATTTGGAATTTAAATCACCAAAAAGAATAATCTCAAACAGAAGTGCTACATTATTCTAGTAGACAAATACTTCATAAATTAATCCCGAAGATTGAGGACAAAAAACAGCCAAATAATTCAGAGAAAAATTGGACCATCGATCAGGTTTGTCTAATAATGATTAAACTTTTGCCAAAAAAACTGACAAGAAATATAACAAAAGAAAAAAATCAATTGAAAATAATTGAACATGAACCAGCCAATTGTGGCTAGAATGAGCAAGAAAACAATCAAAATAAACTGAAATTATCTGGGAATCAATTGAAATAAGTAGGAACCCAGGAGTGCACAGAAACAGAGCACAACTCCCTTGAGATAAAATCATATTGTAAATTTGTAACCAAATGGAATTGACATGATCTATATCTTGAAACATTTACCAAGAATCAACAAAAAAGTCAGACTTGACTGAGACAAGAAAATGAACAGAACATATCAATTATTCAAAAGCCATATAGAAAACACACAGGAATAGAGCAGCTTGAAACATCAAAGCAACTGATCCATTTTGCTATTGCATTTACACAAATATAATATTTTGATTATTTGAAAGTACATATTTCCAATTTGTATGTTATGGAATAGATCAAAGACTTATAATTGTTCCAGCTGAACCAAATTGAGGATGAAATTTGTTGGTTAGATCGCCAACCACCTGCCATACCACTCTTGAACAAATCAACAGAATTTAACACGATCACTTCTATTTAGAGTAAAGCACAGCTCTACTTTTACTAATTTGGCTAGATCGAGCAAATTTTCATAAAGCTTTCAAGAGGTTCCAAAACACAAAAACCAAGTTATGCATAAAAAGATTCTCCTAAAGACATATATTCAGTCAACAAGATAAGCAATTGCATATTGCATCTAAACTCACAATAAGATTTGGTGCATGAATCACTGGTTCAATTGGTTGGTTGAATAAAAGCATAATGCAAGTGAAATCATCTAGCTAAATGTGATAACCATAAAAATATATCAACTGAACAAATTATGCAGGCAGCACAAATTGATCTCAATGTTCTAAGATAAATATAAATTTTATTTCAAGAGAAGGCAGGAGCAAACCTGGAGTTCTTTTGGAAGTTCCCTATAATGATTTAACTTATTTCTTATTACTCGTAGTAGATCACGGACGCAATCAAAACGATATTTTCTATAACGACCCATATCTGTAATAAATGCAGCATCCAACTTTTCATCCCATTTCCCACCAAATGCAACTGATGCGCTATTTTCTAATGCTTTTAGAAGATCAGATTCATTTTCTCTGTCTTCTAATTCAACTCGATCACTAGCATCTCGTAGGAACGAAAGTCGCATCTCAGAAGTCCAAAAAAGAGGGTGATGCAGCACTTCTACTGCACTCAGCCTGCCAATATACAAGATGCATGCACTTAATAGAGCAAAAAAAAACGACTACAATGCTAAGTGGGTGTAATTAAAGTTTGCTTGCCTCATCTGTGGGTCAGGGTGTAACAATTGACAAAGTAGATGCTCAGCTTCCGTCATATCATCCACCAAAAAGAGGTCCATGCGATTGTTAATAATGTTTGCATCACGTTCAAAATGATTTCCAAATGGATGTTTGCCTTTGGTGAGA
The DNA here is from genome assembly GCA_034359265.1 of Canna indica. Lineage (NCBI taxonomy): Eukaryota > Viridiplantae > Streptophyta > Magnoliopsida > Zingiberales > Cannaceae > Canna > Canna indica. The sequence continues at coordinate 12,642,699 of CP136890.1, forward strand.
CAAAAAAATAAAATACAGCCCAAACTAAATAAATCCACGGCCCGTGTTTGACGCCGATGAAGAAGTTGCTCGGGTGCTTGCCAACCAGAGCTACCATATCCTATGGTAAATTGGCACAAGCTTGTGTTTAGTTGACTTCCAATTATGTCTAAAAAGGAGACAAAGAATGCTAGACAGAAACAAGAGATAAAAATTTCTCATTTTGCACCAACCAGTAGCATTACGGCTCAAAGCAGACATGTCTTCAAGTAGGCGCTTACTAATACCCATATCAGAAAGTTTAGCATTGAGATTCCTGTCATTGCTTATTAATACATTTTGAGGCTTTAGATCCCGATGTATGATTCCAAGTTCATGTAGATGAGCAAGACCAGAGACTACATCTCTGTACTACAGAAAAAAGAGCACAGTTTAACATCAAAATCTACATTACCACAAAAGAATACAAGCTTGAAATTAGAAGAGCCACAGAAAAGCCCCAATTTGAATAGAAAGAAAAGCATGTTAAGGAAAAGGGCACTCTATTGCCCTCATATCTGATATTTAGCCATGAAGGCTTGCATGATCAGCTAATACATTCGAACTAGTTGACATACCTTTTACACTGAAATTAAACCTACTTCCAAAATTGTCAGATTAATTAGCTTAGAATAGAACATCCATTTTACTTTGCCATCCTCAGTTGCACAATCAGTTGATGCATTTTGGTATTTCTTTTGTTTAAGAAACAATGTTATTTGTGGATATGCATAGAACATTTGTCCTACTTATTTGCCACCCTATGTTGTTATATGAAATATAGTTTTCAGAACCGAACCTGAGATTGACCCAGCTAAGCCACCCAGTTACTCATTCATTGGTCGGACCACATATTTATTAAATAATATTTTTAAAATACATAATATGTAAAAAATAGGGAAAATATGATATTTTAGTTCTAAAAATATAAAAATTAAAGCAATGAAAATTCTTCTCAAACAACAAAATAACCAAACAAATGATATTATTTTCAAACAACTATAATTTATTGAAAATTATAACAATACTAAAATATTTAAATAAAACATTACTTTTCTCACGTTTGCTCCGAAATTGGTGTTCTCATTTATTATATGTATACCATTATGTTTAAATAATTACCAACAAGGTGACTGTAGCTTGGTGGTAAAGATTCTTAAGTTTTAGAGAGACCACAGTTTGAATCTTAGCATATGTTGAAAAATATAAATGTTTAATTATTTATAAAAATTAAATGTTTGAACCGGCTGGTCAAGTTGACCTGATTGGGTCAGCCGATTGGGAAAAAAACTAGTCAGATCATAGTGAACCGGCCAATTCAATTGCAAATGGTCTTTCAATCAAACCAAACGGGAAAGGTGATGGTGTCCGGTCCAACCGGTTGGACAAGTGGTCAGATCCTGGTTATAAACTATGCTGTTATACATAGTCAAGTTGATGTATTTGAGTTATTTTGGTTATCTCTGTTATTCTTAAATAGCTGTAACTTTTAACCTATTTCCTGGACAGACTAAATAGTCTGTTGTGATTTTTTGGAGTTTTTTTGTAAAAGGAATAATCTGACAGTTCAGTTTTGCATGATTCTATGCATGAGAATAGCTAATTGCTTGATTCCATTAAAAGACTCAAAGCGTGAGCTGCATGATAGGTTGTTTGAACTTTTGAGGGATAAAATTGCTACAAATGAGAAACTTCCTACCAATTTAAGTGGGTCATTTATCAAGGGTCCATAGGCATTTAGCACCCAACAAGGAAAACAAATAATAACTTATTTTTTAAATTAAAACAAATAGTCGAGGTAAATATAAAGATAAGGAGAGAAGAGCTACCAGTCTCAGCAGGGCGAAAAACATATATAAATAGTAATTAGTAAATAAACAAGGGGGAAAGGACAAGTTATAACCTCATGAGCTTTAAAAGTTGGGATGAAGGAAGCCCATTTGACCTCCACAAGTTAAAGTCCTTTCCAATACCTTTCACCAACCCCAATTGAACTTTGTGCTCAATTGTAGAGTTCGAAGTTGGAATTTCCACAGAAATTGAATGCGCAGAAGAATCCGAGCATATCTGTATTAGATCACTTAGGCTGCAAATACAACGCTCCAATGAGATATAGACAAAATCTATATCTTGTTCTACTCCATACCACCGAACAATATTTGCGTGCCGATCAGATGCAATAAGATTCTGAATCTCTTTAAAAGCCACATCATGATGGGCACGAAGAAGCCTTTTGACAGCAACTGGACGACCATCATAAACTCCTTCAAAAACAACTGTGCCATTGCTCCCCCGACCAATTTCAGAATTTGTAACAAAAAGTTTTCCAACCCAACGACCATCAGTTCCATCATCAGGTTTTGTGAGATTTATAAATGAGTAAGTACCACCGCCTTGAACTTGACCATGCCCATTAATTTCAGCATTCTCCCTATTGGATAAAATGTGCTTGTCATGATCACTGGGGCCAGCACTTCTCGAGTTTCCAGCTTTGCGGGCTTTTCTTTTCTTATGTAAAACAGTTTGTCTTTCCTTGAGATCGTTGGATTCTTTATCATACTTAAATAACTTTCCCAAGCCAATATAGCAAAACACAGATAAAATAGGCAAAAATGGAATCAAAAGCCAACTGTAACGTTGATAAATAGATTGCACAGATAGCCAAAGGTTATTCTGAACCGCATACTGTTCATCCACTGAATATTTGTTCAACTCATCCAATGAGTTCCGTAATTCATTAGAATTATTGGCATCTCTGAGAAAATTTGGCCTAGCAGCAACACAGTTTCCCAGTGGGCATTCTTTTGGATTAGAAGGTAAGTCTCGTGATCCACCTAAAGAATTAAACCTATTATCAAGTTCTTCCAATATCTGGCGAGGATCAGTTTTGGAATTTCTAAAGATTTGTAAGGAGCAGTTATTAGAAGATTCACATTTAGAAGCTTGCTCATTATCTTGTCCAGACCAAATTCTAGGATTTGATTCATAAGGTGCGGAAGGGAGCATAAGCTTCGGCCAAGGTGATTGATCAATCTCCCCTGGAAAGTAGACAGGAATATTTCCTCCAGAGATGGATGGTATTTCCATCTCATTGTCCATGGTAGGTGGCAGTCCAGGCCCAGCATTATAAGCACTGATACGAGAAACCATCACACTCCACAAGTGATTGTTTATATCATAACTATCCAAAAAATAATCTGTTCTTATGATGGTTATATAAGTAGCATTGCCAGATTCTAGCTTCGACGCAACCGGCTGCTCTTCAGCAGTGTGCATCCCAACAGTTCCCCAACTAAAAGGCTTCTTGTCATTATAAATTAACTTTCCACTATCAGCATCAATAACGAAAAAGGTAGACGTCTTTGTCCCAGTGGTGATAACTGATCCTTCAACAATGGGTGCTCTTTGGACATATTCCTCAATTGTCCAATTATGTTTCTACAGTAGAGAAATAGAAAAGCATAAAAAATCAGCTAAACAATCAGTAAATAAAAAAAAAATTCTATTAATCTTTACCATTATATAATGAGAAACAATATTGGTCAGAACTCCATGCACTGGGCTTCCTTTCTTCTATTAATGAAAAAAAATAATGTGTCCTACCCATGCCACACCCAAGGACCATATCTTTGTTTTCTATGTCTATAATCTCACATTCAAAACATGCTTACAACTACAACTATAAGTAACAAAAATGATACTGAGACATATGCATACCCTTACGACATCATCCTTGATATATTCATAGAGTTCTCCGTTGCTATCAGAGTACAATATATATTGAGGGTCATCAATTGAAGGAGAGCGCCATGAGTTTGAAAGAGGCTGACCTATCAAAAGCTTCCATTGAGGTTTTGTAGATCTATTCATGAAATACACAGTACCATTTGGCAAGGCCAGGAAGAATCTGTCATGCTTGCTGATACCATAAAAATAGTAAACAAAAGAAAAAACAGAAATGTCACTAAAAGAGCCAAAATTTTAGCAATATAAATTCAAGTAACTCAAACAGCAATACCTATATAGTATTAACTATTAAACAATCAAAAGAACATATCTTACTTCATGTATATTAGAATAAGCTTTGCTGAACAAGTAAAATAGATAATTGTCCATGAAGCAGCATAACCAAATATCACAAAATTTACTGTCTCCGAATGAATGAATTGTACACTCATGTAAAAACGGATGACTGGATGAGCCAAATTGACAAAAAGAGAAAATGCATCACAATCGAAGTTCGCATCAGTTTAGATTGAAAAAGATCATATAGCTCAAGGGATCTGCTTTTCAAAAGGCAAACTCTATTCAGTTCAGCAAAACTCTGTTTGCATATCAAGTAAAAAACAGAATGCATAGAAATTTCTCATCAAGCTAAATGAGAATGTCAACATACTCTAATTGAACTACTACGACTTAGAAAAGATATTTAAACAAATCAAAATGATTAAACCCATGTCTATGACCTAGTATAATGTCAGTGTTAGCGTAGCCTGGCATTAATTTGCAAGTGAGAGTCATAAATCACGAGAATCATCTTCAAGTTGGAACTGAAGTGAAAATTTTAGATATTTGTCAAACCTTAAAAAATCAAAATAACAAGCAATTAAATAAAACATGTGGAAAAGCAGATAGCCTAATCCTAGGTCCATGAATCCGAAAGCTGAAATCTTACTTCTCATCCAAACTCAGTATATTTCTCGATCCAGGAGACGAAACAAGAGAGGGGACCTCCTCGAGCGGTACCAGATCATTAGATAACGACTGGCCACTCACTTCCTCTGCAGCTGAAATCTCAGCAGAAGATGCAGCTGGAAGAGAAAGCCGAGGAGGAGAATCCGAAGCATCGGCGGCGGCGGTCCCCCGTGATTCGCCATCTGCGGACGGATCAAGCACCACCGGCGTCAACACGCCAGTGACCACAAATCCAAAGACGAGAACGGAGAGGAAAGAGACGGAGCGCGCTGATGGAGTCATCGCATAGCATTGAATTGGGGAAAGGAGAAAAGCTGCTTGTTTGGGGAGGGCGACTAAATCAGCCGAGGAAGGAACCGATGGAAATCGAAACCCTAGGGCAACCGATGGATTAGGGAAGAGGAAGAAAGCGATGCCCTTCCCGCTCCCTTTCCTTCTTCCTCTTCTTCTTCGTCGCCTCCTAGCTGTCACCGCAACGCGAAAGGAAAAGAAGCGTTCACGTCTTTTTTCTGTTCTTTTCTCGAATAAAACCCGAAAGGGTAAATAACGATACGCCCGAAAATTTTGACCCTGTTATGACTATTGTAACATCCCATCATTTTGATCTTCTTCCTGTGATCGCACAAAGGAACAGCGATAATGCAAAATAACGGGTTGCGTTGAGGGACTTGAGGCTGATTTCTTTTGCAGCGTTGCGTTCCAACAAGACGCGTCTAATGTTACGATGATTGTAGCGGTGAGGATTTGTTTAAAGCATGCTTAGGAGTTAGGAGTGAAGGAGTAGAATCTGTGAGTGAGTGGACAATTAATACCAAAATTTAGATGGGCTCACCCATGTGCATGTCACACGTGGACAATTTAATGGGCACTAGTCAAGTCGATTTTAAAGTATTTTCCGACTTATGATGGAAAAATTGAGATTAGTCATAAATTGATCGGAAGAAAAATATTATCCTCGTGAATGATAATGCATGAATATAATAAAAATTAAAAGGTATGAACTATCTTAATAGAATTTTTAGCTTTTTTATCAAACCTGGCACTATAAATTTTAAAATCATAACAAATCAGAACTGCATAAAGAAAAAAAAAATTGAAATCAACTTTGACTCACTGAACACATAAATACTTTTATTGCCTTTATACGTTGTTTTAATAAAAATAAAATATTATTTAGTATAATATTATATTTTGATAAAATAACTCGCTGAACACATAAATAATTTTTCAGACATCTTTGCTTGGATTATTTTAATATCCATCTATTGACATCTTCTCATTTCTCCTCTATATCAATTTCCAATCAATCGAAGGCAAAATAAAACTTAAAAAAAAATAAAATTTCTCTGTCATCTTCTCTCCTTTTATCTTCTCTAAATCATAGCCTTTGTGGATTCCTAAGGGCCTGTTTGGTTAGCGAAACCAAGTTTGTTTTCATGATTTTGGTTTCACTGAAACCAAAACTACTTACGAAAACGTGTTTGATTTAGCGTTTTCATGAAACTGAATTGAAACCAGAATGAAAACGAAACCAGTTTTCTTAATAAAAATGAAAACACCAGAATGTTGTTTTCTGTGGTTTCGAGACTGTCGGTTTCGTTATCAAAATGGAGTGACAACTTTGTAATTATAAATAATTTTTTTATAAAATTAATTAATTTAAAAATAAATCAAACTATATTAATTTTTAAATAAAAATAAAAATCATCATTTTCAACTCAAACTATTATCTTAAATTTACAAATTAATTAAACAAATTTATATTTAATTGACTCAAACTCAAATTTTAAAATAACTCAATTTTCTTAAATTTAATCTATTTATAATTAATCAAAACTAATTTAGACCACTAGAATTATTATTATTTTGAAATATTAACTATTAATTAATTTTTATATCTAATTGAACAAAAAAATCTCAAACTACCAATAACTTAATTAATTAAATATTACAAATATTTTATAATTATATTAGCAAATATTTAATTTTGTAAACTAACTAAATATTAATAACTACTAAAAATGTTCAAGGAAAATTAATATTACTTTTTATAGCCAAATAAATATTCACTGGTTTCAACTGACTAAAACTTATGTTGTTTTCATTAACCAAACGCGTTTTTGGAAAATTGAAAACTAGAAACCAAAATCAAGTTTTCGAAACCAAGTTTTCAGTTTCACTGAAACCAAACCAGAAAATAGTTTTCGCTGACCAAACAGCACCTAAGGTTGCATCTAAGATCTTAATTATAAGAAAGAAAAAATAAATTCCTAAGATCCTTAAAGCATTAGTGGCGATGGAAAATAAAAGAGGGATGAGTGTTTTTATCTATCGAGGTTGGTAGAAATGATGCACTCATAAGCCACCGACAACGATGTATAAGAAGAGATGAGAGAAGAGAAAGAGGATCGATGAAATTTTTTTTGTGTTCGATATGTTGTTTCATAATTTATTTTGTTTTGGTGAAACAACATACAATGACATTAAGGGTACATTGTCAAAGTTGGTTCTAGTTTTGGTCCTTTTTTTTCTGCAATTTCGATGTTTATCATTTTAGAACTTATAGCTCCGGGGTTTGATTAAAAAATTGTAATATACTTGCTACCAAGCTAATCAATGACACTACTATAAAAATTATGCTATCAACCACAACTTGTCACAATTGAAAGAAAAAAAGATTGATCATTTTTACTTGTTGCAACTTGTAACGCCTGAAAATGCAGTGACAAATAATAATACATCAACCACGATGTCACGGCTAATAATAATATTAGATTACACAATAATATCAAAATTTAATATTATACTACATTTTCTTTACATAGACTAGATGTGGCCTAATTTTTAGTTTGTATTGTCAAATATGCCTGCAATGAGATAGGAATGCAACTTTTATGGAGCCTTTTATACGAGCAAATCTAATTTTCTAAAGTTGAACTTAGTATGATTAAAATTGAACCTAGAGTAAGAGTGAACATGTGTTTGCAAAATAGTGGTGGAGCCCAGAATCAAAATTAAGAGGGGCAAACTTAAAGCAACAAACAATCAATATAATTTTTAAAAGATAATTCATTATAATAGTATAAAATCAATAAATATCAACCATGCATAATTTATAAGTACAAAATATATCTTTTTTTTAAAAAAAATTATTATTATTCTCGATGAGTTTTATACTTTGATAACATTGCATAATAATCTCATTGTCAATTGTATTGAAAAATATTTCTCCTAACAAATGTGCGTTGGGCGTCGATGGGCTACATGCACTTTGGGGGATGACGGGCTATGCGTCGGACTATGCGTGGACGAGAACTGTAATTACTTGTGAGTGGAGCTTAGGTGTGAGAATAAAAATGCATCATGGTGTGAGCGCAAGGATGAGACAACACAAATAACATCAAAAAAATGAAAAGAAGAAGAAATGTAGATAAAATTAAACTGGACTTAGCAACTTTACTTACTAATTTTAAAATATTAAAAAAATAATGCAAAAAAAAATATTTTAAAGAAAAAAGAATAAAAATATTATATATAGGGGATAAATATTACTATATGGGGGCAAATTCAACTTTTTCCCTATATAATAAAATAATTTAAAATTTGAGAGTGGAGGAATTGCCCTCATCCCCTCCAAGTTGCTCCGCCCCTATTGCAAAAGAATGAACCTAACACAGTAACACTTTAACTTTAGGTTAAATTTTAATAATATTATATTCACTTTTAACAATACTAGGTTCAAGAGTTCATAAAATTTTATGGAGTTCGGCTCGATAATAGCTGTGGAGCAAATCTCCTTTCTCATACATGGTCCATATTTATGAGATGACCTTGGCCACAGAAAAAGATATCTTTCCCGTATATGTACTTGTCTGGCCCAACAAATTCATTGCAAAATTGCATGCAAGCTGAGTTCAAGATAAAATATATACAAGAATTAGGGTAAATGAACTTTAGTAAAAGTATAATATTATAATATAATTATATATATAATTTATGACATATATAAAATAATACAAATTAAGTGTATTTATAATTAAAATGAAATAAAACTACTAGGATTAGGCAGGGCAAAATAGACAAGGATGCTAATTATGCATAGTATAGTTGATGGTAATATATTAAATGTTATTCAAAAATTTAAAATTTGAATCTTAATATGATCTATCTACTGTGACTTAAAAAAAATACTTATACATGATTTGCAGGGTAGGATAGGGTGATCGCAATTCGGACAAGTCTAAGCAATAAACTTAAAAAGTTACTCAGAAGTACGTTGCTAAAATGGAAAACAAATAAACAAATGAATTAACAGATCAATTAACAAGTTAAAACTAAAAACCAATGACATCTACGTGCATGTCGTACTGCAGTGATCACATGCAAAATCAATGATGCAGTCATCTGCTGATCTGCAGACTGCAGCATACCACCCACAGGCCACGGCACTGGCGTGCAGTAAAATCATCGTACACTTCACGGGTGTGATCGATCCAAGCCTTCTTCGCCTAAATGAGAAGAAAGAGGAGGCAACGCAGGAAAAGGTCCCATTATTGTCGTCTAGCTTTAGAAGACAAGGCCGTTCAAGAACACAACAGCGACAGCAGACAACATCGACACTGTTGTGGGACATGAGATTGACCAAGCAAATGTCTGACACATGGCAGATCTACGAACAACATTTCTATTTTTTTATTGTTTTATTTTTCACTGCAGTGACACTCTGTCTTTGTAGTGTTCTTGCTCCACCGACACCAATAACTCACCACTTCAAACTTGATCATGTATGTTTCTACCAAAATGATCCTTGCAATTATGAGACCAAAAGCCCTGTGTTTTTTTTCTAGAGAGATCAGAAAAAGGAGCTTGTGAGGATATACTCAAGCTTGGCATGTGACCGCATGGGATAGATTGCATAATTTGCGCTCATACTTCCAAACCCTCGTGATGAATCAAACTGCCAACCCAAATATGCATAATCTAACACCCCAAATTATTCAAATTAACATGATCTTGTTGTACATTACTGTACAGAGACATGGCAAACACATAAGAAACAATTTTCTCCTCTTGATTATGTAAAACCACAGACAATACAGCCATACAAAGTGATACCTTCCTTTCAAAAACACAAGAAAGACAGAAAAAAGAACAAGACATCAGTCAAGGCAAATAAGCAATAATATTGCCTTGCCTCCTCTTGCTCTGCATTCTGGTTCCGACTTCTCATTAGGCATCGAAGAACCAGAGAAGACATCAGACTCCAAAAAGATAACTCAGTAGTGAATAGGCTCACATCATCGTCATCCCTCTACATCATCAAACTGCTACATGCTACAAACAAACACCTATCTTTGGTCGACGCAAACACTTTACAGTTACGCTGAATTTGTTCTTCTCATTATTCAGAAGTGGTATAAAGAGTTCATGCAGTTGTGCTTTATGATGCTCAAGGCATTGACTGAGAAGCTGGAGAACATACAGCTTCTACTGCAACTTTTTTCATGATATTTGGACATGGATCACCCCCGAAGTTTGCGGTGGAGATGGCAACTACGCACTTCTCCTGTCCTATGCACTTCTGTTCAAATGGAAGTGGATCAAATTTCAAGTTGTTAAAAATTTACAAGGTTCTTTGCACCAGAGAGTGAAAAAATAGATGCATTTGTGGGTATTCTCCGAGCATGAAGTAGATGCATATAGAACACTTGTGTTGATATAAAAAGATAACACTTTTGTCATTCTATCTTATATAATCCCAAGAAAAAATACTGTTAGTTAAAGACATAAATGAAGAGCTTAAGACGTAAGGTGAAACATGATTTGTTCATTTATATCGTTAACAAGTGCGATTACAAATCCAAGGGCCATATTCACAACAGATTATAGATTATATATGCATACTATAGCTTATTGATACTTATCGTCTGAGGAATTTCAAAAATCCAATTCCATATGATGCAAGAATGTAAACAACAAATAGATAGATCCTTAAGCATACTGAAGAAGAGTGAAAGATAAAGTGATGAACCTTCTCTAGGATTGTGTAGGAATTGGGTGAATGGCATGGTCCCTGCTGGAAACTTCCGCATGTTCCGAGAGGTGTCCCATAGCTGGCAAATTTTATGGCCGAAATAGATTGTCTAGGCGCACAATGCAGGTGGATCTTTGGCTTGTGGTACTCTTCAGGCTGACCGTAGCTTTCAATGTGCCAATTCTTTACCGTGGGATGCCACTCAGAAACATCAGCACAAACACTAGAAACTGATCTCTTCATGAGGGAAATCTGTGTTGCATCACCTCCAAGTTCTTCAAATACTACAAGCAGATTTCTCGTCGGTTGTAACCAAGAGCGTGGTACATGGTACCTAAATATGCAAGAATTAGCTTACCCTATGGTGAACCACAACAACATTCTCTATATGATCAATCGTTAGAACATATTCAATCTTTAATTCCACTAAGGTCACAAACTCACAATTGGTTTGAAATGCACTATTTTAAGTAAAATTAAAGAGAAAAGAATACTTCGCATGACAAAGTTGACAGCTTACCATCGTTGGGTTGGTTGGCCACAGCCACTCTGACACTTTGGCGCTCGATATGTCCCCGCGTAATTGCACAAATTGCAATCTCCATTTGGTGCAGAAGCAGTCCAGTATCTTCCAATACTTTGTCCATTTATCCACACTTGTCCTTTCCCCATACTACCCATATCCAAAGCCAATGGATCGTCCCCCTCAGGCACATCAAAATATGCCTGAAAACAAAGTGCTGGTGGCTGAAACTCATGCAAAAAAAAGCATCAAAACCACAGAATCGGGGCTTTTATCCCTACCCTATACCATGTTAAGGGCTGCTCATTTTGAACTGATAATGAACCTTGCATCCACTCAACAGAAGATGCACCCTCCAAAGAGTTTAGATTCATAGCTTCTCCTTTTAGACCGACCTATAAATAAGAGAAAAGAAAAATAGTATTAATTCGTTTGCACCAAATACTACGTACACATTATAACATAAACTATAGAGAGCAAAGCGAATCAACCTGATATGACCATTTTTGCCATGTTAAGTCTCTACTACCCTCATTAAACCCATGTACCACAACAGGACCAACAACTCCAGTGCTCCACAACTCATAATGCACCCCTGAGTTCTTCACAGAAATAGCAATGATTGAATTAGATAGTTTAGCATTTATATTCCATTTACTAGGCAATGGTAGTGAAAAGGGAAAGAAATGATAGAATAACTTACTGGAAGTCCAACGGCTACGCTCAGCAATGCTACTTTGTTAGTTCCAGCACGAAGGTTGACATTGCCGGAGAATTTGATCCTCCTGTCTTCCCTGCTCCCATAAGCAGAACCTGCATTGAAGTGAATTTAGTTCCTTGATTACTAAAGCTTCACTGTCTTAAACACACCTAAAAGAAAACAATTGATATGCTAATATACCTGAGAGCTGACCATTAACAAATACATGCAGAGTATGACCAGCTGATTGGACAGTGAGAACAGGAAGCTCACCCCCTTGTAAAAATCCTTCAGCTGGACTGACATCAACACTGCAAAAGAGAATACATATAGTACTTATTATTTACCATATGAAATTACAAATCATTGTTTTGGAAACCAAAATTCATCTCAATATGAAGCTATGAACATCACATACATGCCATCGGACACTTAAAAATGTTCCTACACAAGATAGAGAAGTTGGTCCATATCATACCTAGTCATGTACCACAAGTAATCACTCGTGTCCCTAGTAACATTTATTTGCTCCAACAGCCCCGTTGAGGTAATCAATGAACTCTCTTCCAATGAAGCAATCTCCTCATCATACCTCTCCCACATGAGTGACTGAGCATTAGTTGCGGACATTTGTATTTGAGATGTTTGAACACCAACCTAATGTGAACAAAGGAAAATGTAATTCTCGTAAACAATTTTATACGATTTGACTAGAGTATTGGACCATTATAGAAAAATAGTAAATTGATTTTTGATAATCTAATTTGAATGAAAAATATTGATTTGACAGCACTGTCTACGTCAGACTTTGTTTAAACTTTTAACAATAAAAAGATCACTTGTAGACAAACATCTCATTTAAAAAATTGAGGAAATTGAAGCAAACAACATACCTTTGCAGTGTTGAAAACTACATTTCTGCAATCAGGTAAGATGCTGATTGACCAAGGTGGCAGGTTGTAGTGCATGTTATTGAATATTACCCTAGCAAACGAATTTGGATTGAAGTTTGCAAGGAAAGCTGCACAACCTTCAGACTGGGAGCTGAAAACATGAGCCTATAGTTTGCAGAACAAAGTTGATTCAAATTGTGGATTTGTGCCAGCATTTAAGGAACGAAACTGATAAAAGAAACTTTTTTTTTTCCATAAAGGATCCATACACACCTGTTGGAGACTTCCCAAAGAAGTAACTGTTGGATCAGCTGAAACTAGAGCACCTTCACACAATTTAATGGCTCTGTGGAGCTCTTTTAGATGCCCATATTTTGGTTCTCTGATCATTCCTGAATTTTGTTATAAAATATGCAAAACTCATGTTTCAGGTTTATTCTTAGACAAGTAGAAAGAAAGGAAGAGTGAGGAAGAGATGAAACACGACCATTTGTCTTCCTTACCATATTCATCAAGTGGAGCATCATAATCATAGCTTGTTGTAATAAAGGGGCCACCAGCTGTACGCTCAAAATTAGTTCCACCATGGTACTTCAGTGAGAAGAAAGTTAAAATAAAATATATGTCAATCCAAGTATTCTTGTAGAGTCTCAGAATAACCTAGATCAAAAAGCAATTTACGATGCAAATATATGGTCTAACCATGTAATAATTAATAAATGAACCACCCTTCTGTATAAAGCGTGCCACAGCGAATGCGAGATCTTCAACTGGACGATGATGTATGGCTCCCCCAAATTCTGTAAACCTATAGCGGTAATAAAGAAACAAAAAGAATTAACACTTCTCTCTTATGATATTTGCCATCTTCAATAGGTTTGAATTGTTACTAAACTACAAAAGTCTTTGAAATCTGAGCACCATTGGAAGCTGCCATTAGATTTGCTCAAAATTCTGGCATTGCATGCACAAATCCCAAACTTAAGCCCAGAATTGTTACTGCAGTTGCAACTTACCAGCCACTCCAAGCTTCAGTCCACATTATAGGCTTGTAAGGTTTATTGGGATAAAAAGTGTCACAGTAGAAGCCATTACATGTATTTATCTGTCAGCAAATGTAAATAAATTTTCAGAAAATATTGAAAAAACCAGTTAGTAAAAAAAACAGAGAGGAAATTCCCAATTTCCCATCATATATTTCAATGGAAACTACAACACAGAAGGAAAAAAAAAGCTCATGTCATCTTGATGTTCTTACAATTAGTAATGCGTGCTTAATAATGATAGATAAAAATATTAGCAAAATCAAATGTGATTTGGCAGTCGGAAGTCAGGAAATAAATATCTGTTGTTCTTCCGTATAAGAAAAGTACAAAATCCTAATTATCACTACATTATACAAGATACAATTCCAGGATGGACACCGAAGATATGCTTGCTAGCCGTAAATCCAAACAAGGGCAACGAACAATCCAGCATACCCCTAGAAAATGAGAGGTATTAGAGTAAAATTTCCTACCACTGGATCTGGGGCATCCTCCTCCTTGCACATAACCCATGGTACACCTGTGTTTAGCCCAAGAGCCATTTCCGCAGCCCAGTTCACATACGAATGACCCGCAGACCCAAATGCCTTACTTTCAGGGCCATACTCGTTCTCAATCTGCACCCATGGAACTTAGAATCAGCCAGCAGCAACAAATAGATTACTTCCATACTCTTTCATTCTAGTCTCTTCATGAAAGAAAGGCATAGGAGCAGGCACAAGGAAAACCTAAAATGGCTTAGGTAAACAACAAGAAACATGCCTGTGAAAAGATGATTGGACCACCCTGAGAAGCAAAAAGTGATTCGCTCTTCATCATCTGAACAATCTTCTGAGTAAAACCTTGCATAGCCATCTGCAAATAAACCCATGAGCATAAACTTGTAAATTACACCATCAAAAGCAAATATTGCCTGCCATCTTCTTTAAATTCCATGCGTCCAACTCCGTCACGATAGAACAAGCTTGTTCTTTCTTCCCAAGAAAAGAAATCAAATAAGAGGCTGAAATTGGAAATATAGGAGTGGACCTTGAAAGGCTCATTATCTGTTCTGAAGCTGATTCCAGGAACATACTTCAACCAAACTGGAAATCCTCTAAACAAACAGAGAACCGACTGTGAGGAAGAAGTGCAAAAATCCATGAGTTGTTCACAAAAAAGGAAGAAATTTGGTACCCAAAATTCCACTCTGCACAAACATATGGCCCAATTCGAAGGTGGACATACAACCCCGACTTCTGTACTGTCTTGACAAACCTCACCAAATCATACCTTCCCTCGAAATTGTACTGCCGAAATCAAACAAAGTATCGGTCGAGAAGAGACATAGGGGAAAGAAATACTGAAGAAAAAAAGCAGAAAAAAATGCCATGTATTACAGTGCCAGGTGAAGGCTCATGCCCATTCCAGAAGACATATGTTTGTATCACGTCCAAACCTCCATCTTTTGCTTTCTGAATGAGCCCTTCCCACATCTAGGTCGCCAAAACAACAATGTCGGTCCAAAATTCACCCAAAAAATTTAACAACGCTGACGAAAAACAAAAGCCTAAAGATAGGTAAAGAAAGGAGATATTTTTTTACATCCGGGGTGCTCCTGGGGTAGTGAATGGAGCCGGAGATGAGGATCCTCCTCTGCCCATTGATGACGATGGCCTTCCTGTCGTAGGTCACACCACACTGTGCCACAGGAAGAAGAAAAAGCAGCAGCAGTGAGGGAAGGAAATGTGCCGAGTTATGGACTACCATTCTCAGGAGGTGACTCTTCCTCCACTCTCAGATCTCACACTCTTCCCTCCCACTTCCTCTCCGCCTCCCCTCCTTAGGAGGGTGATGTTATAGGTGGAGGGAAAGTTGTGAAGGGCCACTGAGTCGGGGGAGGACAGGGAGTCAGTCCAAGCCCCTCAGAAGTAAGAAGAAAAAGGGCAGGGTTGAACGTCTGTGAGGTGGTCTCCCTAATCAGCCAAAGGATTCATCTGTGGCATACACTATCCAGTGAGCTGAGCACATATCAGATACAGTTGCTTGTAGCTAATATTATAGTAGACAGCAATCATGATAGTCGGAAGAAAACAGGTGCTTGGCAATTAGGCATCTCCTTTACATGGGCAGAGTGAGTGTTACAAAAGTGTAGCTGGAATCATGCCTACCGACCCTAATTTTTTTTCCTTGCATTCATGGTTAGGCACAAGACTTTGATAATTTTGTTTGGTGGAATGTGGTATTATACTCTGATCACTGTGACACACTCTTGAATGGCTGCTGCCATAAAAAAGAAATCAGCAATGATTAATAACTAAGAAAAAAAGAATCTTTCCAAAGTTGAAAGATGTTAATTTGGTTTTGACTCAGTGGGCCTCCTCCTCGGTAACTCCTTTTATCTCCTTGGTAAGTATCAAGCTCTTGGCATACATGAGAGACAGTTGCGGAGACATCTTCGTCAATAGATTTCCAAGAATCTTTATTATATTGTGCAGAACTGCAGACACAGACTGTGAGAATAATTAATGACAATATGTTAGTGGAGAACTATCTTTAACGTTACAGTAATGCCCGGGTTAATTAATTTAAAGGAGGTACTTTCCATTGTTGCGGCAGTGATTTGGCCAACAACACGCATGATTATTCTCTGTGATTCTCCATCACCCCCTGTTTTTGATGGTCTATTACAATGATGAGCAAAAAAAAGAGCAGCTCGAGGAGAGAAGGAACAAGCCATTTTGGAAATTAATGATTCCATTAACTGCCCCGCACTCAAGTGTGGTACTTTTTGTTAATTATGCCCCGAGATTAAAGTAATGTGTTTCCATAACACATCTAATAATCTCACTGCTGTCTTCTCTCTCCATCTGCCGTTCTTTTCGTCCCCTTGGAGAGCTCACCGGAGTCAGATCAAGTCCACTTTATTTGGCCATCCCGTGAGCATTGAGTACCGAGACAAGGTTGATTCAAACGTACGGGTTTGGAATCCTAAGTGGGGAAATTGACCACCTCTGCTCCCATTTATTTGCCGGAGCATGTAAAAGTGAGATACTTGTCTCGTCCAGTTTCTCTTTCTTCCCGAAGAACACAACAGAACTGATTCATGTGGCCCTTGAATGAGATAAAGGAAGACATTGTTGAAGAACCCATGAATACCGGAGAGAAGACAGTTTTTCTCGGCTTTTTTATATACGGCGTGGCGTGGTGCTTCTGATTAATTTGCGTATGAAAACAACAACAAGCTTTGGTTGCAAGTAAGGAGAGGATCACGCGCAGTGATTGGTTCTTGCACACAAGGTGTTCGAAGTTTTGGCCCACGCGAGGGAGGATGGTGGTCCGCTAAAGTTTTGGCCTTAATTAACTTTATATTGATTTAATTATTACATGGGTTAAGTTAATTTTTATGTCTAATGTAATTTTGGATTTAACTAGTACTAATTTTGATTAATATGATTTGATAATCTTTATTTTAATAAAAAAGAGTGTCATGTAGAAATGGAGTTGGTGAACATATGTATATATATAGTTTTAAATTTTGGAAGAGGTGAACATGTAATTAAGGCAAGATGGATGAATAAAGTGAACATGCATATTTCGTAATTAAAATACAACTCAACAATTTTAGACGGTTCAAATATTATATAATATGCCAGCTGGCTACGACAATAATATTGATATTATTGTAATTGATAGAAGAATTACATTAATTACAAACAAGAGAAATCACACGTTCTTGAAGCTTTCATAGTGAAATCGTCGTTCACTTTGGAAATCAAAACAATCAATAGAATGCATATAATTAAGTAAATGACAATCCTCAGGCCTTGCTCAATTTAAAATTCGAAATTACAAAACTAGATTAACGGTGAGTTGACTAAACAATTCAAAATTTAAAATTATAAAACTAGATTGATAATGACTTTGCACCCATCATGGCCAAGTAAATCCTACGTGCCCTATTATGCTAAGCACCCGGAGTTCGGGCAAATGCCACCGCACACAAGTAGCAACCTAGCAGCAGTATTCTCCCACCATTGAGAGATGCTAACACAACGAAGAGTGATGCTCTAGTGTTCACCGACTTAACACCAAAAGAATTACGTCGTCTGACCGACGACCTCCAGGCGTAGAACCAAAGGTTAACAAACCATGTTGAGGCATTGACGCCCAAGCGTGAGCGTCGCCACTTAGAGCACGATGAAGATAGCCATCTTGAAAGAATCGAGAGGCCGACCTCAAGTTTCCAAGACAAGATCTCCCACATGCACCATTAGAGAGGAGAAGAATGAACCAGGACCACAAATGTCGTAACTCGATCTCCTCGTCGTCAACTCAGGACTTTTCCCCGAGCATATCATGGCAGTTCGTCATCCCGGCAACTTCAAACTGTCGACCACTATCCAACCTTATGACGACACGGGTGATCCGACCACCCACCTGACAATGTTCAAATCAATGATGCTCCTTAATGGCATAATCAACTCTATACTATACCAAGCTTTCCCACTTTCTTGGAAAAGACCACTCTGCCATAGTTCTCCATCCTCCTGCCAAGGTCAGTACAAATCTTCTAGGAGTTCCCCAGAGCCTTCACCAACCAATTATCCTCTTCTCGAATCTACTCCAAGATCGATGACTCTTAATTATATCGAGGAAGGACATCATGAACCGCTAAGGGAGTGCCTAAAAAGATTTCATGTCATGACCATGGAAATCCCTAATCTCGACCCACATGTCGAGTTGTATTCTGTCAAGCACAGCCTGAAACTTGGACAGTTCGCGGATCAGATCATTTTGTCCAAATCTAGGGGTATGGCCAAGTTTCAAGAGCGAACAGTATGTTATATGAAGATGAAAGAACTCAAAGAGACCAGAAAGGCTCATATGAAAACCGACAAAGACAGTGCTGAGGATAAGAAAACCAAGAACTCGATAAAAAAGACGAAGATCGAGATCATCGTGACCGAGATAACATCAAAAGAGAGAGGTCACCCTCCCGACCTAGCCCTAGATATGATGAGTACACTCCGCTGAACACCAAGAGGAAAACCATTCTCTGGGAGATTTACAACTTGCAAGTGCTTCGGTATCCCGACAACGTAGGAAAAGCAGAAACCCTCACATAATGTCAGCAGAAGTAAGAAGTGTGAGTTCCATTGCACATACATGCACACCACCAAAGAGTGTGTGATGTTCAAATGTTCAAATGTTCAAAGATCAGATTGAGTGCCTAATACATGAAGGCCACCTTGACCACTACATTGACCGCATGAGAAGCTGAAGTCAGGATCGATAGGACTGCGACTCCTGACGCCGAAGTTGGAGCGGGACACCACCCCCGAGGAATGATGGGGATCACAACCAAGATGGCAATAGAGCTGGCCAGCTGAGTACTGAAATCCGTGGAGTCATTGACCACATACTTGGAGGGTTCATCGTAGGAGGCGAGACAATCTCAGCCAAAAAGAAGTTGCTCCGAGCCATCATGGGGATCGATGATGCAACCCGCCTGTAGAGGTCTCACATCCAAACTCCGGTAATATCATCGTATGAATCTGATTTCCAAATTATTGATAAAAATTAGCATGGACCTATCTTTATTTCTGTAATTACTAACAACTTCCTTATCATAAAAGTTTTAGTGGATCAGAGAATCTCAGTCGGCATCCTATTATACTAAACATTCAGAAAGATGCAAATGACTGAAGCTTAGCTCCATGCCTACAACGAGGACCTTGTCGGGTTCTCGGGAGAACAAATTAACGTCTGAGGCTATGTGTGGCTGACGATGACGTTCGGTTCCCTGCCGAAGACTAAATCGACAAACGTGTAGTATCCGATCATCGACTGTCCCGACCTCTATCATATGATTCTGAGGCCACCTTCATTGAATAGTCTATGAGCTATTGTGTTGACTCCTCATCTGGGGCTCAAATTCTCCATTTTAGAGACATAAATGTGAGTGGTAAATGCCAACTTATTTGCATGGACGACAATCGGCATGCCATGAGTAGACCCTAAAGTCATCTGCCATGAGCTCGCCATTGATTTGGATGCACCCCAAGGACGAGAAAAAAATGACATTCATCACAAAACACACTAACTTTTGCTACAAGGTGATGCCTTTTGGGCTAAAGACTGCAGGTGCTACATACTAGCACCTGATGAACAAATTTTCCGAACAAAGAAATGATCGAATTTTGGAGGTATATGTGGACAACATGGTCGTCAAACACTCGCCACTGAAAACCACTATGATGACCTTGTAGAAATCTTTAAACAGCTTAGGCGCTACAACATGAGGCTAAATTTAGAAATGTGTGCTTTTGGAGTACTCACCAACCAAGGGATTGAACTTGAACCACCAAATGGAGACACTTTTCTCCCTTAGCATTGCTCCACCATGCTGAACTACTATGAATAGTAGTAGACAAAATGGAGGAGGACGAGATGTTCGAGTCATGAGGAGGCGTCGACGTAAGCCACCGGAGTGGGGAAGGCCCCTTAGTTAGGGCTTCCAGAATGAAGGTGATTGCCCTACAAGAGCGACACTCAGTTCATAAGCCCTTGCAATGCGAACTCACCTTGATCCATCGGTTGTAGGTCCCCCGCGAATGTCTTCTTGGTCGCCACTCGCGCCTCTCACTTCCTTCATAAACCTCTTGGTGTGAACCCACAACAATCCCTGGTCTATTCACTACCAATCCAAGGCTAACTTCTAGGGGAATGAAAACTCGCAGCACTTCCCACACCATCCTAGAGCTTAAGGACACAGAAAAAATGAAGAGACATGGGCTTTTAGAGACCCGAGAGAGCCTCCCCATTTAACAATCATTGGTCACACCTCACTAATAGAGCAAGGCCTGTCAACCAACAACATGCACTCGAGTGCCTCAAAAAAAGATAACTAGATCTCCAAGCCATAATTATTGTCCTAACAATATTAAAGGCCGAGCAAGCGTCGACAGGCGGGCACACAAAAAGGCACCCATTTCCTCCCACGATCGCCACATTGATCACAGAAATTGAATAGCCACGGAGCGACACAATCAAAGACACTAATATCTCATACTCCAGCAATCTGGTTGTGGAAAGAACACAACAAACACTTATATACTAGCCCGAGGCCAAAAGCTCGACATATGCATAAAGCTCAACAGACGAACAAAAATCGACTCACTATTAGATCTAGACACGAAGTCCTCGGACTCCAACCAAGCTCGGGTTTGTGGATTGGACTAGCTATTTGGGCCTAGCCGGGTCAAGGCGAGGGTGCACCCACACTCATGAACCAGACTCATACTGAGCCAACTACAACTTAGCACGAGGGCTCCCCCCCGGCCAAATAAGGATATCAATATTATTCATTAATTACCAGTGATTCAACACTAATGATCAGCATGCCATCTCCATGATATATATCGACCCATTCTGGGCATATCTTCGTGAGATTCTAAAAGATATCATCGTCCTAGGACATCCTTGATCTACCTCGTAAAAAGGACATGACGCACATCGGGTATACTCTCGATTTCAATTTCATACCAACCATTTGGATTTCTTCTTACTCAGTGGAGGAAGGGGGAAGAGAATGAGGGGCGGCACCATAGCTCGAGCTAGAGGAAAATCCTAACTGAGCACTCATCACACAAGATTCTTCCTCGTAAATTTATTAAATGTCAAAAATTGTACTATTTTAAAAAAAATAAAGATAGTATAAACTGAAATTTGAATATTAAATTTTTAGAAAATATATAAAATATTATCACCACTGGACTACTCACAGTTCACCCATAGTTATACTATTCGATATTAGTTTGTGATTAGATTAATGATTCTTAAGTGATTTCATGACAATATTGACTTGGAATTTATTTAAGAAATAATTGTTATTTTTTTTTTCACTTGAGCTGACTTGCTGTTAGTATTGGAAAAGTTTAATTTTTTTAATAACATGCATGAACAAGAAAATTAGCATTTTCACTTTATCTGAAATTGTTTTTAATTTTTTTAATTATTTTTTAGTAACATGAACGTGAAAAATTGTTTTTTAAATTTTTTCACTTTATCTGACATGCTAAGTTGGAATTTTTTTTAAAGCTTAATATTATAAAAATAAAATTTGAACATCTAATACTAACAAAACAATAAAATTAGGAAAATAATAGTCCTTTAATAATCACATTATCAATTAATGACTATTTCGGATGAGTAACGTTCAAGTTATGCTGTTAGTAAATGAGAAGTTGAGAATAAAGTAGAAAAAAAAGATGGACTTATATATATTGCCAAAGTTCATCGTATATATATTAATATAATAATCATTATAAATATATTCGGTCACTATATGAACCTCATATCTACTAATTAATATACTTAAAATCTATAAAATGTAATATTTTTTGAAAGGTATCAGTTTGAAATATAAATAAGATAAAAAAACAAAATAATAATAATAATAATAATAATAATAATAATAATAATAATATAGGTGCATTTGTTTTACCGGATAAAATAGGATATGGTAAAGAACTAGATCTCGGACCATGTGAAGGTGAGGGAGTGGACGTGAGCAAGGTCGGGGGAGATGGGGAACCATGGCTCTATAGCAATGAGAGGAAGATAATAAGAGAGGAGAAGATCGCGATGGAGATTGGAAGTGGCGACGTAAGGGGGCTTCTCGAGGTCGAGGCGAAGTTGTCAGACGACGCTTGGGTCTCGCGCTTGTCGTACACTACTAGAAACTTGGTTTTCAGCAACGGCTATCAGCAACGGCCGCTCAAGTCGTTGCTATTTGTAACGGCATTCTTACGGCCGCCCGAGCCGTTGCAGATATTTGTATCTGCAACGGCGTTCTAACGGACACTCGAGCCGTTGCGGATTATTTTAATTATCAGCAATGGCTTTCTGACGGAAAGGCGAGCCGTTGCTGATAATTAAAATATCAGCAACGGCTTTCTAACAGACAAGTGAGCCGTTGCTGATGATAACTTATCAACAACGGCTTTCTAACGGGCGAGTGAGCCGTTCCTGAAAAGTTTATATAGGGCACGTTCTCGCGCCCGACCCTTCTTCGTCCCGCTGCTGCCGCCGCCGCTCCTGCCGACGCCTCTCGCCGCCGCTGCCGCTGCTGCCGACGCCGACGACGCCTCTTCCTCCTCCCGCTGCTGCCGACTTGTTCAGGTATGCCTCGCCGGCCGGCCGTCTCTTCCCGTTGCGGCCGGCGGGAATCAATCCGACCGAAACCCTATTTCTAGGGTTTCGGCCGTTGGCCGCCGCCGGACCTTGTACAATGGCCGGACAGTGTGTCCGGCCACTGTACGCCGGCGCCGGAGGGTGGACTTCGGCGCCGGAATTTATAATTATATATATATATATATATATATATATATATATATATATATATATATAATTTTATAATTGTTAATTAATTGTTTTATAATTGTTAATTAATTGTTTAGATTAATTATTTAATTTGTTAGATAAATTATTAGGGTTTAGATTAATTTCGGACGCGCGCCGGAATCGTCCACTTCGGACGCGCGCCGGAATCGTCCACTTCGGACGCGCGCCGGAATCGTCCACTTCGGACGCACGCCAGAATCGTCCACTTCGGACGCGCGCCGAAATCGTCCAATATGGACTCGAACTGTCTCGAAACATTTAGAAAATAATCATCCATCCGACGAGTTGATATGTTTCACGTACGCATCGACGAGTCGGATATGATTTAGCAAAACCTTAGATCCGTTAGGGGATTGTATGTTCGTGTAAAAGAAGTAGATGATCTTTTATACGACGTACAATTCTTGAATTGTCCCTGATTGGACAATTTGAGAATATAGTTATTTGTACTGCACTTACGTTTTTATTTTAACTATTAACTAATTATTCTAAATTTCGGCAATATCTCTCTTGTTCTTCGATACGTGCCCAGATGTTCGACATTCAGATGGATGTTTAAATATATTTTGTCACTCTGGTCGTGCTTTTGGTTCTCGTCCATCTCGACACTTAAGCGATGAAGAGTATCATTTGGCACACTTGTATGTATTACTCAATTGTCCAGAAATTGAACAATTCATTGAAATATTTGACATTGAGATGGTGCAAAAAAACTCTATTCACAACGATCAAGAATTGGAGAGATTACGGAATCGTGATTTCCCTACTTGGATTCAGACTTACAGCAAAGATCACAGAGCTGAAATAGATGAAAGAATATTTGACTTTGTTAGTGGACCGTCGCGACTTGTGTCGTGCTATAGCGGATATTCTGTTAACGGGTATAAATTTCACACGGTTGAATATTCATTTACAAAGAAGACGATGAATGTTGGGGTCTGCGTGAAAGGGACAACCTATGTTGAATGTGATATGGATTTTTATGGACTGGTGGAAGAAGTGATAGAGTTGCACTACTTCGGCTTGAAATCAGTGATCCTATTTAGATGTCATTGGTTCGATACAACAGAAAGGGGCATGAAAGTTCATCCAAAATACAAACTTGTTGAGGTTAATTACAAATCGAAATTGGCAGCAAATGAGCCTTTTATATTGGCATCGCAAGCCGAACAAGTATATTACGCGAAGTATCCGGCTCGAAATAAAGATAGAGCAAATTGGCGTGTAGTCTGTAAGACAAAAGGTAGAGGAAAAATTGATCCGATAGTAGGAGAAAATGATCCTCCTGGTTTCTATCAAGAAGATGATCTTCCTGCTGTGGATCGTATTATTCCAATACTCAAGGATGCAGACACAACGTCAATTCAATTAGAAGTTGAATATGCTGATGATGACGATCATGAAATTGAGGAAGCTGGAGATGAAGAAGATTAAGAAGAGGAAGAAGAAGAATTCGAAGACTATTATTCAGATGATGAAGAATAATTGTAAAGTATATATTTTATTAAATATATCTCTACTATTTATACAATAATTTGATTATATGTCTGTTCGACAGATATGTCTGGTCGTGGTTATCGACGCAGGAGAGCTTCAGAGTCTCCGATCGGTGAGACTCCAGCACTTACTCATGCTGCTGATCCTCCTGTTGCTGATCCTCATGAGGATGATACTGCCGAGGCTAGTACATCCAGACGCAGGCGGCCACGCGGGCCGAACAGGTGGCAGCCTCCACCAGCCACAGAGTCACGTAGATTGATTAGCGTGATTGGGGAGCGGTAATATATCATGAATTATGAATCATTACAAATTCATTATATCATAATATAATATTAAAATTTATTTTTGTTGTGTAGGTTCGAGCAAGAAGAAGTGCCGAGGAGCATTTATTCTACTATTCGACGATACATGCACGGGGCATGGCCTACGTGGTCTCACGTGCCTAGCGAGCACGTCGACATGTTATGGCGCGAGTTTGAGGCACATATTATTATTTTTTTTACATGCATGATGATATATTAATATTGGTACTGATATTATTATTTTGCAGGCACGCTATACATGGGCCGAGGACCAGAGGCCCTTCATTTACGCTGCCTGGGAGGCTATTTCCCGGGCAAGGTACAACGGGCAGCTGGGGCAGGCTCGGTCCCAAGCGATGGCCCGAGCTGGGACCACTAACATCGCGGAGACTCGGGGATACGGCCCCGGTTGAATTACTCCGGATATATGGGACCAGCTCGTGGGGATATGGTCGACGGATCGATGGCAGGAGGTTTCTCGGAATGCGGCTAGAAATCGCATGTCGGGGGGAGCAGCGCGTCACACCGGCGACTCTGTTACATTTGCAGTGCATGCAAACCGTATGATAAGTATATCTTTTAATTATATATTTTATTTGTTATTATGTGTACTAATTAATGTATTTGTTTTGTAAATGTAGACGACGGTGTCGGATGACGGGAGTGTCCAGCGACCCTCCCCGATGGCGGTGTTTGAGCGGACTCACCGTCGAGCACATGGGACGGGGGAGTACATCCACAACCGCGCTGCATACATTATGATAATTATATATTTGTTTAAATTATTCATTATATATTTATAATTTAAGTTTTATGATAAATATTAAATAAAAAATCAAACTCGAGTAGGAGTTCTACAACCAGACGGTGGTGCAACGCGGGGGTACCCCCGAGGACTTTGACGCAGCATCGTGGGTCGAGGCCGCAGGTGGCTGGGACCATGGCCGCGTATATGGCTTCACAGATAGTGGTCATGCGCGAGCCGTGCTAGGGCCACTTGGGGCATCGACCCCTCCGGTCGCTGGTGAGCGACCGTCCACCTCTAGATCCAATTATGATCATAGTAGCAGAATAAGGACTCTAGAGGAGACGGTCGCGCGTCAGAGTCAGATGATGGAGGAGATGCATGCTATGCTACGCAACATGTCAGGTCATCCCGCAGCAGGCATCTCTTCGGCATCATCTAATCCATCGTTCTCGAGTCAGTCCACGCCGGTGTACACTCAAGCACTCCAGACCCCGCCATATGATCCAGACCATCCTCCATCGTGATCGTGAGATTTTTTGTTTGGATATTGAACTTGTTACTGAGATATTGAACTTGTTTAACTTATTTTGTTTGGATATTAATACTTCAATTTTGCATTTGAATTGTTTTTATACTATCGTGGATAATTATCAATATAAATATAATTGTTTTGATGTATATCTTGGTGTGTTTGTGATGTGTGAATGAATGTGTGTTTGAGGGTATGGGTGTGTGAGTTATGCATCAGATAATGTATCAATGTATCAATGGAAATTTGAAATTTTAATTTTTTTCGTTTGCAGGTTCACATCATCAGCAACGGCTTTCCCACGGCTGTCCGTGGGAAAGCCGTTGCTAAAAGTTTATCGAAAGCCGTTGTTGATGACCTACAGTAACGGCTTAGCGACGAGGTTTTACTAACGGCGTTGCTACGAACTCAGCGGCCGTTGCTATTAATGTTATCAGCAACGGCTCCGGGTCTGTGGCAAAACCATTGCTGATAATATTTTTAGCGACGGCCCGTGCGGCCGTTGCTGATAATGTTTTGAGCGACGGCCCGAGCAGCCGTTGCTGATCCGTTGCTAAGTCATCAGCAACGCGACTTTCTGTCACGGCTCTATTGCAACGGCTCGGCCGTTGCTGATGCTCTTCAGCAACGGCTCAGCAACGGCATCAGCCGTTGCTGATGCCCATTATTCTAGTAGTGGTAGTTGACAACGATGTACTGGTGGAGTGGGCGGTAGAGGTCGATGGGAGCAGTCTTTTTGTAGTCGTATACGTACTCCGCCTCATATTCGTGTAACAAAAAATTTCTCGATACACCAAAACTTGGTGTCATGTCCAAGTTTTGATCAGTGTCTTGTCCAAGGCCTGTTTTTGCAAACCAAACATGTTATATGACCCGGTGTACCCTATTTTTTTGCAAAACGAATAGAGCTTTAAAGTTAGTTTCTTTTACAAACTGTTTTAAATAATACAATGCTAATTAGTACATATAAGTATAAGACTACACACAACAATACAAAGAACAATTCTACGTTTGTTTTTGCACAACATTGAATAATAAATTTAGTATTATCGCCGTGATACGTACTACACTACTTTTTAAAGCTTGTACATGTGACTTAAAAATATGCGAAATAAATGGACTTTTAGGGTTCATTCATTTCACATAATTTTAAGGTACAACACTGAACAATACTCGTTGTCTCGTGTTCGTTTGCGAAAATATATCATGGACATGACAAGAGTAATGTCTTGGTACAGTACACCAAACCCATTTTCTTGTTACTCCAATTTGGAGTAACAATTTGGTACAAAGTTGAAAATGATAATAATAGTTTTTTTTCATATATTTTTTCAATATATGTAAAAAAATTTCAAGAATATTCGATTTTTCCAAAATGAATATGTTTACATTTAAAAAGAGTATATTTGGATTAAAAGATAGTATATTTTGATAGAAAATGAGTATATTTATATACTTAAAAGAATATATTTGAATCAAAAGAAAATATATTTAGATAGAAAAGAGGTATATCTATATATTTAAAGAGAATATATTTGGATCAAAAGAAAATATATTTGATAGAAATGAGGTATATATATAGTATATTTGGACTCAAAATAATATATTTGGGTAGAAATAGTGTGTATATATATATATTTAGAGAGAATATTTAGATTAAAAGAGAGTATATTTGAACTTAAAGAGAGTATATTTTGGTAGAAATAGTTATATACGTGTTTAGAGAAAATATTTAGATTAAAAAATAGTATATTTAGACAGAAATTGAGTATATATCTATATTTAGATAGAGTATATTTGGATTAAAAAAATAATATATTTTGATAGCATTGATATATATAATATATTTGGATCAAAATTATTCTTTAGTCAAATAAAATACTATGATTAAGTATACTTACTATGTAATCAGGTATACTAACTATATTAGCAGACATACTTAGTATATGAGGCAGTGTGGTCATGTCGTCGATGACGTTAGGATCTTCATGTCACAACATATTAGTTAATTAATTTATCTGTAACATAATTATAATAGAACATATTAATTAGATTTATAATCATTATATTAATTAAGATGAATATTTAATAATAATAATAATAATAATATGATCTTGTCTAATATGTTTTATACGATGAAATAAAAAAGAAATAATGCAAATAATATTTTTATCAAATTATCTTGTCATGGTTGTGATAGTACGAAATAAACACAAGATAATACTAAAATTGATATCTAGTATCGTACGAAATGAACATGAGATTATTTCTTATGCTGTCACAATCTTATATTGTACCAACTAATTTTATTACGTAGTAAATAATTTACGAAGTGAACAAATCCTTACTGTTGAAGAAAAGGGTTGATATTTGTACTTCATTGTTCTTTTCACTTGTTATACTTGTACCATAGCAAGTGTACACTTTGGTCCAAAGTCCATGACCATGGTGACACAGGCTCGTAGAGTTTAAGCCACAACGTACTAAGCGAGACATGATTTTAATGAGAGGTTTAATTCATCAATTAGGCGAAGCCGACCGGTTTCGCGACTCGGTCAACGCCGTGTGCGACGTCGATGATGCCAGGTCAGCTGTGGGCGACGAACAAGTGGGGTGAGGGAACGCAATTGATTGCGTTAGAGCGACGGCGCTCGTTGAATCTTGAAAACTAAAAAGGTTCAACTGGAAGGGGGAACTCACCTGCAAAACAAGGAACTGGGGCCCACCATATATATAATTTCTTGACTCAACAGTCAACACCTTCAGTTAATTAGCATGCAGCAGCTAAAGGTGGGGCCCGCAACATGTGTGAATTCCTACTCTCATTATTTTAGCTCATAAAATATATCCTTCCTTCTATAAATCTTTATCAATCACATCATTAATAATACACACAGAGGATTTGCATTTAATTATGGATTTATGTAATCATTTTGATGGGTTAATTTTTACATTATCCTTATAATTTATATGGATTCTTATTTTAGGTCTTAAAATTTAAAAAAATTATTTTGACTCATAAGATTTATGAGTCGAGAAATTTTATTTAAAAAGAAACATAAATTATCAATTCTTCTGTTTATTTCCAAGAAAAAAATTAAAAAGTTACTTGTTCTTTTTCTTCCACATATTGTTTCATTCCAAAAAAATAAAAAGAAAGAAAATTAAGGAAAATCTTTTCTTTTCTTCTTTCTTCCTAAGTAAACAACTCATGTTTCTTGCATAATTTTTTTTTAAATCTTTCATTTATTTTCCTTTCGTTCTTATTTTTCATCCTCTCAAATAATTATGTTTACAGTCGATCTCAAACCTCATATCATCCTAGCGATGTCAGCATGGACTTCGACTCCGGCCTCATCGCACACATAAAGTCAAACTTCAATATGCATGTGGTTATTAATTACATCATCTTGAATTCGTCATGATCGATACACCCGATTAATTCTCACCCACGATTGAGCTGACAGAATTGACAAATAAACACTCATGTTATCCTAAGTATTTAATTGGTTCAGTCATTTAAATCATGGATTCTTTTTACCATTGACATTTGACAATACTGACACACCTTGAAAGAGACCAGTAACCAAACAACTAAGCATTAGAAATCCCAGAAGATCGACTAGTAATAGAGAAGCAAGGCAGTATGCTGTCTGCATTTTTATTTCTTCTTCTGTGAAACTAAAGGGAACACTGCATTAGGAATGTTGAACAAAACCAACCTAAACTAAATACGGAGAAAGGAAATAAATTACAGGTTTATTTTATCAGTTCATGCATATACGTAATTACTCAGACTGATGGAGTTGTTCGCTTCCTAGTTAGTTGGTTTAAATCCATCAGTAATTTCTCCATTGCAGCCGCTGGCACCGTCCACAGACTTCTTCTCAGACATGGACTTGCGCTTTTCTTCCAGAAATTTGATCAAGTTATCGAGGCATGAATTGATAAAGTGATCGCTGATTTCAGAGGCAGACTTGGGCATCAAACGCCAGCCCTCCCTATTTCGATCCTCCTCCTCTAGCTGCTTTATAGAGCCAGACTTGGGCATCAAACTCTCCACCAAATCTGCTGCAGTTATCTCCACCGAATCAAGCAGGTTTTTGATTTCACTGAAGGATCGATGCGTGTCAATCCCCAAGTAGTTCTTCGCGAGCATTTGAAAGCCTTCAAAGCGGCAGTAGGACATCTTGATGTGCATGTCCATTCTTCCCCTTCTAAGCAGTGCAGGGTCAAGCTTCTCTTTGTGGTTCGTCGTGAAGACGAGGATCCGCTCACCGCCACACGATGACCACACGCCGTCGATGAAGTTGAGGAGTCCTGACAAGGTCACCTTGCTTTCCTCCTTGTCATCTTTATCGATCGTCGCCTTAGTCGTCTTCTCTTCATCTTCATTCTTCTCTGACCCCGTTTTCTTTCTTTTTATGCACAAGTCCTGCAGCGTACAGTCGATGTCTTCGATCACCACAATCGATTTTCTTTTCGTCTCGATGAGCAGCTGGCGTAGGGTGGTGTTGTCCTTCACGGATGTCAACTCGAGATCATAGACGTCGTACTTGAGAAAGTTGGCCATGGCAGCAATCATCGTGGACTTTCCAGTCCCTGGAGGGCCATACAACAAATACCCTCGCTTCCATGGCTTGCCGACGCTCTCATAGTACTCCTGTCCTTGGCTGAAGCACTCGAGGTCCTGCTTGATCTCGCGCTTCTTTTCCTTATCCATCGCCAGCATGTCGAAGGTCGTCCGGTGATTGAACGGCACTCGGCTCCAATATGCACAGTGGCCTGATCTTGAATCCGAGCGGACGTTAGTGAAGAGCTTCAATTTCCGCTGTCCGTCCAGGATGGCATTCCCCTCCGTCAGGACATGCTTGATGTAATTGTTTCGAGCGAAAACATCGTGGCGGCGGTGGTAGATGAGCCGGTAATAGCGGCTATCCTCAGGGACACTGTACTTGTAGATACATGTGCCCTTGGGGGGGTTCTTGTGGGAGGACCACCAAAATTTGACACCCTCGTGCACGATGATGACCTCTTCACCGTCGTTCATGATGAAATCGACGTCGGCGCCGTCATAGCTAGGTGTCGCCCTTAGGTGGGCGAAGTCCTGGGAGCAGGCGCCGTCGTCCGTGAAACAGGCCTCGCGGAGGTAGGCATTGATGACCGTATCCAAATCGCTGCTTTTGAAGTGGCGGCGACCGTGGTCATCGGGGAACTTGATCTCGACGTACGGATTCAGGAACCTGAAGAGTTTGGAGGCGAATTTTAATATATGATAGTCGACTAGATTTGGGAGGTAGGAGTGGAAAAATGGCAAAGCTAGGATGAGGGTGGTAATGGTCGCCAAACCAGCCCACAACTTCTCCCATATCATCTCCATCTCTCTCTCTCTTTTGGAGGATGGCAGGAGCGACTGAATCTTGAGATTTTTATACTAAATCCTTGTGTTTGTTTGCTTCTTAGAAGTAAGAGATAGGATAAAATATAAATTTGAAGTAGTTATTTTTTTTTAATATTGATTAGAAAAAAATAATAATTAAAATAATATAAAAATATTATAATATTTAATGTACATTATATTTATTATATTGATTATTTTCGCCCCTACTATTATATACTAATGTATATTATAATTTTTTCCATTTTCTATTTCAACCGACTAAATATCTTTCCCCTACTAATAAATATTTCCTTTTTCTATATCAGCCAAATATTATTTTCACACCTTATTTTATATATTCAGTGAACCCAGACAAATCCAACCCTAAGACCCGACAAAACCCTCTTTTTTCATTTTTTCGCAACTGACAAACTCCCCGCGACTTCTCCCTAGCTCCCTGCGACACCTCCGCAACACCTCTCTCCCCTTCTCTCCACGTGACACCTTCGACAAATTTCTTCGGCAGCCACACCGTGTTGCAGCTTCCACTACTGAAATAACAAGCATCAGCAACGACTCAATCTGTTGCTACACTGCTGCTGAAGACCATCAGCAACGGTTGCAATGCAGCTGTTGCAGAAGATCGCGTACCTGATAACTTAACAACGGATTTACAACGGCCACTCATGCCGTTGTTAATGATATTATCAACAACGGTTCCACAATGGGTTTCACCCGTTGTTGATACATCATCAACCACGACTCAGCAACGAGGAGCAGCTATTGCTACTGCTTTTATCAGCAACGGTTCTGCAACGACGCGTAGACTATTGCGGATATTGCCATCAGCAACGGCCGCCAAGCCGTTGCAAAGGCTGTTGCTAAGCTGTTGTTGTTGTTCATCATCAACATCTTTAAGTTTAAGGCCCAGGTATTACGATACACTTTTAGCAACGACTTTCACACGAACGACTGTAGAAAGACCGTTGCTGATGATGTTAACCTGTAGCTAAAAAATTTCAAAATTAAAAATTTCCACTTATACATAACTCACACATCCATTCACATACACATACACATCACAGATACACCCAGATATACATCAAAATAATTATACTTATAATTATAAATATCCACAATACGGAATCAAAACTATCGTATCAACACGATACAAATTTATATCCAAACAAGTCAATTAATAAGTATATCCAAGATCACTACGTATCATAAAATAATAAAAGCTCAATACGACGGTGGAGGAAGGTCAGGATCATACGGCGGGGTCTGGAGTGCTTGAGTGTACATCAGCGTGGATTGAGTCGATGACGATGGATCTGAGTGTACACCGCTGGACTGACCTATTATCTGTCTCTGCATGGCATGCATCTCAGCTATCATCTGACTCTGATGAGCCATCATTTCACTTTGTCGCGCGACTGTCTCCTCCAGTGTCGATATCCTCCTATTCTGATCATTAATCTTGTATGTGGAGGGTCGCTCACCGACTGCAGGAGGGGTCGGTGCCCCAAGTGGCCCGAGCACGGCTCACGCATGGCCACTATCAGCAAAGCCATAAACGTGATCGTGGTCCCAGCCACCTGCAGCCTCGACCCACGCTCTCGCGTCAAAGTCCTCGGGGTGCCCCCGCGTTGCGTCACCGTCTGAGTGTAGGTCTCCTACACGAGTTTGGTTTTTGTTTCATATTTTTTCCTAAAACCTAAGTTATAAATAAATAATGCATAATTGAAATAAATATACTTACCACTACTGGAATAATAGGCATCAGCAACGGCTGGTGCCGTTGCTGAAAACCATCAACAACGGCTTGCAATGATGCCAGCCGTTGCAATGGAGCCGTGGCAGAAAATCGCGTCGCTGATAACTTAGCAACGGTTTTGCCACGGACACGGAGCCGTTGCTGATAACATTAATAGCAACGACTAGTTAGTCCGTAGGAATGTCGTTAATAAAAGACCGTTTACTACTAGAAAAATGGTCATCAGCAACGGCTGAGCCGTTGCAATAGCGCCGTGAGAGAAAGTCGCGTTGCTGATGACTTAGCAACGGCTCAGCAACGGCCGCTCGGGCCGTCGCTCAAAACATTATCAGCAACGGCCGCTGGGCCGTCGCTAAAAATATTATCAGCAACGGCTTGCCACAGACCCGGAGCCGTTGCTGATACCATTAATAGCAACGGCCGCTGAGTCCGTAGCAACACCGTTAGTAAAACTCCGTCGCTAAGCCGTTGCTGTAGGTCATCAGCAACGGCTTTCGATACACTTTTAGCAACGGCTTTCCCACGGGCGCCCGTGGGAAAGCCGTTGCTGATGACCTATATCTGCAACCAGAAAATTTGAAAATTTCAAATTTCCATTGATACATTGATACATTTATTTGATACATAACTCACACACCCATACCCTCATACACACATTCATTCACACATCACAAACACCTCATACACATTCATTCACACATCACAAACACACCAAGATATACATCAAAACAATTATATTTATATTCATAATTATCCACGATAGTATAAACACAATTCAAATGCAAAATTGAAGTATTAACTTCTCAGTAACATAGTCAATATAAATTAAACAAGTTCAATATCTCAGTAACAAAGTCAATACAAACAAAATCTCACGATGACGATGGAGGATGGCCTGGATCATATGGCGGGGTCTGGAGTGCTTGAGTGTACACCGGCGTGGACTGACTCGAGGATGATGGATTAGATGATGCCGAAGAGATGCCTGCTTCGGGATGACCCGACAAGTTGCGTAGCATAGCTTCTATATTCGCCATCGTCTGACTCTGGCGCTCCATCAACTCAGTCTGACGCGCGACCGTCTCCTCTAGTGTCCTTATCCTATTACTATGATCATAACTGGATCTGGAGGTGGACGGCCGCTCACCAGCGACCGGAGGGGTCGGTGCCCCAAGTGGCCCTAGTACGGCTCGCGCATGACCACTATCTGCGAAGCCATATACGCGGCCATGGTCCCAGCCACTTGCGGCCTCGACCCACGATGCTGCGTCAAAGTCCTCGGGG
This sequence comes from Canna indica, assembly GCA_034359265.1. Lineage (NCBI taxonomy): Eukaryota > Viridiplantae > Streptophyta > Magnoliopsida > Zingiberales > Cannaceae > Canna > Canna indica. The sequence continues at coordinate 12,677,515 of CP136890.1, forward strand.
GTACCCCCACGCTGCACCACCGTCTGGCTGTAGGTCTCCTACTCGAGTTTGATTTTTTGTTTAATATTTATCATAAAACTTAAATTATAAATATATAATGAATAATTTAAACAAATATATAATTACCATAATGTATGCAGCGCGGTTGTCGATGTACTCCCCAGTCCCATGTGCTCGACGGTGAGTCCGCTCAAACACCGCCATCGGGGAGGGTCGCTGGACACTCCCGTCATCCGACACCGTCGTCTACATTTACAAAACAAATACATTAATTAGTACACATAATAACAAATAAAATATATAATTAAAAGATATACTTACCATACGGTTTGCGTGCACTGCAAATGCAACAGAGCCGCCGGTGTGACGCGCTGCTCCCCTCGACATGCGATTTCTAGCCGCATTCCGAGAAGCACCTTAAACGGGATATTTTTCTGTCGGACCGATTTCTTCTCCTTGTAACGAGGGTGTTGACATATAGGGCATTTATCCAACTGCACATTTTTCTTTATAATATAAAATGCAGTTATTTTGGCACGCGTGTATTTTTTCGTACCCAAGCCCCAATTTTCTCATTAGCTTTTTAGTCTTATAAAAAGTAGGCTCAAACTTGTTATCAGTAGGCAGCATTCCATTAATCAATCCAGCAATCCGATCATACGCAACTCCGCTGATATATATTACAATCAGCCTTGATGTTTAAGAGCTGTGTCATTGCTGAAAACCTAGTGTATTTAGGATAATTCTCATACAAAGGTTCATCGGCAGCTTTCAACATCTCGTAAAATTCTGCAGCTTCTTTATTCGGTAATTCAATCTCTACCGCAGCCCCTACTTCTGTGATATCAACCGCTGTAGTATCTGGTGGGACTGATGTCTGAAGAACTGGCCGATCAACATTATCATTCAGGTGGAATTGACCCCCAAGACTATCAAGTATCATAGTTCTATAGGGATTACATTGACCGGATGAAGAAGCACCAGCAGAGGAAGATTCACCATATGTCTGAACGACAGGATTGCTCGACGTCCCGACTTCGCGTGACTCCCCGTGACAAGTCCATAGAAAATATCTTGGTGTAAATCCTTTGGTATATAGATGCAGAGTGACAGTCTCCCGATCCAAAAATCGTCCATTCGAACAAATGCGGCACGGACATCGGATTTGATCACCCATGCTAACGAAATTCCGATTCGAATAGGCGAAATTTAGGAAGTACGTTACGCCTAATCGAAACTCATTCGTTAAAGCTCCACGATCAAAACGTCGGTACATCCAACTTCGATCAGCCGACATGATTCTGTCAATCAATGACAATTTCTTTGGTTAATGTCTTTAGGTGAGATTGTCCTATTCCATTCGGGATTTATGTTATTCGTACTGCACTTACGTTTTTATTTTAACTATTAACTAATTATTCTAAATTTCGACAGCATCTCCCTACAGTTCTCCGAATACGCATATCATCTGGGCGCGTATCGGAGAACAAGAGAGATGTTGCCGAATTTTAGAATAATTAGTTAACAGTTAAAATAAAAACGTAAGTGCAGTACAAATAACTATATTCCCAAATTGTCCAATCAGGGACAATTCAAGAATTGTACGTCGTATAAAAGATCATCTACTTCTTTTACACGAACATACAATCCCCGAACGGATCTAAGGTTTTGCTAAATCATATCCGATTCGTCGATGCGTACGTGAAACATATCAACTCGTCGGATGGATGATTATTTTCTAAATGTTTCGAGACAGTTCGAGTCCATATTGGACGATTTCGGTGCGCGTCCGAAGTGGACGATTCCGGCGCGAGTCCGAATTGGACGATTCCGGCGCGCGTCCGAAGTGGACGATTCCGGCGCGAGTCCGAATTGGACGATTCCGGCGCGCGTCCGAAGTGGACGATTCCGGCGCGAGTCCGAATTGGACGATTCCGGCGCGCGTCCGAAGTGGACGATTCCGGCGCGAGTCCGAAATTAATCTAAACCCTAATAATTAATCTAACAAATTAAACAATTAATCTAAACAATTAATTAACATTTATAAAATAATTAATTAATAATTTCAAAACAAATATATATATATATATATATATATATATATATATATTCCGGCGCCGGAGTCCACTCTCCGGCGCCGGCGTACAGTGGCCGGACACACTGTCCGGCCACTGTAGAAGGTCCGGCGGCGGCCATAGGCCGACCGCCACCGACCGAAACCCTAGAAATAGGGTTTCGGTCGGATTTTAACATCTCCGGCCGAAACGGTATAGGCCGGCCGATCAACATACCGGCAGCAGCGGCAGCGGCGCGGCGGCGAGAGGCGTCGGCAGCAGCGGCGAGAGGTGTCGGCAGGAGCGGCGGCGGCAGCAGCGGGAGGAAGAAGGGTCGGGCGCGAGAGCGTGCCCTATATAAACTTATCAGCAACGGCTCACTCGCCCGTTAGAAAGCCATTGCTGATAAGTTATCATCAGCAACGGCTCACTTATCCGTTAGCAAGCCGTTGCTGAAAATTAAAAAATCAGCAACGGCTCGCCTTTCCGTCAGAAAGCCGTTGCTGATAATTAAAATAATCAGCAACGGCTCGGTTTTCCGTTAGAACGCCGTTGCAGATACAGATATCTGCAACGGCTCGAGCGGCCGTAAGAACGCCGTTGCAAATAGCAACGGCTTGAGCGGCCGTTGCTGATAGCCGTTGCTGAAGACCAAGTTTGTAGTAGTGGTTGCTAAGCTATTATTGTAGGTCATCAGCAACGGCTTTCCCACGGACGATCGTGGGAAAGCTGTTGCTGATGATGTAAACCTCAAAACGAAAAAAAAAAATTAAAATTCCAAATTTTCATTGATACATTGATACATTATCTGATACATAACTCACACACTCATACACACATTCATTCACACATCACAAATACACCAACATATACATCAAAACAATTATACTTATATTTATAATTATCCACAATAGTATAAAAACTATTCAAATACAAAATTGAAGTATCAATATCCAAACAAAATAAATTAAACAAGTATATTATCTAAGTAACAAAGTCAATATATAAAAAATCTCACGATAACGATGGAGGATGGTCTGGATCATATGGCGGGGTCTGGAGTGCTTGAGTGTACACCGGCATGGACTGACTCGAGGACGATAGATCAGATGATGCCGAAAAGATATCTGCTCCGGGATGACCTGACAAGTTGCGTAGCATAGCATGCATCTCCGCCATCATCTCAGTCTGACGTGCGACTGTCTCCTCTAGTGTCATTATCCTACTACTATGATCATAATTGGATCTGGAGGTGGATGGCCGCTCACCAACGACCGGAGGGGTCGGTGCCCCAAGTGGCCCTAACATGGCTCGCACATGACCACTATCTGCAAAGTCATATACGTGGCCATTTTGCCAGCCACATGCGGCCTCGACCCACGCTGTTGCGTCAAAGTCCTCGGGGGTGCCCCCGCGCTGCACCACCGTCTGGCTGTAGGTCTCCTACTCGAGTTTGATTTTTTGTTTAATATTTATCATAAAACTTAAATTATAAATATATAATGAATAATTTAAACAAATATATAGTTACCATAATATATGCAACGCGGTTGTCGATGTACTCCCCCGTCCCATGTACTCGACGTGGGTCCGCTCAAACACCGCCATCGGGGAGGGTCGCTGGACAGTCCCGTCATCCGACATCGTCGTCTATATTTACAAAACAAATACATTAATTAGTACACATAGTAACAAATAAAATATATAATTAAAAGGTATACTTCCCATACGGTTCACGTGCACTGCAAATGCAATAGAGCCGTCGGTGAGACGCGCTGCTCCCCCCGATATGCGATTTCTAGCCGCATTCCTATAAACCTCCTGCCATCGATCTGTCAACCATATTTCCATGAGTTGGTCCCATATATCCGGAGTAATCCAATCGGGGCCGTATCCTCGAGTCTCCACGATGTTAGTAGTCTCAGCTCGTGCCATCGCCTGGGATCGGGCCTGCCCCAGCTGCCCGTTGTACCTCGCTCGGGAAATAGCCTCCCAGACAGCGTAAATGAAGGACCTCTAGTCCTCAGCCCATGTATAGCGAGCCTGCAAAATAATAATATCACTACCAATATTAATCATCATGCATGTATAAAAATAATAATATGTGCCTCAAACTCGCGTCATAACATGTCGACGTGCTCACTAAGCACGTGAGACCACGTAAGCCATGTCCCGTTCATGTATCGTCAAATGGTAGAAGAAATGCTCCTCGACACTTCTTCTTGCTCGAACCTGCACAACAAAAATAAAATTTAATATTATATTATGATATAATGAATTTGTAATGATTCATAATTCATGATATATTACCGCTCCCCAATCACGCTAATAAATCTACGTGACTCTATGGCTGGTGGAGGCTGCCACCTGTTCAGCCCGCGCGGCCACCCGCGTCTGGATGTACTAGCCTCAGCAGTATCATCGGTAGGAGGATCAGCAGCACGAGTAAGTGCTGGAGTCTCACCGATCGGAGACTCCAAAGCTCTCCTGCGACGATAACCACGACCAGACATATCTGTCGAATAGACATATAATCAGATTATTGTATAAACAGTAGAGATATATTTAATAAAATATATACTTTACAATTATTCCTCATCATCTGAGTAATAGTCTTCGAATTCTTCCTCTTCTTCCTCTTCTTCATCTTCTTCATCTCTAGATTTCTCAATTTCATGATCGGCATCATCAGCATATTCAACTTCTAATTGAATTGACGTTGTGTCTGCATCCTCGAGTATTGGAATAATATGATCTACAGCAGGAGAATCATCTTCTTGATAGAAACCATCTGTCATATCAGGTATCAGCTCATTTTCTCCTACTATCGGATCAATTTTTCCTCTACCTTTAGTCTTACAGACTACACGCCAATCTGCTCTATCTTTATTTCGAGCCGGATACTTCGCGTAATATACTTGTTCGGCTTGTGATGCCAATATAAAAGGCTCATTTGCTGCCAATTTAGATTTGTAATTAACCTCAACAAGTTTATATTTTGGATAAACTTTCATGCCCCTTTCTGTTGTATCGAATCAATGACATCTAAATAGGATAACTGATTTCAAGCCGAAGTAGTGCAACTCTATCACTTCTTCCACCACTCCATAAAAATTCATATCACATTCAACATAGGTTGTCCCTTTCATGAAGACCCCGGCATTCATCGTCTTCTTTGTAAAAGCATATTCCACCGTGTGAAATTTGTACCCATTAACAAAATATCCGCTATAGCACGACACTAGTCGCGACGGTCCACTAATAAACTCAAATATTCTTTCATCTATTTCAGCTCTGTGATCTTTGCTGTAAGTCTGAATCCAAGTAGGAAAATCACGATTCCGTAATCTCTCCAATTCTTCATCGTTGTGAATAGAGTATTTTTGCACCATTTCAATGTCAAATATTTCAATGAATTGTTCAATCTCTGGACAATTGAGTAATATATACAAGTGTGCCAAATGATACTCTTCCTCGCTTAAGTGTCGAGATGGACGAGATCCAAAAGCACGACCAGAGTGACAAAATATATTTAAACGTCCATCTGAATGTCGAACACCCCCGTCGTCGTTACGTGGAAGATGATCAAATCTTGTCTGTACTGTCGATTCAAAGTAAAATGAGCAGAATGTTGAAATTTCTTGGATGACATACGATTCAGATATTGATCATTCAACAGTTGCGGTGTTCTTTACTTTTTTCTTCAGACGATTCATGTATCTTTCAAATAAGTACATCAACCGATATTGAACGGGGCCACCAACTCGTGCATCGTATGCCAAGTGTATCGGTAGATGCTCCATCGAGTCAAAAAATGCATGAGGGAAAAACTGCTCCAGCTTGCATATGATTTCAATAATATTACTTTCAAGTGTTGACATATCTTCGACTCGAAGGACATTTGCACAGATGTTTTTAAAAAATATACTTAATTCAGTCAACGGACTCTAAATATTAGCAGGTAGAAGATCTCAAAATGCGATCAGAAGCAATCTCTGGATGAATACATGACAATCATGGCTCTTCATCTCTGATATTTTGCAATCATCGACGTTCACACATCGAGATAAGTTAGAGGCATATCCATCGGGTAAACTGAGTTCTTTTACCCATTGACAAACATCTTTGATATGTTGTTTATTTAACACATACGGGGCATTCGGTTTCAGATATCGTCCGTTGACCTCTTGTAACTCCAACTCTGGTCTTTTACAAAGTATTTTCATATCATGTCGGGCTTTGACATTATCTTTAGTTTTTTCGGAAACATCCATCAAAGTGTTGAAAATATTATCAAACACATTTTTTTCAATGTGCATGACATCTAAATTATGTCGAATCAATAATGAACTCCAATAGGGCAATTCCCAAAAGATACTTTTTTCACCAGCTTGACCAAAGTCTGACACTCTTTCATTGTGACCAAATACTATCTTTGAAAATGTTGAAACACGTGCTAACATTTGTTCACCAGACAACATCGGTGGTGACCCATCTCTTTCAACTCTGCCCTTAGTAAATTTATTATGATTCCTTCGATACTGATGGTTAGCCTGTAGGAATCAACGATGACAATCAAAGAATGAGATTTTTTGTCCGTTCTGAAGACTGATTGATTTAGAGTGTTCCATACAATACGGACAAGAGAGTCGGCCGTGAGTGCTCCAACCAGACAATATAATGTACGCTGGGAAATCATTGATTGTCCACAAGACCGCAGTCTTTAAATTGAAGTTTTGCTTTCGATGACAATCATAAGTGACAGCTCCCTCAGTCCACAATGTTTTCAATTCATCTATCAAGGGTCTGAGAAACACGTCAATTTCTTTTCGCGGACCCTTAGGACCCGGAATAATCATTGAAAGATAAATAAATTCATCTTTCATACACATTGACGGTGGCAAATTATAAACTGTCAGCAGCACTGGCCAAACTGAATAAGGAGTTGCAGAATGTCCAAATGGATTAAAACCATCTGTGCACAATCTCAATCTGATATTTCTAGTATCCCTAGCAAATGAAGGATAACATGTATCCAAATGTTTTCATGCTTCACTTTCGGATGGATGAATCATTACTGTATCATCACGACTTCTTGCATGCCAACTCATGTAGGGGGCTATCTTTTCCGACATGAATAATCTTTGAAGCCTCGGTGTTAGTGGAAAATACCGAAGCACCTTAAACGAGATATTTTTCTATCGAACCGATTTCTTCGCCCGGTAACAAGGATATTGACATATAGGGCATTTACCAACTGCACATTTTCTTTATAATATAAAATGCAATTATTTTGGCACGCGTGTATTTTTTCGTACCAAGCCCCAATTTTCTCATCAGCTTTTTAGTTTTATAAAAAGTTGGCTCAAATTTGTTATTAGTAGGCAACATTCCATTAATCAATCCTGCAATCCGATCATACGCAACCCCGCTGATATTATAATCGGCCTTGATGTTTAGGAGTTGTGTCATTGCTGAAAATTTAGTGTATTTAGGACAATTCTCATACAAAGGTTCATCGGCATCTTTCAACATCTCGTAAAATTCTGCAGCTTCTTTATTCGACAATTCAATATCTACAGCAGTTTGTACTTCTATGATATCAACTGCTGTAGTATCTGATGGGACTGATGTCTGAGTAACTGGCCGATCAACATTATCATTCAGGTGGAATTGACCCCCAAGACTATCAAGTATCATAGTTCTATAGAGATTAGATTGACTGGATGAATTGAGAAGCACCAACAGAGGAAGATTCACCATATGTCTGAACGATAGGATTGCTCGACGTCCCGACTTCATGTGACTCCCCGTGACAAGTCCATTGAAAATATCTTGGTGCAAATCCTTTGCTATATAGATGCAGAGTGACAGTCTCCCGATCCAAAAATCGTCCATTCAAACAAATGCGGCACATACATCAGATTTTATCACCGACGCTAACGAATTTCTGATTCGAATAGGCAAAATTTAGGAAGTACGTTACGCCTAATCGAAACTCATTCGTTAAAGCTCCATGATCAAGACGTCGGTACATCCAACTTCGATCAGCCGACATGATTCTGTCAATCAATGACAATTTCTTTGATTAATGCATTTAGGTGATATTGTCCTATTCCATTCGGGATTTATGTTATACATATTGCACTAAGTACTTATTTTAACCGCTAACTTTATTCTAAATTTCGGCAGCATCTCCCTACAGTTCTCCGAATACGCATATTATCTGGGCGTGTATCGAAGAACAAGAGAGATGTTGTCGAAATTTAGAATAAGTTAACGGTTAAAAGAAATATGTAAGTGCAGTACAAATAACTATATTCCCAAATTATCCAATCAGGGACAATTCAAGGATTGTACGTCGTATAAAAAATTATCTACTTCTTTTACACGAACATACAACCCCCGAATGGATCTAAGGTTTTGCTAAATCATATCCGACTCGTCTGTGCGTACGTGAAATATATCAACTCGTGGGATGGATGATTATTTTCTAAATATTTTGAGTCAGTTCGAGTCCATATTGGATAATTCCGACACAAGTCCAAATTAGACGATTCCGGCGGGAGTCCGAAATGAACGATTCCGGCGCACGTCCGAAGTGGACAATTCCGATGCGAGTCCACTGAGGACAACTCCGGACTAATTAACAATATTTTAACTAATTAATTAATATTAATCTACAATATTTTAACTAATTTAAATAATTAACCTACCATTATTAAATATTAATCTAACTAAATTAAACTAAAAATTAATATAAACTCTAAAAATTAATCTAAACCCTGAAAATTAATCTAACAAATTAAAAAATTAATCTAAACAATTAAATAAATAAATAATTAATAATTAAATAATTAAATAAAAAATTATAAAAATATCATTTCCGGTGCCGGAGTCTAGTGTCCGAACACTGTACAAGCTTCGGCGGCGGCCATCAGTCATCCACCGCCGGCCAAAACCCTAAAAATATGGTTTCGATCGAATTTTACTTTAGGATCAATGGGGAAGGTCGGGCGGCGAGAAATACCTGAAATCGGCGGTCGAGGACGGACGATAGCGTCGACAGCGACAGCTTGGCGGCGTTGTCGTCGGCAGCGGCGGCGAGAGGCGGGAGGAGCAGGCGGCAGCAGCAGCGGGGGGAAGAAGGGGTGGGTGCCATTTGGCGACCTATATAAACTTATCAGCAACAGCTCACTCGCCCGTTAGAAAGCCGTTGCTGATAAGTTATCATCAGCAATGGCTCACTTGTCCGTTAAAAAACCGTTGCTGATAACTAACATCAGCAGCAACGGCTCGCATGTCCGTTAGAAAGCCGTTGCAGATACAACATATCTGCAATGGCTTGAGCAATAGTTGCTGAAGACCCAATTTCTAGTAGTGTACCATGATGACTGCAGCGCGGTTGTCGATGTACTCCCCCGCCCCATGTCCTCTACGATGAGTCCGCTCAAACACCTCCATCGGAGAGGGTCGCTGGATAATGTCGTCATCCATCACTGTCGTCTATATTTACAAAACAAATACATTAATTAGTACACAGACTAACAAATAAAATATATAATTCAAAATAAAGGTATAATACTTACCATGCATCTCGCGTGCACGACAAATGAAACAGAGCCGCCAGTGTGACGCGATCCTCTCGCCGACATGAGATGTTCCTGCTGTTCTGAAGACTGGATGATTTAGAGTATTTCATACAATACAGACAAGAGAGTCGGCCATGAGTGCTCCAACCAGACAATATGTCGTAGACCAGGAAATCATTGATTGTCCATAAGACCGCGACCTTTAAATTGAAGTTTGCTTCCGATGACAATCATAAGTGACAGCTCCCTCAGTCGATAATATTTTCAATTCATCTATTAGGGGTCTGAGAAACACTTTAATTTCCTTTCGCGGACCCTTAGGACCCGGAATAATAATCGAAAGATAAATAAATTCATTTTTCATACACATTGATGACGGCAAATTATAAATTATTAGCAGCACTGGCCAAACTGAATAAGGAGTTGCAGAATGACCAAATGGATTAAAACCATCAGTGCAAAATCCCAATATGATATTTCTAGTATCCCTAGCAAATGAAGGATAACATGTATCCAAATATTTCCATGCTTCACTATCGGATGGTTGAGTCATTACTGTATTATCACGACTTCTTGCATGCCAACTCATAGAGGGGGGCGTCTTTTTCGACATAAATAATCTTTGAAGCCTCGGTGTTAGTATTAAATATCGAAGCACCTTAAACGAGATATTTTTTATCGGACTGATTTCTTCTCCTTGTAACGAGGATGTTCACATATAGGGCATTTATCCAACTACGCATTTTCTTTATAATATAAAATGCAGTTATTTTAGCACGTGTGTATTTTTTCGTACCCAAGCCCTAATTTTCTCATCAACTTTTTAGTCTTATAAAAAGTTGGCTCAAACTTGTTATCAGTAGGCAGCATTCCATTAATCAATCTCGTAATTTGATCAAACGCAACCCCACTGATATTACAATCGACCTCGATGTTCAGGAGTTGCATCATTGCCGAGAACCTAGTTTATTTAGGACAATTCTCACATAAAGATTCATCGGCAGTTTTCAACATCTCGTAAAATTATGCGGCTTCTTTATTCGGTAATTCAATCTATACCGTAGGTTGTACTTCTGTAACATCAACACCCGTAGTATCTGGTGGCACTGACGTCTCAGTAATTAGCCGATCGATATTATCATTCAGCTGAAATTGACCCCAAGACTATCAAGTATCATAGTTCTATAAGGATTAGAAGGACCAGATGAAGAAACACCAGCAGAGGAAGATTCACCATGTGTCTGAACGACAGAATTGCTCGACGTTCCGACTTCACGTGACTCCCCGTGACAAGTCCATATAAAATATCTTGGTACAAATCCTTTGCTATACAGATGAAGAGTGATAGTTTCCCGATCCAAAAATCGTGCATTCAAGCAAATGTGGCACAGACATCAGATTTTTTCACCGGCGCTAACGAATTTCTGATTCGAATAGGCAAAATTTAGGAAGTTAGTTACACGTAATCGAAACTCATTCGTTAAAGCTCCACGATCAAGACGTTGGTACATCCAACTTCGATCGCCCGACATAATTCTGTCAATCAATGACAATATCTTTAGTTAATATCTTTAGGTGAGATGATCGTATTCCATTTGATATTCATATTATTCATTTTGTACTAAGTGTTTATTTTAATCGTTAACTTCATTCTAAATTTTGGCAGCATCTTCCTAGAGTTCTCCGAATACGCATATCATCTGGGCATGTATCGGAGAACAAGAGAGATACAATAGCCAAAAATTAAGAATGAGTTAACGGTTAAAAGAGAAAACTAAGTATAATACAAATAATATGTTATCAAATTATCCAATTAGGGACAATTCAAGGGTTACACGTCGTATAAAAGATCATCGACTTCTTTGACACGAACATACAACCACCGAACGGATCTAAGATTTTGCTAAATCATATCCGACCCGTCGATGCGTACATGAAATGTATCAACTCGTCTGATGGATGATTATTTTCTAAATATTTCGATGCCAGTTCGAGTCCACAGTGGACGATTCTAGCGCGTGTCTAAAATGGACGATTCTAATTAATCTAAATCTAAATATTAACATTAAAATTAATCTAAACTAAAATTAATTAACAGATCTAACCTAAAACCAAATCTAAATCTAATTAACATTAAAAAAACATTAAACATTATAATCTAAATATTTAACATAGATTAATCTAAACATGAAAAATTAACCTAAAACATGAAAAAATTATCTGAAATATGAAAAAATTATCTAAATAGTAAACAATTAATAAAAAAATTAGCCCTAATTTATTAACCCTAATCAATTAACCATAATTAATTAACCATAATTAAACATTAATAAATAATAAACAAATATTAGGGTTATTAACCCTAATCACATTGATTAGGGATTAATAAAACCCCTAATCAAGCTGTGATTAGGGTAAAAATACCAGAAACATTGGTATTGTTAAAATTCAATACATTTTGATTTCCTCCGAAGAGACTTCCTTGAATTCTTATACTTTTTTGACTGAATATCTACCACAGCTTTTTCAGTAAAAGTATCAAGTTTATCATTTTTCTCAGCTTCTTTGTTGTAATTCTTCATTTCTTCCATGAAACTTTCCTTTGCTAGTTCATGTGCCTCTATATTCTGTTTCCCGTTTATGTGTTGTCATTCTACGGTTCCAATTGCTCGAACAACTGTCTTTATATTTCTAATCAATACTGATATATCCCAAGGTGAATCAAATTCATCTTTCTGGATCCTCACCAACCTCAGACAATCAATTCTTACATGAACTTTCTTCATCTCTTTTTTTCTGACATTATTTGATCCGAACCATATGACCAATGATTCAGCTAAGAAAGGATTGTCAGCACTATCAATTTTGTTCCCCTTCAACATTGTTACTCCATTGTTATCTTTCAAAACAAAACCACTTCCACTCACAGTACCCCCCTTCATGAAAGCTGCATCACAATAAAGTATATAATCCCAGTTATCAGTTTCAGATTCAACATCTTCACTCCTGTTTCTTCTCATGCCTTGCTGATTATTATTCTCCTTATATTCCCACATTTCCCATAGGACTTTGTTCAAAAGGTTATTGGCATTCCAACCTTTCATTTCAAATTTATTTTTATTTCTATTCTTCCATAAATGCCACGTTAAAAATTGCCAAGAAGGCTTTTAACATTGGGACAAACTCAATTTCATATCCATCGGCCTCTTCTAACCCTCTTCCTTCTTTCCAAGCATTCTTGTATTTGAATTGAATGTCAAGTGTGCTTTCGGTCAACTCTTAATATTTCTTGCTATATTTACAATCAAAAAATATATGGGTGAGTTCATCTTCTCCTTCCTTGCAGACATGACAGTGATCTACCTCAATTCTTGATATCTTTGCCATCCATCCTGATGTTGGAAGCCTTCCCCAAAGCATCATCCAAGTGAACATCTTTACCCTCTCAGAAGTTTTCATTCTCCAAATTCCACTCCAATTTATTTTTGGTTAATCTTCCATTGCATCCTCTTTTTCAAATAACACTAGGCATTCCTAACCGATAGGTCTCCTTTCCAATTATGAGACCATATCCATTTATCTTTACCTTCTTCCATATCAATTTGTATAAGATAATTTTTTTGTTTCAATAGGTCACCAAAGCAGTCATCAATGTTTTTATTAAACCAACCCTCTTTGGTTATCAATTCATTTACCTTTGTAAATTGCCCCAACTCAACATTATTTATAAATGTTGGCCATAAATTTAATGGCAAATGACCTAACCATGGATCTTTACATATATCAGTATCTATGTCATTCTCAACTTTTCTCCTCAAGTCTTCTCTTAAATCTTCCATAGTGCTTTAAACTGGTTTGATTCCCAAGATAATTTTTTGATATTTTCCATACGGGTTAGACTTCCCATATTTTTCAATCATCAGGTTTGTCCAAATATGCTTTTCCTCATTAAGCATAGGTAAAATCCTTCTTGCCATTAGAGCTCTTCTCATCACTAATAAATTCCTGATTCCCAAGCCACCAACTCTCTTGTTTGCAATGATTTTCTTCCAACTTATCATTTTTGTAGACTTTGTTTCATTATTTGAATTCCAAAAGAACTCCCTAATCACCTTTGTTAACTTCTTTATTAAGTCTCCACTTATCCATGAAGTCATAAAAGAGTATGTTGGTATTGAGTTCAAAACAGAACTGATTAAAACTTTTCTACCAGCTTGTGATAGCAGGTTCTTTGCCCATAGCTCCACCTTCTTTATCACTTTCTCCACCAGATTTACTTTATGTTCTTTTTTCAATTTTTTAGGTGAAACATAAGCACCTAAATACTTAATTGGAAAGGACCCTTCTCTTATTCCAAAGGTTTGTCATATTTCATGTTTTAAAGCCGCACTACAATGCTTTGGAAAATAAATCTCTGACTTTTATGTATTCACATTCTGCCCTGATATACTGCAATATAGTTCTAGAGCTTTTCTCACCCCATATACAATTTTTTTGTTCCCCTTTGCTATTATGATGATATCATCAACAAAACAAAGGTGGCTAATTTTAAGTTCTCCCACCTTGAAAGGATCTATCTTATTTTCTATCACTGTCTTCTTCAATTTTTTTGATAAAAGTTCCTCCATTATTATGAAAAGGTAAGGTGATAGAGGATCACCTTGCCTTATGCCTTTGTACCCTTTGAAAACTGTTGATTGTTCACCATTCATCTTACAATAATAATTTACTCCTTCAAGACATGCTTTTAACCATCTTATCATCTGACTAGGGAACCCTATTTGAGTCATGATTTTATATATCAAATCCCAATTGGCTCTATCGTAGGTCTTTTCCATGTCAAGCTTCATTATGAAATATGGCTTTTTGGCTTTTGATTTGTAGAATGAGCTGACCATTTCATTAACTATCAACACATTATCATGGATTTGTCTTCTAATCAATTTGTTCAAATATGGTCTAATTCTGTAGACCAAAACCTTTGCCAATATCTTATACAATATATTGCAATGGGCTATTGACCTAAAATCTATTATTTTTCTTGGTCTTTCTTTTTTCGGAATTATAACTAACAGTGTTTTCTTCCACCTTTCAGGTATCACTGCAATATAGAAATTTTTTGAGAATTCTCTCAGAATCTCCGTCCTCATGATTTCCCAGCTAAAAATGTAAAACTCTACGGTATAGCCATTCATTCCTGGACTCTTGCCCCTTCCCAAAGATCGAGTTCATTGCATTCCAAATTTTTTTCCCGGAGACTTTTCTTTTCAAGTCCTTACTTTCTTCATCTGATAACTTGTTTCAGGAAAATGTTGAAAGAAAACTGTTATACACTTCTACATTCCCCTCCCATTTCCAGATATCTTCATACCATTTTGCAATCATATCAACCATTTCTCTACTTTATTTAACAATAGTGTTATCCACTTCAAGTTCCTCAATCTGATTTTGTTGCCTTTTCAACTTGACAATACTGAGGTAGTATCTTGTATATTTCTCCCCCATTTCAATTAATTCTTTTTTGATTTTGACCACCACTTGATGTGAATCTGTTTCCTTAATGCCACACCTTTATTAGAGAGGCATCTCAACAATATATCTTCCTCTTCTGAAATTCCTTCATTTTCTTCTTTTGTTTCAATTTTCCTCATTTGTATTAATGTCTCTTTCATATTTTTTTCCAAACACCCCACTGAATCTTTATTTCAAGATTACAGACTTGACTTTAGTTTTTCAAGCTTCCCCATGATATCTAAGTTGTTGTCATCATGCTTCTCCCAATGGTTCTTCACTATTCTATTCAACTATGGATACTCTAACCAAAATTGCTCAAACATGAACCATTTTTTCCTCTTTCCTTTACTGCTGTGTTCACATGTAATTACAATTGGTCCATGATCAATACCAGTCCTTTGCAGATGCTCAACCTTCCTTTTGTAATTTCATTCAATCCATTTAATGTTGAACATAGCTCTATCTAACATTGCATATATTTTAAATTGATCTTCCCTGTTATTTGTCCAATTGAACTGTGGCCCATAGAAATCAACCTCCATTAATTTTGTTTTCAGTAAGAATTCTCTATAATCACTCACTGATTTTTTCACCACAAAAGGCTTTCCTCCCCTCTTGTCACAAGCATTGTTGATGCAATTTAGGTCTCCTACAACAAGCCAAGGTATATCAGGCACTTCCACTTCTGCTAATATGTCCCAGAGTTGAGCTCTTCCTTTTTTATTTGTACTTGCGTAGACTCCTGTGAAGAAGAATGATTTTCATTTTTTATTTGAATCAGATCATCTTTCTATACAATATTAACTTTGAAATAATTTTTCCATTAATTGATTGATCATATTTGTATACAAAATTAACTTTGAAATAATTTTTCCTCCAAAGCAATGAAATGCCATCAGCTCTTCATTCCAGTTTCTCAATTTATACAAAATATAATTCTTAATCTCTATTTCTTCTGCATGAGTTTCTTGCAACAAATTAAATTATTTCAATCTTGTGTTCTCTAACAATGAACCACAAGTACTCATTAGCCTCTTTTTTACTAGCTCCTATGATGTTCCATGATAGTATTTTCATTTTAAAAAATTGTTTCTGAGTTGGTACTGGTTTGAGATCCTGGATCACCTTCATCCCCTAGGGCAATAGTTTCAATCATGTATCTTCTTTTCTTAATTTTACATTTCTGAGCATAATTGACGCATTCACTAGACTGTCATTTTGCTTTGCTCATCTTCTTGCTTTTGTTCCTTCCTTTATTATACTCTCGAAACTTTCATGATTAAATCCATATTCTAATAAATCCTCTTCTGCAAACTTATTTTCTAATATCCTCGAAAAAGAATAAGAGAGTTTAACTGATAACTCCTCCAACTCTTTTTCATTGTCTTTTTCTTTTTCTTTCCCTTTCTTTATGTCTTGAGTTTTCTCCTTAGAATTAAAGCTAATTTCATTCATATTGAGGTTCCCTTTGAATAAATCAATTTCCATGGTAGAGCTCTTGATCTTTCCTTTCTTTTTTTTCTTGCTTTCAGTTCCCTTTCTTTCTTTTTCAAAAAATGAAACCACCTTCTTATCAGTTATTATTCTATCTTTTATATTGACTTTCTTCACCCAAATAGTACTACTCTTCGGCTTATCGATCGCCTACATTATGAACTCCCCTTCTATCTTCCATTGTATGTTTTCTATTGTTATTAACCACTATCAATTTTTTTTTTGTGTTTTTCCTCGTAGGTTAGGTTGTTCAAGACCACAAAGGAGTTGTTCAAACTATTTTTCTTCATTGCATTCTCCTTAGCAACCCTTCTATTTCTTTTGTGAATTTGTATCCAAGGTCCAAGAAGATTATCCCTTCAATTTTTCCAACTGAATCTTCATCATTTTTTTCCTTTTCCTCCATTTTTTTTTTCATTCAAGAGACACTTCTCTTCCTTGTAGCCAATTCTCCCATAGGTATAGCAAATATTTGGCATATTTTCATATGCCACATATTAAAAAAAACTGTCATCTTTCGCCTCAATCCAAAAGCCTTGTTCTATAGGGTTTTTCAAGTCCAATAGCACACAACTCTGGCATATTTACCTATGCTTCCTGAAATAGTGAGTTTATCTATCTTCACAGGCTTCCCTATATCTGCAGCAAATTGCAAAAGTATTCTCTGACTTAAGAATTCAAGTGACAATCTTGGCATTTGGATTTGCACAGGTATCAACGAAATAGTCTCCTTCATAAGCTAGAAATTTTCTTTCCTTTGACACAGGGATAAGGCTTGCCCTCTCAAAAATCAAGGTCCACTAGAAACAACTTCTCAATAGTCTACATCATTTTCAAATTCAAATGCAAAATAACCAGCAGCAAGATCAACTATTTTACAACTACCTTTTCATTTTCATATTTTGGGTAGAATATTCCTTACCACCTCAAGGGCATGAGTTCTTCCAAAGAACTTCCCATAGAGAAC
Source organism: Canna indica (assembly GCA_034359265.1). NCBI lineage: Eukaryota > Viridiplantae > Streptophyta > Magnoliopsida > Zingiberales > Cannaceae > Canna > Canna indica. Next base: position 12,695,136 of record CP136890.1, read on the forward strand.
TAGTTTGTAGTCTTCCCTTGCTTTTTCAATTTCAACATCATCAATCTTGACATTGCCTTTAGCACTTTCCTGTATCTTGTTGATTTTATCCTTGAGTTCTTCAGAGAACCTCCAGTTGTCCTCCCTATCCGCTCGCCTTAATAAACTCGCCCAAGAGATCGGCCCATCCGTTCTCTTCCAGTTAGCTTGATTGCCCCCTTTCAGATTTCTCCCAGCTTCAAACACTCCTTGATTTGGGATCAGGGATGAGTCATTGCCTTTCTCTAGTTTTCCTCCCGCCTCAATCGCTGGATTTGACTTCGTCAACTCCTGATCCGGTGGCTTTTTAGGTCTTGGAAAGTCCTCTGCAAAAGGCGACAAAATCGTCTTGTTCACTTTGCTCTCACTCGTCATTTTATATCAATCCCCGTGTTGACGTAGCTAATCTCTATCTAATTATGCAACCTAATTTAATTTTAATAATCTTGGACTATTTTAATATTACTTCTTGACTATATGGACAATAATTGCCCTTATATGTATTAAACTATATAATTAAAAGACTTTAACCGGTCATTATATATGACAGAAATTTTTCAAAATCAAATTTTAAAAGAGAAAAAAATTTAAATTCAAATTTTGGGGATCAAAATTTTTAAAATTAGAACCTAGTACTTTGGATACTCATTTTATCTCTGGGCCAAAGTCTCTAACAAATTAGAGATTTTGGTTAAAAATTTAAAATATATATATAAATTTTTAAAAAATAATTTTAATTTTTAAAATATTCTTTTATAAAATATGAGAGATTAGAATCTTAAAAAATATTTTTAAACTCTCTAATTCATTAGAGACTTTTGCATAAAATTTATAAAATTAAATCTAAATTTAAAATTATGAAATATTTTGAGGAAAAATAATTTTTTGAACCACAACAAATCTTTTGAATTTTAAAAATATATTTTATTAATTAAAATTATTATTATTTAATTATAAAATTATTATAGACTTTGAGCAAAAGTCTTAACTTATTAAAAACTAATTTTTGATTAAAAATAGTGAAATACTTTTTGTCCAAAATATTTTGATAAACTCTAGCACATCTTTTATATCACACATATATATTTATGAATTAAATTTTATTTTTTATAATTATAAAATTATTATAAATAAAAGTCTATAATAGCTTCATATTTTTTTTAAAAAAAATATTTGAATTTATAAAATAATTTTTTAATAATACAAAAGAGGTACTATGATTCAAAAAAATATTTTATATTAAAATATTTCATAATTTTTAATTTAAAATTAAATTTATAGATTTGTGATTTTTTTTTTAATTTTAATTTAAATTTATAGACTTTGAAAATATATTTTTAGACTATAATATCTTATTTTCATAATAAAAAATATTTCATATATTTAAATTATTTTTTTATATTTTTGATCAAGTTGGAGACATTGACCCGATGATAAAATAAGTATTCAACGGATAAGGGTATGTTTGGTTAGTGAAATGAAATATGTTTTCATGATTTCGATTTCCTTAAGACCAAAATTGCGTATGAAAACTCAGTATTTTCATGAAATTGAATCGAAACCAAAATAAAAATAGATTTCAACAAAATTAGATTTTCTTAATAAAAAAAAAATACTAGAAGATTTTTTTTGTGGTTTCGAGACTGTCGATTTCGTTATCAAATTATAGTGACAATTTTGTAATTATAAATATATTTTTATAAAATTAATTAATTTAAAGATAAATCAAACTATATCTAATTTATAAGAAAAAAATTATTATTTTCAACCCAAACTATTATTTTAAATTAAAAAATTAATTAATCAATTTATATCTAATTGACTCAAATCTAAATATTAAAATAAGTAAACTTTTTTAAAGTCAATCTATTTATAATTTAATCAAAACTAATTTTACATTATTGGACTTATTTTTTTGAAATTTTATAATAATTATTAATTAATTTTATATCTAGTTGAATTTTTTTTTAAATTATCAATAACTTAATTAGTTAAATCTTACCAATATTTTATAATCATATTAGGAAACATTTAATTTTATAAACTAACTACAAATGCAATATGCAACATTCTTCTACAATCATATTAAATTTTATGAATTATTTCATTTAAATTAATTTATTATTTAATTAAAAATTAAATTACTACTAAAATTATACAAAAAAATTTAATATTATTTTTTTATAATCAAATAAATATTCATTGGTTTTAACCAATTAAAACTAATATTGTTTTCATTAATCAAACACGTTTTCAGAAAACTAAAAATTAAAAACCAAAATTAAATTTTCGAAACCAAGTTTTTAGCTTCATTAAAATCAAATTAGAAAATAATTTTCGCTAACCAAATAACATCTTAGATTTCGATTTTAAAAATTTTAACCCTTGAAATCCGAATATGATAATTTTTCTCTCCCAAAATTTAATTTTAAAAAATTACTGATTATATAATATAGTTTACAATGAGATTTATCTCGTCAATTAAAATTATTGTTTTGGCTAAGACACATATATAATTGTATTACACAACGAGACTGTCACCGGAAACTTTCACGTCCGTGGAGGGGTTATCATTTATCAAGTTGCATCTTTTGTCGGCTATGTCAATTATTATTTATACTCCGACTACGTACTTAATTGCACTATCTTAATTCCATGCATTCCTTCATTTAAATTTAATTTAATGATGCAAACACCAAATTGACTAAGTTTTGTTCGGTGCATAATCACTATCAATCCCCATGTTGAAGTAGCTAACCTCTATCTAACTATATACAGCCTATTTTAAATATGATGATTATGCAGGGATTATCAAGTTGCATCTTTGTTTACCTATTTCAATATATTATTAATTATATATGTTCCAACTACCGCTAAGAGGTGTCCAACTTTGACTAAAGAGTGCTTATCATGAAAATTATTAAGGATGTTTGATGTTGATTCAAATTGGTTCCAAATCAAATTCAATCAGATTGATCGAATCCAAATCGGAATCCTACAACAAACCATTAATTTGTGCAAATCGGCACTAATAAATAAGTCAAAACTAAAGCCAGAATACGAGTGAAAAAACTTGCATAATAATGCCAAATTTGCCGCACATATATAGCAGCCGGTATGCAAAAGAAAAAAATAATAAAAAAAGATGTTGATATCATCAAGGGCAAGCAATTGATGAAATCAATTCGATTTTTTTTTATTTAAAAAAAGAATCCAATCGAGGTCACCCTCTACTCATTAGCTAGGTAAAAGGAGCATTGGACCATGGCCGTGCATCCCTCGCCTTCATCCTGAGCAAAGATATATCCCTCTTTAGAACCCAATTTATTTCTATCTGAATCAATTACATTGTTTATTACATCTTTAACCCGATAGCACCCATTAAACCAAAATATCTCTCTATTATTCACTAATACAGGCTTATCAAAATTGTTGCTACACTCATTCAAAGGACCAAAATAATTTCATGAGTTCGAAATTAAAGCTTTCTTCGTCAGATCATTGGCTTCAACATTTCTTTGTCTTCTGATATTGATCCAAGATACTACACCCACCATTTTCGCCCAGCTTCTAATGTCATTCACCAGTCCTTCTAATTGCCATGGAGTATGCTCTTCCTTCTTCAGAATTTTTATTGCCTTCCTGCAGTCAGATAGAACAGCTTCAATCCTTAATTATTCCCTTATTCTTCACATTGTCAAGTCCAAACCAAATGGACTTGATTTCTGCATGCAAAGGATTTGCAGCGGCTTCTATTCCAAATCCTTCAGCTGTGATCTTCTTTTTCTTCACAATAACAAAACCACAGTCAGATTTGAACCCCTCTTTCCAGGCTGCATCCACATATAACAACTTTACCTTCAACTTCTCAAAGGATCAATCTTTCTCCGTTCTCATCTTTTCCATACTACTCCCATTATCACTTCTCTCTTTATTCTCGTAACTCATCGTTTCATTATATACTCTACTGTACAGATTACTTTAAAAGCTTTTTTAGCAAATTCTTTTTGAATGTTATGAGAGAGTAGGAATAAACTGATTCTTTTTAGCAAATTCTCGTAACTCATCGTTTCATTATATACTCTAGTGTACATACTACTTTAATAGTTTTTTTAACAAATTCTTTTTTATCAAATTTGCTAAAATCAATTCGAAATTTGAATCTTCAATTTCAAATTAAATTAGTTTAGAATCATTTTGAAATGGAATTTCGTTGAATTCAGTTTCAAACTGATCGAGTTGGCCACATATATACGATATTAATAGTTTATTTATATATAAAAGTCTATATAATTGTATTAATATATACATGGCATATTATATATATCCTATATAAAAAACAAATTTATGCATTTTTATAACATTTTCTCTAATGTGTCGGCAAATCAACTGAGCCAAGCCCGCTACGTGAATTAATTGACTTAATTTAACTAGAGATATATATTTTTAATATATATATGGTGCTTACGAGGATTCAAATTCAGAACTTTTTGCTTGACCTTTTGCTTTAATATCATGTTAAATTAGATTGGATGATCAATTTTCAAAAGCATAATGTATTGGAAAAGAGATCAATCTATGTATTTATATTCTTAATAAAAGAAAGAGGAAGGAAAAAAAAAAGAGAAGAGAGAAGAAAAAGAAAAGAAAAAAACATGTAGAAACAGATAGATGAATAAAAGAAAAAATTATGGACAAATGTGAGATATTTTTCTCATGCTCATGAATCAAGTCATTGCCATGCGGGGTTGTGCTCCAATGTTGGGTACATTAGGGTCACGCTCGGGTGCTCGTTTATTGGCAAGGGGCAATTTCCCCCTTGACATTGGTACCCTATTATATATATATATATATATATATATATATATACTAGTATTTAATTATTTTTGACTCCCTTAAAATTATTTTTTTGTCATGTAATTATTCTTATGAGATGTGATTTTATATTTTGCCCATTTTAAAATAATTTTTTAATTTCGCCCTTGACTACAACATATAGGTGCTTACGGTTGGTGCCCATGTGCAATGCATACAAGTGTTGCGAGGGATATTTGGTGCCTGAATAATATTAAATAAGTATAATTTTTTTAATAATTAATTTTAGTAGTACATATGACACTCATACGTATTATTAAAATTATTAATTTTCAAGTTTTACACACCGGCATTATTTAACGGAGTCAGTATGTAATAAATAATTTCTTTTTTTCCTTTAATTACGCATCGACGACTTTTTTGACGCTGATTTATATTGGTTGATATTCTTATGATTAACTTATTATTGTGACAATGGAAACGACGATTTTGTAAATGGCTCCTCAACTTCGTCGATGGTTGTGGTCAATGAGTGGTGGTGAGTGAATCATCATCTTGATGACGAATCACGAGGACATGCTTGATGCTACACTAAAACGGAAGACAATAATGGATACTAAATTTGAGATCCATGTCAACAAAAATCATACTCTTTCCTTTCTCTACAGAGCTCTCAACCTCGATTAACCGAGTTAATAATTTAATTAGAATTAATATAATTGGTTAATTAATTAAAAATATTACACGTTTGGAAATATTTGAATAAAATTAGAAGCCCTAAATATTTTCTTTTTATTTTTTTTCAAAATTATTGGATAAATAGAAATTCATGAATTCTATTACATCCAGAATTATAAAGGCCCTATTCATTATTGGATCACAAGTCTAAAACGTGAACACCACGATACCACAAACACATTCGATGTTTCAGTCAAACCTTAATCCAACTATTTTTGGGCTAAGTCTAATAGGTCATATAAGCTTTTCTTTAATTTGCATGATTAGTAACTAATTAAATTCATTAATCACTTGATTCATATATGTACCCTCATCTTCCAATCAAATCAATAGTAACCATCTATAATTGGATTCCAATAGTCTATAATTTTTTAGAAAAATGAAATTTTATTAAGCTAAATAGAATGATCGATCAACAGTAAAATTGACTCAAGAATCGGAGATCTAATAAAATTCCAAACATAGGACTCAAGACAAGTTTTTAAAACTTTGTGGCCCAATGGACTGTTTGGTTGCAACTTTTAGGTGTGAAAAAGAGGACATTATTATATTTAGAGATGATACAACGAATATCCCAAATATTGTTAGCGATTTAACAAGGTATGTTTACAAATCATAAATAACTTACTCTAATAGTTTTTTTTACCAAGAAGAAAAAAAACTTTATTAATCAGCCGAGAGGCTTGAGTTTAATACATCTAAGGATAAAATATTATCCAATTCTGGGGGTCGATTGGAGGTCCAAAACAGTGGACTCCTTGTTGATTTGAGCCCAGTTTGCTGCCCAATGGGCAGATTTATTGTTAGATCGAGGAGAAAAGAAAAAATTTACAACAATAAAAGAGGAAATGGAAGACCAAATGTCTTGAACAATAGTTTTGATTCTTCAAGGAACATGTGATGCACGATTTAATACATCAATTAGATATTTGCTATCCGATTCCACCATAAGCATATTGAAACTTAAGGAAACTATAATTGTTAAAACATGAAGGACCGCCAAAGCTTCACAATAAAGAGCATTGTTCGCAGGAAAGTACAAACATGAAGCATACAAATAATTTCCAATATTATTTCTAGCGATTATACCTGCACCACCTTCTTTATAAGCAAAAGAACCATCATAGTTAGTCTTAATGCAATTCAGGACAGGTGGCTGCCAAAGAGGGGAAATGGAACTCTGAAGATGATTTGCCTCAGTACCATAATCTTTTTAAGCCGTCCCGAAAATTCAAAGATTTTATTTACAACATTGAAAATGGAAGGCTTCGATTCTCCATGCAGTACAAAATTTCTAAAATACCAAAGATACCAAAGGGTGTTAGCAACAATGGTTGAGGGCCCCAAATCCATTCAAGGAGGAGAGACCAGCAGCAACCAGCTACTAGAACACCAAAAACTTCTAGAAGTAAAATCATAATTGAGCTTGGAATCGAGAGAGGACCAAATATCAGAAGCAAAAGGGCAATTGAAAAATAAATGATCGATCGATTCTTCAGGAAAGTCATAGAGCACACACTATTTTGAATCAGCAATGTTCATTTGAAAAAGTCTCAATCGAGTAGGTAAACGATCATGAAAAAACTTCCACAGAAACATTTTTACATTTGGAGCAACAAGAAGCTTCTAAATCCTAATCCAACTATGATTAACTTTATTAGAAGTAATGTACTGGCACTTAAGAAACTTGTAAGCAGAGGAAGAAGAAGCCTTACCGGAATTCTCCTTAATCCAAATATAGGTATCATCAGAAGCATCTTTAGGCAACCGCAACCCCTCAATGGCATTCCATAAATCTTTATTGCAAACAATATTACCAATGAAAGCCGACCATGTATTATCATGCATTAAATGGTGCACATGAGTGATGATATTAAGAAGATTAATGTTAAGAAAAGTAGGCTTAAGGGCTAGAGGCAGATCAAGAATCCATCACTACAACAGATAAGACTTGTTGCCACGAAATATTACCCACGAATCATCCTTTTGTGGCAATAAATATATTTTGTAGTCACAGTTTGAACGATCGTGATAATTAAGTGATTTGTATTCACAAAACATTGACGTCGTGGCCATAAAAGATTTTGTTAGCCACGAAATATTGACGTCGTGGCAAAAAGAACATAACAATAGCCACATGCACCGTATTATATGATAATAACATGTTTAATTGCTACATGTGTTTTTTGTTATAACTAATGTAATATCTCGTCATAAGATATGAGTATATAGCCACGTTACCATCGTGGCTACTGTTTAATAGTATTTTCTTGGATCATATTTTTGCGAGAAGAAACATGTTGATTGTCATAAGAAAGATTTCATGGATATAAATTTACCGTCAAAGTGTATATTTTAGTGTCTTTCTTGATTTTTGTAACGCAAAAAAATAATCGTAGCTACTGTAGTATATTTGTAGCCATGTTCAATATATGGCTAGTGGTTAATAGCATTTGCCATGATTCCATGTTTGAGAGAACAAACATGTTAGTTTCCTTAATTAAGAAAATATTCATGGTTATATCTTTTGCAGTTTTTCTAATGACGATGATCCTTTGTGGCTATTTGAGTACATTATATCCACAATCATTTCGAGAAAAAATATATTAGTTGCCATAAAAATCATTCATGGATATAAATTTTTCATTGAAATATATATATTTTGGTGTCATTCGTAATATTTGTAACAAAAAATATTGTTTGTGGCTACTGGGTTACCATTTAGCCACAAGATGTGTGTGACTATTGATTGACATCATTTGCTTCAATTGCATACGTTTGTGAGTAGAAATATTTAAATTGCTGCAAGAAATATTATTGGATATAAATTTACCGCCAAAGTATATCTTGGCGTCATTCACATTTTGATCAATTTGAATTTTTTGCGCCATCTACAATTACCACGAAGAATATGTGGATATTACTGCATGTATTATCCATAAAGTGTATTCGTGGATACTATTATCAATTCAAATACATAAATGATATTCCATAAATAATATTATATTATATATTATTCATAATATTTATGGTGTAAATAATAAAATAATTTTATATTAATTTGTTAGTACTATTAAAATTGATTGTATGACTAATAAAATCATACATATATACTAGAATTGACTTTTATGACTAATAAAATACTTTTGGCGTAAACAATCAAATAATTTTATTTAAAAAATATCATAACATATATTAAAATTAATTCTTGTATTTCTAAACTTTCCTAATTAGTTGATCAAATAATTTTCAAATTTTATATTCTCTATTTAAATTACCATAGTTCTCACAATAATTTGGCATCATAGATTAATTACATCAATTCTCACCTTCATATATTACATTATTCACCTCATGACTCTACAAGATCATATAAATATCAAGTTTCAATTTTTTGACTCACCCTAGTAAAAACTCTTAATTTTAGCATAAACATTCTTTATTATTCTTAGACTCGACAATTCGTGCCAAGCCGAGGATATTAGGACGAATTGGCCCGGCTAGAACAAAAATCATGCCCGGCTCGACACAATCCAATAAAAGTTCATGCCAAGGACCCCAGGCTTGGCACGCCACTGAAAATAAATGTGTCGGCACTGCACGACCTGTTAGCACGATAACGAAAAGAAAAAAAAATTGAAGCATGATACATTGGACCAATTCAGCCCAATAGCCTGAAACGGCCCAATAGTTCGATGTCCTAAATTATTAATGAGTTTTTAAAATAAAATTCATGTTCGCATACCAACTTAATAAACATGCCTAGATCATCTGATCTGACACGACTCAATAACTAGCTGTTCAAGCCTTATCGAGCTGACACGATAATAAGAGTTGATCCAAGCACGATTTTATTGTGTCGAACTATCGGGTCGAGCTGAAATTTGCCATGCCCAGTTTTCCATAATTTTATTAGCGATGCTTTCATTGAAAATACAAATTAAAGTAATGCTAGAGGTAATTTTAATCAACATATGAGGATAGTAAAAGACAATAGGATAAAAAAAGTAGGAAAAAAAATTGAACTTTGAACCTACATATTATATCAAAGGATTTTTTTACACTAAATCATATTATTTTGTTTCATAGTAACATTTTATTTTGTTAAAATATTCTCTCATTAAAAATAACTTGAGAAGAGAGAGTTCCAACTTGAGGTCTTCAAATAGAATTGAAGTAACTTTTTAACTTTTCCACCACACCATGTTTCTTAATTTGTCAATATGTTTCACAATAAACATTTGATCAGTGTGCTCATCTAATAATAAAGCAAAAAAACTCTTCATCTTCCCTCCACTAATCGCAGTCTCCTATGCTCACCATACACAGCAGGGAGACAAAAGATCAATCAGCGAAAAAAACTAGGGTTGCACCTCATTCTTCTCCTGGACATTAGGATTGGAGGCGCCGTGGGCGACGGAGGCGCAGTGGGCGACAGAGGCGCCGTGGACAAGCAACGACGACCTTGCCAGGTTCTATCTCAAGGTGAGACCTTTCTCACATTGATCTATTCTTTACACTCCCATTGATCTTCTTCTCTTTTTCCTAAAGCTCCTTTTCTTCCCATCCATTAACTTCTTCTTTCTAAAGTTCCAATAAAATTATACTGTCAAGATGTCAAACTCTTCATGTAGTTCAAGGAGTATGTGAAGTCTTCACTGATGAGTCTTAACCGCAGCGTTTACAAGATCTACATATTTTTGCTGGTCTTAGTGAAATGTATATTAGGTCAACAATGTCAAAATGAGATTAAACTAAGGTGCACCAATAGAGCACAGCCTACCTAAATGTTCATCGTATAATTCAAAGATATAATCAGGTATTGGAATTATGAAGATAGCAAAGGTCATCTTATCATGCCTCTATAACCACAGCAAAGTCATAAATCATAACAAAAAAAGAGTATCATGCGAGAGTTGGGCTTGGGTTATATACCAATACATGCTTATAAGAATGACTGCATTCTTTTCAGGAATGAAAATGAACATTTAACTAAGTGTCCAGTATGTGGGGAATCTAGATATAAGAGTAGGGAAGGTAAGCGAGAGAAAGTTCCTCAGAAGATACTTCGACATTTCCCGCTTATACCAAGACTTCAGAGATTGTTTATGTCAAGAAAAACAACAACTGATATGAGGTGGCATAAGGATAAGCGTCACATTGAGGAGAACGTGTTCAAGCATCCTGCAGACTCTATTGCATGGCAAGATTTTGATGCTAAGCACCAATGGTTTGCGAGTGATCCACGTAATGTCAGATTGGGTCTTGCAAGTGATGGTTTCAATCCTTTTGGTAATATGAGTAACTCTTACAGTGTCTGGCCTGTAATGCTCATGCCATACAACTTGCCACCATGGAAATGCATGAAAGACCCCTTTTTGTTCATGTCATTGCTCATTCAAGGCCCTAGATCACCGGGTAACGACATTGACGTTTATTTGCAACCCTTGGTGGATGAGTTGAAAGAGCTATGTGAGCATGGTGTTATGACACATGACTCATGTTCAAGTCAAAGTTTTCGAATGCATGCTGCACTCTTATGGACGATTAATGATTTTCCTGCATATGGAAACTTGTCTGGCTGGAGTACTAAAGGGTTTTTAGCATGCCCTAATTGCAATAAGGAAACATCTTCTATGTCCTTGAAACATTGGAAAAAACTATGCTACATGAGACATCGACGTTTCTTGGACAACAATCATGTTTGGAGAAAACACCGAAAACAATTTGATGGTACAAATGAGGACAGGGCGAGGCCCAAAATATTGTCAGGTGAAGAAGTGCTTGAACAACTTGATAATATCCCAGAAGTCATATTTGGAAAATTATCAAGCAACAAGAAGAGAAAACGCACCGATTTGGAGTTGAATTGGACTAAAAAGAGTATTTTCTTTCAATTGCCTTATTGGAAAACACTAAAGCTAAGACACAATCTTGATGTCATGCATATTGAGAAAAACATATGTGATAACATCTTAGGAACCTTCTTGGATATCGATTCGAAAACGAGGGATGGGCCAAAGGCTCGCATGGACTTACAAGAAATAGGTATAAGAAAGGAATTACATTTGATTCCAGATGGAGATAAATTTTTAATGCCATAAGCTTCTTATACATTATCCTCAGAAGACAAAAAACTATTTTATGAATGGTTGAAGTCAATCAAGTTCCCTGACGGGTATGCATCCAATATTGGTCGGTGTGTGAATGTAAATCAAAAAACTATTTATGGCCTAAAGAGTCATGACTGTCACGTTTTACTGCAACGACTCCTCCCGGTTGCAATTCGCGGTTATTTGGATAAAGAGTTATACACTTCACTAGTTGAGTTTAGCATCTTCTTCAAAGAATTGTGCAGTAGAACTTTGAAAATGGAAGACTCGAAGAGGTTGGATAAAGATATTGCAATTATATTATGCAAGTTGGAGAGGATATTTCCACCTACCTTCTTCGATGTCATGGTGCATTTGGCAATTCATCTGCCCGAAGAAGCAATGCTTGCAGGACCCGTGCAATATCGTTGGTTGTATCCGATTGAAAGGTAATATTAATGTTGTTTTTTGTAACTTGAGTTAGTTTTCTCTTAATTAAATTTGATCTGTTGAGTGGATTCTTTATTTTTGAGCAGATTTCTTCACAAGTTGAAAAAGTATGTGAGGAATAGAGCTCGACCCGAAGGTTCAATTGCTGAAGCCTACATTGATAGCGAATGCTTGACATTTTGCTCAATGTATCTTAGTGGAGTAGAAACCAAATTCAATCGAGAAGAAAGAAATTATAATGGTGGAATGGAAAATAGTGAGCTATCAGTTTTTAGACATAGTATTCGCACTTTAAGCTCTCCAAATAACATGAAACTAATGGAGAAGTCTACTCTTGAGAAAGTTCGGTGGTATATTTTGAATAACTGCGAGGAAATAGCCTCATACTTAGAGTAAGTGTACTTATAGTAATTTATTTTTATATACATTTTGATGGCTATACGGAAAGTAATTTCACTCTATATGTTTTATGTTGCTTTAGGGAGCATATTCGTGAATTGCAAAAGCAAAGTGAGATAAATGTGCAAGAGAGACATGAAAGAGAATTTGCAAATTGGTTTCGAGCACGCGCAAGATAATAGATTCATTCTTTATATTTTTTATTACAATCTCAGACATACTGAAATTAATTTAATTATTTCACAATTTTATAAATTTAGATGGTGCAATTACGCCAACAAAAATCGCCTGAGGCTACAGAGACTATGTATTCCTTGGCTATTGGCCCTAACTCACGAGCCAGATGGTATAGTAGGTGCATTAGTAATGACATTCGGTTTCATACCGCAGAGAAGGAAAATAACCTTATTACTCAAAATAGTGGTGTAGTAGTCAAGGGAGATCATCAATCCACCGAGATTGATTTTTACGGTGTTATCAAGAATATCATTGAGTTGAGTTACATCAAAGGCTACCGTGTTTTTCTTTTCGAGTGTGATTGGTGGGATGTTGGCAACACGAGGATGGGAATTCAAAAAGATCGCTTCTTTACTAGTGTTAATGTCTCCCACATGTGGTACAAAAATGATCAATATATCCTTGCATCACAAGCAGAACAAGTATTCTATGTTAAGGATACTAAATTAGGGGGTGATTGGCACGTTGTACAAAAGATTCAACCAAGGAATTCCTACGATGTCATAGAAGTTGATGATGATAAGGACGATGAGGATAGGGATGGAACTGAGCCTTACATTGTTGATGAACCATATCAAGATATGCAATGTGAGCAAACCACCATAATCATTGAGGAGAATGATGATATCGACGACGAAGACCTGGAAGCATTTTCTTTGAGTAGGAGAAATGCAAACCTTGAGCGGATTCGAGTAGATAATGTTCAAACAACTACTATAGCAGATGATGAGACTGAATTGGACGATGAAACAATCAACTCCAATAACGATGAACTATGCAATTCAGACGATAGCGATGTTGATATGTAATAATGATTTGTATGATATTTATTCGTTTACTTTTTCTATTTTTTATTTAAAGTTAGAATTATGTTAAATGCTTATTATATTATTACTGATCAATATGATATATGGTCTTGTAGCTTTGCATATGGCACCGGGAAAACAATTTTTGAGATCATCCACACGGTCAATTGTAGGTTCACAAGTTGCTGGGGAATCAAATGTGCCTTCTGGTTCCCGCTTGAGTGATGCGCAAGTAGGAATCTCAACGGAGGCGCTTGAGAATAGAATTGGTAAGTTAGAAGAAATTGTTTTTACCATTTTATTTTTCTTGGCATATTACTCATCTCAAGATTTATATCGGGGGTACATTGATTTCGAATTGTCTGTTATGGTAAGTACCAAATCTAGTACCAAGGGAATGAGCACCCCAAGTGGCTGGACATTCAAATTGGCCATCTAATTGATCTACTCACTGGGGCAACACAACTAGAAGTTCCTGCCTCTCAGACATTGGTAGAGGGTGCTGGTAATCTTTGTCAACTTTGAAAGTTTTATACTTTGAAATGATCCTTCATATATTGCAAGATAACAAAACTTTTTAAATGCTCTTTACAGCTCCTGATGGCACAAAAAGAGCAGGACATGGTAAAGCCATCAATGCTAGTTTGAACAAGCACATTAAAAGAGCAGGACGCCCTAAGATAGAGATAGAGAAGGGAAAGACGCATCCAGTTGGCATGTGGGCAAAAGAATTTATTAGAGAGGTTGGAATTTTATGTCGAGATCATATGCCTTTCAATTGTCGGAACTGGTATGAAGTTGAAGAGGGTCATCTAATTCCTATATATGACCTAATTACAGTAATTTGATTGTAGTTAAATACATTCTTTAAATGTTTATTTTTTTTCTTATAATACTCATAATTTATTTTGAACTTTCAGGATAAATTTGATATTGATCTTGAGACTCATCATGTGAGAGCTGCAATCAACCAATTGATTCAACAACGATTTAGGGAATACAGAGCAAAGCTGAAAAAACACTTTGAAGACAAAGGTGGAAATGAATTAGCATTCAGATGTCCATACGATGGAGTCTCACAAGGAGATTGGGAGATGGTCTACAGGCATTTTATGGATGAAAAGTTTAAGGTATATCTCAATAAACTTGACGATGTTACTCTTAACATAACCAAATGATCTACGATCATGGTGATGATAATTTAGAGCTTGACGATGTTACTTGATAAATTGATTTTTCATATAAATGTGTATTATCAATCAGAAACGAAGTGAGGTCAATTCTAAAAATCGCAAGAACCTTGTGGTTAATCATTGTGGAGGCTTAAAGCCTTTTATCCAGCATCTTCATGACCTGGTACAATAATATTTATTTCAAAGTTTGTATATCTTACTCTTTATTTCTTTGGTTATGTTAAGAGTTTTTAATACCCAAGTGCTGTTAGACATACTTATTTCATTGTTTTGGGAGGTTATTTGTTCTTTTCTCATTCACTTTCTTGGTGTTTCTTTCTGCATTATGTTGAAAGTTTAAATTATAATATGCTATCATTTTATTTGTATAATATGCAGCGAGATACTACTATTGATGCACCTAGTAGCTTGATTAAGATGTATAAGCATGTTCATTTCAAAGAGGGAAAAGGATGGACTCATGATCAAGCGAAGGATAAATTTGTATGTGCTTAAGTTCTTATATGTACTACAAGGACCAAATTTTTCGGCAAGTCATAGGTACAAGCCCGGGGTATTCTCAAGGTTTAGGGTATGGTGTTCGCCCTCCTTCATCTTCAAGGGTAAATGCTGCTATTGAACTTGAGCAAACACAGAGAAGAGCTGAAGTAGCAGAGAAGCGTTCTGGGGAGCTTTCAGACCATATTAAATCTCAAGAAGAGAAGATTGAATCTCAACAGGCACAAATTCAATCTCAACATGAACAAATTCAATCTCAACAACGAAAGATAATAGCAATGGAGGATCGACAAAGACAGATGTAAGAGAAGATGAAGGCTTTCTTTCAATCACATTAGGTGGCTCAGGTATACATATTATAAATTTCTGCTATTAAGTTCCTTAGGTTTCAATGAATATATTAATTATAATGGTTAATGATGTAATATTACATTAGACTACAATAGACGACGTCATTTCTACTTGATAACAATATTTATGGTTAATGGTGCAGGTCATTTCTACTTGATATCGCTGTGATATGTGCTTGTAGGTGAAGACTGAAAAACGATATGTTGACGATGTTATCATAACTTTTGATAACACTCATTGTATTTTGGAATATTTGACCAATCCAAACTTATTTAATGTTTGCTTTTTTGATGAAAAATTAGTATTGCTACTTATGAGATTATATTTTTGAGACATTGTTAGATATGATATATTTGAATTATTGTGAAGAATATTTTTGATAATTATTGATATTTTGATTAATGTCATATGATTTGTATTGCAAATAGAGTTATACTTGTGAATCCAACATTAACCACGAATATTCGTGATTGATGTTTTTGAATCATTTGTCATGATATTGTTTGTCACTAAAGTAGGATAAATGGTATTCACAAAAAAATCGTGAGAAATGCTCCGTAAACATTTACAACAAAAAAAACGTGACAATAACTCTCTCAAGCTTGTTATCACGATATTTGTTTTCATGGCTATCACTGTAATTTGTCACAAAAGTATATGAGTGTTATTGTGGTAAGCACTCTCATATTTGTCACATATGTTTCATAGGAACAATTTTTTTCGATTACCACGTGTGGTTCGTTAATTATAGTTCATTAATTGTCACAAATTTATTATTGGAACTAATTTTATATGACGATTAATTGTTCATTTGCCACGATTGGTTCTATTGTCACAAACACATTATACAATATTAGTGACGATACTCGTGGCTAATCTTACATATTATTTTTAGTTATGAAATTAATTATGGATAGTAACTTTTAAGATTATTAACTTAAGTAATAAGTTGCCACGAACTACAGTATTGGCCACAAAGCTAGATGACTAATATGCACGAAACTTTCATGATTACATTTTCATTATAACATGTATTGGTTATAATATCTATGTGGCTAAAGTACATTTTATGATGAATATTGCATGAGGTAATTACCATGAACAATGTTATTATCCACATTTGTAATTATTCAATACTAACAATAACTTTCGTCACAAATGATATATATTGTTTCCACGTACTACGATGTTTGTGACTAGTGATCAGTAGCCATGCCATTTATATCCACGAGTACTCAACGAAAATTTATTTCGTGGCTAAAGAATTGTAGCCACGATAAGTTAACTTATAGTCATGAAAAATTATGCGGTTACTGACCGAATCAGTTGTAGTGCATTTGTCATTTAATATGGAGGTTTGGGCACCAGATCCAATTGATTTATTGAAACCAAATTTTAGCGAGTTAAAAGCTTCCATGAACAGCTTCCATGCCCAAGAGGCTTTTCGGCAGGAGTAAGAAGAGAAGGTAATGGGTTTATATTTAGCCTTAACAAGCCGAACCCAGAGGGAAGAGTCATTATTTAAGTATGTTTGGATTCTTTTAGCTTGAAGAGCTAAACTTTTGTTCTTAATATCTTGGATACCTAACCCTCCTAGAAATTTAGGAGAGGAAATAATATTCCAATTTATAAGATGCATACCATGATTATTGCTACCTTTGCTCCATAAAAAATTCCTTAACTTTTTTTCAATTAAATCAGATGTTTGATTGTTAAACCAGGTTACTGAAAGGGAGTGAACATGAATTGAATTGAGGACTAAATTAATTAAAACAAGTCTACCTGCCTGAGACAGGAAATTGGTTTTCCAGGAGCCTATTTTTGAATCAATATGATTCAGAATATAATCATTTGTATTAGGGGGAGGTCTCCTAGGGGATATCATACTGCCAAGGTATTTAAAAGGAAACTTACCAGGTTTCATTTGAAGAGTTGAAATAATAGATTTTCTCACAGCATTAGGGGTATGATTGGGAAAAAAATCTCAGATTTGGAGGGATTAATCTTTTGACTAGTAAGGAGCTCATATCTACTGAAAATAGATTGGAAGGAGGCTAAGGGCGCATTTGTTTGCGAAAATATTTTTTGACTTTTCGTTTCGTGAAAATCAAAATGGATTTTTAAATTTCAAAATTTTGGTTTCGATTTTTTTGTTTGGTGAAAACGCGTTTGTTTGACATGTCCAAATTTCATGTTTCGCGAAATAAAATCGGCGAAAACTTATTTATTTTGTGTTGATTTTGTTGATAATTTTGGAGACGAAAATTGAAACTGTGTTTGTTTATCAAATATAGTTTTAGTTTCAGTTTATTAAGTTATATTATTTTATTAATTATAAAATTTAATTTGATATTATTAACTTAAATTTAAAAAATATATGAATAATATTATTTAGTTGATAAATATATTGTGAATATTATTTATTTAGGATATAAAAATTATTAAAATATATTTTATTATATTTTTTAATTATAAATAATTCAAAATAATATTTGTAAATAATATTAATTAATTAATTAATTAAGTTACGTATCAATTTAATATTATTATTATTATTAATTAATTATCATGAATTAATTATCAATTAAATATCAACTAAATATGAGCTACATATCAACTAAGTATAAACTCGTATTTTTTTACTTCTTTAACTAACCCAACTTAATAATAGTTGAAATTATTGATGTAGTAGTTTTCATGAAATTATAAAGTTATAAAGTTATATTTAATTAATGCATAGATAGAGTTACATAGAATTACATGAGTTGAATATAAAGTTACTATACACACATGATAGTATTAATACAATGATGCTCAACCTTCCATTAACATTCTTGTGCTTATAATTTAAATTCATAAGTGTAACAAGTCGAGAGTTGAGATGAGGTACATAACTAGAATGAATAGAGTTGTTATTTTGAGATCAGGGGATAAGCTATATGTTATACACATAGTGTAAAATTGGATAAGCATATATTAGTTAGTCCACATTCTTTCTTATTACTTTACACCAAAGAAAGCTGAAATCGATGCTATTGTTGTCGAGATAGAGGCAGAGAAAGCGGCAGCTGAAGCAGCAAAAATATTTTTATTAACTATCGATGATATTTTTTAAGTATCAAATACAATGACATATTTTTGTTAACTTGGATTGTAGCCTAGTAATAATGATCAATGAAATACAAGATTTTTAAGTATCAAATACAATAACATATTTTTATTAACTTAGATTATAATTTGGTAACACTGATCAATAACATACAAGATTTTTTAAGTATCAAATACAATAACATATTTTTATTAACATAGATTGTAACTTGGTAACATTGATCAATGACATACAAGATTTTTTAAGTATCAAATACAATAACATATTTTTTCATACACTGAGCAAGTTACTGCATCCGCCTGAGGTTGATGAGTTGGAAGTTGGCAATCGGAAAACATCGGCCGAGATCAAGCATTGTTACATTTCTTTTTTTTGCATACAATCATTGATAAGCATTGCATAATAGATACAACCCAACAGCCAAGCACCATCAACAATATTGTTGTCAATTTTGACGATAAAAATATAGGACAATGAAGGAAAATGCGTATCACCATTAATTGGTGGTCGCCTCCAATTTATAGTCCACCAAAATAAAGTTAGCCCATTATCTTAAAACAACCAAAATATAAAGTACAATCACACATTTATATACGCACAACCACGCATTTATATAAGCACAACCAAACAATGAAACATAAGCACAACCACACATTTATATAAAACCATAACTGATAAAGGGCAACATTACCTTATGACCTTAGGAGGAAAGTGCGCATAACCATTGATTGGTTATCGCCTCCAATTCTCCGCCGATATAAAACTAAAGTTAATCAAATAATAAGATAAAATAGTCAAATTTCATTAGTAGTCTAATAAAGTATTTAGGTTTACATCATTATTGTTATCTACCCTACTTCAACAAAAAAACAATTGCAATGAAAACAAGTACTATCAACCCCTTGCAACCCATGTTAAGGAGCTTGTCCATTTTTGCCTTAAGTGAAAAGAGGTCCCTACTTCTTTGGCTCACTTCTTCTCCTTCCTTATTGCGTATTGTTGTTTCAATGAGAGTGATCCATCAGAAGAATTGACAACTGGGAATGCCAATTTTGTCTCTATTTATGCAAGTCGCATATAATCGGCCGAGATTTTTCTCACTTTCACTTATCCTTATCGCGGCTCGCAAACCGCAAAAACATTCGTTGTTTCGATATCTCAAATACGTTTCGCTTATTCGGGATGAAGAAGCTGTCATATTATTTAATGAAACTAAAATTAGTATATTGTTGGTAACATACACTATCATAGAATTCTAAATAGCAATTAAGTCTATTACAAGTCCAAGACAGAGAATTCTATTTACATGTTTAAACCTAATTAAAATAGCAAGGGCAATCAGCGTCGATGTGCCCAAAGTTGATTTGCAATCCCTTCCCGAATGTCATGCATAGCATTTTGAGTTGAAGAAGATTCATCACCTACCAATGAGGAAATAGGTGATTGTTCTTCATCATCAATAATAACTTCTTCATTGTTCCAAATATCGATTAATTCATCCAAATTATGGTATTTAATAATGAAGTTATGAATTGTACATCACGCCAATACGATATTATTTTGTCTTGCTAGCGAGTAATTCGTCATCATCTTTAATATCGAAAAACATGCTTTCAATAGTCCAAAGCATCGTTCGATTACGTTCCGAACAGAGAAATGTCGTTGATTGAACAATTCTCTTTTTGTAGAGGGGCCTCACCTATGATAATCTAATCTATGGTACCTTTCACCACGATAAGATGCCAAAAATCTAGATACGTTCGGGTATCCCGCATCACGCATCAACCACGTAGAATTCATCTAACAAAAGGTTCAAAAAAAATTCTATTAAAACCAACTCAACACATAAGGAAGTGATTACGTTGAGTTAAATTTACCTCCTATTGGCATAAGAAAATCTGAGTTGGGAGAATAAATAGTGTGCCTGAAAATACGCGCGTCATTAGCGCTTCCCTCCCAACCACTCTTTACGTAGGTGAATAGCATGTTGTGAGCGCATGCTGCCATTATATTTTGTGTAATGGTTCCCTTACGACCCCGATATAAAGATGCCTTATTTGCGGGAACGAATGCCGAGATATGTGTCCCATCTATCGCCCCTATGCAATTCTACAAAAGGATCATTCAAATGTTAGACAACCCCTATGCAATTATACATAAGAACTAGGAAAGAATTTTACATTAAAATAAGGGAACCACCTAGGATGCCCTTGAATATTAGGTTGAACAGTTCGAGGTTCTCGAGGTGTGATAATTTCTATCCCCAACCGAAGAACCGTTGCAAGTGTCAACTTGAACCACTTGTGACACGTTTGAGTGGAGTGTTGATAGCGCTCCGCAACCACTCTCACTCGTTCATTATGACAAAGCGTATACAAGAACATTGCAACTGCTTCCTCCACAAATATATTTTGGTCTTCTAAGCCAAGTCTCCTAAGATCGGTGCATAATCTAAGGAATATACTTGGCTCCATACACAAGTTCTCATAGCATCGTACATGACTATGTATTAACTCCTGCACATAGTCTGCACCTCTCAAAATTGAAATGCGCACTGCTCTTCTTGGGGTTGGATTTTCTAATTCATCCAACTTATCCAATATATCCAACATGAGTAATAATACCAAGTCATCGAAATTTTTTTCATCGCTATTAAATGTATGTGAAGGTTGATGACTCATTCTACGATAATTAAAAAATAAGTTATACTATTTGCATAAAAACATAACGCATAAAAGTAAACAAATTAGAAATAAATTATTCAGTTCAGTTCATAACCAAAGCATGAAAAAAAAGTATTCTTACACACATTGTTCAATCCGACATCATAAAAATTAAAATAGTGTCACCCATGCAAACTTTGCATCCATTTCTTCAGCTGTTCATCATCTAATGACATAATAAGTGGTCGAGCATCAGGGTGCTCAACCAAGTAAGTCGTTGTCTTAAACAAGTGAGCTTCAGGTAGCCCTTCCACACTAGTAATGCGTCCAACATAATTTGGGACACTATATGGAACCGGGGGTGATGTGTACACTGAACCTGCATCACTTCGACGGGCTGCATAGTGATTTGAAATAAGTTCATACAATTTTTTCTTCTCCTGTTCTAGAGTTGATTTCACCGATGATTTACCTCTTTTATTGCCACTTGAGAAAATAGATGGACATCTATCTACCTCATCAACACTACCATCTTCCTCCACTAGGGGCTCCTTCCCACGTACATCCGGATTCAAATATTCATTCTCTAATATACGCTCTTCATCCGAATCCATTGGGGGTTGTGTTGATGATCGAGTCATCCCACCAGTTACGGATTAATTTTGAAATATCAATTCCATCAAATTATAGTGTGGTGGTGGCCCATTCTTAAAGAGTTTGAAATAACATTTTGTCGTTCCTTTCTGTACACGAAAAAAAAATTCTAAAATCAACTAACTAAAGCCCCATTGATTAAATACAAAATAACATACCGATGAGTTCCACACTATTACATTGGCATCAATCTTCCCTGTGTCAGGATTTCATGTGACCCCAGTGTGGTTAATCAACTCTTGAAAATGCTTATATAAACGAAGAAGCCGTATTTTTTTGGACTTACATTTCTCCACCCCATAATTAATCTCACACTTCTCCTCCATTTTTTTACTAATATCTTTCCACACAATTTTATCAAAATTGAGATTGCCTAATTCAGCTTGTTTATTATGCAAGAGGTACAAAAAATCTTCCGTGACATTCTTTGACTAGGACTTCAACTTTTTCCTCAGATTTCGATGGCCACCCATATATTCAACTATTATATCTAGGGGAAAACATATTTGTAAGCTAACCATAAGCCACATATAAACATTTACATAAATATAAATGCAACAGTAAAACAATATAAATGAAGTAAGCAATAAACAGTCAAATGTTGTCAATAAACGGTCAAATGAAGTGCATCATAACAGCATACAAAAGCATACATAACAACATATTAATAGTAACATATGAATGAAGTGCATAATGAACTCATAAAAGCATACTAACAACATACTAACAGTAGATTTGAAGTGCATCATAACAGCATAACAACATACATACCAACTCAAATTGATCCATAACAGCATACTCAACAAAAGCATACTCACAGTAGATTAATTGAAGTGCATCATAACAACTTACAGAAGCATACAAATTAACTCAAATTGATCCATACAACATACATACAACATATTAACAACAACATATGAATGAATTGCATAATGAACTCATAAAAGCATACTAACAGTAGATTAACTGAAGTGCATCATAACAGCATAACAACATACATACCAACTCAAATTGATCCATAACAACATACTGAACAAAAGCATACTAACAGTAGATTAACCGAAGTGCATCATAACAGCATAACAACATACATACCAACTCAAATTGATCCATAACAGTATATTGAACAAAAGCATGCTCACAATAGATTAACTGAAGTGCATCATAACAGCAAGCAGAAGCATACAAATTAACTCCAATTGATCCATACAACATACATAATAGTACATTAACAACAACATATGAATGAATTGCATAACAAACTCATAAAAGCATACTAACAACATACTAACAGTAGATTAACTGAAGTGCATCATAACAGCATAACAGCATACATACCAACTCAAATTGATCCATAATAGCATACTGAACAAAAGCATACTAACAGTAGATTAACTGAAGTGCACCATAACAGCATAACAACATACATACCAACTCAAATTGATCCATAACAGCATACTAAACAAAAGCATACTCACAGTAGATTAATTGAAGTGCATCATAACAACATATAGAAGCATACAAATTAACTCAAATTGATCCATACAGCATACATAACAGCATATTAACAGCAACATATGAATGAATTGCATAATAAACTCATAAAAGCATACTAACAGAAGATTAACTGAAGTGCATCATAACAGCATAACAACATACATACCAACTCAAATTGATCCATAACAGCATACTGAACAAAAGCATACTCACAGTAGATTAACTGAAGTGCATCATAACATCATAACAGCATACTGAACAAAAGCATACTCATAGTAGATTAATTGAAGTGCATCATAACAGCATACAGAAGCATACAAATTAACTCAAGTTGATCCATACATCATACATAACAACATATTAACAGCAATATATGAATGAATTGCATAATGAACTCATAAAAGCATACTAACAATAGATTAACTGAAGTGCATCATAACAGCATATATAACTACATACCAACTCAAATTGATCCATAACAATATACTGAACAAAAGCATACTAACAGTAGATTAACTAAAGTGCATCATAACAGCATAACTGCATACATACCAACTCAAATTGATCCATAACAACATACTGAACAAAAGCATACTAACAGTAGATTAACTGAAGTGCATCATAACAGCATAACATCATACATACCAACTCAAATTGATCCATAACAACATACTGAACAAAAGCATACTCACAGTAGATTTACTGAAGTGCATCATAACAGCATAACATCATACATACCAACTCAAATTGATCCATAACAGCATACTGAACAAAAGCATACTCACAGTAGATTAACTGAAGTGCATCATAACAACATACAGAAGCATACAAATTAACTCAAATTGATCCATACAACATACATAATAGCATATTAACAGCAACATATGAATGAAGTGCATAATGAACTCATAAAAGCATACTAACAGCATACTAACAGTAGATTAACTGAAGTGCATCATAACAACATACATACCAACTCAAATTGATCCATAACAACATATTGAACAAAAGCATACTCACAGTAGATTAACTGAAGTGCATCATAATAGCATACAGAAGTAGGGCTGTCCGTTCGATTCGAACCGAACCGAACCGAACCGAATTTTTTTTATACCCGAATTCCAACCCGAACCCGAACCGAACTATACCTAAACCGATTTAACCCGAACCGAAATTATTCGGTTCGGTTTGGTTTTCAACCTGAAAACCGAAATTTTAATTATTTTAATTAAAAATTCAAAATAATTATTAAATACCTATTTAAGTAATTCTATTAAAAATTAAAAAAATATATTATTTTTTTAATTAATTCGGTTTTCGGTTCGGGTCGGTTCCCGAATTCTGAAAATCGAATCCGAACCAAAATTCAAATTTCGGTTCGGTTCAAGTTAGAGAACCGAACCTACAACGGTTGAAACCGAACCGAACCGAAAAATTTGGTTCGGTTTTTCGGTTCGGTTCGGTGTGAACCGAACCATGGATAGCCCTATACAGAAGCATACAAATTAACTCAAATTGATCCATACAACATACATAACAATATATTAACAGCAACATATGAATGAAGTGCATAATAAACTCATAAAAGCATACTAACAGTAGATTAACTGAAGTGCATCATAACAGCATAACATCATACATACCAACTCAAATTGATCCATAATAGCATACTGAACAAAAGCATACTTACAGTAGATTAATTGAAGTCATGAAATTAACCAGTCATACTAATACCAATTAAATGTCTATCATACTAAGATCCAAGCAAGATCCATACTAGCAATTAATTGTCTATCATGAAATCATATATGAATAGTCAAGCAATCCATAACAACATACTGAACAAAAGCATACTAACAGTAGATTAACTATCGAATGATCAACCTCAAATTGATCCATACAGCATACATAGCAACATACATACAAACAACATACATCGAAAGCAAGACAATATTCAATATTATAATTTACATGCATTAACCAACAATTTCTATGAATGATCTAAACATATCATGAAACAGAACATGAACCACAGATATATAGAAACATAACATAGATACAACTAACAAACAATATAGATAATGACATACTAAACTGATAAACTAATAACAAACATACTAAAAAATCCTAGATTGGGCAAAAAATTATAAAATTGAATACTATCGGGCAAGAAGAACAAAGCAACATATAACCCTAGATCGGGCAAAAATAATCCTAGATCAGACAATAAACCGAGCAACATCAATAAGAAGAAGAATGTACACAACTTTTAATCATAGATCAAGAAGTCGAAGAATATGAAACCCATCCGAGAAATAGCGACGATGAAAAAGACCATGAGCAAGAAGAACAAAGCAACAGATAACCCTAGATCAGGCCGAGATCTCAAAGAAGATCATGGAACAATAACACATAAGAACACGAAACCCTAGATCGGGCGAACAATGAAAATATGATGAATCAATCAAAGAAATACATACGTTGAGTGGTGCTGTGTTCGGTAGAATGGAAGGAGAAGTAGTATTATTCGTCGGCGAAGTGGAATGTCGGGGCTCCGTCGAAGGAGTGAGATCGGCGACATCAACCAAAGAAATACATATGTTGAGTGGTGCTGTGTTCGGTAGAATGGAAGGAGAAGTAGTATTATCCGTCAGCGAAGTGGAATGTCGGGGCTCCGTCGAAGGAGTGAGATCGGCGACAACTTGTCGCCTGTTGTCGTCGAAGAGAGGCTCGCGATCACGAGGCGGGGGGTAGGATGCCCTAACCCGAGTCGCGGGTTTTGTTCCGCTTCTCGCGAAACGGGCGGAAACTTGATTTAATTTCAAGTTTGCCATCGCCCATTTTGAACCGGTTTCGCGAAAACGGGAATTCTACTCGGAGTAGAATTCTAGCGCATGTGTATTTTGCTGTCTCGCAAAAAGTAGGTTTCGCGAAATGGAGACCCGATTTCGATCAACAAACATAATTTCGGGAGCGGGATTCGGTTTCAAACGAAACGAAAACCCGAAAACGACCCTAAAAAACATGCCCTAAGCTTTTAGAATTGGCTTTGAAGATTAAAATTAGATCATCAACAAACATTAGATGAGAAATAGAGAGAGATTTTAGTTTGAAATGAGAGAATTTATTATTTGCCACTTGTTCATTTATCAAGTTTGATAAGGTTTGTGCCACAATGATGTATAAGAAAGGGGAAAGGGGATCCCATTGTCTAATGCCTTTATTGACAGGGAAGAAGGAAGAAACTTGAGCATTTACAAGGCAAGCAAATGAAGTAGAGGTAATGCAACTTTTAATCCAAGAAAAAAACTTAGCAGAGAAACCATTAAGCAATAAGACCTTAAAAATAGCATGCCAACTTAATCTATCAAAAGCTTTCTCAACATTCAATTTAACAATAACATATGGAGTTTTACTTTTGGAATTAAAGAAGGAATGAGCTAATTCTTGAACAACCAAAATATTGTCATGGATGCTTCTTCCTTTAACAAAAGCTGATTGTTCATAAGAAATTAAATCAGGTAAGGTGATTTTGAGCCTATTAGCAAGAATTCTATAGCTAATATTACATAAAAAATAGGTCTAAATTCAGCAACCTTCTTAGAATTAGCACATTTAGGAATAAATGTGAGTAAGGTTTGGTTCCAGGAAAGGGAAAAGACTCAATAGCATGAAAATTATTTAGAATAGAACAAAAGTCTTTTTCAATTATGAGCTAATATTTCTTATAAAATTCAATAAAACCATCTATTCCAGGACTCTTTCCATTCCCTAGAGATTGAATGGTGTTCCAAATCTCAAGTAGGAGAATGGGGAAGTAAGAGATGGGAAAGATGCAATATGGAGAGAATTGAAAGCAGACCAACATAGGTCAGCTATAAAAGGAGAAGGAGAAGAGGACCAAAGCATAGTATAATGGTTAACAAATTCATTTAGAATATCTTTATTATCTATTAAAGATTCCATCTGAGAGTTTTGGATATGTGAAATATAATTGATTCTACGCTTAATGGTTACAATTCGATGATAATAAATTATGTTTTTATCACCTTCAAATAACCATTTGGTTTTGAATTTTGACCACCACTTATGACACACTTGTTTTTGGAGGGCAAGATAGTAATTATATAGGGACCTAAGCTTTTCTTCAATATTAGATGAGGCCAAGGCAGAAGCTTGAATATCCTTAGCTAAAGTTATTTCATTAAGGGTAGAGTTGAGAATATCTTCAATCCTACCAAGAATATTTTTATTCCAGTACCTAAGAGCACCTCTAGTTTTAACAAGCTTATTAGAAAAACTAGGATTGTTCACTGAATAGTGAGGGTCATTCCAAGCTGTAGCAATCACATTATTGCATTCATCATAATCAGTCCAAAAATTTTGGAATTTAAAAAGATTATTTTTAGGTTGAGGATTGTTAGAGATTGTAATAAGTAAGGGTCTATGATCTGAAGTGATACGATTTAAATGAAGAACAAAGGCATGACTAAAATAATGAAGCCAGACAGAGTTAGAAAAAACTCTATCAAGCCTAATAAGGATCCTAACATTTTCTGATCTATTATTTGACCAAATATATTTGTTACCAGAGTAACCAAGATCAATAAGGCCAGAATTTTCAATAAAGGATCTAAAATCACCAATAGGATTAGTGATTTTAAATACAAAACCATCAAATTTATCCCCACTATTTAGAATGCAGTTAAAGTCACCCATTATCAACCAAGGATAGAAATTTAAATCTAAACTTATAAAGGAGCTCCAAAGAGAAGCTCTAAAAGAGGGATCAGTGCTAGCATATAAAGCTTATAAAAGGAAAGGCTCACAGTCATTAATTTTAACAACAACGTTAATAAATTGAGAAAAGGAGGAGATAACTTGAGCATTAACATAATATGAATTCCAAGCAATTATAATTCCTCCTGAGGCTCATTGACTAGGCTGGATAGCAGCAGTCCAGGATTTGCTAAAGGATTTAATGAGTTTACTAGATTTTATTATTATCTAAGTGGGTTTCTTGGAGAATACATAGTTTTAAACTTGAGATTCTAATCTGAATAGAAATAAAATCCCTAACAGGCTTCCTCCAGCACACTCTAACATTCCAATTAAGGATATTCATAAATAACAATGACATTATTAGGGGGATAGAAAGTCCAGAGGAAGATGAGTCTCCCATGATAAGATCTTTATCAGGAGGACTAGAGTTTTTAGGGGCACCATCAGGAGTCATAGAGACACGATTTTCTTCTAGATGCAAGTCCTCGAAGAAGGAGGTAGACCTAGATCTTTTATTTGAGGAGCCTAATTTAGCTGAAGAAGCATTTTTAGGCTTATTCTTTTGACACTTAATTAGATGGCTTTTTTGAATTTACCCTAGAGGCCACAGATTGATTCATTGTTTCAGTTTGGGCACTGAAAACATGGCTCAGTTCAGAGGCCAACTAGGGTAGAGTCTTAGAGCCAGGAGCATCTAAGTTAAAAAATTTATTTGAAGAAGGAGCAACATAAGAACTTGATGATTTAGAAGAAAAATTTGATTTTTTAATGTTTTCTTTGACTATAGAGTTCTTATCAGAAGCAACTTTAGACATATGATTAAAAGAAATATTACTGGGTCTACTTATAGAAGATTTAACAAGCAATTCATTAGTAGATTCAGAATGATTTGGATGGGAAGAAGGAATACCTGATAGATGATTATATTTTGGATTAGGGCCAATCTCCACAGTCCGAGCACGACTCTCCTTTCCAGAGGGAGGTGGGCACGCACTACGAGGATGATTTTTCCGTGAATTCCTTCTATGGACTTCAATTCAAGGACCCACAATCGGATCTGAGTTGGGATTAGAAGTTGGAGCCGCACCCCCCAAATTAGGGTTAACGGAAAAGATGTAAAAGCGGAAGCAACACTAGAAATGCCATTAGAGGCAGAAATCGAAGAAACTAGCATAGAAGAACTTGATTTCTTATTATTTTTCTCGAGTAAAGAAGGGCATTCAGCTTCTCTATGCCCTATCAAACCGCAATGAAAACAAATAGAAGGCAGGTTTTCATAACAAACCGACAAGAAAAAATTTTGGTCATCAATAGAGAGCCAAATCCCTTGGCGTAAAGGCAAAGCCAGTTAAGTTCAACACAAATCCTAACATATTTGCCACGCTCAAAATCTAAAGAACGATCATCAATTCTTAAAACTTTGCCAAACTTACTGGCAATATGGTGGATGCAATCAACATTCCAAAATTCGAGAGGCAAGGATTGAAGACGGAACCAAATCGGGGCCGTAGAAAACTTTTCCTCCCAAGGTTTGAAAAGGGGTTTCCACGGAATGAGACGTATAATGTCTCCTCGTAAAGACCAGGGGTCAACCGTGAGAACAGAGTTTGTACACTCCGAAGAAGAAAACCGAAAGACGAAATTTTTTTCATCGAGGTCTAAAATCGATAAAAAACCATGAATATACCACAAGTGAAAAGTCCACGAACGAATCACGTCGAGGTGAGGGGGTTTACCCAAAAACTTACCGATTAAACTAGCCTCCCACGGCTGTCGCGGGATTTGAACTTGATCGGAGGTGAAAACTATCCGATCGGTGGTTGCAGACTGAAAATTGGAGAAAAGGAGAGACGGGTTAGACCCCGATCTCAAATTAGGGTTTGAGCCCTTTAGGATTTTCGCCCAGGAAGAGGGCTTTGACTGGGGGGGAGCATCGCTCCGATTAGCCGACTTTTCACAGTTTAAATCCGAAGGGGCCTTCAAGGAAGGAGGCTGGGGCGCAATGCCTACAGACGCCGAGTGAAAACCCGAAGAGGAAGGGTGGGGGGTCGTAGAGGAGGGAACAAAGGGGGGAGGAGAGGAGGAGGATCGTGCAGAGAGGGAGTGGGGCGCAGTGGCGGCGGCGACGAAGAGGGGCCGAAAACCCTAAGGTTTTTCATTGCCCTACTTTTCGCCGGAGAGAGAAGGTCCGCTGATATGTTCTCAACTTACTCTAATAGTTTACAATTGATTGTTCAAATACTTTTAGAAGTAGTTAAAATGTTAAGAGAAATTTGCATAATTTTTATATTGTCAAAATAATAAACTTTGGTATAGACACACCGGTACCGAGCAATGCAAGCTTGGAATCAATGGCACAAGACCATTACTGCTTGGTACGTACCTTCGATACACCTCGGTACTAATAACATTTTAAAAAAAATCGATAAATATCATACAATGTTTAAAACCATGATGACAATTATTTTCATCATGACTCTATTCTAGTGGCGGAAGCATTGATTGCTTTAAATGCTATTGAGTTTGGTAAGCATAATGATATCATTATAGAATATGATTCTATACTATTAATTGACATGTGTAATCAATGTATTAATCCTTATTGGTTTACTAGTAATATAATAAAGGATATTATGTCTTTAATAACTGCTTTCCAAAACATAAAATTTCAATTTGTCGGTTGACGACGAAACAAAATGACATATTGGCTCACTAATTATGCAAGAAAGAGCCCAAATTTTTTTGAACAAGAGAACGAATGATCCTCCGATTTAATGAACACTATTGCAATGGATTGTTCAGATGCTAGTAGCTACTAGACCTTGTTGTCTGATTTAGAAAGAAAAAATATCTATTAAGTTCTCAATAGCTATTATATTATTCATCAAACACTTTTAGGAATTATTAAAGAGGTCAACAACTAAAAATACATATCTAACAGCTCAACCAAGCACTCTCCTTAAACTTCAATAAAAGGAAACAAGAGAGGAATTCATTTTCTTCCCTAAAGAGAGACGAGAGAGGATCCCTCAGTGTCATTTCTGCTTTCTAGTCTAATAATCTAACCAATTTGATATATAATTTACTACTATCAAGTGCACCAATCAGGTATCAAATAAAAAATGTTTATTGCCTATTTCTTTTAATGTACGGAAAAGGTTTAGGATTTTTCTAGCTTGCCCTTATGGGCACAGGTTAAGGATTACTTGAGTCGGAAGCAACTGCGAACGCTTCGATTTCGCTTCTTATGCACCGATCCGTCATTGCATCTGGAAACCGCTTCGATTTAGGCTTCTTCTCAGTCGGATACATCCGTTGGATTCAAAAGCATCTTCTCCGTCCACCGTTAGATTATCCTGCGTTCGCATGCACGTCCTATCAAGCTTACTCATATATATAGGCAACTCTGGTTCTCCCTTTCTCTCCGCCCTGCCTCTCTCTAGGGTTTAAGATCACACACCAAACCCTAACCACCTTACTGCCGTGCGTCCATCTTATCTCGAAACCCTAATCCTCTTCCCGGCTCGTCCTCTTGGCTTGACTTCGGAGGGCCGATTTCTGAGGCATGGATCGATACCAGAGGGTGGAGAAGCCACGGCCGGAGTCGGAGGCCATCAACGAGAACGAGATCCGCATCACCTCGCAGGGACTAATCCGCAACTATGTCAGCTACGCAGCCAGCCTCCTCCAGGTATATACGCCTCTCTTGCCCTTTCCTGATTTTCTCATCTCGAATCGTTCATGGTCTTACTGTTTTCTTTAAACTCTTTTGTTTGCATTTATGATTATATTGATTCGAAATGTGTCCATTTTGGATTATGTTGGGATATTGGATTAATTGATAGGCGATGTTCTGCTCCTAGTCGTCATGTCGATTTGAATGTTGGTATTTGTTCTGCCATTAATCGGTTAGATTTTGAAGAAGCATCTCTTGCTTGGTTTTTCATCGATAGTAATATTGGTGGTGAAGTTCGAAGTCACATTTAACTTTAGCCTCTCATCAGCAATGCACGGCGCTTAGGCTGGTTGGTGTATCTCCTCGGCCATATTGCTTGCGATGTTTTGACTTAAGAAACACACATTTGTATGATAAAATCAAATACTGTTCAAATCAATGAATGAGGGTAATAAGTCATAGAGCGTAAATGATGGTTGGTATGTTATCTGAGATGAACTTGTTTCTGCATTATAAAGCAATTTAATAGGCCTTGTGATGGTTTGCTATTAATTTTATCTGGCATCAGGTCAAGGGATTTTTTTAAATGTGTTTCTAGAACCTCTCAGCTACTGGAATTTACTATAAATGTGTTGAGTTTAGTTTTATTACTTATAGTGAGTTACACAAACCGAAATAATTAGTGTGTATCTCTTACCTGAGTTGCTATTTCGCAACTATTTGAATTCATCACCAACGAATGCCACCTATATGTTATCTTTTCCCACCAATCTCAATTAAGGTGTAAAATCATCTGTTGTTCTAAATATTTATCTTTTCGTAGCGCACACATTTTATTGTTTAGAATATATAAGTATATAACTATTATGCAAATTATTTGAGTAGCTTATGTACATCTTCTGCTTGTAATTTCTCTCATGTAGAATAGGAGAAAAGTAGGAATACTAAAATTGAGATTGATATGATTAAGTGGTCTATTGATCGTGATAAATTGCACTAAACGATGTTGCCTTGAAGAGCATGATAACTGCTTCTGTTATCAGTCTTGTTGAAACTTGAAAGCATCTTCTCTTTAAGACAGTTTTTTCCCCCTGAATTTTATTAGGCTTTG
The DNA here is from genome assembly GCA_034359265.1 of Canna indica. Taxonomy (NCBI): domain Eukaryota; kingdom Viridiplantae; phylum Streptophyta; class Magnoliopsida; order Zingiberales; family Cannaceae; genus Canna; species Canna indica. The sequence continues at coordinate 12,728,225 of CP136890.1, forward strand.
CTATGTGTTCGCATCACAACTTTGGACATACTATGGCATGAGCTTCATTTCATGTCCTTTTCTCTTTTTCTTCCCTGGACTGGTGCTTTTTGTTCTTCTTGACTCTTTTTTTTTTCTTCACTTCTGCACTCTTTAAGATCTTACTTCTTTTACTGTCATATATATATATATAGGAGATCATCATCTAGGATGGAACTAATGTCTTTGTTAAATGCTAAAATGTTGGGCCTGACCAAATTTAATTTCAAAAGTTTATTTTTTTCTGTATAAATAAATAGTTCTACCCCATGCTAAATCACTTTTAGAATCAAATGCCAAAGTCTTTGTTTAGACAGGGGCCCGACTTTATATTACATGGACACAACTCATGTTTTTGGCATGTAGAACATTGGCATATTACTTCTTCATGTTTGTTCCTTGCATTTGCTTCACATACTTCTTATACTTATATATGTTGTATGCCAGATATCTCAGACTTTATCACTAGACTCGAACTTTTTGTTAATCATGAATGTGAATCTTCCTTGCAGGAAAGACGGTTGAGAGAGATTGTTTTGAAGGCAATGGGACAGGCAATTAGCAAGGCAGTTGCTATTGCTGAGTTTATCAAGGTCTATATCTTACTCATTGTAACTGTGTTGTGTCAATCTTCATTTTTTCTCATTCTGTGTTTTAATCACAGATAAGGAACCCTCATTTACACCAAGATACTTCAATCAGTTCCGTCAGTATCACTGATGTTTGGGAGCCTATTGAAGAGGGCCTTGTGCCGTAAGCGCTTTGTTGCCTTCTTCTGCTGAGATTGAAGATTTTTTATTTATTTGTTGCCTTATTGTAAACATTCTTTATTTGGATTATCTATTTCTTTAGGTTGGAGATGACACGCCATGTTTCTATGATCTCTATAACTTTGTCAACAAGAGAGCCCAACAAGAAGACCCCAGGGTATACATTTGATACCTTTTACTAAGCATCTTGAATATTATTCTTTACTTTACTGTACAGCGTAAATGTTATATTCACTGTTAAATTTAATCTCACGGTAGGTACCAAGCACCATCGCATGTTGAACAGCCAAAACGACAACAAAATTTTCAGCAGGTACAACAGTCTCAACAGCAACAGCAGCAGTATAGACCAGCGCTAGGTCAACTTAATGATGGTACTGTATTTTGACTTTTTAATTGATGAATATTCTAGCTGTTATACATTTTGACATAATTACTTGTTTTACTTGTTAAAGATTCGTACGGACGAGGACGTGGTAGAAGCAGAGGAAGAGGAAGGGGCTGGACACGAGGAGGATATGGTGGATACAACAACCAGGGTGGATATGGCGGTTATGGCAACAATCGTGGGTATGGTGGATATGGCAATAATCAAGGTGGATATGGCAACAATCAAGGTGGATATGGTAATAATCAAGGTGGATATGGCAACAATCAAGGTGGATATGGTAATAATCAAGGTGGATATGGTAGCTACAGCTATAATCAAGGTGGATACAGTGGATATGGAAACAATCAAGGTACCTTATTTTTTGTGAATGTTATTATGGAGATTTGTTTCACTGATTGCTTCTGATGATGAATCTGGGTTTATGGTATGCTGCTATCATAGTATTATATGGTTCTGATAGACTGTTGTATAAACTATCTGATTCTCACAACTATCATAGTTAGTGATTTGTTCTTCTTTTCTTTTTATTTTGACTTTACCTTCTTTGCATCTGCTGATTCACTTATTGCCACGATAGAAAATGGTGGGTGGAACCCAAATTGGAACCAAGGTGCTGGACGTGGTAGAGGAGGTTGGAATTCTCGCGGTAAGCTGATATTTTACATATTTTCTGTCATATTCAGAAGAGGAGCTATGAGGATTGCTAGTTGGTATATTACCTACTTTTTGAACAAAATGCAGGATTAGCTTAAAAATTCTCATCTATTTTGCTTGGACTGGAAACCTTTTTGTATCAGGTGGAGGATATGGCGGAGGGCGAGGAGGCAATGGCGGAAGGGGGAGTGGTGGCAGAGGTTATGGCCGTGCACGAGGAAGGATGGGTGGCCGCGGGAGAGGGATGTAGATGTACCTGATGATGTCTGGCTTTTTACCTACAGCTTTGAGTGAGAGGTCACTCAAGAACATGCTTTAATGATAAGTTAGACTGGTTTTCCATTTACAGAATTGCATGTAAGGGGTAACTGCCCGATCCAGTTTTCTGGTCTGCATTGTTAATTTTGGTACTATAACAAGCCATGTATTTTTCGTGTACTGCATATAACTTCACTGTTGTGCGATGTTACGATAGCCCCAGCGAGGAAGCACTTTGAAATGAATTTTAATCTCATCCGCTACAATTCCTACTGTATCTATTTTTTCTTACAACTTTTTGAGATTATATGAATTTTAAAATTTTATGCATAATAAGAAAATCACTAAGACAAAACTAGTAATATCATCATTAACAAAAGTAAGAAAGGAAAAGATAATTTACTTTTTAATTTAAACTGAAAAGTTCAATAAAATCAAACAAATTTAAAAAAAGATCATATTATTAATTACAATTAAATGTAACGTGGATCATGTTTGTAGTTCACTTAGCTGTATAGTGTGCACCCCAACAACATAAATTCAATGCATAATGCCAGCACGGACTACTCTCTACCTACTTATACTTCGTACTCACTCATGTAATCATGTTCCTGAACACTGAAGAAGAAGACACTTGAATTGTACTACAAGAAACAATTCTCAAGCTTCCAAGCAACACAATGTGTATAGTGTATAATCTGTAAAGACAGAGACTGAAAGAATATAAGCCATGTCAAGTAGCAGTTTCCTGTTATCACACCCAGAGCAAATTAAGCTGCAGGCTGGTCATGGAAATTTCAACCTTTCTTCTTCTTTGTTCCACATGGAACTTCATATTTGGTAACAGAAAGAAGTTCAGCGGCTCTATTTCAACACATGCTAACGAATGATGTTGATCTTGACGATGTTGTATAAAACTATTTCTCGATTCTTTTTTTGCTTTCAGGTGGTGGGCTTGTGAATGCGCAAATGGTCACATTCCACTTGAACAACAAGTGCCCATTCCCAGTGTGGCCTGCAGCTGCTCCTAATGCTGACCATCCTGTGATTGCGGACGGCGGCTTCCTCCTCCTACCGAATCAGACAAGGAGAGTGCACGCGCCTCCGACCTGGAACGGCCGGTTTTGGGGTCGAACAGGTTGCAACTTCTCCACATCCTCCTCGCAATCCGTGGCCTGTCAAACCGGCGACTGCCAAGGGCTTCTCTCTTGCAATGGAAGTATTGGCAAACCTCCTGCAACACTAGTTGAGGTACAATTGAATTATTCATTTTTGTCCCTAAAAAATTATACCTGATTGCATAATAAAATAAAAAATCATTGTTATGGGCAAATATTACAAATTTACAATAGAATGCCACAAAAAATTGAGTACGCATTTTACAGAATTAAAAAGCTCCCGGCGAGGATCGAACTCGCGACCTTTCGCTTACGAAGCGAACGCACTACCACTATGCTACGGAAGCACTTGTGAATTCTACAATAGTGTAAAATATCTGTTTGCATAAAATACATGAAAAATACGCACTTAAATTTTCCATTTAAACTAATTAAGGACGATATAAATGGGCGAGGGACTTGCAGGTTTCACTACAGGAAGACAAGAGCAAACCGAGCTTCTACGACGTCAGCCTGGTGGACGGCTACAATCTTCCCATCTCCATCTCAACGAAGCCGGCCGACCGCAAATGCTGGATCGGAGGGTGCGCGAAGAGCATCAACAGCCTCTGCCCGCAAGAACTACAAGTCCTGGACCGGAGTACCGGCGCCGTCGTCGCATGCAAAAGCGCGTGCCTGGCTTTCGACCTCGACGTGTTCTGCTGCCGGAACGCCTACGGGAAGCCGGAGACATGCATGAGCAGCATGTACTCGACAATGTTTAAGGACGCCTGTCCCAGCTATTTCAGCTACGCTTTTGACTCGCCACCTCCACTTGTCAGCTGCTTCTCCAGGGAGTATGCCATCACCTTCTGCCCCTCAAGATGGGGCACCCATTTGCCTATGTAATCAAGAACAGTTATTGTAATGTTTAAAAAATAAAATGGAGGAAAGAATTGTATATATATTTCAGGCATTTGCATGCACTGGGCATTATTTATGATGGTCAAGAAATGAATATTTTATCACATGGGATATAGTGATGTACCATCTTGTCACATGGAGACTAATGCCACTTACAGTGGATAGCTACCATCTTGTACCGCGACATAAATATAGTGCACTGATCATGAATTGATTTGATGTTTAATTAAGTTTTATATCTGAGGATGAACAGAGGCCGAAATAAATTAAGCAACAGTATGAATCATCTCAAGGGCAATCCATAGGACAACGTACGTGCTTTTATAGCCGTCATTATTTCCACACCTAACTCGATCTCGCTTCCCAACTCCACTTCTCCATTTACACACTTCTTTAAGTAGACGAGATAGTGACGCTCGCTCGATCGGTCTCATCGATCAGCTTCTTGTCATGGCGGCCAACGCGCTTGCAGGGTTGCCCTTCTTCCTGGCCTTGACCTTGGTGGCTGTCGGCTTCCACGGCGCGAGCGGCGACACCTCGAGCGATATCACGGAGTGCGGCAGCCAGTTGATCGGCATGCAGACGTGCCTGGGCTTCGTGCAGGGCGCCGCCAAGGCTCCCACGCCGGACTGCTGCAGCGGGTTGAAGGGAGTGCTCACGAAGAGCCCCAAGTGCCTTTGCATCCTCATCAAGGACCGCGACGACCCGCAGCTCCCCATTAAGATCAACGTCACGCGCGCGCTCGCGCTGCCTGCCGACTGCGGCGCCCCCGCCAACATCTCCGCCTGCCCACGTAAGCGTATACACATGCATCGATGTGTTTGATAAAATGATATTGTATATAATATTAGCTCGTTCAGTAACAGCTCTCCTGCAGTGTAACTTTTAAACTTTCCTTCTTTTGTCTTTTGGGGGCCTCATTTGATTTGAAATGATCGTTTAATTTGCTGGTTGTAGAGATTCTTCATCTGCTGCCTAACTCGAAGGAGGCCCAGATCTTTAAGCAGAGTGGTAGCACATCTCAAGGTTAAGGTTTTAGCCGATTTGATCTTAATTAAAGTTTAAAACTCCTAGCTAATTCCTTATACTGATATATAATTTTCATCTTGACAGCAAAAGGCAACTCCTCGATCTCCAGTGGCGGTTCAGGTGATGCGCAGCGCAGTGGGAGTTCAAAAAATCATTTGGGATTTAGAAGCGAAATTGTTGCGGGTTTTATTTTCTATGTGATGCAGCTTCTACTTTTCACTTGAGGAAATCCAGAATAAGAGCACTCTAGGCTTTCAATATTTACCAATTATGTGTGTGCTGGTTTCATTTCACATGTCCAAAGTTACTCTGTGACAGTCTGTGTGTCTGTCTTCCTTCATTAATTACTTCGAATCTACTGCTCTCTATCAAGTCTCAACTGGGAACCTTATTAATATGTAGAACTAGAAGCTTTGGTTGATCATATATATATAATATTATCCTTATACCTATATCTGTATTTTAATGTTTTTGCTCTCGTCTCCTCCCTACATCTGTTTCTCTTCATTCCTCTTGAATAGAAGCATAGTTCGTTCTTCAAAAAAAAAGAAATATAATATTAAATGTGTCTCAAGAATAATAACTCTAAATATAAGCATTTACTGTTTTGCATTGTGAACCTAAGTGTGGCTTTAATGCAAATTAACAAGACAATATCATAATGTTAATTACCAGAGAATTATTCAGGGATTTATTACAGTATATATAACTGACACATATGCTTACTTTTATATCATTCAATCTGTTGTTTAGCTAATAAGCAACTAATTATTAATTAGTTCATATGCTGATATATATATATATATATATTGTAGAGGATACGTAAAATAAAATTAATTATGATCTTGGAAAAAATTAGATTAATATATTATATGATTACTAAAATTAATTCAACTAAGAAATTTGAAAATAATGAACATGAGAACATGAGAACATGAAAGTGGTGCTCTCAATAGTCTTCCCTAGGACACTGAGGACTGACAAATTGTACATCATCATAATTTCCACAGAAATATTAATTAATATACTTAATAGTTATATATATATCTAGGTTGACATTAAATGTTTGTCATTATTAGGCATTGAATGAAAATAGAAAATATTCAAAGTAAATATAGCTAGCTGAACAAGCTCTAACTTCTAGCCTTCACAAGTGCAATTAATCAGGCCATAAAGTCTTGAAGTTTCTTCGAGTTTCATGAGATTTGAACACAAATTTTATTGAATGCCATATTAGCAAGAAAAAAATATACAAACTACTAACAAGAAAAAGAAATAGACGTGATGATAGATGAATCAACCACATAATTAAGATATGAATTAACCAGACACACGTATATATATAGATACTAATTCCATGTAGACCTTCACACAGAAAAGGTGTCATCATTTTAATGCAATCTTCGTGATGACTAATCAGCCATCTATTACTCTTCACTTCAGCATTATAAGGTTCCTCCTGAACTAGCTGAAAGATGGGTGACTTGGCTTTCCAAAATAGAAATTTTGGTATAAGAATTCTGCTTCATATCCATGCTTTCACTCTTATCATCTTTGTACTGCAGCTGAAGTTCCTGCAATGGTGAACAAAACTAATGTAAAATTAACAGACCAAAAAAAGAAGAAATCGATAAAGCATGCAGGATATAGTAAACTTGCCTTTTTGCTAAGCAATAGTCACAGCTGTTGATGTAGTCAGAACACCTAAGTTCAAATCATTTTGATCTGTCATAGGTTTGAATTTTAATCAGTTAGAATACTTGAATTAATTAGGGCCCAAATGATGCAACAAATGGACAATAAACTTCTGGAGCTGTTCTTGGAGTAGTACTCACTTGTTGGTGATTGGTAAACAAAGAAACATGCACCAATTGCAAAGTAGCAAAGTAGGGGCACAAGTCCTTTCATGTAGTGTGAAGTGCCATCCTGTAAAATGCAATTTACTCCATAATTAGACACTGATTTATTTTATTTTTAAAAAAGAAGTTTCCCTAAATCAAAATTGCATAAATGAATATATATACCTGCAATGTGAAGGCTGTTACTAGTATTGCTAAGATCAATGAGCCAGTTTCTAGCAGTTCAAGATCAAGATCCATCTCTTTTCCCATAATCCAAGCCACAATAGCACTTAATGGAACCTGGACCAAATTAAAACGTCTTAACTAGAGCATCACCGTCACAAAAGGGTTGGGGTTAATTTGTTTCAAGATCTTGATTACTTACCACAAACATGGAGATCTGTGTTGCTGATCCAAGGGAAACACCAAGAGTGATATCCTGCGAAAATTTTGGCAAACTATTCATATAGCTCAATGGAACAAGATAACAATCAATCGGTACCTTATTGATTACTGGGACTTACAAGCTTGTTCTTGAAAGAAAAAATGATAGCACCAGCATGCTCTGCTGCATTGCCAACTATTGGAAGCAAGATCATGCTAATAAAGCTCACAGGAATTCCCCAAGACTCCGAAGCATCCTAATTATAAATGAGAGACAACATGATCAACCATATGTTTAAGATTAATTCAGTTATATATAGGTAGAATTAATTAATTAAAGAGTACCTCAATGGTGCCAACAACAAACTCAGAGAGTACTGCAACCACTATTGTCATCCCCAGCAACCAAAGCAGTGCACTTGGGAGTGTAATGACTGCCTCATCTTCAGAAACCACATCATCGTCATCATCATCTTCTTCCTCCTGAATTCATTCAAAGAGAAGATATATATCAATGTCTGATTTAGGCCTTATAGATGTATATCTAATTCATGTATAGTTAAAATGTTCATATCTTCACCTCTTGTGCCTCAAAAAATTGGCGATGAGTCTTAAGCTGGAAGAACAGGTAAGCGGCATAAGCTAGGAGCATGATGACGCTGCAAGCTCTCGATAAACTCAATCCCGGAGTTGCATCCGCTGTGCTCTCTGCAGTGTTCATGGCGCGCTTGATGGTTAACACCAATATGTGGCAAAAAGCACCGAGCAGCAGAAGACCAGTGTTGACATCAGATTGCTTCTGCAACATGTAAATTGTGGTGAGAATTAAACCGAAGAAGAGGTAGCAACAAGAAGCGGAATTGATGAAGGGTCGAAAATTACTCGGTCGAAGAGTTGCTCTTTGTTGAGGTTGGCGATGCCACCAAAGAAGAGGGAGCTCCCAAGGACAAGCAGCAGATTGGAGAGGATAGACCCAACCAATGAGCACTTCACCACGTCGATCTTTCCTTGGTGCAGTGCAAACAAGGCGATGATCAACTCTGTGGCGTTGCCGCAGGTTGCATTCAGGAGACCGCCGACTGCAGCACAACACCAATTGTCATGTTGACGCAAATCGTCAAACACTTGATGTGCATTCAGGAGTGAACTTACCAGTTGGACCAGTGTAAAATGCGATTTGCCTGCGACGAAAAAGCCCAGATTATGAGAAAGAAAGTAGAAGAAGAAGAAGATATTATTTAAGTAGTAATGCATGAGCGATGAGAGAAGAACTCACTCCGTGAGAAAGCTCACACGTTCTGCAAGAGGAATGAGACCGAGCAAACTCAAAGCAAACAACCACGGCTGTTCCATAATTTGAAAAGAATCGTATAAATTACCATTGGAGAATTATTCTTCGAAGGCTACGTGAAAATTAAGCTATATGTATATCTTAAAAAGTAACTAAGCACAGCGATCAGAGTTATTTATTATCTCATGCAGCCAATGCAAGTAATTAATGTAATGAATGTTGATTAATTACACGTCCAAAATGGATGTAGTTGGCGGCGACGGCGAGGGGGACGGCGGGGAAGAGGACGAAGAGCTTGGTTCCGAGGAAGACCTCCTGCAGATTGAGGAGGACGATACGGAGGAGGTCGCAGCGGACCTTCGACACCAGCGACAGGTCCGACTTCTTCCGCAGCGAGGAAGACGACATGTTGTGGGCGGTGCGGCCGTGGTGGTGCTGCACGTCCTTGCTGGCGCCGCCTTTGAGCTTGCCGGCCTCGAGGCTTCTCGCCGCTTCGTACCCCGTTGACGCCATGAGATCAAGCAGCTAATTGATTCCAACTTGCACTTGTCATGCGCGCGCGCACTCTCAGCTTGAGTGTTTCTGCTGCTTCAGTGAATCAGTGTGTATTCTTTATATAGAAAGAATTTATTGGAAGAACAAATTATAGAAAATAATAAGACAAATGTCAGGTTCCAGGAAACTTCGTGGGAATGGTACGTATCATCATGAATGAAATCAGACAAAAAAAGAGAGTAACTATATATAAAGCAAGTTGTAGCAATATTGTCTGTATATGTGTACGTATATAGATATTATTATATGGAAGGACAGGAGAATTTATGCTAAAAAGAAATTAGCTCGATCGTTAGAAAATATTATGGTAATATATGGCGAGGTTTTTGACACATGCATGCTTGAGAATCTTGAGCTTAATTGGTATAATTAACTTGATGTCTACATATTTCTAACTAACGTTTATAATTAAGGTAGATGTTTGTTGCATGAAGGCGAGGGAAGGCCTTCAATTCCTTACATTAATGTGTGCATGGCTCCCTTCAGATAAGGATTTATACGGCTCAAAGTCATATCAATTAATCAACGCAACTAATTATTGCAACTTCCAATTAATTATAAGAATAAATAAGGATAATTAAATCAGCTAGCTAATATATATATATATATATATATATATATATATATAGACAACTATTATATATAGTTAATATTATTAAGGGAAAACTACACTAATCAGCTAGCCTTTTGGATACTTCCTTTTCTATATTCAAAGTGCCCAATTGGGTATAACTACGTACCCAAATTGACAATATATAAGAGGTGAAATTAACTTCTTGTGCAGTGGCGGCAAAAGACTATATATACGTTGGCTCGACAATTTTGGTGCACTGTGACAATATATGGCACTAGCCTCATTCATGAGGGGGCAGGGATACTCTAGATCGATGATGGTGGTAGTGTCTATAAACCAACAAAGGCTAGCTCTGGATGGAAATAGTTAGCTTCAAATTATATGTATTTCTCACGAAATGATTGGTTTGATATGCAAAATACTTTTATGTCATGTTTATTTTGGAGGATATAATTTAGATAAGATAATATTTAAAACGAATAAGAATAAGATAGAAATTCAATTTTTTTTAAAAAAATTCTATCCTATATTTGTTTTGACCTATGATAAAAAATATGGATAAGATTTAAAATTCATATCTTGTGATTTGAGCCCTAAACTCATCCCCTCTTTAGGATTTCTAAATCAGGCTAGTAGTGGATTTGGGCCAAAATAAATTCACTCAATTTTCGGCACAATTCTTATTCATTGCTGTAGCAAATAGTGGATTGAATTTTAAAATTCAATCCACCTCCATAATTCGGCAAAGCAAACGAGACCTTACTTATTTATTGTGTGAAAAATCTACTAAACCATGAGCTTTTATTATATCATTATGGAGGTCAAGTTTGAAAAGGAAAAATTAATTAGCTTCTAGAACTAGATGTGGTATAAGAATTCTAAACTCTCAACGGTGTTTCCTCACATGCATAAAGCGAGCAGACACCGTAAAATTATGGTGTTGAAAGTCTACGACATAGCTCGACAACAATAGAGTTTTACTTGGTGGAGGGCAGTGAATTCTACCATTGTGGATGTGTTGGCTAGATTTTTGGGTTATAAATTAATTACGCAGATACGTCTCGATGGCATTGGAACAATGGGTCTTGCACATCCGGAGCTGCATCGATGTATAGAGTAATATATATATAAGGATTGTGGGGTTAAGAATGATTAGTTTAAAATTTGGATGTTAAACCCGAAATTATTTCTATGTTAGGGACTGAATTGTAAATACTTCTCTTGAGGGGGAATTTTTTACAAAAGGTTAATCCATTATATTAAGCCCTAATCCCCTCTCTATTGGTTGTTGGCAACAGCTGATGAGCACAAGATCGACTAGTGATCGGAGTGACATGCAGTAGTGAGAGGACTGAAAAGCGTCAAACTAGTAGGAATCTAATTACATCTCTCACTTCTTTTCGTTCATTTTCTCATTCGCTCAATCATCGGCGACGACAGGGAATGGAGGAGGAGGGATCGATGGAGCCAGCCGTGGAGGCGATCACGGCGGCCGCACCACCGACAGCCAAGCCACATGATCCAAGATACTACCTGTGGCAAGGCAAACACAGCCTACCTGATGAGGGGCCGGTGTCCCGCTAGCGTCGGAGGTCGTAGGAGAGGGTGGCAGAGCCGGTGGCCTGTGGGACCACCCAAAATGGATCCAAGGGGTATTAGAAGAGGCATGAGGAAGATGGGGAGAGAAGAGACGAGTGCTATTTTTTATTTTAGAAATTGATTAATAATTAGGTCTCACGCCCCAACATCAGGGTCACGTGACCGGCCAGAGTATACGTGTCTATACCCCGCAACCTAAATCATGCACATGCCAACTCATGAGAATAAACAATAGCGGAAAGAAATAACAAGTTTTTATTTTAACTAGAAGTCAAACCCGAGTTCATCAAAAACAAGTTTTCGCAGAAAAAGAAATGCGAAAATAATAAAACAAGTCCAATAGACCAAATACAATGAAGTCTGAATAAAATGACATAAATGCCCTCAAGGGCTACAACTCCAAAACTAACAAAAGTGCATGACACACTACCAAAAGACTTGACTAAGATCCTAACTAGGACTGCTATGAGATCATGTATCTCCTCTGCCCTCCAGCTGCGCCAAGTGCTCCGGCCCACCTCATCAGTTAGGCTCTGCAAAATAAAACAACGACAGCGGGTGAGTTCAAAGAACTCAGTGAGTGGTTCTACCAACCCCCACAATAAAATAACACAGAGATAAACAATAGCATAACATCGAACTCTACAAGAATAAGGTCACGAAAGTATGACTAGCTATCAGGCCATCTGGCCACTACTTGCCCGAAGGCAGCCAACACCTATACGGTGAAGAACAACATGCCTAAGCCTATCATACCCTAAGGCAACAACACATACTAGGATAATCGGGAAGACCCTCCGAACTTATCCTAGTATACAGAAACTCGGGAGCAATCGGGAAAGACCCTCCGAACTTGCTCGAGGAGATGCATAGGGACAATCAGGATTTGCCCATCCGAACTTGCCCCTTTAAGATATCATAGGAGTAATTGGGTAGGCCCTTCAAACTTATTCCTCTAAGATATCCCAGGAATAATCGGGTAGGCTCTCCGAACTTATCCCACGAGGCCAAATCAGAACAATCGGGAAAGACCCTCCGAACTTGTTCGGCAAGTTGGGAATTAGCCATCCAATCTTCCAGGCTTAGCCCGCAATTCAGCTCCTCTACGAGCCTCTCCGCCATTCATAAATATATGACACATCATGACCTAAGTCACGACTCTCCTACGGTGTCTTAGGGGTGATCATATTGGAAAGTGTCTCAACACTCCAAAATCCGACCCCAACTCCTAGACCCGTAATGTCATAAACTCATGTGATTTTATTTCATGCATAAACTTCTCATGTTGGTTCATAACAGATTATTCTGACTTCTTTCCTAATTTTAATTATATAATTAAAATTTAGTTCACCACAATTAGGGTTTTATTTTAGCTTATTGTTCTGCCCAAAACCGCTGGCTTGGAGAGAGGAAGAGAGAGGGGTTGGCGGCTTTTAGTCGGCTCCTCTTGGCTAGGCTCCAAAGGAAAGGAAGAAGGAAGGAAGAAGAGGGAAGGCTCGGCGGCTGGCTGGCTTGAGGGCGACTGGCGGCTTGTGAGAGAGAGAGAGAGAAAGAGAGAGAGGAAGGGGGCGGCTAGCGCCTTTCTCCTCTTGCTTGTGTGGCTCCAAATAAGGAGCCACAAACCAAGGGGAGGGGATTTTATATTCCCTCATCAATCCTAACTCAACTAGCCACTTATCAAAACCCACATCCGCCTCAGGCCGAACCCGAACCCGAACCCGTTATCTTAAATTAACTCATTCTAATCTCATGATGAACCGTACACAACCACATATGCACATCCACATAAGCTAAATAATTAAATAATTAGGCATACACAACATTAAATTGAATAAATTTAACTACTTAAGCCTAATTCACATATTTCATATCCTACTTACCCGAGCACACAAGTTCGCACCAGACCATGAGTCGACTTGGCTCGACCTCGAACTAGTCCGTTAGGCTAGCAAACACAAACATAAGAGAAAAAATAAAATTAAAATATCTAGGATATTACATTAGGAGAACTATATTATTGAAAATATATTGTTTTATAGGAATTGTGGTGTTGTTTATGGAATCGGCTTCTCTAAACTTTAAGTTACAAATAAATTATGTGGGGCACTTAGAGACATCAGTTGAAGTTGAGGTGAATATCAAACTTGTAAGTTTTTACGTGCTGAACGCGATGATGGTATCATATTTTAGATCTAAGGTCCATTAATGGTAGATCTTTTATATATGTTAGTATTATACGATAATTAAAAATTATTAATTTAATTAGGTAAATATTTAAATAATATAAAATAATAGTGTATTGGATTAAATTAGAGGTGTGCTTGAGTACTTGGTAAACCCGAAATCGTTTGGAACATACCTAATTGGGTGGGTTTCAGGTAAACTCGAATTAAATTCGGGTAGGATCTGGAATAAAAATTAAGGAACCGGTTAAAATCATTTCTGGATCCAACACATCTGGTTCCTAGAATCGAAATCGATGCTTAGAACCTGTACCATCAAACTTGTAAATTTAAATGAACAGATTCCAACAGGCTTGAGGTGCCACTCTCGAGGTGCGGGAGTGCGGCAGAAATCTAACTGTCCACTATGCTCTCAATTGGGTCGTGTGTTTGCATTAGGTGATAGGTGCGCGCAGATCACCTTTGTTGACATACTAATTTTTTATTGGAGTACATATGTTTACTTTGGGAAGTTGTAGATTGTTGCATGTAGTGTCACCATAGCATAATGGTTATCTATTGTCATTTGCATATTGAAACTCTTATTTATCAGTCTTCTACTGACGTTATTATGTTTGCCTCAGATCCACATGTATGATGGTGGTATGAAGTCGGATAGCTGGAGTCCATAAGGAGGAGGATATGTCGTGGCATGTTGTTATCTTTCTTTAGTTTGTCTTTTGACTTATTGTTAGATTTGGTTGTTGAACCTTTACCTTTGAGTACACTTGTTACCTTGTTTAGTCATTTGATTATTCTGTTAGCTTTATCACTTGGGAATTATTATATTTTTCGCTGCAAAGTTATTTCTAACAACTTTGGTATGTTTGGTTAGTTTGTTGTCTGTTGCGCTTTTCTAGAGGATGCTCCTTATCTGAGGATAAACCTAGTTAGGCGACGGGCGTAACGTTGAAAGTGTAAATACCCCCTTAAGATGAAAGTGCACATGTGGATTATCCTTTAAAAATGATGCAAACAAAGGATATGATACATAAATATGGAAGCTAGTTGGATCATCATCATATCTTAATTATGTTATCAAAAACCAAAAAACTGGTGAGCATTTTTTTTTGGGTTTGTCCCATTACTTACGGTGATTGGTGCACTTTCACTCATCACAACAGTCAAAAGCTCAATTAGTACCTCGTTCTGAGCTAGAAATAACAAAGTAGGGGAAAACATGATGAATTAATTATATCTATAATATGGTGCTAGAATTTGTGGCAAATCATCTAAACAACTACATTTCAAGGAAATGTCATTGGATCTCGATAAGTAACACCATGAGGTCTTTATACATGTTTTGGTTTAGTCTACAATAGAATCTTTTTAGCCATGTTGTAAGATAGCGTTTGGTTTGATGAAATAGATTAGGAATATAATATTATTCTTTATGCCTCACTTATTTTCTTGTTTGGTTGCAATTTATTGACAAAGAATAGATGAGTAATAAGAAATAGATAAAGAATATTATTTTTTATTAATGAGAAATGATATTTTTTATTTCAACTCATGGAATAGTATTTTCTATCTATTCCTTATGATATTTTTCTATATTATCATTCAGTATTTATAATGTTACATAAGAATACAAAAATTAAATTGTTAAATTAGTTTTAATAATTGCATATTTTAAATAGATACTTATTATTTTTATTAGTAAATATTAATTTAAATAATTATTTTTGAATATTCATTTTTTTATGAAAATAAAATAAATAATAGTTTTTATTATTTTTAATTAATTAAATTATTTTACATTAATATATATTTCTATTATGTCGTTGTTAATTAAAATAAATTATAATATAATGTATTATATTTTTTATAAATATTTTAGTTATTTTCCTATGCTGTCATTTAATATTTATAATATTACATAAAAATATAAAAATTAAATTGTTAATTAATTTTAATAATTGCATATCTTAAATAGACCATTATTATATTACTATTAAATAATATTTTAATAATTATTTTTATGAAAATAAAATAAATAATAGTTTTTATTATTTTGCATTAATTCATACTTTTATTATGTTGTTATTAATTATAATATAATTTATTATATTTTTAGAATGGTATTTTAGTTATTTTTTCCCAATTCATTGTTTGTTCCTTATGCTAAGCAAACGAAGTAATACTATTACTTGTCTATTTCGTGTGTCAACCAAATAAAGTAATATTATTATTCATTGTCTATTTCATTCATTATCTATTGATATTAATTGTCTATTCCTATTCCTTGTGATTTCATTTTATCCAACCAAACGCTACCTAATATTCTCTCCCTAGTATGGGATGGTGTCTCTTTCTTATTTGCTTGATTGCATCAGGAGCTCAGGTAACATCGTCATCTTTGCATTTCAAGCCATTTGAAATACAATATGCGATTGTTATATTTTGAAAAAAGGGGGGCTTGTTGCAATATTAGAGGTTGTGATGGGTTATTTGCAAAATAACCTTCCCCATCGCCATGGAACTGGCTCTTATACGAGCCAGCTCCGTCAGTATGGGAAATGAAGCAGAGGAGAGGAAGGGTTTGTGATAACGAGGAGAGGAGTCGGAGCTCGCCAGAGATGGTCGTCATCGCCACTGAATCCAGGATTGAGGTAGGATTCTCATCTTCCTCTTCCCTTGTTTACATTGTTTTCCGACGCGTTCATCGACCGGAGGAAGAGATGGGAGATGGCGGGAGGTCGTGCGAATCACGACGTGAGGCCGCTGCGAGGCAGCGATGGGGCTGCTGCGCGCAGCACACTACTGTCGAGCCTCTTAGCGCTGTTAAGATAAATTATTTGGACAACTCAGAGTCGTCGAGATGGAGACATTGTAAATATCAAAGTTGTATGTATTCACGTGTTGAACATGATAGTAATGTGGGATTGTAGATCAGAGATCGTTTGGTATCACTTTCATATTTTCCAATATTATACAATAATTAGACAATTATTAATTTAATTTGATAAGTAATTAAATAATGTAAAAAATATTAGATTAAATTTAATGATGACTTGGGATATAAATTTTCAGTTTGAGCTTGCGGATTGATTCCATTTTAGTCGATGAATTATCGTTTGGTAAAATTATGAATTTACCCTTTTAGTTCTATTGGATTCCTGTTGCATATGATTATTGAGCATGTTATATAGTTAGACTTGTGATCAATTGATATTGTTTGATAAATTGCATGATTATGATGTTTATTATCTTATTGGTATTATTGTTCATCATATTGTTTTGAATAGATCATAGGTGCACATCTAGATATGATGATGCATGAGTTAGATATTAGCTTCAGCCCAAATTATTGGAGGCTTCTTCGGCTTGTATTATGATTATTGGGTTCGTTAAATACATGTATACATATTGGAGGGTTCGACATGTTGATATTATTATTGGGCCAATTAAGTAAATACATGTACGTGTTTTCACTAGTGGTTATTTGGATACACTCGCGTGCGAGTGTGGGGGCGTCGGACACGGCGCTCATGGGCTACTCTTTTAGGGTAGTAGTACCTCTTGTTGGAGTGAGCTTGAGGTGCCACTCTCGAGGTGCGAGAGTTTGAAGAAACCCATTGTTCTATTACGCTCTCGATCGATTGAGTCTACTATTTATGTACAGATAGGGATGTATTATTCATCTTTTGTTGTTATTCATAACATAATTGTATTACTTATATTTTATTGGGCATATTAAGAAATCACACTCTATTAATTTTTCGCTGATTTTATTATTATTTTGCTTCATGTCCGCAAGTATGATAGCTAAATGGAGTCATTGATAGTTAGAGTTTTGAGGAGAAGATTTTGTGACCCATTAATATGTTTGTTGTCGTAATTTTAATTTTGTGCATCATCTTATTGTTTTGATATATCATGCATGATAATTTACTATATAGTTTTTGATGTTAATAGCGTATGTATACGTGTTTAATTTGAGCTTTCCATCTTGGGTATTATTCTGTGGTTACTGTTTTGATCAATTTCCTAATATTTGAATGTGTTAGTATATTTATTGGTATTTTTTTAATCGATGTCTCTTATTTATACAAAGACGGCTGCTCTTAAACTTCTCCTGGGCTTTTGTTCTTATCTATTTAATTATAGGTTGTCGTGATCTGTTCAAACATTTTTAGAATTTTGATTTAGTGTTTCAATTAATTAATGCTTTGTTTGGCAGAAGTACTCTTATATGTTTGGTTCATATATATAATATATGTTATGTAAAATTATGGATAAGGACATATTTAAATTAAAATTTAAAAGCAACTAAAGTTATCTATCTTTGCATTAAAAATTTGTAATATTTAAGCATATATTTTTAATAATATTATTTATATATAAAATCTAAATAGCTAGACAATAATGATGATGATAAAGTATTAACATATGAATTAAGTTTTTTCAATTTATTTGTGATTTTCTAAAAGTAATTTTTTAAAACACTATAATACAACCGACCTACATAGACATATAATTAGAGATAAATTAAATTTTTATTTTTAAATCTTTACATATAGAGACTAATATACACAAAATTTATCTCTAATTAGTTTCTAAAAATAATTTTAGAGTCATATCAATTAAGTGACTCTGTTATTGTTATTTCTATAGCTCAGAATCAAATGAATTAAATGACTCTGTTGTTGTTGTTTCTATAGATCTTTAGACACTAATTAGTTGTATCTATTAGTCTCCAAATGTGAAGATTTAAAAATAAAAATATAATTTGTCTCTAATTTTATATTTCTATATGTCAATTGTGTTGTAGTGAAATGTGGCCCCAAATGTTAATTTAATTTAGTTTTAATTGATCTCTTAAATTTAATTTGATTTCATTGGTATAAAAAAGTTAATTTGACGTTGAAAATTATATATATATAAATTTGTTTAATATATCTCAATTTAATTGAACTCATGTTTTGAAAAAATTAATTAGGTTAATCTTCAAGATTTTTCGCATTGACTATATATATATATATATATATATATTTTGAGGAAAAAAATATTTGAACAGTAGGGTTTATAGAGCTGTTGCATGAAGGTAAATGGCAGTAAATAAATTATTTTTACTCTACCAAATATCATCTCAATTACTAATAGCTAAATGAAATCATTACAATTTCTTGTTCAAAAACAATAAATAATTAAACCATATATGACTTGAACGGACCTAATTAATTAGATTAAAAAAACTACATTTTTTTTTATATTCATATGCTTGCTAATTAAAAGTAATTTGAGGAACATTAAGTAGAAGGGGATATGTATGAATAGATCTGCTATATACTTGTCTAATTATTTTTAATATCAAAACAACAATATTCATTTAAATTGTAATTCTCTTAATTAGCATTTGATTAGGAAAAATGACGCTGCTCCTCCCTCTTCCATCCCCTCCTTCTCGCCTCTTGTCTGCTACTTCTTTTGACCTTATCATCACCCCCTCTTCCTCTCCCCCTCCCATCGCGCCTGGCGAGTGGGTGACGGTGCATCGACGCCGGCGAATCTCTCGCGTGTCTTTTCCCGCTGTCCCAAAGTCGTCCTCTGCCTCCTGGATTGGCTCGGGTCGTTTGTTCGCCGCCATTCTTAATACGGGCCGCCCTCCACCCTCTTCCTCCATTGTTTCTCCCTCTTCCCACTCCTCCCATGTTCCCTCGCTTAGGACTTCCGTCATCATTTCCTCGCTTTGCTCTAAGGGGCAATGCTTTCGTTGCTTGGCTTTGGGGCACTTGGCCCGCACTTGTCCAGGTCAAACTCTATGTTTCACTTGCAATAGGTCGGGCCACATGCGTGCAAGATGCCCCTCTTTTATTCACTCCTCTCATAATCTTTCTTCTCGCCCTCTCCATCTTCCACAGCACACTTCTCCCTCTGCCACCTCTGTTCCTTCCTTCTTGTCTCCCCCCTCCACTTCTCCCTCTCCGACCGTCGTCATGCAGCCTCATAGGGATCCTCGTCCCTCTCTTCGCCATTTCCCCACCCTCAGTGGGTTCTGCACTGCCGGTTCGACATCCTCTTGTTGCTCCAGCACTTCTCCTACCTCCCACCCAGAAGCTTACTGCCTGACGACCATCACTGCATTCCTCCCGAATGCTGCTCCTACTACTACGTGGGCTTCCTATCTTGAAGAGCGTTGCGTCGTGGTGTCGGTGCATGGGCAGACGCATCAAGACATCGATGTCGCTTCTTTTCTCGCTCGCCGTTTTGATTCCCATCGACTCCCTCCGGGCAACTGGCGTCAACGTAAACTGCCCCAAGGGAGTTTTCTTATCACTACTCCGGCCGACGAATCTCCAGGTGTCTCAGACACCAAACGACGCCTACTGCGGAAAGAACAACTCCGTTGGAACCATCTCCGCCGTTTCTTCTCTGATTGGACTATGGAAGAGGCTTTCTCTGGCGCCCCCTCCCCTATCTTCAAGGTTGGAGTTGAATTTAGGGGTCTTCCGTACGTGTTTTGGAACCTGGAATCCATCATGGCGTTGGTCAGCCCATTTGCTCCTTTTGAAGTGTTGAATGAACAATCTCTCAAATGGGATGAGCTCTCAGCTTGCAGAGTACTCATTCGGGTCCCTTCCCTCAATTCCATCCCTTCCACTATCCACGATGTCGCTGAGGATGTCAAGTTCCCTATCGAGGTGGTCATTGTTTGGCATGAGCGGCGTTACAATCCTTCTAAGGATGGGCTCGATCCAGACCGCCGCCCCGATGACGATGTTAACGATAGGGATAATGAGGTTGATCAGGACTCTCGACCTATAGAGGATTTCTTGCTGACGGAACTTGCACTTGGTTCCTCGCCTTCTGTTGCTCCCGTCGCTTCTCGATCTCCCCATGGTGGTGCTCCTTCGCAAGATGTTCCTCCGAGTTTCTCACCCTCCCCAGCGCCTGTCGATCGGACGCTCGACTCCGGTTCGCCTCCCATGGATGTTCAACCTCGATCAGTACCTTTTTCCTCGTCGCCTTGCCTTCACGCCGGCGGCCATCCTCTCATTTCCTCCTTGGAATCACTAGCGATCCTCTTTGCTGGTCAAGCTCCTGTGCCGTCGTTTGTCCCACTGACTGCTGGCTCTGTCACCGCTGTCACATACTTCCAGCCTGTTGTTGCCGCTCGCTCTAACTTTTGAACGCGGTTGGCTATCGGAGGCTTCTCTCTTCTGGCTTCCTTTGGGTGGAATGGGAAACTTTTTTTGGTATGCGGAAAGAAGGATCGAGAGCTGCCATTTTCGCCTCCTCTCTTGGAGTATTTGAATTCTTCTTTGGATGTTTCTTTAGACGGTTGGACTTTATTGGGCGCCACGTGGATGGTGGATCAAACTACTGCCGTCTTGGCTTTCGTTCCTCCGACATTATTGGATTTTTCAATGGATCTGAATCTGTTTCCTCGAGTGCTATCTAGTCCTTTGATTCTGCCCTGATCCGTCTTTCACTACTGGAATAATGGGCATCAGCAACGGCTCTAACCGTTGCTGAGCTATTGCTGAAAACCATCAGCAACGGTGTGCAACGGCTCCGCCCGTTGCAACGGAACCGTGGCAGAAAAATGCGTTGCTGATAATTTAGTAATGGATCAGCAATGGCCGCTTGGGCCGTTGCTAATAATACTATCAGCAACGGTTTTACCACGGACCCGATTCCGTTGCTGATAACAATTATTAGCAACGGCCCGCGTGTCCTTAGCAACGCCGTTAGTGAAAGACCGTTGCTAAACCATTGCTGTAGGTCGTGGGAAAGCCGTTGCTGATTACTAGATACTGATACCGAAAAAACTTTAAAATTCCAAATTTCCATTAATACATTGATACATTATCTGATACAGAACTCACACACCCATACACCCATACACACATCCATTCACACATCACAAATACACCCAGATAATATCAAAATAATTATACTTATATTTATAATTATCCACAATCGTATAAAAACTATTCAAATGCAAAATTGAAGTATCAATATCCAAACAAAACAAATTAAACAAGTATAGTATCTAAGTAACAAAGTCAATATATAAAAAAACAATAAATCTCACGATGACGATGGAGGATGGTCTGGATCATGTGGCGGAGTCTGGAGTGCCTGGGTGTACACCGGCGTGGACTGACTCGAGGACGATGGATCCGGGATGATGCTGCTCCGGGATGACCTGACAAGTTGCGTAGCATAACTTGCATATCCGCCATCATCTGACTCTGACTCTCCATCAACTCAGTCTGACGTGCGACCGTCTCCTCCAGTGTCCTTATCCTGCTACTATGATCATCTCTGGACCTGTAGGTCGACGGCCGTTCACCAGCATGCGGAGGGGTCGGTGCCCCAAGTGGCCCTAGCACGGCTCGCGCATGACCACTATCTGCAAAACCATACACGCGGCCGTGGTTCCAGCCACCCGCAGCATCGACTCACGCTGCTGCGTCAAAGTCCTCGAGGGTGCCTCCGCGCTGTATCACCGTTTAACTGTAGGTCTCCTACTCGAGTTTAATTTTATGTTTAATATTTTTCATAAAACTTAAATTATAAATATATAATAAATAATTTAAACAAATATACTTACCATAATAAATGCAACGCGGTTGTCAACGTACTCCCCCGTCCCATGCACTCGACGGTGTGTCCGCTCAAACACCGCCATCGGGGAGGGTCGCAGGACAGTCCTGTCGTCCAACACTGTCCTCTATATTTACAAAACATATACATTAATTAGTACACAGAGTAACAAATAAAATATAAAATTAAAATTAAGGTATACTTACCATACGGTTCGCGTGCACAGCAAATGCAACAAAGCCGCCAGTGTGACGCGCTCCTCCCCCCGACATGCGATTTCTAGCCGCAGTCCTAGAAACCTCCTGCCATCGATCCGTCGACCACATCCCCACGAGCTGGTCCCATATATCGAACATAATCCAATCGGGGCCGTATCCCCGAGTCTCCGCGATGTTAGTGGTCCAAGCTCAGGCCATCGCCTGGGACCACCGATTGTATATAAGGAAACCCTAGGATATTGATTGTGTAATGTGTTTGAGATGGTCCACCGAGGAGCGTGGAGGTCGAGAATGACCTATGCTCAACTCGGCCAATATTGGGTCTTGAGGTGCGCCAGCGGGCCGTTAGGTGCCGGACCCCAGTTGGGTGGGACTAGCTATCCTTACCTCAGACGGTGTCCGAAGACTAGTGGACCATCCTAGTCGACGGCCCGGGATTATTTGCTTACATCTTGAGATGAGGTGGCCGATGGCCAGTATGATACTACCTGATATGGTAGGGACGGCTGTAGCCGAGATATTATTTCATAAATAGGCCCAAGGGCTGGATGCCGGAGGCTTGATAAGCCGAGATGACAGGTTATCATATTTAGTTTGTACAGATGGACCCGTTGGAGGTCAGTAATCGCATTAGAAGCAAATTTTACCTCCTTGTATATTCATTTTGTTGTCTTATATGATATATATGTATGATTGAGGCTTATGTGGAGGTTTACTAGAGCTACTCACTGAGTCCCAAGTGGACTCACAGTTTATTCTTTATTTTTCCAGAGCATGATCAATGACTTGGCTTGTCGACATGGTGCAGCTGGTGGGCAGGAGGTGGTGTCATATCTCGTAGCGGCGTCCATGAGTCTTAGACCAGTGTCTAGTAGTGTTTGTTTTGTTTCTGCACTGACAGTTGTATTTGAAAAAGAGTTGTAAAACTTGTTTCTTGAACGTTTAGTTATTTTGATGTGGGTGTTCTTACTTGTTTTGGAAAACATAAAAATTGTGATTTTGAAAACTTTTAATAAAGTGTGTTGAGATTTCTATTATTCGATATGTCTTGGTTTTCTTGTGTCAGTGTAGACCGTAGGCTACAGGGCAGGATGTAGGCCCTGGCCGGTCACACTGCCCTCAGTTGGGGTGTGACAATTATATATAAGTTTGACAAAATTTTGACCTCTTGGCATGGGTCTCGGCTCTCTCGCGCTGCCAGAATTACACTAATCAACAGTGTTCTTTCTAGCCAAGCGGCTTACTTCTTCTCCATCTTTAGAGTCCCCCTTTGGGTCATCAAGCTTCTGGATAAGCGTAGGAAAGTCTTTTTATGGACCGGTTGTAGAGTAAATAGTCTACAAGGAAAATACCTTGTCAATTGGAGTAAGGTCACTTCTCCTAAATCTGAAGGTGGCCTCGGATTGCTTAACCTTCAACTTCATAACCGTGCTCGACTAGGTAATTGGATCTAGAAATTCTCAACTAACTGTGATTGGGGATGGAAGAACAACACCCATCATTTTCATCACTCTGTAGCCACTCTCATGGAATCTAAAAATTATGCCTTATCTCCAATCTGGAGAGACATCTTCAAGGACAAGGAGCTTCTCAGAATTTCACTTACATACCAAGTTGGGATTGGTTCTTCGACTCGGTTTTAGCTTGATCCTTGGGTCCAAGGTAACAAACTGAGTTCTCTATTTTCAAATCTTTTTGCTGAGGCATCATCTCCGAATTGCACTGTTTGTGACGCTAGAGCTACCAACGAGTTTGGTAATGTTTTGGGATGGAACCTTGGGTTTAATTCTTTGGTTTCCCTCGACTTTATCAATTGTCTTTTATGTTCCATTGACCCCTTCCTCTTTACTCAAGGGAAGGATCTAATTCAGTGGAAATGGACTACTAATAGTAATTTTTCTACAAATTCACTCTATAAATTGCTAAACTTTGGAGGTGTCTCTGATCCCTTTGCAAAATTTATCTGGCATAAGTCTTGTCCAGAAGGTGTTTCAGTTATGAACTGGCTTGCTATCAATCGGAGGCTTCTTACTAAAGACCGCATTCTTGCTTGAGGGCTTCCAGTTGATCCTCAATGTTTATTCTGTAAATCTGCCAATGAGACTCATCAATACCTTTTTGTGGAATGCCAGTATACAACTCAAGGCTGGGCTTTTCTACTAGACCCGGCTAATCTTCCCTTCTTCTCTTTGAATGATCGTCCATGGCTCGAGACGACTTCCATTAGTTCTTCGAAACTTAGACACTATTGTCTCATTATGATTTGGCGATGGAAATTATGGCACGAACAAAATCTTCGTTGTTTTGAAGCCGTTGAAAAATCTTTTATTGAGCTCACCTTTGAAGGGTTGCATTTTGATAGCTCGTGTGCTGTTTAAGCTCTTTTCTTTCTTTGTTCTTATCTTTTTTGGTAATTACCTAAATATATCCTAAACTTTACACTTTATCTCATTTGTAGTCAATTCTAAAATATTACCAAATTGTATCCCGAATTTTGACATTTGTCTCAATTACATCCTCTCGTCAACTCTCCATCAGCAACACCGTTAAGGGGATGATGTGGCGCTATGATGTGGATTAAAATAATATTTTTTTATTTTAAAAAATATAAAAATAATAATATAAAATAATATTTTATATTTTATATTAAAAAATTACTACATGTTCACTCCCCACATGGCTCAGAGTGATTCTTTAAAATAAAAGAAAATATTATTTTATATTATTTAATATAAATTAAAGTGATTTTTTATATTTTTAAAATAAATAATATTATTTTAATCCACATCAGAGTGCCACATCATTGCCTTAACGGTGCTGCTGACGGAGAGTTGACGGGAGGATGTAATTGAGGCAAATGTTAAAATTCGGGATATAATTTGGTAATATTTTAGAATTGGTCACGAATGAGATAAAATGCACAGTTCAGAATATATTTAGGTAATTATTTTTACTTTTTCTTTTACCCCTCTTCCCCCAACTTAAACTATCAAATCTTATGATTAATACAAGCATTCCTTATTAAAAAAAAAATAGCATTTGATTGGATGGAATTAATGATGAATGAAATATTATTCCTTATGATCTCATTTATCCTCTTATTTGATTGCAACTTATTGATAATAAATACTATTCTTCACTTCAACCCAAGAAATAACATTCTCTATTTATTCATTATGATATTTTCTTATATTGTCCTTCAATATCTATAATATTATATAAGAATATAAAAATTAAATTATTAAATTAATTTTAATAATTACATATCTTAAATAGATAATTATTAAATAATTATTAAATATTACTTTTTGAAGATTCAATTTTTTAGGAAAATAAAATAAATAATAGTTTTTATTATTTTAAATTAATAAGTTATTTTATCTTAATCCATATTTTTATTATATTGTTATTAATTAAAATAAAATATAATTAATTTATTATATTTTAAAAGAATATTTTAGTTATTTTCCTATATTTTCCTTCAATATTTATAATATTAGGAATATAAAAATTAAATTGTTAAATTAATTTTAATAATTACATTTACTTAAATAGATTGTTTTTATTTTATAATTAAATAATATTTCAATAATTATTTTTTAAAAAATCAACTATTTTTAATGAAAAATGCAATAAATAATAATTTTTATTATTTTAAATTAATAAATTATTTTACATTAATAATTATTTTGCATTAATTCATATTTTTATCATGATGTTATTAATTAGAATAAGTTATTTTATAAGTTATTATATTTTTACAATAGTATTTTAGTCATTTCCTTTCAATTCATTGTCTACTCCTCACGCTATTCCTTGTGCCAACCAAATAAGATAATTATACTATTCCTTATCTATTTTTATTTTTTATTATTTAATTTCATCATCAAATACTACCTTAAGAGAAGCAGTTGCAGTTAGGCTTGTCCATTCGGTTCAATCCGAATCGAATCATATGCGTATATTTTTCGCCTTTTCGAAAATAGCATGTGATATATAGTATATTTCCTATACTATTAAATAATTATGAATTGTGGATATATATGTATTCTTGACAGACTGAAACGACTACCATTATTGGTATCAAACCAATAGCAATTCATACAAGCTAAATCTTCTAATCGGTAATTGGGCCAAAGAAAGAACTTACATTTAATTAATTTATTTGTATCTGTATTAAGACCTTTGTCCTTATTCATAAATTGTGCAGAGTTTCTTATGTTGTTTTCATTGCAAAATACTGAATTTTTATTCACAACATCTCAATTTTGAGAGTTGAAACAAATTAGAATTCTCAATTCTCTACGACGCCTAAGAGATAAAATATTTTCAGGAACAAGGAAATTATAATGATCTTGATCCCTATTTACAAACATATTGTCATGTCGTCCAGTGGATTTATTAAAATTCTTCTTATCAACATTATCGAAACGAATTACCCAAAACCGATTTTTTTTTTGAACACCCGAATTCGAACCTGAACCGAATTACCCAAAAACCGAATAAACTTGAACCGAAATAATTCGGTTCGGTTCAGTTTCCTACCCGAAAAAACTAAAATTTTATTTACACAAATATACATGAAAAAATTAATCGGATCCGAGTGAAATATTGGATTAATTAGGGTGTATTAACTATTAAGTTTTATATATATATATATATATATATATATATATATATTAGTTCGGTTTTCGATTCGGGTCGATTCTCGAATTTCGGAAACCGAATCCGAACCGAATATCAATGTTCGGATTTGATTCGGATCAAGAATCGAACCCAGCAGTGTCCAAACCAAATCGAACCAAAAAATTCGATTCGATTTTGTGTAAATCGATTAATGGACACCCTGGTTGCCGTACTTCTCATCAGCTCCTTAATTATTGCTGCTTATTAAGTAAAGTAATTTTACGCACTACAGTACTGTTTATTCTCAATCATGCATGCGATATTATCTTGAGGCCGTGAGAAGCAGACTCAGCAGACCACATGATGAGAAATGGGGCACACAGTCTCACTCACGACGACGACCTCATAATTTAATTCAGTGATCAATCAAGAAGAGAATAGTTAAAAGAACAAATCAATCATCAATCCGAACGAGTCTCTATTGTACATATACTGACAGGTTATCGATGCGTAGCTTTCACCTGGTCCACCGAATCCAAATGCAAAATTAATTGTGTGCTTAGCCATAATCGAGGTGGCCTGGGAAGATAGATAAATAACCAGGATTAGGACTCTCTACCACCTCTTGTAGCTGAGAAGAGAAGTTTCCGTGAACCTTCCTCAGCTACAAGCATACAAAAACTGATGAGTACTACTAATCATGCATCCTTGTGAGATTAAAACGCTCATCTGCTTCTCTCTCTGATCTCTCCACATGTGATGTGTATATCTGCTGTATATACATGTATGACATTATTCTGGGAAAAGGACGCAAGCCATCAGCCAAAGCAATGTCCTCCTCCACTGTGTGCAGCATGGGCTAGCTGATGGAGGAGGAGGAAGGTTGGAGGAAGCTTCCTCGGGTGCAGTCAGTCAGTCAGTGCCTCTTCGGCCTCATACTTGGAATGCGGCGGTACTTGAAAGTACCTGTACGTGGACGTACCTGAGCATGCATGTGGAGGAGAGTTGCACTTCTCGTTGGCCTTTCGAACCTAGCTCTAGGTTATGTCCTTGGGCTTATAATTATTTTTGATGTAAACTGGTCCTCGGCAAGTGGTCTATTGTCATTTATTTTATTTATTTTGGGATAGTGATGGGTCAAGTATTAATTAATTGAAATCAACATGGAAACTTTTATAAGTAATTTAATTCTAAAATATTTATTTTTTATTGATTTAGTCACACAAGTTTAATTCAAAAATAATTTTAATCTGATCCTAGCTTGGGTCCACCCTAATTATTATTTTTTAAATTGAAATATATATATATGCTATTGAATTACATGTTCAGAAGCATTCTTTTTTGTCATATCAACATGACTTAAACAAATGAGTTCATAATTGGTTGCTAGCTAGAACAAAGAAGAAAGAAATAATGTAAGAATAAAAGATCAATTTCAATAATTAAATTACATGCATATATGTCACCTCTAATTAAAAAAAGAATTATTTTTATCCCTTATATATATACATACGAGTTTGATCAGCATCCGCTAATTAAGGTATATCTTTTGCTATTTCTAAATTTCAATTTTACTTATTTTTACTAGTCCCCTGCCATATATATATATATATAGTTACTAGTATTATTTTTACTATATTTGCTTTGAAGTTTAAGGGAATTTTATATTAATTAAAAAAGGCAAGAGGGCGAGCTTGTAATTAATGTGCATATTCTAAGGTATATGCTAAGGTATTTTTATACGAAGGCAGTTTTATATTCTAAGGTAGATCATTCTCTGCCATAAATGTAAATTATTGTTCGATGCAATTTCTTTTTCTTTGATAAAGAGTTGGCCCAGACAAAATTCAGACAAGATTTTTGTTATCAACAGTAAAAATCTTTATCAACTGAGCTACTAATTGAGGGCCTTCACCGATGTCATTTTATATATCAATGAATATGAAGTATTGGGCAGAGTTTGCTCGGCCCATCAAATCAGGTGAAGCCTAATTAAGTAGGCCCCAGAAAAGCCCATGAACTCAAGCTCAGTTTGATTGGCAAATAATAAAATAATAAATGTTTTAATATTCCAAAAGCTTTTCATGATAACAATGTATTATAATTTATAACAATAGATATAATATTATTATTGAAAACATGACTAATAGATATAATATACCAAACATGTTGTAGAAAGTTATTTATAGAAAACACAACATCCTACTAGCTAAACATCAGGAGATGACCCATTGACACCACAAAAATCCATGGCATGAGCAACATGACTAAGAAAACAAAGAATACTTGAATATAGTAAAGTGAAAATTTGTTCAATTGCTTCACATGTGCAGAACAAATATACAGAATTCAATCAATCATCCTTGTTTGCTATCCATCTCTTGTATCTATATCACCAAGGATCCTATCTTATCACAAATCAGGTAAAGGCAAAAGAGGACAAGCTACATACATGTCAAAATGGAATGGAGTTGTTAAACCTGATGCAGCTCTCTCTCTTTTGGCATTCAAATCTTGCCGGGAGAAGTTATGCTCACAATGCAGCCGCAGGAGACCTCTTCAAATGATTTTTCTGCGTGTAGACAAATTCAAGCTTTCTTTGTTAGCTGCTGAGCTTCTTGATACTCTCCACAGCTTTTGTACAAGTCCACAAGACTGCTAATTACAGTCTCATCCAACAAGTGACTAGCTTTGGCCACTGTAGCATGGATCTGTTTCCCTTCCTCCAAACATGACATCTCTATACAAGCCTTGATAGCTAAAGACACCACAAGAGGATTTAATCTGATGTCCAGAGATACCATCTCCACATAAAGCTTCAGGACATCTATGTACAGTTTGTTCCTTGCAAATCCTGAAACCATTGTGACCCATAAATCAAGATTCTTGAATGCAAATGAATCAAATATATATTTGGCAGCAAACATCTTGTCACTTTTTTCATATAATTCTATCAATGCAATTAGAGCTTTCAAACCAGGTTCATGTCCGAACTTAATAATCTGCCCATGAATCTCCTGTCCTTGTCTAAGAGCCAACTCCATTGTACATGACCTTATCATTGATGCAAACCCTAATTTAGTAGCAGCCTTGCTGCTTACTCCAGTTTGGAACATCCTCCTCATGACATCCATTGCTTTCTTTGCTTCACCATTGCCATTATACCCTTCAATCATCGCTGTGCAAGCCTGGACGGATGGGTTGCTCAAACGGTCGAACACCTTACGGGTGTCATCCACACGCTCGCACTTGGCATACATGTCGATCAATGCAACAAATATGAACTCATCAATATCACATCCATCCTTCACAAGATCTTCATGGATTCTGGCGCCCAATTCAAAATCTTGCACACTGGCGCAACAATTCAGAGCGACCGTGTATGTAAAGGCATTCGGCCTAACTTCGCCGTCCGCAATCATGGAACGGTACAGATCAAGCGCGTCATGAGGGAAGCCGGCGTGATGGTACACAGAAATTATGGTGGTCCAGGAGACGACATCCCGATCGGTCATTTCGTCGAACAGGCTACGAGCGATGCCAAGCTGTCCGCACTTACCGTAGAGGAGAATCAAACTATTGACAACCAAGGGGTGTGTTTGGAGGCTGGCCCGGGCGGCCTTATCTTGGACGACGCGGCCGAGGCGGAGTGCGCGGGCGTCGGCGCAGCTCTTGAGGATGGCGGCGAGGAGCTCGGGATCGGGGGTGATGGCCTGGGCTTCCATGAGGTCGAGGATGGCCAGAGACTCCCGAATGCGCTGCTCGAGGGGCCAATCGGCGGGCGAGGCGGGGGCGGAGTGGATGTGGCGGCGGCGGTAGGGGCGGTCACCGGATCGGCGAAGGTGGGTGGGGAGGCGGGTGGAGGAAGGGGGAGGGAGAGGGAGGGTGGTCTTGGGGAGTGGTTGGGGCGGCGCGGAGGCGAGCATGGCCGCCATTGGTGAGCTGAAGCTGGAGAAGCAGTTCCCTCACCAGTCACCACTTGCCTTCGACCAATCTCGTGGCTGAGAATAGCTCAGAGGATAGCGAGTTTGCTGTGTTTCTACATGAGTATCTGTATACTCAAACTCCACTCAGACCCGAGTCGGACCTGACTCAACCGAGTCAACTCGGATTTCACTGGTGAGTGTCAATTTCCCTCAATTTAATATTTCAATATTTACTTTAATTGATTGATATAGGTTGATCTAATCCAAAAATGTAACCAGATTTATACTTACACAATTTCTCTACCTAGGTGACTAGCTCAACCCAGAACATGTATGAAAATTATTGGCTTGTTAAGAGGCACTTTTCCTGCCTGGGAAGTGAGTACAGTACATAAATGGACACAAAGAGTCCTACAAAGAACCACTGTAGTTGACTTTGTAAGAAAGTTTATATACATTGTAGGAAATTTCCACTATTGGCTTTGTGGATCTATCTTCCTTACTCAAGGAAAACAATCATGTAGCCGATTCCAAATAGTTGGAACTTTGTGGCTTGTTTCTGACCTATTGATCCATCAAAACATTGATGCAGCTTATATATTTATCTAAAGAGATCTACAAAACAAATGAGTTGTATTCTCTTCATTCAACTCATATGCACAGAGTACAAAACAAACACAACCTACTCAGTGGTTGGTTTCTTCTACCATTCTCTACTTTGTCTGGCTACTACTGCTCTTCTTGCTTCAGAAAAGAACCCTTTTGTTGCTGCACACTTTGCTGTCCTTGGAGAAGCAAATCTCGACACATTTCCACTTCTCGGCGACAAGCTCACTTGCTCCAGAGCACGAAATTGGAGCTCCCATGGGTAATCCCTCACGCACCCGATTCGCGGCCCTGCTCCCGTCGTCCACTTGAAAGGCAGCTGCCTGCCTAACTGATAAGATTTGATCTCCTTCTTGGAGTTTATCCTTTTAAATATCGATTCTGATGGCACAAAAGCTTCTTCTTCCTCTTCTTGCTCCTCCGGGAAAAGATTCATTTTTCGGAAGATATGATATCGGTTTGGACTCCTCACATCTTTCAACAGTTTGTACTCTCCTCTTGCACTAGTTCTATGTGGTTCTTCGCTTTCTTCATGGTGTTCATCATCGCCAGGTAGCTGCATCTCAAGTGGTCTTGTTGCCTTTTCTTGTTCCCTTACTTTGAGATCAGCAAGAGAACAATTATTGTTCACTCCCTCAAATGCCTCAGAAATCCTTGTTTTTTCACTAAATTCACAAGGCATGTTCACTTCAGTTTCCGGCTCAGCTAAATTAACTTCAGAATCGCTATTTCTGAGTCCACTTTGGTGTTCATGGCCATCTTTTGTAGGACTTGTCTGTATAAATCAAAATGAAGAATTCGTTATCTAGTTCCAGCATCTATCTGTTTTGAAGATTTCGATTTAAATTGCTGCAAACAAGAAAAAATAGAGGCTTGCTCACCTTGACATCAGTAAGGTCAACTTTGTTATCCTCAAGAAAGCTCTTGAATTCCTGAAAGTTTTCTTGGGTCGGCCTATAATGTCCGCTATGAGGCCACACAGTCTAGCAAATTTACGATCAATAAGCATACCTTTGAAGACTATCTAAAATTTCTAACAAATTAAAATCAATCATTTACCTTAAGAACTCCATTTTCTACTACTAATTGGCCAGCAGCAGAAGTAGCTCCTCCAGCAAGAAAACTGGAGTGCTGAAACTTGCCTTTCATCTTCTGCAATGTTCAGTGTATTCTATTAGGCAATCCATCAAACAAGTGCATGCATTCTATAGAATCCATAGGGCGAGAAAACTCACCTGGCCAACATACAAATTCCTGGATGTGCTCAAGACAAAAATCCACTTATCATCTTTACCACCACCAGATGTGTCAAGGATTTGCGTGCTCTGCTTGTACATGAACTTGCCGTCCTCGATTATGACTTCATACGCCTCTCTTTCTTTCTGCAAATGTAGACAACTTGTTCATAAGCACACACATCTAACTAATCTAAGCACATTTTTACTGAAGGATAGAGGAAAAGGTTGCTTACTGGGCCAAGATACTTGATGCACTGCTGTTGAAGTTTCGAGCGAGCGCACTGCTCTTCAAGATTGACTTCCTTTCCTTCTCCAACATCAAGCCTAATAATCCAAACTTGTCGATTAATTCAGAGGTTTTGACTAGATGAAGATGAGGAAGTCCATTACTGATAAAAAAAATGGAGCTACGTAAACTCACCAGTAGAAGAAGGGCTCCATGCTCTCACATTGAAGCCAGCAATCGTAGTAGAACTGGAGATTGTGGCCATAGCGATGTCGAGGATCAATCTGTTCATGGACAACAAATCAAAGATGAGTATTAAATCGATGCAATAACTTGAAATAGTTGTGGAATACGTGAGACTTACTGCCTCAAGCCAATGCTGCAGGGCAAGTTTCTGAGCTTTCTCATCCTTTGACAAGCCTTTCCCAACCTGCAAACCAAGAACTAAAAGCTTAATTTGGAATAAAAAATGCCTTCAAATAATCAACAACAAATAAAGTAATAAAAATGCTATTACCTTGGCAGCCCTTGTTCTTGCCCGAGACCACCGAGAGACCGCCGACTCGGGTTTCTCGATGTCGAAAAAGGAGATAGAACTCAGCTTGAGCATTGCGAAATCTAACAGCTTCCACCTAAAAAAACACACAGAACCTAACACGTTGAATTTCCAAGTAGAACTCGTTAAGGCGAAACAAAACGAGGAGAAGTTCATACCATCTCTGCTCCACGAGGACGGCGCAATCGGCGAGCTGCCTTCTCGTCCTAAAGCTCTTATAGACCTTCTGCAACTTCAAAGCGGCTTGATGCTTTGGGCAGGCTGATTCCAAGGACCTCTTCTTCAAAGGGTTAAGAAATGTGGGTTTCTCTGCCCTAAAGGTGTGACTTTTAACGGCGAAATTTGTCCCTAATCTCCGATTAGGGTCCTTTCTCCTCCCATTGAAGCTTACGGAGCCTCTGCCATTGAAGCTGATGGACTTGACAGTGGACCTGATTACATCATCACCGAAGCTGATGGATCTCATAAGGAGGGCTTCCAGGCTCTCATTCACTGCGTGATCATACTCCGTTCCATGGCACGAGAGCTCCGCTTTGATACGAGATGGCAAAGCCGACGATGAGATGCAACTCATTGAATAAATGGAGATTTTGATGTCGGCAATGAGTTTTCCAGATCCCAGCCTGCAAAATGTGAAAAAGAAGGCATTTTGAAGATCAAAATAGATTCATGTATTGTTTCAAACCAGTAAAAGATCTAAAGAGTAAGAAGGAGAAGAGACACACCTCAACCTCCTCTGCCTTTGGGATGGATGAGCAAGAACAACTCGTCGTGCGAGTAATTAAGGAGACAGCGGAGCAGGAAGAGGAGGAGAGGCGTTTAATTAATGGAAGGCAATGGAGGATTGGGGCGTGAAAGGGAGGAGGAAGAAGAAAGAGGGGTTCTCTTTGGGTTGGTCCTTTAAATAAGAGGGTGAAGAGCAGCAGTAGTTATCTCCATTGTTATTGAGAAGCTAATCCGGGAGGGTGGTATGTTTAAATAGGGTGGGAAGCCGGTGGGAGCGCCCAAATTTTCCAACCACGTGTTCCTCTCAATCCATCGGTGGATATGGTACGGTAAAGGATTTTGTTTTTGTTTATTGCTTTTTTTTTATTTGCAGGGTTTGGAGGGCGTAAGCGTGTGGAATTTTATCCTTTCTTTTTTGGGACACTATTTTTTAAGGGTGTGAATAGATATCTAACAGCCAGAAACATTATATTCCGATAGAATTCAGGATACAAATTAAGGAATTATTTAAATTTAATTCTGATTTCGAGTTCAACACATCGTACTCGAAATCGAAATATAAACCAATACTCGAAACATGTACCCTTGAATATGCAAATGAATAGATTCACCTAAGGTACCTTGAACATGTTCCAATAGAAAACTCTAAACTTATATCCTATAACCTATAAATGGACAGGTTTCAATAAGGTATCTTGAACATGTACCTTGAAATCTATAAATGAATATGTTCCAACATGATACTCGAAACTTGTACCCTGAAATCTGTAAATGAACTGGTCCAACAAAATACTCGAAACTTGTACTATATATACTATAGATTTTGGATAGAATCCGATTTCAAGTCCCAACAAGATAGGAGTTAGGTCCAAAATTTAGGAACCAATCCTATACAAAATGAGATCCGAATATCATAAAAAAATACACGGTAATCAACATAGCGAACTCAAGGAAAAAGAAGATCTCGAAGTGGGGTTTCGACGCACAAATGTGTATAATCGTTAACTTTTTAATTAACGAAGAGGCTAACAGAAGTGGGCTCTGCACACCACTATTGAAGTGAATGAGGATTCTGAGAACATTTATAAGTATAGATAGATCTTGCGCACAACGTCTATAGTGAATGAGAATTTTGTATAATTTATCTTTTTATCTACGTGATTTATGTAATAACTCAAAAAACTTGGTCGGCATATATATGCAAAAGATATTTCATAAGATCCATCTCGAAATTAATTTATTGCCAGTGGTTAAAGCATCCGCGTCGCCAAAAGAACTCAACTAGTGAAGTTGGTGGTGGGTTGTCCTCTTGGCCCGGTTCGACTTCTTCTAATCCGGACCGGCCTGTTCAAATTGGATGTCATGATGTGATGTCATAATAATAATTTTAAAAAAAAAGCATCCAGTTTCCCCGGTTTCTGAAACAAGTTCGGCCGAACATTGAAATGGAGCCGATTTTATCACAAATTTATTTGAGAGAGAGAGAGAGAGAATACAGCTAAGATGGTTTAGTGACTGAGATTCAAATTTGTTGTCGATATGCAAGTGGATCCGAGTCAACATCGAGTAAAAGTGTCACAATCATTGAAGGTGAACCATGTCATGTCATGTCATTCAATTATATGGTACGACGATATCCATTTGGAGCTCCACCCAATCAAGTTCATGTTCTATCCTCATTCCTTGACGTTGCCAATATGTTTTAATGTTACATTTGCAAAAGTTTCGGGGTCTTGCCTGCAAAAATCCTGGTATTGAAAAGAGTTAAATGGGGGGGGGGTGTCTATATTTACCAAAATAAAAATTTAAAATAGTCAAATATATTAATCTTTTCTTCCCTATTTTCAAATTTAATGACGTCATGTAAACGTGAGAATCGGGTTGACAAATGTATGTGTAATCTCAACGGTGTGTAAACACGTAGAAATCAAGGAAAAAAGTAAACCATTGAAGTCAACGCTTCCTAATTGACCGTGTAAAAGGATTCCACCTTGACTTTATACTCATTAATTGATTTTAATTAACGTAGCAGGTCATTTAATTAGTTAATTAATTTAATTCCCCACAATCTTGATGTATTTATTAAAATTGACACGTACAATTTTGATGTACTCTTAATACTATAAGTTCGAGCATAGCTTGGTGTTCGATGGACATCTTTATAATAACGTCGAGGAACAAAAGCAAAAAAAATATATTATCACATTGAGCAACAAGATGTCGAATATTTAGAACTACTGTTGTAATACTTTCAGAGTGTATTAGTGATGTGATTAATTGCATTAATCATAATCTTGGAGACTGATTCGAAGATAATAGTATGGAACTGGCCATGGCCATATATATTGCAAGCAAACAAGGACACCAATTAAATAATTGAATGAATAATGTAGTAAAATCCAAAAAGATTGTAACTTAGTGACCAAATTGAGGACAATAATGTTTTGCGTGCATCACGTTCTCCCATTTTCTGGGGAAAATTTCAAGCCTAATATTAATTAATCAAAAATATATAATGTTGAATTTGATTACACTACAACAAATATATTGACCAATTTTTTTTTTATGAAAGACATAGACGTCGAAATGTTAAAGAAAATAAAAAATAAAAAAAAACAAATTTCGACGCTTGCGGCAGGCGTCGAAAAATTTATTTTTCGACGTCTGGGGGCAGGTGCGGAAATATTTCGACGTCTTGGGGCAGGCGCGGAAATATTTCGACGTCTAGAAGCAGGCGCTGAAATATTTCGACATCTCGGGCATTGTGGCGACTGACGTCGCGGGTTAGCGGGGACGCAAACTCGCGCTCGCATCCGCTGGCGCCAACGCCGCAGATTAGCGAGCGCGCAAACCCGCGGCCGCATCCGTTGGTGCCAACGCTGCGGGTTAGCGGGCGCGCAAACTCGCGCCCGCATCCATTGGCGCCAGCGCTGTGGGTTAGCGAGCACATTCGCCCAGGCTGGAGGCAGGAAATCTCCAGGCTCCCGCAAATTTTTCTTAAAAAAATTTAATTTTTTTTTAAAAAAATATTTTTCTACTTCTATTTATATCTCTATTCCTCTTCATTCTTCTCCTCGTCCATTTTTATTCTTCTTTCCTTCTCTTCTTTCTCTTCATCTATTTTTTCTTTTATCCTCTCCTCTTTTATTTTCTTCTTTTCATTTTTTTTCTTCCCTATTTTTTTTTATCTTCTTTTCAGGTTATCAAAATTGTTCAAATTTTCGATTCGAATCATCAAAATTTTTAAAAGGTATATAATTTTTTCTTCTCATCATATTTCTATTTAACTAAATATAAATTCTTGTTTAATTAAATTTTAATTTCCATTTAATTATATTTATTTAAAATTAATTAATATTTTAAAATTTTGCAGTGCGGAATTCAAAACTCGAATTTCGCACTGCAAAATTGGAAAATGCGCGAGCAGGCGAACTGCGCTTGCTCGATTTTTGCCACGCGGCGAAAATCTAGCAGCAGAACCCATCGCCTGTTCGATCTCTGCCACGTGGCGGATATCGAGCAGCGTAGGCGCCGACCGTTCGATTTTCGACGCGTGGCGGAGATCGAATGGGCGGAGATCCGACGCGTAGGCCCCGACCACGTGGCGAAGATCGAACGGGCGGAACTTGTTCCCTCCCGTTCAAACCTATTCGATTTTCGTGTGCAGTGGAAATGAGCAGGCGCGCCGAGCCGCGCGCCAGCTCAAATTTCGCGTGCAGCAGAAACGAGTACGCGCCGACACCTGCTCGCTTCCGCTGCATGCGGATTTTTTTTAAAAAAAAACATAGCGACGCCTCTGACAGGCGTCAGTATGTTTAAAAAATTATTTTTTTTAAAAGCGTCGAAATGTAACGTTTCAATGCTCGAACCAGACGTCGAAATGTAATGTTTCGACGCCCGAGCCAAACGTCAAAAAGTTACATTTCAATGTCCGTCGTTATACACGTGTTTTCGACGCTTATGCAGGCGTCTAAATTTTTTTTTTCGGTGGAAGAAATGTCAAAATTTTAATATATTCTAACATCGAAATTTTGTGATTTTGGTGCAGTGGTACTGTCAAACATGTTAAATATGAAGCCATCTAAAAATCGTGCGGATTTCTACATAGATATGTTTGAGATTTTTCTGCACAATTGTCAACATCCATATAAT
Organism: Canna indica; assembly: GCA_034359265.1. NCBI lineage: Eukaryota > Viridiplantae > Streptophyta > Magnoliopsida > Zingiberales > Cannaceae > Canna > Canna indica. The sequence goes on from CP136890.1 coordinate 12,766,662, forward strand.
TAAAGAATATTTAAGTAATTAATAGTTAATGATAGTCAACATCATGTATATTAGTTTAATTTTCACTTCTTTTCTTTAAACGCGGATTTTTTTACAAATTTCATAATTCTATTCAAATTTTTTTCAAAAAAATATTCTATATAAACTGTCAAATCTATAAAATCCATATGGGTTTAGAGTACTTTTTGCTCTCAAACTATTGAAAGTGGGGTGAAAATACCTCTAAACTTTGTTTTGATTGATTTTTACCCTCTGATAAATAAAAATTGTTGAAAAATATTTTTATTTTGGACGAAATACCCAGGTGACAAACGATACTAACGGGGTCAAATCATAAGCTGACATGTAGGACGTCAGATGACACACTCTCTTCCAATCAACAATAAATAATAAAAAGCTAAGGGTGATTTTTGCCCTCGAATTATTGGGAATAGGTAAAAATACCCCTAAACTTTTTTTGATCAATTTTTACCCTTTAGAAAAATGGAAATTGTTGAAAATGCCCTTATTTTGGACGGAATACACAATTGGCAAACAACACTAACGATGTCCAATCACAAGCCGACACGTAGGACGCTAGATGACACTCTCTTCCAATCAGCAATGCGTATTCGAAGAACTATAGTGAGATGCTGTCGAAATTTAGAATGAAATTAACGACTAAAATGAATACTTAGTGTGATAAGAATAACATGAATCCGAAATGGAATAAGATTATCCCACTTATAAAGACGTTAACTAAAGATTTGATTGATTGATAAATTAAATCACATCAGACGATTGAAGTTGAATGTACCGACAATTTGATCGTGGAGCTATAACGAAAGAGTTTCGAGTACGCATAACTTATTTCTTGAATTTCGCCTATTCGAATAGAAGATTCATTAGTCGCGATAAAATTCGAAGTCTGCGCCACATTTGCTCAAATGGAAGAATATTTTTAATTAGATCGAGAAACTATCATAATGCATCTGTATTCAAAGGGATTCACACCAAGATATAATCGATGGATTTGTCACAGGGAGTCATATGACGTCGGAACATCGAGCAATCATGTTATGAAAACTCATGCTGAATCTTCTAGTACTGGAATTGTTTTTCCATCTAATTTTGGAAATATGCACACAACAATGATACTTGATAATTTTGGTGGTAAATTACATGTTAATGATAACATCGAGCCAATTTCTTAAACGTCAGTGGTGGATAATAGGATAGTTGATGTCACTAAAAAATAACTTGTTGTGATAGAGATTGAGTTACCGAATAAATAGGTCGCAGAATTTTACGAGTTATTGAAGTTTGCCGATGAATCTTTGTATGAAAATTGTGATGGATACACTAGATCGATTATCAACAATGACACAACTCTTGAACATCAAGTCCAATTGAGCGAGGTTGCATTTGATCGGCTTATGGGTTTTTTCCATCGATCATTGCCTAAAGATAACAAGTTAGAACCAACTTTCTATAAGACGTAGAGAATGATGAAAAAATTAGTGCTCGGGTACGAAAATATACATGTGTGCCCTAACAAATGTGTATTGTAATATAAAGAAAATGCACAAAAGTTGAATGAATGCCCTAAATGTCAGCATCCTCGTTACAAGGAGAAGACGTTGTCGTGGTAGAAAAACATTCCTTTAAGGTGCTTCGATATTTCCACTGACACCAAAGCTTTAAAGGTTATTCATTTTGAAAAAGACTGCTCAGTACATGAGTTGACATGCAATAAGTCATGATGATACGATTATGACTCATCCGTTTGACATTAAAGCGTGGACACATTTGGATATGTGTTATCATTCGTTTGCTGGAGATACAAGAAATGTGAGATTGAGATTGTGCACTAATGGTTTCAATCCATCTTCAAGTAATTTTAGGCCTACCTCTACCATTCTTCCTACCTTCTACTACTAAACTATCACATTTTTGAACTAAGATACATGGGGGTCTTCGTAGCATATGTCCAAACACTACAACACAATCGACCTTTAGAGACACAAAATTAGAGATAAATTAGATTTTTTTATTTCTATATTTTCACATTTAGAAACTAATATATAGACACAAATTAAATTTATTTCAAATTAGCCTCTAAAGATATATATAAACAGATCAATTAAGTGACTATATAGTTATTGTTTCTAAAGATTTAGAAACAAAAATCTAATTTATTTATAAATTTGTGTCTTTATAGGCCGATTGTGTTGTAGTGAAACCATCTTAAACGACCTTCTATATTAATTTGTCTCTAATATGTGTTAAATGCACCTTCTGTCGGATGTATTCATTTCTAGTCTTGCCCAATCTTGTATGATCACTCATTCACCTTAACATATGCTTTGTTGTCACATTCAACATGTGTATATGTTGAACTTTAGTTGTCGGACACTCGCCCCCGTATAATATGGCTAGTTTAATCGTTGTTTTATAAAACTTTTCATTCACTTTATTAGGTATCTTCTTATCACATAGCATGCTTGCGATACTTCTCCATTTCAACCATCCTACGCGTTTTGGTTCAATGGGTTACATCTTCATTTGTCATTCTATCATTTTGGAAAATAAAGTCGAGATATTTAAAATGACAACACTTATGCACTACTACACCACCTAATTAAACTCATGTCTTATCCATCCCTCTTACTAAGACTAGAATTACAGTGAATATATTATGTCTTGCTTTTACTTAACCTAGAACCTTTGCTTTAAGGGTGTTTCTTCACACCTCTAACTTACGGTTAACTCCCTCTCTCATCTCATCAACTAATACATTGTCATCTTCAAACAACATACATCATGGAATATCATCTTGAATACTAGTAGTCAACTCATCCATTACCAGAGTAAATAAATATGAGCTCAAGGTCGAACCCTAGTGTAAACCCATTATTATAGGAAACTCCTCCGTAGCTCCTCCCATTGTTCTCACACTTGTAAATACTCCTTTGATCTTCATATCTCTTGTCAATACGTGTTGGTACTCATCTTTAATGCACTTAACTCCATTCAGGTCATTCCTCTTTTTCTCTCTTAGTCGTGCAAGCTTGTACATTTCCTTCTCTTCTCGTGTCTCTAACTTTGGGAAGAAATCCTCTAGAAATTTATATCGGGTCTCACTAATCGCTTCTCTTTCTTTGTCATCTTATAGTCCTCAAATGTTTCCATATCTTCAATGTGTGTAATAATGACATTATAAGTGTGGTAAAAAAGAATAATTATTCAATTTTAGGAAATCAACTTAGCATTGATGACGAAATATAATTGTTACAAAATGAAAAAAGTATTTACGTATAAAATTAAAAATAATTTTTTTTTTATTTAATAAATAAACTACGCTCGAGCCTAACAAATGACTCATTTAAATTATCAAGCTCAAAGTTTCAATAATTCATCTTATAAGCTTGCAACCTTAATTTTATAATCGAAAGTTTGAGCAATTTCTCAAATTCATAATATGAATGGATGAATGAATTTCTTAGATCCATAACAAGAGATCGACTAAAAATTCCGAGATCCATAACATACTTCTTAGAATATTCTTGAAATTAATTAAATTTCATCCATTTCAAAATATGATTCTCTTCCCTTGTTAAGTGGTTCAAAATAAAATATTTTTATTATGCACAATATAAATTTAATTTTAGGAATTCATATAAGTATTTTAGAAAATTATATTTTTGAAATAGTAAGAAGTTTAATTCCAAAGACATTCTAAATATTTCAAAAAGTATGTTATGAATATGAGAATATTAATTTTCTTTATAGATAATGCTCTATAATTAAGTTTCATATCTATACATGGTTTGATATTTATTTAAGAGTTTCAACAATTATAATTTCAGAAACCCCAATTGTACATGGTCCCATGGCCTACGTGGAAAAGCATCCTTTAATTTGGAAGCTAATTAATAACGTCAACCCTATATACATGATACTTTGGGTAATTAATTAATAATTATGGCATTTTAAGGCCGGTGTCATCACACTCTTTTTCTCTCTGCATGTGTATATACTATTGTACTATATACTTAACGTTGACTGTCACCATCGTTCAACCTTTATATAGCCTTTTTCGGTATATATATATATATGCCATCTGTCCAAAGTCCAAAAGTACGCAAAATTTACGGCTAAACCAAACATCCGCGGATTCACATGACTGCAGCCTTTAATTAATTAATTAACTGATAAGCTTTTATGTTACTGCATGTGCGTGTCGGATGCATGCATGCATGCATGCAAGACCGTCACGTCCAACAGTTCTCCTCCTCCTTTCGAAGAAGAGTACAGCCATCTGAGTTAATACAAAAGTGGACGTACCACCTCTCGTACTCTAACCCATGCACGCGCATGTACCCACGCCAGCTGGCGCCTCTTGTACGTACGCAGCTGCTGGGTCCCCCAAATAGTATAATAACGACGACAGACAGCAACAACAGCTAAAAGAGACGCGCTGCAGCAACCGACGCTTGCCCAAAGATAAGCTTAATATATTATACCAGTCTATATATATTATTATGTTGAATGTGTATACGTATATGTAGTTGACTAGTTGTGTTATTGTGTTAATTATAATTATTAGTTGCATGTGATGTGTCAATATGATATAAATAATTAATTACAAAATCAATTATGTATGTATAAAGTAAGTAAGATCTAGAGATGATGCATGCATGTGGTGGAGAGGTCAATGAATGCTGAATGATTGGGCTGATCGAGAGAGAGAGTACCTGCAGATAACTCCTTATAATTAATCATGAATGCATGATGAGAAATTATATGATGTATGGACCCAAAAAGGACTGAGCGCATTAAAATCAAAAGATACACCAAGATATGGACATCTTATGATTAGCTAGCTAGCTAGGTAATATGCACATAGAGTTGATTAGTGGTCCATGCACCAAGATTATATCTAGCTATACATCTCGATCTAGCTACTTTAATCTGATCTAGCTTAATTTTAAGATATATATCTAGCTATATATCTCGATCGAAAGCTACTTGAGCTAGTTTAAAATTCATGCTTAGAGTTTTCATATACTTGGATATATCTTATATAATTTTTAGATTGTGTTGTTTTTGCTTAGTTATGTATAATTATGATGTTGCGATCTCGCAAATAATTGAGATCATTTGTTTGGGGATGAGGGTGAGGATTTATAGGGTTAATGAGAAGAAGTCATTTGATATATTGTACATGTGTAGATGGAAATTAAATAGATTTGATAAATACTGTTTTGTCTGGCATATATATGGATTTATCTTGGATATGTAGTTGAGGTGTCGTTTTGCTCTATTGTGGGGGACCTCAACCTTTGGAAAGATGTCATAATGAGTCTTTTTTAAGCTCATTCTCAGTTGACAGATAGAGAACTAAATTTCAGATTTCCTTGAAAAGATCCACAATGGGGATCCACGATATTTTTATTTTGCTCATGAACTTAATTAGCCAAAGTATGGGAGGTATTATAATTTTGAGACTAGTAGCTAGAGATGACAATTATGTTATACCTGCATCCGCACTGCGTGGATGGATTATTTTTTTGAAAAAACGAATATAAATGTGGATATGGATGTAAAAAATTCTTATTCACGTGGATGCAACACGGATGCGAATACGGATACCAACCTGATTTGTATTTGTACCTAATTATCTGCATATATAATTACTATTTTACTCAATATATTATAACTTATATAATTACCATTTTACCCCTTGATTTTTTAGTTAAATACATTATTTATTAATATTTTTATTAAAATGCAGATACAATGTGGATATTAAACATATCCATACCCGGCCGTAGCGGATGCAGTGAGGATGCGGATGTACGGTGTGAAATATGATGCTAATAATGCAGGGTCTACACCATATTCAATTCACTGTGATCCATACTCCCAGGCACCAATTGGAGGAAACGGTAATTAACCATGCATGTAATTTCTCATATCTCCTTTTGTAATATGTACTCGTTTATAGAACACTAAAGGCTTTTCCAACTTGCATTGTCAAGCCCCACACGTAGCTTTTCAGCTCAGAAATGAACACTAATTGCATTGTTTAAGATGAAAGAGCACCATATATATATCAACAAACACGTAGATGAGGAGCGAGGTCAAAAGAGCGGCATATATATTGTGTGGACACCAATTGAGCTTCCAGCTTGGTGACAGAAGCACAACAGCTGTTCTTTAATTAGCAGCTCAACTCTCTTCTTCTTGATCGCAGGAATCATGGCATCCTCTCATTCAAAACCACACGCACGCAGATGACCTTTTTGACATCCTTCTCACTCTTCCTCGAATAGCATATTAAAGACGATGATTAATTATTCAACTAAACAGTCAAGACGCGTCTTCTCTTTGACTCTTTAATTATTTGCTCGCAGAGAGGATTGAGAAATGCACAGGGTGGTGGTCGATCAATATATGCTGCTCTGCAAAGGTACAAAGTGAGGGTCAAACTACATGCGACTTTGAGGTGGATGAGTAAGTCAAAAAGGAGGAAGATTTGAGTATCAAGGGGAGGTTAAGTTTGGCCTTGTCACAATGGTTTTTAGTGATTGATTAGGTACCTTGTGCGTACCTTCTACAAGGAAATTTCAAGCATGTTTGGTTAAATGTCCTCTGGGAGCACAAATTTCAATTAGTTTACTTTACTAATTATAAATGATAGATTTTTGAATTCTTCAGGAGTACTGGTGCCTAAAAACGATCGATTTCTTTCGTTTCAGATTGAATTGTGGAGAAGTCGATCAGATAGAACATCCTTATCGTTTGTTGGGGCAAATCTTTTCTTGATCAGGTGTGGGGTTAATTTGGGCTGGTCGGCAGCATGTATCACTTATCAGGTATATAATTGAAAGAGTGGAGTCGTACGTATTGTTCAAATGGGAGACACAGCTGAATAAGTGTGCATATCTACTATCTAAATGGCCGCATCTTTTGGGTGGATAAAGCAGGTCAAATGTTCATCCAACATGCCGCCTAATAGTCTGATGAGCTAGGCTGAGTTCATTGTTGTGCATGTTGACAAAATGAAGCCAAAGAAAGTGCTCCTGCAAAATTCATGCCAGTGATAATTTAATTGTATGTGAAAATTGGTCTCGTGTGTACTCCATGATTTTTGCAGGAACCATTCAATTAAGTTGATACATGATCATTTAATCTGCCAAATGCTATAAGTAATATTTCATTGTTATAGAGCTTCCTATCCTTTTTATTTCACCCCAACACATATATCCAATTTGTAACCATTCCTTCGTAATTCCATGCAGACTGCAGATTTACAAACTTCAAAGGCTTGAAATAAGGCCGAAAGAAGTTCGGATTATTCAGCCAATTGTAATTGTAAAAGGCCTTGCAGACTGCAGATTATACACTTGAAATAATATAAGATTTTTTAAGCTTCCATTCTATATGAACATTTTAGACATACCACAAGTTTACTTAAACAAAACGTAAAAAAGTCTACATTTAAAATGGCTTCCATTACCGAAACAATCACTTGTGTTTTGTCTGAACTATTCTAGTGACAATATCAAAATATCCATTTTTTCCCAAAATATTCTTCAAGGAAGCACCCAAGAGTTAACCACCACAAACACCACAAAATAAACAAAATTTAAGATGGCTCTTCAATTTTGTTATATAGTTGCCCGGATCATCTTTATTCTTCCATGCGCTCAACCGGCTGTGATTCAGCAATCTTGACTTTGATCTTTGGAGTGATTTGTGACTCCTGTAGCAGGGATGCAGGTGCTTTAACCAAATTAATGCTCTTCTCCAACTCCGTGAGAGCTGCCTGCCGCTCAATTGCTGGTTTGCCCTTCATCCTGTGAAGCATACAAAAGGCAAATTAGATTATGAGTTGAAGAGAACTGGATAAATCATCAACACATCATTCTGCCCAAGGAACCAACCTCATCTTATGGTGTCTGGCCTCCCTCGCCACTCTAATTTTGTCAATCTTCTTTATGGCCATTAGGGTCTTCTCTGCAACATTTCTATCATACCTTTCAGGCCTATTGCGCTTCCTTTCAAACTCGAATGTAGAGTCCTTGACAAGGATAAGAATAATTAGATAATAGATCAACTAACAAATTTGCCTTGACTTGACCAAGAGATAAATGTTTCCAACCTGGGTCATATCCTTCCCATGCAATCGCCTGTATGCTTTTGTCCATTTCACCTTTCGAGGATTTCTCTTCATTTTGAAATTCTTATGGCATTTAGATCGGCAGAACCGGAAAATCTGAAAAAAATAAAAGAAGGAAAGGTATCAACCCAGAACAGCAGGAAGCTATCAAAGAGAAAAAACACCATCGAAGACGGTTTTTAGTACATAAGGTTTTAAAAAGCACAATGACCTATTGGAGCACCACACAAGCTACTGCTCCAAAAATATGCATACAAGATAAAGAGAGACCATCCCTTCACTCTGAGAGTACTTAACATAACTCCTCATCAATAAGCGCCAAAGAATAGGTTGCCACAGTGGGAGATGGGTTGTTCACGTTAATGGAACATTGTAATAGCAGGAGATCAGTTGTATTAATTGTTTACAGTTCATATATTATAGTTAGCTTAATTGTTGATGGGCATTCCTCAAGTTCATAGGAAATAGAATAATGTAAATCATCTTATCAGAGGCATATGTGCCTTGCACTTGAGCTATTCCACATTAGATGGCCTAACACAGTGGAGAATGCTTCGTGATTGAAAATTAAATTACTGTTGTGCAAACGAATGAGTTATCTGCAAATGGATTGAAATCCATTTCTATTATGATTTTACCAAAATAAATAACTATAGAATATCTAGTGCATTGTCTCGTAACATATCCATCACAAGTTCAAACCTAGTAAAAGCATAAAAGATAAATCAATAAGTTTGGATAAGGTTTTCACACTAAAATCTGTTCTTCTACAAGTCAGAACAGATCCAGATCAACTCCAATATGATCTCTGCCCCAAGAATGTTAAGTTACATCTAGTGACAAAGTTGAGCACTATGAGCATAATTTGACACAACTTTAACTACAATAACAGACAAAAAACAAGTCCCAGTTCAAGGAGAAGTGAACTATGTTCAGTCTATTATGAAGCTCCAAATTTGACGTATGCATTAGCCATTAATACCCACAGCAATGATCCTACATAATAGATTATTAGATAAACAGCTTCCAAGATCACACAGAGCAGCAAATTGATAATGGACCATGTGCTCAAAGGACAAATAATAGTGGACCTAAACTCTTGTCTCGCATTGGATATCATATTCCATTTGTCTTGCTCAAATTATTGATTGTTAAATGCAAAAATTTCAACAAAAGATAGATAAAAATGGCACATATAAAATTTAAACAACCACTTGGTCTTTCTCATATACGGTACGGTTTTGCAAATATATAGACATATTTGTTGTTCCATGAATTAATAATCTAAACGTTGGACCGAGATAACTTGGGGCTACATAATTCCAAACACAATATCTGTAAGACTGTATGAATTAGCATATATTTCAACAATAATTGCATATACTGAGGAAAAAAAACTACCAGATAATTATTTCTGAAAAACCTTACCTTTGCATCATTTCGAACAAACTGAATCCCATGTCCTGGATATACTGTTGAGGAGCAGAACCAACACTTCTCTAATCTCATCGTGTATCCAAATCAGCAAACAATTCTATCATGCATAGGAAAAAGCTCGTCAATAAACTAATAGGTAAAACAAGATTGTGAAACCATTTCAGGTAACGGCAAAGTATAACCCATTCCCAAAAAAGGGGAAAACAAAACCAAATATGGACTTCCTTACAAGCATGATAACTGTTGAACTGTCCACGATAAACTAAAAAGATGAGATTACAAAACATGCTACAGAGATGTGATCAATGCAGGATAACCCTGAGGATGAATTTAGAGATGAAATAAAATCCCATAAGCATGATGGCACTGCAATCCATAGAAAAACCCTAGTGGCGGAGATAGAAAGTAAGACGCAACGACGAATGAGAGAGTTCGACAAAGAGATGAAGAGAACTAAGGATGATAACTGTTGGACTGTCAACCTATATGACAACAAGATGAGATTACAAAACATGATAAAGATATGTGATCGATGCAGGATAACTGAGCAGAAAATTCGCATGAACCAAAACTTCAACAGATTAAAGCCCAAATTTCTACCTACTCCAATCAACTACCCTGATGATGAATTTATAAAGGAAGGAAAAGCCCATAAACATGATAGTACTGCAATTCATAGAAAAACCCTAGTGGCGGAGATAGAAAGTAAGACGTAGCTAAGAATGAGAGAGTAAGAAACAAAGAGAAAGAGAGAAGAGATGAAGACGACTGACCTGGATAGGCGTGGGAAGGGGACGAAATCTACTACGGATCTCCTCCGACGGCGGAGGGAGGAGAGGCGAGCGGCCGAAGGGGGAAGGAACGAGAAGGAGTCGCGATTCGCTAGACTCGAGATATATATAGACCGGCCGGTTCACGACCTATTTGAATCCAACGGTTCGAGTCAATTGATTCGATTTTCCATCCGAGCTGTTGATCTCTCAGCTAGGGAGAGAAGACAAGATCGTGAAGGCCCGCGGCCTCTCGCATATCCAATAAAGAAAATTAACAGCCCATTTAAGATCCGATAAGTGTAACTATTTTAATTTTTTTAATTAACTGATCAACTATTTCTTGTTCATATTATGCTATAAGTATGTAAGTTTAAATAAACTAGCTCAGATAGAATAAAGTTATGGGTTTTTATTTTTTTTAACAAAGATAAGGTATTTATTCAATCCACAAAGTTCATATACAAACATCAAATAAAAGTTATGGATTTAATACGTTGGGAATAGACAACTTAATTTTGAGGGTTTCTAATTAATAAATAATTAAGTTGGATGTATTAAATGAGTACTCATAAACACTGACGGTGCCCGAAATTAAGAAAATGAGGGCAAACTCTTATTTTTTTTAAAACGGGGGACAAAATATGAATTAAGAGGGGGGTTGGGAATTGTCGCCGTTTTGCATCTAAAATTTTTCATTTATATATAGGGAAAATATAAAATTACTCATCATATATAACTTTTATTTATGAAAGTAGCAAAGATAGAATCCCTTGATTAAGAGGTGCAACATTTTTAAGTACATTATCGATTAAATTAAACTTCGATAAAGTCAATTTGAGGTGCACGAACATCGGTGCAATTCATGCACATCATTTTCCAAATGTTATATTCATCAATGTACTTTTTTTCATCCCCTCCTCTGAAAGTGAATATTTCTAACAAGAAACATTTCTCTGTCAGATCTTCATTTCTTTGTTGGATTTACTTTTGGTGAGATCTTCTTACTTTTATTTCTATTAATAATATATGAAGTGAGTGATTCAAATAAAAATTATCAAATAAGATATAAATGCACATCAAATATTACTAATTCAAAATAAAATATTGTATAATAAATAAAAATATAAAATTTACTTTTGTAGTTGTCTTTTATGTAGATAGGTCAAACCATCACGTGTAATATATTTTTATTAATACCATTGGTGGTTGGTAAAAGTGATTCCACGTTTGTTTTACTTAGTTTTTGAATGGTAAAGTTGCGCGCAAAAGAAATCGATCTCTTCTTCAGATTGATTTGGATAAATTAATCAGATATAAGATCCTCACTTTCATACCAAATCATCATCCACAACGCCACGCATCAAATTTGTGCTTAAGCAGGCGGTCAATGGATTGATGCAGGAGTGAGAAAGAGCTTACTTGCTGCTAAAACGCTTTGTAGACACACTAGTGCTCCAGAAATTGTGTTTGGTAACGATTCGATTACTTTCATTCACATTAATTGACGCAGGGCTGCTAAAAAGTTAAGTTCAGGTAGAGGGTTTGTCCATAGCATTGCCACTCAAGAGAGTTAAATCTCATTTAAATCAATTTGAAACAAGTACATCAGCTTGGCTTATTTTTTGCAGGAACCTTTCAAATATATTATGTGATACATGCTCATTTAATCTGCTAATACTTGAGACAACAAATTGTGAATAACAGCTTCTACTGTGCGAGAATTTGTCGTCCTTAGACATGAAATGAAGAAAAGAATTTCAGATTAAATTATACTAGCATTATGCAATGAAGTCAAATTCGGACTGGCATGTGGGATCTGTATTTCCAATCACATTACTGAATCAGGATTAGACAACTTTAGTATTGCAACATTAACCTAATTAACAAGCAACCTAATACAATGACCAGAGCAAACCAAACCAGCTAAAGAAGAATCACAGTCAAAGATTCAGAGCCTGCCTTACTACTATTCAATCTCACTTGCTAACAGAAAGAGATCTTTCCCTACTATGTGCTGGCTCAATGGAATACAGCCTTGTCTTACTACTATTCAATCTCACTGGCTAACCGAAAGAGACCTTTCCCTCCTGTGTGCTGGCTCAACGGGAAAATCTTCAGGACTCCTACTCCTTGACCTGCTGCCTGCAGGCGACTGCGAGTAGGATCGCTCCGGGTGTGACCTATCTTGGGGTGAAACAGACCTGTCAAATAAAAGCAAATTACAGTATTAATAAAGACAAAATTACTAGTTTTTTACAACCAGTAACAAGAAAACAAAACCTTGAATAGTGCCTCTGCTTTGGAGGTGGATCATAACTACGGCTTTGAGAGCGCGATCTAACACGACGCGGTGAACGAGAATATCGTGGCGAGCGAGAACGGGAACGGTGATGGCGAGGAGAATGTGAGTGACGGGGCGACCTTCGGTGATCATATGTCCGACCCCTACCAAAACAACAATGAATATAAGAACTGGTAATTGGGTCAATTTATTAGACAAAAGCTGGTACTCAACATATCTAAGGCAAAACAGATAATACCTTGAGAACAAATCAACATGAAAAAAGAGGTTTTTTCATCAAGCAGAAATAAATTGGATAAGAAATCAACATCAATTCGAGCAGAAATAAACTAGATAAGAAATCAACAAGTTTTTAAAAAAGGCTAATATTTGGGATCATACCTTCTCTCTCTTGCCCTCATCTCAGTAGGCTTTTTTCTATTCTCTTCTGCAAATACAACCGTTACTTCCCTGCCAAGTAGGATTTGCCCATCCATTTGATACTTCGCTTCAGCTGCATCAGCCGGATCAACATATTGGATAAATCCAAATCCACGTGGCTCACTGTAAAATCCATAGTGCTTAAGTTTAATGAAATCCAAAGTGGCAGTCATATTGTAAAAAATTGTGGTTATCAGCTGCAGTAAATAACAAAAAAATCATTAAACCATAGATTACTTAAAAATATCTGTCATACTTGGGCAATGTCTGGGATACTTAACAAGCTTCAAGTAAAAATCTTGATTTTCAAGCAATTCAAGTTAAAGCAAGCACACGGCTGCTGACCTTTCACTCTTCAGAGTTTATAGATGACTTCAAATTCTTCAAGACTTGAGATTTCTTCATAAAGTTAACCTGAAACCCAATTTCTTCCATTCTCACTAGCCACTACCTTCATTTACTTACATCCTCTTCAAAATAACTTTCAAAACTTGACTTGTCTTCAAACTCTAATTTCACTGTTGAACTCAACAGCCTTAATGAAAAACCAACACATAATTTAGATGCAGAGTACAAAAAATAGAGCCTACCAGAAAACAACTTTAAGATGATCAGTTGCACATGGCTATAATTTCAAAAGGATTGCAGGATTACACAATAACATTGCTCAGCACAATTCTGTCCCAAAAGTAGCCTCAAGATTCATCAAAATAATAAATTGTTTAAGCTCATTACTAAAAAAACGAAAAGAAGTGTAAGAATGCATCCTTCCAAAGTTATGATTTTTGCACTTAAGTTTTTAGTTCCAAATGATTGTTTTGCAAACTCAAAGACTTGCAAATAGGTAGAATATATATATCACTTGTAATTGTTACAATAATGATATTAAAACACTAACAAGCTAATAAATCTTTGCCAAAAAATAATTAAAATAAAAATAGGTAATATCTAATGAATATTATTTTACTTTTAACAAACAAAGTGAACTTTGGTATTAGAAAATTTAAATGTTCTATTAATAACCATATTTGACCATTATCAACCTGAAATTACTAAGAATTGTGAAGGCTGTAGCATATGCAATGTTTGGAGGGATATATCTATGCTGTAAAACTTGGTGTGGGTGGGGGGCTTCCAGTCTTTATATAGCAGTACATGAAACTTGTCAAAGCTGGTTTCTGGAAAAAGACTATTCGAATGTCCCACTTACCCACTATAATAGTCACGCGGCAAATAAATATCCTTAAGTGGGCCAAACTGTGCAAATGGTCTACGGAGATCCTCAGCTCTGCAATCACAAAGCAGCATCTATTAGGCCATACAAACAAGTCAAACAAATAAATGTTGAAAACTGAATTCAAAGAGACAGAATAATAATGAAACTGAATTTAAAGAGACAGAATGATGTAAATAAAATATTAAAATGTTAACGTTCTGACATTTGCTCAGATGAAGAAAGCATGCAAATGTCATAAAGTTACCCTTCATATAATTTGGCAACTCAATTAGCAACCCTCTATGGCTTTGGTGTAATGGTAAAGTTACCCCACTTGTGACCAAAAGGTCATGGGTTCAAGCCACAGAAATAACCTCTGCAAAAAAAGGAGGGGAAGACTGCGTACATCAGGCCTTCTCGGGTCCAACAAAAGTAGGACTGCTTCGTGCACTAGGTCACCCTTTTTAATTACCAGCCCTCTAATTATAAGGAAGAAATAATTTTGTGCAATCCCCTTCCAACTTTTGTGTAGAGCAAACACCAACAGTGTTTATACTGCTAGAATTTTCCATTGAGGTGCTGGAGGTAGAAGAATTGCCATTTTTTTCAAAACCAATTGTGCAAATAAAACGGTACTAAAAAAAATTACCAAAAGAATACCTTAAATGCCAACTTGATACCTAACACGTAGCCTAAGTTTTCCCTTATCTTGACTCGCATGATATCATGTCATCTTATCTTGATACACATGAAATCATGCCGGTCATATTTACTTTAACCAGTGTTGAGTAAAACCAATACAGGTAAACAGAATAACAAATACACTGCAACAGTTCAAGAAGTATCATAGACATTTGAGTGTACCAAAATAATATCTTAAAATGCAACCCCAACCATACTGATAACAGAAAGGAAAAGAAAAGTGCACAACATGCATATTCTGCCAAAAGTTTATGCTAACATACATCTTGAACAACTGTTAGAGAGAGAGATATATAAAATATGAAAGCAGACATCTGGTCAACAGAATAGCAAGTACACTTCAACAGTTCAAGAAGTATCATAGACATTTTAGTCTACCAAAATAATATCTTAAAAATGCAACTCCAACCATTCTGATACCAGAAAGGAAAAGAAAAATGCAGAAAGGAAAAGAAAAATGCACAACATGCACATTCTGCCAAAAGTTTATGCTAGCATACATCTTGAGCAAATGTTAGAGAGAGAGTGAGAGATCTAGTTACGATATCAAAACAATATGAAAGCATCACTAGCAGCACCAACCTTGTCCAGGAGGCCTTTTCTAACAAGCTCAACAAAAAACAGAAATCTTTTATTAATCCACCTTTAGCTAACAAAATATGCTCGATTTGTTGTGCAGTATTTACTTAGATCATGTCGTGATGAATGGATATCCTGCTTAAGTTAAACACCATATAAGGTGAAAACAAACCTGCAATCACGGCGAAGATTCCGGACTAGAAGACTGGTCGGAAGATCTCTACCGCGACTAGAATAACGACCCCTAGGGCTTGGACTACGACCTCTTCTCCCATATCCTCTTGGTGGTGACGGACTGTAGCTTCTGCCTCTCATTCTGTTCAAAGAAAATTCAGCCAAGAACATAAATAATGAAATATAACTATATATACATTACTTGAAAAACTCACATTTTGACTAGTTATTTCATGAATAATATACAAATAGTCAACCAAAAGAAAAAGCACATGATATACAGAGTGAAAATTTAACTGAACAACTGAAGTTGTTATGAAGGCACTCAATTAAGATTAGATTAGAATGAGGTTTGCTGGAAAGAAAAAAATATGCTACCATTTTATTAAGAAATGTGCTAATTCTAGAAATCCTTTTCCTAACTGCGGCCATAACACATCTTACATAGTTAATTCAAATTTGACCATCAGGAAATAGCTCATAACAAAATGTGAAAAAGGAATCATCACTAGTACTAGTAGCTTAATGTTTCAGAAAAGAAAAAGAATAGGAATCTTAAATACGGCATGTCCAATCTTTTCAAATTGAGACAATAAAAAAAAGTAGTATATATTAGCTACTTACTACCTTATTGTTCAAGAAGAAAAGACAACAGAATATCTAATTTTTAGGTCTGGCTTCCTCCACCCAAAATAACTTAGTAAACGCGACTAACAAATAGGCGTCTTTCAGTCTCTCATAAATATTTCCATCAAACTACTTTCTTTTGAATGCCGTTGCAAGCTAAGGATGTAGATCAAAATGTCATACGATTAGATAACAAAGAATAAAGAATATGCCGATATACACACTGCTGTAAAGACACCTTAGGGTTCTATAAAATACCTCGGTTATGAATCATCCATATTTCTTACTTTTCCTGTATAAATGC
The DNA here is from genome assembly GCA_034359265.1 of Canna indica. Taxonomy (NCBI): domain Eukaryota; kingdom Viridiplantae; phylum Streptophyta; class Magnoliopsida; order Zingiberales; family Cannaceae; genus Canna; species Canna indica. Next base: position 12,783,363 of record CP136890.1, read on the forward strand.
TGAATATAGCCTTATACACCTCCAGTAAGGGACCAAAAATCGGCTTGAGGATTTTCTCTAACGGCTTAAAGATTTATGAAATTGATGATACAAAACAAAGCACAGGGTAGCAAAGATAGAAGAAAAACAAGCATAAATTCCGATGTGCATAATAATTAAACCCTAGAATCAGTCTACCATGCGCCAAAATCCGTTTTACGGAAATACGCGCTTACCAGACCGGAAGAAAAGAATCCAGATTGAGGAAAACAAGATCACACCAGAAAAGGAACGCTTATTAGGAGGGCGAGATGCATACCTTAGGTCGAAACGAAGGCCCCTCTCAAGCTACGCTTCTCCTCGGCGGTCCTCCTATTCTCCTTGCCCTAAACCTATTTATTTCATCATTTGTTTATTTTATTCGAGAAGCTTCTTTGCTTTCGGGGGATTCCATAAAGTGGATGGGGCTCCTCAGCCATACGATTGCTGGAACCCTTACCCAATCTTAGATAAACGGCAGATATTTGATTTATCACTGTTAGGCTGTTAGCCATTGCAATATATATATATATACACTAGTTCAAACCCGTGCAAACGGATTGTTTAGTATATTTATAGACGTAATAACGTAGTAGTATCAGCATAATAATATATTTAAATATATAAGATAATATATATACACATTTTTTTTCGTATAAATTTATAATAATAATATTTTTTTAAAAAAAAAATTCTTATCAAACTTAATCTTAAAGTAATAATTTTTTTGTGTCATAAGTCGTTAATCTTTTTTTATTCTACATAATATACAATTAAAATGATAAATTATATTCAAATTATCTATTTGAATAAAAATTATGAATCACGATTTCGTAAACATTAGATCAAGTTCTCATGAACAATACTTGTGAGTTAATGGCTAATGTAAACCGCATAGTAAAAATTTAATCATCAAGAGATGTTCAATACATGCTCATTCACTTATATCATTTGTTTACTTCTTGACAAAACTCTTGAGAATTTAAAAGGTGGCTAACTCATATAAATTAAAAAAGTAAGACTCGTCTTGAATATTTCTTGGATGTGATAACTAAATGAGATGTACATTAAGCAAATATTTGTAAAAAATTGATTATTGAACTATTAGTATGAGCTTACAATATTGTTTCAAGATTTCACAGTGTAGAAAAAAAAATTATAAAATAGCAACTCACATCTTTCATGATAAAATAACACCTATGTTGTTCTTCCAAAATATATCGTCTAGTGCTCCAAAATAATTAACATCATTGTCTTATATAAGATAATCTCAATCTAACTTTTCGACATTTGTGGAGTCATGTCTTTTAACCCAGGCTGAATAATTGAAAGATTTTGAAAGCTTCTTTTAATAGGAGTCACACTATCAGGATAATTAGTTTCTTGCATTATAGTTTATGCAATCCATTAGATTGTTATATGAATATTCAACCTCCATAAATAATTAATAATATTAAATATCATAAGGAAACAATATTTACACTTTGTGCAGGAACAATGTTGTCATTGGACACACTATCACTTCCTACATGATGCTGACTTGAAGACTCCTGACCACAACAATAATTTAATTAAAAATTAGCCGGGTGTTTAGATAAAGTAAGCTACATTCATAGGTTAACATCAAAGTATTGTGTTGTTTAGCTTTAATACCATCATTTGACCTTATTAGCAAGTTTGGTTGGTTCAAATTTTTCAATGATATTGACATCATTAATCACCTTCATCACAATGAAAGATGACCAAACTTTATTAACATTGTTTTTAGCAATATCAACTTTGAACAAAAAGCTCTTATCAACCAAATCATCAAACTCATCAGGGAATGATAGCCCATTTCCTTCTTACAAAAATCACTGCAAGAAAAATTACTAGTGCCAATTAAATCTAGTTGAAAAATCATCTCAAACCATCTACCAATTTTATCTTGCCAAGTAAATCTAACTGAAAAATTAGGTTTCCTATCGGCAAAGTGAATACTTTTGTTACTTTTGTGTATGTATATAGTCATCATCTTGTTTGTCATCTTAATTATCATCTATAAATTTTGTATTTCATGCAATGACTTCTCAAATGTGAAATTCTAAAATGAAGAGTTATTGATTTGAAAATAGTACCAACGTAATGTGGCCTTGGTCTTTTGGTTGAATTTTTTTAATGATTTATTGCTTTTGGGCTCAAACCTTTGTGGAGGGCTATGGCGTGTTCTCATCTCCTATGATTTGTTGTTACATAATATAGCTAGAAAAGAGAGGACCATAGCAATTATTTTGATGGGTAAAAATAATGCTCAATGTTGGTTATTATATAAGTATCACATCATGTCAATTTTTGGAGAGAAAGGAAAATGATTATATCATGATCACTCCTGCCATTTTTAGAAGGTCATTTTGGGTTTGAGAAACACATTCATGCATTCATGTAGTATTATGGTAGAAAGAAATGCTTTTCTGAGAATGACTGCTTTGGGCTTAAAATACTTGTGCAAGATTCTTAAACTATCAAAAATTAATTTTAGGTTAGAACTCTTGAGGAGTATATAATGTTATTTTAGGAAAAAAAATTGATGGTGCAACAGAAGTTAATACCAAAAATATGATCTCCATAATTAGTCATCATTTGTCTTTTTTTACCACTATTTTGGCATTTATCTATAATTAAATCATCTTTATTTGTTTCATTCCATATTCAATACTCAAACAACCTCATAAACAACCTTAGAAATACTAAAAAAATAATCGAAAAAAAAACACTAACAAAATGAAAGAAAATACCTCAAAAATATCTCCAAACGAATGAAAGTTTTTCGTCTTTAAGAGAAACAACTTCAAGAGAATGAAAACTCCAAGCAGTTGTGACTTCTACTTATGGTGGAAAGAGCAAGGGGAAAGAGATGGGATTTGCAAAGAAGAACTGTCGAGAGGTGAAATATAACCTAGTCAAGTCAAATTCAGCTAGAGTTTCCTCTATCATGACTACTACAACAACAAAATCAAAAAGAGGTATTCAAAACTTACCTGTATTATGTTGGTTGACAGCAATAAATTATTCTAAATAAAACTTACCTCTATTCAAAACTTAACTATCTGCTCCACCTCGCTCGATGCAGAAAGAGGTATTGAAAACTTACCCAAATTAATTTGAGTATTCAGAACGTAAACCGTTGTTGTTTTCGATAAATGGTCAAGACATGACTCCACATTTGGTTGAGTCTCAACATTAATATCTATGATTGTCAATAAAATGTATATAAAATGTAATAAAGTCAATATGAGTTATAATAAAGTTCACGAAATTAATCGATAACACACCCTAGTTCAGTGCTCGGAGGAGAAGGCGATGAAGATGCATATCCCACTGCTTTCACCACATTTCGTGTTGATGCTGCAAGTAATTCGACAATGGCTTTTGAGCTCTGACACATCCTTTATTAATTTGCCCCAGTAATGTTTGTCTGGACAAGTCTTGTAGCCTTCGAATGAGCTTGAACCGCCGTGATCCTACCCACTGAGAAAGGATGGAGGTGAGGGCATCATTAGGAAACGAATTAGAGTTCTCTGCTTCCCGACATCAGCATTGTGATGAGTGAGTTGTTTAGTGCCAACAATGATAAAGGTAAAAAGCTCAACGGGGTAAAGTACTTCATATTTGCCCTGCAACTGTTTGATAGAATGTGTCAAAGAGAAAAGTTGGTTTGGAAAACAACGGTCAACCAACATAATTGAGGGTAATATTGTAGTTAAGCTTAAAGTTAAGGATAGAATTAGAACAGTAATAAAACACTACAAAGAGCCATTTGTCAAGCTTAGAAAGGGAGTTAAAAAAGTGTGACTCCTTTTATAATTTAATTGATACTAGAAAAGATCTCACGCTATGCAACGGGATCCAAACATTTTTATAAAATATTTTTAAATTAATAAAAAAATTAATTCTATATTAATATATACAATGAATAAAATATAATTATACATTAAGATATGAAAATAATATCATTTATTAATAGAGTTAAACATAAATATCAATCTTACACTAGCAAGCTTAAATTCAATCATAATAGTAAATTTTTAATATTCTAAATAAAAAACTAATGAAAAAAATGACATACAACAGTAAAACAAAATTAGAAGAAAAAATATTAATAAGTGAAATAACTTATTTTTTAATTAAAAAAATTATACATTACAAAAGTACAATTTCAATAACAAAAATATAACTACATTTTTCAATAAGATAAAAATATTATAAAATAATATTTAATAAAAAAATATATGAAATCAATTATATAGTAAAAGATGTAATGAATAAAATATAATTAAATATTATAATATAAATATACGATCATAGAAGTAAAAAATAAAGATGAATTTTACAATGGTCTAATTTAAAATAAATAATAATAGTAAACTTTAATATACATAATTAAAATTATCAAATATTTAATAAAGATGAATATATTTTTTTAGTAAAAATATAATAATAAACACACATTTATATAAAGAATGACATTAAACATAAACACTCAAAATATTATATTCGATAAATTAAAAAGGAACATAATTTAAGTTAATTACAATTCTGATAAAATTAAAAAAATAAAAGTATAAAAATAAAAATAAAATCTTAAAAGAATGACTAAGAGATCTCACATAAAAGCTCAAACTAAATAATTTAATAAAAAATTAAAAATCATATTTTATGAACAATAATATTTTCTTAATATGCTTTAAATAATAGAGAAATAATAAAAATATAAATTTTAAAAAGTAATAATATAGAAAATTTAAAATATATAAGAAAAATAAAATAAAAATTTAAAATATATAATTATACTTAATTTATTTTAGAGTTTTGAAATAATTTTAAAAAAATAAAACATCAAACTAAATAGTAAATTCTACCGAAAATCTTTAAAATTTGAACAAAATTAACTAATTAAAGGTAATAAACTTAAATGCCTACGCCTTTTTAAATAGTAAAATAAAAATAGATAATATAAATAATAATAATTAGTATCATATTTACTAAAAAATATCATGACTTCTCATATACCACTTGTCGCGCGCGCGCGCATATATATATATATATATAATGAATTTATAATTTTTGCTTCAAATTTTTAAGCTCCCTCAAATGTGAAAGCTTAAATTAATTTAAAAATCAGTAAAAATCATGACAATGAAATTAAGTTGTGAAAAATAATATTTCCTTAGTAAATAATATATAACAAAATAAAATATAAAATAATGATAGTAATAATAAATAATATAAAATATACGGTATATAAGAAAATTAAAAGAAGAATTTTAAAAATATATAAGAATGTATAATTAGCCTATTTTAGAAGAAAAATATAATAAACCAATACAAAATTTAAAAAAGTACTAAAAAATTATAAAACTTGAATAAAATTAAGGAAAATAAAAGTATAAGATTAGATATTTAATAAGCTATAAGAAACAGTAAGATAATAATAATATTAATTAATATAATAAATAAATATTATATATAATATTATTCAATATATAATTATATAATAAAATATACTACTAATATATAGTTGTTTCAATCAGATTTGCTAAGGAAATATGAAGTATAAACCAAATTAAACATTTTAACGAAGGAAATCAAGAAATCTTATTATAAAATAGATCAAAAATTAATGAAGGAACTTGGGAGACCGACGTTAGTTTTGGCGTCAACTTCCCAATAGTCATCCTATATAAAAAAACATTGACATTTAATCCTACATCAGAAGTGCAATTTTTTGGACTCAATCATCTATATAAGTATAATGTTATATGATATCAATTACTATTTTTTTCTTAATCAACAACATTTAATACCATATCGAAAAGTTTCAACTTGATTGATTCTTATCAAATTTGTAATATGGACGTCTCTGCTTTTGACGTTGGTTTTTAATGAAATAAAAAATGAATTGTCACGCTCCAACTCAGGATACACGTGACCGGCCATGGTACGTGTTAATACCCCGAAGCCTACCACATGCACTAAATACAAAATCTGAAATATACATCAACATCAATAATAAAACACATGAGTAAAAGAACGACGACGCAAAATCTTTATTCACGGCCAAACAGTTTTTGAACAATTTTAAATTCAAAGGAAACAACCCAAACTTTCGAGAACATCTCAATGTTTAAAACAGTTTAGGTTTTCAAAGTAACCAACAGTTCAGTGCATCTCTCCTGACTCTAACAACACAACTAACAACACGTCTATGACTACAATGCCGCCTGCTACAAGATCCGCGTCACCACCTGCCCTCCAGCTGCACCATGTCATCAAGTCGTACCTCACTGATCAGACTCTACAAAAATAAAATAATAAATCGTGAGTTCACGAGGAACTCAGTGAGCAGTTCTTTTGAACCACCACTTAGAACCTCGGCAAGGTAATATATACAATGTATGAATGTATGATACAGATAAGGAAATAGAATATAATCACACCACATGAGTTAACCCGTTTGCCAGAATAGAAGAATGGATGAATCGACCTCTAGGGCCCTTATCCACTTCACCACAGCTCGGCCACTAATGACCTATAATATATATGGAAGGTTCGGTTCTCCCCTTTATACAACCAGGCCAGCCAGCCTACACAAAACTAGCCCACAGGGGCATTTCAAAAATGAACTTTCATGTCTCGGATTCGTCGACTAGGATGGCCACTAGCCTTAGGAATCCTCCGGGTTAGGGATAGCTAGTCCCACCCAACTCGGGTCTACCGTCAGCGTGGCACACTAACGGAATCTCAAGATCCTCCGCCACCCGGGTCTAACACCTAGAGGGCCCACTGGTGCAATCTCAAGACCCTATGAATCGCTGAGTCATGTGATAGTCATCCGGCTAATGACACTCATCAGTAGACCATCTCAACCACAACCACAATCAGGTTGTGCAAGTTTTCATTTTCTTTTTTCTTTTTTTTTCGAGCGCTGCCCATGTCCGACCCTCCCCCTCGGGTCGCACTTCTTGGATATTGATATCCGCTATCTATCCCTAGGTGTAGAACCTAGTAAGTGTACCTTGTTTCTAGGTTAAATGTCACCGCTAAGTATCGAAATCATTCTTTCTAGAGTTTAGCATTTACAAACCATATATAAGTACTTGACCTACTATTGTCAACGACACTTGCCAAAATAATCATGAACCACAATTACCATGTGAAAGCTAAATTAAAGAGGACAATTTCCATTAATCAAACCTGGTAAGGAACATACAACATACATGGCAACAATTGAATATAATATCTGAAAATTAATGAACCTTTTTCTTTGATTCATATGCCATAATAAACCTATCCATGTATGTATTAGTAAGAACATTTCCATAACCATGAGAATATAGATCTAAGGCTACTAAACAGTCCTAAGATGAACAACGATCATAGAATGTAATTTGAACCTAACACTAAGCATGTAAATATGAATCAAGACAACGTAACATGAAATCTAGCATATCAATCCGAACAATCCTGATTTTTCCACCCTCGTCCTTGCTCGGCCAACTCAAACAAGGTAAGACCTTGTTCGGCCAAGTCCTCTAGGAAGAGTGGGCACGGCTGCGACGACAACGCAAGCATCAATTTGAAGATAAAATACAACGCACATAAACGATCCACGAGATGCAAGACGATCAAGGAAATTGGGGGAAAAAATTTGCATGACCTTTCCCCCTTTTTCCTCTACTCGGTCAACCCATAAAAACACAAGAAACCACAATTTACAACAAGAGATCACAGGTACATCAATCGACTAAAGATCCAACATGAGAAAACACGTCGTTCGACAAAACACTCGCGAAAGAATTTGATTTCAAAAATGCTAGGGTTGGCCACTTGCCCCCTTCACAAATCACACTAACCACTCACCTCGATTGGATCAAAAGACGAGATTGAAGAAGATGAAATCTGAGATTCTCGGCGTCGACGCGAGCTCGGCACCGATCTCCCTCTCCTTCCTTGGGCTGCGTGCGGCTCATTCCTTGAGCCGCACGACTGCTAGGATGAGGGGTTTTATTCCCCTCATCGTTTGACTAAAATACCCCTATCCAATAACTTAAACCCCTTCATATGACTCCACATAACCCGGATCAATTTTTGACTCGAACCGCGAGCCCAAACTCAACCCAACTCGAGTCAACCAACGTACTCATCCATCCAATACCAACATTAGGCTATAACTTAAATTAATTAAACCTGCTATTCGAGGCGATCTCGCGAGTTGGCCCGGCTAGCTCCCGACTCGATGGGCTGCATTACGAAAATTTTATATTAGGAAACCCCGGGTATTACAGGAATACCAGTGTCTCTATTTATCGAATATATAATTTTATATTTTTTATTTGAATAGATATTCAAATTTTAGAAATATTTGAAATCACATCTTTTATTCGAATTTGAGATTAAAAAAACAAATTAATTTAAAAATTCAATTCAATTCAATTAGAGTAAAATTTATTAAATTTTTTTGAATTGATTGGAATATATTAATTTCCATATATTATATATGTACCTATTATATAAAACTAATTTAAATTTATAACTAAAAAAATTAATAAAAAATTAATAATCAAACTAAATTAAATAAAATATTAAAATTTAAGTAATAATACAATAAAAATATATTGGTTTGATTTGAAGTATCAATTATTTTTTTTCTAAAATGCATATATGAGCTTGATTAAAAAAATTATTTAATAAAAACAAATTTAGGGAAGATAATAACAAATGTACTAAAATATAATATGAATTAATACTATCAAAATTAAAAAAAATGTTTAGAAATTATAGATAGTCAATAATATTATAAATTTAGAAAATAAATTTTCAAATAGAAAGCAAAAAAGAAAAGAAAAATGATATATAACGTATAATGTGAAAATGTGTATATTTATAAAATGTATTTTATATAAATAAAAATGTATATTTAAAGGTGTGGAAATTTTGGAATCATAAAATCATGTAATTATTTTTATTGACAATAGTTTTTAAAAAAATTGAATCAAGTTAAAAATTAGATTATATTCAAATCTAATCTAATTAAAATTGAGATTTAGATAATTTTATATTTTAAAATTGAAAACTTTGAATTTTTTAATGTAATAAGTTGAATTGAATAAAAACTTGAATAAGTTAATCAAATTATAAAAGTTTAAACTTTAATAGATAATAAATAAAATATAATAATATTGTTAAATATTTATTTAAAACAATTTAATTTAATACTATCAAAATAAAAAATAAAATAAAATTTGAAATCATAATTTTGATATATAAAATATAATAAAAATTAAAAATATAAAAAACAAAAAAAGTAAAATAATTTTAAAACAAAAATATCCTGCTTTCTCAAAATAAAAATAAAAGGTAGAATAAAAAATATATAAAATTTAAAAAGCAAAATAATTCGAATAAGAAAAATAAATAAAATAATAATTATTATTATTATTTAAAAAAAAAGAAGAATGAAGGGCAGCAGCTGCTTTTATAAACCTCCTTTCCGTACTGTTTCTAGAAGAAGAGAAAAATATAAGTAAATATGGGCAGCGTTTAGCGCTGCGCTTTTCTTAAAAAATGGAAGAAAAAAAAAATGATTTGTGCCCTTACAACGTTGAGAGAGCAGGAGCTCCTCCGTATGAATCCACTCCTTAAAATTTCAAAAATTATTATATAATTGATATATATAGGGGTGTGCAGGGGACCTATTTATGAATTTGAATTAAATTTGAATAAGATCCGAATAAATTTGGATCGATCTATCCCAAAATTTAAATGACTTTTGTTCTGAAATATTTTATCTTACTAGTTACAATATCAGTGCTTTGCACGATTAAAATATGGTTTCAAAAATAATATAATATAATATATTTTTAAGAAATTATATTACTCATTGTTTTAAAAATAAAAATGTTTGAAATTAAATTTTATATTTTAATATATTATTATATATAAATAGAATAGTCTATCAATTTTTTTATATTTTTCACCTTTTGTAATATAATTTTAATTTAAAATTATATAAATTTGAATTTAAAATAATAATTATTTTAAACTTCATATATAAATTAATTTTGAATTTAAATTTGTAACTATAATTTAATAATTTTAATAATTTAAATCTAAATATTAAATATTCTGTATATTTAGATTTTCAAAAATAGATTACTCTATTATCACCGTATTATGAAATAATTATAATTTTAAGAATAAAAATTGATAGTAGAATTAAAAAAATAATTTAAATTAAATCACTATTTTAAATACTAATATATAAACATACCGCAAAGCAATATATTAATTTAATTAGATTTATATAAGGGTTATTAGACGAAAATGGTCCTAATTTTAGCGAATTTATCAATTATGATCAATTATTTGATTGGTCTCAATTATATATAAGAACTTTCGAATTGATTTCAATAATGATTCACCGTTTGTGAATCGTCAGTATGACCGTTATTTTTCTGACGTTATGATTAAAAAATGATTTTAAAATCCCACTTGGCATGTTAGCTCCATATATGATTACTTTTTAATATCCACGTGGTCACCCACCTCTCTCTCTTTCTCTCTCATGAGATGCGTCGTCTGCAGCATGGCGAGCAGTTGAAGAATGGACCGAGGCGATAGCCTAACCCACCTAGAGCTGGTCATGCTCCTCCGGGCGCTGGGCAATGGGCCACATTTTAATTATGAAAATGTGCACGTATATTTATATAATTTTAATTTAAAAGTAATTATAAGTAATAATTAATTTAATATAAAAATAAGAATTAAAAAGGTAAAAGATGAATTATCTTAGATTAACTATTATTAATTATTTTTATGGAGAAGTGTATATTTGGTTCTATAAGTTTTTAATTCTTTAGACTTTTGTCCTATAAGTTTAATTATAGTCTTTTCGATCTTATAAGTTTGCTTCGTAGCATAGATTTGATCCTATTCATGACAGTTCGTTAACTCTCCGTCAATGTGTACTAATGTCATTCATACACGTTGACATATTTGGTCCTATAAGTTTCATTTCGAAATTTTCAGTCATATATGTTTGTCCCGTAGCACATATTTGATTTTATTCGCGACAGTCTATTAACTCTCCGTCCATGAAAAAATAAACGACGTTATGTCCATATTGACGAAGTTAATAGACCGCCGTAGATATGACCAAATATATATGACAGACCCACATATAGACAAGTTGGTATGTTAAATTTGTAACATAAATATGCTCCGTAACATATATAAGTTTGCTTTGTAACATAGATTTGGTCATATTCATGGCGGTTCGTTAACTCCGTCAATATAAACATAACGTCGTTTATTTTTTCGTGGACAGAAAGTTAACAAACCATCAAAGATATGATCAAATTTGTGCTATGAGACAAATATATTGGACCAAATTTGTGCTACGGGGCAAATATATTGTTGGCTGCAAAACCACACTAGAGGGGGGGTTGAATAGTGTGTTTAATAATCTTTTTGCTTAAATTCGATTTTAATCGTTTCTTTGGTTACTTAGGCAATTCACAAATCGAGTAGCACGCAGAAGCAAAGTAAATGCGATAATAAAATAAACACAAGTAGAGTCAATGCAAACACAATTATTTATAGTGGTTCAGCCCCAATGCCTACTCTACTACCTAAGCACCCCGCTTAGGATTTTCAAACTAGCTTTACTAGATTATCTTGTTTCCTTTACAACGAGGACGTTTTCACCAAAGAGTCTCCGCTCCCACACCGAATGCACTTCCACATTCGGAAGTCTCCGCCTTCCTACCGAGAGCACTCTCCCACCTCAATCCGAAGGATAACAAGAACTAATCCTAGCAAATTATGTTTACACTGATGGATTCAAACCTCAAACACAAAGACAACCACCATATTTCAAGACCTAACAACCTAGGTCTTCACATGTGAAGGCGAAATGACGACACTAGATGAGGGGTGAATAGTATGTTTACTAAATCTATTAGCCTAAATCTGATTTAATTCATTTATTTAATTAGTTTAGGCAATTTACGATTTTACAATTAGATGCGGAAGCGATAAATAATCAAGCAAATAAAACAAACAATTAAAAGCAATGCAAACACATATGATTTATAGTGGTTCAGCCCCAATGCCTACTCCACTACCTAAGCATCCCGCTTAAGATTTTCAAACTAGTTTTACTAGATTAATTTATGTTTCCCTTACACAGAGAACTTTTCACTCGAAGAGTCTCACTCTCGACCTAAGGTACTTCTACACTCGAAAGTCTCCGCCTTCTTATCGAGAGCATTCTTCCACCTCAACCCTAAGGGACAACTAGAACTAATCCTAGTAACAACTAATTTTACAAAAGTGGCTTTACACCTAACACCAGGTAACCACTTATACCCACAAGACCAAACACCTAATCTTCACACGCACAAATAAAAACAATTCAAATAACAGATAAAATTACAATTGAAAAGATCTTAGAATGAAACCAATATTAAACGATCTTTTGCAATCCTTCAATTCTTCAACTCGTCAAGAAGTAGAGCTTGAATCAACACCCGAGTTGAGTAGCAGTTGGCGCTTGAAGATGAACTCGACAGAATAATAGGCGTGCTTCAATCAATCACTTGGAAGGCTTAAATCTTCCTTTTAATGGCTCAATAAAATCTGTAATTGACAAGGAAGGAGATAAAAGAGATGAAGGTATATTTATACCCTCACAAAGAAACGACAGCTAAACGGATAGATTTTTATCCATTTTAGACCGCCGGTCGATTGGTCGGTCGACCGACTGATCGACCGGTCATTCGACCGCTCCTCTTTACTCTGTGGTCGGTCGACCGACGGGTCGACCGCCCAGACGCAAGATCGCTCGATCCGACCTTCGATTGACCGACGTGATCTGCATCTTCGAGTATCCACAAGTCGGTCGACCGATAGGCTACTGCCCATTTTGGGCTTCAATCGGTCGACCGAAGTAGCTATGCGGATTTTTTTACCTTCATTCGGTCGATCGCCCAGTCGACCGAACCTAGACTGGATTTTATTTCTTCAGCCTATTTCTTACGCGCTTCATTTTCGGGTTCTGGCTTTCAACGAGCATCATCTTGGAGAGCTTTTCAAGTGATCTTTGGACTCGTCCAAGTGACTTTGGTGCACTCGTCGATCTTCGAGAAACTTCCGCGACGAACCCGAGCACGACGATCAATGTCCTTCCAATTTTCGATTTCTCTAAATTTTTTCGATCGAGGACATCGAACACTACTGATATAGAACCTGAAGATATTCTCAATGAAATCATTAGTCTCATGTTTGTTATAATCAAATCCATCAAAACTGAGATTAAGACTAAGGTTGAAAACCTAAAGCCAACAATCTCCCCTTTTTTGATGATGACAAACATCTTTAAGAAAATATATTCATTTAAAGCACATAGGATATCAACTAAGGGATTTCTCCCCCTATTAACATGCATATCTATATAATTAAACTCCCCCTATCTATATGCATGAATTTCCTATATTTTTCTCCCATTTACCTATAGTTTTCTCCTATATTTTCTTATACTTTTCTCCCTCTTTTTACCTATACTCTTCTCCCCCTTTTGTCATCAATAAAAAAGGGCAAGAAAGGTCAATCTAGTCAAAGGGATGAGGAACAAATATTTTTTCATGAAGTTGAGACTCTAAGGATTTTTCATGAAACATGAAAATCTCAACCAAAGGGATGAAAAACAAATATTTGATATGAATACACAATCATACATGAAAAAGAATAGATACAATTCAAAACTAAATCATGTATGCACTCAAGTATGAATGTACTCGTATCTTTTTCATGATATTTTTAATTTCATTCAAACTCTCAACATATCAAGATATGGTCATTTAAATCATTTATATCAAGTTTGAAGTGAAACTAATGTCATTTAATCCAAATATGAACTTAGCATGTTTTCATTTGAAATAAGCATGAAATACATGAAAATGCTAAGTCTCAAGTTTTGCTATCTACTCATGTTTTCTCATATTTAGGCATCTAGACATCAAACATGAGGAAATATAAGTCCATGAATCAAGTTTGGGTTTAAGATGAAATTTTTAAGTCACTTGTTGACTTAGGTCAAGGTATATACTTCTAGTTTTCACAAATTAAAATTTTAAATTCATACAAAATCATATTTTTGATGAAAAATATTTGATATCAATTGTTGGATGAAAATTTTGATACCAATTGATGAATGGTAATTTGAAATGCATGTATCAAATTTGAACTTAACATGAATTTTCTAAGTTCATTTTTCATCATATATTGATTTTAATCAACAAATAGATATTTCTAGCTATCATTCAAGATATCAAAATCATTTTTAGGAATGATTTTACTCAAGAAAATGGTGTGAATGATATTAGAAATATAATCCAAATGGTATACACAAACTTTCATTTGAAGTTTCTGAAAAATCAAAGTATTGAAAAAAAATGATATTTAAAAAAGATGATACTTTGCATTTTGAAAATCCAACTTCAAAATTTCACTATAAATTAGATTCTTGATTAAACTTTTTAAAAATTTTACACAACATACTAGATTTTTCAATGAATGTGTAGTTTCAAGAATCATTTAAAAAGTATTTTTCTATATTTTCCTAGAAATAACTGAAATTGCTACCAAATTGTAGGTTGAAATGATATTTTTGTAATTTTCAGTTATTCTTAAGACTTCTTCAATTTTCGTTCAAACTTTCATGACACCACGTGATGGTCATGCAGAGAGTATATGTCGAGTTTGAAATGAAAATTATGTTCTTAAGTCAAGATATCAACCTAATATGGTTTCATTCAAAACTAAACTAGTTTTGATGAAACTTGCTAATTTGCAATCTTAACATTTACTCATGATTTTTCAAATTTAAACATATGGATACCTATCACGAGTAAATCTAAACATGTTCCCCAAATATGGATTAAAAAATGAGACCTTTAAGTCAAATTGTTGACTTGGGTCAACTAGGTTCAAAAGTGGTTTTCATGAAAATACATCTATATATGTTATTTTATCCATATCCATATGAATTTTCTACTCTAAGTGCTTGGAAATATGTCATACATATTTCTAAACATGTTTATGAAATTTGGACTTAAAATGAAGTGACCAAGTCGATTTATTGACTTGAGTCAAACCTTTCCAAGTTAAGTCCCCTAAAGTGAGATACTAATTGTATTTGTTCATCTAGACATGAATTTTTAAGTTTTAAATGTCTAGATTCATGTGATATATGTATCTAAACATGTTCATTTGGTGTTTACTCAAAATGAGGTCTCTAATAAGAAATTTTAACCTAAAGCAAGTTTTATTCAATCAAGATATCATGCAATTGCCTAATTAAGTTATCCAAATTTTTCTTACTCATGAAAATTCAAACATTTATCATGCAAAATCAATCATGAGTATAGAGACATCATTAAACATGAAAATTCAATTATTTTACTAAGATTTTGCAAAAATCAAATTCATACTTTTTTTCTTGAAAATTTGCCCAATCTTTTCATTTCATTTTTTATTTTCTTTTAGATAGCATAGATTTCTAATTCTTAACTTGCAAGTAGACTTCATTAGTATCATAGTGAAATAATATAACTACTAGCAAGCTAATATACTAAATAGCACAAGTTTAATACAAAGTTTCAAATAAAAATCTTAACTTATGCTAGATAGTAGAGATTTATTTCAAGATGGATACCATGATATCAAAATGAATCTAAGGGATCTTAAGATGTGAAACATTTAAGGAATAAGATCCCTTATTATGTTAAACTAGTTTGGACTTACAAGAAGGTCTCTACTAGTAAATATCAACCTAGAGTAAGTTTTATTTAATGAAATTTGCCTAAGTGCTAAGATTCTACGTACCTACTCATGAAAATTCAAGAGTTTAACATGTGATTATCATCATGAGTATAGAGACGTAATTTAATCTTAAATATTGAGGTATAATCCTAAGTTTTGAAATTTATCAAAAATTGTACCTTAATCATGATAATTTGTCAAACTAATCTTTTTCTTCCTAATTAGCCTTCCATTTATAATAACTTGCAAGTATACTTCATAAATAGAAAATGAAACTAAATCTACATGCAAGCTATCAAACTAAATAGTAAAGTGAAAAACCAAGTATCATTTTCTAATTCAACTTCACTAAATAGCATGGATTCATTTTCATATAAATTATTCATGATAACAAAATGAATCAAGAGATATCAAAATATGAACTTTTGAAAAATAGATCTCCAACCCTTCCTATTGGTTGAAAACCGAAAGCCACAATTAGCCTACGATTTAAAACCGCAAGGTCGCTTAGGCCTATTACATGCCACTTAGGTCTCCGAAGAGATTGAGAAATCAAAAAATCAAAAATCATTTGATGAAACCTATCAAGATCGAAAAATCTACTAATATTAAGCATATATCAAACTCCAACTATAATTAAGTCAAGAGAATATAGGAGATGATACCAAAGTACTTTTGATGCCAACCTTACTAAGACATCATAGGTGAGAATCTTGAAGTTTCAACAATGTAAGGATCTTTCATTGAATTCTTAGCCAACTTCAACACATTACTTTCCCTTATCCTTGTGTGGAAACTCCCCCTACAATAGAGCAAGAATTCTTTGGTACCAAAATGACTTTGGGTCATTGGGGGTTAGTTGGCCTAGGTATCCAAAGTGTCTTAGCAACACTTGGATTCTTCTTAAATGCACAATCATAGATTGTATGGCCAAAAGTACCATAACAAAAATAATGTCCATTGAATTTCTTTTTATTTATGCTATGTACATTAGATCTACTTTTAGAATGCTTAACATGTGAAACATGATGAGTATGAGCATTCTTAGAAACATCATTCCTCTTCTTATGATCATGAGGTCTAATGATAGAATGCATAGCATGGGAATGATGATGAACATTGACATTCCTTTTTTGAGGTTTCCTAAATGAGACATTTTTATTTTTAGAATTAAAAGAAGAGGCATCGACTTTCTTACTTAAAATCAACATCTCATTTTTCAACTCATTCATAGATTTATACAATGCATGTAATTGAGATTTTAACATGCAATTTTCATTTGCTAAATTATCATTTTTTATGCTTCAAATCCTTAAGCTCAAGTTCTACATTATCATGACATGAATCAAATGATCTAGATTTCAATTTTTTATTTTCTAGTTTGGATTCATGCAAATGAGAATTAAGCATCATATTTTCCTCTTTCAACTTTTTATTTTCCTTATCTTTTTTTGCAAGCAAGGTGTATCTTATATTCGCTTACTAACTCATCATATTGCATATCATATGAATTAGAAGAACTAGTACTAACATTTTCATTATTATGACTAGAAGGGAGAGAGTATACCTCATCATCATTGGTACTCATGAGGTAAACTTTTGAAGTAGCTTAATAGTCATTGCTAGAGGATGCTTCAAAAATATGAGAGGTGGAGGTGGAAACACTTGACCTCTTCCTTGCTTTGTTCTTCATGCTTGGATAATTTTTCTTCACATGCTCATTTTCTTTGCAAGCATGACAAATTACTTTTTTTTTCGGCTCTTGGTGCTACTTCTTTGACTAGAAGAGTTATGGGTATCAAAACCAAGATTAGTAGTAGATGTGTGATCATTGTCATCACCACCTTCATCAAAAGTGTCAATCTCATCGGTTTTGGCATAATCATATAAAACATTTAAAGTGTCCCATAAGTCATAAGCCGAGGAGCAATGCATGACTTTATCTAAGATGTCATTTGGTAATGTGCAAAGAATATAATTTATAGCATCTCCATTATACTTAAACATCTTCTTATCTAATTCACTCCAACCATGCATGTCAACCTTAGGTTCAATGAATTCCCAATGTAACATGTTAAAGACACTAAATCATTTAGTCTTTAAATAGGTGTACATCCTAAATTTCCAAAGACCAAAATTTGAGTCATCGAACTTAGGAGGTGAAGACGATACCGACTCTAGAGTCATTTCAAGATCAAGACAAGGAGTAGAAGAGATGGTGAAATCTCAAGCTACGAACCCGCTCTGATACCAATTGAAGGCGAAATGACGACACTAGAGGGGGGTGAATAGTGTATTTACTAAATCTATTAGCCTAAATCTGATTTAATTCGTTTACTTAATTAGTTTACGCAATTTGCGATTTTACAATTAGATGTGGAAGCCATAAATAATCAAGCAAATAAAACAAATAATTAAAAGCAATGCAAACACAGATGATTTATAGTGGTTCGGCCCCAATGCCTACTCCACTACCTAAGCACCCCGCTTAGGATTTCCAAACTAGTTTTACTAGATTAATTTACGTTTCCTTTACACAGATGACTTTTCACTCGAAGAGTCTCACTCTCGACCTAAGGTACTTCTACACCCAGAAGTCTTCGCCTTCTTATCGAGAGCACTCTTCCACCTCAACCCTAAGGGACAACTAGAATTAATCCTAGTAACAACTAATTTTACAAAAGTGGCTTTACACCTAACACCAGGTAACCACTTATACCCATAAGACCAAACACCTGGTCTTCACACGCACAAATAAAAACAATTCAAATAATAGATAAAATTATAATTGAAAAGAGCTTAGAATGAAACCAATATTAAACGATCTTTTGCAATCCTTCAATTCTTCAACTCGTCAAGAAGTAGAGCTTGAATCAACACCCGAGTTGAGTAGCAGTTGGCGCTTGAAGCTGAACTCGATAGAAGAATAGGCGCACTTCAATCAATCACTTGGGAGGCTTAAATCTTCCTTTTAATGGCTCAATAAAATCTGTAATTGACAAGGAAGGAGATAAAAGAAGTAGATGAAGGTATATTTATACCCTCATGAAGAAACGACAACACAACAGATAGATTTTTATCCGTTGTAGACCGTCAGTCGATTGGTCGGTCGACCGACTGATCGACTGGTCATTCGATCGCTCCTCTTTACTCTGTGGTCGGTCGACTGATGGGCTGACCGCCCAGACGCAAGATCGCTCGATCTGACCTTCGATCGATCGACGTGATCTGCGTCTTCGGGTATCCACAGGTCAGTTGACCGGTTGGTCGACCGATAGGCTACTGCCCATTTTGGGCTTCAATCGGTCGACCGCCCGGTCGACCAAAGTAGATCTGCGGCTTTTTTTACCTTCATTCGATCAATCGCCTGGTCGACCGAACCTAGGCTGGATTTTATTTCTTCAGCCTATTTCTTTCGCGCTTCATTTTCGACTTTCGGCTTTCAATGAGCATAATCTTAGAGAGCTTTTCACGTGATCTTTGGACTGGTCCAAGTGACTTTGGTGCACTTGTCGATCTTTGAGAAACTTCCGTGATGAACCTGAGAGCGACGATCAATGTCCTTCCAATTTCCGATTTCTCCAATTTTTTTCGATCGAGGACATTGAACGCTACTGATATGGAACCTGAAGATATTCTCAATGAAATCATTAGTCTCATGTTTGTTATCATCAAATCCATCAAAACCGAGATTAAGACTAAGGTTGAAAACCTAAAGCCAACAATCTCTCCTTTTTTGATGGTGACAAACATCCTTAAGAAAATATATTTATTTAAAGCACATAGGATATCAACTAAGGGATTTCTCCCCCTATTAATATGCATATCTATATAATTAAACTCCCCCTATCTATATGCATGGATTTCCTATATTTTCCTCCCTTTTACCTATAGTTTTCTCCTATTTTTTCTTATACTTTTCTCCCCCTTTTTACCTATACTCTTCTCCCCCTTTTGACATCAATCAAAAAGGGCAAGAAAGGTCAATCTAGTCAAAGGGATGAGGAACAAATATTTTTTCATGAAGTTGAGACTCCAAGGATTTTTCATGAAACATGAAAATCTCAATCAAAGGGATGGAAAATAAATATTTGATATGAACACACAATCATACATGAAAAAAAAATAGATACAATTCAAAACTAAATCATGTATGCACTCAAGTATGAATGTACTCATATCTTTTTCATGATATTTTTAATTTCATTCAAACTCTCAACATATCAAGATATGGTCATTTAAATCAACATATTGAGATTAAGACTAAGGTTGAAAACCTAAAGCCAACAACATGCTCAAAGCCAATGAAATAAACAAGAAAATACAACAACTAATGAAGCAATAAATCAAACAACAAATACTTAGCTCCAAAAGAAACTCCCTAGTCCTCTTGATGCCTCAAATTAATGAATCGATGAAGCTTGAAGGCTATGTCAAGGAGGTGTGAGATCAAACTAGTGTTTCACCAAAGAGTGGCTCAATGAGGCTTTAATGATCATCAAAATACGGCTCTAAGAATGTTGGATGAAGGGTGGAAGGCTTGCTAAAGCTTCTATTTAAAGGCCTTGAAGAGATGGCCTAAAACAACCACTTCAACGGGGGGAAAACTAGCCATTTTTGTCGTCCGATCGATGGTCGGTCGATCGACCGACAGAAAGAAAACTGCCACTTTTTGACACACTTCGGTCGATCGACCGATCGACTGAATTGGCTACTGCCAATTTTTTGGCAGCATTCGATCAATCGATCAATCGACCAAAACTGGGCAGACAACACTACTTGGTTTGGCTGAGTTTTTTTGCTTATTTGCTCGTTTTTGGTTCCGTCTTTGCTAAGTCTACTTATATAATATTTACTAACTTTAAGCTAATAACTTTAAAACATAAATGTTATATAAGGATTACCCCCATTTGGATTTAATAAAAATATCTAAAAAATCAAAATCCTTAAGAATCAAAATCTAGTTTTTATGGTCTAGTACAAATTTCCGGAAAACGAAAATTTTCTAATCTTCTGGGTCAAGTATGGGTAGGCTAAAGGCTTCCAAAAAATCCTTTAAAATACCTCGTTATCTAGTTTTAACCCAAGGAACAATTACCGTCATTTTTTGTATCAAGAAAATGTCTAGGTCATATAGCCCTCCAAGGAGCTCCCTAGGCTTAGTGATTTGCAGGGCGGTTTTCAGATTTTCATATTTTGGAGTTCGGGTTTGATTTTTGGGTTCTTTTCATCATAATGAGGATTTACAACATATGCTAGACACCCTAAATCTAAACTCTAACTCCCCGACGAATCCGAGCGCGTCGACCAACGTCCCTCTGATTTTCCGATTTCTCCGATAATTCCGATTGAGGATGTCGTGCACTAACCGATATGGAATTTGAAAGTATTTCTCAATGAAACATTAGTTCCATGTTTGTTATTATCAAAACCGAGATTAAGATCAATGTTGAAAATCTTAAGCCAACATATATATAATCAAATATGTGCTACGGGACAAATATATAGGACTGAAAATTTTGAAATAAAACTTATATAACCAAATCTGTCAACATGTATGAACGACGTTAGTCCACATTGACGAAGGGTTAATATACCGTCACAGATATGATCAAATATGTATTACGGAGCAAATTTATAGAACTGAAAATACCAAAATGAATTTTATATGACTAAAGTCTAAAAAATTAAAAACTCATAGGACCAAATCTGCACTTCTCCTATTATTTTTAACATAGAAAATGTGTTCATATAGCAAAATATAGGAAAGTAAGTCCATATAAATAAATTTATAACCTAGGATAATATACAAAATAAAATATCAATAAGATGTAAATCTAAATTAAAAATATTTCAAAAAAATAATACTATATATATATATATATATATATATACTAGTTGTAGTACCCATGCTTTGCACGGTTAAAATGTAGTTTTAAAAATAAAAAGATTAAAATTCAATTTTTATATTTTAATATATATATTTTTAACAAAGTCAGATATATATTAAGATTCCACCAAGGGAAAAAATACAAGGATTCCAAAGGAATAAGTAACATTCAAATTATAATGAGATTTCCCAAAAAAAAATAACAAATGATACAACAAAAAAAGTCATACGAGATCCAAAACATTTGTGTGTAGTCGTCCAAATTCTTCCGAGAGGGAAGAAGCAATAGACCAAATATTATAGGAAATGTCCAAGTTTTCAAAAACCTTCATGTTTCTAGCAATCCAAATCTGTCACAATAAAAATGCAACTAATGACATGTTTTCCTCTCTACAATGTTGATTTTTCATCTTGGTTGCTAAAGCCAACCACCATTTCCAAAAAGGCTCCAAAGGCAAACAAAAATTCCGTCGGATGTAATAAAGCATGTCCCAAATGTGAGAAACATGGGAGCAACGGAAGAAAACAATGTTGAATAGTTTCCACTGCCCCATTGCATCTAGGGCAAAGTTTGCTAACATTAGGAAACTGCTGCTTCAATCATTGGCGAACATGAACTCCATCATGCAATAATTTCCAAATAAGAATATTGACTTTATTAGGCACTTTAAGATCCCACACCGATTTCCAGAGATCCTTATTAGCCAAGTGATCATGAGAATTAGAATAAGGAGGATGATAAAACTGAAATGTCACTTTATACCCTGAGGATACAGTATATGATCCATGTCTCTCTAAAGACCAAACAAGTGTCACACCCCGACTAAGGGTAGTGTGACCGACCAGGGCCCACGTCCTGCCCTGTAGCCTACTGTCTACACTGACATCAAAAAACCAAAACATATCGATCGAAAGAAACTTAACATACTTTATAAAAAGTTTGCAAGTCACAATATATATAAGTTTTTCAAAATAAGAAGAAACATCAACATCAAATCCAAATGGTTAAATATCAAGTTTTACAATTCTTTTCAAAGATAACCACCAGTGCAGATATAACACCAACATAACTAGGACTAGTCTAAGACTCATGGACGCCGCTACGAGATATGGCACCACCTCTGCCCTCTAGCTGCACCATGTCGACACCAAGCTACTGCTCATGCTCTGCAAAATAAAATATAAACTGTGAGTCCACTTGGGACTCAGTGAGTGGCTCAAATGAACCTCCATATAATCCTCAGACCTGCATATATATCATACAAGGCAATAAAGGAATGTACAAGGAGGTAGAGTGTGTTTCTAATACAATTACAGACCCTCAACGGATCCATTAGTACCAACTGTACATGATAACCTGCCACCTTGGCTTATCAAGCCCCTGGCATCCAGCCCTTGGGCCTACTCATAGCAATATATCCCGGCTACAGTCGTCCATACCATATCAGGTAGTATCATCTCAAGATGCAGGCAAACAATCTCGGGTCTTCGACTAGGATGGCCACTAGTCTCCGGACACCGTTTGCGGTATGGATAGCTAGTCCCGCCCAATTGGGGTATGACATCTAGCGGGTCCGCTGGCGCACCTCTAGACCCAACTGGCCGAGCTGAGCATTGATTATTTCCAACCTCCTCGCTCCTCGGCGGACCATCATAAGCACATTACACAATCAAAATCCTAGGGTTTCCATATATATATATATATATATATATATATATATACATTTCGGGCCTTTGCCCGTATCTAGCCATGTCCGGCTACCGGGTCAACAATTCATGCCGCCCCTGTTAGTATATGTGCACCTACAATCTCTAAGTTTCCAAGATGTACAAGCAGTCATAGAAGTGTGATAATCTCATATCTAGGTTTCCATAAATGTGCTATGAACATCTAGTGACACCTTACATGTTACCTAGCTTTTTTTTTACACTGTCTTAGGTGAGAATTTCCATGAGTCATCCTTGGAATACCATCCAAGGACATTTAGGGCAGCATGTATAATGGAAAGAAAAATGCTCAAATATTATATCATTCACCATATTTAATCATAATGCACATACCTAACAATTCTTATACTACCTTAGGAATAGTAGCACAATAAGGAGCAACTATCTAGCATGACAAGGTAGTAATAATTTAAATAACATGTATGAATTCACAACAACAAACTCATTATATATCGACTTTAAATTTTAGACGCTTATCATAAGCGTCAAAATGTAAAGTAATTAAAATATTTTAATACCATAAATTTCGACGCCTCTCAAAGACGTCAAAATTTTTTCGACGCCTGAGAACAGACGTCGAAATTTTTCGACGTCTAAAATGTTCAAATTTTTGGCCGAAATATTTCGACGCCTACCGACGTCAAAAATTTTTGACGTCGGAGAACAGACGCCGAAAAATTTCGACGTCTAGGCGTCGAAAAATTTCGACATCTTCTTAGACGTCGAAAGTTTAAGAAAAATTTCGACGTCTTCTGGACGTCGAAAAATTTCGACGTCTTCTTAGGCGTCGAAAAATTGGACGGCCGAAGTGGGTAAGTGAGCGAGCTCGCCCAGGCAGGAGGCGGGAGATTTCCCGCCTCCTCCTGCTCCTTTATTTTAGAATAAATTATTATATTTATATATTTAATTGTATTTTTTCTTCGCTTCTTCACTTCTTCACTTCATCTTCTTCCGCCTCACCTTCGCGGCCGACGACGCTTCTGGGGTCGGTGGAGACGCACGCGGGAGCTGCTCGCGTGGGCTGTCCCCTTCTGCCCCAGCGTCGACCTCCACACCCCCCGCCACTCCCTCTCCGCCATCCCCTTCCGCCCTGCATGCTTCGCTGTGATGGTCGTGGCCTCGTTGGTCATGACTGCGATAGCGACGCCGGCGGTTGCTTACCTGCACCGTCCATGGCGGCGTTTCGTCGGGTACAAGCGGCGCAACCTTCAATGCTCGAAGCCCAACACGGAGCTTCGCGTGCTGACCTGCGTCCACAACACCCGCAACCTCTCCAACCCGAACAAGAGCGCTCCGATCTTCGTCTACGCTCTCCACCTCGTCGAGCTCACCCAGAGCGCCAACGCCATACTCATTGTCCACAACTCGAACAACTTCAACCCTCCGCCGGACCGCCGCAGCCAGCGCAAGCCGCGTCCTTCGGCGCTCACCGGCACGCAAGTGCAGTCCGAGCACATATTCCATGCCTTTGGGAACTACGAGAAGAACGGCAGTGGCGTCTCCGTGCAGACGCTGACCATCCTCTCCCCTTACTCGACCATGCACGAGGATATCTGCAACCTCGGCGAGGACAAGCACGTCACCCTCATCATCCTTCCTTTCCACAAGCAGCAGACGGTGGACGACGGCATGGAGCCGATACATCCGGCAATCAAAATGCTAAATGAAAGAGTAATCGCCACGTCGCCGTCCACAGTGGGAATCCTCTTCGAGCAGGTGGCCTGGTTCGTGAGCGCGGCGCTGAGCCAGGTGTGGGAGTCGTGGAAGGTGGCGGTCTTATGCCGGTGGAGGACGGAGTTGAGCTGGTTGAGGGTGATCTCGAGCAGCTTGAGGCAGTCCTCGACGCCGGAGGGCGACCGCGTGCCGGAAGGGGACTTCTGGGTGCCCGATGTCGGCAGCGAGACATTGAGGGCCTCCTTGTGAGGAAGACGTTCGAGGGCGCCGCGCCGCCTCCCGTCGCCGCGGAGTGCTAAGTGATGAACATGATGTAGCAGGTGCGGCGCGGCGTCAGCACGTACGCCACCAAGGCCGCGCTGGGCAACGACGGGAGGGGACGGCGCGAGCGGGGAGTGCTTGGAGATGCTCACGCCATCAAGGCCGCGCTGGTGATGCGGCAACGGCGGCTCAATTTTTTTTTTTTTTTTTTTGCATATCGACGCCTTAACAGGCGTCGATATGCAAACTTTTATTTCTTAAAAAAATATTTTGACGTCTGTCATTGTACGTCGCTATGTTGATATTGACGCCCGCTGACGCCTATCAATAGGCGTCGATATGTCGAGCATTTTGACGTCTAAGCAGGCGTCGAAATGTTCGATTCAGCTGTCATTATTTTGCACTCGCTTTCGACATTTTTTTTGACGTCAATATATCATTTTTGACTATCGTTGACGTCGAAATACTTTCTTACTTTGACGTCAAAATATAAGCGGTTTGTTGTAGTGATTATAAAACATGGTAATATTGTCAACATCCAAGTTTAAGTATCAAATGCTAAGTATGGATACAATCTAGCATTTCTACAATTCAAATCAATTAAGCTACTTGCTAAGTTTGGTGTTCTTCCTAAGTATTGTCATATCCTTATGTGATCCCTAAGATCATGAACTTTCCATCTAAGGCAAATCTCTCCTCCTCTCCCCAACCTTGGCCGAACCATGAGCAAGGGAAACCTCTCGGCCAAGGTCCTTGGGGTAGGGAAAGATGGAAGAGACTTTAACTATACTTTGTCTCTTCAATTCCACGTACTTCTTAAATACCAAAGATCAACTTACCCTTCCCCTCACCCTTTGGCCGACCCTCTTCATGAATCTTAAGGTTCATTCGGCCACTTCAAGGGGCTTTAGAGGGGGGCATGTTTTATGTTACGCAAGGAGTTCAAATGATTGAATCAAAATAGTGGTATAGGGTATCTAAGGGCCTTCTTGCCGTCAAGGGAATCAGGAAAAATTTCGGCATGACCTTTCCTCTTTTCCCATGACTCGGCAGCCCCTAAAATACTCAAATTGATGGTTAAAACAGCGAGATCCGACAAGAACATCATAAAACAGTGAGTACCTATCGTTGAAATCATAGATCGTTGGAAAAACGCGAGAACTCAACCTAGCATCTAGGGTTCGGCCACCCGCCTCCCCCAAACTGTTAAAGCCTTAACCATTCACCTTTTTAAGAAGAGAAAATAGTGATGAAGAAGATCCCCACGTCCTCGAAGTGATCGGCTCCGGCAATGGCAAGATCTCCAACCAAGAATCCGAGTAGTGCCTCCCCTTTTTTTCCCTTGCTCCTCCTCTTTCTCCCTTGCTGCCTTGTGCGTCTCAAATGAATGAGCCACACAGCTGCAAGATGAGGGTTTTAATCCCTCATCTAGCTTTCCAAATGAGGTCTCTTGACTCACTTAACTCGCACTCAAACCTCGACTAAACCCGAACTCAACCCATAATATGACTTGAGTTAACTTAATTTAAGGTATGATTTTATAAAAGGAAAGTTAATTATCCAAATAGACTTCATGATTCATTAGCCGAGTCATACCTTTTCACTCGAGGCGATCCTGAGGCTCAACTCGACTACCCCCGGGTTCGACGCGCTGCACCAAAATAATTTTTTATAATATGAAACTTTTTTTTTTGGGTCTTACAACAAGTTTATCATCCTGATCAGAGGGAACAACATGAAGGAGATCATATGCAACTGAAGGTAGGAAAGATCGTCTAATCAAATCTTCCTTCCAAGTTCTATCCTGATTTAAAAGTTGCCTCACCAAGATCAGGCAAGGATCAAGACAAGCATCAGGAGGTAGAATAAAAGGATAAGAATGAGAAAGCCAAGGATTTGACTGAATTTGAACTGCAACTCTAGAATCAATTTGCCATTTCAGACCTTTTTCTAAAACTTTTCGACCCTCCGGTAGACTACGTCAGGCCCAAGAAGGATTGGACCCAATATTCACCTCCATGAAAGAACAATGATAGAAATATTTGCTTTTGAATATTTTGCAAAAAAAAGAGTGATCTTTGGTTAGCAACCACCAAGCCTGCTTCCCTAGCATAGCAAGATTGAATGCTTTCAAGTCCTTAAACCCCATACCCCCTTCGGACTTTAATCTACACAAAAATTTCCCTTCAACCCAATGCATTTTCCATTCTGAACCTTTTTGACCCCACCAAAAATTAGCTATTGATTTCTGAAGCTCATCCAACAAGGTATTGGGTAGTTTAAAGCAATCAAGGGAGTATAGAGGTATAGCAGTCCCAACTGCTTTAATAAGAATCTCCTTTCCCCAGATGATAACAGAGAACGTTTCTAATTATGAAAGTTGTAGTTACTTTGTCTTTGACATAAGAAAAAGTGTCTCGTTTAGATTTGCCCACCATTGAAGGAAGCCTCAAATATTTGCTCTAAACCCCTACATTAGGGACTTGTAACAAAGCAACCAAACGATCTCTAATAGCATGGGTGGTGTTCCTACTGAAAAATACAGAGGATTTGTCCAAGTTTACTCGCTGACCACTGAATTGCCCATAAGAGTAAAGAATATCCAATAATTGCATGCACTAAGGTTCTGTAGCGAGACAGAAAAGAATAGAATCATCGGCAAAGAAAAGATGAGTGATTGATGGACCAGTACTGCTCAACTTTACCCCAGATATCCTTTGAAGAAGTTCACCCTGATAAAGTAAGTGGGTAAGACCTTCAGCACAAAATAGAAAAGATAAGGAGATAGAGGATCTCCCTGGCAGAGTCCTCTAGACGATCTAAAAAACCCATAAGGCTTACCATATACAATATGTAGGCGAAATGACGACACTAGAGGGGGGGGTGAATAGTGTGTTTACTAATTCAATTAGCATAAATTATAATTTTAGTCGATTCTCAAATTGTTTAGGCAATTTATAACTCGAATGATTAGATGCGGAAGCGATAAGTAATTAAGCGATTAAAACAATCAATGAATCAATTCAAACACAAGATTTATAGTTGTTCGGCCCCAATGCCTACTCCACTACCTAACCACCCCGCTTAGGATTTTCAAACTAGTTTTATTAGATTAATTGTCGTTTCCCTTATACAGAGGACTTTTCACTTGAAGAGTCTCACTCTCGACCTAAGGTACTTCCACACCCGGAAATCTCTACCTTCTTATCGAGAGCACTCTTCCACCTCAACCCTAAGGGATAACTAAACTAATCCTAGTAAACACTTAGTTTACACAAGTGGCTTTACACCTAACACCAGGTAACCACTTCCACACAAGAAGACCTAACACCCGGTCTTCGTACAAACTCAAATTCAAACAATGTTCAAATAATAATTAAAATACAATTAAAAGAGCTTAAAGAGAAAACCAATATTGCAAGCTCTTTTCCAAGCCTTGGAACCTCCAACTCGCCGAGGGGATGAGCTCGAGTCAATTTCCAAGTTGAGGCAGAAAGCAAGGCGCTTCGAATTTTCTTCACGAAGGAACAGAGCGCCATTGATCAATCCTTTGAAGGCTCAAATCTCCCTTTAGAATGCTCAATCAAGTCTATAAGAGAGGGAGAAGAAAGTTAAAAGAAGTTATATGAGGTATATTTATACCCACATAAAGAAACGACAGCTCAACGGATAGAAAACTATCAGTTGTAGGCCGCCGAATGATTGGTCGGTCAACCGACCGATCGACCGCCGTTTCCTCTCTGTGTGCGGTCGACCGACGGGTCGACCGCCCAGATGCAAAAACTTGCGATCCTCAGTTCGGTCAACCCGTCGGTCGACCGACGCAAGTCTGCATCTGTGGCTATCTTCATGTCAGTCGACCGGTTGGTCGACCGACAGAGCTACTGCCCATTTTGGGCTTCGATCGATCGATTGCCCGATCGATCGAAGTAGCTACTGCCTCTTTTCGGCAATGTTCGGTCGACCGAAATGGCTGGTGTCATTTTCCTTACCCTTGTCGGTCGATCGCCCGATCGACCAAACTTAGGCTGAATTTTATTTTTCAGCTGCTTTTCTTCCGCGCTTCATTTTCGGGTTTCGACTTTCAACGACCATCAACTTGGAGAGATTTCATGTGATCTTTGAGCTCGTCCAAAGTGACTTTGGTGCACTCGTCGATCTTCGAGAAACTTCCGCGATGAACCCGAGCGCGACGATCAATGTCCTTCTGATTTTTGATTTCTTCTGATATTTTCGATCGAGGACATCGAACGCTAATTGATATGGAACCTGAAATATATTCTCAATGAAATCATTAGTCCCATGTTTGTTATCATCAAAACCGAGATTAAGACTAAGGTTGAAAACCTAAAGCCAACAATCTCCCCCTTTTTGATGATGACAAACATCCATAAGAAAATATATACATTAAAGCACAAGGATATCAACTAAGGGATTTCTCCCCCTATCAACATGCATATCTATGAAATAGAATCCCCCTATCTATATGCATAGATTTCCTATATTTTCCTCCCATTTATATATATTTTCTCCCCAATTTTCCTATACTTTTCTCCCCCTTTTTCTTATACATTTCTCCCCCTTTTTACTTATACTCTTCTCCCCCTTTTTGACATCAATCAAAAAGGGCAAGAAAGGTCTATCTATTCAAAGGGATGAAACACAAATATTTTTTCATGAAGTTAAGACTTTAAAGATTATTTTCATGAAACATGAAAATCTCAACCAAATGGATGGAAAATAATATTTCATATGAAACTTAATTCGTACATGATATGTTTAACACTAAGTATTTGAATTCAAAAGTAAATCATGTATGTTCTCATATTTTTTTCATGACATTTTTGAATTTCATTCAAACTTTCAAAATACAAAGATATAGACATTTAAATCATGTATATCAAGTTTGAAGTGAAACTTAATATCATTTAATCCAAATATGAACTTAACATGTTTTCATTTGAATTAAGCATGAAAATATGAAAATGCTAAGATTCAAATTTTGCTATCTACTCATGTTTTTCTCATATTTAGGCATCTAGGCATCAAACATGAGGAAATCTAAGTCCATGAATCAAGTTTGGGCTTAAGATGAAAATTTCAAGTTATGATGTTGACTTAGGTCAACCTATACTTCAAGTTTTCAAAAATCAAACTTTTAAATTTAGACAAAATCATATTTTCAATGAAAAACTTTGGTACCAATTTTTGGATGAAAATTTTGATATCAAATATTGAATGGTCATTTGAAATGCATGAATAAAGTTTGATCTCAAAAGAATTTTCAAAGACCATTTTTCATCCTATCTTGTCTCTAATAAACAAATGAATATTTCTAGCTATCATCCAAGATATCAAAATCATTCCTAGAAATGATTTTACTCAAGAAAATTTATGAATGATATTATAAATGGAATCCAAATGGTATATATGAGTTTTCATTTGAAGTTTTTGAGGAAAAATCAAAGTATCGAAAAGATTGATATTTAAAAAAATGATACTTTGCATTTTTAAAATCCAACTTCAAAATTCCATTTTAAATCAAATTCTTGATGAAACTTTTTGAAATTTTTACTGATAAAACTAGATTTTTCAGTGAATGTGCAGTTTCAAGAATCATTTAAAAATGATTTTTCTATATTTCTCTAAAAATAACTGAAATTGATACCAAATGTAGGTTGAAATAGTATTTTTATAATTTTCAGTTATTCTTAAAACTTGTTCAATTTTCATTCAAACTTTTATGACACCACATGATGGTCATGTAAAGAGTATATGTCAAGTTTAAAATGAAAATTATGTCCTTAAGTCAAGATATCAACCTAGCATGGTTTCATTTAAAACTAAACTAGTTTTTATGAAACTTGCTAAGTTTCAATCTTAACATTTACTCATGATTTTTCAAACTTAAACATATGGATACCTATCATAAGTAAATCTAAACATATTCCTCAAATATGGATTGAAAAATGAGACCTTTAAGTCAATTTGTTGACTTGGGTTAACTAGGTTCAAAAGAGATTTTCATGAAAACACATCTATGTCATTTTATCCATATCCATATGATTTTTTCATTCTAAGTGCTTGGAAATATGTCATACCTACTTCTAAACATGTTTATGAAATTTGGACTTAAAATGAAGTGATCAAGTTGATTTGTTGACTTGGGTCAAACATTTCCAAGTTAAGTCCCCTAAAGTGAGATATCAATTATATTTGTTCATCTAGACATGAATTTTCAAGTGTTAAATATTTAGACTAATGTGATATGTGTATCTAAACATGTTCATTTGGTGTTTACTCAAAATGAGGTCTCTAATAAAATTTTTTAACCTAGAGCAAGTTTCATTCAATCAAGATATCATGAAATTGTCTAAGTTATCCAAAATTTTCTTTCTCATGAAAATTTAAACATTTATCATGCAAAATCAATCATGAGTGTATAGAGACATCATTAAAGCATTAATATTTAATTATTATACTAAGATTTTGCAAAATTAAAACCATACCTTAGTCTTAAAATTTGCCCAACTTTTCATTTCCTTTTTCATTTTCTTTTAGATAGCATATCCTTTCACTAATATTCACAACTTGCAAGTAGACTTCATTAGTAGTATAATGAAATGATATGCCTACTAGCAAGCTAACATACTAAATAGCAAATGTTCAATTTAAAAATCTTAACCTATGCTAGATAGTGGAGATTTATTTTAAGGAGTTATCATGATATCAAAATGAATCTAAGGAGATCTTAGGATGTGAAACATTTGAGGAATAAGATCTCTTATCATGTTAAACTAGTTTGGACTTACAAGAAGGTCTCTACTAGTAAATATCAACATAGAGCAAGTTTCATTTAATGAAATTTGCCTAAGTGCTAAGGTTCTATCTACTCATGAAAATTCAAGTATTTAACATGCAATTCTAATCATGAGTATTGGGACATTATTTAAGCTTAAGCATTGAGGTATAACACTAAGATTTTGAATTTATCAAGGTTATACCATATTCATGATAATTTGTCAAATTAATCTTTTGCTTCCTAATTACTAGCCTTCCATTTCATCATAACTTGCAAGCAATATTAGGATACCAAATGTAGGATAATGAGAATATAATTACTAGCAAGTTATCGAACTAAGTAGCAAAGAGATGGATCAATTGTCGATATCAAAATCTACTTTGCTAAATAATTTCGAATTCGTTTTAAAATAAAATCGAGTGATATCAAAACGAATTTTAAGAGATCACAAGAATAATATAAATGAAAATATGATCTCCAACCCTTCCTATTGGTTGAAAACCGAAAGGCCACAATGAGCCTACGATTTAGAACCGCAAGGTCGCTTAGGTCACATAGGTCTTCGAAGAGACCGAAAAATCAAAAATTAAAAAAGTTTTTGAAACTTTATTGAGAGCGGAAATCTACTAATATTAAGCATTGTATCATAGTCTTCAATTAAGGTAAAACAATACAAGTTGGAAGAAGATACCAGAATAGTTTTGATGCCAACTTTACCTAAGGCATCAAGATGACTTGAAGTTGCAACCAAAGGGAGGATTCATCATTCAAGTCCATGGTCAACTTCAACTCTTTACTTCTCTTCACCCTCGTGTGGTGGCTCCCCCTACAAGAGAAGAAACCTTTGGTACCCAAAAATGCCTTTGGGTCCTAGGGAGTTAGTGGGCTTAGGTACCCAAAGTATTTTCATAACACTTGGGTTCATTTTAAAGGCACAATCATAGATGACATGCACATAAACACCACAACAAAAGCAATGTCCATTAAATTTCTCTTTGTTTTTACTATGGACATGAGATTTATGTTTAGAATGCTTGTCATTTGAACTAAGATGAGCATGAGCATTCTTAAAAGATATATTTTTCTTTTGAGCATGAGGTTTAATGGTAGAATGCTTGATATGAGAAGCATGATGTGCATAAGCATTCTTGAAAGAAACATTTGTATTTCTAGAATTCTTAGAAGATGAATTGCTAGATAGATTATTGACTTTCTTATTTAGAAAAATAACCTCATTTTTTAAGTCATTCATGAATTTTTGAATAGCATGCAATTGAGTTTTCAACATGCTATTTTCATTCTTTAGGATGTCATTTTTCGTTTTTAAATCTTTAGTGTCAACACTTAAGGTATCATGGAATGAATTGGAGACACTAAGTTTTAGCTTCTCATTTTCTAATTTTACATCATGTAATTGAGAGCTAAGATTTAAGTTTTCTTTCTTCAATTTTTTGTTCTATTTATCTTTTCTAACAAGCAAGGCATACATGCTTTTATATTCGTCCATTAACTCATCATAAAGAAAATCATAAGAGCTAGATGAATTAATACTACCATTTTTGTTATCATGACTAGAGGAAGAACATACCTCTTCATCAACGTTCATGATGTTGACTTCGTGATCATGGTGTGAGGATGCTTCACTTGATGTACGTGAGTGAGTGGAAGCATTTGACCTCCGTTTTGCCTTGATCTTCATACTAGGGCAATTCTTTTTCACGTGTCATTTCTCATTGCATAGGTGACATATCACCTTTCTCTTTCGACTCTTTGTACTTCTTTGACTAGAAACACTAAAAGCTTCAAGAACTTCATTAGATATAGGAGTATGACAATTGTCATCGTCTCCTTCATTTAGAGTAATGAGTTCTTCGGTTTTAGCATAATCATAAAGCATATTAAAAGTAGCCCCAAATATCATATGCCGAAGTACAATGTGTAATCTTTTCAAAGATATTATTTTCACAAGAACAATATATGCAATTTGTTGCCTTAACATTTAATTCAAACCTATTTATTTGTTCTTGTGTCCATGCATCCATATTTTCCTTATGTTCAATATATTTAAATTTTACCATGTTAAAGACACCTAAACCTTGAGTATTTAGGAAAGCATACATTCTACTCTTTCAAAGACCAAAGTTAGACTCATCGAACCTAGGTGGTGAAGATGATACCAACTCTAGAGCCATTTCTAGATCGAGACTAGATGTAGACGAGATGGTAAAATCTCAATCCACGACCCGCTCTAATACCAATTGTAGGTGAAATGACGACACTAGAGGGGGCTGAATAGTGTGTGTTTACTAATTCAATTAGCCTAAATTACAATTTTAGTCGATTCTCAAATCGTTTAGGCAATTTATAACTCGAATGATTAGATACGGAAGCGATAAGTAATTAAGCAATTAAAACAATCAATGAATCAATTCAAACACAAGATTTATAGTGGTTCGGCCCAAATACCTACTCCACTACCTAAGCACCTCGCTTAGAATTTTCAAACTAGTTTTACTAGATTAATTGTCGTTTACCTTACACAGTGGACTTTTCACTCGAAGAGTCTCACTCTCGACCTAAGGTACTTCCACACCCGAAAGTCTCTGTCTTCTTATCGAGAGCACTCTTCCACCTCAACCCTAAGGGATAACTAAACTAATCCTAGTAAACACTAAGTTTACACAAGTGGCTTTACACCTAACACCAGGTAACCACTTCCACACAAGAAGAACTAACACCCGCTCTTCGTACAAACTCAAATTCAAACAATGTTCAAATAACAATTAAAATACAATTAAAAGAGCTTAAAGAGAAAACCAATATTGCAAGCTCTTTTCCAAGCCTTGGAACCTCCAACTCGCCGAGGGGATGAGCTCGAGTCAATTTCCAAGTTGAGGCAGAAAGCTAGGCGCTTTGGATTTTCTTCACGAAGGAACAGAGCACCGTTGATCAATCCTTTGAAGGCTCAAATCTCCCTTTAGAATGCTCAATCAAGTCTATAAGAGAGGGAGAAGAAAGTTAAAAGAAGTTATATGAGGTATATTTATACCCTCATCAAGAAACGGTAGCTCAACGGATAGAAAACTATCGTGTGCAGTCGTTTCCTCTCTGTGTGCAGTCGATCACCCAAATGCAAAAACTTGCGATCCTCAGTTCGGTCAACCCGTCGGTCGACCGACACAAGTCTGCGTCCGCGGATATCTTCATGTTGATCGACCGATTGGTCGATCGACAGAGCTACTACCCATTTTAGGCTTCGATCGGTTGACCGTATGGTCGACCGAAGTAGCTACTGCCTCTTTTCGGCACTGTTCGGTCGATCAACCGATCGACCAAAATGGTTGGTGCCATTTCCCTTACCCCTGTCGGTCGACCGCCCAGTCGACCGAACTTAAGCTGAATTTTATTTTTCAGCCACTTTTATTCCGCGCTTCATTTTCGAGTTTTGGCTTTCAACGACCATCAACTTGGAGAGCTTTCATGTGATCTTTGAGCTCATCCAAATTGACTTTGGTGCACTCGTCGATCTTCGAGAAACTTTCGCGATGAATCCGAGCGCGACGATCAATGTCCTTCCGATTTCTAATTTCTTTCGATATTTTTGATCGAGGACATCGAATGCTAATTGATATGAAACCTGAAATATATTCTCAATGAAATCACTAGTCTCATATTTGTTATCATCAAAACCGAGATTAAGACTAAGGTTGAAAACCTAAAGCCAACACAATAGAAGAATAAGAGACAGTGGAAATACATTCCTCTATCCATTGCACCCAACGGTCACAGAATCCCAACATTTTCATCATAAACAAGACAAAACTTCATTCAACCCTGTCATAGGCTTTGCTCATGTCAAGTTTGAAGGCTAGATTTTTAGAGTCATTCCGCTTTGTTTTGAGGTAGTGCATATATTCATGGGCAACAATAATATTTTCATTGATCAGTCTACCTTTAATAAACGCACTTTGATTAGCATTGATAAGATCGTTCATATACTTCCCGTATTAAAAATTGAAATTAAACATGCATAATTATGGAAGAAAAATAAAATTCACCATTAATAAAATTCTAAATCAATTAAAATTTAGAAATTAAATTGAAAGGAAATCAAAGTGGTTTTATATGAAAATTTGGAAAAATAAGAATAATTAATTGAAAATGAAACTTGCTTAATTAAATGGACGTGAAAATATGAAAATTTAGAAATTAATTTCCATTAATTAATAAGATTTAAATTAATAAAATTTGAAATTAATATGGATTTCAATAATTAATAAACTTTGAAATTTATTATACATAATTAAAAAGATTCAAAATTTTGAAAATTAATCATGTTTACTTTGAAATTAAGTCTAATTAATTTAAATATAATTAAAATATAATTAAAATTTTGGAAATTAAACATACTTAATTGGAAAAGAAACATGTTTAATTTAATGCTCGAAAAATTTCCAATTAATCATACATAATTGTCGAGAAAAAATACAATTCAAACTTAAACAAGCATAATATAATATATAATATTTAAAAATTAAGTTGACATAATTAATTTGATTATCATCAAATGAAAATTAATAAAATTCAAAATTAAGCACACATAATAAAATTTGAAACTAAGTTGTAATTTTTTTAAGAAAATCAAATTTTCATAAATAATTATCAACATTTCTAATTAATTAAAATTCATAAATAATTCTCAACATTTAAAATTAATTAAATTTGAAAATTTAAAAAATTAAGCATGATTAATTGAAGGAAAAATAAAATTTATCATTAATAAAATTTAAAATTAATTTAAAATGGAAATTAATTCTGAAATTGTAATTAATTTAATTAGAAAATTTAATAGTTAAGCATGATTAATTGAAGAGAAAATAAAATTCACCATTAATAAAATTTAAAATTAATTTAATATGAAAATTAATTTTGAAAAATTAAATTGGAGATAAATTAAAGTAGTTTCATGTGAAAATTAAAATTGAAAATATAGAAATTAAACATATAAAAATGAAAATATAAGTGGGGTAAAAATAAAAGTATAGAATTGAGAGGGTGCAATAATCTCGATCTATCCCAAAATTTAAATGACTTTTTGTTCTGAAATATTTTATCTTATGTCATGGTTGCAACAAATCGACCATAATACTAAATTTTATATTATACAAAAATAGTTTAGTGCTTTGTAAAATCATCCATTTGATAAAAGTGTAAATTTTTACCAAGTTTTATCAAATAACTTATGCATGTAGTTTTGGGGCATGCATGGGAATGGTTCAAAAAATATTAAATACTTTGCAAGTCGGTTTCAACCATGTACAGTTTGCCGAAATCGAAATCCGTATAAAGTAGTTATGATTTTTCGAACTCGATATTGCTTTTAGAATTTTTTTCGAATTTATTTTAACTCTGAAATAAGTTCTATCAGGTTTGTAGAGATTGTGATTTTCCTAGTCATTTTATAAAATTGACTGCATATTTTTCGAGCGTCATTTCATATTTTTCGTGCATCTTCAAAGTGTTTAATTTTTTTAAAATAAAATATATAATAAATTTTAAAAATTAGCAAAATTACCCACGAAAATGCTATTCTGCAAGCCAATTTCAACCATATGCAGTTTGCTGAAAGCGGAGTCCGTATGAATTAGTTATTATTTTTCGAACGTGATATTGTTTCAAAAAAAATTTCGAGCTCATTTTAACTCCAAGTTTTATGAGGTTCGTTGCGACCATGATTTTCCTAGCCATTGTATAAAATTGATCGGCATCGTTTCATATTTTTTGTGCCTCTACAAAGAGTTTAATTGCAAAAATAAAATATATAATGAATTTTAAAAATTAGCAGAATGCCCCATGAAAATACTACTCTGCAAGCCTATTTCAATCATACGCAGTTTGTTGAAAGCGGAGTACGTATAAATTATTTATGATTTTTCGAACCCGATATTGCTTCAATAATTTTTTGGGGGCTTATTTTAAATCCGAATTCAGTTCTGTCAGTTCGTTGGAACCTTGATTTCATAGCCATTTTATAAAATTGACCGTATATTTTTCGGGCATGATTTCATATTTTCGTACCTCTTCAAAGAGTTTTATTTCAAAAATAAAATATATAATGAAATTTTAAAAATTAGAAACATGCCCCACGAAAATACTAATATGCAAGTCGTTTTCAACCATATAGTTTGCCGAAAACGGGGTCGGTAGGAATTAGTTATGATTTTCCGAATCCGATATTACTTCCATAATTTTTTTTGGGGCTCATTTAACTCCGAATTAAGTTCTGTTGGGTTCGTTACGACCGTAATTTTCCTAGTCATTTTATAAAATTGACTGCATATTTTTCGGGTGTTGTTTCATTTGTGGCTATTCAAAATGTTTAATTACAAAAATTAAATATATAATTAATTTTAAAAATTATCAAAATGCCCCACCAAAATACTACTATGCATGTCGATTTCAACTGTATGCAGTTTATTGAAAACTGAGTCCGTATGAATTAGTTATGATTTTTCGAACCCGATATTGCTTCTAGAATTTTTTTGGGCTCATTTTAACTCCGTATTCAGTATTGTCAGGTTCGTTGTGACCATGATTTTCCTAGCCATTTTATAAAATTGACGGCATATTTTTCGGGCATCGTTTTATATTTTTCGTGCATCTTCAAAAAGTTTAATTATAAAAATAAAATATATAATAATTTTAAAAATTAGAAATATGCCCCAAGAAAAATACTACTGTGCAAGCCAGTTTCAACCATATGCAGTTTGTTGAAAGCGGAGTTCGTATGAATTATTTATGATTTTCTAAATTCGATATTATTTTCAAAAAAAAATTGGCTCATTTTTAACTTCAATTTTAGTTCTGTCAGGTTCGTTGCGACCATAATTTTTCTAGCCATTTTATAAAATTAACTACATTTTTTTTTTAGCATCGTTTCATAATTTTTGTGGCTCTTTAAATAGTTTAATTATAAAAATAAATTATATAATAAATTTTAAAAATTATAAAATGAACCACGAAAAGACTACCCCTCAAGCTGGTTTCAATCATGTGCAGTTTGCTGAAAGCGTTGTCCGTATGAATTAGTTATGATTTTTTGATCCCGATATTATTTTCATAATTTTTTTCGGGCTTATTTGAACTCTGAATTCAGTTCTGTGAGATTTGTTGTGACCGTGATTTTTCTAGTCATTTTATAAAATTGACTGCATATTTTTTGGGTGTCGTTTCATTCGTGCCTATTTATAGTGTTTAATTACAAAAAATTAAATATATAATGAAATTTAAAAATTAGCAAAATGCCTCCACCAAAATACTACTATGCATGTCGGTTTCAACCATATGCAGTTTGCTGAAAGCGGAGTTCGTATGAATTAGTTATGATTTTTCGAACCCGATATTGCTTCTAGAATTTTTTCAGGCTTATTTTAATTCTAAATTCAGTATTGTCGGGTTCGTTGCGACCATGATTTTCCTAGCAATTTTATAAAATTGACGGTATATTTTTTGGGCATCGTTTTATATTTTTCGTACCTCTTCAAAAAGTTTAATTACAAAAATAAAATATATAATAATTTTAAAAATTAGCAACATGCCCCAAGAAAAATACTACTGTGCAAGCCGGTTTCAACCCTATGCAGTTTGTTGAAAGCGGAGTCCATATGAATTATTTATGATTTTCTGAACCCAATATTATTTTCAAAAAAAAATTCAGGCTTATTTTTAACTTTGAATTCAGTTCTGTCAGGTTCGTTGCAACCACGATTTTCCTAGCCATTTTATTAAATTGATTGCATATTTTTCGGACGTCGTTTCATATTTTTCATGGCTCTTTATATAGTTTAATTATAAAAATAAAAAATGAATTTTAAAAATTAGCAAAATGAACCACGAAAACACTACTCCTCAAGCCGGTTTCAACCATGTGCAGTTTGCTGAAAGCGGAGTCCGTATGAATTAGTTATGATTTTCTGAACCCGATATTATTTCTATAATTTTTTTCGAACTCATTTGAACTCCGAATTTAGTTCTGTGAGGTTTGTTGCGATCGTAATTTTCCTAGCCATTTTATAAAATTTATAGCATATTCATTGGACATAGTTTCATATTTTTCATGCCTTTTCAAAAAGATTAATTACGAAAATAAAATATATAATGAAAATTTAAAAATTAGCAAAATATCCTACGAAAACACCACTCCTCAAGCCAGTTTCAACCATGTGCAGTTAGCTAAAAATGAAGTCCGTATAAATTAGTTATGATTTTCCAAATCCAATATTGCTTTCAGAAAAAATTTTGGACTCATTTTAACTCTGAATTCAATTTTGTGAGGTTCGTTGTGACTGTGATTTTTCTAGTCATTTTATAAAATTGATAAGATATTTTTCGAGCGTCGTTTCATATTTTTCACGTCTATTTAAACTGTTTAATTGAGAAAAATAAAATATATAGCGAATTTTAAAATTAGCAAAATGCCCCAAGAATATACTACTCTGCAAGCGGTTTCAACCATATGCAGTTTGCTAAAAGCGCAGTTGAAACCGCTGTCCGTATGAATTAGTTATGATTTTACGAACGTAGTATTACTTCCAAATTTTTTTGCGGGCTCATTTTAACTCTGAATTTTGTTTTGTCAGGTGCGTTCCAACCAAGATTTTTCTAGCCATTTTATAAAATTGGTTGCATATTTTTTTATCGTCGTTTCATATTTTTTTGTGTCTCTTCAAAAAGTTT
Organism: Canna indica; assembly: GCA_034359265.1. Classification (NCBI taxonomy): domain Eukaryota; kingdom Viridiplantae; phylum Streptophyta; class Magnoliopsida; order Zingiberales; family Cannaceae; genus Canna; species Canna indica. The sequence continues at coordinate 12,824,333 of CP136890.1, forward strand.
AAATGCAAAATAAAACATTAGCAAAATGCTCCACGAAAATACTACTCTGCAAGCCGATTTCAACCATATGGAGTTTGCTGAAATCAGACTTCGTATGAATTAATTATAATTTTTTGAACCCAATATTGTTTCAAAAAAAAATTCGGGCCCATTTTAACTCCGAGTTTAGTTCTGTCAGGTTCGTTACAACCGTAATTTTCCTAGCCATTTTATAAAATTGACTGCATATTTTTCGAGCATCGGTTCATAATTTTCGTGCCTTTTCAAAGAGTTTAATTGTAAAAATAAAATATATATTGGATTTTAAAAGTAAGCCAAATGCACCACGAAAATACTACTCTGGAAGCCAGTTTCATCCATATGAAGTTTGTCGAAAGCGGAGTTCGTATGAATTAGTAATGATTTTTCGAACATGATATTATTTCCTGAATTTTTTCGGGCTCATTTTAACTCTGAATTCAGTTCTGTCTAGTTCGTTGCGACCGTAGTTTTCATACCCATTTTATAAAATTGAATTCATATTTTTCAAACGTCATTTTATATTTTTTGTGCCTCTTCAAAGAGTTTAATTGAAAAATAAAATATATAATAAATTTTAAAAATTAGCAAAATGACCATGAAAATATTACTATGCAAGCCGGTTTCAACCATGTGCAGTTTGCTTAAAGCGAAGTCCGTATGAATTATTTTTGATTTTTCGAACCCCATATTGCTTCCATAATTTTTTTCGAACTCATTTTAATTCCGAATTAAGTTATGTCAAGTTCGTTGAGACCGTGATTTTTATATCCATTTTATAAAACTGATTGCATATTTTTCGTACCTCTTCAAATAGTTTAATCGTAAAAATAATCAAAATGCACCACGAGAATACTACTATGCAAGCCGATTTCATCCATCTACGATTTATTGAAAGCGGAGTTTGTATGAATTAGTAATGATTTTCTGAACTTGATATTGCTTCCAGATTTTTTTTCGAGCCCATTTTAACTCTGAATTCAATTCTGTCTCGTTTGTTGCGACCGTAATTTTCATACCCATTTTATAAAATTGAATTCATATTTTTCGGGCATCATTTTATATTTTTCGTGCATCTTCAAAGAATTTAATTGCAAAAATAAAATATATAATAAATTTTAAAATTTAGGAAAATGCCCCAGAAAATACTACTCTGCAAGCCGATTTGAATCATGTGCAGTTTGCTAAAAACGGAGTCCGTGTGAATTAGTTATGATTTTTCGAACACGATATTATTTTCAAAAACAATTTCGGGCCCATTTTAACTCTGAATTAAATTTTGTCAGATTCGTTGTGACCGTGATTTACCTAGCCATTTAATAAAATTGACTGCATATTTTTCGGGTGTCGTTTAATATTTTTTGCGCATTTTTAAAAACTTTAATTGCAAAATTCTCCATGAAAATACTATTATGCAAGCCGGTTTTAACCATATGCAGTTTCCTAAAAGCGAACTCCGTATGAATTAATTATGATTTTTCAAACTCGATATTACTTCTATAATTTTTTTCGATCTCATTTGAACTCTAAATTCAATTGGGTCAGGTTCGTTGGGACCGTGATTTTCCTAGCCATTTTCTAAAATTAATTGCATATTTTTCGATCTTCGTTTTCATATTTTTCGAAAATCTTCAAAGAGTTTAATTGCAAAAATAAAATATATAATGAATTTCAAAAAATAGCAAAATGTTCCACGAAAATACTATTCTGCAAGTCGGTTTGAACAATATGCAGTTTCTGAAAGCGGACTTCGTATGAATTAGTTATGATTTTCCAAACCCGATATTGTTTGTAGAATTCTTTTCTGTCTCATTTTAACTCTAGATTCAGTTCTGTCAGGTTCGTTGGGGATGTGATTTTCCTATCCATTTTCTAAAATTGGATGCATATTTGTCGAATATCTTCAAAGAGTTTAATTTGCAAAAATAAAATATATAATGAATTTTAGAAATTAGCAAAATAATCCACGAAAATACTAATATGCAAGCAAGTTTCAACCATATGTAGTTTGCTGAAAGAGGAGTTCGTATGAATTAGTTATGATTTTTTTAACCCGATATTACTTTCAAAATGCTTTTCGGACTCATTTTAACTCCGAAGTCAGTTCTGTGGGTTCATTAGGACCGCGATTTCCCTTGTCATTTTATAAAATTGACTACATATTTTTCGGGCGTCATTTCATATTTTTCGTGCATCTTCAAAGAATTTAATTACAAAATTAAAATATATAATGAAATTTAAGAATTAGCAAAATGCCCAACGTAAATACTAGTCTGCAAGCCTGTTTCAACCATATGCAGTTTGCTGCGGACTCCGTATAAATTAGTTATGATATTTCCAACATAATATTGCCTCCAAAAAAATATTCGATCTTATTTTAACTCTAGATTTAGTTCTGTTTGGTTTGTTGGGGTCAGGATTATGCTATCCATTTTATAAAATTGACTGCATATTTTTCGGGCGTCGTTTCATTTTTTTTGTCTTTTCAAATAGTTTAATTGCAAAAATAAAATATATAATGAATTTTAAAAATTAGCAAAATGCCCCACGAAAATACTTGCCTGAAGTCGGTTTCAACCATACACAGTTTGCTGAAAGCGAAGTATGTATGAATTAATTATGATTTTTCGAATGTGATATTGTTTCGATAAATTTTTTTGGGCCCACTTTAAGTCCGAATTCAGTTCTGTTAGGTTCGTTGGAACTATGATTTTCCTAGCCATTTTATAAAATTATCTTCATATTTTTTGGACATTATTTCATATTTTTGGAACATCTTCAAAGAGTTTAATTGCAAAAATAAAATATATAATGAATTTTAAAAATAAACAAAATGCTCCACGAAAATACTACTTTGCAAGCCGATTACAATCATATAGCGTTTGCTAAAATCGGACTCAGTATGAATTAGTAATAATTTTTTGAACCCGATATCATTTTGAAAAAAATTTCAGGCTCATTTTAACTCCGAGTTGAGTTCTGTCAGGTTCGTTACGACCGTAATTTTTATAGCCATTTTATAAAATTAACTGCATATTTTTCAAACACCATTTTATAGTTTTCGTGCCTCTTCGAAGAGATTAATAGTAAAAATAAAATATATATTGAATTTTAAAAATAAGCAAAATGCACCACAAAAATACTACTCTGGAAGTCGGTTTCATCCATCAGCAGTTTGTTGAAAGCAAAGTCCGTATGAATTAGTAATTATTTTCCGAACAAGATATTACTTCCAAAAAATTTTTCGGGCTCATTTGAACTCTGAATTCAGTTGTCTGGTTCGTTGCAACCATAATTTTTATACCCATTTTATGAATTCATATTTTTCGGACATCGTTTCATATTTTTCGTGTCTCTTCAAATAGTTTAATTACAAAATAAAATATATAATAAATTTTAAAAATTAGCAATATGACCACGAAAATACTACTATGTAAACCGATTTCAACCATGTGCAGTTTGCTTAAAGCGGAGTCCGTAAGAATTAGTTTTGATTTTTCAAATCCGATATTACTTACATAATTTTTTTTGGACTCATTTTAATTCCGAATTCAGTTCTGTCAAGTTCGTTGAGACCATGATTTTTTTTAATCCATTTTATAAAATTGATTGAATATTTTTCGTACCTCTTCAAGGAGTTTAATTGTAAAAATAAGCAAAATGCACCACGAAAACACTACTCTAAACTCGATATTGATTTCTTAATTTTTTTCGGGCTCGTTTTAACTTTGAATTCAGTTTTGTCAGGTTCGTTAGGACCGCAATTTTCCTTACCATTTTATAAATCGACTACATATTTTTCGGGCATCATTTCATATTTTTCGTGCATCTTTAAAGAGTTTATTTGAAAAAAATAAAATATATAGTGAATTTTAAAATTTAGCAAAATATTCCACGAAAATACTATTCTTCAAGTCGGTTTCAACCATATGCAGTTTGTTGAAAGCGGGCTACGTATGATTTAGTTATTATTTTCCGAATCCGATATTATTTTGAAAAAAAATTCAAACTCATTTTAACTCTGAATTCAGTTCTGTCAGATACGATGGGACCACGATTTTTCTAGCCATTTTATAAAATTGATTGCATATTTTTTGGGTGTCGTTTCATATTTTTTTGTTCCTTTTGAAAGAGTTTAATTGTAAAAATAAAATATATAATGAGTTTTAAAAATTAACAAAATGGCCCCATGAAAATACTAGTCTGCAAGCCGGTTTCAACCATATGCAGTTTTGCTGCAAACTCCGTACGAATTTTTTTTTATTTTTCGAACCTAATATTACTTCCAAAAAAAAATTCGGTCTCATTTTCACCCTGAATTCAGTTCTGTCAGGTTCGTTGGGGTCTTGATTATGCTAGTCATTTTATAAAATTGACTATATATTTTTAGGACATCGTTTTATATTTTTCATGCCTTTTCAAAATGTCTAATTGCAAAAGGAAAATATATAATGAAAATTAAAAATTAGCAAAATGCTCCACGAAAATACTAGTCTGCAAGCTAGTTTCAACCATATGCAATTTGTTAAAAGCGGAGTCCGTATAATTTTCCAAATCCGATCTTATTTTCAAAAAAAAATTCGGGCTCATTTTAACTTCGAATTAAGTTATGTCAGGTTCGTTGGGACCGTGATTTTCCTAGCAATTTTATAAAATTGACTGCATATTTTTTGGGCATCCTTTCATATTTTTTATACATCTTCAATGAGTTTAATTGTAAAAATAAAATATAAAATGAATTTTAAAAATTAGCAAAATGCCCCACAAAGATACTAGTCCGCAAGCCTGTTTCAACCATATGCAGTTTGTTGAAAGCGGACTCTGTATGACTTAGTTATGATTTTTGAACCCGATATTACTTCTAAAAAAAATTCGAACTCATTTTAACTCTGAATTCAGTTCTGTCAGGTTCGTTGGGTTAGTGATTTTTCTAGTCATTTTATAAAATTGACTGCATATTTTTCAAGCATTGTTTCATATTTTAAAATATATAATAAATTTTAAAAATTACCAAAATATTCTACGAAAATAATATTCTACCAGCCATTTTCCAAGCTATTTTATTCTGTCGGGTTTGTTGGGCCCTTGATTTTCCTAGCAATTTTATAAAATTGCTTGCATATTTTTTTGGCGTTGTTTCTTTTTCTTTTTTCTTTTTCAAATAGTTTAATTGAAAAAATAAAATATATAATGAATTTTAAAAATTAGCAAAATGCTCCTTGAAAAGACTACTCTGCAAGCCGGTTTCAACCATATGTAGTTTGCTGAAAGCGGACTCCGTACAAATTAGTTATGATTTTTCAAACCTGATATTGCTGGGAGAAATTTTTTGAGCCTCATTTTAACTCAAATTCAGTTATGTCAGGTTTGTTGGGACCAAGATTTTTCAATCCATTTAAAAAAATTGACTGTATATTTTTCAGACGTCGTTTCATATTTTTCGTGTGACTTCTGAGAATTTTATTGAAAAAATAAAATATATAATGAATTTTAAAAATTAGCAAAATATTCCACGAAAATACTACTCTGCAAGCCGGTTTCAACAATATCAAGTTTGCTGAAAGCGGACTCCGTATGAATTAGTTATGATTTTTCGAACCCAATATTGCTTCGAGAATTTGTTTCAGACTCATTTTAACTCTAAATTCAGTTCTGTCAGGTTTGTTGGACCCTGATTATCCTAGCAGTTTTATAAAATTGACTGCATATTTTTCGGGCACCGTTTCATATTTTTCATGCCTCTTTAAATAGTTTAATTGAAAAAATAAAATATATAATGAATTTTAAAAATTAGCAAAACGACCCACGAAAATTCTACTCTGCAAACCGATTTGAACCATATGCAGTTTGCTAAAAACGGAGTCCGTATGAATTAATTATGATTTTTCGAATCTGATATTATTTCTAGAATTTTCTTGGGCCCATTTTAATTCTGAACTCAGTTCTGTAAGGTTCGTTGGGTCCGTGATTTTGGTAGCCATTTTATAAAATTGATTGCATATGTTTTGAGTATCATTTTATATTTTTCAAGCATCTTCAAAGAGTTTAATTACAAAAATAAAATATATAATAAATTTTAAAAATTATCAAAAAGCCTCACGAAAATACTACTATGGAATCCGATGTCAACCATATTCAATTTGCTGAAAGTGGAATTTATATGAATTAGTTATGATTTTTCGAACGCGTTGTTGCTTACAGAATTCTTTTCGGACTCATTGTAACTCAGAATTCAGATCTGTCAGATTTGTTAGGATCGTGATTTTTCTAGCCATTTTATAAAATTGATTGTATATTTTTTGGGAGTTATTTCATATTTTTTGTGCCTATTCAAATATTTTAATTAAAAAAATAAAATATATAATGAATTTTAAAAATTAGCAAAATGCTCCATGAAAACACTACTCTGCAAGCCCATTTCAAACATATGTAGTTTGCTGAAAGTGGACTCCGTATGAAATAGTTATAATTTTTTGAACACAATATTGCTTCGAGAATTTGTTTCATGCTTATTTTAACTCTGAATTCAGTTATGTCAGGTTGGTTGGGACCTTGATTTTCCTAGCCATTTTTAAAAATTGACGGCATATTTTTCGTGCATCTTCAAAAAGTTTAATTGAAAAAAATAAAATTTATAATAAATTTTAAAAATTAGCAAAATATCCCACAAAAATACTACTCTGCAAGTCGGTTTCAACCATTTGCAGTTTGCAAAGCGGACTCCGTATGAATTAGTTATGATTTTTCAAACCAGATATTACTTCGAGAATTTGTTTCAGGCTCATTTTAACTCCTAATTCAGTTTTGTCAGGTTCGTTGGACCTTGATTTCCCTATCCATTTTATAAAATTGACTGCATATTTTTCGGGCATCGTTTCATATTTTTTGAGCCACTTCAAAGAGTTTAATTGCAAAAATAAAATATATAATAAATTTTAAAAATTAGCAAAATGTCTCACGAAAATACTACTCTGAATCTGATGTCAACCATATGCAATTTGCTGAAAACAGAGTTCGTATGAATTAGTTATTATTTTTCAAATGCGATATTGCTTCCAGAATTCTTTTCGGACTCCGAATTCAGTTTTGTCAGGTTCGTTGGGACTGTGATTTTTCTAGTCATTTTGTAAAATTGACTGCATATTTTTCAAGCATCGTTTCATATTTTTCGTGTCTCTTCAAAGAGTTTAATTTAAAAAAATAAAATATATAATAAATTTTAAAAATTAGCAAAATGCCTCATGAAAATACTAGTCTGCAAGCCGATTTCGACCATACGTAGTTTGTAGAGAGCGGACTCCGTATGAATTAGTTATGATTTTTCAAATTCAATATTGCTTTCATAATTTTTTCCGATCTCATTTTAACTCTGAATTCATTCCTGTCAGGTTCATTGGGACCGTGATTTTCCTAGTCATTTTATAAAATTGACTTCATATTTTTTGGGCATCGTTTCATATTTTTTATGCACATTCAAAGATTTTAATTGAAAAAATAAAATATATAATAAAATTTAAAAATTAGCTAAATACTCCACGAAAATAATACTCCACATTCTGGTTTCAACCATATGGAGTTTGCTGAAAACGGGTCTGTACGAAATAATTATGATTTTTCGAATTCGATATTGCTTTCAGAATATTTTTTTTGGCTCATTTTAACTTCGAATTAACTTTTGTCAGGATCATTGTGACTGTGATTTTCCTAGCTATTTTATAAAATTGACTGCATATTTTTCATGCGTCGTTTCATATTTTTCATGCATCTTCAAAGAGTTTAATTGCAAAAATTAAATATATAATAAAATTTAAAAATTAGCAAAATGTCTCACGAAAATACTAGTTTACAAGCCCGTTTCGATCATATGCAGTTTGCTGAAAGCGGACTCCGTATGAATTAGTTGTGATTTTCCAAACCCAATATTGTTTTCAGAATTTTTTTCAATCTCATTTTATCTTTGAATTTAGTTCTGTCAGGTTCGTTGGGACCGTGATTTTCCTAGCCATTTTTTAAATTTGACTTCATATTTTTCGGGCATCGTTTCATATTTTTGGTGCCTATTCATAGAGTTTAATTACAAAAGTAAAATATATAATAAATTTTAAAAATTAGCAAAATGTTCCACGAAAATACTATTCCACATGTCGATTTCAACTATACGGAGTTTGTTGAAAGCGGAGTCCGTAAGAATTAGTTATGATTTTCCAAATTTGATATTGTTTCCAGAATTTTTTTCGAACTTATTTTAACTCTGAATTCAGTTTTGTTAGGTTCGTTGCGATCGTAATTTTCCTAGTCATTTTATAAAATTGACTGCATATTTTTCGAACATTATTTTTATATTTTTCATGCTTCTTCAAAGAGTTTAATTGCAAAAAAAAATATGTAATGAATTTTAAAAATTAGCAACATGCCCTACGAAAATACTACTCTAAAAATTGGTTTCAACCATATGCAGGTTGCTGAAAGCGGAGTCCGTATGAATTATTTATGATTTTTCAAATCTGATATTTTCTTTCAAAAAAAATTTCGGGCTCATTTTAACTCTGAATTCAGTTCTATCAGGTTCGTTGGGACCGTAATTTTCCTACCCATTTTCTAAACTTGACTGAATATTTTTCAACCGTCGTTTCATATTTTTCGAGCATATTCAAAAAGTTTATTTGCAAAATGAAATATATAATGAATTTTAAAAATGAGCAACATGCCTAACAAAAATTCTACTATGCAAGCGGGTTCCAACCACATGCAGTTTTTTTTAAAGCGGACTCCGTATGTATTAGTTATCATTTTTTGAACTTGATAGTATTTTTAAGATTTTTTTTCGGGCTCATTTTAACTCTGAATTCAGTTCTATCAGGTTCGTTGGGGCCATGGTTTTTCTAGCAATTTTCTAAAATTGACTGCATATTATTTGGATGTCGTTTCATATTTTTCGTACATTGTCAAAGAGTTTAATTGTAAAAATAAAATATATAATAAATTTTAAAAATTAGCAACATGCCCCACGAAAATTCTACTATGCAAATCGGTTCCGACCACGTGCAGTTTGCTGAAAGCGAACTCCGCATGAATTAGTTATAATTTTTCGAACCTGATATTATTTCCAAATTTTTTTTCTAGCTCATTTTAACTCCGTATTCAGTTCTGTCTGGTTCGTTGGAACCGTGATTTTCCTAGCCATTTTCTAAAATTGACTAAATATTTTTTGGGTGTCATTTCATATTTTACGTACCTCATCAAAGAGTTTAATTACAAAAATAAAATATGCAATAAATTTTAAAAATTAGCAAATGTCCCACAAAAATTCTACTCTACAAGCCGGTTCCAACCACATGCATTTTGCTGAAAGCGGAGTCCGTATGAATTAGTTATAATTTTCCGAACATGATATTACTTCTAAAATTTTTTTGGGCTCATTTTAACTCCGAATTCAGTTCTGTTAGGTTCGTTGGGACCATTATTTTTCTAGCCATTTTCTAAAATTGAGTGCATATTTTTCGATCATTATTTCATATTTTTTGTACCTCATCAAAGAGTTTAATTGTAAAAATAAAATTTATAGAGTGTATTTATGAGTATATTAAGGTCTAAATAAATTTTCAAATTACAGTTTAAATTGAGATAAAATATTTTTTATTTATTAAATTAATAAAAGAAGAGAATTATGAGCCAATAATATTGGAAAAATATTGTAAAATAGCTGCGTATTTTTATTTGATTGCCAATTTAACGCTTGTATGAGTGGTTATTTAACATGAGTAATCTAAGAGTCACTTTTTAGTTGCCCCGTTGAAAATGGAATCAAATCTTTATTTAGGTAAAAGTTATTATGAAAAAAAGGGACCCTAATGAAAAAGTTCATTAAGATTCCATCTCGCTTCTATGAAAAGGAGAGACCACAAATGCAATTAAGATTCCATCTCGCTTTTTCAGGTAATTAATAATGTTTACAGATGAACCATAATGCCGGATAAGTTTACTTGCTCGATTTCTTTGTTAAGATTCCTTGCAATCTTAAACCTCGACGAATTGCAAGTTAAACATACATATAAACTCTTCCTCCCTCTCTAGATTCAACATATACAGACAACAAAGCAAAAGAAGAAAATAAAAAGAAAATATGGAAAACACAAAACTTCTGCAAAAAAAGCAACTTCATGCCAAACCTCAGGAAATATCCAAGTCGTGCAGTTCTTTGCGGCACAAGCTTTTCCTATAAACTACATGAAGCAAAAGACACTGCGATGATGGAAAATGGTCCAAAACTCGAATTCGCAATCTGCAGCCAGCATTGAATTGGAAATGATTGTATATATCCTTGTCTGTTACCAGTTACTTCGACCATTGCTACTGCTACACATCTTCCTTGTTATTTGTTCATTATATATTTTCAGTGCATTAACCAGAGTTTGGCACTACCGGGGGCCTTAACAGGCGAAGATTAATCTGCATCTCCTAGACCATCACTTCCATCCCCTCTCTTGGATATGGGTGTCATACGGCTGTGAGAGCCGCCCTTCTTGCTCTGGGCAGCAATTTCAGCATTCTTCCGCAAGACGGCACCCGGAGAAGGATACGGGCGCTGCTGAAAGAGAGGACCCTGAAATGCAGACCAAAAACAACCATCAAAACCATTTTATGGATTCTCTCATTTTTTTGACCAGAATGTCAGACAGGTAATAGTAGAAATGTGATGCGCAGTAAATCACGCAGCTTAATAGTCACAGAATGTAGGATGAAGATACTTCTCACATAGTTCATTTTGATTACAAGTAAAGAGCCAACTAAAAATATTGAATAATTAAGAAAAGGTTGTCAAACACCTATCTTGGGCATATATATTATTCTCATTAAGTTGATCATCAAAGAACACCTTGCCACAAATGCAGAGACCAACAGTGGCTTATTTTTATTGATGAAAATGATTAACACGTGATGAGAATGCCATCCATTGCTGATTTAATAAACTGCAACTTTTCATGAGGCAGATTCTTGTTGATTTAATTTCTTGGTTATATATGATAATCCTATCTAATAAGCAATTCACTATTATCAAGAGCAGTTGATAGAGGACTAGTATTATGCATATATTATTTAATTAGCAATTTCGCTTAACTTTGCTCTAACACAGAGTATACAGTTCAAAGTAAATTAGAAAAAACCAGCTGATTTAGTAACAAAATAGTCTAGTTAATTAACTTGATGACTTTGTCTTTGCTCTTGTCTGTATTTTCATAATTGTCGCTACTTCATTTTTGCAGGCTATGATACTAATCTTAACTTCTTCAGTAAGCTGTTAGAAGTGCAAATTTTGGTAGGTAAGTCAAATAATCATCAGAGTTAACAGAATAAATGTTTACAATGGAATGCAATTACTATTACAGCCATGATAAAAGAGAAAATTGCCAGCTAATCTTAATCTTATCACTGGAACTTTCAGATTCTTGAAGGCTCTTTTCCCTATTACCTCGGAGTTCTAACTTACATTCTTCCTAGAATGGTTTCTACCAGGATTCTTCATTACTCTGTCCTGTCAGTTTTATGCATACTACTTCATTTACTATAAATGTTTAGAATTTAAAACTCACTCACTATTGATAAATTATATGCATATAAATAACATCATTGCAACCAAAATATTTGGGTTGCACGGCCACATGACATGAAATATACACCCATAAATAAAACCAAATGGGTGCTTGTTGTGGCAAATAACCTACAAATGATCACCTTTAAGTTTCAAATTGCTACTAGATAGTGATTCAATAAAAGGTCATAAAGGAGTATAACTTTAAACATGTAGAAAAGACTTATATTGTAGAAAACTTACTGTCGCTGTTGTATCTGCTGCCCGTGGTTGCACTCCTTTAAGGCCAACTACCCTGTACAACCAGAAAATTAGGAAGTGTTACTATAACAACTGGACTACACGCTTTTGAATTGAAACTATCCAACCAAGATAGCTTGCAGAATGTACAACTCAAATATGGCAAACTCCGAAAGCTGATAGGGGAAAAATTTATCATTAAAAAGTTAATGAAACATACCACCCGCCACGTGGAGCATCTGAATAAGAGCTTGGATCCATGGGGTCTAACTCATCATCCTCCGAGTATGCCCGTTTTCTATGGTCCCTTTTGTTGCCTTTACCAAGTGGAGGTCTGCCTGACCTGCAAGGTAAATTATTTAGTAGTAGTGTCACCAACAATTTTAGTTTCATGTGCTTAATATCATGTTAGTGCTAACTGCTAAGTATAGGAGCTGTTTTATTCTGGAGGAAACTTGCAGACACCTCTACCTTAGGATATTTTTATGGTGAGAAAGTAAGAATACCTTTGCTTGGGAATTCCTTTTCCCGACTGATCCTTTGAGCTACCTTCATTTTTCCCTGGTTGCTGATTTTGCAAATGAGGTGGAGCATGTTGTTGAGGTTGAGCATGTTGTTGAGGTGGTGCATGTTGTTGATAAGGTAGATTATAAATCCTGTATCAAAATAACATCTAGTCAATTTTGCAATCTATTGCTATGTTATAAGATGATACATACATCAAACCACATATTGGCCTTGAAAACAGAAACTAGAATTGTGTGTTAAGAATGCACAAAAGTATAGATTAACTTCTTTGGTAGAACTTAAGCTTTTGAGATAGATGGGTCCCTTTCCTAAGGAATTAAGTTTTGGGGATTTAGTTGTCATCCATTGAAACAATGTGCATCACATATTCAACAACCTAACATGGAAAGAAATACAAGAAATTGTGCATTTTCAAAATATTCCATGTCTTATTGCAAGCGATGAATGCTTCAAAGAAAAGAGATGTACAAATGACCAATTTTATAATTTGGGGCATTATATTCAATACATGTCGCTTGGAGAAAGAAAGACCAACCACCTAGCAAATACACCCTTGGCAAATATTCAATTGTGTTTCTTTATATTTTTCTTGGGAGATTATTCAAGAATCAGGCCCAAACAAATATACCTTTGGCTTAATTTTTCTAGATACAAACAAGATTCTTGAATTAAAATCTATTTCAATTGGCTACCACAAGAAGCAAGATTAACTTGATGGTTGTGGGGTATAGCTTCATCATATATGCACCTTGAAATTCTCGGATGCAAAGAAACACATTTTTGTAGTCTAAAATGTCAACCTAGATAAAAGCAATTATGCATATCCTATACTATTTAGAATCATATGGAGTAGCACAATTTACTAACAATTGCACTGCAGCCAGTATCATAGATAAATTTCTCTTTTGATGAATGATGTCATTCTCTCTTGTGTATTCCATAAGTACTTGATTGATCTACACAGTAGTAGAAGTTTATTGATTCGCCGCTGAACAGAACTCTGAGAATGCAAAATAATTACAACCCTAAACAAGTTAAAACTAAAACAAAGATTCTAAGCTGCTAAGTACCAGACATTCTTTGTAGAACATGTCATTGATCTGTGGTAAGATAGATGCATCCTTGTAGACAATCATACTAAGTTATTCACAGTTCACACCTTAAGAAAATGTTGCACTCCAACATCTCAACTTTTTGTTTCTACAATTACTTGTCACAAATAGACTCTAGACATTTTACTCTGAAAATTAGTCACTTCCATAGTACATACTTTGTGACTCCAGATTCCAGATAGTGTTAGTGAAAGGAAGCATAATAATCTGTCAAGACTCAAGAATAATTTTACTTTGTCCAAACACTGAAGCAACCAAGTCTAGACCAAGAAAAAGTATAGGACTGTATTTTATTTTGGGATTAAAACAAAATGGGAGATCCTAGTACGAGGGTCCTGCCAATCTGAGGTTTGGGAGAATCATTATAACCGACCAACTATTCTAACAACATCATTAAGATCGTCTAACCAACCAACTAGCATTAACACTTATTTGACTTGGTACTTAAAAAAAGTTAAAATTAACAGATTCCCATGTCCTCTAAAACTGATCCAAAGTTGTTTTTCATTCCCTAAATAGCTTAATGTCATCCTTAGATCATATAAGCACACATGGAAACTTTGAAACAACTTGAAGAATGATATTTCCAACTGTAATATTGTTCGATGCCATAACATCCTTTTCCATATTCCATAAATAGTGCACTGAAGGTATTGTAAAATCAAATGTCAGTCCATTCTTATATAATCAGTCTACATTGACTTTTCTTTTACATGAACTAAAAGCAAACAGTAACAAGCTTGTTTATATTGGAAAAAAGTGCAAGATTAGCATTCCAGATAATCAAAATTAAGCATTAATCAGGTCTAACGAATACCGTGTGCAATGATTGCAATAGCCCCAAGGTTGAACTAGGCCAACTCCCCATCCACCACAACCCATACATTTCTTCACACGATTTGATTCAGAGTCACTAGTTCTCGAAGGTTCATATTTGCTGCTCTGCAAATTGCCATGGCTACTTGAAATAGGCCGCTCCCACTGCGACACATGTGTCTTTACGTTGTAATAATATGTTTGACCTATTAAAATTAACAAAAACATGTGTTAGGTTTAAGATGATCTAATAACAATAAGATGGTTCATTCCTTGATATAAACATCAGAGCTTTTGAAATGAAGATAGCAATCATACCAATGTGAAAGCTGATAAAATCAATATAAACAGTAAAACCATATACAAATAGTGGAGTCAGAAGCAAGTATTTTATATAGATTCCCAAATCAATAAGCTGTACAGACTTCCAATGTAGTAAAACTTCAAAGGAACTTAAAGAATTTTTGTCTCATACCTGTGGAATTGTCAACTGCCTCCTGCCAATCATCTGGGAAAGGTGGCTGGTTCAAAGCAACTTGACAACTAACATTTGCACCAGGATGCTCCCATTGTCTCTCTCCAGTTTTTTCATTATAAAAATATGAAGATCCAGAAGCAGGGTCCTTGGCTTCAATCTGAAACAATAACAAATAAAGAAGAATTTTCTCATATATTAGGATATCATCTGCCTTAACCTCATTATTAGAACCTCCAAAAAACATAAAGTCAAACAGCAGAGTAACAGATTCAAATATTATATTCTAAAGATAGAAAAGTAATAACCCCAATTCAGAGTAGGCAGTAACAAAAGTTTAAGAAAGAAAGGGTGACCCGGTGCATGAAGCAATCCCACTTTTGTGGGCTCTGGGGAGGGTTGATGTACGTACCCTTACCTATAGAGAAGTTATTTCCGTGCCTCGAACTCATGACCTCCAGGTCACAAGTGGGTAAGTTTATCGTTACGCCAAGCCACCCTCTCCATAAAAGGGTGACCTAGTGCACGAAGCAATCCCACTTTTGTGGGCTCCGGGAGAGTTGATGTACATAGCCTTCCCCTTCTTTTTGCAGAGAGGCTATTTTTGTGGCGATAACTTTACCATTACACCAAAGCCACCCTTCGAAGACACATCGCCAAACCATTATCTTTTGAGAAAGTGAAACAATTTAGCTAAACTGTTTTCACGATAGTTACAAAATCAACGTTTCCATTTCAGATATGTAATGTTTTAAATTTACAGATGACCTCCTATCTATTACCTTAACTCATTCCAAATTTATGAAGGTTTTGTGCAGAAGTTCATTTTCTTATAGTTATAAATAGGATGATAATCTATTGGCTCACTTTGTCTTGATTACTTATCAATGCAACTGTGTCCTAACTCCTAAATATAACTTTCCAGCACATATCAACTTGTTAGGAAACACATAAAATTTGATTTTGCAACAGAAAATTCATGTGTTCAGGAATGAATTGTGATGGTCATGATCAATTTCACTAAGGCAAAAGGTAAAGCTATTTTTTTCTTGGAGCTAATACAATTACAATAAATCATCTTATGAAACTAAAATGAAGTGAATAACAATCTGGTTAAAGCATTGTACTTCATGATTTTGATTGAAAATGCATAAACACGCTACATGCTTACCCAACCAAGAGGCAACACAGAGACTCTTTTGGCCTGAAGATTTTGATGCTCCAATTTCTGTTATACAGTGAATGAATATGAATCATTCATCATAATTAGCAAGACATACAAAAATGCTACACTTTTATGTTAAAATAAAGACTTGCATTCTCAGTTGTGGAATTATCATCAAGCTTGCCATCTTTAAGAATTCCCCTCGCTTTTAGCCTCTTCTTCAAATATTCAGGTATTTCTCTTTGAGTATCCTTTGATTCAGAATCCTCTTTTGTGGAACTCAAACTAAGAGCTCCATCGTTGGTTGTTCCTGATGGACACATGCCAGTCAAACCTCCTCATGCAAAATTACAGTTTTCAGGAAAAAAACTTATTGAAGTAAAGAAACTTACTGGACTGAGCAGTAAAAGATGTAGCAGCATAATAAGCACCACCACCTGGTACGCCATAGCCATTACCAATTTCTACATTGCCTGAGATAGCAGACAAAAGACAAGAATCAGTGTGCGTATTATGCAAGAACATTAGCAAAATGAAAAGAGACAAATCTTTATGGCATGCAAAGGAAAAAGAGAGCAAATAACAAAAGCTTTAATAAAAAAAGATAACTTCTTACCTCCTTGAAGTGCATGCAGAAACAGATTAGAACTCTAAAGCAACTTCAATTTACCTATAAACTGCGAGTGCGTGTTTGTTTCACCGGATTTGGAGGATCGATATAATTGGATTTGATTTCGGGTAGAGTGAGGTACAGATATCCCAAAGAGGGGTGGAAATTGAAATCCAAGGAATTGTTGGGAATTAAACTAGTTTAATATTGAAGTCTCGTGAGTGTTCTCTACTAATATCCCTCCCGTGTGCCTCGCAGTTAATATTAATTATTTAAATTTAATTTCACAATTTTTAAAATGATAATTTGGTAAAATCAAATCAAGTATTAAATTATTAATATTCAACTACTTTATCCGAAGCCAAAACAAAAATAAAATTTGAAAATATGGCCATATCAGATCGACTTATCCGAGATCTAAACAAAAGCAAGATAAGACATAGGCTTATGATTTTTATCCTTATTAATTCCAACCAAATTCCCATCTGATTGAAATCCTATCCCCGTGAAACAAAAGAGCCATGAGGGATATTGGTATTCAATCTCTCTTCTAGTAAATTTATTTCCTGTTTGACATAAAGAAAAAATCAAGGATTGGCAGGCCAGAATTTGTGACAATTTCCTAAATCAAGGATTGTGATAAATTTATTTCCGCTGCATGGAAACAGCAACATGCATAGCAAGTTCCTGTATTCAAAGTATTCCCAGGCCCAATTATCCTCATAAATGTCCACATTGATAGTAAGCTTACCTCGAGCAACACCATGATTGTCATGATAATGCACTTCCAGCGGTGCCAAATTAGTGATAATTGCTAAGGACGAATGAAGAAGAAAGTTTTAATGGAAGCTATTGCCATCCTATTGCACAAGAAACTTGATACTTGAACTCTCTTGTTTTGCGGGGTCTTTATGGTTCTAGTCATCTTTGTTAATAATATTTTGTTCTTATTTGGGTTAAAGAAAAGAAATTCAACAGAACATCAAGGTATTATTATAAATTTGTGCAAAAATGTTACCAATGTGAAAAGACAACTGTCTGTGGATTTTTTACTGTGGGGTTTTAGTCAGCATTTTGTTGTTTTTTTAAAACAAATAAGGAGACCAAGTGCTAATCACACTAATCCAATTGAGCATTTATTCCAGAAAAAAATGGTTTTGAATAACTATTTTGGTGTTGTAGCCTCATAAACTTGAAGAAGATAATATTGCACAATACAAGTGCACCACGAAAAATAGATTCTGACCTTTAACTTTTTGATGTTAGGTTTTAAGAAACAGACTTGTAGATGGGAATTGAAGAATTCAGAAAGATTAAGACATAAGAAGAAGCAAGGAGCTGATATTGTCATAATAGCAACAAACATATTTAAATGTTTAACCAACCATTATCCTGATGGATCATCTTTCCGCGCTTATTGGCCATTTCAGCACGATGATCAGTGGTCATCCTCAATAAATGTTCCTAAAACAAACAAAGAAGGTGGACAAATAAGAAATTGATCATTTAACATGATAAACAATAACCCACTGATTTAGATTTAAAAAACTAAAAAATATTATGGGATGCAAACTACAACCTTTAATGCATTGGAATCATGACGCCCAGAAAGAATGTCTTTATTATCTTCCAAAGGTCCAGGTGTGCCTCTTACTTGCCTGTGATCAGGAATCAAATTACATTCACTATAAGCATTTGAAAATTCCCTATAAGTATTGCGTACCCAAAATAAGCAATAAGGAGAAGAAAGAGACTAACCTTTGATTTTGTATTACTTGCTGTGTAACAATTTCCTAGTAATGACAAATCACAAAAACATAAATACCACAACGAGCAGCAACATGAAATTAAATAAGTAGCATAGCGAGCATACTTGTTCTTGCAACACAGCTTGCTGAGCAGCAGTTTCAATGACGTGGAAATCTTCACCATGAGAATTTAACGTTTTAACCTCTTCAGAATTATAAGAGGAACTTGGTAGCTCAGAGCGGTTATCTACTGACTCTACTCCATGATTTGCATATGTATTCTTATTTAACTCGGGTAAACTTTGATCAGGATAATTAGGATTTTGTGTAGAAATGGTGGGCGTCCTGCAATCTTGAGAAATTTCCTGTAAACTCTGGATGTTGTTGCCAACATGAGGTTCTGAGGAGACAACTGAACTCAAGTAAGTTTGTGCAGGTGCACTTTCAGCATCAGGTGAAGGGCCAGATACATTGTAGAATGAAGATTGTGAATGCTGAAAGTTTTGACCAGGAGGCAAGGACATGTTAGAGGGCGGCCTGACAGGGAAAAGACTTGCAGAACCATTAGGGTGTGCTTGATAATTGTACATTGGAGGTACAGGAAAACATGGTGCAGGTGGATTTAGAGTAGCAGCAGCTGGTGTTGGATGTGCTAGTGGATCAACTCCAGGAGGTAATGGTTGTTTGTGCAAGTTGTCCATGGCAGTTCTTTACTACTGAATCGTCTATGGCTAGCTATGATCTAAAGATAGTTATCTACAGAAAACTGTAGGAACTTGCAAGATATTGTAAACCAGTCAAATAGAGGGCCTGGAGATGCCTGGCTGTATATGGTAAAATCGTCAACCTGCAAAAGAAAGGAAATCATGATGCTGGTATCGATAATTCAATGAAGCCTACCGAATTATGAACTATGAAGTGATGAATTATTTTCTACACATGAATGGTTATACATTTATATAACATGCCAAAACGAAGATTGTCCAATTTTATGCGGTTTTGTTAATAAGCAAACTAGGAATTGAGAAAACCTAGAAGTCGGATCCGCAGCTAAAAGTAGGAGCAAAGTCCCCTCTTCAAACAGTACCTGAGCTAGGAAAACCATGGGCATAACAATCAAATCTATTGTTGCAAGATTAGACCGAAAAGAAGTCGAAGGAAGGGTGTTGAAGTTGCACTCACTGCGCGGCGGCCAGCGGAGAGAGAACAGAGGAGACGAGGGGAACCTTCTTCCGTCTCCTTTGTGTCGGGTTTCGCGGTTTAGACAACAGCGTATTTGGTGTGGCAGCCGAGAAGCAATCGTTGTTCACAATTCGCTACAGTACGAGGGTTTGGAGATCAGAATTCCCGTCGTCGAGGACGAATCCTCTCGACATGTTTACTGTGGATGATATCCATACTTGGGCCAAACTGTATCTAGACAGGCCCGGCCCGGCCCAATGGATCATCAATCTTTCTATCAGTATCAGAAGATGCGTCCATTTCTCAATTTCATCTGCGAACAAAATCCTCCCCTTCAATCTTCTATTGGCTTCGTCGTTGAGAAAGGGGAACAGAAATGGAGAGCATGGCTGCTGCTGCTGCGGCTTCTTCTTTGCCCTCCAACAGACTTCTGTGTTCCTCCTCCTCGCCCTTCTCTCATGGCCTCTTCTTCCCCTCTACTCCCAGTCGGAGCGCCGCCGCGCCGCCGAGGATGAGAGCTCGCCGCTCCCTCAAAGTCTCCTCCACTGCTGCTCACGGCCGGCTGACCTTGTCGGAGGGGTTGGATCTGTCCGGTTCGGTACCCACGGCTTTCCGGATGCCACGCTTCGAGGAGCTTGACACCGCGAACATGCTCCTTCGGCAGCGCATCGTCTTCTTGGGCTCTCCGGTTGCCTTCTCTTTCTCGCATTTAATATCGCTTAATACTATCATATTTTTGCCCATTTAGCTCAGATGAACAGTTTTGAAGCCAGTTTGTTGGTATTGTTCTGAACAACCGAAAATTTTTACTCCTCTTGATGCTCCGTAACAAGAAATTTAGGATTAGAAGCCAGTTTGTTGGTATTGTGTCTTTAAAATCTTAGGCTTGGTAGATATTGTAGCTGAACATTCTTATTGAAAATGATATTTTGTTCGGATCAGTTGGTAGACCGTGGAAAACCCAAAAGAGGAGCATTTTGGTAACGGCAGATAAAGAACTAGGAAGCAGTTTGTCAATCAGAAACATGGCAAGAAGCAAATCAAATATTATTGCATAGTGCATACTAGTATAATACTAGGATTGGAGTGGATTCTTTCTAAGTGGATGCTTTTTGAAATTTCGAAGTGATCGGCACAAAAAAATTGCAATGAAATTCTGATAAACTTTATCAATTTACATAATTGTTTGCACCTATGTGATTACTGATTAGAGTATCACAGAATTGCATAGAGCATTTTGGTGACGGTCAAGGGTAGAGAAAAAACTAAGAAGCAGTTTGCCAATCAGAAACATGGGAAGAAGCAATTCAAATATTATTGCATAGTGCATACTAGTATAATACTAGGATTGGTGGATTCTTTTAAGTGGATGCTTTTTGAAACTTCGGAGTGATGGGCACAAAAATTTTGCAATGAAATTCTGATGAAGTTTATCAATTTACATAATTGTTTGCACCTATATGTGATTAGAGTATGACAGAATTGAGAGTAGAAAATCATTTAACTTCTTTTTAATCCGACTGGTAGAGGATTAGTAAAATTTCTTTGATGTATAATCAGTCCGAAAATGAAAGGCACCATATATTGAATGTGGAAAAGTCTAACTGTAAAAGGAGCAAGATATGGAGATTTTTAATCCCACCACACTAAACAAGGGAAACTGCTAAACTATAATTAACTAGATGAACCATACTACCCCAAGTACCAGTTAGAACAGGAATGAGCTATAAATCATGATATTTTATCAGACAAAACTTTTCCATTAAAGGTTACATGAAGACTTCTCTTGAGAAAAAAGATACTGACAGTGCGAAAAGATAAAAGTGGCAAAAATGATATTCATGTCTTAGGAAGAGTACATACTCTTATTTTTAAAAAAGTTATTCACACATTTCAAACGTGCTTCAGCTGATTAGTGACATTTAGGTGTATTTACTAATAAGTATTTAAGGGTGTGATTATCTTTTTGGCTATTGCTTGCCAATGGTAGCTGTACCGTATGGAATGACAAGTTGGTTAGAGGAGCATTAATTTAAACTATGAAGGGGGCACTTCGTTACATGTGTTCCATGTCATGAAAAATTTCCATGTCAGCGTATTTGTGAAGTGTCACTTGTGCTGTCTCCATGAATTGATGCATAAGGTTGGAATTGTGAACAAGAGGTGCACAGCCTTATATGAGTTCTCAGAGATCTGTGTTTGCAATGTGCCCCGAGTTACATGATTCTAAGGGTGAGTTTATGTCAATAGCTAGATGGAGCTAATTCTTCCAAGTTAGTGTTCAACTTCTGTCAAAGTAGAGTCATTAAGAATAAAGTTTACTATACCATGTTTCCAACTCACTGTAATCTGTTTCTAAAATCTTGATAACTGTTATAACAATGTGGAATATGATTGAATATGCTGCCACCATTTTTTCCCAAAAGACATAGGAAATTTTTTTTGACAGCACTACTTTGATATAGAAGTTTATTGACTTTGATATTATGTTTAATCTGCATTCCATTACTTATCAATTTTTTCCCTTTTCTTTTTTGAACACCATTAGGTGGATACTGTGACTGCTGATTTGATTATCAGCCAGCTCTTATTTCTAGATGCAGAAGACCATGAGAAGGAGATTAAGATGTTCATAAATTCACCTGGTGGCTCTGTGACAGCTGGTATGTATGTTCTAGACTCATTATGTTTTAATTTGATTTCCAGTTAATATTTCTCCCCAAATAGTTAATACGGCAAGTTTATTCTTAGTATGGTATCCACATAACTTTTCATGAATACTTCATGATGCTGGTTAGAATTTGCATGTTCTGTCAGTATTTGGATGATTAAGATTTGTCTTCATAAATTTTAATTATCAAATGGTCTTAAAGGATTGATAAGTATCTATATGATAATTTTCCCAACTGCAAAATTACTTGTTACTTGTTAGATCATTAATTCTTGGTTTTTATCTGATATCCTTATTAATGAGAGGTCTACATAATGTCTACAGTAGATTGATGATCCCAGCTCATAGAGTATTTGTTTCAATTTAATAATTCTAGACAGTTTTTATTTGTTAATAGCACTTTGTTAGTGGTTTTTTGAGTTCTACTATTCCTTAATGAATTAAAAAAACATTTATCAAAACTCAAGAAAATGCAGTTAAATGGAAAGTAGATTTAACAAATTTTAGGTCGTGCTATTAATTATAAATAATGCTTCTTCATTCATGTCATCTATAGTGTATGGAATAAAAGCATCTGGAGCTTATAATGTGTTAGATTTGCATGTTATAGTTTAATTCTTAATGGGTTTTCTTGTATTTATGTTGTGTTCATACATTATACTATGTAAAAGTATTTTACTTGTTGATGTAACTAGTATGTGATCTTTAATCTTTTCTACTGCAACTGGGGATATAGGTACTGAACCATGTATTTTCCTATTGGGATCTCCAGATATTTTTCTCCTTCTGTAATAGGCATGGTAAACAGCGAAGTGTTCTTTATATTTATCATTTGGTCCCACTTGTTTCTCCTCCCCGCCCCCTAATGTCTAATG
The DNA here is from genome assembly GCA_034359265.1 of Canna indica. Classification (NCBI taxonomy): domain Eukaryota; kingdom Viridiplantae; phylum Streptophyta; class Magnoliopsida; order Zingiberales; family Cannaceae; genus Canna; species Canna indica. The sequence goes on from CP136890.1 coordinate 12,847,363, forward strand.
ATGCATTGGAGGGTACATCAGCTATCAAAATTTGTAGAGATTCTAGTTTTGGGATGAAGAACTAAAATGAAACTTCAAAATTGACAAATATAGCAAAACTTTTGTACTTTTTTATCCATGATGATGAAACTTTCTTGGAGGTGTGGCTGCTCCTTTCTTTGAGCTTCCAATTTTGAGGAAATATGAATTATGTTCTTTCCATTTATCTGTTCCTGACCAAAGGTGTGAGTTTTGCTAGAAACTTAAGAAAATGAATATCCTTTTTTTTTTCTTTTACAAAAAATTAATTGGAGGACTTCTGCAGGAATGGGAATATATGATGCTATGAAATTGTGCAAAGCAGATGTTTCTACTATTTGCTTGGGTCTTGCAGCATCTATGGGTGCTTTTCTGCTTGCTGCTGGAACAAAAGGAAAGAGATTTTGCATGCCAAATGCTAAAGTTATGATCCATCAACCACTAGGAACAGCTGGAGGCAAAGTAAACAATTAGCTCTTGCTTCTTACTTCAAGATCTTATTTTGAAAAGGAATTTTGATTTGAGATTTCTACGTTCCTCATGGTTCTTTGTTACATTGACATTGAAGTATTTTTTATGCACAATAATATCTCTTTCCCTATTGTAAATATCAATGTTCTTATAAATTGTTCTTCACTTTACCTATAATGAACATGGTTCCTTGTATCTTTTGAAGAAACAATATGCTTCAAGGGAACTTCCACTTTATGGTGATATACTGCTAAGTGTCCTTCATGAATGTTACTCCTTGGATATTTTCTTCTAAAACAAGTTGATACATTATGGTACCTACAATAAAGTATGATTCAAGTATCCTCCATTTCCATTAGCGTATTTGTACTAGCATTTAGTGGATTAGTTAAATGTTGTTCATTGTGGTGTAAGAACAAAACATATGGTCTCACTGGGTATAAAATTAATACCTATAGAGTATGCTTCTTCCACACACCTATTTGTACACCGAAACTATAGCCCAAATTACGAATGAGTGTATACATACAAATTGTCAATTCTTGTCAAACCTTCGAAAGAATAAAATGAAGTACTGATCATTAATAATCCTCGAGTTTGATCATTCTCGAGTTTGACATTAATAATCCTCGAGTTTGATCATTAATCAGTTACAATATCTTCTGTGAGAATTATTTACTGGTAGTACTGATGGAATTATCTTCGGTGATAGTTATTAAGATGTCCCTTTTGCTGAAAAAAATATAATATTCCATTTTGTTTAAAGTTAAATTTGAAAGTACTCATACTTCTCAAAACTTTTTCACAATAATCAATCATGTATACATTGTAAGTTGCCATTTTGTGTCCATGTTGATATTCTAAGAGTGTGGATGTACAAGCTTCAGAATATAGATGGAAATCACTTCACATATTCCTAAAAGACAGTTTCTGTAGGAAACAAGGTTTCATGGGAAGCTTGTCATATATGTTTATATTTAGAGAAGTATGCTTAAGTACGTAAGTTCTCTCTGGTAATCTGCAAGGTTGATGTTTCTTGCATTAAGTAGAAAAGATTATCTTTCTTAATACCCTCCTTTCTCCTTTCACTTACACAGACAACAGAGATGGGCTTGCAGATTAAAGAAATGATGTACCATAAGGTAAAGATGATCAAGATAATGTCAAGAATTACAGGAAAACCTGAAGAAAAGGTGAGCATCCAGGAGCAGAAATATGGTTGCTTTTACTATATTTTTGTTTCCAAGCCCAATCATCTTGATGTTTGCAGGTTGAATTTGATATTGACCGTGACAACTTCATGAATTCCTGGGAAGCCAAGGAATACGGATTGGTGGACGCCGTCATAGATGACGGGAAACCAGGCCTAGTTGCACCCATTGTAGATTCTATGCCTCCCCCGAAAACCCGTGTGTGGGACTTGTGGAAGATTGAAGGTACTAGAAAATCCAAGCAAAATCTACCTTCAGAGCAGAAGCTATCGCAAAATGGATATGGAGTTGGCGGTGGAAGCGACGAGGATAAAAGTAAAGAAGAGCCAAAGGAGGAACCAACAACCGGGTGAAACAAACAAAGACACCCACTGGATCATTTCAATCCCAACAAACGATGAAGATTTACTTGGAAGAGGTAGCAACTATACAGACAAGACAGTATGATAGATTTCAAGCTACTAGTTATTAGATTCTTGTGATATTCCTATACTATTCTAAGTATCATTCTCTTGAAAACTTTTAGCTTAAAACAGCAATAGCAAGAGTGGTTTAGGTTGCAATGAATTTATTTTTCTTTGGCAATCATCTTCTACAAAGTTTTGACTTTGATTTATATTGAACTTGATGTGGAACAACCACAAATTTCATTTTCAAATTAACAAATCAGGTTAATTGTTCAAATATACAACTCATATTTTTGCTGTGTCACTTATTGACATAAGATATAAAAGATGATATAATGTTGAACATGGATGTAATATGATCTATTTATCCTGTGGTTTTAATTAAAATATGGTACGACAGAATTATTAAGCAATATAATATGACAATATTTAGCATGTTTATTATTATATTATTTAACTACACCAAAACTATTCTCACAATTCTGTCCACATTGATATGGAATTAAAATATTACAATTGGTTAATGTAAAATTCATCTATCATATATGACTAACTATTTAATGTGCAAACATAAACACATTCGGTTGATGAAAATAATATAGTTTTGGTTGGTTAAACTAGTATTTTTTACCATACAATTTAATTCATTTGTAGAAACAGTTTATAAAATTTAATATAGTTGTAAGAGAAAATCGCATAGTGGTAAAAGTAAGATGAATCATTATTTAGCAGTTTAACTTTGATTAGAAATACTTAAAATAGGTTTGTTGAAAATCAAAATATAAATATTTATATTCATTTTCAAAAGAAATTGAAATTTAATCAATTAAAAAATGAATAAATCTAGTGATTAATTTTATTAACTTCTCAATATAATTATTAATTTTATTTTGTAATTAACTTATTAGAAAATTGGAAGGTGGACTTTTATAAGTTCATAAAATATTGATTATGTATTTGAAACTTATTTTTAAAAATAGCTTTTGCTAATATGGTTCTAAAATATTTGTAACGATCATTGGTCATTTAAGATTGCTTTTTGTTCGATTAGATAAAAAAATTAATTAATAAAAATAATTTTTTTAAAAAATAAGTTAAATGATTTAAAATTAATTTTAAGTAAATTATAAATAGATCACCTTTAGAAAAAATAAATATTAATTTAAAATTTAGATTTGGTTAAATTAGATATAAGTTGTTTTAATTAATTTGTCAAATTAAGAATATAGTATGAGTTGTAAATGATGTTTTTTATTTTATTTTCTTATAAATAAGATATAGTTTGATTTATTTGTAAATTAATTAATTTTATTTTTAAAAATATTTATAATTATAAATTTGTTATTGTATTTTGATATCAAAATAGCAATAGGAATTGTAACATGTTGTTTGGTTGGTTGCAACTTCATCTTAGATTTTTTTTTTTCAAATCTAATTAAAATGTTTCATATTTAATCATTTTAGAAAAAATAATATATTTTATTTTTGTTATTAATTCTAAGCATTAAGTTTAATGAAAAATGAAAATATATAAAAGAAATTCAAAAAGAAAATAATGGCATGAAAATTATTTAAAAGAAAATGAAAATAATTATAAAATAAAAAAATAGAAAAAGTTAATATTGGAATAAGTAAACAATTGAAAAACCAAAAAAAACATAGAGAAAATTAAACCAATTTTTAAAAGAAAAAATAGAATAATAAGATAATTATAAAAAATAAAAAATAAAAATAAGTTAAAAAATTAAGATTACAAAAAATATCATAAAAATACTTTTAACATTAAAATACAAAGCTCATGAAAAAAAATTGTAAATAAAAGTATAGAAATGATAAAAATTAAAAAATTAAAACAAAAATTAATATAGTTTTTTATTTATAATATAATAAAAATAATAAATAAGTAAATAAGTAAATTGCAATCTTCTCTTATTGGGCTCAAAAAGCTAATTCTAGTTACAGCATGCAATTTTAAATTATAGGCCTTTTGGGTTGTAATAGTAGATTGTAAATAAAAAAACATCAGTAGACCAAATAGTTTGTTACAACCAATATCAGGACTTGGTTCAATGCAGCTCAATTAGAACCTTATTAAAGCACTAAGATAGAACACGAAGAACACCATATATAGAGTAATAAGATATTATAAATGTATCATTGCTATGGTAGATGTGTAAATCAATCACCAAAAAAGTTTCTCCCAATAAATCAGAGAGGGCATGTTTGGTTCGCAAATTATCCATCACAGAACATCAGACTGGGACAAGGACAGAACATCAGACTAGGATAAGGACAAAACACAGCGTGTCCTGAGACAACAACTATATCATATTTGTTTCGTCAAGAACATGACACGATATTCAGTTTCGTCCTGCGTTTATTTCGCTATAATACAGTCATGTACAAGATAAAATGACTAAAATATTCTTGCATATTTTTTCATGATCAAATTAAATATATTATATTTTGAATAATTTATATAATTTCTAAATATTAAAATTAGATCAATAATTTGAAAATAAAAACAACACTTATTGGTAAAGTATGAGAAGTTTGCTAGTTAGGATCATATGACTATTTTCATCTTGTTTTCTGGCTTTCAATGCAATTGCTAAGCTTCTCCTTGTTGTGACTTGTGGTCTCCTTCTCTCTGAAAATCATAGTTTGAAATCAAAAGAATTGTCTCTTTTCCTCATAGAACACCCTACTCCAAAATCTCATCTTTGCAGCTACAGAAAGTAGATTCCACGTTCTAGTAGATATCCAAGTTCAAATATCCAGGTCCAAGACCTTACTCGTGTCTTTAAATTTGAGTGCTTCTCTTGTTCAAGAAACAATATTTTACTTCAAAATCCAATAAGTTATGTCTCTTTCCTTCAAAAAAACAATCTGTACAAAAGGTATCTTCCTTGCTGCAACTACAAAAAGTAGATTCCATGTTTTTGTAAACATCCAAGCTAAAGGTCCTAAAGTTGTCTTTTGATTTTACCTAGAACTTTGAGCCAGGAAGGTTTCACCTCATCTCTGGTTTCTACCACAAGTACATCGCCTTCATGAACATTGTATGCATAGAAATTTACCTCTGAGGTCTTCTTCTGAAAGCCCATCAGGAACTCTCTATCCTTCATGAACATTGCCTCTCAGTTGGGCAGCATCTGCTTCATCCATTCATTTTCTGTGGTGTTCCCTCACTGGTTTTACGTCTTCTCCTGAACCAACTTCTCCATCTGTATCCATTTGATCAAAAACATTTCGCTTCACCCTTCAGTCACTCGAACAGACAATACAACAAACATCCGAGCGGCATTCAATATCATCGGCATCACAAGGAGATCCATGACTTGACATGGATGAAAGGAAGCTGAAGAGGATGGTCTCCAACGGGGAGTCGACAAGAAGGTCAAGGGGGAGGAAGAAGATGTTGAAATGCACCTATTTGAAGTTTATTTTAATTAAATTTTGAATAATTTATTTGTTCAATTATTGATGTAATTTAAGAAAATTAAAATATGCAATAGATAGTCTAATATGAGAGGTTTAATGAGAAAATTATATGGTTCAAGTATGAATTATATAATCAAGTTTTGTATACCCAAGAAGGGATATATGAAGAGGTGCATTTATGTCATTTGCGATAACTAGGCTTTACTCCCACATGGGAAAATATGCTAATTTTATATTAGTCTATAAGCATTAGTGTGTATCACTACTAGAAAAATGGGCATCAGCAACGGCTGATGCCGTTGCTGAAGAGTAGCAGCAACGGCCGAGTCGTTGCAATAGAGCCGTGACAGAAAGTCGTGTTGCTGATAACTTAGCAACGGATCAGCAACGGACGCTCGGGCCGTCGCTAAAAATATTATCAGCAACGGTTTTGCCACAGATCCGGAGCCGTTGCTGATAACATTAATAGCAACGGCCGCTGAGTCCGTAGCAACGCCGTTAGTAAAAGCCCGTCGCTAAGCCGTTGCTGTAGGTCATCAGTAACGGCTTTCGATACACTTTTAGCAACGGCTTTCCCACGGACGGCCGTGGGAAAGCCGTTGCTGATGATGTGTACCTGGAAACAGAAAAATTGAAAATTGAAAATTTCCATTGATACATTGATACATTATCTGATACATAACTCACACACCCATACCCTCATACACACATTCATTCACACATCACAAACACACCAAGATATACATCAAAACAATTATATTTATATTGATAATTATCCACAATAGTATAAAAATAATTCAAATGCAAAATTGAAGTATCAATATCCAAACAAAATAAGTTAAACAAGTTCAATATCTCAGTAACAAGTTCAATATCCAAACAAAAAATCTCACGATCACGATGGAGGATGGTCTGGATCATATGGCGAGGTCTGGAGTGCTTGAGTGTACACCGGCGTGGACTGACTCGAGGACGATGGATTAGATGATGCCGAAGAGATGCCTGCTTCGGGATGACCTGACATGTTGCGTATCATAGATTGTATATCCGCCATCATCTGACTCTAGCGCTCCATCATCTCAGTCTGACGCGCGACCGTGTCCTCTAGAGTCCTTATTCTGCTACTATGATCATAACTAGATCTAGAGGTGGACGGCCGCTCACCAGCGACCGGAGGGGTCGATGCCCCAAGTGGCCCTAGTACGGCTCGCGCATGACCACTATCTGCGAAGCCATATACGCGGCCATGGTCCCAGCCACCTGCGGCCTCGACCCACGATGCTGCGTCAAAGTCCTCGGGGGTACCCCCGCGCTGCACCACCGTCTGGCTGTAGGTCTCCTACTCGAGTTTGATTTTTTGTTTAATATTTATCATAAAACTTAAATTATAAATATATAATTACCATAATGCATGCAGCGCGGTTGTGGATGTATTCCCCCGTCCCATGTGCTCGACGGTGAGTCCGCTCAAACACCGCCATCGGGGAGGGTCGCTGGACAGTCCCGTCATCCGACACCGTCGTCTACATTTACAAAACAAATACATTAATTAGTACACATAGTAACAAATAAAATATATAATTAAAAGATATACTTACCATACGGTTCGCATGCACTGCAAATGCAACAGAGCCGCCGGTGTGACGCGCTGCTCCCCCCGACATGCGATTTCTAGCCGCATTCCGAGAAACCTCCTGCCATCGATTCGTCGACCATATTCCCACGAGCTGGTCCCATATATCCGGAGTAATCCAACCGGGGCCGTATCCCCGAGTCTCCGCAATGTTAGTGGTCCCAGCTCGGGCCATTGCCTGGGACCGAGCCTGCCCCAGCTGCCAGTTGTACCTTGCCCGGAAAATAGCCTCCCAGGCAGCGTAAATGAAGGGCCTCTGGTCCTCGGCCCATGTATAGCGAGCCTGCAAAATAATAATATCAGTACCAATATTAATATATCATCATGCATGTAAAAAATATAATAATACGTGCCTCAAACTCGCGCCATAACATGTCGACGTGCTCGCTAGGCATGTGAGACCACGTAGGCCATGCCTCGTGCATGTATCGTCGAATAGTAGAAGAAATGCTCCTCGGCACTTCTTCTTGCTCGAACCTGCACAACAAAAATAAATTTTAATATTATATTATGATATAATGAATTTGTAATGATTCATAATTCATGATATATTACCGCTCCCCAATCACGCTAATCAATCTACGTGACTCTGTGGCTGGTGGAGGCTGCCACCTGTTCGGCCCGCGTGGCCGCCTGCGTCTGGATGTACTAGCCTCGGCAGTATCATCCTCATGAGGATCAGCAACAGGAGGATCAGCAGCATGAGTAAGTGCTGGAGTCTCACCGATCGGAGACTCCGAAGCTCTCCTGCGTCGATAAGCACGACCAGACATATCTGTCGAACAGACATAAAATCAGATTATTGTATAAATAGTAGAGATATATTTAATAAAATATATACTTTATAATTATTCCTCATCATCTGAATAATAGTCTTCGAATTCTTCCTCTTCTTCCTCTTCTTCCTCTTCTTCATCTTCTTCATCTTCAGCTTCCTCAATTTCATGATCGTCATCATCAGCATATTCAACTTCTAATTGAATTGACGTTGTGTCTGCTTCCTCGAGTATTGGAATAATACGATCTACAGCAGGAGAATCATCTTCTTGATAGAAACCATGTGTCATATCAGGTATCAACTCATTTTCTCCTACTATCGGATCAATTTTTTCTCTACCTTTTGTCTTACAGACTACACGACAATCAGCTCTATCTTTATTTCGAGCCGGATACTTCGCGTAATATACTTGTTCGGCTTGTGATGCCAATATAAAAGACTCATTTGCTGCCAATTTCGATTTGTAATTAACCTCAACAAGTTTGTATTTTGGATGAACTTTCATGCCCCTTTCTGTTGTGTCGAACCAATGACATCTAAATAGGATCACTGATTTCAAGCCGACATAGTGCAACTCTATCACTTCTTCCACCAGTCCATAAAAATCCATATCACATTCAACATAGGTTGTCCCTTTCACGCAGACCCCAGCATTCCATTAATCAATCCAGCAATCCGATCATACGCAACTCCGCTGATATTACAATCGGCCTTGATGTTTAAGAGATGTGTCATTGCTGAAAACCTAGTGTATTTAGGACAATTCTCATACAAAGGTTCATCGGCAGCTTTCAATATCTCGTAAAATTCTGCAGCTTCTTTATTCGGTAATTCAATATCTACCGCAGCCCCTACTTCTGTGATATCAATCGTTGTAGTATCTGGTGGGACTGACGTCTGTAGAACTGGTCGATCAACATTATCATTCAGGTGGAATTGACCCCCAAGACTATCAAGTATCATAGTTCTATAGGGATTACATTGACTGGATAAAGAAGCACCAGCAGAGGAAGATTCACCATATGTCTTAACGACATGATTGCTCGACGTCCCGACTTCGCGTGACTCCCCGTGACAAGTCCATAGAAAATATCTTGGTGCAAATCCTTTGGTATATAGATGCAGAGTGACAGTCTCCCGATCCAAAAATCGTCCATTTGAATAAATGCGGCACGGACATCGGATTTGATCACCCATGCTAACGAAATTCCGATTCGAATAGGCGAAATTTAGGAAGTACGTTACGCCTAATCGAAACTCATTCGTTAAAGCTCCACGATCAAGACGTCGGTACATCCAACTTCGATCAGCCGACATGATTCTGTCAATCAATGACAATTTCTTTGGTTAATGTCTTTAGGTGAGATTGTCCTATTCCATTCGGGATTTATGTTATTTGAACTGCACTTACGTTTTTATTTTAACTGTTAACTAATTATTCTAAATTTCGGCAGCATCTCCCTATAGTTCTCCGAATACGCATATCATCTGGGCGCGTATCGGAGAACAAGAGAGATGTTGCCGAACTTTAGAATAATTAGTTAACAGCTAAAATAAAAACGTAAGTGCAGTACAAATAACTATATTCCCAAATTGTCCAATCAGGGACAATTCAAGAATTGTACATCGTATAAAAGATCATCTACTTCTTTTACACGAACATACAATCCCTGAACGGATCTATGGTTTTGCTAAATCATATCCGACTCGTCGATGCGTACGTGAAACATATGAACTCATCGGATGGATGATTATTTTCTAAATGTTTCGAGACCGTTCGAGTCCATATTGGACGATTCCGGCGCGCGTCTGAAGTGGACGATTCCGGCACGCGTCCGAAGTGGACGATTTCGGCGCGCATCCGAAGTGGACGATACCGGCGCGCGTCCGAAGTGGACAATTCCGGCGTGCGTCCGAAGTGGACGATTCCAGCGCGCGTCCAAAGTGGACGATACCGGCGCGCGTCCGAAGTGGACGATTCCGGCGCGCGTCCGAAATTAATCTAAACCCTAATAATTAATCTAACAAATTAAACAATTAATCTAAATAATTAATTAACAATTAATTAACAATTATAAAATAAATAATTAACAATTATAAAATAAATAATTAACAATTATAAAATAATAAAATATTATTTATAAATTTATAAATTCCGGCGCCGGAGTCAGGTGGACTCCGGCGCCGGCGTACAGTGGCCGGACACACTGTCCGGCCACTGTACAAGGTCCGGCGGCGACCATCGGCCGACCGCCGCCGGCCGAAACCCTAGAAATAGGGTTTCGATCGGATTAATTCGATCTCGCCGGCCGCCACGGGAAGAGACGGCCGGCCGGCGAGGCATACCTGAACAAGTCGGCAGCAGCGGAGGAGGCGAGAGCAGGAGCGGCGGCGTCGTCGGCGTCGGCAGCAGCGGCAGCGGCGGCGAGAGCGAGAGTAGGAGCGGCGGCGGCAGCAGCGGGAGGAAGAAGGGTCGGGCGCGACTGGTGCCCTATATAAACTTATCATCAACGGCTCACTCGCCCGTTAGAAAGCCGTTGCTAATAAGTTATCATCAGCAACGGCTCACTTGTCCGTTAGCACGCCGTTGCTGATAATTAAAATATCAGCAACGGCTCGTGTATCCGTTAGAACGCCGTTGCAGATACAAATACCTGCAACGGCTCGAGCGGCCGTAAGAACGTCGTTGCAAATAGCAACGGCTTGAGCGACCGTTGCTGAAGACCTAATTTCTAGTAGTGTATGCTTAATTATTTGTGTCGACAAAGTGGAAGGTCAAGAGACGATATTAGTGCGGTGCATCGGTGCATCGCACCGCACAGCGCGCACGCAGGCGCGTCGCATTGGCGCTTTTAGATGCACTTCGTCAACCTTTTTGTCGGGTCTGACCTTGATTCAAATTCGAACCTAGGGATTGTTGGAATTCAACAGTTACATGAATTAGAGCACTCAATATTTGATTAATTGGAGAATTAATTTTGAGATATTTTGCTCATTAAACAAATTGATTGTTGCTAATTCATAATAATGAGCATCAATTTCGAAATTACCTATGAATTAATCTATATAAATCAACCTTGAAATCTACATGTAGCGATCTGAAAAATTCTCTCAACCTCATCTTTCTCTACTTGTTGCATCCTTTCAATTAAGAGTGTTTGATCAATCCTGGAGGTGTATTGCTATGGGGCAATAGAGACCTTAAGGACAGGGATCACCCGTCAACCTCTTGATCTTCTCTGATTCCACCTTCATTCTCTACAATCTTAAGGCCTCTATTGAGATGGATTCTAAGTCGTTCAAGATCATGAACTAGGATTTCGTCAAGTTCGATCGATTTGACGGCAACAACTTCAGTCGCTAGCAAGACAAGATGACGTTCCTTCTGACGGTGCTCAAGATCGTCTATGTCCTGGACCTGAACCTTCAACCTATTCCTGAAGATTCGAAGCCAGTTGAAGGCCAAGATCCAGATCAAGCGACGATCCACTCTCTGAACAAGCAGAGAAAGAAGAGGACCAAAGATGAGGAGCTTGCGCGCGGACACATCCTCAACACTCTCTTGGATCGGATGTACGACCTCTACCCCAACGTTCGATCGCCAAGAGAGCTATGGGAAGCCTTGGAGTTTAAATACAAAGCTGAGGAGGAAGGTATAAATAAGTATCTTATTTCAAAGTATCTTGACTTTAAAATGGTTGACAATAAACCTATTCTTGAGCAAGTGCATGAGCTCCAAGTTATTGTCAATAAACTGAGGGTCCTAAAGATCGTCTTGCCTGAAACCTTCCAAGTTGGAGCTATAATTGCTAAACCGCCTCCAACCTGGAAGGATTATGCTAAGAGATTGATGCATAAAAATGAGGACTTCTCCTTGGAACAAATTCAGAAGTCTCTACATATCGAGGAAGAAGCCCGAAAATGCGATGCTAAGAACTTGAACCAATGACAGTCGAGCGTCAACTGTGTGGAGGCCAAGAAAAAAGGACCAGGACAGTTCAAGAAGAAAAATGTACAGTTTAAGAAATCCGGACATAAACTAAAATCCGATCTTAACAAAAGAAAAGGCAAATGTCATGTTTGTGGAGAAACAGGACATTATGCTAGAAAATATCAGCATCGCAAGAGTTGATCTGGATATGCTAATATGGTTGAGGAGAACCTTGTAGCAATGGTTTCAGATCTTACTCTTGATGTAGCCATGATCTCTGAAATAAATATGGCTAGTGAGTCATGCGGATGGTGGTTGGATTCCGGAGCCACCGTTCACATTTGTAACAACCGAGAATTTTTTAAAACTTTTACTGAAGTTGTTGGACAGGAAGTACAAATGGGTAACAGTTCCCGTGCCAGTGTTGGAGGCAAAGAAGAGATCAACTTCACCTTTGGGAAGAAACTTACATTAGTTAATGTTTTGTTTGTTTCGAAAATTAGAAAGAGTCTAATTTATGTTTGTCTTTTGGATATGAAAGGTTTTAAAATTTCTGTTGAGTCTAGCAAAGTAATTCTGACTAAGAATGGAGTCTTTGTTGGAAAGGGTTATGAATGTAATGACATGTACAAGTTATCTATCAATAATATAAGCAATGTTTCTGTTTATTCTTGCTCTTCAATTTCTTTATGGCATAGTCGATTAGGACATGTGAATGCTAAGAACTTGAATGTTATGCATGCAATGAGACTTATAAATATTGATAGCAATAAACTTGATAAATGTGAAATTTGTATTAGATCAAAAATTATGAGAAAATCTTTTCCAATGGTACAAAGAGAATCACAATTATTAGATTTAATACATACTAATTTATGTGAATTAAATGAAATATTGACTAGGGGTGGAAAGCGATATTTTATTACATTTATTGATGATGCTAGTAGATATTTATATATTTACTTGTTGAAGACAAAAGATGAAGCTCTTGTCTTCTTTAAAAAATATAAATCAGAAGTAGAAAACCAACTTGAGAAGAAGATTAAAATCCTTCGTTCTGATAGAGGCATGAATTTTTATTCAAATGAATTTGATACCTTTTGTGAACATAACGGTATCATTCACCAAACTAGTGCTACTTATACATCACAACAAAATGGTATAGTAGAAAGGAAAAATCGCGCATTCCATGACATGATAAATTGCATGCTAAACCATGCAAACTTACCCTATAATTTATGGGGAGAGACCCTCTTGACTGCCTACCATATACAGAATATGATTCCTAGTTCAGTGGTGAAAACTAGTCCCTACGAAATATGAAAAGGTAGAAAGCCTAATATAAATTATTTCAAAGTGTGAGGGTGTATTGCCTATTTCAAGGTACCAGACCCTAAAAGAACTAAGTTAGGTGATAGAGCTATTAAGAGCATATTTGTAGGATATGCTATTAATAGTAAAGCCTATAGACTTCTAGACTTAGAGTCAAACACAATAACTGAGTCTAGGGATGTGGAATTCTTCGAGAATAAATTTTCAAAAGATGTTAAAAATGAAGGAACTCCCACACTTGACAAAACTAGAGGTCCTACAAGGTCTATGATTGAGATTGGGAAACCTAATGTTCCAGGACAACCTATAGAACCTAGAAGGAGTACTAGGGTAAGAATAGAGAAGAACTTAGATAAAGACTTCATCTCATCTCAATCTCTGTTATTTTTGGTAGAAGAGGACCAAAATAACGAAGTGACAAATGAAATACCCTACATTTACAGTCTTGAGATTGATCCTACATCATTTAAAGAAGCTATGGCTTCTAGGGATGTTGCCTTCTGGAAAGAAGTTGTTAATGATGAAATGGATTCAATCTTAGGAAATAATACTTGGGTATTGACAGATTTGCCAAGTGGCTCTAAACTCATAGGGTGCAAATGAGTGTTTAGGAGAAAATATAACACCAATGGTACTATCTTTGCCTTTAAAGCTAGATTAGTAGCTAAAGGATTTAGACAAGTAGAAGGAGTTGACTATTTTGACACTTATGCACCGGTAGCTAGAGTTACTTCCATTAGGATCCTCTTTGCCATGACTTCTCTTTATGATCTGTTTGTTCATCAAATGGATGTAAAGACAGCATTCTTGAATGACAACTTGAATGAGGAAGTGTATATGGAACAATTCGAAGGGTTCATTTCTCCCGGTAATGAGACTAAAGTGTGTAAGTTAGTCAAGTCTCTTTATGGTCTAAAACAAGCGCCAAAATAGTGGCACAAGAGATTTGATATTGCTATTTTAAATTTTGAGTTTAAATATAACAGTGTAGACAGGTGCCTATATTCTAAAACCACTTCGGACTATATGGTGATAATCTATTTGTACGTCGATGATATGATGATCATTAGTACAAACATGGTTGGAATAAATGAGACTAAAATATATCTATCCTCTGTCTTTAAGATGAAAGACTTGGATGAAGTAGATACTATTTTAGGTATCAAAGTGAGAAAACATAGTGGATGTTTTGTATTAAGTCAATCCCATTATATTGAGAAAGTAATCTCTAAATTTAGTCACCTCGAGATCAAGGAGGTGAACACTCCTTTTGACTGTGGTTTGAAACTACAAGAAAATACCGGTAGAGCTATTGCTCAGCTAGAGTACGCAAGTGCTATTGGTAGCCTTATGTACGTTATGCACTGCACTAGGCCAGATATTTCTTTTGTAGTTTCTAAACTCAGTAGATACACAAGCAAACCAAACGTTGATCACTGGAAAGCTATTAGTAGGGTACTTGGGTACCTTAAGAGGACTAGTAGCTTGGGTTTGTTTTATGCTAAGTTCCCTAGTGTGTTGGAAGGGTACTCTGATGCAAGCTGGATAAATAGTATAGGAGATAATAAGTCCACAAGTGGGTGGATTTTTACTCTTGCCGGTGGGGCTATTTCTTGGGCCAGCAAGAAACAGACGTGTATCACTCATTCCACTATGGAATTTGAATTTATAGCTCTAGCTCAAGCTGGACGGGAGGATGAGTGGATAAGAAATATGTTATTGGTCATAGATCTTTGGCCAAGTCCAATGCCTTCCATTTCACTATATTGTGATAGTGAAGCCACACTATCAAAAGTGTATAGTGTTACCTACAATGGTAAGTCTAAACATATTGGTCTAAGACATGAGTTTGTGAGACAATTAATACATTATGGTATTATAACAATTGTCTATGTAAAGTCAAGTAAAAACTTGGCAGATCCGTTTACTAAGCCTCTGACGAGAGACTTAATAAGTTTGACTACACGAGATATGGAACTTAAATCACTGAGTCAGGGGTGATAGATACCCAACCTATTCTCTAGGCTACCCCTAGTTTATAGGTTTAATGGAAAAAATGAATCACAGTTACTGGCTACATCACTATCTTGTGGTCTCATATGTAGTATTATGATAGTAGTGATTGTTGCGTAGGGGTGTCCAGTGTTCGGTTCAACCCGAACCGAACCAAAAAACCGAACCGAATTTTTCGATTCAGTTCGTTTTCAACGGTTACATGTTCGATTCTTGACCCGAACCGAACCGAATTTTGAGTTTCGATTCGGATTCGGTTCCCGGAATTCGGGAACCGACCCGAACCGAAAACCGAATTAATTAAAAAATAATATATTTTTTAAAACTTTTAATACATATAAGTAAATGAGTATTAGAAAATAATTTTTAATTTTTAACCGAATTAATTAAAATTTTGGTTTTCGGGTTGAAAACTGAATCGAATAATTTCGGTTCAGGTTAGGTCTGTTTAGGCATAATTCATTTCGGATTCGGATTGAAATTCGGGTATATAAAAAAAAATCGATTTGGTGAATTTCGGTTCGGTTCGATTCGGTTCGATTTGGGTTGAACCGAATGGACAGCCCTACTGTTGCGTGACTAAGGATGAGCTATGCTCTTAACAAAGTGCTGCACTTATAGCAATAGAAGTGCTAGAGAAACACTTTGCCAATATGAACTAGAAGTGGAGCCGCTTCTTATAGAGAGTTGTGGTTTACTCTCTTAGAGGTTCATGAAACAAGACACTACGCATGGTCATAATAGCGCTAAGCAATATGATTGCACAACTTAGAGAGTGAATTGTTTGTGTGTGACAATTCTGATTGTGTCATAAAGGAGTAGAGGTTTAATCTACGGACACCGTCAACTCCGACACAGCTTTGAAATGTTTACACTAAGGGAATGTTTAATGATTCGTCACACCTTCTTCTATTCAAATAATTCTTGGAGATGATTTGTTTGGTCAAATGTAATTTTCCAAACAAGTGGGGGATTGTTGAAATGCACCTATTTGAAGCTTATTTTAATCAAATTTTGAATAATTTGTTTATTCAATTATTGGTGTAATTTAAGAAAATTAAAATGTGCAATAGATAGTCTAATAAGAGAGGTTTAATGAGAAATTATATATTTCAAGTAGGAATTATATGATCAAGTTTTATATGTCCAAGAAGGGATATATGAAGATGTGCATTCATGTTGTTTGCGAAAGCTAGGCTTTAGTCCCACATGGGAAAATAGGCTAATTTTATATTAGTTTATAAGCATTAGTGTGTATGCTTAATTACTTGTGTGGACAAAGTGGAAGATCAAGAGACAACATTAGTGTGATGCACCGCACCGCACCGCATAGCTCGTGGGCGCGGGCGCGTCGGAAAGTCGCATTGGCGCTTTTAGGCGCACTTCCTAGTGACTGTTGGAATTCAACAGTTACATGAATATTAGACCACTCAATATTTGATTAATTGAAGAGTTAATTTCGAGATATTTTGCTCATTAAACAAATTGACTATTGCTAATTCATAATAATGAGCATCAATTTTGAAATTAATCTATATAAATCAACCTTGAAATCTACATGTAGCGATCTAAAAAATTCTCTCATATGAGGTGTATTGCTACGGGGCAATAGAGACCTTAAGGACAGGGATCACCCGTCAACCTCTTGATCTTCTCCGATTCCACCTTCATTCTCTACAGAAGCAGCACCTGGAAGAGTTAACACTCCGAGCAGCCCTAATGCAGAACGAGAGGAATTGGATGCTGAAGCAGCTGAGTGAGATGAGCCAGCAATATTTGTGGCTGGAACTCTATCAATCTCATAAACCAAGTGATCGAGCTGACAACGAGGCTAGTCTTTAGCCCTCTACCAACTCGGAGAGGGCAAGGGGCTTGCAGATGACGATGGCGGCGGAGAAGGATGAGTAAAGGAAGCAACTTGCGCTCAAGAGGACTTCCAACAAGGACCGTTGGAGGGTAGGGGGAGAAGGAGACGCAAATCGAGAGAAGCGGAAGGAGGAAGATGAGGCGGCAACGATCGCGCTGTGTCATCGTCATCGACGTCGCTTCGTGGCAAATAGGGAGGTGCGCGAGAGACCCCGAGGGTATTTTGGTCTTTTGCAGCTCATGTCCTCCGTCCCAGAATGAGTAGTTATCATGTTCATTATCCTGACCTGGGATCAATTTTTGTAAAACATACAGGAGACACGAGCGATATTTTGTTTAGTCCCTCGTTTTTTTTTCAAAACAAACGACCCAGAATCCTTTATAATATTATTATCCACCTTAAATCGTATAGATTGAAGAAAATGAATTCATTTTTTTGGAAATTAAATTTTTAGAGAATGATATAAGGAAATTTCAATTTTTGAACCTGATAACACATTTATGTTTCGGTTGAATTTGAATACAATGGGGATGTAGCTCAAATGGTAGAGCGCTCGCTTTGCATGTGAGAGGTACAGGGTTCGATCCCTTGCATCTCCACTTTTTGTTAAATAAGCGGTTCTTATAAGTTATAATCATTCCCGAGTGGTATTTTTTATAACAGTTTTTGGTGATGACATTCCAATAAATTATCATATTAAAAGAGTGAAATTAATATGGTTGAGACCATCGAGAAAAGAACTAGCTCCATCGTTGGCTTTAGTGAACCAGTGCAGTGCTTGTCATTTATTAATTGTTTTCTTTTAGTAAAAGAGGTACAGGGTTCGATCCCTTGCATCTTCACTTTTTGTTAAATAAGCGGTTCTTATAAGTTATAATCATTCCCGAGTGGTATTTTTTATGACAGTTTTTGGTGATGACATTCCAATAAATTATCATATTAAAAGAGTGGAATTAATACGGTTGAGACCATTGAGAAAAGAACTAGCTCCATCGTTGGCTTTAGTGAACCAGTGGCAGTGCTTGTCATTTATTAATTGTTTTCTTTAGTAAGAGAGGTACAGGGTTCGATCCCTTGCATCTTCACTTTTTGTTAAATAAGCGGTTCTTATAAGTTATAATCATTCCCGAGTGGTATTTTTTATAACAGTTTTTGGTGATGACATTCCAATAAATTATCATATTAAAAGAGTGAAATTAATATGGTTGAGACCATCGAGAAAAGAACTAGCTCCATCGTTGGCTTTAGTGAACCAGTGCAGTGCTTGTCATTTATTAATTGTTTTCTTTTAGTAAAAGAGGTACAGGGTTCGATCCCTTGCATCTTCACTTTTTGTTAAATAAGCGGTTCTTATAAGTTATAATCATTCCCGAGTGGTATTTTTTATGACAGTTTTTGGTGATGACATTCCAATAAATTATCATATTAAAAGAGTGGAATTAATACGGTTGAGACCATTGAGAAAAGAACTAGCTCCATCGTTGGCTTTAGTGAACCAGTGGCAGTGCTTGTCATTTATTAATTGTTTTCTTTAGTAAGAGAGGTACAGGGTTCGATCCCTTGCATCTTCACTTTTTGTTAAATAAGCGGTTCTTATAAGTTATAATCATTCCCGAGTGGTATTTTTTATGACAGTTTTTGGTGATGACATTCCAATAAATTATCATATTAAAAGAGTGGAATTAATACGATTGAGACCATCGAGAAAAGAACTAGCTCCATCGTTGGCTTTAGTGAACCAGTGGCAGTGCTTGCCATTTATTAATTGTTTTCTTTAGTAAGAGAGGTACATGATTTGATCCCCTACATCTCCACTTTTTGTTAAATAAGTGGTTCTTATAAGTTATAATCATTCCCGAGTGATATTTTTTATGACAATTTTTAGTGATGATATCCCAATAAATTATCATATTAAAAGAGTGGAATTAATACAGTTGAGATCATCGAGAAAAGAACTAGCTCCATCGTTGGCTTTAGTGAACTAGTGGTAGTGCTTGCCATTTATTAATTATTTTCTTTAGTAAGAGAGGTACAGGATTCGATCCCCTGCATCTCCACTTTTTGTTAAATAAGCGGTTCTTATAAGTTATAATCATTCCCGAGTGGTATTTTTTATGACAATTTTTGGTGATGACATTCCAATAAATTATCATATTAAAAGGGTGGAATTAATACGATTGAGGTCATCGAGAAAAGAACTAGCTCCATCGTTGGCTTTAGTGAACCAGTGGCAGTGCTTGTCATTTATTAATTGTTTTCTTTAGTAAGAGAGGTACAGGGTTCGATCTCGAGTGGTATTTTTTATGACAGTTTTTGGTGATGACATTCCAATAAATTATCATATTAAAAGAGTGGAATTAATACGATTGAGACCATCGAGAAAAGAACTAGCTCCATCGTTGGCTTTAGTGAACCAGTGGCAGTGCTTGCCATTTATTAATTGTTTTCTTTAGTAAGAGAGGTACAGGATTTGATCCCCTACATCTCCACTTTTTGTTAAATAAGTGGTTCTTATAAGTTATAATCATTCCCGAGTGATATTTTTTATGACAATTTTTAGTGATGATATCCCAATAAATTATCATATTAAAAGAGTGGAATTAATACGGTTGAGATCATCGAGAAAAGAACTAGCTCCATCGTTGGCTTTAGTGAACTAGTGGTAGTGCTTGCCATTTATTAATTATTTTCTTTAGTAAGAGAGGTACAGGATTCGATCCCCTGCATCTCCACTTTTTGTTAAATAAGCGGTTCTTATAAGTTATAATCATTCCCGAGTGGTATTTTTTATGACAGTTTTTGGTAATGACATTTCAATAAATTATCATATTAAAATGGTGGAATTAATACGATCGAGGCCATCGAGAAAAGAACTAGCTCCATCGTTGGCTTTAGTGAGCCAGTGGCGGTGCTTGTCATTTATTAATTGTTTTCTTTAGTAAGATATCGTTGCATAATAACTCAGTAAATGTGAACCCGTTTGCTCAAGTGATAATAGCATCGGGGTATGCTATTTAAGTCTTGAGTTGAATTTTTAATTATAGTATTTTGTGCGTCTTTCATGTTATTGTACGTATTGTAAAACGTTTTGTGCGTATATGAACGTATTTATATTTTATAACGACTATGTTATAAAATAATTTTTTTAAAAAAAAATATCATGAATAAAATATATTATTTTATAATAACGTATTCTAGTCGTCTTCGGCACAGGATTATCTCTGCGTTACTGACGTAAGAAAACTATCCCATGCCTTACATTCTCATTTATTCAATCCCCAAAAACGGGTAGGCGAGGTAAGACACGTATCTCGCACATACGGAATTATTCTCCAATCATCAGTGGAGGATAAGACACGTACACTAATGGGTAGGCGAGGTAATCCCTTTTTCTGGGAGCGGGGATGGGGGCACAGCTGATCTCCACCCAAGTGCGCGTCCCTACTCCACTTGTCAGAGCCGTTCACCTCTATCCAAGGAGAAACCTTAGCCGTTCGTTTTGTGACATCCATAGATGGGCGTGACATTGGTCATGTATTCACTCCGTACCAACTGAGATATCGCAAAATTCAGCTGTAATATCATATCACACAACATCAAAACAGCAAATAGTAAACTAACGCGTGTCGAGTAAGATGACGTGTGCACTTTTGAAGTGGAAAGATTCAGGCTTGTGTTTGTTTAAAGCATAAAAGACCGGGGAGGTATTGAATACATTACTGCTAGACGCCATTATTCCTCCTCCTCCTCCTCGTCGTCGTCGCGTCTTTCAAACCCTAACCCTAACCCCTGTCATAGTCATACAAAGAATGCATGATTATTGATTGAATCACCGTGGGAAAAAATTTCGACCATTCCTTTTTTGGATTCCTCTCCCACTTGGAATTGGGATATTAAAATCTTCCTTTTTTATAATTTCTTTCGCATATATTCGAGAATAAAAATTGGATTTTATCGACCCATTTCCAGTTTCGCCGTTCTATAAAGATGCGAACTTCTTGCTCCCCAGCCCTCAATGTGGCGAGCACAGTGCCCCACCTCCACTCCGACGGGCCCCTGGCGGCGGTAGTAATGGCACCGCCTTCCCCTGTCCCATCCCCCGCACTCCTCTCCCTGGACGAGCTGAAGCGCGTGGCCGCCCACCGTGCCGTGGAGCAAGTGGAGTCCGGCATGGTCCTCGGCCTCGGCACCGGTTCCACCGCCGCCCACGCCCTCGACCGCATCGGCGACCTCCTCCGCTGCGGCGCCCTCCGGGACATCGTTGGCATCCCTACCTCGGAATGGGCTGCCGCCCGCGCCGCGGCTGCGGGTATTCCCCTCTCCGACCTCAACGCCCACCCTGTCATCGACCTCTCCATCGACGGCGCCGACGAGGTCGACCCGGCCCTCAACCTCGTCAAGGGCCGTGGCGGATCCCTCCTCCGCGAGAAGATGGTGGAGGGCGCCAGCCGTCGTTTCATAGTCATCGTCGACGAGTCCAAGCTCGTCCCTCGCATCGGAGCCAGCGGCCTCGCCGTCCCCGTGGAGGTCATCCCCTTCGGCTGGGCCCTCACCCTCCGCTGCCTCCGTAGCCTCTTCGACGGGACTCCTGGATTCAATCTCAAGCTCAGGACTGCCACTATTAACGCCAAAGCGAGCGCCTTTGAAGAAAAGGAATCCCAAGCGGAGCCGTTTGTCACGGATAACAAGAACTATATTGTGGACATGTTCTTTGAGAATGGAATTCATGGTGATCTGAACGATATCAGCGACAAGATTTTGAGGATTACCGGCGTGGTCGAGCATGGGATGTTCCTCGGATTGGCGTCGTCGGTAATTGTAGCTCGGAAGGATGGAGTGGTAGTGATGGACAAGGCGGTGAAGTCAAATGGTATATGATAATAATAATAATAATAATTTTTTTGAGTTTTGAACAGACAACAGAACCAGAAAGGAATTGTTTTTGGCAATGCTATTTGAACTATCAAATGTGTTCATCCATGAACCATATATGGAGATCTAACAAGGGTAATATAATGAATTTTGATTAGATTCTGTCATGGAAGTGTTACTGTTTGTTATAAATTGATTGAAATGTCTTATTATTCTTGTTTGGGTTCATTTTGATGCCTAGAATTACAGATTATCTTCTATGAATAGTCTTCTCTGCCAGCGGTGCTTTGCCTTCTACTTTTCTGCTTGTTGTGTTACTGTTGTGTTAAGTTGATTGTGTTTTGTTCCATGTTTGAACTGGTTGAGTTGTTGGAATTGTTGGGCGTGTGAGCATAGTATTGGAATGATAAATGCCTTTCTGAATTTATGCTAAATTTTGCTTGTGAATCTTTTCCTAAATATGCCTCTTTTAAAAGATGAACGATTTTAAACAAATTTTTGAAAATGTGTTTATGGTTATGATTATTTCGATCAGTTTGAACAATCATCTGTTTTTTTGGACCTCATGAGTTGATCTAATCAGAACACCTCTTGTTGCTGTGTGCTTGACATGAGTAGTCTTTGAATCTGGCCTTATAAATAGTATCCCAATGATGCCTTAAGACACTTTGAACATTCAACCGTTTTTTGGACCTGATGAGTTGATCTAATCAAACTCATCTTCTTGATGCTGTGTGCTTGACTTGAATAATCTTAATTTGATTCTGCCCATATAAGTGGTATCCCAATTGTGCCGCAAATCACTTTGAAGATTCAACTGTATTTTGGACCTCATGAGTTGATCTAATCATAAATTTTCTTCTTGCTGTTGTGTGCTTGACATTATAGTCTTTGATTCTGCCCTTGTAACTGGTATCATAATTACGCCTAAATGTTACTGATGTTGTGTGCTTTTTGTTTCTGGAGTTTGATATGAGCCAAACTTATCTGAAAGATGTTTCAGGTTTTTTAACTTTAGCTTCTAATTTATGTTCCTATTCTTTGCTTGTTTAGCAGTTGAAAAGTTTCCCTTTTGCTGATGAGTGAGAATCTCACTTACTGTTAAAGAATTAATGAGGTATTGGTCTTTGTCTCTTACAATGGGCCAATTTTTATTGCAAGGCTGAGGTATCTTAATTATCTTCCGGGCACAATTCTCTGTTTGTGCATATTATATTACCTTTAGAAATTAGAACACATCTGATACAAAAGTCCTAATACATTTTTGTATTTGAACTAAGATGTCCTAAGTTTGATAATATAATATCATTAATTGTACTGTAGTTTTAATAAAAATGTTGATATAATTCAAAGATTGAGGTTTCAGTTTGCTAAAAGTTTAGTACAAAATCATCCTCTAGGTCACTTTCATCATATCTTCTGATACTTCAAGTAGCACTCATAATTAAGTTGTTTGAATATGTCTGTTGAAAGAAGTTTCATTAATTTAAAGAAGTTTAATACAAAATCATCCTCTACGTCATTTTTAACGTTTAATTAAAGTGAGGAGCTCATTGGATGAGGCGATGAGCATCTATCGATTTATATAATATTTTACGAATAGATCATGATTTGCCGAGTCTGCACGTTGCTTTTGATTTAGATATATTATAATATTTTGGACATTTACTCGAAACATTATTGGTTTGTGGTCGGAGGAATTAGTTTTGACACCGTTTATTTATTTATCGATAAATATAATGAAACATTAAAACCACGTAGTATGTTTATCCAAAACAGTGGTTTCATATGTCAATTATGAATAACACAATTAATGATAACACATTGAACATGACCTAAAAAATTCTAAACATTGTCTAAAAATTTAGGAGTCGAAATTTTAAATATTGTCTAAAAATTTAGGAGTCGAACTCTAGTATGATCACATATGATTTTTTTTATATTTATTAAAATAAAATAAAAATATAAAACTATTTATTAAAATAAAATAAAAATAGTGGTTCCACATGCCATGTGATTCTTGCTGCATATTATTAATATGCAAACTATAAGACACCCATGCATATTATTTTTTTTACTTTTTTGATGTGCAATTTACGTGTATCTTTTAAAATAATAATAACTAAAATAAAATTCACATCTTATCATGAGATTGAATTGAGTATACGTAAAAAAAACTAAATGCTAAGCCACAAATTCAGCTCAATAACTTATTTTTTTATGAATAAAGTATGAGTTTCACCTATCTTTTATTTTATTTCACAAAAAAACAATTTTTTGATTAGACCTGTCTTGAGACCATCATCTATTACTTAAGAATAACAAATTAGCGTAGGAATGAAAAGACGAGAGGCGAGCGAGTTTTAGTATCTTATATTTCTCATAATATCAGATTTATATTTAGTACATAATCTATTCCTAGATTTTAAAATCGGATTTTATTTTATTGGAATTTAGAATCGAATTCTACCCAGAATCTATAGTGTAGTATCAGTTTCGAATATCCTGTTGGAATATGTTCATTTACAAATTTTAGGGTACAAATTTCGGATATCACGTTGAAACTTGTTCATTTATTTACATATTCCAACAAAATACATGTTTCACCAAATATGTTCCAGATATCAGTTCCAGTACCTAATGTGTTGGACCCAATTACAGAATCGATTTTCTCTGATTCCTTAATTTTTATCCTAGACTCTATTCAAATTTAATTTGGGTCTACTCAAAATTTACTGATTACGAAATTTAATTTGAGTCTACCAGAATGACTATTAAATACTATTGAGGAGGTTGCCAACCAAATCAACCTCAACCTCATTTGTTTTGTTATTATTAAGCGGATTGCTCACAATAACCGCATAAACTTTTAGGCCTGGAAAATGACTGCCATAATTAACATAACTACACACAACATTATTCATTTGTGGTCAAGAAAAATGATACTCAATAATCTTCAAGAATTAATTCTTATGATCTACCACAATTAATGGTCTCTCTCTCATGGATCAAATATAACTTAATCTTAGATTCCTCATTATAGACCATTAAGATTTTTTTTTCCTTTTTCCAAAAAATTTATCCCATTTATTATAAAAAATTATACATAAAATTATAAAATTGTTTTGTCGCATGTTCAATGATATGCTACTATAATATAACTACGTATTTTATGACAGGTTTGTTGTGACAGCTCGACAATATGCGTTATAAAACTGAAATTTAGATTGGTTGTGCTTGTTTAGAATGGATAGAGTTATCTACCATTAATTATACATGTCACACTTCTTAGACCCTCTTTGGAACCGTTTTCGGTTCCATCTCCGTCTTCGTTTTCGTTCAAAAATATTTTGAAAACGATTTCACAAAAATACATTTTCATTTTCACGAAACCAAATAAACATTGGATTTTGCGAGTGAAAACACGGTGACATTTTCATAATTTCACCCAACTTCCAAAAGTATTTTTGTCAATCTCAAAATTATATTTTCATTTCATTTTATTGTTTTCGGCGAAATGAAAATAATATTATTTTATTAATTAAATGTGTTTTCTAAAAACCAAAAAATAATTGTAGTATTTTATTTTCCTAAAAACGAAAACGAAAACTTAAACTTTCTTCCCAAATTAAAAATATTTAGGTACTTTTAATTTTACATTAATATATTTAAGTTTTTCTATGCTGTATTTTTAAAAAATAAATGTATGGTCCAACTAATTGATTCTACAAATGAAATAAAGCTCAGCTTATGATCTTCTACTCGGGTAGATAAACCAATTTGAAGCTACCTCCCCCAAGAAAGAAAAGTATTCCTAAACCTTGGCCACTTGGTGTATTTAGGGATGATAACGGTTCGGTTAATCGTATTTTTGGAGGTTAACCGAAATCGAAACCGTTTTCTAAACCCGCTAACTGAAACCGAAATTGAAATCGGTTGGTTTCAAAAGCCTATATCCGAAACCGAAACCGAATTTTTTGGTTCGGATAGAACCGGTTATCCATTTACTAATCGGTTAACCGGTAGTAAACGGATAACTGATTCAAAGATTAATAACAAAACCGGTTTCGGATACCGGTTAACCGTAAAAAACCAATAGTAAACGGATAATCGGTTCAAAGATTAATAACAAAATCGGTTTAGGTTACCGATTAACCGCAAAAAATCGGTAACCGAAACCGAATATATAACCGATTTCGATTACTGGTTAATCGCGATCCGATAATCGAAATCGAACCGATTTTAAACGGTTTTTGGTTTTTACTATTCGAAATCGAAACCGAACCACAAATTCACTATCCAAAACTGGATTTTGCGATTCGATTAACCAGTTAACCGATTTGAATTGTCATCCTTAGGAATTTTGAAGTTGAAGCTTTGTGGTATAAGAGAGGGGAAAAGAGATTTGGATTCAACAAAAAGTCATTGGCTTTTAGTTCTTTGTAACAACAGAATCCCTAGACAGCCACACTCCATTTGTTGCTTCTTCCTTCTTAAACGCCTTCTTTCTTTTTCTTCCACGTCCTCTCTCTCATATCCTTCTTCTATTCGGCTGCTGGGCGTTCTTCTAAGGAGAAAGGTAAGAACTTTGAGGGTCCAAGGAAAGATGCCGCCTTTCATATTGCCGCCCCCTTTTACTTGCTTGTTTTGGCTGTTCTTGTGGTGAGCGAAGCTGCTTCTCGTGGTATTATCCTTCGTTTTTGTGTTCCCGTCTATCGTTCGTTGTTGTATCTTCGTAAATGTTTTTGCTGCTCTTCTTAGAACCCCTTGTTTCGTTTTTCTGTGGAGCCAAGATGCCTCCTTTTATTAAAAAATTTGATTTTTTTTCTTTTCTTTTTACAAAGTTTTGAGCTTCCGGGTTATCGATTTACTTGTATTCTATTCTATTGCTGGATTAGTAGTTTTGCTAAAGCTTTTAGGTTATTCGATTATCTGGCATCTGAGACGTTAACATCTTATCGGAAATGCTATCTACTTCTCCATCGTTTTATCTGGAGGACTCGTAGGCTTCGTTGATGCGGTTTGACTTAACTCCCAACCTCTGATGTTAGGAAGATGCTCTTTTATGGGCTCCTATGGTTGTCCCTTTATTAGAGCCTTGGAGCTCTTGTTTCTCACTGTTGTTCTTCATGATCTTGGTCATTCATAGAACATCTTCCGTTACTTATATTGGCTTTAGGTTTTGTTTATTTTCTTTGTGGCTGGTAGTCCTCAATATGAGTTTGAATATTTTCCTTCTTGAACTTTTTTGCTTATTTAAAAACTCACTTCTTTATGTATAAAAGGTCTCCAATGATGAAATATAACGGGTATATTTTGTTGGATTTTAACCCTGTAGCATATATTTGCAAGCGTATGAATTTGTTTTCTGACTTCATCTTCGTTTCTGTGCGACTATGAAGTGATGGGGGACCATTTTATGTTGTTGGTGGACCGTTTGCTCACAGAATCAACATTAGAAGCTGCCATTGGAAGTAGAAATCAGGCGTCAAACATACCATCGTCAAAGTTGGAAGATGACTTTTCTCCTAGAAACAAAATTGTTGGGGATGGGATGTTCACTGGTAAATTGGTAGAATGCCGTATCTTCCAGGATGAAGATGAGGATATCAATATGGAGATTCCTTGTTCCTGCTGTGGAAGCTTGAAGGTGAACTTACTTATAGAACTCTATTACATCAATTTCTTTTGATGAACCATATTAAATGGCTGTTCTGTTTAGAAGTTGTTCTTTTGTTTGATGGTTTTACTAGTTGTCAGTTGATTCATTGCTCATTGTATCCAAGATTAGCAGTTTTTTTATATAACTAATGAACATCAAAATTAAGAGAAATGTCACCATTGGAAGTGTCTTTATATGTTCATGGATGATATATACCTTATTAGTTTAGCAATCAGGGTTATGTTGAAATTGAAACTATTGGATGAGTTCATTCTGTTTCTTTGTTCATTTAATGGTTGGGAACGCTGAGGTGTGAAGTAGGCAATCTTGCATCAAACCATGAGAACAAAATTATCAAACACCTAGTATCTCTACCTTCTAAATGAGAAGTTCTTTCACAGGACATTATATACAAGAAGAATATGTAGATTCAGGCTTTAATATCGTTAGTGCCTATAGCAACAGGATAACATGGGGCCGGGTTTCCACATATCCTTTTTAAGCTCTCTTCTTAGTGTCATAATGGCATATAAATTTTGTTAACCAAATTTCTTCTTCCAAATGTTTATTTAATAGTAAATGTGTTCCATATGCAACAATTTCATCATAACCCTTATCCTTGTATACAAAGAGGATGTTTTCACGACTCGGAACTTAGTCCTCGAAGCTGCAATTGTTTATTGACTTTGACAAAATATTAGCTTAATAAATGGGAATAGTAACCTACAATTATTTTCTTTGTGAATAAGATTCATTTGTCCTTTCAAAAAAAATTTGTCTGTTTGTCCTTTACAGATAATGAGTGTTTGTAGAGTTAGCTTGCAGCTGCATAATATCCGCTGCTCTCACTTTTAGCCGGTAATGCTTCTTATTGAAAGCCACATATTGTTAATTAATTTGTTTGCGCTAAAGGAAACCACTCAACCACTCATTTCTTATGTTGTTTATTGTGCATAAATTAACCCAGCAAAGCATGCCATTGAAGACTACTTCAGTCTATATATTTCAAAAGATACACTTATCAAAGATGATTTATATTATACATGTAAAGATAACAAAGAGCATGAAAAAGTAATTTTAAGTACAATATATGTATTTCAAGATATTAAAAATGATTTATATCAGAGATGATCTTGGAAAACAAAGGTTTTATCTTTTTGCAAAGTACAAATGAAAATAGCATTCCCATGGTAGTAAAAATTGAAGTAACAAATAGCATTAGTTTCAATACCTTTTAAGACATTCTTTTCTGTGGTACTTTATGCTTTTTTTTTTTTAGAATCTAATAGCATGAGTTACACAAGCTATTTCTCTCAAAATTTCTTTGGCCTTTCTATGTGAGGCCATCTAACTGCCCTTGGTAGAACATACTCTTATCAGATCTTCTACTTCCTGCAGTATGCTCATCGCAAGTGTGTGCAAAAATGGTGCAATGAGAAGGGTGACACCACATGTGAGATATGCTTGCAGGTATTTCCTAATTTCATTTGTTGATATCTAGTCGTGTATATAAAACATCCTAATTGTTCCTATTTGAATATTGGGATTTGACTAACACTCACAAATATTTATGTTGTAATATTATTCTAGCAATTTAAGCCCGGATATACTGCTCCTCCTAAATTGTTTCTTTATGGGACTAGTCCTATGAATTTTAGGTACACTCTGCTCCTTTTTCATTAATTTGATCCCTCTCGTTTTTCATGGCATCTTACAATGGTCACATGATTCATATTTTAGGGGAAACTGGGAGGTGTCAAGCCAGGAAATCCACCATCATCAATATGTGACAATGACTCAAACTGACCGTCTTTTTATTAGACCGAACTATGATGATTATGTAGCTTCAAATAATAGGAACATTATGTATTTCCGCATAGTCGCCACCATCGTGAGTCGCTTAAACTTTCTGTAGTAAAGTTGTAATCCCTATTTTCATGTGGAAGTAAATGAAATGATATATTTTCTTCTCAGTTCATGATAATTTTGGTTCTTCGTCCTTCTCTGCCTATTATCATGACTGAACCTGAGCAGTATTCAGTTCCACTCTTCAGTGTAAGGCTTTACTCAGCTTTTAGTATATGAAAACATTTTTCTGAAGCCTGACTTATGTAGTCCATCAATTATTAGCTGTTGGTGTTGACGGTTGCTGGCATTGTCCTACCTCTCTACATTATGCTGAGAGTATTCACAATATTTTACCAAAGGCGACAGCTGCAGGTAGTTCTTGCTTTCACTTTCACAGTTTCACTACTTCGAATGAGATAACAAGCAATTAATTCTTTCATTCTTCCTTTAACTTCAAGTTCAAGTTTTAACTTATGGGATTTCAGGAAACGCAGGAGGGCAGGCATCTTCACCCATTACAAATAATTCAGCCCCAGTCACATGTCATCTGCATTCGTTAGCGTCGTCATTGATCTTTAGTGATCCAAAGTTTCTCTACTGTACCAAACTTGAGTAGGAAAAAAGAGAAAAAACAAAGAGAGTAAACAACCAAGTCTTGGAGCTGATGAACTTGTGACTCAAGCTTCAAGTATGACCTATATGATAGTTATACAAGTAGCAGAGGTATCAAACTCAAAATGTAAATAGCATGTTAGGAATTATTACCAAACACAACGATAACACTCTCTTCAAGTCCAAATCTATTGAGGATGAAGTGTGCTTGTATGAGGAATTGTATATAGTTTATATTACAAACTTACACGCTTTTGTATGTTGATGTACATGCAAATGCAAAAGCAATATCAGTTTGTTATTTGAAGCTCAAAGTGTTTAAGCTTGAAAGGTTGTTGAGTTGCTAAATCTTGATGATAATTACGCCAGCTTATTACCTATTGGACTGGACTAACACTTTGGGTCCAACCGGATTAGACCCATAAGCGCTCACACTCATGAGCCATACTCGAATCAAGCTAGATGGCTTAGCTTGAGGGCTCCACTCGGCTATACAAGGATATTTATGTCCTCATTGATCTTCTTCCGAGCTTCCTTCATTCTACGATTCCTTCATTCTACAATGGCTTAGGAGTGAAAGAACCCAGTTTAAAAGGAGTCCTCTAGCCCCTTAAGATCGATAACTCAATAGAATTCTCCAGCCGCTGGAGAATATTAAAGGACACCCGCTTTGGTAAAGAAAAGTGAAGGTGCTGCGGGATAATGAGTAGAAGTCAGTCATTGATCCTGCTATTCACACATTCAATCATTCGTTACAAGCCCGACATCTCCCGGATCAACTTCGACCCATTGCGAGCAACATCCTTGCGAGATTACCAGGCGATATTATTGTCATTAATTCTTCATCCTACAATATATACCGACACGGCATGCCTCAGGTAATCTAGAGTCTAATTTTGCAGGTTCCGACTTGAGCATCATAGTGTCTTTTGCATGTCCCCTCTCTCCCGCCGCCGGAGTTGCACTAGGAGACGCACCGGACCAGATCTCATCGCTCCGACTTCATGTAGGAACACCTACGAATTGATAATATTCAATTCACTTTAACCTTTAATTCATTTCTGCAACCGGAAACCATTATGATTGCAAGGTCTTCATGTGTCTTCACATGAAAGGAAAGATCATGACCAGAGAGCTTTGCCATAAGAAAAGAGATGGTGGTGGTCCTGGTGGATGCAGGAAAAAGTTGATTTTACTGCTAGCTACAATGATGAGGGCAAAAAAGGATAAAAGTGGCCTTCATGTGTGCAGATCTTTGTGGTTTAGGAAAGATCATGACCAGAAAGCTTTGCCATAAGAAAAGAGATGGTGGTGGATGCAGGAAAAAGTTGATTTTACTGCTAGCTACAATGATGAGGGCAAAAAAAAAAGGATAAAAGTGGCCTTCATGTGTGCAGATATTTGTGGTTTATAAAGTCTTCTGTTGTTTTTTGTTTGGCTGCATTGTGTTGACCCTTCTTCTTGTTTCTCCTAGGACGGGCAACGGAGCGAATACGATGCGGATACTGGATTATTCATATTTGCATCGCACTCCATATTCGCTCATTCGTATCCACACCGTATTAAATAAAAAAATATTAAAATTATATATTTAATTAAAAAAATTAATAAATTACTAATTCATTGATCCAAAATAAATATATAATATACTTCAAAATTCATCTTGACATGAAATTATCACAGAGCTCTTATATATATTAATAACTTATATGGGCAAAATAGTAACTCAAAAACACGGATAGACGGTGTGAATACGGTGCGGATACGGTGTGGATCCACAGCCATATCTGTATCTGCACCATATCCGCGCGGATATAAGTTTTCTAAATTCGTATCCGTATTCATATTCATTTTTACTTGCGGATATGGATCGAATACGGTGCGAATGCGATTTTTAATTAGCGGATGCGAATAAAATTACCATCCCTAGTTTCTCCCCTCTGTTTTCTTCATCTGATTCTTTATCTGTTCTTCTTTTGTAATATTGTAATTCTCATTCTCTATCTGCTTAAATTCTTATTATGCAAGAATATGTCAAACTCATTTCTGCTTCAGAAGTACTAGCGTTTCCTTTCAAAATCAACTGATGTATACCTCTTTGATGCATCAACATGGAACGGTCAAAATTAGAGCCAGCAATCAGCTTCCGCCATGTGGACAATCTCAAGGAGTTCATCCAGTATCGTAGTTCTTCAACTGCTGTGAAAAAGTCAACAATGGAGGACATGACTATATATCAATTTGTCTTTGAATATTCAAAATTAATGGTCATGTGTTGACCCTGCTAATACTTTGCTGAAGCCTAAGTCGACTTATTCCATGATAAATGAGATCCTTCATGAATTAATCCATTGGAAGTAGGACTTGCAAGAGAAGGTTGACCGACCCTATTATTATCATTATTAGAAGAAAAAAAAATTATATCCCAAATTATAGTCAAATTAATAAATATATTATATCTTTTTATTTACACCTAATCTATCCGGAATTGATAACAATTATATCCGCTAATTTTATCGTTAAATCTATCTCATATTCCGGAATTGATAGTAATTATATCCGCTAATTTTATCGTTAAATGCTAACATGTTAATCTTGATAAAGGAAGACATTTGTATGTTGTTGCTGATGTGGCATTTCATATTTAAAAAATATATTTTAAATAACAAATAGGCAACATTGGAATATAATTGTTATTAATTTGAGAGTGTGAGATATATTTGATGTAAATAAAAATGTGGAATAGATTTATTAATTTAGCCATAATTTGAAATAGACCATCAATTATTTTTTATTATTATTACACTTTAACTAAATTATTAAAGTTGTGACATACATACACCTATATTTGTTGGAACCAAAGTTTCTCTCTTTCACACGTACGTAAACTTCGTGCGGGAACTCTTTTTGTTTACACCGTATAATATAATGCAAATAAGAAACTTGGTGACAATTAAGATGTTGACTCTGACTCTGACTCTGACCAATGGCTTGATCGAACCTGCAATCAATCAATTGCACTAAATACGGTCATATATAATTAGTCATCCTCGCTAGCATTTCCTTGCAAGGAACGATCAATTGTGATGTGATTTGTGGCCAATTCAAGTCCTGGTGTAGCCCATGATTTAATTTCTCTTTCCTTCTTTTTATTTAATATAGACATGTAGTTCAAACAACTGGTGGGATCCACTCATGTGACTTTGTCAACCCACTGTTCATTTCATTAATACTACTATTTGTTACCAACTCCCTGTGGAAGATTCTCCTTAATTCCTGGAATATGGCAATGCTTTTACACCGTCGATTAATTATAATTATATTAGGGTAAAAAGCAAAAGTCTCAAACTTTAGTCTAATTAACGAAAGATATCATGAAAAAAAAAAACATGCGAAAAACTTCACAAATTATTTAAAAACTAGCAAAAATGCTCATGTTATTATCTCTCGGTTAATTTTATAATTAAAAATAATTTTTTTTGCATTACAATCAAAGTTTATGAGATTTTTTTGCATCACAAATAAAGTTCATGAAGTTTTTTACATCGCAATTAAAATTTATGAGTTTTTTTTGCATAATACTGCACGTTGAGAAAGAGAATTTTAAAAAATATATATTTTAGATTTTTTTTAAAAAAAAATATTATATTAAATACGACATGGAACAAATTACATAAGTTGTTTTGCTAGTTTTTTTAATAGTCTGTGAGATTTTTTTTTGCATATTTTTTAAGTTCGTGCGATTTTTTGCTAATTAGACTAAAGTTCGAAAAAAAAAATTACCCTTTACCCTTTATTTTATCAGTTAAAAATTTTCATCAAAATCTCTAACTATTAATATAGCACTATTAATATTTTATTTTAGATCGTTAAATTTACTAATTTCATATGTATCTCAAATCTATAAAAAAATTTACAAAAAAATACATATATGTATAGTTAGGGACAGATTAAAATGACTAATTCTAGTTATATTAATAATTGAGAACTTTGGTGAAGAAAATCCAAATTGCAAATATAATTAAAATTAAAATTATATTTTAAATTTTTTAGATTTATTAATATCACAAATATATAAAATTTAATATTTTCTTATGCAAATTATATAAAATATATATTTCCATGTAATAAATATATATAAATAAAATGGTTAGAAATTTATCACCAATATATGTTTATTTTCTATACAAAGGACGGTGAGCATGGCAAGGAAGTAATCTTATTATTGCATGATAAAGTTTACAAACATCAATAATTAAATGTCTTTAAAAATTCCTGACAACTTCATGTGAGCTGGGAATTTCATAATCTTGCACCGTCACCTTCTTTAGCATCATCCTAAATCCTAACCTATTTGGTAGGATAAAAATTAAAATAAATGATGAATAAAATATTTATTTATTTTTATCTATTTCTATTCTCTTACTTAATTGTAATTTAAAAATAAAAAATAGATTATCATCAAAAAGAGATATATATGATGCATAAGAATTAGCTACTTTGATATTGTCTAGCAAGATTAATTATAATTACGCATAATATATTATATCATACCTAATTTGTAAAATGATATAATATATCTTGTATATTTAATATATTTTTATAACATTCTAAATGACTTAACTTTTTAAGTTATATTGAATATATATATGTATTAGTAATAATAAAATAATTATAATAATAGTTTTCTATTTATAAAATAAATAATGTCTTTTTAGATATTTCAATTTATTTTAATATATCTATGTAACTATAATATTTGAGTAATTAAAAATATATTACATTTTTCAAATTAATATTTCATTTTAAAAATTATTCTACAATCATATTTTTGTTATGTTATTATAATTTTTCTAAAAAAATACAATACAATTATTGTTTGTAATATGAATATTTTATATGGTTAAAAAAGATAACTTGGTCTTTTTTTATATTTCTTATCCATTATTTATTCTAACTAAATAAGAAAATATATTTTTCTCAATTTATTTCTAATATCAGTCAAACAAGACAATGTTATTCTTAATATATTCCTAATATTTATATTATTCCTAATTTCATTACATTCAACTAAACACTCTAGAAGTCAACTCTGAGTAATACAGTTGGTGATAATATTTTATATATTTTTTAAAGATCTGAGATTTAAACTCTGTAATATAGATTTTCTATTTTGTGTGATTTTTTATACATTTTATACGTCATTCTCTAAAGACTTTATTCTCATTCGAGTAAGGATTCGAGTAAGGAACTCGCTAATTTTGAAAATAATAACAAAAAACATTAAACACTCTAGGAATAGAAATAGATAACAAGATCATGCTTCCACACCTACTATAGAGAGCTATCGCCAACCATACAAGCCAAATTAATACCTTTACAAAAAGACTTTGACATTGAATTTTTGTTCTACCGAACACTAATACGTACGTACAAGGAAAAATTGGTCAATTTATTCCAAGTCTCCAATTCGAGGTGTTTTAATTAACAGCAGCACAAATACACGTTCCTCAACGCTGCTCACTTTTTAGCTCGTTGTGCAATCATAAGAGGAATAGAATATGAAGTAGGAATTGAGTAAGATTTTTTTTTAAAAAAAATAAGAATTGAATATGATTTCTTTGCCCCCACCTCTCTTCTCCTCTCCGCGACGATTTAATTACGAATTAAGCTCGGGTTCCACAATCCACACGGCAAGAGGTAGGGATAGCAATATTACTCATTTAGATGGATACCCGTAAGTATTTATTCGTTTATGATGGGTATGGAGGATAGTTTTCTATTCGCGAATAATTTTTCTTATTCGTTTATTATATGGGGCGGGTACAGGTATTATAGTACTCGTACCCGCGGGTACTCGTTACTCGCGAAAATGAGTAAATTATAATATTATCCTCGGTACATATAGTAAAAAAATTCTAACCTAATTCAATACACATATACTTTATATTTTGAAAACTTATGATAATGTTGTTATCAAAATATTGTGTTTATCAAAATGAAATTGTTATCCAAATACTCGAAGAGTTAAAGTATTATTAAAATATTATAATTTATATATTTTTAAAGTGTCATGGACACCCGCAATACCCGTGGGTATCCGTCTCCCCTCAGGTAATTAAATGGGTATTCATTTTTTATATTCGTGGGAAATAAACGGGTAGCGGGTACTCATTTATTTCGCGGGACGGGTAATGGATAAGCACCTCCCGTTTACGCTCCGCTCCATTGACATCCTTAGCAAGATGCGAGACTAATCGTAATGATATATCTCCATTTGAGCTAAGGCACAATGGTTAATTTGGATCTACCTCAACGACGACCATCGACGGACGATCAATGAGAGAGCAGAAGCGAGTGAGAAGACCAAAAGAGCGTTAGAGCAAAAACTAACCAACGACAAGATAAGGATCCATTAATTAATCGTACTTTATAAAATAAATGTGTTATACATGTTTTGCAGTTTAAATATTTAAAGGACGGTTTTGTTTTTCAACATATTTCTTTAGACTTTTGAAAAAAACTATTATAAATTTGAAAAAAAATATAGAGAAAATCGTAGTTTTGATCATCACATTTTTCTCCAATTTTAATTTTAGTCCTTATAATTTTAAAATTTTAATTTTAGTCCTCACACTTTACTTTCGTTTAGGATTTGATCTCTATCGTCAAATAAAATTTAAACGGTGTTGATGTGGATAATATGTGCAGACTAGACAATGCTAACGTGGAGTCTGCATGGACCAACTTTATAAATTATAGTGACTAAAATCAAAATTTTATAAGCTATAGGGATTAAAATCAAATTTTAATTAATTATTTTTTCTAATAAATATAAAAAAAATTACATAATATTTTTTTAATTTATTTATAAATAATTATAAATTTTAAAAATATTAAAATTGAGCAAACTTTTTACCGATTAAGATAATTTATTTTGGATTTTATTTTAAAAAGAGTGATGACATGTTTATATATTTAGTATGGATGAGCACGGGTCGGAACATCCCGGTCCGACCCGACCCGATCCGACCCGAAAAGTCTGGATAAATCTCGTCACGGTTCAAAATCATGACTGGATCAGGACGATACAAAAAAAATCAGAATTGTCCTGTAACAGTCCAATTTATAATATAAGTAATATTAAATATATAATATTATTTTTTTAGAAAATAATTTTAATTATTTTAACGGGGATATTGTTTTTATTTTATAAAAAACCAATATTAATAAATTCGGGACGTTCTAGTCTGGTCCCGAATTTTTTGGAGCGTGACAAAATCGGGATGCTTCGTATTCGGGACCGGAACCGAGACGCATATTTGCGTCCCGACTCGATCAAAACCGGGATGGGACCGGGACATACCAAATCTCGGCCCGTTCCGGTCCCAAATACGAACCATCCCAATTTTGTCATGCTCCGAAAAATTTGGGATCGGATCGGGACGTCCCGAATTTATTAATATTGGTTTTTTATAAAATAAAAACAATATCTCCGTTAAAATAATTAAAATTATTTTCTAAAAAACTAATATTATGTATTTAATATTACTTATATTATAAACCAGGCCGAGACGAGACAATCCCGATTTTTCTTGTATCGTTCTGATCCCGTATCGATTTTTAATCAGGACAAATATATTTGTCCCAGTCCCGTCCCGGTTTTGAATCGGGATGGGATTTGTCCCGACTTTTTGGGTCGGGCCGGATCGGGACGGTCGTGACAGCCAGGACGTCCCGACTCGTGCTCATCCCTACTAAATATATAAGCATGTCATCGCTCTTTTCAAAATAAAATTCAAAATAAATCACCTTAATCGGTAAAAAGTTTGCTCAATTTTAATATATATTTTTAAATATTATAGTTATTTATAAATAAATTAAAAAAAATATCATGTAATTTTTTATATTTATTAGGAAAAATAATTAATTAAATTTTGATTTTAGTCCTCATAGTTTACAAAATTTTGGTTTTAGTCCCCATAGTTTATAAAATTTTAATTTTAGTCCCTATAATTTACAAAGTTGATCCCTACAGGCTTCACGTCAGCATTGTCCTATCAGCAAATATTATCCATGTCAGCACCGTTTAAACGTTATTTGACGGTAGGAAATCCTAAACGAAAGTAAAGTGTGGGGACTAAAACCAAAAATTTTGAAATTATATGGACTAAAACCAAAATTCACTACTAGAAATAGGGTCTTCAGCAACGGTCGCTCAAGTTGTTGCAGATATGTTGTATCTGCAACGGCATTCTAACGGACATGCGAGCCGTTGCATATATTAATTACCTTAGCAACGGCTTTCTAACGGACACGTTAGCCGTTGCTGATGATAAACTTATCAACAACGGCATTCTAACGGTTAAGTGAGTCGTTGCTGATAAGTTTATATAGGGCACGCGATTGCGCCCGCCCTCTTCTTCCTCTTCATCTACTGCCGCCGCCCGTTGCCCTCTTCCGACGTCGACGCCGCCGCCCCATCCTCGACCGTCAATTTCGACCGCCGATTCCCCGTCTGTTCCATGCATTTCTCGCTGCCCCACCTTCCCCATTGAGTCCTAGGTATAATTTCGGTAGAAACCCTATTTTTAGGGTTTCGATCGGTGGCTGTCGTCGAACCTTATACAGTATCTGGACACTGGACTACGGCGATGAAAATGCCAAAATATTAATTTTTTATTTAATTATTTAATTGTTAATTAATTGTTTAGATTAATTATTTAATTGTTAATTAATTGTTTAGATTAATTATTTAATTTGTTATATTAATTTTTAGGGTTTAGGTTAAATGTTATGATTTAAATTAATTTTTAGATTAATTGTTAGAGTTTAGATTAATTTTTAGATTAATTTAGTTAGATTAATATTTAATAACAGTAGGTTAATTATTTAAATTAGTTAAAATATTATAGATTAATATTAATTAATTAGTTAAAATATTAATTAATCTGGAGGTGTCCTCGGTGGACTCGCGCTGGAATCGTCCACTTCGGACTCCCACCGAAATCGTCTAATTTGGACTCGTGTCGAAATTGTCCACTATGGACTCGAACTGACTCGAAACATTTAGAAAATAATCATTCATCTGACGAGTTGATACGTTTCACGTACGCATCGACGAGTCGGATATGATTTAGCAAAACCTTAGATCCGTTCGGGGATTGTATGTTCGTGTAAAAGAAGTAGATGATCTTTTATACGACGTACAATCCTTGAATTGTCTCTGATTAGATAATTTGGGAATATAGTTATTTGTACTGCACTTATGTTTTTCTTTTAACCGTTAACTTATTCTAAATTTCGACAGCATCTCTCTTGTTCTCCGATACGCGCCCATATGATATGCGTATTCGAAGAACTGTAGGGAGATGCTGCTGAAATTTAGAATAAAGTTAGCGGTTAAAATAAATACTTAGTGCAATATGAATAACATAAATCTCGAATAGAATAGGACCATCTCACCTAAAGGTATTAACCAAAGAAATTATCATTGATTGACAGAATCATGTCGGCTGATCGAAGTTGGATGTACCGACGTCTTGATCGTGGAGCTTTAACGAATGAGTTTCAATTAGGCGTAACTTACTTCCTAAATTTCGCCTAATTGAATAGGAAATTCATTAACGCGGGTGATAAAATCCGATGTCTGTGCCGCATTTGCTTGAATGGATGATTTTTGGATCAAAAAACTGTCACTCTGCATCTATATAGCAAAGGATTTGCACCAAGATATTTTCTATAGACTTGTCACAGGGAGTCACGTGAAGTCGGGACGTCGAGCAATCCTATCGTTCAAACATATGGTGAATCTTCCTATGCTAGTGTTTCTTCATCCAGTCAATCTAATCCCTATAGAACTATATATGATACTTGATAGTCTTGGGGGTCAATTCCACCTGAATGATAATGTT
Source organism: Canna indica (assembly GCA_034359265.1). Taxonomy (NCBI): domain Eukaryota; kingdom Viridiplantae; phylum Streptophyta; class Magnoliopsida; order Zingiberales; family Cannaceae; genus Canna; species Canna indica. The sequence continues at coordinate 12,887,376 of CP136890.1, forward strand.
GATTGGCCAATTACTGAGACGTCAGTCCCACCAGATACTACAGCGATTGATATCACAGAAGTACAAACTGCGGTAGAGATTGAATTGTCGAATAAAGAAGCTGTAGAATTTTACGAGATGTTGAAAGCTGCCAATGAACCTTTGTATGAGAATTATCCTAAATACACTAGGTTTTCAGCAAATGACGCAGCTCCTAAACATCAAGGCCGATTATAATATCAGCGGGGTTGCGTATGATCGAATTGCTGGATTGATTAATGGAATGATGCCTACTGATAATAAGTTTGAGCCAAATTTTTATAAAACTAAAAAGCTGGGTGAGAAAATTGGGGCTGTGGTACGAAAAAATACACGTGTGCCAAAATAATTGCATTTTATATTATAAAGAAAATATGCAGTTGAATAAATACCTTGTATGTCAACATCCTTGTTACAAGGAGAAGAAATCCGTCCGACAGAAAAATATCTTGTTTAAGGTGCTTCGGTATTTTCCACTAACACCGAGGCTTCAAAGATTATTCATGTCGAAAAAGACGGCCCCCTATATGAGTCGGCATGCAAGAAGTCGTGATGATACAGTAATGACTCATCCATCCGACAGTGAAGCATGAAAATATTTGGAAATATGTTATCCTTCATTTGCTATGGATACTAGAAATATCAATTTGGGATTGTACACGGATGGTTTTAATCTGTTTGGACATTCTGCAACTCCTTATTCAGTTTGGCCAATGTTGCTGATAGTTTATAATTTGCCACCGTCAATGTGTATGAAAGATGAATTTATTTATCTTTCGATGATTATTCTGGGTCCTAAGGGTCGGCGAAAAGAAATTAACGTGTTTCTCAGACCCTTGATAAATGAATTGAAAATATTATGGACTGAGGGACCTATCACTTATGATTGTCATCGGAAGCAAAACTTCAGTTTAAAGGCCGCGGTCTTGTGGACACTCAATGATTTCCTGGCGTACGACATGTTGTCTGTTTGGAGCACTCACGGCCGACTCTCTTGTCTGTATTGTATGGAACACTCTAAATCAATCAATCTTCAGAACAGATGAAAAATCTCATTCTTTGATTGTCATCGTCGATTCCTATCGGCTAACCATCAGTATCGAATGAATCGTAATAAATTTACTAAGGGCGGAGTCGAAAGAGATGAGCCACCATCGATGTTGTCTGGTGAACAAATGTTAGCACGTGTTTTAGCACTTCCAGAGATAATATTTGGTCGGAATGAAAAAGTGTCAGGCTTTGGTCAAACACATAACTGGGTGAAAAAAATTATCTTTTGGGAATTGCCCTATTGGAGTTCATTCCTTATTCGACATAATTTCGATGTCATACACATTGAAAAAAATGTGTTTGATAATATTTTCAACACTTTGATAGATGTTTCCGGAAAAACTAAAGATAATGTCAAAGCCCGACATGATCTGAAAATACTTTGTAAGAGGTCGGAATTCGAGTTACAAGAGGTCAATGGACGATATCTGAAGCCGAAGGCCCCGTGTGTGTTAAATAAATAATAGATCAAATATCTTTGTCAATGGATAAAAGAACTCGGATTACCCGATGGATATGCCTCAAACTTATCTCGATGTGTGAACGTCGATGATAGCAAAATATCAGGGATGAAGAGCCATGATTGTCATGTATTCATGCATAGATTGCTTCCGATCGCATTCCGAGATCTTCTACCTCATAATATTTGGGGTCCGTTGACTGAATTAAGTATGTTTTTTAGAAACATTTGTGCAAATATCCTTCGAGTCGATGATATGTCAACACTTGAAAGTAATATTGTTGAAATTATATGCAAGGTGTAGCAGTTTTTCCCTCTTACCTTTTTTGACTCGATGGAACATCTACTGATACACTTGGCATACGAGGCATGAGTTGGTGGCCTCGTTCAATACCGGTGGATGTACTTATTTGAAAGATACATGAATCGTCTGAAGAAAAAAGTAAAGAACACCACAGTTGTTGAAGGATCAATATTTGAATCGTACATCATCCAAGAAATTTCAACATTCTGCTCATTTTACTTTGAATCGACAGTACATATAAGATTTGATTGTCTTCCACGTAACGACAACGGGCAGCTGGGGCAGGCCCGGTCCCAGGCGATGGCCCGAGCTGGGACCACTAACATCGCAGAGACTCGGGGATACGACCCCGATTGGATTACTCCAGATATATGGGACCAGCTTGTGGCATTATGGTCGACGGATCGCGGCTAGAAACCGCATGTCGGGGGGAGGAGCGCGTCACACTGGCGGCTCTATTGCATTTGCTGTGCACGCGAATCATATGGTAAGTGTACCTTAATTTTAATTTTATATTTTATTTGTTACTCTGTGTACTAATTAATGTATTTGTTTTGTAAATATAGACGGTGGTGTTTGACGACGGGACTGTCGAGCGACCCTCCCCGATGGCGGTGTTTGAGCGGACACACCGTCGAGTGCATGGGACGGGGGAGTACGTCGACAACCGCGCTGCATTTATTATGGTAAGTATATTTGTTTAAATTATTTATTATATATTTATAATTTAAGTTTTACGAAAAATATTAAACAAAAAATTAAACTCAAGTAGGAGACCTACTGTCAGACGGTGATACAGCGTAGAGGAACCCCCGAGGACTTTGACGCATCAGCATGGGTCGATGCTGCAGGTGGCTGGCCGGGACCACGGCCGTGTGTATGGTTTTGTAGATAGTGGTCATGCGTGAGCCGTGCTAGGGCCACTTGGGGCACCGACCCCTCCGCATGCTGGTGAGCGGCCGTCGACCTCTAGGTCCATGTGAGCGCGCTAGACTGAGTTGATGGAGCGTCAGAGTCAGATGATGGCGGATATGCAAGTTATGCTACGCAACTTGTCAGGTCATCCCGGAGCAGCATCATCTGATCCATCGTCCTCGAGTCAGTCCACGCCGGTGTACACCCATGCACTCCAAACTCCGCCATATGATCCAGACCATCCTCCATCGTCATCGTGAGATTTATTATTTTTTTATTATATTGACTTTGTTACTTCGACACTATATATATTTTAATTTTATTTTGTTTGGATATTGATACTTAAATTTTGCATTTGAATAGTTTTTATTCGATTATGGATAATTATAAATATAAGCATAATTATTTTGATATATATCTAGGTGTATTTGTGATGTGTGAATGGATGTGTGTATGGGTGTATGGGTGTGTGAGTTATGTATCAGATAATGTATTGTATTAATGGAAATTTGTAATTTTGAAGTTTTTTCACTTTCAGTATCTAGTAATCAGCAACGACTTAGCAACGGTCTTTCACTAACGGCGTTGGTACGGACACACGGGCCGTTGCTAATCATTGTTGGTGGGAAAGCCATGGGAAAGCCGTTGGTGATGATGTGAACCTGGTAACGAAAAAAATTAAAATTTCAAATTTTCATTGATACATTGATACATTATCTGATACATAACTCACACACCCATACACTCATACACACATTCATTCACACATCACAAATACACCAAGATATACATCAAAACAATTATATTTATATTGATAATTATCCACAATAGTATAAAAACTATTCAAATGCAAAATTGAAGTATCAATATCCAAACAAAATAAATTAAACAAGTATAATATCTCAGTAACAAAGTCAATATAAAAAAAATCTCACGATGACGATGGAGGATGGCCTGGATCATTTGGCGGGGTCTGGAGTGCTTGAGTGTACACCGGCGTGGATTGACTCGAGGACGATGGATGAGATGATGCTGAAGAGATGCCTGCTTCGGGATGACCTGACATGTTGCGTAGCATAGCATGCATCTCTGTCATCATCTGACTCTGACGCGCGACCGTCTCCTCTAGAGTCCTTATTCTGCTACTATGATCATAACTGGATCTGAAGGTGGACGGCCGCTCACCAGCGACCGGAGGGGTCGGTGCCCCAAATGGCCCTAGTACGGCTCGCGCATGACCACTATCTGCAAAGCCATATACGTGGCCATGGTCCCAGCCACCTGCGGCCTCGACCCACGTTGATGCGTCAAAGTCCTTGGGGGTGCCCCCGCGCTGCACCACCGTCTGGTTGTAGGTCTCCTACTCAAGTTTGATTTTTTATTTAATATTTATTATAAAACTTAAATTATAAATATATAATGAATAATTTAAACAAATATATAGTTATCATAATGTATGCAGCGCAGTTGTCGATGTACTCCCCCGTCCCATGTACTCGACGGTGAGTCCGCTCAAACAACGCCATCGGGGAGGGTCGCTGGACAGTCCCGTCATCCGACACCATCGTCTATATTTACAAAATAAATACATTAATTAGTACACATAGTAACAAATAAAATATATAATTAAAAGGTATACTTACCATACGGTTCGCGTGCACTACAAATGCAATAGAGCCGCCGGTGTGACGTGCTGCTCCCCCCGATATGCGATTTCTAGCCGCATTCCTAGAAACCTCCTGCCATCGATCCGTCGACCATATTCCCACGAGTTGGTCCCATATATTCGGAGTAATCCAATCGGGGTCGTATCCCCGAGTCTCCGCGATGTTAGTAGTCCCAGCTCGTGCCATCGCCTCATCATGCATGTAAAAAAAAAATACGTGCCTCAAACTCGCGCCATAACATGTCGACGTGCTCGCTAGGCACGTGAGACCACGTAGGCCATGCCTCGTGCATGTATCGTCGAATAGTAGAAGAAATGCTCCTCTGCACTTCTTCTTGCTCGAACCTGCACAACAAAATTAAATTTTAATATTATACTATGATATAATGAATTTATAATGATTCATAATTCATGATATATTACCGCTCCCCAATCACGCTAATAAATCTACATGACTCTATGGCTGGTGCAGGCTGCCACCTGTTCGGCCTGCGTGGCCGCCTACGTCTGGATGTACTAGCCTCAGCAGTATCATCGGCATGAGAATCAGCAACAGGAGGATCAGCAGCATGAGTAAGTGTAGGAGTCTCACCAATCGGAGACTCCAAAGCTCTCCTGCGACGATAACCACGACCAGACATATCTGTCGAATAGACATATAATCAGATTATTGTATAAATAGTAGAGATATATTTAGTGAAAAATACCGAAGCACCTTAAACGAGATATTTTTCTGTCGGACCAATTTCTTCTCCTTATAACGAGGATGTTGACATACAGGGCATTTATCCAACTGCACATTTTCTTTATAATATAAAATACAATTATTTTGGCACGCGTGTATTTTTTCGTACCCAAATCCTAATTTTCTCATTAGCTTTTTAGTCTTATAAAAAGTTGGCTCAAACTTGTTATCAGTAGGCAGCATTCCATTAATCAATCATGCAATCTGATCATACGCAACCCCGCTGATATTACAATCGGCCTTGATGTTTAGGAGCTGTGTCATTGCTGAAAACCTAGTGTATTTAGGACAATTCTCATACAAAGGTTTCATCGGCAGTTTTCAACATCTTGTAAAATTATGCAGCTTCTTTATTCTGTAATTCAATCTATACCGTAATTTGTACTTCTGTGATATCAACCGCTATAGTATCTGGTGGGACTGATGTCTGAAGAACTGGCCGATCAACATTATCATTCAGGTGGAATTGACCCCCAAGACTATCGAGTATCATAGTTCTATAGGGATTAGATTGACTAGATGAAGAAGCACCAGCAGAGGAAGATTCACCATATGTCTGAACGACAGGATTACTCGACATCCCGACTTCACGTGACTCCCCGTGACAAGTTCATAGAAAATATCTTGGTGCAAATCCTTTGTTATATAGATGCAGAGTGACAGTCTCCCGATCCAAAAATCGTCCATTCAAACAAATGCGGCACAAACATCGGATTTGATCACCGATGCTAACGAAATTCTGATTCGAATAAACGAAATTTAGAAAGTACGTTACGCCTAATCGAAACTCATTCGTTAAAGCTCCACGATCAAGACGTCGGTACATCCAACTTCGATCAGCCGACATGATTCTGTCAATCAATGACAATTTCTTTGGTTAATGTCTTTATGTGAGATTGTCCTATTCCATTCGGGATTTATGTTATTTATATTGCACTAAGTACTTATTTTAACCGCTAACTTCATTCTAAATTTCGGCAGCATCTCCCTACAGTTCTCCGAATACGCATATCATCTGGGCGCGTATCGGAGAACAAGAGAGATGTTGCCAAAATTTAGAATAATTAGTTAACAGTTAAAAGAAAAACGTAAGTGCAGTACAAATAACTATATTCTCAAATTGTCCAATCAGAGACAATTCAAGAATTGTACGTCGTATAAAAGATCATCTACTTCTTTTACACGAACATACAATCCCCGAACGGATCTAAGATTTTGCTAAATCATATCCGACTCGTCGATGCGTACGTGAAACATATCACCTCGTCGGATAGGTGATTATTTTCTAAATGTTTCGAGACATTTCGAGTCCATATTGGACAATTCCGACACGAGTCGAAATTAGACGATTCCGGCAGGAGTCCAAAATAAACTATTCCGGCGCACGTCCAAAGTGGACGATTCCGGCGCGCGTCCGAAGTGGACGATTCCGGCACAATGCCGAAGTGGACAATTCCGAAATAAATCTAAACCCTAAAAATTAATCTACCAAATTAAACAATTGATCTAAATAATTAATTAAATAATTAATTAACAAATAAATAAAAAATATAAAAAATAATCTACTATTTCCGGCGCCGGCGTACAGTGTCCTAACAGTTAGTCCGGCAGCGGCAGCTCGGCGTCGTCGGCGTCGGCAGCTCGGCGTCGTCGGCGTCGGCAGCGGCAGCTCGGCGTCGTCGGCGTCGGCAGCGGCAGCTCGGCGTCGTCGGCGTCGGCAGCGGCAGCTCGGCGTCGTCGGCGTCGGCAGCGGCAGCTCGGCGTCGGCGGCGGCGGCGAGAGGCGGGAGGAGGAGGCGGCGGTAGCAGCGGGAGGAAGAAGGGGCGGGCGCGATCTGTGACCTTTATAAACTTATCAGCAACGGCTCACTCGCCCGTTAGAAAGCCGTTGCTAATAAGTTATCATCAGCAACGGCTCACTTGTCCGTTAGAAAGCCGTTGCTGATAATTAAAATCATCAGCAACGGCTCGCGTGTCCGTTAGAAAGTCGTTGCAGATACAATATATCTGCAACAGCTTGAGCGACTGTAAGAATGTCGTTGCAAATAGCAACGGCTTGAGCGGCCGTTTCTGATAGCCATTGTTGAAGACTCAATTTCTAGTAGTGAACGTCTTAGCCTACATGCACGTCATGTTTTCACGTCATCAGTCTTAGCCATCAGTCATGTCAGTTCCGTTATCCCTCCATTAACGCCGTTTACTTATAGGGATATTTTTATATCAAATTCCATAACGTTATGAGAATTTTTTTATCCAAAAAAAAATATTAAGGGTATTTTAGTACTGTGGAAAAATGTTAAGTGTATTTTTGTACCATTTATTAGAAAGATGATCAGACTCCAAATAAATTATGTAAATAATAATAATTATTATTATTATAAACTTATCAGCAACGGCTCACTCGCCCGTTAGAAAGCCGTTGCTAATAAGTTATCATCAGCAACGGCTCACTTGTCCGTTAGAAAGCCGTTGCTGATAATTAAAATCATCAGCAACGACTAGTGTGTCCGTTAGAAAGTCGTTGCAGATACAATATATCTGCAACAGCTTGAGCGACTGTAAGAATGTCGTTGCAAATAGCAACGGCTTGAGCGGCCGTTTCTGATAGCCATTGCTGAAGACTCAATTTCTAGTAGTGAACGTCTTAGCCTACATGCGCGTCATATTTTCACGTCATCAGTCTCAGCCATCAGTCATGTCAGTTCCGTTATCCCTCCATTAACGCCGTTTACTTATAGGGATATTTTTATATCAAATTCCATAACGTTATGAGTATTTTTTTATCCAAAAAAAAATATTAAGGGTATTTTAGTACCGTGGAAAAATGTTAAGTGTATTTTTGTACCATTTATTAGAAAGATGATCAGACTCCAAATAAATTATGTAAATAATAATAATAATTATTATTATTATAAATAAAGAAAACTTCCATGCGCAGACATGCTTACACTTGTATGAGTAATTCCCATGTTTCTTTTAAAAGACCGCCGTCCAACGAAGAACAAAAGGAAACAGCGGTGGGCTCCACACGCAACAATAGCGCAGCGGTCTCGCCTCCGCTGCCACTCAATCAAAAAATCGCAGCTCGTTCCATATATTGTGTGCACTGTGCAGTGTGAACTTTTCTTTGCGGAAAAATATTAATAATATTTGATCTCTCCTTCTCACTCCAACGCGTATACAGCTAATTAAGTTAACCATGCATTGCGATTACGAATCTTCCTCGATCCATTTCTTTCCCCCTCTCCCATGCAAACTATAAACTCCCCCCTTCCTCCCTTCCTCCTCCTTAATTTGATCCTCTCTTTACCTACACCAACTTAATTTCGATCTCTTGCTTTAATCCCAGCTTATTCTGAATCCCACTTCCACCGTATAATTCGAAAAATAATCAATCCTCTCTTCTTCTTCTTCCATGGGCAACTACGTCTCTTGTACCCTTGCCGGCGCGCCCGGCGGCCACGCGAGGTCGACCAAGGTGATCCTCCCCGGCGGCCAGGTGCGCCGCGTCGAGGGGCCGGCCAACGCGGCCGAGCTCATGCTCGACGCGCCAGGGCACTTCCTGGTCAACTCGCGGTCGATGCACGTCGGCCGGCGGTTCGCGCCCCTCGCGGCGGACGAGGAGCTGGAGATGGGCCAGGTGTACGTGATGTTCCCCATGAAGAGGGCGAACGCGGTGGTCGCGACGGCCGACATGGCGGGGTTGCTGGTGGCGGCGCAGAAGGAGGTGCGGCGGGAGTTGGGAGGGAGCGCGAGGGTCTTGCCGGATGGGCCGCAGATTGTGTTGCAGTCGGAGGCGTCGGCAGAGGAGCGACCGGCGACGAAGACGGATTCGGAAGAGGCGGCTGATGCGACGGCAGTGGAGATTGGAGAGTTCAAGTACAGATTGAGCATGTGCAGGTCGAGGAGACCAAATCTGGAGACGATTATTGAGGAGGGCATTTGTTCTGGATAAGGTTAATGGCTTAATGCTCGTCTTTTTTTTTTCTTTAAATTATTTATTATTAGAGTAAGTAGCTTTTTTTTTATGTGCTTTGAGTGACCACGGAGATATATGTATAAATTAGTATACTGGTGTAAGGATGTGCCTATTCACCCTATAATTATGGATGAAATCAGGATTAAGTATCGCGAACATTTGTCTGCTAGTGAAACTGGAAGCCTATTTCTGGATTTTATTTAATAGTATTAGGCTTTTTACGAGCTCAAGGTTTCTGACTGGAGTTTCTGCAGCATGCTTCATTATATGCTACATACAAAATCAAAAATTTCACTAAAATTTATTTTCAACTAATACTTCAGATAATTACTTACATATTTATCTTTTCAAAAGGTCCGGGGTTCAATCCCTTACGTGATCACCCAGTGTGAATTTTTCAAATTTATATGATATTATATTTGTCTTATGAATGTTTATCCAGTCATCTGCTCAATTGTACTCTTAATTCTTATTTTAAAAATCAAATTTATTATTTTCTGATAAAAAAAATTACTTACATAATCGGACAATTGACAGTTCGTATATTTCTAGGCTGGCAAAATGCTCCTACTAAGGACCTAAATCGTCATTACATGGCGTTCGGTTCGACTTTCAATTTAAGATTTAAAAAGTATCTTAACAAAAAAAAAAAAATTGCAAAAAGAGAAATTTATTTATTAAATAGAAACAGCACTTAGGCTATTATTACAATTACTAAGTAGTAAAGTCTCGAGTTCAGGTGGTCGGACCAAATTTCAAACAGCGGACTTTTTTTTTACTCGAGCCTAGTTTGCTGCCCAGTGGACAATTTTATTCACAATTCTAGGCACATAATTAAACTTTACATTCAATGAGTTATTTACAATAGTCCAAATATCTTTAATAATAGACAGAAGCCTCCAAGAAGCATTAGAAGATTTGTTGAGACAGTCAATGAGGACTTTACAATCCGATTTCACTGCGATGTTGTTCAAACTCTTAAAGGCTGCAAATATAAGAGCAGAATGAATAGCAAGTACCTCACTCATGATAGCAGAAGTAGCATTGAAATAGTTACAAAAAGCATATAAACATTCAGCGTTATAATTTCAAAATACAACTTGAACCACTATCATGGACAGCATAGGAACCATCACAATTTACCTTAATCCAACCATTAGAAGGAGGTTGCCAAGCATATAAATTATGATTTTCCTCAAGTTCTATATTTGGTAGGTATTGCTTTGCGAAAACAATAACTCTATTACCAGCATTGGAGATGGAAGGTAGCTCTTCATCATGCACAACAGAATTTTGAAAGAACCAAATAAACAAAAAATGTTAGCAACATTGGCTGAGCATCTTAACAAAACTTGAATCCAGCAATGAAGGCAGCTTAAGAACAATAAATGATTCAATGAAAAGCAATTTTTTGAAATCAGAATATTAGAAAATTATGAATCCCGAATATGATTGCTTAAATTCGGAATTTATATATTTGGAAACCAAAAAATTTAAGCAAACATATTTCAAATTCAAAAGTTTCAATTAAAGTTATTCGGTTCCAAAAATTGCTCTTCAATGAATAAATCAAAAGCCACCCCAAAAGTAGCAATGATTATTTATGAAATCACACAAATAGAAAAACCAGCTTTTAACCAAATATGTAGGCTTCATACCAGTTCGATAATATTCATCGAACAGACAAACCTTTACACAGACTGACACTGACGAACAACAAAAAAAAGACTCCTGGACAACAAACTCGACTCATTGACAAGAACAGATAGGGATTTCCAGATAATCTGACTGGACTTAAACTATGGCTCATACTCCTCCATATTATGAGCAACTGCACACAAAACAACAATCACAGACATCACTCTTCTTCAGATTCAGACTCGGCGCTCTGAAGCCACTCGACAAAGGGTTTCACGTTCTTGAATAAAATAGAGGCCTTGCCACCTGAGATGCCTTCTTCATACCACTTCACTATAGTTTCTTCTTCCAAAACATCACCATCATACAGCACCTTCAGAACAAGTGCAACTTCCTTCACAGCATCTGGACAGCACTTGCCACAAAATGTTTCCACAGCTCGGCAAAGAAGCAACTGGCTCTCTTCATCATGCACGGCAGCAGCAATGTACGTCTTCTTCTTCAGAACCTCCTTGGAAAAGCCTTTACCCACTCCCTGAAAGAGTGCTTCAAACAGTGCAGTAATAACCTCCTGACTAGAACCACTACGAGAACTCAAAAAGGTCTGAAGCTGACTTGCTGTGATACCCTTGCTAAGATTATCTTTAATTTCCATAAGCAATGTGTCATAGCTGTTGGCTGGGACAACATTTTTAGCTTCAAGTTTTCCATTGCCATTGGCATGTCCCTTATTTGCCTTCTCAGATTTCTTTTCATGGACAGGCTCATTGGTTGAGAGCATAACCATCTCAGCAGTCACAGCACTAAGCTGTTCCTTGATACGCTGTTGAGCGGCTGCTGCCGAGGTATCAGTCTGCCACTCGACATCATCGTCGTCTTCATCATCATTAGCATCACCATTTTGACTGCCCACAGGAGAAGTTGAACGGCGATCCTCATCTGAGCTAGCTTTCTTCTTAGTTGAAGCAGTCTTTGATGATGCACCATCCTTTGCGGAGGTGGTTCCTTTCTTCTTTGTTTCCTTCTTCCCCTTCTTCACCTCTTCATCAGCAGCTTCGCCCTCTTTCAGCCTCTCTTTTTCTGCCCTCCTCATTCCCTTTGCTTCCTTCTTTCCCCTCTTCTGCTCAGGTGGATTCTTAAGGATGAAAGTTGTCAGCTTGTCCCTCATGTCAACATCAGACACATATCCACAGGCTGCACATTTAAGGGTTAACATTTGGGTCTTGGTAATGATAATCTCAGTCTCAGGATTGCCACAACCATAGCATTGTACATACTTCTTAATGAAATTCTCAAGCAAGCCAGCAAGCTTTGCAGTATCGTGGGCCCCATTAACCAAGGAAACACCAGTCTTCTCATCAAATTTAGATTGAGCACCCAACTCACATCCAAAATATTTGGTTGTGTAAGAAGCAGGCCTAGCAAGAGCTTTTGCAATATCAACCATGTTCACAATATTTGTCTTGATGCCATTTCCACGGCCCTCAATTTTGGTTATCATCCTTGGCATCTTGTACCTATAAAAGGCATCATCGCTGTTTGCAGCACCAATATTTTGCAACGCCATCTTCAGACAACTGATTCAAGGCAGATGTTAGACCACTCAAACGAAGCAAGAAACAGAAGAAGCAGCACTGCCCTTCCCGTTAGGAACACCAGAGAAGTCCTCCACAATTAAAAGAGGTTGCATAAAGTAGCAACCTAGAGTTTGTGTAGGATGTTGATGTGGCCCACAATGCATACAGCTAAAACTCCCCCGAAAGAGCCTATCCCTTTTTCTCGTAGTCGGAGAATATTCTCCAAGCAATCCAATTGATCCCAAATAGAGAGAGGCTTGCTCAGACATAAAAGAAGCTTCAACTTTGACGGCCTCCACTTTCGCAACGTGGAAGAATAGAGTCAAGTTATTTCACTCCCTATAACATGATCGGTGCAAGTAAAATTAGACTAGAGGGAAAATTTGAACAGATTCAATGGAAGATAAGTACATTCACCACAAGTGGAGCTCAGCATAAATAAAAGAAATAATCAAATTCAAACTATAATATAAACAATCAATAATACAATGTCTAGTTGACACTACTTGATGAAGAACAAAGTTGCATGAATAAAAATGGACAATCAGAACAGAATGCAAATACACTACATCAATTTTTTTCAATTGCAACTCAGTGACAGTAAAACCTAAAAAATTGCAATCAAATGAACAACATAACCATCCAAAACTAAATATATTCAACATATATGTACTGGTTAATAAATATCTTGATCAATCAAGAAGATCGGGGTCTTTCTAACAAAGTACAAATCTAACAAAAACAAAAGATCACTACAAGGTCAATTTCCATTAATACAAACAGAACATACCCACCTACACCAAAATGTATAACAAGGAAGACAATGCAATTTGGAATTTGTTGCAATCATATTTGTAAAGTGCTAAAGTTTTCTTATGTCCATCAAATAATACTAACAACAAATATATCTCAGACAGTCTCAAAAATCTTACCTTAATAATTGACAATAAATCGCAACAACTGTTTGCATATAGAAATCAATCCTTGAAAGTCAGCATATGGAAGTGTCTTAAGCTAATTTTATTTGAATTGTAGACCCAAATATTGTACAACTGTACATATCGTCCATACAATTTAATACTTTGCAGAAGAAATTTAAAAGTGTGCCTAGCTCAAAATACCTACCTAGAAAAGGCCCCTCAATAAAAAAAATTCATATGAAAAATACAAATAGTAAATGCAAAATTTTAATATTATGAAAATGACCTTCACATTCAAGTACTCCCTTTGCCAAGAGTCACAATGATTATAAAGAACTATTGCAGAAAAATGTTGGCCTCTCATCATCACAAACATCCTCACCTATCAAAACATACCATGACAGTAAACTAAGACAACATAATCAAATTTTATCACAGAAAAAGGAAAATCCTAATTTTCATCTATAGCACATATTGAACACCATAGATAGAAGTGATGAATCGTATTAAAAGTTCGCTAATATAGCGATATAGAGGCCATAGAGATCTATACCACTGGAAAATAAAAAAGAAACGTGGAAGTTTGCAGATCTCATCCCTCGCATATATTGTAAACAAGCATATCGAGACAAACATTTAGAGTAAAAAGGAATCTATCACATGAATCGAGATACCCATCGATCCCTCAATTTATACCGTTACGACCCAAATCATCACGATCAATAAACATCCAGATCCAAGTTGCATGCGGCTAAAAATAAAAATAAAATAACAAATAAAAAGATGATCGCAACAATTGGCAAATAGTAGGTCAAACTCTACAAATCACTCATCCGATGATCTAATCTCACATAAGAAATAAGAAGAAGAAAAAACAAAACGGATCCATAAGAACACAGACCACATCTAGAACAAGACAAACATAGATTTACTCTCAGATCGTAGAAGATCAAAAACTAAAACAAGAAAGAGGAATAACAGAGAATCAAACAAGCTAGTACTCATACCTCCGATGAGAGCGAAAGTAAAATCAAGGGGGAGAATCGCCCGACGGTAGGTGGGTGGAGGAATAGAACGGAAGAGAAAGTGCGATGGGGTGAATATTTATAGGGAGGAGAAGCTCATTGAAGGATTAGGGCAACGTGTCATTTCTAAGGTATGCCCTTGACAATTGTTCTTATTACGATTTAACCACGGCAGCGTTATTTTTGTGTGGTAATCCGAACTCGTACTGGATTAAATAAATTCAATCATATTAAATTCAATTCAATTCTAATCTTGTAAATGTTTGACAAAAATATTATGAGTAATTTCTCGAAATCCACAAGCATCTGGAAATTCTCATATCTATTTTTTTAAAAAAATCCTAAAATATACTCAATTTTAGTTTGGTACTGGATTCTTTGAAAAAAATTATAAATTTTAAATTTTCTCAAAAGTATGAAATTGAAACAAGCAAGATCAAATTATTATCTTTAATAATTATAACGATGATTATGATATATATATATATATAATATTTTTAAATAAATTTATTTCGTATATTTAATAATATTTAGAAGTTTTTGATAATATAATAATTTTAATAAAAAAAAAATGTGAAAACTATAGAGTTTAATAAAAGCTTGAAACCGAATATCATATTAAATTCGAGGATATTTTAGAAATTTTAAAAAAGTTATTGATATGATAATTTTTGAATTTTTATTATAAATTAGAGAATTTCCTTAATCGATATTATGATTTAGGGCAATTGCTCAAATATTATTGCATTCAAATATTAAATAAGGGTACGCACAAAAATTTTCTTGAACCTAAATTTAATTAGAAATTTAATATTGAGTATTTATTAGGTTCCCAATATTTTATCTTTGATCAAATGGTATTCGAGCTTGACTTTAATCAGTAGGTGCAAGAAAATTTGACTCAATCATCAATAATTGAGTTTTTTTATGTATAGTCATGAAATTACTAAAATATTCTTATCAGCAATGTGCTGATTAGTATATTTATTTTATTTATCATTTTCTCTTTTATTATTGATTTTGCTTTTTTTACTTCATAAGGATCGATTTCAATGATGGAATATATGACATAAATTATAAAATTAAATAAAAGACTTGAATGCCGAGGAAAAATATTTGTATTACTTGCTTAAAAGATAGGATATCATTTAAGTTGTTGTACATGAATTAAATGTATTTATATACATGAAGGTTGCTTGTGCATTCAATAAACTAGATGCAATAACGTCATCTAGATTTTCAACAATATAATTTACTGAATTTTAATGATAAAATTATGGATAAAAAAATATGTATTAAAAATGTTGAGTTTATATATGCTAAACTTAATTTCAAAGAGGGCACATAAAAAGATCAATTATACATAAAATTTTAGAATTTTATATAAATTTAGATTAGACCTAATTATTACTATATTCTCATATTCTGCTCAAAAATATATATTTTAGTCGATTTTGATCCAATATATTTGAAATTTATCAATTTTGATCTATTTGATGGTATGGTGACTTTTGTACATGTCATCCACATAAAAGTAAAAAAAACAAAAGTTCTACCAAAATCTTGTTAATTCCAAACCTCAATAGTCATGCCAAACAAACAAAATTCAGATAAGATTTTTATTTTATGTGAATGGCGTGTAATATGGCAGGATGTACAAAATTGACCACATATGTATACTAGTATTTGATGATAAGTCAAAATTGATATATTGACTGGAATTACGTCAAATCAACTAAAATAATTATTTTAAGCTAAATTGGATAAGTTTTATAATAATTCAGGCTAAACTTATATATAAAAAACCTAAAACTTCTTCTTTAACTGTCTTTTTTACAATACAAGATACCGGCAATACTAGAGGAAAGGGACACGAAATCACAAATACGTCGGAATCGCGATCCACCAAAGTAAGAACAATGCTAATCCTCCAGGTCAAGTTACCAATTATTCATCGCTTGAAAGCTTGCAACTTCATGTTGCTACTGAGACTCTGTTTGTTCCTTGTATCTACCTAAAGCCTAAAGCTTAATTTGTTCTCTTGAAGAAAAGACAAAACTCTCTGAACACTTTACACTTCTAGATTATATTCAGCTTAGATGTAAAGCAAAGGCTACAAACGTCACAGTTCACAAAGTACCCTTTAGTGCAATTGCAAGGACACTTAAACAGATGTAAAGCAAATTAAAGTTTTTGACTTCTTCAAAAACCGAGAACCCTAACATTTGGCCTAATCATAATGATAAATTCACACGTTTAAGAAAAGGAGAATGTATTCATTTGCTTCTCATAGTTTACGAGGACCAATACGGCAACACGTCCACCCAAAGGGTACCACAATTCTCATTTTCATAAAACACACATGAACATAGGAAGAGCCTCGTCCTAAATTGTATAGACTTAGGAGAATGTAAGAAATGAATATAAACCCGCCTTGTTCTAACACACAACACGAAGCCAACTGATTTTAAGCTAAAAGATCATCTAAACTACATTCTGATAAACCATTGTGGTAGAATGAGTACAAGATCATCAATCAACTGTAGGACAATTGAAATATTACTTAAGGGGGCTCTGTAGAGTCAATTTCTTAGGCGGAAAGTTTTCAGGAATTGAACTCGAAGGTAACACGTAATATCACTCGCAAGAAAACGCAACCTGAATAGAAACAAGTTTTCAAGATGGGACTAAATCAAATACAACTGAGATACAGATTGAAAATGCATGTTTCTTGATGAGATAAATAAACAAATCTCCACGTTTACTTATTGGGCTAAAAAGAATCCCAGAGCATCACGCTCCTTTCCGTAAGAAAATTCACAAATCGGGCCAGCACTGACAAAACATAAAGAGAAACTGCTGACTTCAAAAATGTATCTCTTTCATGGATGCAGTTCACATCAGCTGCATCCATCATATTATTAAAGATGGAGATGACTTTGCAATCAAGCTGCCGACTCTTTAGCAATCTTCTCAGCCTTAGCAATGACTTCCTCGATGCCTCCAACCATGTAAAATGACTGTTCAGATAGGTCATCATACTTCCCGTCCAAAACACCCTGAAAATAATCATACAATCCATTAATGACAGAACAAGAGCATGGCAACTGTTCTACACAAGATAAAGGAATTAGAATTACAGAATAATCGGTCAACCTAGACTTGAAAATCCCAACCATAAGCAAAAAGAGATAAGGATTACATTTAATATCGAAATAAACATAATATACAAGAGGTGCAGTAGTAATAAATCATCAATCCTAAGAAACCGGGTAGCCCATATCCACAATCTAAACTAGAATAATCCTAATGTAAAACATAACCACCACTGTCATAAAAGAAATAGAAGAGGCAAATCAATTTTAGTTCACATGTTCAGCCATAATGGGAGGTACTTAATCATATTCTTCTATGTTAATGACAAAAAAATCAACAAAGAGAGCCATCAGATTCTTTTCACATACCAAAACCTTATGTCAAATCATGTCCACACAGCACACAACCAATATGAAAATTTGCAAAGTGCAAGGTCAATATTCAACAAATTAGTAATAATGTCAAAAGATCATGACCATAGCAAAATTGATCCATAATCGCTGCCTTCTCAACAACCAACAATAACCCACAGCTAGCTTCACTCAATCATCTTTTTTCCAACAAATTTTCTCAATTAATCACCCTACAAGAAATCCAACAACAACGACAACTAAGCCTCAATCTCATACTAGATGTGTGGACTTCAAAACCTAAACTCTAAAGAACAAACATTATGAAATATAATATTCAGGTTTCATGCCCAAAGAAATAATTTTAATAGAATAAGATGATATTGAAAATAGATGAATTATAGGACAAAGCTATTCCTGACCTGGAAGCTGTTCACACTCTCTTTCAATTCCACATATTTTCCAGGTGCACCAGTGAAAACTTCTGCAACATGGAAAGGCTGGCTCAGAAACCTCTGAATCTTGCGAGCACGAGCAACAGTCAACTTATCATCTTCACTGAGCTCATCCATTCCAAGAATTGCAATAATATCTTGAAGATTCTTATAGTTTTGCAGAACCTTCTGCACACCACGAGCAGTATTGTAGTGTTCCTCCCCTAGAACATGTGGGGAAAGCATTCTTGATGTGGAATCAAGGGGATCCACAGCAGGGTAGATGCCAAGTTCAGAAATCTATTTAGGAAAAAAATAGAAAATTCTTTTAATTCCAACCCCCAATGAAAAGAAGTATGGGAAATGGCAAAGTCTTCGAACCTGTCGTGACAACACAGTTGTGGCATCAAGATGGGCAAAGGTTGTTGCTGGAGCAGGATCTGTCAAGTCATCAGCTGGCACGTATATAGCCTGCACAGAAGTGATGGAACCCTTCTTTGTTGTTGTAATGCGCTCTTGCAGACCTCCAAGATCAGTAGCCAGAGTTGGTTGATAACCCACAGCAGAAGGAATACGACCAAGTAAGGCAGACACTTCAGAGTTTGCCTAAAGTTCAGAATATATGAGAAACTATTCTGCTAATAGTGTCTATGTAAAACAATAGAACAACATAGCAATGAGCACCTATTCCTTCAACATTACCTGAGTGAAACGGAAAATATTGTCAATGAAAAGAAGCACATCTTGTCCTTCAGCATCTCTAAAGTGCTCAGCAACTGTCAACCCAGTCAAACCAACACGTGCACGAGCACCAGGGGGCTCATTCATTTGTCCATAAACAAGAGCACATTTGCTCTCATCCTGAAGGCAAAATAGATCAGAAGATTACAACATTATTGAAGTCCGGCAAAAAGATTGCAGGATAATCATTACATATAATATAAAAGATGTCTGGATCATGCACCTGTTTGTCTCCTAGCTTGATGACACCACTCTCAATCATTTCCCTGTACAAGTCATTACCCTCACGAGTACGCTCCCCCACACCAGCAAAGACAGAAAAACCACCTAAACACAATAAATTAACAAGTAAAACAAACAAGCATAGCTAAGACCACAAATAAGTCAATATTAGTGACTTAGTCCAACCATGAGCTTTTGCTACATTATTGATCAGTTCCATGATAAGTACAGTCTTCCCAACACCGGCACCACCAAACAGCCCAATCTTTCCACCCCTTTGATAAGGAGCCAGGAGATCCACAACCTGATTAATTCAGAAAAAAACATGCAATTCATTTTTTTCTGACTTCTGCACAGAACAAAAGAAAACACGCAGTTACACAATCAGATTGACTAGGGTAAAGAAGAAACCTTAATTCCAGTAACAAGAATCTGCTGTTCTGTAGCCTGTTCAACAAATGCAGGCGCTTCTCGATGGATGGGAAGGAAGTGGTTGGTCTCTGATTAAAAGGTAGAGGATTAAGTTTGCAACAAACAAAATATAATACAAGCGCATCATAAATTCAGTATGGTAATTAGGGTGGAAACAGGCCAGGCCAGGCTTTCGCCTTAACAGGCCAGGCCTATATGTTAGAAAATTGGCCTGGGCCTGGCCCGTTATAGGCTTAATATTTGGCCTGAGCCTGGCATGTTCATTGGTCTGTCCTGTGGCTTGTTTATGAAACATGCTTCCAATATAAATTTTTTTATAAAACCTACTAATATAAAATTTTGGCCCGTGGCCTGTAGCCTGTGTTTTATTAAATTAAAACAATATTAGTTATTACATTAAAATAATTTATTGTAAATACCTAATAAAATAATAATTATATATATATACACCACCTTAACAGGCCCAAGCCGGCCTATCAAGCTCAATAGGTTTTAAATTGAGCTTGGGCCTGGCCTGTTAAGGAAAATAGGCCTATTTCAAAGTCTTGGCCTGGTTTTTTTTAAAACAAGCCAGGCCAGGCCACGGCCCCCTGACAGGCCGCCTGGTCTATTTCCACCCCTAATGGTAAAGTACAATAGTTCGAGAAAGCTTACTTATTTCTCCCCTCTCATCAATTGGTTCACCAATTACATTTATGATGCGCCCAAGTGTAGCCCTTCCAACAGGAACCTAACCAAACACAAACAAACTAAATGAGACAGAAATGGAAATAATGTTTCACCCTGACCTACATTTACAATTGAACTTATAAACAGTCAATGCAAATAATGTATCTATGATAAGAGAGACAGCCAACATAGAGATTGCATTAGGATAAAATGTTTGACACCTTTGTAGGAAAGGAGGATCTCACTAATCTAAATTCTGTAATAGCATCTCCAGTTTGTCTAATTCATCTTCTATAGTTTTTCCTATGGAAGGATACCACCTCGACAAGTAGAATAGAGCAGGCCAAGACACATTTGAAAAATCCATGGCTTAGTATTACTGATTGAAACAATTCATACCAAAAGAGAGACTCATAGTACAAAAGACATACGGTGATAGGAGATCCGGTGTTGAGAACCCTCTGGCCGCGGACAAGCCCCTCGGTACCGTCCATGGCAATGGTTCTCACCATGTTCTCCCCCAAGTGCTGCGCGACCTCGAGGACAAGCCGGATCTGGTTGTCGAGCACCTCCAGCGCAGTCAGGATCGGCGGAAGCCCATCATCGAACCTTACGTCAACGACGGCTCCAATCACCTGGCAGACTTGCCCGATCGCACCAGCTCCAGTAAACTCGTCCGTGATCTTACCGCTGGGGGCGGCAGGGGCCTTGGAGGGTGGCGAAGGGGGAGGCTGCGGGGCCGCGGCGGAGGTGGCATACTCCACGGCGCGTGAGAGGAGGTAGCCGGTGGGGGAGGAGCGGCGCGGGGAGGCCCTGGGAGCGGAGAAGGCAGCGGGAGAGGGACGGGGAACTGGGGATCGGCGGACGGAGGAGCGTAAGAGGGAGGAGAGAAGACGGCGTGACGCCATGGAGGTTGCAGAGAGAGAGAGAGAGAGAGATGCAAGGTGGCGGCTCTCGTCCCTATTTAGGGCTAAAAAGGGGAGATCGGAGGAGAGTGGACTTTAGAAGGGCGATCAAAGCGGAATTGGGGGAGCATTTGGAGTCCGTCATAATTGGGCTTTCTAAAATTCGAACACCTTTTTATTTGGGCTTTCGAATAAGCTCGCTTTAATTAGAAGGCCGACTGGTCCACCAACTTGCCTGAGATATCTAATCCATTTCGTACTGTAAAAGTAGGGCTGCAGTTGTCAAATCGTCCACCCATTTGTGCATGCCTTGCATCTTCACCGCTCGTTGACTTGACAGGGTCGCCTCTCCTCTCTTGCATGATGCAATTTATAAATCTGAAACAACTATTCCACGTATCCAAATTTTGAGAAAAGAAAATTCTCAAATTCGAATTTTGTCGACCAAAATTCATAAATTCAGACCATAAATAAATAAAATAAAAAGTCTGATCAACCAAGTATCAGATTTCTATTTTACCCGGCCAAAGTCTGGGTCCAAAAAAAAAAAAAAAATTATAAAATATTTTTTATGATAATTAATAACAATAACATGTTAGAGTAATTTTTTTAAAATTCTCTAATAAATTAAATATAAATTAAAAATTATGAAATATATTGATGAAAAATATTTTTTTATAATACCTCTTTTATATTATAAAAAAATATTTTATTAATTAAAATTATTTTTTTAATTATAAAATTATCATGGACTTTAAGCAAAAGTCTGAATTAGAAATTTTTGCTCAAATCTATAAAATTAAATTAAAATTTAAAAAAAAATTAAAAAAAAATCAAAATACTTTTTATACTCAATCACATATTTTATATATAATAAATTAATTAAATACATATAATTATAAAATTATTATAAGCAAATATCACTAATTCATTATATACTTTTGTCCAAAATCCAAATCATATAAAATTAATTTTAAATTAAAAATATTAAAATATTTTTCATCCAAAATATTTGTATAAACTCTGGCACATCTTTTATACCACATATATATTTTTTATGAATTAAATTTTATTTTTTATAATTGTAAAACTATTATAAATAAAAGCTTCTAATTCATTCAAGAGTTTTGTGCAAAATTTTTAATAGTTTTATAATTTAAAATAAAAATATTTTAATTCATAAAATAAAATTTTAATGATATAAAAAAGTACTATGATACATAAATAAATATTTTACATTAAAATATTTCATAATTTTTTATTTAAATTTAATTTAATAGACTTTGTGCACAAATATCTAATACATTAGAGAGCTTGAAAATATATTTTTTAAACTCTAACATCTCATTTTTATCATACAAATATTTTATAAATTTATATATATATATATATATATATATATATATATATATATAATTTTTAGTCAAAGTCTCTAATAACTCTAACTTGTTAGAGACTTTGGTCGGGGTAAGATGAGAATTCGAAATTTGTACATTTCGAATTTGAGAATTTTGACCTTCACCGTCCGAATTTGAAAAAAAAAAAAAATCCCAATCTAAAGAGATATATATATATATAGTTCAAATCTGTCACTTTGTATGTATTCATAAATAATTTTTATTAATGACAGACTAATAAATTTATACAATTTTTTGTTTTTTTATACCTACTTTAAAAACATCATATTTAAAGTTATACAACTAATAAATGATTGATATAATAGAACGCAATTAGCAAATCATAATTACCACCTACTAAAAGTAACTAATGCTCCATTTATACAATTTTTTGTTTTTTTTGTTTTTTTTTCTGCCTACTCTAAAAACATCATATTTGAAGTTACACAACTAATGAAAGATTGATATAATAAAATGCAATTAGCAAATCTCAATTACCACCTACTAAAAGTAACTAATGCTCCATTTATAATTTTTTTTTCTTTTTTTTCTACCAACTCTAAAAACATCATATTTAAAGTTATACAACTGATAAATAATTGATATAGAAGGTTTAAGCCCGCAATTACAAATATTGCAACTCTAGTTGCAGTATTTAGATAATAAATTTGTTTGGTTGACTGCAAAAATAGTTTGCAGTATTTACTAATTATAACTTATATTCCTAATATTATTTGTGGGCCACAAATAAAATTGCAGTCCAAAAAACCTGCAATACAAGATTGCGGACCGCAAATGCAATAATTTAAATATTAAAAATAATTAATTTTAACGACTTAGAGTCGTCGGGTGGAGACAGGATAAATATCAAAATTATAAGTTTTCGCACGCTAAACGCGATGGTAGTATTAGATTTTAGATCTGATGTTGTTTGATAGATTGTTATATATTTTTAGTATTATATAAAAATTAAAAATTATTAATTTATCAGACTAGGTCTAACAAATCGTGTCGGGCCTAAGTTTTCAGACCAACCCAAAAAAATTCGTGCCCGGTCTGGCCCGGCTCGAAAATATTCATGCACGTCCCGGCTCGGCTCGGCTCGACCCGAAAAAACTTGTGCCCGGTCCGGCTCAAAAATTTGTGTCCGATCTGGCTCAGCCCGACCTGAAAAATTTTGTGCCCCACCCGGCCCGAAAATATTCGTGCCCGACCCGGTCATGCCCGAAAAAATTCGTGCACGATCATTTACTTTTGCATGCAAATAAATTTTACAATATCTGCACTTGGAGGCAATCGAACGCCCCATGATAAAATGCAATGAGCAAATCTCAATTATCACCTACTAAAAGTAACTAATGCTCCATAAGAATACATTTGCACATACATTTGTTTTTTAAAAGAAAGCTCTTCTCTCCTGAACCACTCAACTCTCGATGTATTCTTCTAATACATTGTCATCCATAGCTATACATTGTCTCATGGATATACATTGTCTAATTATGACCACAAATCTTTTGTGTAATATTGTGAAAACAAATTATGATGAAAAATTAAATTTAGCTACCCAATCTTTAGTTATACTGTGTCATGCATGTACCATTGTACCTACGCAATTAAATGTAGCTATTAAATTTTATACTACTCATTGCTACTGATTCCCATACGTTCGAGACTTTAATTATTTGGATTTTATGATTCTTGTGGTATTTAATCAATTTATGATTAGGGATATTTTACCAAAATTGTTCATATTCTTATGATAAATTTAATAATTAAAATTAAAATAATAAATTTAATTAAATCAAATTTAAATATTAAATTATTAATATGATCTCTTATCTAGAGCCAAAACGAATATAGAATTAAAAATATATGATCTTTTTCTATCATCTTATTTAGGATCTAAAATCATGATATTTTACGATCAAATCTAATTTAACTCCTAACTCGCTCAAATTTTGTCGCGCATAACAAATGAATTAATTTATTACCCGACATCCAAATTGACTTGGGTTTGGTCGAATTTTCATATTATCACTTGTGCTTAAGTGAGTTCACTATTTTATACATTGTTAAAAGTTCAGATAAACAAATATTTTAATCACGTTACAATTAATATGATGATAGCAAAATATCTTTCTCCCAACATTATGTTACTTAATTTATATATTTAAACTGTGCACTCAATTGATCTGGATTTTGATCTCGAGCATAATCGCTTAAATGCTTATTTTCTAATTTAACTAGCATTAACGTTAATTTGTAATATTGACCTGTTCATCCTCCCGTTTGTAATGTTAACTCTGCTTCATTCTAGAAATAAATTTCACTATCTTTCAACTAAAAAAATAATATATCATATCTTATTAATTTTAAAATTGTATTGCTTTATTTGACTTGTTTTATTGTTTTTCACTTAGCATTGTATTTGTAAAGTATCACCCAGTACATAAACAAATAAGATAAGGTATAAAAATTATTAATACATGTAATATTGAAAAGTAAAACATTTACAATAACTTCCTAAAACTTGAATGGCCACTGTCTACTAGTGGGCTACCGAATGCTGCGCATCCATCGACTTCTCAGTTCTTATAATGATATAAGATAAATAGATTAGGAAGAACCTCAAAACTGGAGGCCTCCATGAGGTTTAACTCACAAGTTGCTCATTTATACGGAACCAAATGGAAACGATTTCCATTAGCTTTTCATCGGTCAAGCAAAGTTTTCAAAATTCAACCATCGAAAAGCCTTCATTGCATTAAACCTAAAGAGAAAAAAACTCAGCAAAAGTTAAACAAGCATGTGCATGCAAAATTAAAAAACCACTTTAGACTTGTGAATTCCCAACTTGGAAAGAGGTAGTACTTCGCGTATAAATAACCCCTCAAGCCCCCGTCTTCTGTCGTTTCTTTTCTGGCTTCTCTCTTGGCTTTTCTGGGTTCCCCTTGCTTGATCGGCTGCGCAACTTCTGCAAAGAAATGAGAAAAAACAACGCTTAACAAAATCACATCCACTCATCATGTGCAGAATGACTAAATGGATTATTTACACTGTTTGGTTGGCAAGTTTTGGGGAGGTGAATTTGATAGTTGGATGAGAGAATGACTAAATGGATTATTTACACTCATCATGTGCAGAATGACTAATGGATTATTTACACTATTTGGTTGGCAAGTTTTGGGGAGGTGAATTTGATAGGGTGGTAACTGGGGGGAGGCAAGATAGAAAGTATTGCTTACCTCTAGAAGTGGAAAAATTTGAAGGGAAGAGAAGGTTTTATTAAAAAAATTACAATCTTTTTTTTTTCAATTTTAGCTCTTGTTATTATTGAAATAAACATTAAAGTATTCCCTCTCCGCTCCCTCTCCAACATAAAAAGATGGGAAAAAAAATATTTCTCCCCTCCCCTCCCCTAACCCCAAGCTACCTCCCATAAGCTCTTTAAACCAAACATAGTGTTAGTCAAACCATCTAGGTCATTGAGTCGGAGAATTTTATTTCATGCCAATAAATGGCTGAAGAGGGAATAAGAGCAGAGATTAACCTTTTTCCTTCTTCGGCTTTGTCGCTGACGTCCAGAATCTTTCTTTTTCAAAGCATTCATTTCCTAAAGATGTTAAAGCAAAAACACATTTTATCAAATCAAGAAATAGTCCTTGAAAAAAACATATTTTGCATTTGGATCAACAAAAAAAATAGGTTTATTAATATTCATGTACCTCTGCCAGTGCTAAGGTCCGTGCATGCCTTTCTGAATGTGTTTCTTGGTCTTCTTCAATCTCACCATCACTGTTGAGCATCAATTTGAGCCTCCCTTCTCCTAATAGTTTCTTTGACCGAGTATGCCTCTGTATGCAAGGAGTTTAAAATGGAAATTTTATGAAGAAAACATCAATCATATTATTCAACAGGAGTGATAAGCAGATGGGAGCAACAATTTACCTGTGCTATCAAAGACAACAAAAAGCTACAACAGATGCTTCCATTTAATACTAGGAGGTAGAAAAGTTATCTTAAACCAAAGTATTGCATTGTCCACATGCAGTTTGAGAAGGACTCAAAAGTAACAGAAGTTCAGCTGAGAACTTGTGCAACAGAGTTACTCATTCAAGCATACAAATTGCTTACCTTAGATTTGAGGTGTGTCTTAACTGTATCTTCACTTAAGCAGACAATTCTCGGGCACAATCTACACTTGAAAACCGATTTATGTTTCAAGATATAATTTACAAAATCAGATTGGATGGTGTCATTCATGTCAACTGAACCATCCCCACTTTTGGCCTTCCCAATTTCTTTAGTTTTAGCACTAGCATTTGGATGACCATCTTTAGGGTTATCACCAACACTTTCAGCAACATCATCCTCGTTAGCAAGCAAACCTAATCACAAAGTGACCCATCTTCAGAACTAGGATAAAAGAGTCAAACAACTAACATGTAGTACATGCACCAAAATCAAATAAAATCAACAATGTTACATTTAAGGTTTGAATATTTTTTAAAAATCAAAGACTATGCCACATTCAACTTAATCTGTATCGCAGGACCTAGATAAATCAAATATTACCCAGCGGGGATTTTGTAATATTTAAAACACATTTGGAAAAGTGCAGCATTATTTTAAGTTCCATATTCCATGATTTTGATGAGATAATAATAAAGCACAAATGCAAAGGTAAGTATAACAGATAGAAGGTTGGTGAGTCATGTAGTGAACCTTATCATTTAATTTTTTTAGTCAGAGAACACGTAATGACTTGAATGAATACTCTGATGACCTTATCATCGAATGAAAAATCAAGTCTTTAAGAATGTGAAGTCACTCCTTTGTTTCCTTTCTATGGAGCTTATCCCATAATGCCACAGGAGGTTGTAAGGAGAACAAGCAGTTGCCTAATGATAATGTCATGTTCATTCCAAACAAGTGGATATTCACCTTCAGGGGTATTGCTGTGGACATGATCTGAGGCTTGTGCTTCTATCAGAAATATGTGACATTGAAACAAGGGTGAAGATATAACAATTGCATATGAAAGCTTCCTCATAGCCCACTGGATTATTAGTAAAAGACGAAGAGAGGCTCAAGCCCTTGGGAATTGGGCAGTCAAATTGGCAATTTCCTATGTCCAATCTATTATCTTTGATGGTAGATAGAGCTCGTGAAGTGTATGAAAAGGCTATCATAGTTCATTCACCATTAGCATTGTTGTTGTGGTTTTACACAAAAGATCAAAGAATTGTTAGATCACACACTTGATGTGTGCTTAATTCACCTTCGGCAGACATTTATAGAGGGTTTCCATATATCACCTCAAGCAATGCATCCCTAACTGGTGGAAGTTAGGAGTGAGGTAGACAAGGTGTCTACTCATCAGGTAGTGGTCGGGGGAGCCAAATATTTGTGCAGGGGTTATTTGAAGTCTTAGAATTTAGTGCCAGTGACAATAGAGATCCCAAGTTAACTAGCAAACATAAGAAAAATATCTTGTTAGAATTATTTTTCCACTTGTTTGAGAAAAGTGAGAAAACAACCTCGGGAGATTGATACTTTATATTTAACTTTATTAAACACTTTTTGCTTCCCAAATTCCTTTTATGGCATTGGCTAACTCAACCAAAATCATTGCATGACCATGTAGTGAATTAGGTTAAAGCAATAAAGTTAGGCAGTAATCCAAACACCAAGCCAGATAGACCCTATCACTGAGTACAAGTCAGACAACTCATCTCTAGGACCTCACTCTTAAATTGGATTGACATGCTAAAACTAAAAGGCTATCCAAAAGTCATAGACTCATAGAGCCCTAATTGCCAATACCAAAAAGTGTCAGTAAGAAACACCATCTAAGTTAATGAGCCTTAATGAAGCCCCCAAAGTCCTAAGCTAAAGGATCCTATTAGCTAGCCATAAAGATCAATGGAGACTGCAAACATCATACAAATCTACAATATTTCCAATGAAAATCCAACTTCCAGCACTTGCTCACAGCCCATTTGCTAAATGGAACATGAACTTTCTTCATTTTACTAGGTATTGAATGGCGGAGACTCCTCACTGACTGAAATCAAATATCAAGATGGAAGTGGTTCGCGGCAACCAAAACTAATGTATGCAAAAAGTAATAAATGATAACAAAAATAGTCGACAAAACTTAAGTAAAGCCTCACCTTATTTATATATGCCTTTTAGAAGGTAAAGATTAAAAATGATGTGTGCTGGTATTTCTACACCTAAAACTAACCCTTTTATTTTTCTTTAAATAGGCAAACTAACCTCAAACCAACAACAATGATTTGCTCATTATTGTAGCTGTTACTGTTTTCAATTTCTATACATGCTCTCACTATTAAAAACAAAATACTTGATCCTTTCTCTTCTCTCCTTTCTACTAGCCAAATATGCACACAAAATATATAGTAAGAGAAAGTCAATAGGTATGGGCCATATGGCATAAGCATGTTACAAAAGAACTAGAGCTGGCAATATATGGCCTGGTACGATAGCCCAAAAAGATATCGGGTTCAGGCCGGTCTTTACCATGCTTGGGCAGCTATCGGGCCAGCTCGATAAGGCCCGAAAAATTATCGGGCCGGGTCGGGCTAGGTGGTGTAGGCCCGGCCCGGCCCGGCCCGATAGTCCGATAGGAATTTTGTATTATCAAAAATATCGGGCTATCGGGCCCAGATCGGCCCAATAGCCCGGTTATAATGGCACGATTCGGGCCCGATAAATAGTTTGGGCCTGATAACCCGATTTTTTCAGTTATCGGGCTAAACGGGTCGTGTCGTGTCGTGCCGGCTGGTTATTTTTTCATGTCGGGCCGGAGATTCCAGGCCAGAATTTTTATTGGTCCGGGCCGGGCCATGCACATATTTTTTCGGGCCAGGCCGGGCCGATAACACCGGCCAGGCACGAATTGCCACCCCTAAGAAGAACACTACCTGAAATATACCCTTGGTGTTAGAAGAGTATCATACAATTATGTAATACAAAACAATACCTGAAAGATCTCCTTCTACCTCATTCACGGAGCTATCCTCACTTTCATACCCCGAACCTGCACAAAATACTCACCTCAGGGAAAATACTATATAAATGCAAGCAATATCTGTAAAGTTCAAAAACAGCAAAATCCAATAGTTGAAGATAACAGCATAAGGTGGAGGCCTCACAAAATCCAAATAAACCTCAAAAAAATTGTGACAAAAGGGACAATAGCACAAAAAAGGCCTTTGATAACACATTAACACAGCTGGAATTTACATCAAGTTCAGGATGTTAAAGATCAAAGCTTGCATTAACTTAACAAGGAAACCAACAAGGGGATCACTATCATCCAATGTTTGCTTGTCACAATAAGCAAATGATAACATTGAAGCTCATACAAATCTCCAAACCGTAAAAGCAAAGGAATGGGATCTAAAAAAACAAAACTCGAACCAGAAGAAGCCGGGTGTTGCTCCTGCACCTCATCCTCGTTGTCCACAAACTTGGATCCGCCAATGTCCCATGCTTCTTCCTCCACCACATCTTCTTCACGCATTTCTAATTCTTCATCTGATTTGACATCAGAATCGGAGTCGGACGAAGATCCGGAGGAGGAGGAATCAACGTCCTTGTCCCCATGCTCTTGCTTGTAGAATCGCCGCTTTATCATCGTTTGTAAAGAAGATGGAACTTGGAAACTGAGGAAAGGAGAGAAGGGGAGGTCATGCAATGTGTGTTGGGCCAAAAACAATATGAAAAAAAATGCAACATTCAAAGAGATCAAATGTTATACCCTTGAATCAAAATAATGAACCCAGAAGAATTTAAATTTTGCAAAAACTATTTTACAAAATACATCAAGCAGCATAGGTGCACCAATGAAAATTTTCATATCATAGCATAGCTTAATTCAGCACATATCAGGTATATTGATAGATGTCAATGGACTTAATTTCAAGAAGTAAAAGATAGAGCATCAAGCACCAATGTAAATACATAGCCTCCATACATTTATGACAAATCTAAACTGAACAAAAGTAACAACATTAGTCCTAAGACAACTAGATTATAATATTACCCTTATATTACTCTAGCTTGTTTAGTATAGGATTAATTTTACTTAAATCGTAAACTTGTCAAAATAAATAATTTAAATAGGTTTAACCAATGTTTAGAACCACATTGATATGAATCCAACCTAGCTCCATTAAGGCATTGACTAAATCACAAGTCAATGGATCAATTAGTTAGACTACATATCTTAAAATTTAAATATTCTTTATATTAACATTAAATATGTAAAAAAAATAGATTAAATTGAAG
The DNA here is from genome assembly GCA_034359265.1 of Canna indica. NCBI lineage: Eukaryota > Viridiplantae > Streptophyta > Magnoliopsida > Zingiberales > Cannaceae > Canna > Canna indica. The sequence goes on from CP136890.1 coordinate 12,918,240, forward strand.
CAAATTAAAAAAAACTAAAAATGTTCAGGGTACCCTGTTGGTTCCAAGTTCGTACTGTTGGAACTTGTTTATTTTTTTTTCCTCTTTTCATTTTTCATCACAATTCAATAAATAACAAAGACTAAAAATGTAAAACTAAACTAACAAATACATAATAACAACATGAAAATATCCATAATACATACACAAACATAGTTTACTCATAACAAATACAAATATCCATAATGTCCATTAACAGGGTACTCATAACATTAACAAATACTCACACATAATGTCCATAATACATACTCATATTTTTCACTTTGTCTTGTAGGTTGTGGCCAATAGATTATCTGTTGTCCAAAAATGATAATAGAAAAAAAAACATGCTTGTATCATGTTGTGCCAAGTTGCCAGTTCCTACCTAGCAAAGCTTTCTTCTCTCAATGTTGCCCGTTGATTCAGTTCATCTCCATCCTCTTTGTACAAAATAAACCCCTAGAGTCCATCATCTACCTTACTTAACTAAATGGGATGAACATATACCCCAAGGGAAATATACAAAATGGGAAATATACCCCATCCGCTTTGTCGGTTTAAAGGTCCAAGATGGTTCTGCCAATAGCTCGGCCGCTAATAGAGAAACATGCGACCACTGTTGCAAGATACAGCGTCAAAAGGGACAAGAGGAATGCATGGTATGAAAGTTTTGAAAACAATCATCGAAGACTCTGTCTCTATCAAAAAGAATAAACAGAAAAAGAGCTCTTCTATTACGAAAAAGAAACCTCGTAGCTAACAAAAGCCACATACAACTATCCATTGGAGAAGAAACCTACAAGACACTGAAACGGCCATCTTAAAATCCAAATTATTTACGCCAGCAATACAATCAACGTGGCGTTTGAGACAATGAAACAAGCATCTTGCCAAACAAATATAATCAGGTTGCCGGATTATATTATTTACCTCAAGAATCAGGTTGCCGGATTGGGTGGGGGAGGCCGGTCCGCAAGCTTGCTGTGGGAAAGGAGGGAGCGTCGGTTGCCGGATTGGGTAGGAGAGGCCGGAGGCTGGGAGAGATCGCCGCCACGCCAAGATGCAGATCGCCGGATTGAGTGCGGGAGGAGTGAGGAGGGGAAAGGGATCGTGATATGTGAGCCGGCGCCCGCCGGGATGCAGATCGCCGCAGGGACGCAGTGAAGACGGGAGAGTGGAGAGGGAGGGTGGTGCGGCGGCTGAGGAGTGAGGAGGAAAGGATCTGCTGCGTGAGGTGAACTGAGACCGTGAGAGGGAGAGGGGAAGCTAGGTTAGTTTTAACGGGTCCGGGTAAATAATTATATATACCGGGTTTGGATTAACGGGTTTTAGACTTTTAGACTATATCTATTATCTAATATAACTAATCCAAATGAATAATTAAATTTATAATCAGATTTCGATTCTCGTTCTGGTTTGGATACTCAGGATAATGAAATCAAAATCAAATTTAATTGATTCCTCAATTTGTTATCCAAATTCTACCCTAATATAATTTTGATCTACTCATACAAGAGGCGGAGGCATTTGGAAGAGAATGTGGGTAATTGCTCCCCATCAATTTTAAAATTTTATTATTTTTACGTGATGAACGATGATTTATCCTCTCTTTATAGAATTATTCTTATGTTCATAAAATTTATCCTCATTTGTCCCCTACAAAATTAAAAAATTCATCTCTATATCTCAAATTTTATCATATTTTATCATTCATAAATTTTAAATTATCTCATATCCTAAAATTATATCATCTTTCCTCTTCCTTTCCCTTATTTTTTGATTTCGATCATTAGTCGTGTGCCCTTTTTTCGTCTCCCGTTGTTCATTTGAGAGTCTTGTCATCCTCCAATTTAATTTTTGGCACCGCCACGGTACCTATGTACACTCATATTAAAATTTAGTTATTGTATTTATTAAAATATATATTTATTTTTAGTTCTTTATTTTTTATTATTTGATCTTTTATTGAGTACTTTCCTTACGGTAAATTGTTGAGAATTATATGGTTTAATTATATATTATCATATTACCTTTGTTTTTACGTTGGAAGTAGACTTTTTTGCAATTTTTTATGATAAAAAAATAACTATATGTTTAATATTTTCAATTATATAACCTTCTTTAATTTAATATTAGACTTTATTTGTTTGTTTGAAACTATTTCAAATTTAATTTATCAAAAACAAATGAATCTATATTTTCTTTCTTTCTTTTTTCTAGTTATAATTTTAAACCATATAATTCTAGTTATATTTTTTCCTTCTTTTTTCTAGTTATAACAACGACTAAATATTAATTGAAAATTGATGTGAAAGATATGTTCATTATTTATACTTATATTTTTAAAAACAAAATAAATATAAAATATTTACTTTTGGAATTGTTTTTTAGATAAATGTTTATTTATATTTTTCTTAATTTGTTTGACTTTTTAGTTAAGTAATTATTCTTTTGAAATAACAAATAATACATCCGTATTTTAAATAATGCATGATTTCTGAAAGAATATATTTATTTTAAATAATAATACATTCGTATCTATTTTATATTAATAATATGATTTGCTTGAATGGTTAAAAAATTATATTTTTATTTTATTGACCAACTTCAAACATTGGTATGTATTTTTTTTCCCATCATTTTCGGTGACATCTTTGGGATGAATTCGGTAAATTAATCAAATCAAACTAAATTATCGATTAATTGAACCGATTTATTGATTAACCATCAAATTGATGCTTGTCCTTACTGCTACTAGGTTAAATCTCACATATCTCCGAGTATAATTATGGATTATATAATAGTTGGATATTTAGTTTATAAGATTTAATGAATGCTCTATCATTCATTTTTTGTTTAAATATTTTAATTAGACTAATATTTTAAAGTCTAAGAAATTAATATATTAATTATCTTATTGAGCGAGTCATGATAATTTTATATTTAAAATTATTATTTTATATTTATAATTTAATATTAATTATATATATGTGCAATGTTATGGATCTCCGTTAGTAATATAGATAATTAATGCATCGAGCATAACAAGGAGAATAACAAAATTACTGCTGTCCACGTTATTGTCTTCTTCGACTGGATCGATCAGCCACGTAACTAAATTCATGAATGCGAATATTAAAGTAGCATATTCCAACTCCACTTATGCAGTCTACACTCAACTGCCTCACGTTTTTTATTTCTGTGGACACGCAGCGGAAGAAAACAGTGCGTTCTTCTCGTATGTACGTACGAGTCCCGGTCACGCTCACCGGCACCGAGATCATCCATGCATCGTCCGATGTCATCTGAAGGACTGTGGATAAAGCCATATATAGAGGTGTATCAAATCATGCACCGACTCCACTTGGTCTGGTGCATGGTAACAGCGGGATAAGGGTTTTCGAGGCTTAATATGATCCGGCCTGTTAAATAATATGTCAGGACACTTGAATTAACAGCGGGATAAGGACTGTGGATAAAGCCATATATAGAGGAGTATTTTTTTTCCTTGATTATATCGATCATTGTCATGGTAATTTAACCAAAATTAGTAATTAGTAAATTGTTCTTTTCTAAGTTTGGTGAACGGTGATTTTTAAGTGCAGTTTGATTGATACTTAATTCCTAAAAATTTATATTTTTTAATTTTATTTAATTGACATACTTTTTGTATTTTACAATGCAGAAAATACAATTTTATCATAAAGTGAGACCATATTATATTTAAAAGAAAAAAGATAAATATATTCTCACATTTATATTTATTATTAGACTTAATTTTTATTTTTAATATTATAAAAATAAATAATTTATAAATTATTGACTTATTTATTTTATTTTATTTTACTTTTGAACAAAATATATAATTTTTTATATTAATTTCAAATAAAAATTATTTATATATATAATAAATTATATATTATATTAGTTATATATAAAATATTATATAATATATATATATATGTGTGTGTTTTAAAATAATAATTTACAAATACAATTTATTCTTTTTACATATTCTAATATATATATTTTTTACAAATATTTTTTTCATATATTTTAATTTATAAATAAAATATTAATTTATAAAAATAAGAGTATATTGATCATATGTATACTTCATGTGAAGTACTTATGTCAACCAAAAATATTATAGATGAAAAATTATACTTTCTATCAAGTAATTTTTTATCAACTAAATATATTTTTAATAATTTCCAAAATATATATGTGAAAATTAATTTCTGATAATTATAATTTTTCATAAAAATTTACTTCTTATATCAATCAAATGAGATCTTAGAATGTGAGTTAATTCAGCTAGTTAGTGAGGGTTAGCTAAGGTCTTGGACTTAAGACTTGTTTTGATCACCTACCCTGTGCCCCTTTACCCATAGTAAACACTAATGGGAAATGTTATAAGAATGTCTCATCTACCCTGTGCCCCTTTACCCATAGTAAACACTAATGGGAAATGTTATAAGAATGTCTCATTTTTGGTTGACTTTATTTATATATTTTTTTAACACTTGAAATATTATGCTTCCATAGAATCACTACAACAAAAACATAGTTAATCCGCGAAAAAAAATAGACGCCAACTGAAGATTTCAAAATGTAAAATGGTACGCTAGCCAAATAACATACATACATATCGACCCATGCAACAAGCGTCAATACATATGGTACGATATTTCGGCGCCAGCCTGGCGCCAAAACATACCGGCGCTCGCACACCGGCGCCACTAGCATCGGTATTCGGGCTAGCGCGGGTACACGAGTGCGCTAGATCGCTTTCGCGTCCGCTGGCGCGGGAGTGCAGGCATGCGAACTCACGCCAACTGGGGTGCGCTCACCCAAGCATGAGGCGAGAGATTTTCGACCTCCCGTAATTTTTTTTCTTTTTTTTTTACTTCTCCATTTTTATATCATTCTCTTATTTCTTTTATCATCTCTTCATCTATTTCTTATTCTCATTTCTTTTCTTTTTTTTCTTTTTTTCAGTTATTGAAGTTGTTCTTTAACGGATTAGTGTATAATTTATTTGTGTGATTTCTGTCTAATTAACTTTTTTCATATATAATTTATCTTTTTTAATTTAATGTATCAAATTGTTTTATTTTCAATGTAACTTTTCATTTGCTTCACAAATTAATGTTTATCTGCTTAATTAAATTTAATTAAAAAAATTGTTTAATTAAAAATAATTTAATTTTAAGTTGAATTTCACATTCGCAAAATCGCGCATGTTCGATTTCCGCCGCACGCAAAATTCGGATTCCGCGTGTGGCGGCTCCGCAAAGGGTCCAACATGGTACTCAGAATTTGTAAATGAACAAGTTCCACGGGGATACCTGGAACTTGTACTCTAGAACTTGTAAATGAACATATTCTAGCAGTGTATCAAGAATTTACACTACACCACATGTTTCATGTAGGGTTCGGTTCTAAGTCCCAACAAGATAAAGTCCGGATTCAAAATCTAAAAACCAATCCTATACAAAGTAGGATCCGAATATGATGAAACGTATAGGGTATTCGAACTCGCTCATCGCAACCCCATTGGTTAGATCCAGTAGGTCTGAGGCATAGATGACCATCGAGGAAGATGTTTTGAGGAAGATGTTTTATAGGGCCACGATGACAAATTAATCTTATCATGGCCCTTGTTAGTCGAATTTGGCAGGATTGGGGCCAGAGGTGACCATGCAATATATATATATAGCTAATGGTAATGTTTCACGGAAGATGGTGTTTTGAAGTAGAGGTGGCAATGGGTCGGGCCCACCTGTGGGCGGCACGGGCCCGGCCCGACTCTGGGTCGTGCCCGACCCAGCTCGACTCTAGGTTGTGCCCGACCCGGCCCGCCTGTACCCAATGGGCGGGCTGGGCCCACCCCTTGGGCACGTGGGTCGTGTAGGTGAAATGGCAACACTAGAGGGGGGGGGGAATACTGTGTTTACTAATTTAATTAACCTAAATTCAATTTTAGTCGTTTACTTAAATCGTTTAGGCAATTTATAATTCGAATGATTAGATGCGAAAGCGATAAGTAATTAAGCAATTAAAACAATCAATGAATCAATGCAAACATGAGAATTTATAGTGGTTCGCCCCCAATGCCTACTCCACTACCTAAGCACCCCGCGTAGGATTTCCAAACTAAGTTTACTAGATTAATGATGTTTCCCTTACACATATGACCTAGACTCGAAGAGTCGCACTATCGACCTAAGGCACTTCCACACTCGGAAGTCTTCGTCTTCTTACTGAGAGCACTCTTCCACCTCAACCCTTAGGGACAATTCGACTAATCCTAGTAAGACTAAGTTTACACAAGTGTCTTTACACTTTCACAGCAAGGTAACCACTTCCACACAAGACCTAACAATCAAGGTCTTCTTATACGCTCAAGTCCAAAAATAGATTAAATAACAGTTAAAATTACAATTGAAAATAACTTAAAATAAAACCAAGAAATCGTGCTCTTTTCCAAGCCTTGAAACCTCCAACTCGCCAGAAGATGAATATTGAGTCGAAGCAGAGTTGAGGAGCAGACAACGCTTGAAAAAGAACTTGACGGAAGAGTAGAGCGCGCTGCAATCAATCTTTGGAAGGCTCAAATCTCCCTTTTGAGTGCTCAATAAAGTCTGTAAGAATCAAGGAAGAGTGTTAAAAAGAGTTAGATGAGATATATTTATACCCTCATGAAGAAACGACAGCTCAACGAATAGAAAACTATATGTTGCAGTCGCTCGGTCGATTGGTCAGTCGACCGACCGACGCCTCTTCTCTCTGTGCGGTCGGCTGACGGGTTGATCGCACAGACGCAAAACACCTGATCCCATATTCGGTCGACCAATCGGTCGACCGACACGAGCTGCGTCTTCGGCTATCCACAGTTCGGTTGACCGATTGGTCGATCGACAAGCTTACTGCCTATTTTCGACCTTTGTCAATCGACCGAAGTAGCCACTGCTAGTTTTTAGCAGTGTTCAGTAAACCGAAAGGGCTACTGCCTTTTTCCTTACACTATTCGATCGACTGCCCGATCGATCGAACCTAGGTTGAAATTTATTTTTCAGCAGATTTTCTTCCGCGCTTTATTTTTGGGTTCCGGCTTTCAACGACCATCAACTTGGAGAGATTTCATGTGATCTTTGAGCTCGTCCAAGATGACTTTGGTGCTCATGTTGATCTTCGAGAAATTTCATGACGAACACGAGCGCGATGATCAATGTCCTTCCGATTTTTTCGATCGAGGACATCGAACGCTAATCGATATGGAACATGAAAGATTTCTCGATGAAATATTAGTTCCATTTTTGTATATCATCAAAATCGAGATTAAGATATTATGACCAAGGTTGAAAACCTAAAGCCAACAATCTCCCCCTTTTTGATGACGACAAACATCTTTAAGAAAATATATTCATTAAAACATATAGGATATCAACTAAGGGATTTCTCCCTCTATCAACATGCCTATCTATGAAAATAAACTCCTCCTATCTAGATGCATGGATCTCCTATATTTTCCTCCCCTATTTATAATTTTCTCCCCACTTTTCCTATACTTTTCTTCCCCTTTTGACATCAATCAAAAAGGGCAAGAAAGATCAATCTAGTCAAAAGGATGAAGAATAAATAATTTTTCATGAAGTTGAGTCTCTAAAGATTATTTTTCATAAAACATGAAAATCTCAACCAAAGGGATGTAAAACAAATATATATTTTTTCATGATATTTTTAGATTTCATTCAAACTTTCAAAATACTAAGATATGATTATTTAAATAATATAGATCAAGTTTTAAGTGAAACTAATGTCATTTAATCAAACTTTCAACTTAGCACGATTTCATTCGAATTAAACATGAAAACATGAAAATGGCTAAGTATCAAGTTTTGCTATCTACTCATGTTTTCTTTATCTTAGTCATCTAGACATCAAACATGAGAGAATGTAAGTCTATGAATCAAGTTTGGGCTTAAGATGAATTTTTTTAAGTTATGTTGTTGACTTAGGTCAACCTATACTTCAAGATTTAAAATACAAATTGTTGGATGAATTTTTTTTTATACCAATTATTGAATGGTCATTTGAAATACATGCATCAAGTTTGAACTCAAAATGAATTTTCTAAATTCATTTTTCATCCTATATTATTTTTAATAAAAAAATAAATATTCCTAGCTATCATCCAAGATATCAAAATCATTCCTAGAAATGATTTTACTCAAGAAATTATGTGAATGATATTAGAAATAAAATCCAGATGATATACATGAGTTTTCATTTGAAGTTTTTTAAGAAAAATCAAAGTATCGAAAAAATGAGTATTTCAAATAAATGATACTTTGTGTTTCCGAAATTCAACTTTAAAATTCCATTTTAAATCAGATTCTTGATGAAAATTTTTAAAAATTTTACACAACAGACTAGATTTTTCAATGAAAGCACAGCTTCAAGAATCATCTCAAAATCAATTTTTTATATTTTTTTAGAAATAACTGAAAATGATATCAATTGTTGTATGACATGACATTTTATTAATTTTCAATTATTCTTTAAAGCATGTTGAATTTTCATTCAAACTTTTATGACACCATAAAGTGATCATGTAAAGAGTGTATGTAAAGTTTGAAATGAAAATTATGTCCTTAAGTCAAGATATCAACCTAACATAGTTTCATTCAAAACTAAACTAGTTATCATGAAACTTGCTAAGTTTCAATCTTAACATTTACTCATGATTTTTCAACATTAAACCTATGAATACCTAACATGAGTAAATCTAAATATGTTCCTCAAATATGGATAAAAAATGAGACATTTAAGTCAACTTGGTTCAAAAGAGTTAAGCATGAATTACCTCTATGTCATTTTATCCATATCCATATGAATTTTTCACTCTAAGTGCATGAAAATATGTCATACATATTCCTAAACATGTTTATGAAGTTTTGGACTTAACATGAAATGTCCAAGTCGATTTGTTGACTTGGGTCAAATTTCTCAAGCTTAAGTCCTCTAAATTGACTTAGTTTTCAATTTGTTCAATCTCTTATGAATTTTCTATTTTAAACAAATGACAACTAATCATTAACACACATAAACATGTTCATTCAATTTTCAACTTAAAATGAAGTCTCTTAAAGAATTTTTTTTACCTATTTTGATTTCATAAATATCATGATATCATGAAATGAGCTAAATTATCAAGATTTTTTCTTACTCACGAAGATTCAAATATTATGCATAATCAATCATGAGCATAGATAAATCATTTAAGCATGTGTATTTAAATATTATACTAAGATTTTTACAAAATTAAACTCATACCTTTTTTAATAGAATTTTGCCAAACTTGTCATTTACTTTTCCATTTTCTTTTAGATAGCATAGCCTTCCATTAACATTTTCAACTTGCAAGTAGACTTCATTAGTAGATAATGAGATTAAGACTACTAGCAAGCTAACATCCTAAATAACAAAGGTTTAATGAAAAGTTGCATTCAAAACCTTAACCTACGCTAGATAGTACAGATTCATTTCAAATGAATTTTTATGATATCAAAATGAATCTAAGAGATCTTAAGATGTGAAACATTTGAGGAATAAGTTCCTAAACATGTTTAACTAATTTGGACTTACAAAAAAAATATCTCTAATAGTGAATATCAACATAGAGCAAGTTTCATTCAATGAAATTTGCTTATGTACTAAAATTCTACCTACTCATGAAAATTCAGGGGTTTACCATGCAATTCTAATCATGAGTATTGAGACATCATTTAAGCTTAAACATTAAGGTATAACACTAAGATTTTGAATTTATCAAAGTTATACCTTATTCTTGATAATTTATCAAACTAATCTTTTTCTTCCTAGTTATTAGCCTTCCTAAAATACTTATAACTTGAAAGTATACTTCATAAATAGAAAATGAAACCAAATCTACATGCAAGCTATCAACCTAAATAGCGAAGTGAAAAACCAAGTATCATTTTCCAAATTCAACTTCACTGAATTACATAGATTCATTTTCATATAAATCATTCATGATAACAAAATGAATCAAGAGATCTCGATCAAAATATGAAATTTTGAAAAGTAAGATATCCAACCCTTCCAATTGGTTGCAAACCGAAAGGCCAATAATATGCCTACGATTTAGAACCGCAAGGTCGCATGAGCCCATTATAGGCTACCTAGGTCTCCGAAGAGACCGGAAAATCAAAATCAAAAAATATTTCATAAAACATATCAAGAGCGGGCAAAACCAACTCAAATTAAACATGGTATCATAATCTTCAACTAAGGTAAAATAATGCAAGTTAGAAGATGATACCGGAATAGTTTTGATATCGACTTTACCTAAGGCATCAAGGTAGCTTGAAGTTGCAACCAAGGGAGGATTCATCATTCAAATCCATGGTCAACCTCAACACATCACTTTCCTTCATCCTTGTGTGGTAGCTCCCCCTACAAGAGAGCAAGAAACCTTTGGTACATAGATGACTTTGGGTCCTTGAGGGTTAGTTGGCCTAAGTATCCAAAGTGTCTTAGCAACACTTGGATTCTTCTTAAATGCACAATCATAGATTGCATTGCCATATGTACCACAACAAAAATAATGTCCATGAAACTTTTTTCTTTTCATTTTTAACATGGACATGAGATTTATCATTTTAATGCTTGACATAAAAAGGGTGATGGACATGAGCATTCTTAAGTGAAATATTTTTCTTTTGAACTTGAGATTTAAATGTGGAATGCCTAACATGAGATTTTGCATTAGAATGCATAGCATGAGATTATGAGGAACATAGACATTTTTGAAAGAAATATTTTTCTTTCCAATTTTCTTGAAGGAAGTTGAGTTTCTTAAATTATGTACTTCACTGTTCAAAACTAAGATCTCGTCTTTTAAAACTTCAATTAACTTATGCATGGCATATAGTTGAGATTTTAAAATATTGTTCTCACTTATGATTTTTGAATTCTCAAATTTTAAATTTTCATTTTCAAGCTTTAAGTCTTTAAGCTCAAAATTCAATTTATCATGGCATAAATCAAATGAACTAGATTTTAATTTCTCATTTTCTAGCTTTAATTCATCCACATGAGAATTAAGCATCATATTTTCTTTCTTTAGCATCTTATTTTCCTTATCCTTTTTGCAAGCAATGTGTACATTATCTTATATTTGCTTACTAACTCATCATATCGCATATCATGTGAACTAGAAGAGCTAGTACTATCATTATCATTATCATGACTAGATAAAGAAGAAAGTACCTAATTATTTGTAATTTTGAGGCTTGCTTTGGAAGTAGCTTCGTAGTCATGGGTAAAGGATGCTTCGAATGAGTGAGATGTGGAGGTGGAAGCATTTGACATCTTCCTTGTTTTGTTCATCAATGTAGGGCAATTCTTCCTTACATGCCCTTTCTATTTGCATGCATGACACATTACCTTCTTTTTTCGGCTTTTGGAGCTACTCCTTTGACTAGAAGAGTTATGGGCATCAAAACCAAGATTAGTAGTAGGTGAGTGACCATTGTCATCACCACATTAATCAAAAGTGTCAATATCTTCAATTTTTGCATAATCATATAAAACATTTAAAGTGACCCATAAATCATAAGCCGAAGAGCAATACATGACTTTATCTAGGATGCCATTTAGTAATGTGCAAAAAATATAATTCATGACATCTCTATTATACTTAAACATTTTATTATCTAATTCACTCCAAGCATACATGTCAATCTTAGGTTCAATGAATTCCCAATGTAACATGTTAAAGACACCAAAACCTTTAGTCTTTAAATAAGTGTACATCCTATATTTCCAAAGACCAAAGTTTAAGTCGTCGAACCTAGGAGGTGAAGACGCTACACACTCTAGTGTCATTTTATGATCGAGAGACGTTGTAGAGGAGATGGTGAAATCTCAATCTACGAACCCGCTCTAATACCAAATGTAGGCGAAATGGCAACACTAGAGGAGGGTGAATAGTGTGTTTACTAATTTAATTAGCCTAAATTCAATTTTAGTCATTTACTTAAATCGTTTAGATAATTTATAATTCGAATGATTAGATGTGGAAGCGATAAGTAATTAAGCAATTAAAATAATCAATGAATCAATGCAAACACGAGAATTTATAGTGGTTCGGCCCCAATGCCTACTCTACTACCTAAGCACCCCACTTAGGATTTTCAAACTAAGTTTACTAGATTAATGATGTTTCCCTTACACAGAGGACTTAGACTCGAAGAGTCGCACTATCGACCTAAGGCACTTCCACACCCGGAAGTCTTCGTCTTCTTACCGAGAGCACTCTTTCACCTCAACCCTAAGGGACAACTCGCCAGAATATGAATCTTGAGTCAAAGTAGAGTTGGAGCAGACGGCGCTTGAAGAAGAACTCGACGAAAGAGTAGAGCGTGTTGCAATCAATCTTTGGAAGGCTCAAATCTCCCTTTTGAATGCTCAATAAAGTATGTAAGAATCAAGGAAGAGTGTTAAAAGGAGTTAGATGAGGTATATTTATACCCTCATGAAGAAATGGCAGCTCAACGGATAGAAAACTATCCATTTTAGTCGCTCGGTCGATTGGTCGGTCGATCGACCGATCGACCACTCAAAGCGACCGACGCCTCTCCTCTCCGTGCGATCGACCGCCCAGACACAAAACACCCGATCCCATATTCGATCGACCAATTGGTCGACCGACGCGAGCTGCGTCTTCGGCTATCCGCAGTTCGATCGATCGATTGGTCGACCGACAAGCTTACTGCCTATTTTCGGCCTCTATCAATCGACCGAAGTAGCCACTGCCAATTTTTGGCAGTGTTCGATCGACTGAATGGGCTACTGCTTTTTTCCTTACACTATTCGGTCGACCGAACCTAGGCTGAAATTTATTTTTCAGTCGATTTTCTTCCGCGCTTTGTTTCCAGGTTCCGGCTTTCAACGACCATAAACTTGGAGAGCTTTCATGTGATCTTTGAGCTCGTCCAAGATGACTATGGTGCTCATGTTGATCTTCGAGAAATTTCACGACGAACCCGAGTGCGACGATCAATGTCCTTTCGATTTTCCGATTTCTTTCAATTTTCCCGATCGAGGACATCGAACGCTAATTGATATGGAACCTGAAAGATTTCTCGACAAAATATTAGTTTAATGTTTGTTATCATCAAAACTGAGATTAAGAGATTAAGACCAAGGTTGAAAACCTAAAGCCAACAGAGCGGGCCTGCCCTACACCCGCAGGCTAGGTCTGGTGCCGCCCAGGTCTAGCCTCGTATGCACCTAAGTTTAGCCTAGTATTCTGTACCGAGCATGAGCAGTAGGTACTTTACTCAGTGATATTTTGTGCCGAGCAAGACCCTTGGTGTATTGGTTAGTTCACCATAAATTAAGCTAAAGGTCGGCGATTCAAGTCTCACAATCAGCCTTAATAAATCTATTTTTGATATTTCGGGCCGGCCCGAGCCCAAAGGGGCTGGCTCAAGCCCGACCTAGGCCTCCTTGTTGAGTTGTTGAGCCGTGCCTAGCACGGCCCGACTGGTGGTCGGGTCTGGGCTGGCCCATTGCCACATCTATTTTGAAGTGTAACAATATTGTATTTATTGTAACGTTGTTTTAAACATCGTAATATATAGTAGCAATTTTTTTTGTCAAAGAAAGCGAGTTTCATACAAGGTGAAAAATCCATACAAAGGAGACCCTACTGAGGTTCGAATCTCAGATCTCTAGGCTACTTATAAGATGTTGTAACTAACTGTGCTAGTCACAGTTGACATAATATATAGTAGCAATTGATGATGCATCAATTTTAAAAAAAAATATACTTACGATACTAATTGTGCTGCCACGTTAGCATCTAATGATGACATTAACAAACATCCGACGTGGGATAGACTTGATATGAATTTCAAAGTTCAATTATACAAATTGTGTAAATAAAAAGACAGAATATATTTGTTAATTCAGATATATTTATTATTATTTTATTAAAAAATTGAATTGATTTAAAACAGATCCAAGTTGGTGATATATCAAGTTAAGAACACTTTCCTATTTATAAATAAATATGATGTAAACCGAATTGGGTTAGGATTTGGACTGAATAGACCACGTAAATGAGATAACGTACTCCAATATATTGTACCTCAGGAACAACAGACCGGGCCACACCGTTCGATAATATAAAATCATTACATATGACACGAAGGGAAGAAAAACTGACAAAGAAGACGAGCGACGGCCGGGAGAGGAGATGGAAGAGGCGCTGTTAACGACGGAGACCGGAGGAGCAAGGGAACCCAAGGGGGCAGCGAGTAGCCTCGCATGGAGCGGCTGCGGCGAAGGCCTCATCGAGGAGGCGCGGCGGATCGGCTACGTGGCCGCCCCCATGGTCGCGGTGACCGTGTCGCAGTACCTGGTGCAGGTGGTCTCCAGCATGATGGTAGGCCACCTCGGCGAGCTCGAACTAGCCGGCGCTGCCATTGCCTCATCCCTCACTAGTGTCACCGGCTTCAGCCTCCTTGTAAGTTCTCCCGCTCTGTCTTCCATTTCCTTCCCGTCTCCGGGTAACTTGACTAGCCGATCGAGGAGCAATGCATTGGTTGCTTCTTCGTTTCCTTACAGGCTTTCGCTCTCTGTTAGTGACGTTAGTCTCACCAGCGGTGGAAATAAAGTGAGATGTAACCTACCTTTCCGATATCATATTTATGTCTGCCTACATTTTGGTCGAATTATAGCAAACAGCTTTGCTAATTAGCCAAGAGGGAATTGAATGAGAAATAAAGTTGATAGAATGATTAATTAGGCACTAGACTCGCAGACTGTATTTGGATTAATCAGTGAAGCTGTATTCCTAATCTTTCTAACACCCGCCTTTGCTAAAAGAAAATAAATAAATAAATCGAACACACACCAAGGAGGAGAATAATTGCAGTTTGGTTTCAAGTTCTATTCCTCTTGTTAATTTCCAAAAGTCACATTGTTGGTGAAGTTAACTGTATTGATTAACACAATACAGAGAAGTGATTACGCTAGTGCTTGATAATTAAAGGTTTATTTGTTAAATATTATTTATTTTCCATCTCTAGAAAATCAACAATCGGAACAAATTGCCTTGGTAGTTATTTTGTTTTACTGCTTGGTTGCTTAAAGATGTTTCGTCAAACGCTCCATGTTCATGCACGCAGGAAGAGGAAATCCCTGGTTGTATCTTGGGGTGTGAGACTCGATTGAACCCGCATGAGGGCGAGAATCCACCTTAGGACCACGACGACATGCCTCCGGGATTTTGTGTTCTAAACGTTCTTAATATTTCTCTTTTAATTGATTGATTTAGTATTATCAGTACTCATTATTGGTTTTGTAATTTTATTATGATTTTCCAACAGACAGAAGATGCTGAAATCACTTGACAAGACTTCTCCATCAACTCCATCTTTGCTTAGTATGTTTGAAGCGAGAGGGAGGAGAATGGAGGGAAGGGGAAAGTGTTACCTTTCTTCAGATTTTGTAAATAAAGATATGAGAAGGAAATTTTTTCAATAATACTCTTTTACTTCTTGAGAATACTGCTTTTTTACTTAGAAAATACCTCTTCCCTTTTTTTCCCTTTATGGATTTGATGATTTTCTATGCTTGATCCATTTAATGGGAAAAATGTTCAACGTTTACTTGGCTAATCCTCTCTAAAGTTTAGCTTTGAGATCCTTTTCAATATTTGCTCACTAATCGTCTAATTGAATTGATCTACAGCTTGGAATGGCAAGTGGCCTAGAAACTCTATGTGGACAAGCCTATGGAGCAAAGCAATATCAAATGCTGGGAATTCACACATACAGAGCCATATTCTCTCTTTTGGTCACCTGCATTCCTATCTCTCTCCTATGGGTCTCGATGGGAAAGCTCCTTTGCTTAATGGGTCAAGACCTGTTAATATCCGAAGAAGCTGGAAAATATGCTATGTGGATGATACCTGGTTTGTTTGCCTATGCCATTGCTCAACCTCTGATGAAGTTTCTTCAGTCCCAGAGCCTTATTCTTCCAATGCTCCTCAGCTCTCTCACAACGTTGTGCCTTCACATCCCTATGTGTTCGGTCTTGGTGTTTAAGACAGGTTTACGCAATGTTGGGGCTGCTCTTTCTATAAGTGTGTCATATTGGTTGAACTTACTTATGCTGGGTCTGTACATAAGGTATTCAGATTCATGTAAAACAACTCGAGTTCCAATTTCAAAGGAGGCTTTGAAAGGCCTTAGCGAGTTCTTACAGTTTGCGCTACCTTCTGCATTAATGATATGGTAATTGCTACCTATTAGTTGTAATAGCATTCTCTATTGGGTAATTTTTGCATATCCTTCACCATATATACTATGGGAATATTCTACAAGCTTACCATCTAATGTTCAAAATTGCCATGACACCCTCTTAAATTTAGGTGTTGAAATTTAAGAGGTTAATGTTCTTTTGTTCCTTGTATAAGCTCCATCTTATCGTTTAAATATTTTTCATTGCAGTCTTGAATGGTGGTCTTTTGAGCTGCTTACCTTGCTCTCTGGGTTCTTATCCAATCCGCAGCTTGAAACTTCTGTCCTCTCCATTTGGTATATATGAGCAATTAATCCCAACTGGTGTCATTTCAATTTCAGTAGTATATGATCACTTCTATCTTGGTTAATTTTGCATTTGTGAAACAGTCTCACTACCATCTCGCTGCTCTATTGCATCCCATATGGGCTGGGTTGTGCTGCAAGGTATTCTTTTGAAATGCTTCTTCTTCAAATAGACCACATATATAGATTATAATGTCGTAATTACTTGTCAAAACAGCACTCGAGTGTCAAATGAATTGGGTGCAGGGAACCCAAAAGTTGCTCAATTAGCAGTGGTGATGACGGTGTTTGTTGCCGCCTCTGAGGCTGCCCTTGTTAGTGGAACTCTCTTGGCCCTACGACATGTCTTGGGTTATGCTTATAGCAATGTGGAGGAAGTGGTGAATTATGTTACTGAAATGGCTCCTCTTGTCTGCTACACTGTGATCTTTGACAGCCTACAAGCAGTCCTTTCAGGTTGATTATTTGATGATTAAAATTATGTCAGATGGTTGAAAATAGATATTGTCTTGAATGGTGTGTAATATATTATATATATGAGCTTTAATTTGCAGGCGTTGCAAGAGGATGTGGATGGCAACATCTGGGTGCTTTTGTAAACCTGGGATCTTTCTATTTGGTTGGTATTCCAATAGCTCTTGTTTTGGGTTTTCTGTTGCATGTAGGAGGAAAAGGGCTTTGGATCGGTATAATGTGTGGGTCTACAACACAGACAATACTCCTTGCATTAATAACAAGCTCCACAAATTGGCAGCATCAGGTATACATATGCTGGTATACGTATACCTATATATATCTTCTTCACTGTCAAGTCTGTCATGTATGATCTGTTGGATCTTATTACTACTTGACTGCAAGAAAGACAACCTTAAGTTCAGTCTAGTGTCTTTAAATTTGGATCGTTCTTTGGATTAGTTTTTCAACACCAGTTCCTACTTTGATTGGTCTATACTAAATTTTGAGTTTGACATGGGCATAACTCTATTGAATTGCTGATCGCTTGTCATTCATTTTGATCGAGTTCGACAGTTTCTTAACTTTTGAGGCTTCCCACATTGGATAGGGGCCTACTGAACTGGCAGGTCTAGTTTGATATTCAAATATCATATAGAGATACTACTATGGTATGTTTGCTTCACTGGATATCATATAATTGGTTTGGATAATAAACGAGGAAGAATTGGATATGAATTTTTTAAATCCGATGAACACCAGATATAATATCAATACGAAGCAAACATGCCCCTAGAGAAACTAACGAAAAATCATTGCATGTTTTAAAAGGATTTCTTTCTATTGACTGTTGGAGTAATATATACATACATAACTATGATGATTAACCTTCATCATACATGCAGGTAACGATGGCAAGGGAGAGAACAAACGAGGAAAGATTAACTTTACAGAATGAATTGAAGTGAGCAAGCTATTTAGTTGCTATGCATATAACATTTCTGTTGTTTGGATATGATTTCAGTAAATAGCTCAATTTAGGTGATATGATGTATTCAGGCACAATGCTCCTGTGAATGGATCTTATATTTAGTTATAAAGGTAAGTTTGTGATTCAAGTGTGATTTGTAAGATGAAATAGGAATTGAGGACTACTTGAAAATTGTTTTCAGTTTAGGTTAACTAAATTTACTGTGTCAATTTTTAGATGATTATATAATATTTTCCTTACATAGAACTCTTTTTGATAAGAGTTGATGCTATGTAGATGTTCTAGAAGTTCTGCCGCTTCTGCCTTTTGTGTTTTATTTTCATAACCCAAATTTATTTTCTTAAAGATAAAATGATTTGTTTAAATCAATATAAAACTAAAACCCTAAAACATTCATAATTATTGAACGATAAATGGTTAAGCTACAAAATTGAATGTCATAAATTTATACATTATATTAAAAACCTATATCATATAAGGCAGTATTTTAATAATTAATCAGATATACAGCTTGTTTGATTATGGTTTCTCTTCTGAATCAAGTTTACAAGGTGTGAGGTGAAGAATACAACATTTCATCAGATACTCGTGCTTTTATACAGGATGGGTTATAATTCACCAGTGAAGAAGGTAAATAATATACACTATGATATGAAAAACTAGCGACCTATTAATTTGACCATCCATGCACCACCTAAATAGAGTCCCAAGAGAGGCCCTGCCAACAGCATCTGCGTCAAGGGATCAGTCGAAGGTGTAAGCACAGCAGCCGCGACGACAGCGCCGACCACGACATATCTCCAGATCGATAGCATCTGGTCCCCGGACACAAGTCCAACCTGTCCCAGTAAGAGTTGTATAACTGGAACCTGCATGAAAATATCACTAAAAACATGAGAATGGAAGTAGTCTTCTTTTTTCTTTTTTATCAGAACAATATTTTCCTAGACTAACAATCAACAAATGGAGGTTTATCCAACATTACCTGGAAAGACAATCCTGTGCTGAACATGAGAATGAGAACAAACTCAAAGTATTGGTCGATGGACCATAATGACTCAACTGCACCTTCGGCATAATTAACAAAGAAATTCAAGGCTGCAGGAACCAGAACTGCATAGGAGAAGGCAATACCGGCGTAGAATAACACTGAGGACCCCAAGACGATGGGTCCAAGGAATTTTCTTTCATCCCTTGTCAGGCCAGGAAGAACAAAAGCTATGATCTCATAGAGAATAATGGGGCTACCGAGAAGAAGCCCACAGTAACCAGATACCTACAATTACCATTCGTCAAGATAGATTTTTTCACTATGGCGAACAAGACACCAAAATCACTTGGTCACTTTGTATAATCAACCATGAGAAGCAGACATGATCATAAACATATAGTTTAATTGTTTAGCAAGAATGCCAAATTTATGATGAAATGCATGAATGAGAAGTTTACCTTCAAAGTTGTAAAGAAAAATTCTCCAGGAGACAGTTGAAGAAAGCGTACTCCTTGAGAACTAACAGGTTCCTCAAGGAGTAGTATCAAATCCTTTGAAAAGACAAAGCAGCCTAAAATAGCAGCTCCCACAGCCAAAACCGAGATAAATATTCTTCGGCGAAGCTCTTCCAAATGGTCATATATGCTCATCTCTTTATCATCTGGAAGAAGCTCCTTACTGGGATAGAGAAAATTATAAAGGGAACCTTGTTCATTATCCTGCTTGATACTTTCGACTGTACTTCCATTTATGTTTTCAGCTGGCAACAAAGATCAGTAACATTCTCAGGTAAAGATTCATAAAATAACTTTGGAAAATACGATATAGTGATGAACATCAACGAAACTGGTATTTTCAGCGGTAGGTACTTCAAACAAGCATGATGAGAATAGTTGAGGTAAATGAAATGTATGACAAGTAACAAAAAGTTGCAGACCTAACTTTGTCATGTCAAAGCTTGAGGGGAAAAACCTATTTTAAAATCCATTGTATGTATGGTGGTGTCTCAGTATACCAAGACCCTTTCTTGTCACTGGATACGAAAAAAGAAAAGCATCCACCCTTCTATTCTGGAGGTAATAGAAGCTAGAGGCTCAAGACAATTTTTGGTCATACATATGACAGTTCTTTTGGTATACTGGCTTTCTTTGATATCTGAATAATATATCTCAAGATAATTTATAATTCGTCTAGATTCATCCTAGATGATTTATCATGAATAATTTATTGCAGGATGAGTTTAAAGTCATGTTTGGTATCCAACAGGAAAATACAAAAAAAAAAAATTGATACAAATACCATAATAACCTTGATATATTTATTAACTTGTTAACTACTATATGAAACATATAATATTTTTCATAATAACATATAATTTAAAAACAGTTATTTTTGAAAATTTTAATGAAAAATATACTAAAATATTGATTTTCTTTTCAAAATTTAATTGAAATTCTTTTTACTGTTTTAGAAACTGTATATAATTTTTTGATACTAATCTTATTTTCTAAACTAAATTGAAAATTCAATGAAAGTAAAAAACAGTAAACTATTATATCCATTAATGATAATTCTTGATTCTTTCTTACAAGGGATTGCCTTTTGTAATTTAGACAGGGGTACAAGTAATTTTACATTGTCATCCAATGGGATGATTTGATATGAGTGATCTATCCCACCTCAAATCCCATCAAAGGAGATGGTTTATCCTACCACTTGGAAAAATTTGTGGTTACCAAATGTGGGATATTAATCATCCCAACAATATCTCATCGGATCCGATAATTTTATCTCATAGGCCTAATTAATGAAGTGTATCACATGGGTCTTGTTCAAGACTCAACTGTTAAGGAAAGCTACTTAATCTCAAACAACTTCAGATAAGAGCTAGTTAATCGGAATATTTGGTTCTGTTCTCTTCAACGTTCACATTATATTAATAATAAAACTCGAGGGTCACCAAGTTGGATCTATTTTCCAATATACCTAGCATGAACTCTGCAAATGTAGGCTTCCTTCAAGGTCCACCTTCATATCACCCTCAATTCAGTCAACACTTCCCAACTCTATTTTTCTTGAATGCACAGCCTCTCCATTTGCCATGTTTAAAGCTTCCACATACTAGCTGACTTAGAAAATTGTGACTACTATCTAGCCAAGCTCAATGTACTAGACAAGGTAAATGGAAAAAAGAGCAGCACTGCAATGCAAGGGTGACTTAAGCTGGATTGTACCAATTAAAACTACTGCAAACAAAAAGGTCTATCGGTTTACCACACTAGTTGCCCAATTTGGATGTGCTAGACTTATTTAACAATAGCTTCGAGAGGATAGGGGAGAATTATAATGTACAAGAGGTAAAAGAAATGTAAGAGTAAAGTAAAAATGAAAAGAACTGCAAAAGAAGTGCTGTCCAGAAACTTCTTGTTGGCATTTTCCTCTTGCAGTCAAATAATTCAGACACTAATCTAAATAATTGTATTGCTTGAAATTCTTCTCAGTTCAAAATCCTTAATCTTAAAGAGGACTATAAACAATCAAGATCTTTATCAACATAATTGCAGGTGCTTGTGCAAAGACATTACCATTCATTGCACTGGCATTATTCATCCAAGGATTTGCTTTAAAAGGTGACAAATCACTGGAAGAGAAACAGTGGGGATGTATTGGGCATTCCTTTGCCAAGATATATATAGGTGGTGAATAGAATCTTATACCTCATGAAAAATCACAAATAGGCTTCTCTTGTTGATCTCTCAACTCTATATTTCCATGAAAAAATTTAAGCTGATATGATTTACCACTGGTCTTAGAGAAACAATTTGAGCAACCAGTTGTTCCTAAATCCGAATCACTACCACATGGTACGTATTAGCATAGTCTTTACCTCTCCAAACAGATTGCTTATCCTCAGACCAAACTAGATGTTAACTAGTACGAAGTACAAGTCTATTTAACAAATATGCAACACTATTATAATGAACACTCTACTAAATAGCAGAAATCCACACAGCAATTATTATCGGAGGGAGAAAATACTAAACTTGACGTTAATAGATTGAAGGAAACGAAACAAAATGATCGAAAGCATGAAAAAGAATAATAAACGAAGAGCACGGAGAACGTACTGGGTCTTTCTTCGACCGCAGCGCCTACGCCTTCACGAGGGAGCTGTGGCGGCGGCTCCTGCTGCTGTCCCTGCGGGCCATCGTCTTGGAGGAGAGCGGAGCAGAGGTGACGACGCCTGCGGAAGGGCTTCCGGAGGGCGGTGAAACCCACGAGCGATTGAGGAGCGCTACGGTAATTGGGTGGCCGGAGGCGTCGCCGAGGACAGCAACAGAGCTGCGCGGAGGGGAGAAGAAGAGTCGCGCTTCCCATATCTCTCTCTCTCTCGGTGTAAGCGATTTCTTTTTCAAAGATTTCCTTAATTTTGGAAATATCAAGATTCAAGAGTCGTATTTGTTTTATGTCCACACGAAGGAAGCACGTGCCCTTCACGGGATGCTTTTGTTTTGACGTAGCAAGTATTTGGTGAATAAAATTTGTATGGACGCTTCTACGAGTGAACCTAAATTTACTAACATTGAACCTAGTATAATTTATATTGAACTTAAAGTAAAAGTGAACCTATATTGCAAACGAATGAATCTAATATTTTTACTTCAGGTTCAATATTAATGATTCTAAGTTCAATATTAAAAAATCTAGATTCACTCGAACGAGGGGCTCCATAGAATATTTTTTCGTATTTGGTTGCTGATAATTGACCTTACTCTAAATATAATTAGTCCATGTGTATTTTGTTGAAGGATAAATATCATCTGTCATTTGCATGGAGCATCGAATTTATTTTTTTTCCCGTAAAAATAGTAACTTTATTAGAACATAGTCATGATAAAACGTACAAATTGTACATGAAAATATACGCACAAAACGCATTACAAAATATACACATAAATACGAAAATAAGCACAAATTATTATAATTAGTGTTTAAACCAACGATCCATTAACAATATACTCGTATGTTTACCGCTAAGCTACTAGTGAGTTAAATGGCGCATCAGATTTTAAAAAATATATAATTCAAAATTAATATTTTAAAAATGACAAATATAATCAGATTTAATTTTAAGCTATGAAATATTGACACCGACACATACACGAACACAAACACGGGGACTCATCAACTTTAAAAATTTACAGGATGCAAACACAATATATATATATATATCAAGATTTATAATAACATCATGATATTTTCGTCAAACTTTCAATTTTGTTGGCAAAAAAAACTTCCAATTTTCAATTTTTTCTAAGCACATTTTAAAATATATTAATCATTCTAGATAATTTCTTATGTCAATACTTATTATTTCTAAGCTCATTCCAAAAGCATGGGACACAATATCTATCGACATCTCACAAAAATTTTCTATATTAACATGTATTAGTAGAACTAGTCGTGTACAACTACATGTAAATAAAAAGTTAATTAGAGTCTCATTATCTTCTTCTTCAATCATTGTTGTAATCGTCTTCATTGTAAAATATTACTCTCTCAAAGGTTAGTTCATCAAGAGAAAGATTGACAACTTCAAGGATTTCATTATCTTCATCAATCGGTGAAAACTCATCTCCTGCAATATCCTACATCATTGTTTCTTCTTTATTGTATCAAGGAGTTTTCCTTGAAGTGATACGAAGATTAGTATGCATAAATACTAAATTCTCTGCACTTGTAGACTTCATATTGTTCCTTTTAAGGGAATGGATAAAAAAGTAAGTGCTCCAATTTCGATGAAGATGATTGTCCTAGTAGCTTAAGAGTAATCTTTTGAAGAATCGGAGCATGAATATCATGAACTAACCACCAAGATTTTGCATTAAGAGAGCGTTTGGTTGCCCGATAACAAATTTATTTGGTTGGTTGCAAAAATATTTTATAGCATTTGCTAGTTGCAACATGTTTTTCTAATATTATTTGCGGGCCGTAAATAGAATTGCAGCCCAAAAAGCCCGCAATACAAGATTGCAGGCTGCAAATGCAATAATTTAAGTATTGAAAAATAATTAATTTTGATGAATTACAGTCGTCGGATGGAGATGGGATAAATATCAAATTTGTAGATTTTCGCGCGCTGAACACGATGGTAGTGTCAGATTTTAGATCTGATATCGTTTGATAGATTTTTTAAAATATATTTTTAGTATAATATAAAAATTAAAAATTATTAATTTATCAGACTAGGTCTGGCAAATCGTGTCGGGCCTAAGTTTTCAGCTCGACCAGGAAAAAATTCGTGCCAGGTCCGATCTAAAAAATTTGTGTCAGGCTCGGCCCGAAAAAAATTCGTGCCAGGCCCTACCGAAAAAAAATCGTGCACGGTCGGGCCCGTCCAGGCCCAACCCGAAAAAATTCGTACCCCATCCTGCCCAAAAAAATTCGTGCCCGACCCTGCCTGAAAAATTTCGTGCTCGGACCAGCCCTGCCCGAAAAAATTTGTGCCTGACTCAACCCGAAAAAATTCATGCCTGGCCCGACACGACCCGAAAAATTTCATGTCCGGATCGGACTGAAAAAATTCGTGCACGGCTCAGCTCAACCCGACCCGAAAAAATTCGTGCCCGACCCGGCCCAAAAAAATTCATGCCCAAACGAGCCTGAAAAAGTTCATGTCTGGCTCAGCCCTAAAAAATTCGTGTTCGGCCTGACCCGAAAAAATTTGTGCCATACTCGGCCTGGCTCAGCCCAACCCAAAAAAATTCATTCCTGACCTAACCCAAAAAAAATTGTGCCTGGCCTAGCCCTGATCAAAAAAATTTGTGCACGGCTCGGCCCAGCTCGGTCCGACCCAAAAAATTCATGCCCGACTCGACCCGAAAAAATTTATGCACGACCCAGCTCGGCTTGGCCCGACCCGGCTTGAAAAAATTCATGCACGGCCCAGCTTGACTTGGTCCGACCCAAAAAAAAAATTGTGCCCGACCCGGCCCTGCTTAGAAAATTTTGTGTAGGGTCCAGCCCGGCCCGTCTCGGTCCGACTCAAAAAAATTTATGCCAGACTCGATCCGAAAAAATTTGTGCCCGGCCTAATCCGAAAAAATTCATGCCTGACTCAGCCTAAAAAAGTTTGTGCCCGGTCCGGCTTGAAAAAGTTCGTGCTTGGCCCAGCTCGAAAAAATTCTTGCCCGACCCAGCCTGATCCGAAAAAATTCATGCACGGCCCAGCTCGCCCAACCCGAAAAAATTTGTGCCCGGCCCAAAAAATTCTTGCGTGGCTCGGCTCGAAAAAATTCGTACTGATTTACTTTCTAGCCATGAGAATTTCGTGGTTAATAGTTATCAATAGTTGTCTCGATGGTATATTTGTGAGAATAAATATATTCTTTGCCACAATCATATTTCGTCGCTATATGTTTACCGCAAAAGGATCATCATTTGACGTCACTATATTTTTGTAACGACGTAGCATATGTTCCTACTAAGGTAAACTATAGTTACATTATACTAGTGGCTAGTAGTGTCAAATAATGACTACTCGATTTGCCACAATAGTTATTGTGGATGTTTCGGTTTTCACATAAAATATCAGGTGACTAATG
Source organism: Canna indica (assembly GCA_034359265.1). NCBI lineage: Eukaryota > Viridiplantae > Streptophyta > Magnoliopsida > Zingiberales > Cannaceae > Canna > Canna indica. The sequence continues at coordinate 12,943,950 of CP136890.1, forward strand.
GTTGAAGCGAAATCAAATAAAATTTATCCCGCCATATTATTTACTTTTTGGTGGCGGGAGGATTACATCTTTTAGAGTAAATACCAAAAAAATACGAACTATTGACATTTTTCCATTTTTAGCATAAACTTTTTCCGTTAGCAAGAAAATAAACAAACTATCATTCTGTTATCCCGTTTAGCACGCATCGTCATTTCTGACAATTTTTGTTGATCTAGACATTAACAGCGACGACGTGACAATTTTTGTCTTACGTGGAATATTATTTTAGTATTTTAATAAATTTTATTATTATATTATTTTTCTTTGCTTCCTTTCGCCCCCATCGCTGGCATGATGGTCGTCCACTGCACCACCACATTGGTGAGCAGCTCGAGGAGGAGGACGCCAAAGCAGTAGGGCGGCTGGCGATGGCCTCTGGCGAGCAAAGGGCTTGCATCGCTGTCGCTGTTGATGAGCAGAGAAGACAATGACAGGGTAACAACTGAAGAAGGCGTCGACAATGATGGCGCCGTCCACCGACACAAGGCTGGTGCAGCCACCGACGATGTTTTTCGATCTGCGCCGCGTCGATGCTCATCAGGTTGCACACCTTTATCAAATACACTACCAAGTATGCTCCCGTGAGATGCTCCTACAACACTATCAGGTTGCACTCCTGCAATACTTTACCTGATCGGGAAGAAGATTGGGTAAAAAATATCCCGATCGGGAACAACTTCTTCCCGATCGAAGCTCTTCCCGAACAGGTAAAAAGATATCCCGATCGGGTATCTTTTTACCCGATTGAAGAGAGCGTAAAGTGATACCCGATCGGGCATCACCACGTCGTTCCCCGCCTCCATGTCATCCCTCTCCTGCCTCTGCACGTTCGGCGGCGTGGGAACGAAGGGTGGCACGAGTAGATGCAGAGGGCCGAGTGTTAGAGACTTGGAAAACTTGGTCGTGAAGTCGGCCTCGATGGCTGGATTGAGGCTTTCCGAAGGTGTTGAGGATGACAACGACAAATTTGGGGAGGGTTCGGGCCATTCGGTGGAGGAGGTGCGAGACGAGAGTGTTGAGGTCACCGAAGACGATGCTCAGGGAGGTCGCATACACGGTGGGCGCCGAGTACGGGTGCAGTGTGAGCAAGAGCAGGGTCCGTGAGAGGGCGAGCGCGATGGTCTCGTGGACGCCGAAGAAGAAGGTCTTGCACTCGTCGACGAACTCCCGAGTGGTGAGCTTCCGCTTGAGCTGGGCGTTGTCCTGATTCCTGGAGACCATCACGATGATGGAGGGAGGAAGGAAGCAAAGAAATAATAATATTTTTTTAATAATAATATAATAATAAAATTGATTAAAATAATAAAAATAATATTCCACGTAGGACAAAAATTGACACATCGTCACCGTTAACATTCAGGTCAGCAAAAACCGTCAGAAATGACGATACGTGCTAAACAGGGTAACAGAATGATAGATCGTGTATTTTCTTGCTAACGAAAAAAGTTTATGCTAAAAATGGGAAAAGGTCCAAATTTCGTATTTTTTTTTGTATTTACCCGATCTTTTATAGCTAACTAAATTTCCATGAATAATTCATGACTATTACTGTATATAGGGTTGAGCATCGGGCGGGTCGGGTATTGGTCGGGTCAATACCCGACCCGACTCGATCGGGTATTAACTCAAAATTTCCAAAAAAATTATACTCGACCCGATTTTTTAATCGGGCCCTGACCTGAATAATCCAAAAAAATCGAGCCCCGACCTGTTTAACCCGAATTCGGGTTAGAAAAATAAAATAAATAAAATTTATCTTGAAAATAGTAATAAAAAGTGAACAATTGTATTAAAATTATAACCCAAGTAGATTTGAACTAAAAACTTCCTAAACTTTATCTCAACCCTTCTAACCATAAAGCTAACATTATCTTTTATCAATATATATAATATAAACATATATTTAAGTTAAAATCGGGTCGGGTCAGGTTAAACACAATTTTCACCCGAACCCGACCCTACCCAAAATAGTAGGCAAAATTTTCAAAAACAAGACCCGACTCGACCCTATATACCCGAATAACCCGACCCAAATTGAATTTTCGAGTCAGATTTTAAGGTTTTTTCGGGTCGGATCGGGTTTTGCTCAGCCCTAACTGTATATATTATTTATGATATATACTTTCAATGAGTAATTATATAATACCCCAGTTTAGTCATACATTGGGAGTATATTGAATGTGATGTTAACTTATAAAAGTTGATGAGTGTGCTATCATCAACTTCAACTTGAGCATTTAAATTAGGTCAATAGATTTGCCTATGAAGTTTATGAGTCAATTATCCAATCAAGCGAATTGTAACTAATTATTATATATATATATTGAAATTATGGTAATTATTATTGATTTAATCATAAAATTATATTAAATATTTTTTGCATCTAGTTATGGAGCTTAGATGTCACTAGAAAAAAAAATTGTGATAAAATTTTTGAGTGACCAGCAACAATTGGCCACAAAAGGTGCAATATAAAATAAAATTTATGGCAAAATTATTTTTATGGTTAAAAGTATAAATTCGAATAATTTACGATAATTTTTCTAATTGGCACAGTTTTAGACGTGTATTTTTGCCCTCAAGTTTAACTTACCCCTAACCTAAGAGGCACGGACACTGCGTGGGACTGCCGTGTCCGCGTGTCTGACACGCCGCGGATACCGACACACGAAGACACTCGTTCGACACACGTGTCCCACGTGTCCAAGAGTGTCTTGACCAATCAATTTTTTTTTGTCCGGACACGCTTGGACACGGCTCAGACACGGCCAACCATGCATCTTTTTTAAAAAATAATAAAATAATCAAAGAGAATTTAGTATTTTATCTTCTTATTGTTGCGAAAGAAATTAGATCACTTACTCTTTTATCTATTCTCTTAAAAGGAACAAGATGAAGCCTAAACGTGCGGAGAGTTCAGTATTTGTCCATAGTAATCTTTGTCTCATTTCAATGAAAACTTCCCAATACAATAAAGAGGAAACAATAATGTGAGACGATATTAGTAATATTACAAAAGATGAATTTTCAATTAATGAAGATAATAGAATTCTTAAAGTTGTCAATATTTCTCTTGATGAATCAGAGTTGGAGAGAGTAATATTTTTTGATGAAGAAGATAGTGAGAGTCTACTTAACTTTTTATTTACGTGTGGTTGTACATGACTAGTTCTACTAAGACATGCTATTTTTTTTAAAAAATTGGGAGATGTCGATAGATATTGTGCCACATGCTTTTGGAAGGGGCTAAAAAATAGTAAGCATTGACACAAGAAATTATTTAGAACGCTTCATATATTTTGAAAGAGCCTAGAAAAAATTAAAAATTAGAAGTTTGATATAATGAAAATATCATAATATTATTATAAATTTTTGAAATATGTATATATATATAATGTGATTTTTTTAAAATTTAAAATTTTATATATGTTGTGTCCGTGTCCTGTAAATTTTTGAAATTGGTGTGTCCCCGTGTCCGTGTCGTATTCCGTTGTCTGTTTCAGTGTCGATGCTTCATAGCCCCTAACCGTAGTCGACAAATGCTATTTAGTATATATTTTTCTCATTTTTCCCCATTCTCGTGACTCCTTCCTAATAGGCAACCTCTCCATTGCATATTTTTAATTATTTTTCAAAGATTTTAATTGCTAAAAGAACTTAATAAATGAGTTTAAAACTTTATTTTATATTTTTGTTTAATTCTACGTTTCAAGACGATTCTATAATTTGTGGAAACATACTATTTTACGATAAGTTATGATTTTTTGAAGTTTTCCAATTAATCTAATATACATTCCTATTTTCTTTTTTTCGTTCTTATTTTTCAAATTTCCGATTATTTTTCCTTTTTCTTTTTCCCGCTTCATTTCCCCGCCGTCCTTTTTATTTTCCCCCTTTTTTCCTTCTGTTTTACCTAATCCGCCTGCCCTACCCTTTCTTGATTTCTTCTCCTTCTCTAATCGGTCCCCCTCCCTCTTCTTCTCCTTTCTCCCCAGCGGATCGCCCCTCCTTGTCCCCAATCTGTTTCAAGTATCTTGACCATGCGAACCTTCCCTTCCTCCCTACGCTCGTCTCTCGCACGTCGCGAAGGAGAAGAAGAAAGCAGTGAGTGAGCCAAAGGCAGATCTGCTTTTCTTTGTGGCTTTTTCGAAATCATGATGGGGACTTCGAAGCTGCTCATTATTCAGATCGGGTTCTCCCTCTTTCTCATTAGGGTTCAGGTAAATGATATGTTCTTGTACTTTACCCTTTTTATTTTTTCCCTCTTATCCTTCTATTTTTTTCAGGCAAGCGTTGTTTACTCTAATTTCTGGTTCAATGCATTAATTTCTGGTTATGTTAATTTCTTGTTTACTCTAATTTCTGGTTCAAACGTTGTCCCTCTTCCTCACTGGCTTCTTACAATCCATTAATTTCTGGTTATGTTACAAACAGTTGCTGTAACAAGGCTTTGGAGCACTTCACATCAATAATAAGAGCGGGTGAAAGACCAAATGATTTAGTTACTGATACTATACTGATACTATAAGAGCTATTCACATTGATTAAATTACTATTAGTTACTGTGCTCGATCAGATTCATAGTTCTGTTTTCAGATTATTTATGCTTGACATAAATTACAGATTGGTTGGTAGCAAAATTACATAAATTTCTAAGGTGACAGAATAAATAATGATATTAGTAAGTGACATTATCCCATATTCCCATATCTTCAATTTCTCTCGTGACTTTGTGCTTCTTTTATCAAACTTTTATCATGAAAACTTAATTTCTCTCGTGACTTTGAAATCAGTGAAGGCTGATTGTATATCGGTTACCATATCTTTCAAGTGGTGGGCCTGGATTTGGTTTGTATACATATCGTTGTGATGGCTGAATGTCAAATATAACTTGTAGGCTGTCTTTTTTGTTGATCATATTTACCTTTTGAATTAATGGCTTTAGATATCAAAATAGCCTTGGTAATAGAATAGTTTGAACTCTTTAATGCTGGAAGTAGTGATCCTATAGCAACAGGGACAAGCTGTGGTGGATCCGGCTAAAGCCAATTACTCAACCTCTATGATTAATTCTATGTTTACTCAACTGTCAATCTTTAATAGATGTAGCAATCTCTATGGTTCCCTAGGGGCTAAAGCCAAATCAATTATGTAATATGCATCTAACGTAGAATAAAATTATGTCTTCCTCTATGAATCTATTTTAATAATTTATGCATATCCTTAACTTCACTTTTCTTCATCTACTTTTTTGGTATTTATTGTGTTGGCATTTTTTTCTTTCAGATATACTTGTTCCAGTAGATAACTATATATCTAGGAGTACTGTTAATTTCCTTACTTGCAAAGTTCCAAACTACCTGGACTACCTTCTTTCAACAGTAAGTGATGTTGTCTTATTCAGTTTGCTATGCAACTGTACATCTGTGCTTAATTGGTTATGGATAGCTTGTGATTACCAACAGTTTCTGGTGGCAAATCTTTTTGGTGATCTATTTTACAGATCATGTCAGAAACTTGGATGACAGTTATATTGAGCCTGCTCCTAAGCTGATATTGAGCCTGGTGATCTATAAATAGGGACATCGTTAGTTTTCCCGCTCACTCGGTCGACCCCCAACGTCTGCCATGGCCGCTGCCCTAACTCTCCTCCGATCCAGGCTATGCGACCCAACCTACATCCACGCGCCCTTCAAATCCTCTAAGCAGAGTAACTACAGGTGCTACCCTCCGCCATTATCAATCCCATGCCAAATCCTATCGATTCTCTTCCCTATTTCATGATTCAATGTGTTTCCAATGGTTTCTCCTTCGACCATTTATTTGTTTCTAACAAAACGGTGCATTAATTAATTTCCAGCAAGTTGAAGGAACTCGTCTCCGGCACCATCTCTGATTCTTGCAACAATTCTGCCCTCCTCCTTGGCCCTAGAGGATCCGGTAAAGTTGCAGTAAGGCATTCCGTAGAAACCCATTCCTTCATTGTTTCCACCACAATTATGATCGGCTAATTCTCTTATGATTTTCCTTAGATAGTAGATTTGGTACTTGAAGATTTGAAGGCTGAAAATCCCGACTCGATATCTGTGGTATAAAATCTAGTGTGGCTTTCTTTTGGATTCCCTCAAGTTTCTTATGTTCTACTGCGTACTCGTCACTATGAGCTCATTTAGCGATGTTTGCATTTTAGGTCAGATTGAACGGACTACTGCATAGTGATGATACTTGTGCACTCAAGGTAAGATATGTACCACACATGTTTTCCGGTCTTCCATGCTAAGATTTACTTTACTGTATGGTGATCCCAAAATTTTCTTTACATCTTCATCTCGCAACTGACCAATCTGCAATTCTGCATGATCTTTTTGTTCAAACTATTTAACACCCTTGCTTATTCTAGCAACTATATTCCTTTTTTTGCATAGACTTAACTAATGATTGTGGAAATGGAATATTTACCTCATCTTTTAAGCAAACACCTACTGCAGCTATGAAAAAGTTGCATTGGCCCTTTAACAACTCAGTATATATAGTTTGACCATATTTTGTGAAACACTGGTGGGTTTCACCACCCTCAAGGTTACAATACCATCCTTGTGGCAAGAAAGATCCATCATCGTCTTTCTTACTCTCAGACTAAACTAAAGTATTGAACAAACAAACCATGAAAGTATTGTGTCTTGAGTCTGAACATGATTTAAGCTTTTTGATGTTCAGATAAGCCTTTGCAAAGCCTGGAACTCAACCTGAGTGTTAAAAATTCTGCTTTCATATTCATCTTCAGTTTTGTTATTTGATTTGTTGAGATTGATATTTTCATCTGTTTGTTATAAATACTTTAGTTTTCATTTCCACGATGGAATTTATCACGAATGCCATTTCTTTCCAGGAAATTGCTAGGCAATTATGCTTGGAGCATCAATTATCATTCTCCAAGATGGTAAAAGTTAAACTTTATATTGTTTTCAGGATTAGAAAGCTATATAACATGCTATATTACAGAAGTTTTGAACTTCATTTTGTGTTCTGTAGGCTTCATCTGATGATAATTCTCAGTTCATGATTGACATGTTAAGGCAAGTGCAATTTTTAATGAATATATACCTCCCCTTATATTATCTCACACGAGTATCTTTTGAGCATACTCAATGTTGCTCAACTATTACTGCTCTAATTCAAACATTTTGATTGATTTGTTTATTTTTGAACAGAGAGTGTGGATTAGCTCATAGGTCACTCATTTTTGTGTTGGTTGAGTTTGATCTTTTTGTTCAGGTATATGTTGCTAAGTTTACGTTCTATCTGATTATCCAATGTTCTCCATTTTTTGACATGCCTTTTAGCTTTATAATATTTTTTGTTCTAATAAAAGAAATAAACATGTTTAGGTATCTCAGCTTGTAAAGGCCTTAGCTTTTGGTAGCAAAGGTCTTGGAGTCCAGTCCCACTTCCACTGCTCACCCTTTTTTAAAAAATGTTAACTGTAACTTTGTTCTTGTATTTCCAGGGGAAGCAACGATTACTTTATTGCTTGATAGATGCAATGCAAACTGTGACTTCACAGGCTGTAGTCATTGGTGTGAGTTGTCGAGAGGTATGTATTTCTTGCTATACTTTTTATTTATATCATCGAGTTTACTTCTTTTTTCCATCCTGTTATACTTTTGTTGTCTCTCAATCTCACATTTTTCATTTTGAAAGCCACTTGGCTAGAAACTACCTTCCGTGATTTCCATAAATGAATTTTGATGATATTAAACTCAAGCAGCAAAGCATACTTCCATCTTCTAAAATTGACCAACTTTGCACAATTAATTGGTTATATCTGAGTGTCATTTTGCTGGAAACTACCCAAACTTCTGTTCCAATTAATGAATTTTAATGATATTAAACACAAGCATCAGTCCATATATGCACCATCTAAAAAGTACCAACTTTACACAATTAGTTAGTTATATTTGTACTTTTGTGTGGCTAAGCAGCAGGTATTATGTGTTCCAGGATGCTGACCAACTTCTTGAAAAAAGAGTTCGATCTAGGTTTTCCCATACAAAACTACTTTTTGCTCCTCCTTCAAGAGAAGATATGAAAAGGTGATACTCTATATCCTCCTATATCTCAAGAAGTACGCAACTATGCATTATGGTGTGGATATGCCTTTTCAAGTATTTTGTTTTAACTTTTGGTCCTTAAACTGGTGTGCAGTTTGGTGGAGCATATACTATACCTACCAAAAAATGCAGGACTCCCTTCTGAATATATTACAAAATTCAATGCCCATGTCCAAGTACTCTTCATTCACTCACCCTTAGATTTTCAATGTTATTTCTGTAGCTTATCGTATGCATGTAAACAACTTTTTGGACATGAAACATATTAGTTATCTACAACTGGATAGATTGCTAGCCCAAGTTGCAGGTAGGTCTGTCTAGTCATATACAAATTCAACCTTGATGCTGGGTTATTGAACATTTTACAATAGAAGTAAATCGCCTGAATTTACTTGGTATCCTCTATTTTAAAGTCAAAATGTATGCGTTGTAAATTTATTAAGGACCCTGCTGCCACCTTAGCAAAGGGGTCTGATGCCATATTAGGAGTCAATGGGTGCCCTAAGCAAGAGATCAAAAAGGTGTATGGGCACTTTGCATGCGACTTACGGAGGGGTAACTAAACGTGATGCACACTTGAGCTTATTCAAGATGTGTCTTATTATGTGTGATGATGAACACAATTGTTTTTTTTTTTTCAATGTGGTTGAGCTTGTAATCGCATGAGTTAGAGTCATCCATGATATGGTTGTCCATTTAGTTTATATGGAAAAGAAAACAAAGTTTAACCGAACCAAACTAAACCGTTCATAAAATTGTCAAATTGAACCAAAACCAAATTGATTATTCAGGTTTGATTTAAACCGAAAATAATATTAAAAAATTATATATAATATAAATAATATTAACATAGGATATTTGTTGTTAAAATAATATTTTTGATCTTTTGATTTTTTATTGAGGTTAATTATAATAAATTATTGTATCACTACTCATTCCTACAAAAATATTATTAGTAGGAATTCAACCCTTTGACTTCAGACATCATGGTTATATGTACTAACCATCCAAGCAACTAATAGTTGATAGTGTTTTTAAGATGAAAATTATTACTTTTATGATTTTGTTTTTTGTTTTTCTTGGTTTGATTTAGTTGACATAGTGGCAACCAAACCTGAATCAAATTAAATATTTTGGTTTATACATTGAACAGAACCACAAATTTTAAACTATAAACCAAATCAAATTGAATTATCCGGTTCTCCGCTATTCCTTAGATACATTAATCATGGTATTTTATGGTTGAATCAATTAAAAAATACCTATATTAGGGATTTATGAATAGGTAATGTTGCTTCAATACCTAACCAAAGCGCTACTGCGGTACTGATCAAAAAGACTATTATAGCTACTGGATGATGATGCAAAAGATGTAAAAGAAATATTAGAAACTCTATGGAACCAATTTGTAATTTGTTTAGCTAAGAATAAATTTTTATTTTAAATCCATTGTGCTTCATTTGGTATTTCAGTTTAAATCGAATTTTGGACAACCCTATCCATGATTGTAACAAGAGATTTCCATTTAAATGGAATTTCAGTTTAAACCAAGTATCTTTTAATTAGTGTTGGGTCTTATCTAGCTGTTTGTTTTATCTTGTAATTAGTATCTTCAAGAGATTGAAACAGAACAAGCTCTCTTTTAAAAGGAGAAATTGACAATAATATAGCTAGTATCTTCCATTCAGAATTATTGTGTTCTTAATCAAGATATCCGAGAGTTCTATCATAGATTGAAGGAGGATCAAAGGTGTAAGTACAGTGATGCCTCTTCTAGCTTTTATTCATCCAATGACTTCCACCTCAATCGCCAACAACCATGTACTCAATCCCAAGCCTGTCACCTTAAACAAAATCCTCAAGCATGAATATATCTTAGCTCAAATAATTTATAACCAGATGGTAGATTGTAGAAAATTATCTTTCATCTTATTTCTTTAGAATTGCTAAGTTTATACTATATCATTGTAATTTGGGTAGTATAACCTTGACTTACTGCAGAACATTCTAAATGACAAGAGGTTCAAACAAATACTTGATTCCCTCTTGTGTGTTGATGGAACAATTGGCAACTTGGTGCAGTATCTGTAAGTTCTTGTATCATATGTTTATCATCAGAGCATTCCAATATTTTCTTCCAATATTATAGCTCATTCTGAGAAAACCACTTCAGGTTCCGCGTTGTATCTTCTATAAATTTGGAATCTGGTTTGTTATCTCTTGAGAACTTCAAAAATGCACAGATATCTTGCGAGAGGCAGCCCACCATTGAGACCCTGCAAGGTTAGTTACTATCGCCAATTCACCACAGATGCTATTCTACTTGGATTTGGATGCTTATCTAGTCATTAGTACGCTGTATATTCTGACATATTTTTGAAACAAAACTAAACCAAGGGGGAGAAACAAACCAGATATAATTACTTGATTCATTTAGTTTTATGTTCAGTGTAACATATTTTCTTCCTGTGGTTGTTATGTTGAGAGGTAATATCTTACATTATGTTGGAGATATTATTTTCACGCCTTTTGAATTAATACGGGATCCTATTGGAAAAAAAGTACAAGATCTTACATTCACAAGGACAAATTATTGACACTGTAAAGTTGAAATGTCATTTTGTCAAAAAATGATTTATTTCTAAAATAATATTTGAATATCCAGTAACATAAAGTCAATATCATTAATATTATTAAATTGAAATAGATTTTGATGCTTAATGTATGTACATATTCAAATTTCCTTGATTAAATGCAATAATTGATATAGTAAATATCAAAACATTATTTAATTTTAGATGAAGGAAGAGTTAAGGGAAATTATCTATATATAAAAAGAACAATAAATGGGAATAAAGTATTGAATATGATTGCAAACAAGGGTATTTAGGTACTAAATAATTTTATGTATTTAGATTATTTGATTATCTATTAGTTACCATGATAACATAAATTTATGCATGGTAATGGTGATAAAATTTACACTGGATTTATATATTTGCAAAGATATGATGAAATAGTAAGTTATGTATGGTAAGTTAAGAAAGTCATCCATTCTGAAATTTTTAGGTTTATATCCCAAATTTAACTAAATACTTCTCTGTTTGAAACATGGTTAAGCAGATGCCTCAATTCTCGAGCTCTATATTCTAGTGTGCATGAACAGATTGGAATCTAAAGAGCAGAATTCATACAACTTCAATTCTATTATGAAAGGCAAGTCAATACTGTTTTTATTTGTCTCCTATTCTTTTGGTCAATTGTGGGGATGGTTGCTAAAATTGATGACTTTTTGTTCAGAGTATAAATCTATACACGATGCCTATAGGACCTCTGACAATTATGGAGACACTGTCTGTTTGAGGGTGGGTATATTAATCTCTTAATTGTGCAATATAGTTGATCTGTAGGGATATCTTAGCATCATCCAACTCTGTTGCAGGCATTCGAGCATCTTTTAGAACGAGAATTGATCAGTTATGTTGACCACAGGGGACGGTATTTACCCGTCGAATTTCGACCAGTTGAACTTCTTATTTCATCACATGAGCTGTATTTGGGGTTGAAGTCAAATTCTTCATGTCCAGTAAGTTCCTTCTTTGTCACAAGCCGTTTAGATGTGTTAGAGATCATCATACTACATATAGCTGGTTTTCTCACTACATAAAGTTATCCCATTGTTTAGTTATCTCTGTGATTGGGCATGTCTTTTGCTTTGATTTTTATGTGTTAGCTAGGAAGGTAACAATGAATCCTTGTTGTGTTCTAGGCGATCCTTCAGAAGTTGTTAGATCATGAAAGCTTCAAATAGCAGAAAGTTGGACATGCAGATATAACACATCTCTCCTACTTTGGTCAATCATTGTTTCTCCATGCGATAGAAGCAGTTTCTATTATAATTTATCAAGAACTATGATGTAATCAGAAAACGAGTCCTGTAATGATTTTTTTTATGGCAATATCGTACAATGCTTTTTTGTACATATTATTTATTTTATTTATAATATATTCACGTTCCTCGTGTTTTAAAATAAAAATAAATGAGTAAACATGGAAAAAATGATAAATTTTAACTAAATGATTAAATCTAAAGAGAAAATGAATGAATCTTAATTAAAAAAAATGTACGAACTTGACTGAGCTGTATCAATTTTTGGCCGCACCTACGGTTTGTTTCTACTAGCGAGATGAGAGTCGCATCGAGGATGTTAATATAAAGGGTTCGGATTTCATGCCTACTCCGATTCGAAGTTTGCAGTTCAAAGATGTGCTCATACTGGATTGATCCGAGTTGGTCATGGAAAAGAATCCGTCTCTTACAACAGTGAAGGGCCAGTTTGAATTTTTTGGTGAGTAATTTGACTATCTATAAGGCATTGAATTAGTATGTGCAATGCGGGTTTTAAAATAGAAAAATAATAATAATAAAATACTAGATACTCCAACATTGATTAGGTCAAAAATAAGTCAAATCTGAAAAGAAACTATAGGAAAAATGACCATGTCTATTAATCTCGAACCAATTGTCCAATTTTCTAATAATTTTTATTATTTTTGAATCAAAATTGTTTAAATTTAAACACCATGTGCGCGATACAAATTGTAGTGCTCCTCCTTGCATCCCATTTTTCATGATACGATTCAAAATAGGACAGTATCCTAAAATTTAATATAGTATAATGCATTTTAACATAAATATAATATCATATTATATAAGGTTTGGAATTAGAATACATCTTCCAAATGTTTGAATTCGGTAAATACAAGGCATGCAAGCATAGAAATTAGAATAAACCTCAATTATTTATTCCTACCTTGTTAATTAAGGAGTTGACACTTTTGTCAATTCACCCAGAAATTAATTGTTTACATCCCTTGCTTTTTGAAATAATTTACCCAAATGATGTGAAAACATTTTATAACCCAAATTCGCTTGAAGGCAGTCATTGTTGCTGGTCAAGCTTTGTTTTGTAGGGTGGCAGTCAAATATTCCTACTCAAGTGCCAAATTTGTGTCATATTTTACTGTAACATGTGGGGAAAAAAATAGTATGAAGCTCGGCTCCGTAGAATTTTTGATGAAGCTCCGCACTTAAGTGAACTTAGCATTGTTAACAGTGAATCTAGAATCTAAAAGTTCACTCTTGCACAACACAAATTCACTTTTATTTGGTTCAGTCTTAATGATAATAGATTCACTCCTATCAATAGAAGGAGCTTCTTGATAGAAAATGATAACTAGATTCATGTATATATTGAAATGAAAGCTTCTTGAAGATGTGATCCTTGAGTTCATGTATGTTTCAGTCTCTGCTTCTGCTTCTTATCCTCACCAAGCCTTCTCATTTATGCTGCCAAAAGCAGCAACGAGCTTACCATTGATGGCATTAACAGAGCTATTTTATTTATTGATATATAAAGTCAAGGTCAACTATACAAAATAGGACTGCCTTAAATCCTAATTGTGTTAACTGTTAAGGATCTAGTCTGTCATTGTGAAGATTCCTAGATTCTCAGGTATATAGTATTGGAAATCATTGGATTTTTTTTCCAAGAAAGAGACTTGTGACGAACTCCAAGACTCTTCCTTTTCTCCTAATGCTTGCAGACAAAAATCATCACCTTGTTGCAATACACCAAAAAGCATTGAAGAAGCCAAAAGCCTACCAAAGACACACTTGTCCTTTGGCTACCGAGCTCAAGGATCTGTTGCCCTCTCCGCCATCATAGGATTCCTTAATCCTGCTATAAAACCATCGCAATGCGGGTCTCCTTCACAATGTTTGCCGCTTGGGTTTTTCTTTGGCAGCATTCAAATGGCTACTTCTCTCCACCGCGCTCTCTATTTCCCAGTTAAGTGCTGCTCGACCAAAGAGAGTGACAACAAGAAGATCTCCGTCAAAGTGAACGGGACTTCAACTGCAGTCTCGCACGCCGCCGCCGCCAAGGTCGAAGCTACGGGGTTGAAGAAGCCATCGCCGATTGACCTGGCCTACCACCACGTCACCTTCACCGCCGCCGTCGCCGCCGCCGCCAACTCCTTGGTGCAGCAAGACGTCGCCGCGGAGCGCACCCGGCAGAACATCCCCACGGAGAAGCAGCTCGCGGATCCTTTCCGGCAGGGGTTCATCGTTGAAGGCGGCGTCAGGTACCGGCAGACTGTGGTCATGCGGTCGTATGAGGTCGGGCCTGATAAGACTGCCACTCTGGAGACCATCCTCAGTCTCCTCCAGGTGAAGCCTCAAGCATACTCCTAAGTCCTAAGCATTCTTTTCGTTGCACAAGCTCATTTGGAATGGTTGATTTGTGTGAACTGACACAGGAAACAGCACTGAATCATGTGTGGATGTCCGGATTGCTTGGCGATGGATTTGGAGCTACGCATGGGATGATGAGGAACAATCTGATTTGGGTGGTCACAAGGATGCACGTCCTGGTTGACAAGTACCCAATCTGGTATATTGTTAGCTCTTCTAAGCGATTCAAACAAAGATGCATCTTTTGACCTCCTAACTTGAACAATTCATTGGTGGTTGCAGGGGAGAGGTGGTGGAGATCGACACATGGGTCGGAGCATCAGGCAAGAACGGGATGAGAAGAGACTGGCTGATTCGCAGTCGCCTCACGGGGCAGGTCTTTTGCCGCGCTACAAGGCATGAACTCTTCACCCTTTTCGTTTCGCTGTAGCAGAAACCAACTGTTCTATCAAATGTTTGATGAAATGACTAACTGGGTCGAGCAGCACTTGGGTGATGATGAACCGACAAACCAGGCGCCTTTCCAAGATGCCGGAGGAGGTGAGGGATGAGATCTCGCCGTGGTTCATAGAGACGCGAGCGGTTCAAGAGGAAGACACTGAGAAGATTGAGAAGCTCGATGACAATGCTAAGTATATCAACTCCAACTTGAAGGTGGGTTGTCAGTAACTATCAAATTTCTCTTATCCTAATCTTTCATGTCAAGAATTCTCTCTCATTTTGGAGTATTAGTATTGTGTGGAAGCTCATTGCCTACCATTTTTGTGCAGCCAAAGTGGAGTGACTTGGACATGAACCACCATGTCAACAATGTAAAGTATGTAAGATGGATGCTTGAGGTAAGTAAATGATGTCTTATGAAGGAGAACTACACCAGAAATCATCAAAAACAAAAGTAAATAAAATGAGCATTGTACTTCTGCAGGCAATTCCTGACCGATTCATGGAGAACCATCAGCTCTCAAGCATCATCTTGGAGTACAGAAGGGAATGTGGCAGTTCAGATACAGTGCAGTCCCTCTGTGAGCCTGATGGTGATTCCATTCCGCTGGACAAGAACATTAGATTTCTCACAGGATTCTCCATTGCACCAGAGATTCTTGATGGCAGTGGATTGTTCGGCACATTTGACAAGTGGCCGACGAGGTATACTCATCTTCTCCAGACCAAAGGGGAGCAGAAGGATGAGGAAATTGTCAGGGGGAAGACTACTTGGAAGAGGAAGTAATCCAGCTCTTCACAGTGAGCTTCTCTGTAGTGAAATAAATAATGCATTGTTTAAATGTAAACAATGTAAATTCCTCCCTTCTTTTTGAAAAATGTAAAAGTATACCCTGTGCAATAATATTTTCTTACGTGTTATGGATTTTAAATTATTAACTTATTTTTTTTAAAACAAAAACAAAAAGTCAATTAAGTGATCGTACTAAATAGCAAATTTGAATCCTAAATTTCTATGCAACATATAATATGTTACCATCAACTATGCTACTCAGTTGATAAATTATTCAACTTATTTGCTTGATGAGTTATTTAAGAATTAACTTTTCACACATAATTTTTAGACAATATTAAAAATGTGTTCAGTAGCATGAAATAATTACATGAGAAGTTGCACTTGTAGTATCACAATATATTTGATTAACATAACTACTTTGCATACTCTTTACTTCACCAAAATATCTTTCATTTTATGAATTAGTTTGTTCATTATATATATATTAAATATATAATTAATATAATTTTATCATGTATAATTATATAAAGTAAATTGTCTATGAAAATTATATATATATATATATATATATATATAAAAGTATAATATAATTTTTTTGATATATAATTTATTATTACATAATTAATATAATTTATAGATCAAAATTATTTTTATTCTTATTGAATTGACATATGTAATACAATTATATATTTTTTCTATTTATGCATAGTTAATATAAAAAAGTGATTTTTTTAGTAAAATAGTCATTTTAGTTTTTGAAAAATATAGTATAAGAAGTAACTTTGCTACACGGGTTGCTAAGAAGTTGTTCCTCGGAGAAAGTATAACTTTTCATGTTTTTTTCACTTCCTATCAATCAAATAAGAGGGAGAAAAAAATGAAGGGAATGTTTGTTTGCCCTATTTTGAAAAACATTTTCTATCAATCAAATAAGAGGGAGAAAAAATGAAGGGCCTATTTGTTTGCCCTATTTTGGGTTTTCATTTTTGCTCGAAAACGAAAACCAGGTCAAAAATCTGTTTGTTGATAGAAAACACGCGAGTTTTCAGTTCGTGTTTCGCAAAATTGACTTTTCGCGAAAAACCATTTAACACACGAACTTGAAAACTACTGGGAGTAGTTTTCATGATTTTCATGAAAACTCGCAAAAAGTGCGGTGACATACTTGTAAATATCATGTCATTTTCGCAATTTTCACCCGTTTCGCCTAAAAATCGAACAAAATTGAGACGCCCGTTAGGGCTCCTCACTCGGCGCTCGACCATCTCTCTTTCTATCCTCACTCGACTCCTTGCGGCGATAGGCGACAACTTGTCGCCACCTCTTGGAATCCATCGCCGGTGGTGCAAATCGATCGCCGCCTGTTGAAATCACGCCGACGGCTCTTTCTTGCTTTCCATTACAGGTTTGGCTCATTTGATCTATTGTTTCCACATGCATTCGTGTTCAATCTATATTTTTATAGATATGTTTTTGATGATTTTTTTTCTCTTTGATCTTCTGTTTTGATTGTTACCCGAACTAGGGTTTTAATGTGTAGTCGATCTAGGATTTCGATGATTTTTTATCTTCTGTTTTGATTGTTACCCGAACTAGGGTTTTGATGTGTAGCCGATCTAGGGTTTTGATGATTTGATCTTCTGTTTTGATTGTTACCCAAACTAGGGTTTTGATTTTTCACCGATTGCCTATTCTATTTTGATTGTTACCCGAACTAGGGTTTTGAAGTTAATGTACCCGATTGCCTCTTCTGTTTTGATTATTACCCAAATTAGGGTTTTGATTTTTCATTGATTGTCTCTTCTGTTTTGATTCTTACCCGAACTAGGGTTTTGAAGTTAATGTAGCCGATTGCCTCTTATATTTTGATTGTTACCCAAACTAGGGTTTTGATGTGTAGCCGATCTAGGATTTCGATTATTTGATCTTCTATTTTGATTGTTACCCGAACTAGGGTTTTGAAGTTAATGTAGTCGATTGCCTCTTATATTTTGATTGTTACCCAAACTAGGGTTTTGATGTGTAGCCGATCTAGGATTTCGATTATTTGATCTTCTATTTTGATTGTTACCCGAACTAGGGTTTTGAAGTTAATGTAGCTGATTGCCTTTTCTGTTTTGATTGTTACTCGAATTAGGGTTTTGAAGTTAATGTAGCTGATTGCCTCTTATATTTTGATTGTTACTCGAACTAGGGTTTTAATGTGTAGCCGATCTAGGGTTTCGATTATTTGATCTTCTGTTTATTCATTTGTATGTTGTTCTAATATATACTGTTCTGTTTTAATATATATTGTTTTGTCAGATTCTTTTATGTGGGTCTTGAAGTTAATGTATACTGTTCTGTTTATTCATTTGTATGTTGTTCTAATATATATATATATATATATAATATGTTCTGTGATAATAAAAATAATAAATGAGTGGTCATCGTAATCCTAGGGAGAAATCGAAAAATTGGTCCAAAGATGCTACTGAATCCTTTTTGTTTATACTTCATAAATAGACAAATAAAACTTGACAATTTGAATGAACAAGACTGTGTGGGAAGTTATTAGCACTAGACTTGAGGAAAAATATGGCACTAGGTACCCTGTTGATAAGATTAAGGCAAAGAAACTTTGCCTTCATCGTTTGTATAAAAATTGACAAGAACTGATTAGCCACACTGGGGTCACCTGGAATCCCAATACTGGGATGGTTGAGGCTGACGAGACCGTGTGGAATATCACGATAGATTTTTGTTAATAGAGTTATTTATTAGGTATCATATTGGGTAGCATGTTAATATAGTAAATTTCGTGTGCATAATGGAGGAATAAAAAAATTATTTCAAACAATTTAGGAATGGGCCATCTCCCAATTTACCTTTGTTGGAATTGATTTTTCAAAATCAACCTGCAACTAGTGGGATGGCCCGATCATCTACACAGACGCCTTTGAATTCGGATGATGACCGTCAATTAGAGGATCAATTTTTGGGGCAGAATGTTCGGGCTAAGGAGCGTGTTGTTGTGGAACGGGAGGGGGAAGAGGAGGACACCGGGGATACTAAAGATGAAATCCCTAGACGTCCTTCTGTATCTTCAAGTCGCAGTAACAAACAAGGTAAATCATCGATGAGATCATCTATAGATCAAGACAAATAAAAATTATTTGAACTTATGAGTCAACACATTGCAGCCCGTCGTGCCCAAAGTGAGGCTGCATCAATTGGTACACCCCCCCCCCCCCCCCCCCCGCCCCCCCGCCCCAATCCATATACCCTTGCAAATTGTGGTGAGCGCTTATCTAATTTGCAGGGGTTGTCTGAAGAAATACATAACACATGCACTTTCATGCTTAGTAATCTTGAAGCTCAGGAACTTACTTTCATGCTTAGTAATCTTGAAGCTCAGAAACTTATTATGATATTGTCTGATGATACATTGATCAATTGGCTTAAGACTTTGTAGTGAGTGAGTGAACAATTCAGAAACAATATTGTTATTTATTTTCATGACTATATGCACTCTTGTGTGTGCATCTTTCATTTGTTGCACTTTTTTTCAGCTTATATTCACTGTTCTGTACTTGTACTTTTTTTTTCAGCTTATATTTCAGTACTTGCACTGTTCGAGTAATTGTTATTTTTCTTTTCAACTTATATTTCAGTACTTGCATTGTTAGCTTATATTTCAGTACTTGCAATGTTGTTTTGAATTCGGTACTTTCAATGTTTTTTTGAATTTGTACTTGTACCATTTTTTTGAATTCAGTACTTGCACTATTTTTTTTGAATTCAGTGCTTACACTATTTTTTTGATTCAATACTTACACTATTTGAAATTTCTGAATGAGTTATCCATCAAATTCATCACATCCATCACTTAGCGATGAAGTGGATGATTATGATTTTGAGTTTGCATTAATACTTTCGATGACTATTTTGAATCTCTTGGACGAACAACTAAATCCTCCACGACGAGCAATACGCACTTCAATGTTGAGAGGAGTTGACTACGTCCAAGAGTTGATACATAGTCCGATAAGATGTTACGAAAATATTTATTCCTAAGATTATGTAGTGAGCTTATGAGACTAGGCTTAGAGGACAAAAAAATTTATGTGGAAGAAGCCGTGACAATGTTCATATATACGATTTGTCACAATGAACGAGTACGAGTAGTTACAGAGCGATACCAACACTCGACTCAAACATGCCACAAATGGTTCAAGTATGTACTTGCGGCGATTCTAAGATTGGGAACCGAACTTATAAAACCTCGTGAACCGCGAATAGTACAACCCACTACAATATTTTTGATCTGTTGGAACGGTCGAAAACTATTCCCAAAACATAAAAAACTGTGGCCATAGACCTATAGGAACGGTTTCCCCATGTGTTAAAATCTGTCGTTCCGCTAGGCTATAGGAACGGTTTTCCTAACTATGACCACACTACCAAAAAAATCATTCCCATAAGCTAAGCTTATGGGAACGGTTCCAAAAAGTGTTCCTGTATATAAAATCATTCATATAAGCTCAAGCTATAGGAACGGTGAAAGAACCGTTCCTATAATGCTTGGCCTATAGGAACGGTTCGGGAACCATTCCTATAGCTTGAGCCTATGGGAACGGTTCCAAAATCGTTCCTATATAGCTTGCACTTATGGGAACGATTCGAAAACTATTCCTATAAATTATGGGAACGGTTTCAAAAAATATTCCCGTATGTAAAATCGTGCCTATAGACCCACCGCTCTTGCTTAGCTGATTTTATCATTGCGTGGTTGTGCTGATTTTATCATTACGTAGTTATGCTGATTTCATAATTGTGTGGTTATTAAATAATGAGCAAACATATTTTTAGTGGACTATGAATTGGGGGCGATCACCAACTAATGGTGATACACATTTTCCTTCATAGTCCTACATTCATATAATTCCGATGACAAATATAGCGTTGGTTCTATTGAGTATATTCTGTTGCTGGTGGTGATTCGTTGGTGTTGGTTACTGCCTTGGCTGAAGCAGGCTATTTAGTATTGTGTGTATAATTGTTTGCTGTTAATTGGCTGATGCAATAGTTGTGTTAATGCAAGAGTTGATTTTATAATTCCGGCAGTATATGTTTCATTAATTCATTTCATTCTTTGTATTTATTAAGAAAAAAATTTATGTAACACCAAGAGGTATAATTATGAAACAATTCCTAGACTGGAGACACATATTTCATTAATTCCAGCAGCATTTTTGGCTTGTACATATTTGTGACAAAAAAAATCTACTTTTGTTTAGACTGGAGACGCATATTCCAAATTAACATTTACATTTCTTTTCAAATACCAATCATTTGCAAGAGAAGCACTACTAGAAATTAGATTATTTGCTAAAGGTCGTCACTAATAGCCACATCTTATCAACAACCGCTCGTGTCGTTACTAAATGTATGTATTCTGCGATGATGTAGTGACAGAAATAGTTACCGTTGCATATTACGTACTTTTTTACTATGGTATAAGAATGACTGCTCGAACCATAATTAATTATCACAAACGGCTTTGCGACGATCGTCAGCCGTTGCAAGTGGTGACCACCATGCCGTCGTAAAGATAATATCATGCAACGGTGGAAAACCATTGCAGTTGGCCCACGACTGAGCCTACGACGTCCGCTGACTGTCACGGCAAAAATAAAGAACGCCTTGTAATTACACCATCCAATTTATTAATTGTTCAAACTCTTCTTGATTGGATTGATTACAATAGGCAACACTCAACAATGGCAATGACATCCAAATATAATTTAATCAAATCACACGATAAAATCACAACCAAATATAATTTAATCAAATCACACTATAAAATAATCATATATAGTTGTTCCATTTTTAATATATATATTTTTTAAATAGTTTGTTTCATTTTTAATATAATAATTTTTAATATAAAAAATAATTTAATATAATTATATATACTTTAACTAATAAAATAATGATAATAATAATAATATATATTTACGAATTAACAAATTATATTAATTAATTAATATTTTTTAAGTTTGAGTAAAAAATTGAAAACATATATTATGTTTGACAAACAAACGCAGTTTCAGATTTCGTTCTAAAAATAATCACAAAAAATAACACACAACAAATAAGTTTTTGCTGTTTTCGTTTCGCGAAACATGAAAATAGGACATGTCAAACAAATACATTTTCGCCAAACATCAAAACAAAAACTGAAAATCCGAAACTCGAAAACCCATTTAAGTTTTCATGAAACGAAAAATTGCTTCTAAATTTTTGCAAACAAACGCACCCAAACTTTTTCAAGAGTTGTTCTTGTAGCTAAGGGTGATAATCGGTCGGGTCGGATTGGTTTTGATCCGACCTCGACCCCAATAACCCGAATCTGAATAAGGTGTCTTCTACATCACCCAATTCTACCCGATTAAGAATTTGGGGCCCGACCCAAATATCCGAATAAAATTGGGCTCTGGCTCGAATAATCCGAAAAAGAGAGAGTAAAAAATGGTATTAAAAATATAACTCTACTATGAATTAAACTGAAGACCCTCTTGAATTTTATTTTAAACCATCTAACAACTAAGCCAACATCAAATTTTTATAACTATAACATACATAAATATATATTTAACTTACATTTCGGGTCAGGTCGGGTATATCAAGGTTTTCACCACGACCCGACCCGACTTGATTTATCCGAATAACCCAACTTGAATTGAATTTTGAGGTCATTTTTTTCAGATTATTCGGGTCGTTCGGGTTTTGCTCACCCCTACTTGTAACATGATTTTCTCTCAACCAAATTAGCTCTAATTTTTTAATTAATTTTAAACTTCTTTAAGGAAAAGTCTATAAATAATGAATATTTTGAAAATAAAATGAAACTGTCGATAAATTGATTAGCAAAATTTAAATCGAAAGCAAAGAAAAAAATCGAACAGATATTTGAATTGAAGATAGAGATGATAATTGAAACCGATTAACATAATCGTAAAATTCAGTTTCAGATAGTGAATTCGTAATTCTGGTTCGATTTTAGTTAATGAATTCTAAAAATTAATTAAATTTGATTCAATTTCGATTACTGATTCACGGATAAACGATAACCAAAATCGATTGTAAAGCTTATTAATTGTGTATTTTATTTATTTATTTAATAATTGATTATTCGATTATTAAACAAATAATCACATCTTTTTGAAGCGGTTAGTTCGATTCGGATAACCAACGAATAATTAATAATAAATCGATTTTGAATTTATATATTGATTTTTAACAATAAACGATTTTAATTATTCTGATGCAGTTAATCAAATCGTTGTTGTAACCACATATAACTCAAATCTAGGGATGTTAACGGGGCGGATTCAGGGCGGATAGTGTCACATCCGTACTTGCATCTATTTACTAAACCTATTATTCGTACCCGCACCTGTGATGGGTATCCGCCACCCGTCCCTTAGCGGATAATTGATACTTGCGGATATCCACGAATACTCATTTAAGCTATGATAAAAATTTTCATATTATTTTCTCATTTTATCCCTATTAATAACTTGATTGAGAAGTATTAAACTATAAAAATAAACTAAGTAACAATTAAATAATAAACCATAAAATTGTCTTAAGAAATAATAATATTCATTCATACAATACTGTATTTAAAATTAAAGTACTTTCAATTAAATTTGAGAATTAATATAATATATAAAAAATATTATATTTAAATAAATAAAATTTAATGAATTGATGATTTAAATTTATTTTTGAGTTTTTTTTATTAAATGTTAATATATAAAATTATAAATTTAATATTTGATATATATTGTCGGAGAACGAATATCCGCAAGTATATTATTCGTACCAAATATTTATTTATTAAATGAGTAAAAATCCGGCCTAATGTTCTCATAACATGTTCTCATACTCGACTAATGTCAGATAAAATATCCACGAACACATGTAATATTGACATCCCTACCCAAATCCACCGAGTTCCTCTTCGGTTTGCCTTCCTACGAAGTCAAAGAAAGCCTGAAAGCAAAGCCAATACCTAAACCCTAAAACCCTATTTGCATTAGCGGTACGTCTCTCTCCCTCGTGTACTCGCCTCCCTTCAATATTTGGCATTGTCGGCTACTCGCCTCCCTTCAATCGTCTATTGCTACATTGCTACTCGCCTCCCCTTCAATTCCTAATATGCCATCTTGATTCTTGGTGTCAGAAATTTGAATACTGTCTCTACCATACGCCGCATCGCTCCTACCTTAGCCCAACTTACGATATTCTTGGTGGTGGTAGTAGTCTGCGGAAACTATTCTGATTCTTCTTCCTTTCAGTTTTGTCTCCTTAACTTTTGCTATGATTTCATTAATTCTATCTCAAAAATGCTCTTTCTTGTTGAAATTCGACAATAATTGGTGCTTGCTGCAATTTCTTTTTCACTTTGGATTTTATAGGAGTGTTTCAATTCAATCCTTGGTTTTCATTTTCTGATTTTATAGAGAGCTCAACTGTCGATGATTCACCAGCAGTATTAACCCCTTTTGTTCTCTATTTTTATAGAGAGTTTCAATTGGGGCCTAGGTTTTCATTCTCAGATAGGTTTAGTGCATCCGTATTCTCACATATGTTTTATAGAACTTAAATTTCTTTCTAATTTCTTCATTTGAACATAAGAAATACACCAATCTTGTGAACAATAAAAATCCATTTGAGCTTAATCTTATATAATTTTTTACATAAAGAGTCATATGTTTTTATAATTTTCGTATATGAAATCATATAAGATTATACAATGGTAATATTACTATTTTAGTTATATAAATTTAACATTCTTCTTTATTTCCTTAGTAGTAAACGATTGGAAACGCTAGTATATATAATGCTTTCTTTCATACTTTCCATGCCTCCAAAGAGAATGGAGAGAAAATATTACTTTCCTAACCTTGATCATTTTCTTCATATTTTCCATCCTTCTGAGTAAAAAAAAAGCAAGTCTCTTGCACCTTGCTTCATTAAACTTTATTAGCTACTTGTCCTCATTTTTTGTGATTTTTTATAGCAGTAGAATAATTGGTTAAACTTTAGCTATTAGTCAGTGATTTCTGCTTTAAGTAGCATTAAATCGTTGAAATGTCTTCTAATATTACTTCATGTTAAGTAATTAAGAGCAATGTCTTTTATGTGCATCTGGTTGCAGAACTGCACTATTGATTTTTTTAGATCGAGATGGAGGTGATGGAGGAAGGGAGAGAAATAAGTAGTAGCAATGGTGTAATGTGCCTTTTAACTGACCGTGAAGGAGAGCCTCTTGGTGCTCCACTTTGTCTTAGGTTGAGAGTGTGACTCTTCGAGTCAAATTAAGTTCTCATTGTAAAGGAGACACGAATTAATCTGGTAAACTTAGTTTGGAAATCCTAAACGGGGTGCTTAGGTAGTGGAGTAGGCATTGGGGCCGAATCACTATAAATTTGTGTGTTAGCATTGTTTACTTTGCATTTCTTTTTGCTTACAATTTATATCTTGCTTCTGCTTACCACACGATTTATAAATTGCCTAAATAGTTCAAGAATCGATTAAAATCAAAATTAGGCAAATAGAATTAGATAACATACTATTCACCCTCCCTCTAGTGTGTCATTACACACAACACAATCATCCCTATAAGTGCAGCATGTGCATTATTCTTCACTTCCTCTAACCCGCGCTCCAAAGGGTATGGAAGTGATGGTCTAGGAGATGCAGATTAATCTTCGCCTGTTAAGGCCCTTGGTAGTGCCAAACTCTTGTTAATGCACTGAAAATATATAATGAACAACTAACAAAGAAGAAGATGTGTAGCAGTACCAATGGTCGAAGTAACTGGTAACAAACAACGATATATCCAACAATTTCCAATTCAATGCTAGCTGCATATTGCGAATTCGAGTTTTGGACCATTTCTCATCATTGTAGTGTCTTTTGCTTCATGTAGTTTATAGGAAAAGCTTGTGCCGCAAAGAACTGCACGACTTGGATATTTCCTGAGGTTTGGCATGAAGTTGATTTTTTTGCAAAAGTTTTGTGTTTCCCATATTTTCTTCTTTTGCTTAGTTGTGTGTATATGTTGGATCTAGAGAGAGAGAGGAAAGGTTTATATGTATGTTTAACTTGCAATTCGAGGTTTAATATTGCAAGAAATCTTAACAAAGGAATCGAGCAAGTAAACTTATCCGACATTATGGTTCATCTGTAAACATTATTAATTACCTGAAAAAGCAAGATGAAATCTTAATTGCATTTGTGGTCTCTCCTTTTCATAGAAGCGATATGGAATCTTAATTGAACTTTTTCATGAGCAATCACCCGAATTCATAATTTGAACATGTGATTTTTCTAAATCATTATGGATTTGAATTTCTTCCTATTCATAACTAAATGGTCAAAGTATTGAAATTGCGCTTCAATTCAACATATAATTTTTTTACTAATTAAAAACTTTTTTAAAGTCCTTAAGTGATTTAAAATAAATAATTTTTTTTATTATTTATAATATATATTTTTTAGCAATTCATATTAATATTATAATATATAAAAATTTATTTTTTATTTTTTATTTTTGAAATATTTAAAATATTTTAAAAAATCTTTAAATACTTAAATTATTCATAGTAAAATGTAACGTAAATTAAATTTTTAATAATTCTTAAGTATTTTTTTAATGTCTAACAAATTTATTAGTAGTCAAATATTTTATTTTTTTATTGCAAAAGTCTTTAAGTGCATAAATCATATACTTTTTATTTATGGTAATTTTAAACTAAAAATATTGAAAAATAATAATTTTGGCTACTAATAAATTTTTAAGGCACTAAAAGGAATACTACAAGGATTATTAAAAAATTAATTTACGTTGTATTTTACTTAACAAGTGTATAATTTAAATATTTAAAAAAATTTATTTTTTTTAAATATTTTAAAAATAAAAAATAATATTATTAGCCACTAAAATAAATTTTTATCTACTATAATATTAATATGAATTGCCGAAAAAAATATTATGAATAATAAAAAAAATAATTATTTTGAGCAGCTTAAATTTTTTTTAAAAAGACTTTGATTAGTAAAAGAAAAGTAGGAAACTATATTTTGAAATAAATGACAACTTCGGAATTTTTGTCATTTAGTTATGGATTAAAAAAATCCAAATTTATATTGTGAATTTAGAAAAATCTCATGTTCAAATTATGAGTCTGGGTAATTATTCTTTTTTTATCGAGGTTTTTTTTTTTCATAATAACTCTCACCTAAATAAAGATTTGATTTCATTTTCAACGGGGGCAACTAAAAAGTGACTTAAATTTAGATCACTCGTGTTAAATAACCACTCATATAAGCGTTAAATTAGCAATCAAATGAAAATATATAGCTATTTTACAATACTTTTCCAATACACTATTTTATTGGCTCATAATTCTACTCTTTTATAAATTTGATATACAAAAATGTACTTTATCTCAATGTATACTGTTTTTTGAAAATTTATTTAGACCTTAATGTATTCATAAATACACTGTAGGTTATCTTCTTCATTTTTGAACTTTTTGCGATAAAAGTATAAAATATTTGATTGACAAAAATTTGAATGAATGACCAAAGCAGTTCACTCAACTTATAGTTGAGCTTAACTAGTCAGATTCGGTTCTATAAATTTTTAATTTTTGAATTAAGTTTCATTTTGATATTTTCGGTCATATAAGTTTGCTCTATAGTATAGATTTGGTCCTATTCGTGATAGTTTGTTAACTCTTCGTCAACGTGGACTAATGTCGTTCATATACGTTGACATATTTGATCATATATATTTTATTTCAAAATTTTAGTCATATATATTTGTCCCGTAGCACAAATTTGATTTAACATATTTGCCTCATAGCACAAATTTGATTATATATTTGATGATTTGTTCATATTGACGAAGTTAATTGACCTCATGAATATGACCAAATTTATGTTACGAAATAAATTTATATATGTTACAGAGCAAATCTATGTTACGAATCAAATCTATCTCGTTCGTCATATAGATTTGGTGCTATCCACGACGGTCTATCAACATGGACATAATGTCGTTTTTTTTTTTGGACGAAAATCGTCGCATATATGACTAAATATGTGCTACGGGATAAACATATATGATCAAATCTGTTCTACGGGACAAATATATAGGACTGAAAATTTTGAAATAAACTTATATTACTAAATATATCAACGTGTATGAACTACGTTAGTCCACATTAACGGAGAGTTAACAGACCGTCACGTATATGACCAAATCTATACTACAGGACAAATTTATAAGACCGAAAATATCAAAATGAAACTTATAGGATCAAAGTCTAAAAAATTAAAAACTTATAGGACCAAATCTGCACTTCTCCCGTTCTAATTACATTTGTCTATATTAACTCAAGATTGAATTCATTAAATCATGTTGTGTAGATTTGAGAATTGATTTAGTGGGATTAAGTTAAAATTATAGTTATATTCAATTAAAATGACAATGATGTCAATTTAGGTTGAATTCAATCAAATCATGTTACTTGATTCAACTCTAATCAGTTTGGACGATTTGGACAACCGTTTGGGCTAATCAGATTGAATTAGCTTGAGTTTGAGTTCAATCAAATTAAATTGGATTCCGATCTGCCAAGTCAAGTTTGATGATGTACTTGATCTTATATAGTTCAAGTTGGATCCAATTTCATTATATCAAATTTAATAAGATTGAATCGAAGAGAATATTGATATGATACAGACCGGTGGCAACTTAAAAATTATATGAAAAAACAGCTATTTAGATTTTGAAAATGATTGAAGTCTTATATACTTATTAAAAAAATTACTGTCATTTGAAGGGAAAAATATGTCAACTCATGTAAAGAAATTTAAAAGATAATATTTAATATTTTTTGAACCATTCCCACTCATGCCCCAAAACTACATAAGGTATGTGATAAAATTTGGTAAAAAATTACACTCTTACCGAGTGGATGAATTTACAAAGCACAAAACACTAAACTGTTTAGAATACTATAAAATTATAGGAAAATTATCTAAAATGATCCCTCAACTATGATCGATCTTTCACTTTGGTCTCATGATTATTTTTCGACTCAAGTGAGTCCCTAAAGATTTGTAATAATCACTTTGGTCCATGGTCGTGACTCTACCGTTAAAAAAAAATCTACGTAGCTAACGTTCGGACAACGTGACATCAGGTTTAGTAGACTTTACTTACGTGTATTAACATATGCATACGTATCATTGATCACCACTATTAAGAGGGCTTATACATGAATAAACTCTAAATCGCTATGACTCAGTTTGGTTTCTCTGCAACAATGGTGATCGTTCCTAATGCAGCTAACAACAGTACCCAACGAAGCAGTAGTGCGATAAGTAATGGAGCTCGACACCAATAATATTGTGATTATGGTGGTTAAATTGTGATCTACATATCAATGAGGGGTGTTAATAGGGGTCGGCGGTTCTATAGATGTCTCAATTTTTGGGTAAGTAGCTCATTTCTATTTTTCAGTGCTGTAAATTAAATTTGGAGCTTGAAACTAATGTCGTGTGTCTTATTGGCTCAAAACTATTTCCAGGAGTGTTGATCGTGTCAATTCTTCGAATGGATTGATGAGTCGGTGCCACAATAAGCTCAAAACCATTTCAGGAGCTTGAAAGGGCGACAAGTGTCATGAGGCTTTACAAACTGATGATGATAATTTCATGAGGAGTGACAGCTTTTTAAATGCTTATTGTAGTGATAGTTGTAGCCAGGAATTGAAGTGGTGTTGGTTGTGTGGGTTTAGGATAATGGTATGAACACTGTAATGAAGATTCTTGTTAACTATTTTACTGCAATGAAGTTACCTTTTTGAACTGTTTTAACTTTAGTGCAATGAAGTGTGGTTCTGCAATTTATTTATTTGAGGGATCAAAGTGAATGTCCTCAGATAGTTGATGGACAAAAGTGACAATCATCAGAAAGCAACAAAACAATGTCAACTTTATGAAACAAGTAAATAACAATATCAAGTTTATAAAACAAGTAACATAACACCGTCAAGTTCATAAAACAAGTAACATAATACTGTCAAGTACAATACAAAACACATGCACTGTCAAGTTGATAACTTCGGATCATAAATTATTCAATACAAAACACGGGCACTGTCAAGTGTAACAGAAATTTGGTCTACCACTTCATTGGAGACTGTACAAAATAGAATTCGTCCACCACAAAATATTAAAAATAACACTTAAAGTATTCATTATAACACTTAAAGAATTTATCCACCACATGAGTTTGTCACTTCTTTTTTTGGGGATTGTACTTATGAAATTGAACATTGACCTTAGCTACGCAATCCTTCTTCTTGGGTGTCACCTGTTGAGGCTGTGGAGGCTGTGAGAAGTAAAACCTTATTTGTGTTGGATCGCATGTTCTCTATGTAAAAATAGGTTGTGAAGCTACAACAACAGGATCAACAACTTGTGAAGCTTGAGTTGAAGATTGTGAAATTACAGCTTGTGAAGCTTGAATTGAAGATTCACCAATTTTTTTATGCTTTGAAGCTTTGGGCCTAGGTTCACACCCTTGAATCTTGCTGGTTCTTTTATTGGGCCCATAATTTTCACAATTTGCACAAATTGTTGAGCTTCGATTGTAACTTTTATTCCATTTGTTCTTCATAGTTGGTTCATTCTTATCTATTCTTCTAATTTTTTTGTCTTCAAATTGGTACCTTATAATTGAGAGGAATTATTGTGGGCATGTCAAGAACAGGAACCCATATGTTCTCCCTATTTGTAGGGTTAATTGAAGCTGCATAACATTGTTCATATGTGTTAATTGAAAAATAATTCTCCACAAATTCTTCAAGCTCTCCATATGTGCATAGATATCACACATAATATGTGGACATGATAATTTACACAAACCCCACAACTACATGAACAATCTCTAGTTTTTAGATTAACCGTAAACTGTTCTATATCAAAATTTCTCACCTCATATTTTGATCCTCCTGCCCACGATGCTCTCCTAAATCAGACAATAGAAGCTCCACAAACCAAGTCTAAGATTCTTTGTTTTCACTTTCAACCACAGCTATAGCTAGAGGAAAATACTTATCATTAGGATCTCTCCCAACTGCTACTTTCCACCATATGTTCCCTTCAAAAAACAACAATCTAGATCAAGTATAGGTCTATATGAAACCAAGAAACTTGTTACAACTGGTTTCAAGTAAATGTATATCATCTAAAAGTGTCTTTGTCCTGCATTAAAGAATGTAGCTTTTGTCTTTATGATTGTTGTACTTCTTATCTCACCACAAAACTCATACAACTTCTCATATTGCTTGGTTACATCACCCCTAATCCTCTCCTTAGCAATTTTTCTAGCTTTTACAATCTTAGAAAGAGTGATATCAACAAAATAGTTCTGTCTTACTTCCTCAACTACCCCTCTCAATTTCAAATCCTTGTTTATGGTCATTGCCTTGTGTATCTTCTGAGCAACCCACTTCATAATCAAGATTTTACTATTATGGACTCTCGAACAAGTGTGCTTGTCATTTAAGGTGTTAATTTGGTAAATACTATTCCTACCAATCCTATTACACAAGCACTGCCAACTACGTCATTTTCTACAAACAACTCTACACAACATTTTATCATTTTTTTATCTTAGTTCATAACCATGTAACCCTGAATACTCATCGGTTGTATCCTTAAACTCATCAATTGTTGAAAATTACATATCAAGCTTAAACCTGAACTTGAGTCCCATATCTATTGGGTTTATTTGCATTCCTACCTTCTCCCATCATTATCACTATCATCATAATACAACTACTCAGATTCAAGCTATGAATCCAGATGTTCATCATCAGTAATATTTGGCGCCACGGTTCTTGTAGCAACTGTGCTTGTGCTTGGTTGGGTATTTGGTGCCTCACTTCTTTTGGCACATTGTGGAGCTTCATTGACAGTAGCATCAATGTTGTCACCAAAGTGATCATTATCACTTTCATCCTCAAAATCATCAAAATGTATATTCTCTAAACCATCATCATGAGCTTCATTAGCCACGTTAGCCACATTCTCATCCTCATTCACACCCACATCAGGAGCATTTTCATATTCATTGTTACCCTCATTCTGACCCACTTCAGGAACATTCTTAGCCACATCTTCAACCTCTGTCAACTTCACCCCATCGCAGTTACCACTTATTACATACAACTTAATTTTCTTTGAAGCCAAACTAAGAGCAGTCTGTTGGTTTAAGGTTTTCAACCTTAGTCTTAATCTCGGTTTTGATGATAACAAATATGAAACTAATATTTTACTGAGAAAATCTTTCAGGTTTTATTTTGGTTAGCGTTCGATGTTCTCGATCGAAAATATCGGAAGAAATCGGAAAATCAAAAAGACTTTGATCATCGCGCTCGGGTTCATCGTGGAATATCTCAAAAGTCAACGTGTGCACCAAAGACGCATTGGACGAGTCCAAGGATCACATGGAAAGCTCGCCAAGTTGTTGCTCGCTGAAAGCCGGAACCCGAAATCAAAGCGCGGAAGAAGAAAGCCGAAACAATCAAGTTCAGCCTAGGTTCAGTCGACCAAACGGTCGACCGAATGACGCGAAAAAATGGCAGTAGCCATTCGGTCGACCCGTTGGTTGACCGAAGATAGGGAAGAATTCACGTAGAGGCTACGTCGGTCGACCGGTCGGTCGATCGACCGAAGGTAAAAAGTGGCAGAATGCTCAGCGGTCGACCGGATTGAGGATCGCTTGTCGCGTAACCCTGGCTCCCCTGATCCGGTCGACCGACTGGTCAACCGAATGTGGGATCGGTAATTTTTCGTCAGTTGGTCGATCCGTCGGTCGACCGAGCACTCACATAAGCCAACGGTCGCATTGGCGGTCGATAAGTCAATCGATCGACCGATTGACCGACCAATCGACCGAGCAGCTGCAACAGATAGTTTTCTACCCGTTGAGCTACCGTTTATTTGAGAGGGTATAAATATACCTCATCTAGTTCCTTGATTCAGATCTCTCCACTCTTTGATACAGATTTTATTGAGCATTCAAAGGAGATTCTTAAGCCTTCCAAAAGATCAAATTAATTGCGCTCGATTCTTCCGTCACCACATTTGTCAAGCGCCTTTTCTTCTTCCTTCCTCAACTCGAGATTTGATTCAAGCTCTACTTCCTGGCGAGTTGAAGACGTTGAAGGCTTGGAAAAGAGCTCTAATTCTTGATTTCATTTCTAAGCTCTTTTCATTGTAAGTTTAGCTGTTATTTGAACCTGTTTTATTTGATTTGAGCTTGTAAAGACCTAGGTTGTTAGGTCTTGTGTGTGAAAGTGGTTTCCTTATTGTGAATGTGTAAAGCCACTTGTGTAAACTTAGTTTTACTAGGATTAGTTAAGTTGTCTCTTAAGGTTGAGGTGGAAGAGTGTTTTCAGTAAGAATGCGGAGACTTCCGGGTGTGGAAATGCCTTAGGTTGAGAGTGCGACTCTTCGAGTCAAAGTCCTCATTGTAAGGGAGACAAGAATTAATCTAGTAAACCTAGTTTGAAAATTCTAAGCGGGGTGCTTAGGTAGTAGAATAGGCATTGGGGCCGAACCACTATAAATTTGTGTGTTAATATTATTTTCTTCGCATTTCTTATTGCTTACAATTTATATATTGCTTCTGCTTACCACACGATTTATAAATTGCCTAAATAGTTCAAGAATCGATTAAAATCAAAATTAGACAAATAGAATTAGATAACACCTAATTTACCCTCCCTCTAGTGTGCCATTACACACAACACAGTCATCCCTATAAGTGCAGCATGTGCATTATTTCTTCACTTCCTCTAACCCTAGCTCCAAAGGGTATGCACGTCTATACAAGTATAAGTTTAGAAAACTCTTGTATCATATTTCTCTCAAAATAGTAGTTATTTATTGTAGGAACCATCTATCTAACTCATAGTTGCATAAACTATGGATTGTCCCCCCATACATTCCATAAACTCTCTATCAACAAAGTGACCACTACGATGTATTTCAATAGTAAAAAGCAAATCCAAATCACCTAAAAAATCATAATATGCATGTATAATTATAATACACAACTAATCAAAAAACGAATTTATCATTCACAGCCTAGGGTTTACCTTCTTTGACTATAGGATTGAAAGGTGATAGTGGTGAAAGAGTTGGAACAATGGGTTACAAATTGGTCATTTTTTTTACAACAACCTTACAAATTTCTTGAGGTCCTCGGCATCCTTCTGGTGCGCTCATTCTCGATCTTTCGGTTGTCCTCGTCGATAGTGAGGGATTTAGAAGAGCAAGTGTGAGGGATTAGGGGTGAGTTGCATTGAGAGTGAGGGATTTGGGGGAGAGTTGAGTTCGTCGATTTTTATTTAAGTTAGGAATTATTTAAATTAATTAGTTTAAACGGTCTAACCAGACATGTAAGCACCTGTTAATACACGTAAGAAAAGTCAACTAAACCCGAGCCCGCGTCGTCCGAACGTTAGCCACGTAGATTTTTTTTTTAATAGCATGGTCACGACCAAGGACCAAAATGACGATTATAAATATTTAGTGACCTACTTGAGTCGAAAAATAGTTGTGAGACCAAAGTGAAAAATCAACCATATCATTTTAGACATTTTTCCAAAATTATATATATATAATAATTAAAATTTAGTATTATCTTCTTAACAAAAAACCATTTAAATTTTGGAATAGATCGAGATTATTGCAGTAAGTGTTCAGGCTTGTATCGATGTACTACCCCTTTATTATTTCAAATTAGAATAATAAGACAAGGATCATGCTATATTAATTTTTAGCATAGTTTTTATTCATTTTATTTTTTTTTACAAATAAATATAAGATAATTATGATTATTCTATCATATATCTTAAAATAATAAGAAATGGACCATAAAGGAGACAAAATAAACTACCACAGGTAAATTGATAAAATATTAATAATTTCTTGGACGGATCAAATATATATTAAGGGTGAGTGAATTTGGATACCCTATAATTTTTATGATAATTGAATCATATTATGAATAGAACCAATTTCTATGTTTTGAATATGAATTCTATCTTATTGGAACTTCGAATCGAACTCTACTAGAAACTTATGGTGGTAGTATAAATTTTGGATATCATATTAGAATCTATTTTTTTTTTAATATATCATAATTTAATAAATAAATAAAATTAAAATATAAATTTGAAGCTTACAAATACATAATAGAGAATATTAGGTTAAGGAGTTTTAGATAGTGGTTCTAGTGGATAATTTAGAATTAGATAAATAATAATACATTTAAATATATTTCGAAAATCTATTTCAGATTCGAGGTACCTGATCTATTGGAATCTAAATTAAAATTGATTTTAACTATTTTTTTTTTTTTATGCGGATATTATTCAAATTTAATTCAAATCAATTCGATTTTCATGCCCAACTCTAAATATATATGTATGTATATTGCAATGGCTAACAGCCTAACAGTGATAAATCAAATATCTGCCGTTTATCTAAGATTGGGTAAGGGTTCCAGCAATCGCACGGCTGAGGAGCCCCATCCACTTTATGGAATTCCCCAAAAGCAAAGAAGCTTCTCAAATAAAATAAACAAATGATGAAATAAATGGGTTTAGGGCAAGGAGAATTGGAGGACCGCCGAGGAGAAGCGTCGCTTGAGAGGGGCCTTCTTTCGATCTAAGGTATGCATCTCGCCCTCCTATTTAGCGTTCCTTTTCTGGTTTGATCTAGTTTTCCTCAATCTGGATTCTTTTCTTCCGGTCTGGTAAGCGCATATTTCCGTAAAACGGATTTTGTCGAATGGTAGACTGATTCTAGGGTTTAGATTATCATGCACATCGGAATTTATGCTTGTTTTTCTTCTTATCTTTGCTACCCTGTGCTTTGTTTTGCATCATCGGTTTCAGAAATCTTTAAGCCATTAGAAAAAATCTTCAAGCCGATTTTTGGTCCCTTACCGGAGGTGTATAAGGCTATATTCAGCATTTATGTAGGAAAAGTAAGAAATATGGATGATTCATAACCTAGGTATTTTATAGAACTCTAAGGTGTCTTTACAGCAGTGTATATATCGGCATATTCTTTATTCTTTGTTATCTAATCGTATGACATTTTGATCTACATCCTTAGCTTGCAACGGCATTCAAAGAAAGTAGTTTGATGGAAATATTTATGAGAGACTGAAAGATGCCTATTTGTTCGTTGTGTTTACTAAGTTAAAAGGCACATTGCACCATTGCTACTGCTTATTTCTCCCCTTCCTCCATCACCTCCATCTCGATCTAAAAAATCAATAGCGCAGTTTTGCAACCAGATGCACATAGAAGACAATGCTCTTAATTACTTAACATGAAGTAATATTAGAAGACATTTCAACGATTCAATGCTACTTAAAACAGAAATCACTGACTAATAGCTAAAGTTTAACCAATTATTCTACTGCTAGAAAAAATCACAAAAAATGAGGGCAAGTAGCTAATAAAGTTTAATGAAGCAAGGTGCAAGAGACTTGCTTTTTTTACTCGGAAGGATGGAAAATATAAAGAAAAGGATCAAGGTTAGGAAAGTAATATTTTCTCTCCATTCTCTTTGGAGGCATGGAAAGTATGAAAGAAAGCATTATATATACTAGCATTTCCAATTGTTTACTACTAAGGAAATAAAGAAGAATGTTAAATTTATATAACTAAAATAATAATATTACCATTGTATAATCTTAGGCCTATATGATTTTATATACGAAAATTATATAAAACATATGATTCTTTATGTAAAAAATTATATAAGATTAAGCTCAAATGGATTTTTATTGTTCACAAGATTGGTGTATTTTTGATGTTCAAATGTAGAAACTAGAAAGAAATTTAAGTTCTATAAAACATATATGAGAATACGGATGCACTAAACCTATCTGAGAATGAAAACCTAGGCCCCAATTGAAACTCTCTATAAAAGTAGAGAACCGAAGGGGTTAATACTGCTGGCGAATCATCGACAGTTGAGCTCTCTATAAAACCAGAAAATGAAAACCAAGGATTGAATTGAAGCACTCCTATAAAATCCAAAGTGAAAAAAAAAATTGCAGCAAGCACCAATTATTGTCGAATTTCAACAAGAAAGAGCATTTTTTGAGATAGAATTAATGAAATCATAGCAAAAGTTAAGGAGACAAAACTGAAAGGAAGAAGAATCAGAATAATTTCCGTAGACTACTACCACCAGTCCACCACCAAGAATATCGTAATTTGGGCCAAGGTAGGAGCGATGCGGTGTATGGTAGACAGAGTATTCAGATTTTGTGATTTTTTCTAGCAGTAGAATAATTGGTTAAATTTTAGCTATTAGTCAGTGATTTCTGCTTTAAGTAGCATTGAATCGTTGAAATGTCTTCTAATATTACTTCATGTTAAGTAATTAAGAGCATTGTCTTCTATGTGCATCTGGTTGCAGAACTGCGCTATTGATTTTTTTTAGATCGAGATGGAGGTGATGGAGGAAGGGAGAGAAATAAGCAGTAGCAATGGTGTAATGTGCCTTTTAACTGACCCTGAAGGAGAGCCTCTTGGTGCTCCACTTTTTCTCCCACAGAATACTGGTCCACTGCAGCTCCAAGAAATAGTCAACAAGCTTCTAAAGAATGTAAATCATCTCCTGTATTTTTGCTTGTCTTTTTTGGTGTTTTACTTGTTTCCTATTTTTACATTATATGACTGTTCAAAAACTTTATTTAGTCAACTCTTCTGATAAAGAAACTCTGCTTATGTTACCTGTCTATCAGGAGGAAAAGATGCCTTATGCATTTTACATATCAGATCAGGAGCTTGTTGTTCAACTTGGTTTATTTTTGCAGAAGAACAAAGGTATTCTAACTATTTTACAAGTTTACATAAATATGTTCAGGATTTTCTATTTTAGAAACTTATCTTGTGATAATACTTTGAATTAAAAATTGTATTTCTTGCTATTGGGTGAAAACTACTTTCAATTATGTTGATATTTATTTTTCCTTATTTAATATGGATTCACTGGGCAGTTTCCGTTGAGAAGGTGGTTCGGATAATCTATCAACCTCAAGCTTTATTCAGAATCCGTCCTGTCAATCGATGCTCTGCAACTATAGCTGGTTTGTTACTGACTTTCATCAACTGTGAAGAACTATGTGATATAGCTGGGATTGATTTTTTTTTTTTTTTAAAATAATGTTGGAAGAATAATAAATGATACACGTTAACTTGACCTGACTGGCAAATGAAGGTTGTGGGTTTTGTGTCCATAAATTCATTAGGAACATGGAAGAAAGTCCATCTGAGATTAACAGAACCTTTGAATGTCCTCACCAATTGGTTTAGCAACCATTGGAGACTCAGATGCTCCACCTGCACTGGATCTATGCAGGATCCTTGCTCCCATTATTTCCTGATAGTTGTTTTACTGATTCTGAAAGTAAAAAAGCATTCTCTAAAGAGGTTCTTGCCTGGAAAGCTTAATTTTACACTTCTGTTGAGGTTCTAGGCAGTTTTGTTAAAGTGTCCATTGAACCATTGCCTGTTTGACATCTAAGGTTGGGATGGCCAGCATCTTGTTTGCTGCCATCCAATATGATATTGTGCTCAGTGTGTGGGATTTGCTAATGAGCTGATGTGCAACTCAATTCCATGGTGTAAAATTATCATGGTTGGATTGAGATATGAGAGTTAATTCATTAACAGAAGCCTGCCTAATTGCATATAACAAATCATGAATTCGCAATATGCAATTTCTTTGCCACAATAGATTCCTGCTATAAATTACCTTTCTTTTAAGCTAGTTTATATATATAAAGCCCTTTTTTCTTTTATCTTGTCCAGGTCATACAGAAGCTGTACTTTCTGTTTCCTTCAGTCCCGATGGTCGATGCTTGGCCAGTGGTTCGGGTGATACAACTGTACGCTTGTGGGACCTTAATACTCAGACTCCTTTGTTTACTTGCTTAGGTAAAATTAAGATAAAAATCTACATTTTGTAATATTTTCCTTATACATATTTTCATCATTTCATTATCATCTTGTTCCATGAATTATCTTAAATGCTCCAACTTAAGCCCATCTTATTTACTTGCTTGTGCAGTTGTGCTTAGACTTAAATTCCATGTGACTAAGAAAATTTAGCAATTGATGTTTCTGTTTTTCTTTGCTTTCTTGCACCCTATTTTTGGTACCTGAAAATGAGCTCTTTATCTTAGATAGAATTTAAACATCCTATTTACTGTGGCTATTTTTGCACATTTGTTTTGTAGAAAGGCTTTTTCTATATTTAAACCTTAAACAAGTCATAGCGTCAACTTTTCTTGGTTATGTGGGTTCCTGGGTTAGTGGGCATAACAGTTGGAGCTGTCTAGGCAAGCTTTTTTGGACAGTGACTTTTTTCTTCAACTTGTTTGGTAGACATTTGTGTTAGTTATATGAGAACTGAACAGATAACTTTCATCAGTTTATGTTTTTCTGAATTTGGAACATTTCAAATTTTATAAGATAAATGAAATTTATATGATTTAATGATTGAATAATGCTGACTTGCATTTTTAGGTCATAAAAATTGGGTTCTTTATATTGCATGGTCACCGGATGGTCAGCATCTTGTGAGTGGTAGCAAGGCTGGTGAGCTTTTGACATGGGATCCACAAAGTGGGAAGCAGTCTGGTAGTCCACTTCTTGTAAGTCTAAGTAACATATTCTCTTTATGCTCTTAATTATGTTTTTGGTCTCTCAAAATATCATGTTTTTTTCCGTTTAGTCTCTCATTTTTAAAAACTTTCTGGTTGGTCCCTTCGTTAACTTTTGATGTTAAGTGCCAACATGGAATGCTGACATGGACTAAAGAGGGACCAAACGGAAAAAATAAGATTTATTATGGGACTAGATGGAAAATATATATTTTTTAATAACCTAAAATATAACAATATACATTTTAATAACCTAAAGCATAACAATATATAATTATATTTTAGGTTATTAAAATATATATTTTTTCCATTTAGTCCCTTAAAATATCTTCTTCTTCTTTTCCGTTTGGTCCCTCTTTAGTCCATGTCAGCATTCCACGTTGGCGCTTAACATCAAAAGTTAACGGAGGGACCAAACAGAAACGAAAATAATTTTTGAGGACTAAACATAAAGTTTTTTAAAATAAGGGATCAAACGAAAAAAACATAATATTTTGGGAGACCAAAAACATAATTAAGCCAATTACAAACTACCCCACTTGTGACCCGGAGGTCATTAGTTTGAGCCACGAAAGCAACCTCTCTGCGAAAAAACAAGGATAGGCTGCGTACATCAACCCTCTCAGAGCCACAAAAGTAGGATGGTTTTGTGCATTGGGTCACCCTTTTTAGTTGACCTCCAGTGTCCATTTTACCTCTACTTCTAAATTGCTGATCTAAGTTTAGGGACAGTAGGTTACTCATCTAGTTGTTCTATACAAAAACCAGTTTGGGCTTATTGCTGCAGTTGGTCTTGGCTGTCAGCCTTAATTTCACAGGCTTTTTGTACACGGTTTCTTTTTTCATCATTGTTGGATGTATTGCCTTATCACATTTTTCTTTGTGTCATTCTTGATTTTTTTTCTTCAAAAGTTTGATTTGTGATGCTTATGTTAATCATTCTTTACTCTCATCGTACCTTGTAACATTCTTCAATTTTCAGAAGTTATCTTGGCTAACACTTTTTACTTTGAAACTAATATTGTTTTGTCTCAGTCATCTTTGTACTTGTTAATGTTTCATTATATCATATTTTGGTCAGTTATGCTGATTGTTTCTTTTGTGTCTGATGCCATTTAGTAACTCATAACATGACATATTTCTATATTTATGAAATGGCAGGGCCACAAGAAATGGATCACTGGAATTTCTTGGGAGCCTGTGCACTTGCAAGCTCCTTCTCGCCGTTTTGTTAGCTCCAGTAAGGATGGGGATGCACGTATTTGGGATATTTCTCTAAGAAAGTGTGTTATTTGTCTTTCTGGTCACACTCTTGCAGTTACATGTGTGAAGTGGGGTGGCGATGGGATGATATACACAGGGTATGTAACTGTGTATTGTACTGATTATCTTGTAGATTTTCATTTATTTTCTTCAGTCTTATACTTCTCACAGGATACATGCATTTTTTTTAGTATAAGTATGTTCATCTATATGTAAATACTAGATGAAATTTGTCCAAGCTAATTTTTTTGTTCTCGTTTGTTTTCTGATGTATTCTTATTTATTATATGGTTGTTTCAATTTTCTTCTAAATTTTGCAAACTATCTGGATGATTTGAATAAGTTAATAATATTTACCCTATATTCTAATGCATTGTCAGAGTCTCTATATTGTTTCTGAATTATTCCACATTATCAAATGGTATGTAGTGGTCATAGTCAATCTTATGCTAAGTGGATATTGATGCGAAGTTATTTTCATTTGTTTGAGTTATATCTCCTGTCCCTTAAATTTCTGCAAACCTGCTTAGTATCATTAACAAAACTTTGCAACCCTTTGTAACAGACATGGGTAAATATTTCTGTGTCATTTAGCACTTAAACTTTCTAGATTATTTACAAATGAATGCAACTCTTGAATGCAGCTCTCAGGATTGTACGATTAAAGTATGGGAGACTTCTCAAGGAAAATTGATACGTGAATTGAAGGTAATCTCTCTAATTTTTCTCCAGTCAAAAGTAATTGCTGTTGGCTTTCCTCTATGGTCCAACACCTTGCCATGCAGTTTCAACCTATTATGCATGTATTAATGAATGCACCTGCACATCTATGCGCGTATTATATGTACATTCATCACTCAACAGGAGGTGCAGACTTCTTTTTTTCCAATAGTCTGAAACCTTTTTGCACTTTTGTTTCCACATAGAAAATGTCAGCTTAAAATGGTTGCAGGTATTTCAGGAAGGGTGCCTGCAAATCATTTTTGGCTTTATGGTAGCACATAAAAATATTTTCTTTACAGAAACCTCTGTTGTATAATCCTTGTCGTCCCTTGGTTTTAACTACTTAAAACTCCACCCAAAAAGGTCCATAAATCAAAATCATGAAAATATTGTGTTTACATTTTTGGATTTGTATGAGCTCGCATTCTATGGTTTATTAATTAAAATATTTTCTAATAGAAACCATTTTTTTTTGTATCTATAAGCATTTGGTTGCCTTGTTAATTTTGACCTATTCAATCTGTTCTTCATTTGCTGTGTTATGGGTTCACCTTTTTGCATTTGGATGATACTTTTTTGCTTTTGTGGCAGTTTAGCTGCATCATGTATGGCAAATATTCCTGTCCTTTCGAAAATCAGTCACTAACAAATTCTTTTCTTACTTTTGCTCATTTCCTACAGTGACTCTGAGATCTTTTCAAATTTTTTCTATAATTCTTTTGACAGAATTTTATAACTAATTTCATTATACTTGTAGGTTCTTTGTAAGTAAGCTGGATATGTTCATGGATACCCTTTGAATTCTTGGTTATAGCTGAACTTTCTAGTGCTATAATCTTTTCTTAACGAAATGTATTGGAATTTTATCAAACTTGATTGGTTTAACTTGTTGATGTATGTGCTTCAGCATAGTTGATAAAGAATATACGTTTACAATGATCAAATAAATTTCAATTGGCATTTTACAGCACATATGTTCATATTTGGCCAGCTCTAATCTACAAAATATGCACTTTTAAGTTTAGTATATATGATGGTATTTGGAGTTCGGACTAATATGGCGGCTACTGGGCTAGTTAGAACACATACCAAGCAAATCCCTGCTAAATCATGCGATCAAAGCATTCTTGTTGTTTTTGTTGAAATGGTTGTACTGATATTCTTACAAAAGAAGTGTAGGTTGGTGACAA
This sequence comes from Canna indica, assembly GCA_034359265.1. Taxonomy (NCBI): domain Eukaryota; kingdom Viridiplantae; phylum Streptophyta; class Magnoliopsida; order Zingiberales; family Cannaceae; genus Canna; species Canna indica. The sequence goes on from CP136890.1 coordinate 12,986,614, forward strand.
AGTGGATGAGCTGATATTTTCTAACAAATGGGCTGGGAATTGGCCTACATGTTGGGAAATGGGATAAAGCTTCTGAACTATTTCAAATTATGATAAGTTTGTAACATTTCAATTTGGTCTTTTTAGGAAAATCTTACATAACTTTTGTCAAGTGTCACTTTGCATAAATGTATCGAGTGCATATGCATATTTTAGCAAAGAATGATAAAGATAGCTAAAACTTTTAGCAGATTATCTTTATAATTTCAGTAATAATTAGTCATATTTCCATGGCAATGTGGATATCAGGGACATGGTCATTGGGTGAATTCCCTGGCTCTGAGCACTGAATATGTTCTCCGCACAGGAGCATTTGACCACACCAGAAAAACATATTCATCCCCAGGAGAGATGAAAGAGGTACTGCACTGGTTTTCTAGACTTGATTTTCTCTTTACGTGTTCTATTCTTACATGTTTTTGTATGTTTTATTTATCTCCTTTTAAAGTTTGCAACGTAGAAGCAGATTTAGACTGATTGGAAGAACAGTATGGGTCCTGTAACTAAGTGTAATCAGATGAAAGATCTATCTCGCCTATGTCAAATATATAGTTAAATTAACAGATCATATGCTATCTAATAAGTTAAGGCTTTTAGATAGGATGGCATTGAATAAAAGTTTTAGGAACCTGGAAAAGGAACAGTAATGGGGTAGCACTTCCAATTGACTGTAGTCAAACAGAGCATTAGTAAGGGGCAGATGTTTAGCATGCCATGCATTTGATATGGATAACAGTATTGGTTAAACTTCATAGTTTCATTATTACTTTCATCTGACAACTTCCTTTGTCAATTTAGGCTGCTCTTGCAAGATACAACAAGATGAAAGGTAATGCTCCTGAGAGGTTGGTTTCAGGTTCTGATGATTTCACCATGTTTTTGTGGGAACCTGCATTGAGCAAGCATCCAAAAGCTCGCCTAACTGGTCATCAACAGGTGAAATGCAAAACCTTTCCATGATCCATTAGAAGTCTATTCTTGAATATGTTGTAAAATGTTTCCTTGATATTTTTGAAGTTCTATTTTTTTATTATATTTTGAAAATTTTCTTCTAGTAATGCAAAATATTTAATGAGAGCAAGCCTTGGTACAACATTAAGGTTGTGCCACTGCATGAGAAGCCATGTTCAAGTCATGTAAACGGCTTCTTTACTATGCAAAAATAAGGCTGCATAGAATTCAGACCTAGTGGTCGGCATTCCTACGTGCTCCAACTTCTTGGCCCACGTATTGGGGAGAACCTTATGGGATTACCCTTTCTACTACTACAGTCAATTTTGTGTGTATATATATAATCTGATTAGAAATTAAAGCAGTCTTTTCATATAGATGATCTAGGCAATTTTATATGTTGCTCCAGAACTTCTGACTATCACCAACATTTTGTAAATTAGACTAACGATCTTGAATTGTTGTCATTGATGCAGCTTGTGAACCATGTGTATTTTTCTCCAGATGGGCAGTGGTTGGCAAGTGCCTCTTTTGACAAATCTGTGAAGTTGTGGAATGGTATTACTGGGAAGTTTGTTGCTTCTTTCCGTGGACATGTTGGCCCAGTATACCAAATCAGGTTCAGCTTGTTTTTTTCTCTCTACAGTTCTCTTTCCATCTATCTTATGCATCAGTTGTTAATCCTAATTATTTTGTTGTAGCTGGTCTGCTGACAGTAGGCTTCTGCTTAGTGGAAGCAAGGACTCAACATTAAAGGTATCTTTTATTCATAAGAGTTCATTTAAGCCTAAAAATTTAGATGATACAGTGACTTTTTAAGTTAGGATCTTATTTATTTATTTATTGAAACAACCTGATCTACAAGGAAATTGTTCTGTTATTGACCTTGTGGATCTCCTTTGAGCTTTTTTTTCAAAAAAATAGAGTTATTTTGTTGGAATTCTTTTAGGTCAGAGATTTCTAGTGACAAATGTGGGATCTTCATGTTTCATCCTTAATCTTTAGTTAACTCAATGGCGGTTTATGAACCAGGTCTGGGATATTCGGACACAAAAATTGAAACAAGACCTTCCTGGTCATGCAGATGAGGTACTGTTCTTTCCAAGAATCTGAATGACTTTATGAAATATCTTGCTCTATTACTAAACAGTAGACTTCATCTGCTTTTCCCCAAGGTTTTCTCGGTGGATTGGAGTCCAGATGGTGAAAAAGTAGCATCTGGTGGGAAGGATAGAGTACTGAAGTTATGGATGAATTAGGCAGGAGAAAACAAGACAAATTTTGCTACTAGATATTCTTGGTAATGTTTTTGTTTTTGCACCCTAAGTAATTTAATTTATTTTTTATTTTGTGTAAGTTGGAAGTCTTGTAATGGAATAGTAAGTTTCATTTCCATCAGTACACCTTAGTGGCTATGGGTTAAATCATGGTAACTCACTGTCCTCCAAAATGGTGTCTTTTCAATTGAGCGATATTGGATTCTTTTTCAAGGGATGAGGTTGAATCTTTCACTTGCAGCAAAATATCACTACCGCAGCAATTAATGTGTTGTAGCTGATGGTGGTGGGCAGCAAGAGAGCTTTATATTTTAACTTTAAGAGACTAATTTACTATGTACTTGTATATGGAAGCAGCCAAGCAGGGGCAATTTTGATATGTTACCATCAATTTCGGATACCTATTGGTTGCATGATATTAGTAATGAATACTTGATGGCCTCTCATGTAAGTTGCTTATTAAGATAGGGGAAGACGATTGGAAAGTCTGACTTTCAGCTGTAGAAGATTATAGTTGGTAAGTGGTGAAAATGTTAACTTTTTAACTTCAAGTTCACTTGTCCAGATCCAATATGCCTCGCAAAAAAAAAATGCCTCGGAAAGAAATCCTTAAGCTACTTGTATTAGTGGAACATATCTAGACCATGATGTTTGTCCTTATTTTTTTGTATATGATATTTCTGGGTTACAAATACACCTTGCAGTGACTGCATGATGTTACTGCACAATGCCGAGCAGTGTTGATGTGTCAATGCTCTGAAGGTTGTATATGGAACTGCAACAAGATCGCAGACACATCGTTTCAGTTTCAGTTGTGTTGACATATTGCAAGAGCTTGGTATCGGTGGGATTTCATCTGTACGAGAACATAATGAAGTTTCAATACCTATAAGATACGATATCAAACAACTTATTTATACGTTGCATTGCACAATGCTTATGTCTCTAGAGTATAGATTTGGATGACGATTGTTTAAAATTTATTACATTTTGTACCATCATATTTCTAGAAACAGCCTCTCGCAGAGGGAAGACTGCATACATCAATTCCTCTCTAGATCTCACGAAACTAATACTAGGTCACCATTTTTTATCACTTAGTAACAAAGTTTGTATAGAAAAAAATTAAGGGGGTATAATTTGTGTTCACATGACTGGAGTTGAAGTATTGAGTTCACATGACTTACCATGGTCTATGACAATTGAGAATGTTATTCACTTGACTCTCAACACCCTAAGTTTAATGTTTTGATCGATGAAATTAAATTTTTACTGATGAGAGTGGTTGTCATTACATTAGCCGGCATGACCATGCTCAATGCTTTAAGCTTTCATGAAAAATGTTCTCACGGAGTTAACAGAAAATGACGCCTCACATTTTACCAAGAAAAATGACTTTTCATTGGGTTATGTCCTTATAATTGGTTAATTACCTAAATGTGTTAACTATTCCTCGTCTAACAATCATTAAAATGACTTATGCGAAATCACAATTGTCGGTTCCAAATGTGTTAACTATTCGTCAAAAACAACTATTGTCGGTTCCAAATGACTTATAATCGGTTAATTACCTAAATGTGTTCACTGTTCCTCAAAAATAACTATTGTCGGTTCCAAATCCACATAATAATTTATATGAAATCAAAAAATAATCAAAATCTATATATAGTTAAAAAAACATAACAAGGCTGATATATTTATTTGACGCACAATGGACGAGAAGAATTGAATCAAAAAAAATTAAAATTTAATAACAAAGTTTATATAGAAAAAAATTAAGGATTAACTGATATAAGGGGGAATAATTCCAAACATTCTTTGACATTTTCCACGTCCTTTCATCTTTCCAAAAATTTAATCTGCATATATTAGCCTGATTCTGGTATCCTGGTTACCCAAAAATGACTCATGTTAGCTCCGGTCTTTTGATGCTCATGATGCACATGCAAATAAGATAATAAATAATTCATATCACGGATGCTTAAGTAGAAAGTTTGCAATCTACACAACATGATTCTTGCCTCTAGTGGCAGTGCTTAATAAAATGGGTCTCTGGCTTACAAGTGTTTTTTTCATAAAAGGTAGCCATCAAATTGCATGTTTTCATGATTTTTTGAACACGATGACTAAAGCAGTGCAGTTGTCCTTGCAGCGCCTTTCACGGACAGCTTCCCTGACAAGGCGACGAGCTGCTGTTGTAGCAGATGACGTCTCCTGTAATATCAATGTTTGATACAAACAAAAATGAGCATAACTAGCCATATCCAGAATAAAATCAAATAGAAAACCAGTGGTCAAATACAGAAGATCATAAACAATTTTACGCTTTAGAAAATGAACCAGAATGATTATTCCATGAGACAAAGTGATAAAGTGCCAAGAAGGGGAAAGAAATCAACCGTGCATGTCATAAAATGCAACCATTTCTTGGAACTATCGATATGAAGAAAACATTCTTAGCATGGCAGATGATCAAATGGGGTCTGAGGTTCTGAATTCCCACCCAACTTGGGTTTTTGAAGCTCTATACCAAACAGCCCGAAAATGATAATATTCCATTTCCATATTCTTAAGACACTATCTACAGACATTGAAATTATGTCCAAGGGGTTCAATTTCCAATTATCTAGTATGATATTATCATCAAAATAGCAGAATTAACTATAGCTATTCAAGATACAACACAAAAAGAAAGTATGTGCCAATTGGTAATGGAAATGTCTCTATGATTACCTTTAACTGTTTCTGAACAAAATCAACAGCATCACTGGGCCCAAAAACCTGTTTCGGCAATATATGTATAGTGAGTGCACATCATACATCAAAGGGAAACTAGTTCTTTTAACTGAAGATGAGGAATTAAAGATAATACCCCCCACAAGCCATCACAACCAAGAATCATGAAGTGCTCTCTTTCTGTAAGCTCAAAAGAATGGACATCAGGGGATGCAATAACTCCAACCTGCATAACATTAATTAGTTTGAGGTATTTTAGCATTTTAGATAGAGGCCACCAATTACACTTACATGGAAGTACTACATCCTAAATTTATGAATCCTAATAAAAATAGAAAATACTTACTACTCTCTGTTGATAGATATTTGTGTTCTACCTGAAATTTTAAATATTCTTAAACCCTCATCAATTGTGGCTTGATATGCTACACTCAGATCAGATAACCAATTAGAGAGGAAAAGCTTTATCCCAAGGAGAATTTTATCTCATCAAACCAAAAGAAATGGGAAATCAGAAAGCCCATATGAAAGTACAGTATATGAGAGAGAAAAGGAGACTGAATAAGTCAAGGGGGCAAAATGACATGTCTTTTGGACCTTTTGGTAGCAAGAGTTTACAACAAATTTCAACTGGGAGATTATTCACAACCACCTAAGTTTCTATCAACTATTAGCAAAGTAGGTTGAGTATCAAACATAACAAAAAAGTAAAACAACCTGTAGTACAAGGTCAAGAAAATGTAGCTGATAGTGCAACAGAAGTTACAGAACTTGAACATTTAACTAAATCCTCTAGGTTTCACAGCTGTAACACAGTTGTGGCTACGGTACATTACATCTTTGATCAATGGAGAAAAGATGAAGATCATAGACTAGCACATTGTCAAAGAAACACTTGTAAATCATTATATTGATCAAACTAAAAATCAGTACAGAAAGGCTAATAATTGTTAGTTTAACCACAATCAATATCAATAAGTTTAACAAAATTATGTACCTTCTTCTTAAATATAAGTTAGCTTCAGGATGAGGTGAATAATCAACTAAAAAAATCAATGACTTAATGTTTTTTTAATGTCTTCTCCGGACCGCCTCAGTAGAAACTCTTAAGGTTTTTACGTATATAACTTATCTCTCACTGCTACCTAAATTTACTACAAGGCAAAAAGTACCAAGTCTACCACTATAATGCTACATATTGGCTAAATGTTTCCATATCCTTCGGCCACAAATGACAAATTTTAGCTCAAGCTTGTAAAAGAAGATCCAGATCTAAACATATTTAATAGGTTATTGTTTGAAACCTTCTTAAATTGTCTATCTCCAAAGGCTCTGGAAACCTCAAGTCGTCCCTGCAATCTTCCATTAGAACCAACAGAACCTCCAGCCTACACATAAGCAAGAAACAATGTTAGTGGGGGTGTTTGACAACGAGCTTTTTCAATTAAGGGTCTCGGGTAGAACAGTTAATTTTGAAAAAGCGCAATAACCAACCTTTTTCATAAGAGCTATTTTACAAAAGGCATTTGTGCCCTTCCACTTTCTAGAAATTATATGAAATGCCTACCATTAGTTAATGATTGGATACATTGTTATCAATGATTTTCTATAATTAATTAATAAGTGGATGAATGACATGTTGCTGAAATTAAAACTTAATATTATGAAATAATTGATATCAATTTATATAAATTTAACATCTTAAAGAAAAAAAGAAAAACTAACCTCTAAATAATAATTTTAAATATTAAATAATAGATAAAAGAAAAGTCTAAAATTTATTATTATTATTAAGAGACAAAAGGTATAATTAGTAGTATAAAGTACAAACATACATGCCTTAATTGGGTCAGCAGATAAGATTGTGTACTTGTCCTCTGATGATATACATACACCGAAACATGTCAAGTAGTATTGTGAATACACCAATACTTGTGTAATATTAAAATACATAGGCAGGTAGTTGCAGACACTTTTGGTATTACTTTATGAGTAAATTACTACATATCCTTGTTAGAAAATCAGCTTTGGACCTAACTTCACCTCAAAAGCTAGCTCATGGAAGGAGGATTGCCCAATCTATTTAAAGGCTATCTAGACCACAGCCTCAACCGATGTGGGACTTTAACACACCCCCTCACGCCCAGGATCCACATCTGGAGCGAGAAGTTCTGCGGGTGGCCCACTATCAACAATAGGTCTGGCGGGGCAGGCTTTGATACAATGTTAGAAAATCAGCCTTTGACCGAACTCCACCCCAAAAGCTAGCTCATGGGGGAGCATTGCCCAATTTATTGAAAGGTTATCTAGATCACAACCTCAACCAATGTGGGACTTTAACAATCCTCAACTTAAGGATTTGTTTAGGACATGGGATATGGCTATTGGCCCATGTCTACAATAGATATATACACCAACCTCAAAAATTGCAACTAATATATCTAGGCCCAAGTGGCTTTTAATTTTGTCATCCAGAGTAGATATATTTTATATCAATTACAAATTCCATAGATCCATTTCAAACCCTAAAGTTGAGAGCATATTAGCAATTTAACCTTAGTTTATACATCCATTGAAGTATTTAATACCACAAAGTACTTATAGGATCATGGAATAAGATTTCTACTAGTAGAAGATAGGAAGTTCAATAAAACAAAGAACTAAAATGAACCATGAGAAAACAGCTTGAAAAAGGTCACCCTTTCAGAGAATACAGTACTTGAATTTTGAACAATAGTATAAATTGCATCCATAATAGTGGACAAGAAAGAAATTCCATAAATAACCACATTGAAGCATATTTGTCACTATGTATAATAGCTATAGGGTATTAACAAAGTCTATGCCAAGAGTGTCATCCAACTCAGCAAATGGATTCCCTCATGCCAGTCTGCAATCGGCTCATGCGAGTGGCTGATCAAAATGTCCATACCAGCAAGTTGTCAACTTGGGGTATATCAGGGAAAAGGGAATACATGCACATTTCCTTCAAAGCTTCGAAAATCAAAAGCACTCAAAACGTAGCATTCAAACAAACACTATGAAACACTCCATCACTTAATATAAAAAAATAATCATTCCTATAGGCATATAGTATACTTACTCCTTCAATTACAATTCTTAATAATCTTCGATGAGAAAACAAAACTATTTGATATTTTAGTTGCAGCTAAATACATTATTACTATGATAGAACAGGTCCTGGTACAGAACATTACAATGGTCCAACAATAGCATAAGCATTTATGTAGCCAAAATGTACCAAACCCAAGTGGCACCTTTTTTAGGGCCGAAAGAAAAGCTCTAGTTAGTAAAATGAAGGCCATATTTGCACTAAGAACTTTAGATATGGCAGAAGGAGTCAAGAAAGTTTATAGAATTGTAGCATAAATCTGCATTTAGAATGAACTTAGTTTACCCTATAAGATAAACCATCTACAAAATCAAACTTGGGCAATCATTCTGAGTAAAAGGTCACTAAAATATGAAGTATTCCATCATATTTAAGTAACCACTTATCTATTTGCCTCTTTTTTATGTAGCACAATCATATGCAACCTATTGCTTGTGCACTGAAACTCAAAAGAATTAAGAAGCCAACACAAATCTCATGGTATTTCTCAAAGAAATGAGTTGGAAGGAACAGATTGAGTACTTGTGGATCTAGCAAACATTCTCACCTTCTGGATACGGGCACGTTCTTGTGGAAAAATGGCTTTGTGCTCCCTTGTCACCACAATAGCCTTCAATGAAGGTCCTATTTCATTTGACAGAATTTGAGACCCCTCAGTACTAGGTGAACGTGCCAATACAGCTTTAGCATCCCCAATATTAGCAATGAATACCTGGATGAACAAATATCATGACTTCAGGAGTACAGGGATGGTAAGAAAAAAAAATACTTGACACTGCATAAAGGTTAAGGAATGCTACATTTGCAAGAGCTAACCATCACCACTCTCAAACATAAGAAGTATAAACCCAGATAAGACTGTTCCATAATGAGTATCACATGGATCCATTCAAATCTGAGATCAATGAAATTTGCATGTATAAGGATGGCAATAGATAGAGTATTTTTTGCATACCCAAAACTAGCAAACTTGTCTGATTCAGGTTCAATTAGGAAAAAATACCCCAAGTTGGGTTCAAGGGGGGAGAATTATGTAGGTAGCCAGTTCATGATAGTTCATGATTATGAAGGTACCTATTTAGCTAATTTGGGTTGGGTTAGGGTAGGACCGTAGGAGGAAAATTTCAAGTTGGATTGAAGTACCGAAGTGCACAATCAAGTTCAAGCGAGAAAAATGCAGGTACACAACCCATTGCATTGATGATAAAACAACAATCTAATGGTTCATGTGGCTCCTTAATGTCTTTATATATGGTTACGGTAGGAGAAAAAATTCAAGTTGGATTGAAGTACCGAAGTGCACAATCAAGTTCAAGAGAGAAAAATGCAGGTACCCAACCCATTGCATTGATGAATAAAACAACAATCTAATGATTCATGTGGCTCCTTAATGTCTTTATTCCATAGCATACTATAAAGACATTAAGGAGCCACATGAATCATTAAGTCGTTGTTTTATTCATACATGCTACCTGATTTCAGCAACAATCTTTGTATGTAATAAATATGCACCTGATTATCCATAAGAATATCATTTTTCTACATCTAGTAGCATATATAACAGTAAACAGTATTGCTATGCATATCTAAGGAAAATGTTAACTTCATTATTCTGCTTCTTATAGATGTAAATGCATGGGTGCTCTCAAACATTCACTTCAAACCTTGAGCTTTATGAACAAGTAATGGGCAGGTAAATCAATACTTTATAGTTTCTGGTAAGAAGGGCCTTCAGATAGCCTATGGCAGCTAACACCTTGGACAAACATGAATGTGACTGGGTACTTGGAAATAGTGCGCAGCGGACACATGCAATGTAAACCAAAAAAAACTAACCGTTTCCCCCAAAATCCAAACACATACAGCAGTGGCACCATCTTGCCAGTTGCCTGAAAGATTGCAGAAAAACATCAGATCAGATGAAACAAACTGAAGGATTAAAAATTTGTAGGAATTTCCTCTACAAGTTAAAGTACATATATCATGCTTAAAAATGTTTACAAGTTCAAAGCAATTTGGTCATGGCTCGAGTCTATTAGAGACTAAAAATGAGCTCGTTAAAAAAACAAACCAATTTTTTAAAAAATATGAATAAGACTGGAGAAAACTTGGTGCTTGCTTGGAGAAATGAGCTTGTTACCAAGCACCAATTGGGTGAAAAAACACAAGGATCATGAACGTGTTTAGCATGATAGTTCTTATAGAAAATTTTGGTATTCTGCTGCAGGATGATCAGTTCATGTTTAAAGTAATTACTAGGTACATGATTGATTGATTGCAGATCTTCGTCTAAAAAACATCTTTTTTATGAGGCGTTTATTGAATTTAAGAAATTATTTTAAGGAAAAAAACTCCAGTAAATCTAACATAATTGTTTCATATGTGACCAAGGCATGGAACAGGTTGCAGAAGAAGGCAGAAAGATAGCAGTAAGTCTTTTATCTGACAAACTACAGTACTACACAAACTTGTGGCCCTCAAATAAATAGCTGGGAGATTTCCATACAACCAAATGCCAACCAGCAGTACTGGATGTTCTTGTGGAGATTTGGTTTTAAACAAAACAAAAGAACAAATAACTAACCAGGTCCAAACTCTATGAATTCTTAAAAAGACTAAGAACTGCTACGAAGTACAAATATATGACAAAAATTATGAAGTTTTTCCTAAACAAAATTAAGCAATGACATTTTTCTTCTAAGTTACACAAATTAAAGTATGGTACAAATGACCCATTTAGTATCTTGAGGCAAGCCACTTTCGAGCGAAACTACATTAAATCTGGAGCATAAAATATGTACTGTACAAAGAGTTAGGCTTCATAGATTGACTCTTGCAGTATCCCAAATTGCAGCTCATTACTCAAGACCTTCCAGGTATTTATGAATAATGCATTCATAATGAGATAATAGTTCATTTCTCAAGAATAATTTGTCTAATTACATTAGTGAAAATGACAGACAATGCTTTTAGTAGTCACTAAAGGCTATCAAGTAAGAAACCAAAAAATGACATTCTTTCAGCTCACAGTTTCTTGTATAAGAAAATAGTTGTAATGGATTTTTGGTAACAATAGACTGAGTAAACTTTCCATTTGTTAGCCATGGTACTAGTAACAAAAACATAACAAGCAAGCAAAAGATTTAAACAATAAAACTGAAATTTATAATTATATAAGATAGTGGAAAGTGGATACTTGAAAGAAGGATTGAAGGGAGCATACATTTTTTCTGTAGCACAGATAACAAATGGAACTCACACGTGCAAATTCAAAAAAGATGATAAGATAGTCCATAAACGTGTACCAGCTGGCTGATAGTTATTGAACAAGTGATCAACAATGCACCTTCTTAGTGCAAAGATTAAAAATCCTTGAAGAAGACAGTAGATTAAGTTCCAAGATAAGAACATGGCAACCTACCATGATATCATCCAGGGTATATCATGCTTCCAATGCCTGTATATAGTTTATAAGGAGGTACTATAACCAAACTGAGCATGAGAGAAATGTTTCGGAAGGTCCCATGGAAATTGCTCCACCAAAGGAGAGCACATGGACAAATTCCCATGAGACAAACATTTGGGAAGGACTCACACAACTTCCAGCTAAAATGAGAAATCCACATAGTGAAGTAGATTTTATCACTGTACCTTTAGCACTTTCTTCAAGTAAGGATTCATCAGTCTTACGAAAACCTGATGATCAAAAGTTAAAACACATCATTATGTAATCAACTATAATTAGTCAACAAATGTAACACTCAACATACTTATTCATCAAAGAATAAAAAGCAGCAAGATATATGTTCACAGAAATGATCAAAAAGGCCTGACACATTATAATTTACATAAGAGTTGATTAAGTTAGACAAACCAGACTATAGATGAGATGACGAATGTCACATGTGATACAGCAATTTGATGAAATTAAAACTTTTATAGGGAAACCAATAGCAATTGAATGATGGGCATGGAGACCCTCACTATTTCAAGCTTTTTATTGATTTACAATAGGTAAACCAAGTAATTCACTCATATTAGAAGAGTATAAAGATGTCAGAGTCCTGAGATTGAGATCTCATTCTTGGTCTCGATACTTCTTGAATTGCCTCGGTTAGCCCTTGATCACGAAACTGGATGTCCTCCAATCCAAGTTGGAGTAGATCCTTTCCTCTCTTCTTGCCTATGGTGAAGATTGGGAGAATAACAAGTGTAATTGAAATAGAGAAGAATAGAAGAATGGAAGAATAGAAGAATAGAAGAATAGAAGAAGAAAGAAGAGAGAAGAAGAACTAGAGGAGACTTCTTTATTTGAATAATTGTTGCTGCCCCATTACAAGACTCTCACATTTTATATCTTGAGATGTAACCAAGGTTTAAAATCTCGGTCGGTACGGTACGGTAAGTCCGGTATTTACCGGTTTTTTAGGTTTCCGGTATACGATATATCCGGTATTTGAAAAAACCGGGTATATTGTGTATACCGGGCGGTATATGGCGGTATGATGTCATATACCGCCCGGTATGGGCGGTATATGGCTCATACCGCCCGGTAGGGCGATACCAGGCTCATACCGGTCCGTACCGTGTGTCGGTACGGTACGGTACCGGTATATACCGGTACCGGCCGATGACCGAAACCGGTACCGGTACCGAGATTTTAAACCATGGATGTAACTACCTTCAAGTACAATCAAATGCCTATTAACTCCTATAGTACCAGTTATTACAAAAGGGGTAAAAAGGTAAAAACAAGATAAGAGAATTGAATACAGATGGCAATTCAATTTAAGGTATAATTCCATAACAAAAGAAGACCCCTTAAAAATAGAAATTTTGTAGAATATCTCTTGAACCTGATTGACAAGCTCAACGTGACCAGCTATGTTCATATGATACCATGGAGCACTCTGTGCATGCCCACCTAGTCAATTTCAACATCCTTACCTTTCAAGGAAAAAACACAAGCCCTACATTTTCACCATATTTTCTTATTTAATGAATTAATGTTATTTCTCCCTTATGAGAGACACAAGGAGGTGAACCTGAGCTACTTCTGAAGCATGTCAGAAATAGACCCCATCCCACTCTAAATTAAATGATGAAGCCCTCCTGTGATATCTATGACATAATAAAACTGATTCCAATTTCCAAATACCTTTTACTCTTCCTAGTCAAATCCAATCATAAATATATTGTAGTGTTCATGTGCTTGATCTTTCAAATGCACCAATCTAGTCATTTATATAATCTAGCAATGATGTTTAATCTTTTAGTCTGAAAACCAAGAAAATTTATAAGTGTCCTTTTTTCTAACATTGTGGCATTTCTAATTTACTTTGCTCTACATGCACAAATCCATGTCTATCTACTGTAATCAGTGCTTTGGTTAGCCAAAGAATCATTTAAAAGATCAGCTTAAAAAATTGATACTCAACTACTCAGCGGTAACACTAAGATAAGAGAACCATCTCCATCACCATCAAGTATCAACCCTGACAACCCCTTCCATGCAAACGTGCACACACATTGACCTTTTATAGAAGTAATTATTGCAGCTACTATTTAGGTCAAATATAATTTAACTTAGAAGCAGCTATCTATTATTTCATTTGTCCACAGAAAGCACAGTTCATGCTAGTATGCTACCATACGCCTCCATATCCCAGAAAAATGGGATGTGCTGATCTTGTAGCTACATAAATAACTCATAGCAAACACCTACTTATATAAAAGTGCAAATGAATTAAGTTGATCTAGTACCTTCAAGGATAGCCTTTTTAGCTGTCTTGATATCCATCTGCAACAATCAAAATTACATATGTGGAGGATAAGAATCAGAACTTGAGCACAGCATATTCTACATGAAGAAAAATAAGAGACATTGGTTATCCCTCAAAGAAGAATACACAACAAGCCTAGTGGAACTTAGAAAACAATTGCAAGTAGTGATAACGGAGCATACTTCAAAGTTCAAACTAAGCCAGCAACTTATGTTAGATGTATATATCATTATTTTTAATTCATAAATCTAAGAGTATAAGATAGAGATGATGAAAATCAAAAGGAGATATAAACGAGCTAATTTGACTAAAATATAGTAAGTAAAAACTGAGGCTTAGCTGACCTATAGGGTGACATGCAACAATTCTAGAATCACCCCTTCTTGATACCATGGTTTAAAATCTCGGTACCGGTACCGGTTTCGGTCACCGGCCGGTACCGTACCGTACCGACACACGGTACGGACCGGTATGAAAATGCATACCGGCCGTTTTTTTTTTTTTCGTGACATACCGCCCGGTATCGCCCATACCGGGTGGTATGAGCCATATACCGCCCGGTATACACAATATACCCGGTTTTTTCAAATACCAGGTATATCGTATACCGGAAACCTAAAAAACCGGTAAATACCGGACTTACCGTACCGTACCGAGATTTTAAACCTTACTTGATACCCAAGAACCAACATTTCAGAAAAGGAGAAATCAAATAAAGCCATAAATATTGTCAAAAATAAATTATCTATCACGATGGCTATGCAAAAAAATCAAGGGAAGCTGCAACTTATCAGCTACAGGAAAATTAGAAATGTCTGCTATATAAAGCTAAGAGGCTAGGGGTAATTATATTATCATGGGCTGTAAATTTGTATATTCATATTAGACAACAAAACAAAGTCATTATCTGTATAAATGTGTAAAATACATCATATCGAGTTAGTTGGGAGCAACTTATTTCCTGTTAATGACAGCAATAACTGATAAGTTAAGCCTCTCATAGAAAACATGAAACCTACTAGTTTTTTGCGACATGACCTACAAGATTTTTCCAAATTTTCAAATTGCAGAATAGTTGCATTTGATATGGTATCTGACAGTAAGTTCTATCAAAAAATTTACAAGATTCTCAGGAAAGATGACATCAACAAACATTAGTTTTTGGTCAAAAATTCAGATATAACAGACCAAGCAAACACACCAACTCACGTGGTAGCCCTGCTGCAATAACATTTGCATGTAAATGCCTCTGTGCATACTCAGCAGCCAAACGACCACCATGGCCATCATAAATTGCAAAATGTGCACATCTGTGGAGTAGGTATAGCCAAAAAATTAGTTTGCAAATATCATAATCAAATTATTCTTTTTGAAAGAAAAAAAAGCAATCATCTTCTTAGCATGAAAAACATCACAAAACATGTTGTAGGTTGTCCTTGTGTGCATAGTCATTAGCTGTAATCCAGACTCAGGTGCATAAAATATACTGCATAAGAGCTGAAACACAATTTATGTACTCAATGTGGAGTATAGTCAAAAACAACTTCAAAATATATAGTAACAAAACAACCAAAATGTATGCTAATGAAACCAGAGATGCATGGCCTCTCTCCAAAGTAATTGTGGGATATGATTTGTTAATGCCCTACAAAGAACTAGTAACCATCACTTTATTATGGCAACTTGGAAAGGCTCTCGAATAGGATATCTCTCATATGATAAAGAAATAATTAGAATAAAGTTATTATATCTTCTCACAGACAAATCAACAATATTACTCAAGAAATTAAACGGCCATGGGTACATTTTGGATAAGCGCTGCTTCACTGAAAATAGCTAATAATGAAGCACAAACTTCACAATATTTGAAATAACCTAACTTTAACTCATTCCATGCATGAGAACAAACTTGAGCATGTACAACAGAACTGTTCATATACGAAAAGACTAAGCATACAGCTATTAGAAAAATAAAAGAGGTATATGTTAAGCACCTCAATTTTCCAGGACTTTCCAAATTTGCATCTAAAAGGACCACCCAAGCATCCTCCATTGTGTGCCTAGCCCCTTTGTCTTCTGCTGCATCAGCTTCAATACAGTGTACCCTGCTAACCTGCTGCACTGAGTCTACTGAAGCAGCTGAATTGTGTGAAGATGTATCTTCTGATGAATTATTGGTTACATGAACTTGAGGATTACTGATGCCATCCCTAGAGAGCTTCTCATCTAAATTGCTCTCCTTTTTCCCATTCGTTTCATCAGAAAGTGACCGATTCTTCAGTAACATACTGCAGTTTGCATTATCCTTTTTATTGCAGTCAGCACTATCACTTTTACTTTTTACACCTATGTCAATATTAGTAACTTTGGACCTCTTTGCAATTGAATCTTCATCCTGAAAGGTTGCTTCACGTTTGTGATCAGCCATATCAATGAAAATTTCTTCCTATTACTGTTCAACTAGCAACTTATATCAGGATGGGAATCTGCTTTATGATTCTTAAGAAACATTATGACTTGAAGGTCCAGCAGCAATTTGCAAAAGCTTCAAATACATGACACAAAGAGAACCTGCACAAGTAAGACCACATAATGAAATGTACACAGGATAATGTATTAACTTAACCACCATGGCAATTGCAAGATGCAAATAGAATGCTCAACAGAGTGAAGAATTTACAAAAATATCTATTTATCTATAGCAAAAATTTGAAATCGCCCATACTACCCCCCCCCCCCCCCCCACTCCTTAAATAACTAAAGAGCTGTGAAATCACTATCAAGCTGCAATCTCCGAAAAGAAGTTTTGAGAACCTTAACAGGTGACAGTTGTGGTGAAACAATTTCAGATATTGGGGGGGGAAATGGCTGAGCAGAAGGCTGCTTGGAAGACCCTAAGATGTTTACCTCAAAATTTTGGTCCTATTGTTGTTTCAATTGAAGTGTCTAACAGTATACATTGGCTGAATTAATTGAATCCCTCCAAGCACACGAGTATCAACCGAATAGACCTAGTGGTTCAACTCTAGATCAGAGGCAACTCAGGGAGAAGAAGGGGTACTAGTAGATATGGTTCCCAAAACAGGTAAGGTAAGAATATTCCCCTTTCTTTCATTGTGGGAAAACGAATCACACCAGGGATAATTGCTGGTTTAAATACATCCTGATCAAAACAAAAATGAGGAAGCTAACACTGGTGAGGAAGTTGTGGCAAGGAAGAACATCTAGGAGGAGAAGATGTTCGCTGCTACTTTAACAGACTGAGGGGAGATGAACTTTGGTATCTTCACATTGGCTATAGTAACCAAATGCATGACGGGAAACAAGGGGCTTTTACTAAAACTTCAACTAAGAAGAACAAGGTTACAATGAGTATGATAAAAAATAACGATCCAATGAGTTGGTATCGTGGTTATTGGTATCGTGGTTTTTGGGACTGAATTTGGAAGAAATGTGATCAAGCAGGTGCTCTACATGCCTCGTCAAGAAAATTTACACTTTTTTAAGTTTAAGACTTTAAATTATGTTTTATATTTATGAATTATCTGTGCCTTTTGGAAAATATGTTTATTTTTCAATTGTAATCTCATTGGTCATATGTAGATCTGGATTTATCCCCTTGACTTTAAATCCTCGCTATGCCACTAATACCCATGAAGCAATCTTTATGGACTTTACATAATAAGTGGTAAACTAATACGATATAGTGGCAACACTGGCAAGATTATTTTATTTCTCACTTAAATGTTCCAAGGGGGAGAGTAGTATGGTTCATCTAGAAACTTAGGGACTTAGGGTGGTGATAGGATCAACTGAGAGTCGCTTTAGTCAGAACTTGGACGGAACAGCAGATAAAGCTAGAAAGGAGTATTTATAGCATACTCATCAAAGATACATAAGGAATCGTATTACCAAAATAACTAAATACATTTTCTATTTCATGGGGTGTACTATGTTCTATTAGCAATTAGCAAAAGACAAAAGCAGAAAGATACCAAGCCCAATAACTAAAGACATTTTCTATTTCATAGGGGTGTACTATGTTCTATAAGCAATTAGCAAAAAACAATAGCAGAAAGAAACCAAGCCCAATAACTAAAGACATTTCTTTGACAAATTATTTTGTTAAGGTCCGAAGTATTTTACAGTCTTCTGTAATCAAACAGCTACTGAGTCAGTTCTCCTAAACACTAGTCAAAGATGATAATGTAAGAATTATGACAACGTACTAGAGGTAGAATGTGCATGTGGCAAAGCAAGATTAAAGACCAAATCCACAATCCATCGGAAATGACCAACTTCCAACTCCAAAAATGGCTCCCGAACTCTACCTAAATATGACAATATATTATCTATGAGGGGGAAGGGAAAAATAACCCTAAAAGAAAAAAATGGAGAACTCAAGCCATTGCTGACGCATATATTTCGGGAATCCTCACGCCTAATTGATGGACTCTGTCACTCTACCCTATGTTTCGTGGACAAAAAAGTGGTGCCCCTTCTTTGAGAAACAGCAAGTCGCACCATACCATGTATAAAAAGTCAAGCAGATGAATGATCTCAGGTATCAGAGCGTAGAAGGGAGCAACCGAGAAAACGAGAGAAGCCGATACCTCCTGATTCCCCGCGATTTGGCGACACAGCAAGCGGAATGAATCTGTGTCGGAGGTCCCTTCAACCGGATAATTGGAAGAGGGTTTATAGAGACAAAGAGGACACCCTATTTTTATGTGGGACCCGCAGATTGGCTCGCCAGATTTCCAATCAAAGTACGGGTTTATTGTCTTGGTAGAACATTGACGTGTTGGAAGAAAAAAGATCTTTGAACCAGTGCCGGAGGGTGGCTCGAGCCCGAGCTTAGTCCAACCATGTTAGTTAAGCCTCGTAAACGTTAGCACTGAGTAGATAACTTATCTACCATTTTCCTATAAGTAAATTAGCAGGTGTGAGCGGGTCGAGTACTCTATATTTTTTATGATACACGAATTCTATCATGCATAGGATCGGTTCCTAAGTTTTGGAACCAGACCCTATCCGAAACCACAGGTTTCGATTTTGATTTCGATTCTGGGTACCCTATTGGAACCCATTCATATATAGGTTTCAAGGTACAAATTCTGGATACCTTGTTGGAACCTGTTCTAGAATCTATTTACGGGTTCCAATAAGGTACCATGTTGGAATCTGTATCATGAAATTTATAAATGAACGGGTTTCATAGAAGAGGTTTCGGGTACCGATCTGATTCTGATTTCAGGTATCCGATGTGTTGGACTCGGAACCGGAACCGGTTTTAATTGGTTCCTAAATTTTTGTCCTAGACCTTACCTGAATTTAATTCGAGTCTATCCGGAACCTACCCAATCGTGTCGATTTCAACCGGTTTCGGGTCTACCCGGTATCCATGCACACCCCTATAAATTAGAAAAAGATAGAGAAATTTAACAAAATTATAAATACTCTATGATTTATTGACAAAATCATAAATATTTTATAATATTCATCAAAATCATAATTCTTCTGTAATATACCTAAATTAGTCATGCTATTCTGGTAATATAGCAGCTATTTATCAAGATTTTCATATACCGCTCATCCGATGAAGGGCGACAACTTTTCGCCCTTCGGGGCGACGTTTCTCGCCGATGCTCACCGTCGTCCGCCATCGGACCCTCCCGACGCTCCTCTCATCCTCCCCTCTCCCCTCCGAAGGTTCCCTCTCCGAAAACCCTAATTTTGCTTCGACACCGATGGACACATCTGGTACTCCCCTTCCGCTCACTGCTTCTTTTTCTCCTTCCAAAGGTGATTTCAACATGGATTCCTCTGAGATATTCGGTATTGCTCAAAACCCTAATTCGACTCTCTCGATTTTGGATGCTCCTGGTCTTGATCCGTTGATTTCGAAGACGAGTACCCCTTCTGTTTCCCGTTTGGTCTCTAATTTTTCGACTATTTTCGATAAAAGTGGTAATCCTAAATCTAGGGTTTCTAAGTATTCTTCGAATGTTTCTAATAAGCCTATGCCTATGTCTATCACTACGAAGCAGGATGTTTCTCACTCTGTTAATCGTGATTTTGCGAAGTTTTTCGTGTCTAAAGGAAACCCTAATACTGACCTTCTCAAGGGTAAGGGTATAGCCTCTTCGGCTACACCTATTCTACTGTCTCAGGCCAGTAAGGGGATTCCTAGATTTAATTCTGATGTTATAATCAATAATAATGTTAATAGTTCGGTTAATAAGCATGCTTATGTTAATCCTGTACTTAGAACACATGTTAATTCTGCTACTACTGTCCATAAAAATTTAAATGCTTCATATTCTACTACAAAACCTGAAAATCATCTGGCTAGTCCTCAACCTCAACCGCGTTCTTAGTCTCAGGTTCTTACAGGTAAATCTTCCCTTAAGCTCTGTTCTACTGATTTTGCTATTCTCGACAATATTGAATCTAATGTTACAGGTAAAGTTCATTTTTCTAACGATCAATTGCAGGTTTGGAGGCAACCCTGGGAATCCAGCCTAATCGACAAATTCCTAGGGAAACCTCCTTCCCTCTATACTGTCCAGAGGTGGGCTCAAAAGGTTTAGGGTAAATTTGGTTTTACTTTTGCTATTGATTTAGAAGATTTTTTTTTTTAAAAAAAAAACTTTCTTCTTATGAGAATGCTACTACTGTTATTACTGAGGGGCCTTGGTCCTTAGGGGGTGATGTTATTAGATTAATTTCTTGGAAACCTTTTTTCAATTCCTGGAAAGAGGAATTTTCTCATGCACCGATTTGGATTAGAATTCATGATCTTCCTTTAGAGTTTTTGAATCATGAATCTATCTTTTTGATTGCTAATAGTATTGGCAAAGTTTTAAAGATTGATGATAGATGTTTTAGTTTTGATAGAGGTAAGTATGTGTGTGTTTGTGTGGTCATTGATTTATCCATTCCTTCGCATAAAGGTATTAAAATTATTGTTGATGATAAATCTCTGTTTCAACCAATTTCATACGAAAATTTACCTACTGTTTGCTTTTCAATGCGGCTTGGTTGGCCATCTTGAATCTAATTGTCCTAAAAAGGCTACTCAAACATCTGCTACAAACTCCCACCCCTCTTCTCTCTCTACTAAGAGACCAATTCTAAACTCCAATCATCTTCTACCTCTCCTTCCTCTCTTCAATCCAGTTCCCCTTCTAAGCCTAATGCTCCCCCTCTTGATGGCTCGGACCCACTTTCGTAACCATTCTGTGGTCCTTGGATTCAAGTTCAGCGAAGACGTCCTCGTCGACGCACTACTGGGCAGACCAATTCCTTTCCATCTTATGACTCCAATTTGGAAAAGGAATCTAGAATGCAAGCAAAATCTGACTCCTTAAACCTAGAAGAGGAGACCAATGCCTTTGAGGAAGTCAGGAGGGAGCCTTCTAAGGCTCCACCTCAACCTGTTAAATCTTCTAAAAAAACCACTATTCTTGGTCCTGTTTCTTATACTGAATCTAGTGATACTTATGATGTGTTTGACAATTCTAATAATGAAGAATCCTCTTACATTCAGGAAGACTCTGCTTCTCTTTACAATGAAATGGAGCTCTCCCTGACCAATCTTTCTATTGCTCACCAAAACTTAATCAACCCTAGCTCTTCTAATAATCTTGGTGACTTTAGCACTATTTCTTCAAATCCTTCTTCCAAGACTTTGACTCAACTTGTTGAGGATGTTTCTGATGTGCTTAACTCTTCTAAGAAATCTCAACCCCTCAAGGTCTCTAATAGGGGTAAAATTAAGAAGAAATTTAAGTCATCTAAAAATCCACATAACAATTTTATCCTCACTTTAGATGACATTTCCAAATCTAAGAAACATAAATCTACTTCTCCTCAAGTCCCCTTTCCTACTCAAGAGGATCCCCTGGGAATCCTTTAGCCCTCATTATTAAACCAACTTAATTTATTATTATGAATATTTTAAGTTGGAATTGTAGAGGGGCTTTTAGGAAGCATGTGAGGGATCACATTTCCTTCCTTATTAGAAGTCATTCCATTAAGGTTTTATCCATTCAGGAGTCCTACCTTGATTCTTCTAAATGGTTATCTTTTATTAAAGACATTGGAAAAAATTGTGATGATTATGTCCACTCTTCTCAGGTGCATCTAGTGGATTAATCCTTCCCTCGAATACTGACTTTGTTTTAGCTAATCTTATTTCCTCTAACTTTGATATCATTCATGTTATCCTCAAAATTGAGAACCTCGAACCCTTTTTCTTCTCTAACATTTATGCTAACACCAATCCCTCCCTTAGAAACCTACTTTGAAACTCCCTCTCTAATATAGATTTCTTTTCCTTTCCTTGGCTAATTTAGAGAGATTTCAATTGTATCATCAACCATGAGGACAAGATTGGAGGTTCTCCCTTTACCACTTCTCATTCCATTAATAGCTTCAGGGATTTTATTTCCAACTTCAATCTTATTAATCTTGGTTTTTCTGGTCCTGCCCACACTTGGACCAATAATAGAAAGGGTCCTTCTCGCATCCTTATAAGATTGGATAGAGCTTTCTTCAATCATACTTGGTTGCATTTTTTTGGTAATTCCTTTGTTAAACACCTTCCTAAGCCTACTTCTAATCATTGTCTTATTCTCATTTCTATCCCCAGTTCTAAATCTACTAATTGTAAGCTCTTTAGGTTCTAAAACTTCTGGACTGGTTATGAGGAGCCCTCTTTATTATTAATCAATCTTGGAACTTTTTCTCTAATACTAATGATGTTTTCTCCAATTTCAACATTAAGCTTTCCAAAACTAGGGCTGCTCTCTCTCATTGGAATAGAAATTCCCTTAGTAAGCTTGAAGATTTACTTGAAAACACTCTTAATGGCATTCTCTTTTTTGAATATCTTGACTCTACTTCTCCTCTTGATGATTCTCATCATGTTATCCTTAAATCCCTATATAATAAAGCCAATGCCCTCCAAAAATAGAATACTCTAAAATGGTGGGCAATGGCTAAAACCAAATGAATTTCAGATGGGGATGCCAATACTATTTTTTTCCATAGAGTAGTCTTGGCTCGTAGATTAGTCAATAGGATTAATTTTATTCACTTTGCTTCCAGTCAAGTTCTTTTTTATGATAAAGCTATTCTCAATGAATTCACTCAACTTACTCTAATCTTTGGTTCAGTTCCAATGTCAATGATTCTTCTAACCTTTGGTCTGTCTTCCCTTCCATTTCCAACTCTTTCAATAACACTCTTACCTTAACTTTTTCTAGAGAAGAGGTTTGGGAAGTTGTTTAAGTCTATGGAAAATAGGAAAAGCCCAGGGTTTGATGGTTATACTGCCGAATTGTACAAAAATTATTGAAATATTATTTCTGATCAATTTATGCAATGTTGTAATATTTTTCACTCACATGCTTATCTTCCTACTGATTGGAACAAAACTTTGTTAACCTTCGTTCCAAAATGTATAAACCCTAAGCTAGTGAAAGATTTTCGACATATTGCTCTCTGTAATTTAAGTTATAGGATTATTGCTAAAGTCCTGGCTTCCATACTCAAAATTATCTTTACCTAATTTGATTTCTGCTGATCAATCTGCTTTTATCAAATGAAGAAATATTCATGATAATATTTCAGTTGCACAAGAGCTATTCTTCTAAGGGTAAAAACCCTAATATTTTTATTAAAATTAATTTAGAAAAAACATTTGATACTATTTCTTGGAATGTCATTCTTCATTTTCTTAAATCTTGTAATTTTTTTGATATTTTTGTAAATTGAATTTCTACTTGTATCTCTACTCCCTCCTTTGCTTGCATGATCAATGGTAGTATTTCTTCCTTCTTTAATTCCAACAGAGATATCCGGCAGGGAGACCCCCTATCTTCTTTTCTTTATGTTATTATTGTTATTATTGTCTCCTTTTAAAATTAAAAATGGTGTTTCAGTTAGTCATATTATGTTTGTTGATGACATTTTACTTGCTTGTAAAGCTAATTCTCATACTCTTAAAACTATTATGGATATTTTTGACTTGTATGAAACTCTTACCGTTCAAAAAGTTAACTATTCAAAATTTGAAATATTCTTTCCTTCTGGTTGCTCTCTAAGGGTAAAAAATAGCATATGTAACACTTTAAAAATCAAGGCTGGTTCCTTCCCTTTCAAATATTTGGGTGCTTTAGTTATTCCTAGAAGAGCTCCTCCTAATAATTATGTTTATCATCATGATGCTTAATTTAAATGCTAGATTGGGAACTTGGCAGACTAAATATCTTTCACAAGCAGGTAAAATTATCCTCATAAATTCTATTTTAAATTCCATTCTCATTCATTCTTTAACTGTTTTCTGGATTTCCAAATATTGTTTTACTAAAATTGAAAAAAAATATTAAAGCTTTTCTTTGGTCTAAAGGTAATGGTTCTCCTCGTATTCATGCTTTAAACTGGAATATTGTTCAATTGCCTAAAAATTTAGGAGGCTTAAACATTCATAACCTATATCTTAAAAGCTTAGCTTTACAAGCCAAGAGGATTCAATCTTATTTAAACAATGACAATAAATCTTGGGTTACTTTAGTTAAAGCTAAATATTAGTCTATCTCTTATACTAACTAGGGCTGTCCAAATTTCGAGTTGCACCGAACCGAATCGAAAAACCGAACTCAGTTTGGTTTGAACAGTATCAAGTTTGGTTCTTGAACCGAACTGAACCCTAATAATGTGTTCGGTTTGGATCCGGTTTCCGAATTCTGGGAACCGACCCGAATAAAAAACTGAACTAATTTTAAATAATAAATGTTTTAATTCATTGCAAAGGGTTCCTTGACCCAATGGATAAGGTGTTGGTCTAGAGAAACCAAAGGTTTTGGGTTTGATCTCCCCAATTGAGGAAATTGCATTTTTTAAAAAATAGATTTTCAAGGAATCAAATTGCACGTCAATTCTTAATTAATTTCAATAATAAATGTATTTTTTTAAAAAATAAGAAAAAATAATTCCAACTTCATACGAGAAAAATAGAAAAATGAAAAAAGAAGAAGCATGTGAATAGTTTTTTCGGGTTGGAAATCGAACCGAACTGAATAATTTTGATTTGGGTTAAATCGGTTTAAGAACAATTCGGTTTGGGTTCGAGTTCGGGTTGGAATTTCAGTAGGAAGAAAATTTTGATTTGGTTTAATTAGATCGGTTCGATTCGGTTCAGTTCGATATGAACCGAATGAACAACCCTAATACTAATTGTTCTGCTCCTGCCAAATCTTCTTGGTCTTGGAGACTATTTATCCAAGTTTTCTCTCATATGAGGTTTGGCTTTAAGAAATTTATTGGCATGAAAACTGATACATATATTCTAAATGATGCTTAGGTATTTGATTTGCTTCTTGCTTTAAAGCCTTATTTATTTAATGTCAATTTAGCTAACAACAATATGCTTGTTTCTAATTTATTTGTTAATAATGATTGGAATGATTCGATTGGTTCATTTCTTTTTAATAATGCTTTATGGGACCATATGAGATTGGTTGATGTTTCTTTTAGACCATATGATGATAAATGATATTGGATGATAGAGCCAGGGGCGTTAGTTACCACCAAAAATGCATTTCAATTTCTAAGAAGCCAAAAATCTCTTCATATGGAAAATAATCTTGTTTGGGCCTCTCTTCGGAAGCTTCCCACTGCTCCTAAAGTGCACTTACTTCTTTGAAAAATCCTTCACAATAAACTTTCTACTAAGTTGAGACTTTTTAATCTCAAGCTAAGTAATAATAACAATTGTGTTATATATGTGTTCTAATCATCCTGAAACTATTACACATTTTTTCTTGGAATATTTTTATTCTTCCCAAGTGTGGAGTCTTTTGGAACAGATACTACAATTTGATTTTTCTAATATGATTTATTGGGATATTGGTAAATGGCTTTACCTCAACTTTGTTTTCTCCTTTTCCTCTTTATGTAAAGCCATCATTGCTAATACCCTTTGGTTCCTTTGGCACGGTAGAAATCTGAAATTACATGAAGGTAGGCAGCTTTCCCCCACATGTCTTATGATTTCTATTAATGCTTTTATCAAGAACTATATAGAAAGATTTAAATTTGATGAAAATATTAAAATAAACTCCATCAATCTCAAATGGTCCCCTCTTATTGATCCTTGGGTGAAACTTAGGTTCTGTCTTAAATTATAACTGTGGAGCTGATTTTATTGCAAGAAATAGCTTTGGTCAAATTATTCAAATTGTTTCCACTTACTTATTTGATAAAATTGTTCTTTACTGTGAATCTTTTGCTGTTTGGATGGCTCTCTCATTTGTAGTTGAACAATGATTCAATCACATTGTTATTGAGACTGACAACAAGCAACTTGTAGATATACTGAACAAGTCTATTCCAGTTCCACTTTCTTTGAAAATTATTCTCCAGAAAAATAATTTTGTTTCTTCTTTCTGTAATCATATCTTTAAAAACTTTTTGAACGTCCTGTGGAAACCGATTTTGCTAAAGAAAAAGCCTTTAATGCAGTTAAATACCCTTTTTTCTTCCAAATATTTCTACGAATACGTTTTTTTGACATAGAAGTACGTTTTTTGGGGACTGCCATTCAATAGAGGGTTACTCATTTTTATCGTTGTATGTGAAAGACATGTATTGTTCAAAAAGGATCTTTCCTTTTAGTCATTATCTATAGGTTATAGGTAGAATAGTTTTTAAAAAAAGCATTTCATTTTTTAAACATATTTAAAACCTATATTAAAATGAAAAACCTTTTAAATTAAAATAAATTAAAACTTATTATTAAAATATACATATCATTTTTGTGTATAAGGAGTGTAATCAAGCTGCTCATTGGACAACAAATAATGGTAGATCTCTACTTTCTAGTTTGTACTGGTCCTGTAGTAGGCCTCCTGACTTGTTGAACATTGTACACTAGGATTTTTCTGGTCCTAATTTTACTAGAGCTATAATAAAATATTTTTTATTTGGCAAAAAAAGAGAGTCATGCTATTCTCGAATAAATTAATAAATATATTAATTGCGATTATAGATTTGGGTGAAAATTTTCCAATAACTTTTATATGTATTTTTCTAGGTACAAAATTTTAAATTTGATCTATTTATACAATTAACAAATCTAACCTTCTAAATGAAGTATTATTACAATTATATTGATTGTTATGAACTTTACTAAAAAAAATATCTAACTATATATATATATATTTACTACATATGCAATTTTAAATTTTAAATATTATAAAGCTAACAAACATAACAATTTAAAATGATGAATTAATTTCAATTGTATTAATAGTTATAGACTTCGATAAAAAGTTCATAAATATTTTATATATTTCACTGTATATTTTTGACATGTTTATAAATTTCACAAACCTAAGAACCCAAATGAACTTCATACACATATCAAATGTAAAATTTTCTATGCAACAAACGACATATAAAAAAAGTAGTTGGAAATTGTTCGCCAAAGTTATTAACTGATAATATGAATATAATTAACATCATATTCTATATTATTGGATTTATTAATTTCGTAAATATATAAAATTTAAAATTTTCTACGGAGTAAACGGTATATAAAAGTAGTGGAAGACTTCTCACCCTAATTGCAATTAATACACTCATCGTCTCAAAATAAAATGAGGGTAATTTGAGTATATTAAAAAATATATGATTTTATCATTATCATCATTTTATAATTTTAGTAAATATCATAAAAGTATTTATGTATATTTAAAATTTTAGGGTAGCATTTGGTTGGATGGAATAAATGATGAATGAAATACTATTCGACCCTTATGACCCACTTATTCATTTGTTTGGTTGTAACTTATTGACAAGGAATATGTGGATCATATGGAATAGATAAAAAATATTATTCCTCGTGAATGAGAAATACAAAAATTCAATTAAAATAAAATACAATAAATTATTATTGATTATACTTAAATATTTATTAGAAAAAAGTATTGTTTTTAATTTAATTGGGTAGTAATTTTATATCATCAACCAATAGAAATTAACGTTTAATCTTTCAACATATCTATCCCACCTTATATCTCATCAAGGTGAGGTAATTGTGCTAGGCTGCTAGCAAGTGAAATCTTAATTATCCTACCAATATTCCATGTTTATCCCATATATATCAACAATACCTTAATTATTTTGATATTTCAGATTATAATTAATCTTCCCCTCAAAAATATATTCCAATAATTTAACATCCACTCAAAAAAAAAAACTTCCAAAATAATCAAAAGGAATGCCAGAAGAGAAGTAAGAACAGCGCGAAAGATTGGACGCTCTTCCCGGCCGCCGCTCGCCAACACAAGTTTTGCTTGTTCAATGATTCTCTACTGCGCGCATATATTACTCATTAGCTGTTGCTTGATCTATACCAGAATACATATATATCTATCTATCTCAGTTTCCTTTTGATTATCTTAAGGAAATTAGCTCCCCCTCTTTTTCTTAACTTGCACCATTTTTCTTATCTGGAAAAGGATGCAGGGTTTCACTAATTGTTTCATAAAAATAATCTTCCAAATTCTCAAAATGTTTGACTCAATATACGTGGTGCATGCATGCTTTTAATTATTCCCGGCCCTCTTCTTTTGGAGATCGATCAATCAGTCCTTTCGCGTCCCAATTAAAAAAACCTCAGGTCGCGCATACACACACATGCATATAATATATCCCAAGTGGGAGAATTATCAATTAATCAGTCGACAGCAGATCCAACATTGCACGTAAATGATATATATATATATATATATATATAATCTGTGTGTGGTTTGCGGAACTGTGTGCGTTTCTTCCTCGGTAAACGCTTTCTTTTAGCCTTCTTCGTCTTCCTCCTGCGTCCTTCTACGCCGAAGACTTAAACCTTCTACAGCAGAAAAGCTTGAGAGAGAGAGAGAGAGAGAGAGAATGGAGGAGAAGTATTTAGACCTGGTGATGGTTCCACTGGGTCTGCTGCTGCAGGTCATCTACAATCTGTGGCTTCTGACCACCATCATTCGGGATCCCAAGCGCACCGTCATCGGCCTCAACGCTCAAGTTCGCGAACGCTGGGTCAAAGCCATGATGGCTGTAAGTCCTGATCTTATATTTCAATTCCATTTCATAGCTAGCTAGCTATATATCGATCCCACTTCAATTAATTTGCTAATTATCCAGTTCAATCTAATCTTTCTATGTGCTTTAATTTTTCCAAACAAGAACAAATATACATATGATCGTTTCAAACAACTAGCTAGCAGGAACAATTAATTAATCATGAATGGACTTTCGTCGATATATATCTGACAGTAATCAGTATTAATGCTTATCAAGGTGATGGTATATCGATCCAGTTGTGCATTATAAATGATCATTAATTATTCGTTCTTTGCCTTCTTGGAAAAGCCTTGTATTACAAGACAATTAAATATGATACGTTGAGGCGCTTCTGAAGCGTGTGAGATCACCCAATTACTGCATTGCGGAGAGGTGCAAGAAACACATTCTTCGGTTGACTATTTCTTCCGAGTTTCCTTCACATGTACACATTAATTATTTCAATGCATGCATTCGCATTGATGAGAAAGTCAACTAGTCATTTAAATTTATTTTCATGCATGATTTGGGTCATTCAACTACACATTAATTATTTCAAAAAATAACAAATAATTTTTGACATGTTAGGCAGCAATAGTTACCTGTCTAGAATGTGGACATCGCTGTTAATTAACAATTAATAATTAATTATAGGGACGAAAAAGAATGAAGTCATATTCAATTATATATTAATCATATTCGCGAGGATATTCGAGTGGTAATTAAATGATTCTATATATATAATTAATTTGCTATGGACTTCATTAACCTACCTAACCCAACTAGTCAACTATACGTCCAAACTAAACTAGGGTCTCGTTTGATTGATATGGGAAGTAACTATCTACAAAAAATTGTAATTCTCATGAATTAACTTCTCACGTGTATTTTCGGAAAATACCTAAAAAGTGTTTAGTTGATAAAAAGTTAATTCATAGAAAGTGTAACTTTCCACCTACAATATGTTTGGTTGACATGAGTACTTCCTAGAAAGTACATACGAAATGACCAATATACCCTTCTTTTTATAAATTAATATTTTAATTTATATGTGTTAGTATAGATAAAAAAATAAATTTTATTTGTAAATAAATATGGTAATATATATATATATATATATATATATATATATATATATATATATATATATATATATATATATAATATAATATTTTCATATATAATTAATATAATATATATTTTATTATATAGAAAAAAATAATTTTTATTTATAGTTGATACGAAAAATTACATATTTACTAAAAATAAATTAAAATAAAATAAATATGTGGAGAATTCAAAAATTATTTAATATCTTAATATTGACAATATAAATTATAAATTTTGCATTAAATGCAAATGTGGGGTTAATATTGATTTTTTTTTCCAATTACAATGCAAGAAGTGCAATTTACCTAGGTCCTCCTAGGTAAGTTACTTCCTGTGTTTTGCAGAAAGTTGCACTTGTTGAGAAAGTTGTAGTTCCTACAAAATGCAGGAAGTGTGTCAATCAAACAAGAGTTATTTTGACTATTTCCTGAAAAGTACAATTTCTTTAAAAAATTATGTAAATCAAACGAGACCTAGTTCTTCTGCCAGATTGTGTGGAGAAGTTATACATATATAGCATGAGTCGATCAGTATTAGTGCTGTTAATTAGAAAGCCATGTTCATATATTAGTTTATTTATAATTGGACGCACAAGCACAAACGTATAATTAATTAGTTGATCAATTAACTAATAAATAGATTTAATTTTATAAATAAAGATTTGTTATTAAAAATTTATTGCTAAAGTTATTATCACAATCATATGATTGGTTTTATTATTAGACTAAGGGCTCGTTTGGTTTGTTAAAAAACGGGGGACTAGACTGGACATCCGCTCATGTCCCCCGTTTGGTTTGCAAAAGAAGCTTCGGGACAAGGACTTCTCCTTGTCCGGGACAGGATTTCCATCCATTTTGATGTACCGAAAAATTTCTCAGTACACCGAAATCGGACGAAGGACAAAGACTGCAATTGTCAAAATTACCCTTCCTTTGATCGTAGAATCGTCGGATCGAGTCGAAGTGAATACCAAAGTTGTAAATTTTCGCGTGCTGAACGCGATGGTGGTGTCAGATTTTAGATTGGAAATCGTTTGGTATGATTTTTATATTTTTCGGTATTATCCTATTGTTATACTTTTAGGTTAATTAAAAATTAGTTGAACACTTATTAGTTAAACTAAAACTTCTTATTGTATTAAAGTATTTGATACTATATATTAATATTTTTTTACATATTAATTAATTTTAAAACTAATTTACAAGAGTATTTTAGTCATTTGTCATATATAATACTTTGTTATAGCGAAACAAACGCATGACAGAACGGAATATCGTGTCCTGTTCTTGACGAAACAAACACGGTATAGCTATTATTCCAGGACATCTGATGTCCTATCCTTGTCCCTGTCTGATGTCCTGTGATGAGCAGTTTGCGAACCAAACGGGCCCTAAGGATATTTAGCAAAAATCTTCCCTTTTGTAATTACAGTGATTTTGAAATTAGACAAAAAGTTACAAACTTTATTAAATAACAAAACATCCTATCCGTCAACTAGATAATTGTTGTTTATTTAACAAAATCTTTTTTAAAATAACATACACGATGCTTTTTCATTTGTTCAGATATTAAAAGATAAATAAAAAATTTAATTAATAAATTAGAAATTAATAAGTGTTAATTGTAAAAAAATTTAAAAAAATAAAATTCGGTCATGCTCACTCCTATCGTTAGTTGACCAAATTAACCGCTATATCGCATAATTTCTACCAGTGTTTTTTCGAGCTTATCTCAAGTTTAAAATAATATATACAATCTTAAATAATTAAAAATAAAGTATAAAAAGGATAAACATTATAGCAAAACTAAAACTTATCCATTTCTCTTCCATCGTCACAAAAACAATTTACTGCAGCACTATTTTACTGTTGATCGAGCAGGATTCCATGCAAAATGCCATTCTCGCAGTGCAAACGGTGCGCAACAACATCATGGCGGCCACCGTTCTCGGCACCACCGCCATCACCCTCGTCTCCCTCATCAGCATCTTCGTCAGCGCCACCTCCCCTTCATCCTACGCCTCTCGCATCCTCTACGGCAACAAGTCCGCCACCGCCGATTCCATCAAGTTCTTCTCCGTCTCGCTCTGCTTCATCCTCGCCTTCCTCTGCAACGTCCAGTGCATCCGCTACTGCACGCACGTCAGCTTCCTCATCACGCAGCCGGCCATGGGGGACGGCAGCGCCATCTCGCCAGACTACGTGACGAGGAGCTTGAACCGCGGGAGCTACTTCTGGTCGCTGGGGCTGAGGGCGTTCTACGTCTCCTTCACCCTCTTCCTGTGGATTTTTGGGCCGATCCCGATGCTGGTGAGCAGCGTTGTGATGTGCTGCCTGCTCTTCTTCCTGGACACCACCACGGAGTTCACGCGGGGATTTCACCTCGTTTACGCGGTCGAAGAAGACGTCGAACAGGAGGTGTAAAGGTGGGTGTATTTCCCCGGGTAGCGTTAATTACGGATAATTCACATTGTGTTAATTAAAGAAAATGATGGTGACATCATTATGTTGAAAGGTGAACAACATTATTTTGTTTTGAAATTATTAGTAGGGTAGAAAGCATCTTTTGTCTGTTTTGAATTAAGTCAAATATATATGATGACAAATCTTTGTCGAAATTTCTATGTACATAAACAAATAATTAAGTCTGATTGAAATTTATATAATATTATAATGTGTGCGAGACAGCCAGCTTAGTTGCTGCCAATTAGGAGATGACTAAATTGTGATTGCATATATACGCGCTTCGGACTTACGTATGTTGATACAATAAACCCTAATTAAACATTATGTAAAATAAAAAGCAGAAGATATTCAATTATATATATATATGTATTCAGCAACACCCATACCATATTGTAAAACACCATGATGCAGATGCAAGTAAGCAATATTGCAGAAGAGCAAGGAAGCCAAGATCCTTACAGTATACAGTAGCTGAGACTTCACATCCCATTCGAGATATATACCACAAATCCACAACCCTCGATTAAGCATAGAAAGCACAGATGCACACAACGTACGTATATAACTAAGGTGATGACAGAAGCATAGAGAGCACAAAGGAGTGAGATGCACACAAAACCATGCAAGCCACCATCTGTGCTCTCTATCTTCTGTCAACAGCCTCACCAAATCAATCAATTGCCTGCAGCTGGCTAGCCTCCCTGCAATTACCAACTCCAAAAGAAGCTACAGCATAATAGTCAAGGATATATTACATATGAACAAATAATAAAAGGATAAGAGTTAGCCTGTGGATGATCTCACAGGCCTGCGAGAAGCTAGCAATTAAGCTAATTAATTAACCTCCCCACACTACTCTCCTATTTATACAAGGAGCACTCTACGATTGGAAAGCACGTATGTATATATATACACACTAAAAGGGAGAAGCTTATCTGAAACATATAACAGATAAGAGGGGGGAAAGGGGGAAGGATGTGTCATGTAGTGCAGATTCCGTGAGGGATAGGGCATTCGTGCATGTATATCCAATTAGCTAGCTATGGACAGAATTATGCTGTAGAAAAGGAGATATCGATGTAGAGCCAATTAATTAATTAATACTTTTGAGTGTCTTCCTCTGCGTTGGCGAGTGCATGACGATGAGCATCGATCCTGATAATTATATATATATATATATATCAGCAGCTTCTTATCCTCCCCTCCCATATATGCGAGAGCAGCGGCGGCCCCAACGGCGACACAAGTCGGAACCCCATTGTATATCTGTGTTGTGTGGTTCTCGAGCCGGTCTGGAATTTGCCCTATCCTGGAAATTTATTAATTTGCACTCGAAGATATATACAAGGAAGGAAGGAGGTGGTGGGCAGACTCTATATATTGCGCCTTTATTTCGATTTTGAGGGTCCCTTTAAGATTACAACCTCGTGGACTCGTGGTTACGCAGCACGAATCTCGGGGCAAATGCGGTGCTGCGGTGTCGCCACCCTGTCGATGGAAGGAGAAAAAGAAATTAGTTTATGAGAATTTTGACCACGAAGGGACAATACGAATCATGCATCGTGTCGCTTATTAGTACGGGCCACGTTGCCATCACGCGAAAGGCCAATTTTTTCTTTTTGAAAACATCTAAAATTGTTCTTAAATTTTTTCAAAATTTTCACATTGGTACCAAAAAAAATTTCGACTCAATTGAATCCCTAAAAATTTGTAAGTGTCACTTTGGTCCCTAATCATGACACTGCCGTTAAAAAAATCTTACGTGGCTAATGTTGCGACGACGTGACATCTGATTTAGTTGATTGCTTACGTGTATTAATAGGTGTCTACGTGTCTGATTATAAATTATCACATAATTCCTAACTTAAATAATACTCGATGAACGAACTCTTCCACAAACACACATCTCACCCCTAATCCCTAACACTCGCCCTTCTAAATCCATTACTGTAGACGAGGACCATCGAAGCACCACCGAAAGATCGAGAAGGAATGAGCGAATCAGAGAAGAATGACGAGGACCTCAAGAAATTCGCAAGGGTGTCGCAAAAGAAAGACGACCAATTTGCAACCCATTGTTTCAACTCTTTCACCACTATCACCTTTCAACCCGATAGTCAAAGACGGTAAATCCTTGACTGTCAATGTAAATTTTATGTTTTGGTAAAAAAAAATTTATTATGTGTGTTTTGGTAAACCCTATGCACTGGTTGTGTTTGTCATTGGGTGATTTGGATGCTCTTTTTACTATCGAAATACATCACGGTGGCCACTTTATTGATGGAGAGTATATGGAATATGTGGGGGGCGACAAGGCATAGTTTATGTAACTGTGATTTGGATGGATGGTCTTTACAAGAAATAATTACTGTTTTGAGGGAATTAGGATACAAAGGTTATGTAAACTTATACTTTTGTAGACCTGCTTACCCATTGGAGCTAGGGTTAGAGGAAGTGAAGAATGATGCACATGATGTAATTCTAGGGAGTGCTGCTCTTAGTCTGGCTTCAAAGAAAATAAAGTTGAACGTAATAAGTGGTAACTGTGATGGGTGAAGTTGACAGAAGTTGAAGATAAGACTGAGAATGCTGCTGTGAATGAAGATGATAATGCTCTTGAAGTGGGTGAGAATGAGGGTGAGAATGTGACTGATGTTGGTGAGAATGAGGGTGATATGGGTGAGAATGTGGCTGATGTGGCTGAAAATGAGGTTGATGGTTTAGAGGATATACATTTTGATGATTCTAAGGATGAAAATAATAATGATCACTTTCGGGACTACATTGATGCTACTGTCAATGAAGTTTCCCCATTTGCTACAAGAAGTGAGACATCAAGGCCCCAACCGAGCACAAGCACAAGTGCTAGAACAACATTAGAATCAAATATTGCTAAGGATGAACATCTGGAGTCAGAGCAAGAATCTGAGCAATTGTACTCTGATGATGATAGTGAGAATGAGGGGAGAAGGCAGTGTTGCAAATACAACCCAACAGATATAGGACCCAATTTCAAGTTCAATCTGGGTATGCAATTTTCAACAACTGAAGAGTTTAAGGATGCAATCAAAGAGTATTCAGGGTTGCATGATTATGGAATAAGATATAAGAAAAATAACAAGTTGAGGTGTAGAGTTGTTTGCAGAGAATGATGTAGTTGGCTATGTTTGTGTAGTAGGATTGGTAGGAATGATGTTTACCAAATTAACACCTTAATTAATAAGCACATTTGTTCAAGAGTCCATAACAGTAAGATATTGAACAGGAAGAGGGTTGCTCAGAAGATACACAATGCAATGACCATAAACAAGGATTTAAAATTAAGGAAAGTAGTTGAGGAAGTAAGATAAAATTACTTTGTTGATATCACTCTTTCTAAGGCTGTAAGGGTTAGAAAAATTGTTAAGCAAAGGATTGAGGGTGATGTAAGCAAGCAATATGAGAAGTTGTTTGAGTTTGTTCTGAGATAAGAAGGACTAATCCTGGAAGTACAATAATCATAAAGACAGAACCTACAATCTCAAAATCTCAAATACAGGGCAAAGACACTTTCAAATGGTATACATTTGCTTGAAACCAGTTGTAATATGTTTCTTAACTTTATGTAGACCTATACTTGGTCTAGATGGTTATTTTTTGAAGGGGACATATGGTGGAATACTATTAGTGACAGTTGGGAGAGATCCTAATGATCAATATTTTCCTCCGGCTGTAGCCGTGGTTGAAAGTAAAAATAAGGAATCATAGTCTTGGTTTGTGGAGCTTCTATTGTTTGATTTAGGGAGAGATGGAGGATGAATAATTATTTCAGATATGCAAAAGATAATGGTCCCTCAACTATTTATTATTGTCAGTTTATGTATTAACTAACTTATTTGTTATCACTTTTGTCCCTCCATGCAGGGTATGGTACGAACATTCGAAATCTATCCTTGGATTGAACACAAATATTGCTTGAGGCATATCTATTCAAACCTAAAGAAATATTATGAAGGGGCTATAGTACTAAGAGACATAGTTATGGCAACAGCAAAGGCTACTTATGTTGCTGAATGACAGAGAAAAATGAAGGAGCTGCAACTGATTAATATGGATGTCCATAACTGGTTAATGCAACATGAACCAAAGAGATGGGCAAAATCTTATTTCAGTATGTGGAGTAAGTGTGACATTTTGATGAATAATATTTTAGAATCATTCAATGACAAAATTTTGGAGGACATAGTGATGCCTATCATTAGCTTAATGAACTGGATAAGAGAGTACCTAATGAAAAAGTTTGCAAAGAATAGAATTTTGTGTGAGAGGTACAAAGGGAACAGAAAGATTTACCCAAGGCCAAGGAAAAAACTTGAAAAATATGTGTTGGAATCTGCCAAATGGAGAACATCATGGGCAGGGGATCAAAATATAAGGTGGAGAATTTTGATATGGTATAATTTACAGTTGATCCGAAAACTAGATATTGTTCATGCAGGCTATGGGGTTTGTGTGGATTGTCATGTCCACATGTTGTGTGTGCTATCTATGCACACAATGGAGAGCCTGGATAATTTGTGGAGAATTGCTATTCAATTAACACATATAAACATTGTTATGCAGTTTCAATTAACCCTATAAATGAGGAGAACAAGTAGGTTCCCGTCCTTGACATGCCCATCATAATTCTTCACATTTATAGGATACCAATTGGAAGACCAAAAAAGCTTAGAATAAGAGATACAGATGAGCCAGCTTTGAAGAATAAATGAAAAAAGAGTTATAATCGATGCTCAACAATTTGTGCAAATTGTGGAAACTATGGGCATAATAAAAGAACCTGTAAGAATCAAGGGTGTGAACCAAGGCCAAAAGCTTCAAAGCAGAAAAAAATTCAAACTGGTGAATCTTCAACTCAAGCTTCACAAGTTGCAGCTTCACAGCCTTCAACCCAAGCTTCACAAGCTGCTGATCCTATTGTTGCAGCTTCATAACCTAATTTTACAAAAAGAAGATGTGATCCAACACTAACAAGGCTTTTCTTCTCACAATACCCACAACCTTCACAGCCTCAACAGGTGACACCCTGGAAGAAGAGTTGTGTAGCTAAAGTCAATGTTTCATTTCATAAGTACAGTCCCCTAAAAAAAAGGTGACAAACTCATGTGGTCCTGCTGTAATGAATACTTTAAGTGGTGTTTTTAATATTTTATGGTGGACATATTCTATTTTGTACAGTCCCCAATAAAGCGGTGAACCATATTTTATGTTGTTTTCTGTTTTATTTAGTTGGTGGTCCAAAGTTATCAACTTGACAG
Source organism: Canna indica (assembly GCA_034359265.1). Classification (NCBI taxonomy): domain Eukaryota; kingdom Viridiplantae; phylum Streptophyta; class Magnoliopsida; order Zingiberales; family Cannaceae; genus Canna; species Canna indica. The sequence continues at coordinate 13,024,531 of CP136890.1, forward strand.
TGCATGTGTTACTTGTTTTATGAATTTGACAGCGTTATGTTACTTGTTATTGCACTTGATGGTGTTATATTACTTATTATTATACTTGACAATGTTCTGTTGCTTTCTGTCTGATGATTGTCACTTTGGTCCCTCAACTATCTGAGGACATTCACTTTGGTCCATCAAACAGACAAGTTGCAGAATCACACTTCATTGCACAAAAGTTCAGATAGTCTACAATAAAATAGTTCAAAAAAGATAACTTCATTGAAGTAAAAGAGTTTACAAATAGTTCAAAAGGTTAACTTCATTACAATAATCATTGTTCATACCATTAACCTATACCCACACAACCAACACCACTTCAATTCCTAGCTACAATTATCACTACAATAAGCATTAAAAAAGCTGTCACTCCCCACGAAATCATCATCATTAGTTTGTAAAGCCTTATGGCAGCTGTCGCCCTTTGAAGCTCCTGGAAATGATTTTGAGCCCATTGCAGCACCGTCTCATCAAGTCATTCGACGAACTGACACGATCAACGCTCCTGGAAATAGTTTTGAGCCAATGCGGCACATAGATTAGTTTCAAGCTCCAAATTTACAAGACCATAATTCCTAGAAAAGAGATACTTGCTCGAAAATTGGGACACCTATAGAATCGCCGACCCTTATTAAGACTCTTCCTTGATGTGTAGGTCAGAATTTGGCCTCCACAATCACAATATTATTGGTGTCGAGCTCTATTACGCATCACACTAGTGGTTCGTTTGGCGTTGTTGCTAGCTGCATCGGGGACGATCGTCATTGTTGCAGAGAAACCTAGCTGCGTTGGTGATTTGGGATTTCTTCATTTATAAGTCATCTTCATGTATAAGCCGTCGATGATACGTAGGCACCTATTAATACACGTAAGCAAAGTCAACTAAATCAGATGTCACATCGTCTCAACGTTAGCCACGTGGGATTTTTTAACGGCAGGGTCACGATCAGGGACCAAAGTGACGTTTATAAATCTTTAGGGACCCAATTGAGTTAAAAAAAGTTGTGGGACCAATGTGAAAATTCTGAAAAAGTTTAGGGACCATTTTAGACCTTTTCCCTTTTTTATTGAATATCTGATTCAATGACGACGTCAAATAGCAATACATTTTATATATTTCCGACTTTAAAAATAAGGTTAATTAATAAATATATCACGACTTTTATCGAAGGCTTTAACTTTTTATTCATTTCAATTATAACACAATGTCATACTCGTAAGTTTCTCGTTAAACCGCGGATCTGTCAATGATGACGTGTCTTAATAAGTCCACTCAACCATTAAATTAATATTAAAAAAAATAAATAGCTAACGAGGGAGCGCGAGGTCCGCCGCTCCGCCACTCCGTACTGCCCCTCGGGCGAGACGAGCAAATGTGTTAGCGTGTCGCACCCCCCCCCCCCCCCTTTTCTTAGCTCTCCGCCCCTTTCTCGTGTCTCCCTTGACCACTGTGTCGCAAATTTGAGCGCCTTCGAGTTAGTTGCCCGCCGCCAAGCGCTCACATGATGGAAGTTAGGTTTTAGTATGTCTCTGTCCTCGCCCATCCCTTCGCAATCGCTTGCCACATTTTGTCGCATTCTACCATTGCTTCGCCTCGCCATTAATTCGCACACGCCATTCCGCACGTTTTCGAGCTCTGTGTCACGATCTGCCTCTCTTCATTTGTTTTTATTTCGAAAGGTGGAAGCTTTAGTGGAGGCGATTTGGCTTCGATTGGGAAATTTGGGATATTGGAGGGTGAAATAAGGCATTGAGACCGTGATGAAAGAGGCGGACAAGGAGCTCGCCCTCTAGGTCGTGGCGTAGAGCGACGTCGATCAGTCGGTATGGTGGAGCTCGGAGAAGGGGGTCTCAATGTTGAGGTCGTAACGGAGGAGGAGAAAGCCCAAACGATGGCCGGTTGGGGGGGTCGGCGTGCTTGGCGGAGACCTCGAAGAGGGTTACTAGGTCGGCTACGTTGGAGGTGACGTAGGACTGCGGGTTGCGCATGGCGTAGCGGACGTCAGCCTAGGCAGCAGGGTGGAGAACGTGGGTGAACGACACGACGTCGAAGAGCTTGGCAAGGAACGCGACGTCGTTGATGTCGGCCTCGAGCACGAGAACACCGTTGCGAGGAGGGCATGCCATGCGCGCTTGAGGGGGGGTCATAGTAGGAATTAAAGTTGTCAAGGCCGACAACCACTACAAGAAAACTTGGATTTATCGACCATAACTTTCAACGAGAAGATATTGTCGAAAACTTTCGACGAGAAGATGTTGTCGAAAATTTTCAATATATTTTCGATGACTCATAGCGTCGAAAAGAATTACCGATAAAACTTTTCGACCAAAACGAGTCAAAAAATTAACATATATTTTTTATAAAAAAATTAATAGATTATCGATGAATTTTCGTAAAAAATTTAGTCGAAAATAATTTCCGACGGACTTTATAGTCGCAAGTTAGTCGGAAATATTAATGACTTATTTTTATACTTAATTAATGCTTAAGTTATCGACCATAACTTCCGACGAAATTCTATCGTCGAAAATTTCGTTAGAGTTCCGACGACTCTCGCCATCGGAAATAGTTATCGAGAAAAATTTTCGACCAAAATGAGTCAGAAAATTATGAATAATTTGTTTAAAAAATTAAAAATTTATCGATAAATTTTCGTCCAAATTTTTGTCGATAATTTTTAAATAACTATAAGTCATTTATAACCTCTTTATTCCATATATGCAAATTTATATATTTATAGTTTAAATTATTATTGCCCTCAATACACGCATCAACCTTTCCAAAACTCCTCCTCTTCCGAAAATTTCTTCCATATACACGTGTGCGTCACCTTTATCATTGTAGAAAACATTGCATTTGAATTTAATAACGTGCATAGTGTCGTCATAGTCCTCTTGTACGGCTCTTCCTCTTCCACGGCTTTATTCTAATTCCAAGTAAACATTCTGAAGACCAACTCACTCCACTAATAAGCTTGATATTGATGATAGAGAGAACTTTAGTAAGGCATATATCCTTTGGTTTCTTCTCTGATATGTGATGTTGCGAAGATGATTGTGGTGCCATCCCTGATGGATTCAGCGACAGGAGATGACGGAGAGGGAGGGGTGTCAAAATATTTATCTGACCGAGAGCTGCTCGAGGACATCAACTTCGACGACCTCTTCATTGAGCTCGACGCGCGTCACAACAGAATTCTTCATTGGGGACATTCTATCGGATCTCGATGTGGACTCCGACAACATCCCAACAGAATTCTTTGCCGACGGAATGGAGGATGCGACGACGATCTCATAGGAAGAGAAGAGCGAGGAGAAAAGCGTCGACCACGGAAATAAGGACGGGGATCCAACGTTTCCCTTGTGTCGTTTCGATGAATAATAATCCCTCGCAAAGCTCGAATCTCTTGCGCTTCATTTTCTTCTTATCTTTATTGATCAGTGTCGAGTTCACCAGGTGATGGACCTGCTGTCGATGTTGCGGGAATACGCGATTCGAGGTGAGTTAGATCGGGTGATTCTTGTAGGCGGTGAGCTTCGATGCGGGTCCGAATACTCTTTCCCTTCCTCCGCCGTTACCGCCTATCGCTCCAAGCAAGGCGGCTTCTACACCCTCGATGCCCTCCTTTTCTCTGCCCGCCATCACCATCTGAAGCACACTGATTACCTCCCATCGTGGCTTCCACTTCCACCTCCACCCGACGCCTCCTTAATTACTGGCAGTAGCAATGGATTCACAAAGCAGTTGAACAAGGAACATCTTGCTTCCGACCGCCATAGTAAGCAATAGTATATGTATAGGGATTCTTTCTTTTGCTTCCTTGATTCTTTCTCTAGGAAGTTGGTGACATTGAACAACTTGATATAGAGATTTAAATCTTGGAATGTTTTTATTTGAATCATGTTTTGTTGGATGATAAAAGAGATGTTTTATCATATTTTGAATCATATTTCAGGATTGGAATGTTTTAGATTATCGTATATGCTATTAATTTGTTACTATTACAAGTTTAAATGCTATTTATATTTTGATTTATTATATAAAAAAAATTAAAAAATTTCTTAAAGTTTTCGACGAAATTCAGACGATATGTTGTAGAAAATTATCGACGAACCTATTGTCAGAGACATGTCTGTAAATACTGATAAAATTTACTCGGTAAGTCGTCGATAATTACCAACCACTTTTCGAATAGAATATGGTAGGAAAATAGTCGATAATTATCGATCACATTTTTCGACAGTATTTATAGTCGGTAATTATCGATGAGATATCGATAAAACTTTTGTCGGTAGTTATCGAGGAACTACTGACAGCTTTTTGATTAAAACTTTGGTCGATCACTATCGATAATGTTTTTTGTCGATAAATTATCAGTACCCATTTCGACCAAGGTTTTACCGACATAAATTTTGGCCTCGATAATCAGTTGAAATTTGGTTGAAAATCAATGTTTTCGACAAACTTTCGACCACTTTTCGACTACAATGATCGTCTAAAATCACTATATTTATTGTAGTGAATGTCGTCGCCGACTCATCGTGCTTCTTCAATGTGAGCGATCAGTGCGTGCCGACAAAGCTGGCGGCGGCCGAGACGAGCATGGTAAAGCCCGAGGCGGAACGGTAGACCTCGCACTCCCTCGTCAGCTATTTAGTTTTTTATATTAATTTAATGGCTGACTGGACTTATTTAAACGAGTTTGACGGTATGCTAAAATTTAAACGAATCGATAGTTGAAGCCTGCATTTACAATAAATGAAAAGTCATGATAAATTTAAAAATTTTGATAAAAATCATGATATATTCATTAATTAACCCTTAAATAAAAGAGTGTACGACATGAATTTTTTTCCCTTTTTTTGAGAATCTCTTAACTTCTTTAGTAGAAAATATTTCAGCGACTAAACTTATTTTTGCCCATCTTTATGACCACTTAATGATTTTTACAATCACTTGAAGAATTATTAGGGAAGTCTTATAATAGTTAAATAATAATAATAATTTAAAGTCATTAAAATAATATTTAATCACATAAAAATTTAGTAATGTGTTGATATGAATTGATAAAAATATATATTATGCATAATAAAAAAGAAAATTTTGGTAAAATCATGAAAGCTTGAAGATAAATTATCAAAACCACAAATAAAATATAAGATATTTTGTAAAATCATTTTTTTTGGCATTTACCTAAATTACCCTAATATATAAGAACTCATACAGTTTATTAACATAGCAGATTTGATCCATTATTTTGAATTGTGTGTAGAGATGAAATGGAATTGTGATTAACAGTCGCAAGATCGTCACCAAAAAACCTTCAGCAAAAGCAGACGATCGTCGCAAAAGACTCTATTGCAAAAACCTCGAAACTGCGACCACCTCTACAATGGCCAACGGGTGTGACACACGCGATCCCGAAACGACAGCGACTTCCAGAAGTCGTTGCAAATGATTTTACTTTTTTATGCCCCAACGATCATTGTGCGTCGTTGCAAGGACATCGTTGAATTATTTGCGAGTAGTGATCAGGAGTGCGCGCACGCTCGCTAATAAAGTAGGTCGATACATCTTCTGTGACAATTATTTCGTCGCAGAGCCATCACATATGTAAATTTTATTGTTTTTTATAATTTAAAAATTAGTTTTTTGTGTAGCTATATTTAAAGATAAAAAAACAATAATGCATCAAATAAACCTCGTATATACAACAAATTTTATTTACATCAAATGTATCAAAATAATTTATATATCATTGTGTCATACAAAATAAACATATAATAATATCATGGTTCGGGATCAAGCGGTGATTGCAGCGAGGCAACGAATTTGCGTAGGGAGCACATCACTCGACATCGATGGCGATAATGAATTTGATGCTGATGTCGTCGCGTCAAATGATAGATGGTTGGAATACCGGGCAAAAATGATGCCATTTGTCCTACGTATCGGACTCCGCTAATCGATCTTTAATACGTCTAAACGTAGATGATGTTGACAGACCAAGAGTGGAGGTGGAGGCAGACGACCATGCATCGTGTGGCTACAACATTGCTCGTGTGTGGCTCGTTTTGCCAATGCTGTAGACACGCCTCGTGGTTGACGTTAGCCACTTGCATCCGTGCGTGAGCAAGTAGCGCAGGATCACTTCCCCGTTGGGTCATATACTTTAAAATAAATTTAATTATATTAAAAGTTCAAACTTGACCAAAAATGTTCAATTGTATTTCAATTTTAAAATTCATATCAATTAATTTTATTCCATAGTATAAAGTTGGTAATAATTTTAGTTCGATCTATCATTAATATTTTGTTAAAAAAATTATTTGTTTGATACACATTACTTGCCGACTTGTATTAAAATAATATATCTTATTCAAATTTGACTCACTTAGATCATGGATCAAAATTTATATTTTCAATATTTATTATTTGAAGCATTATTGGAAATATTCGTATATATACAATCACGATGTCGAAGACTAAAAATCATTATGCCAATAGAGGTCCAAATGAACAACTCAATTTTGACACCGACGGAGATGCATGGAGAGAGATGGAGATGATGGTCATTAATATTTTATTACAATTTTGTCTAACAATTACCTAACAAGTATTAATTTTTAATTACTGTTAATTATATAATGCAAAAAATGTATTCGTTTCAGATTCATTTATAATAATTAATGTACCGAATTAAAGACTGATCGAATTCAAAATAAGTTAAATCTAAATAAATATAATATATTATTGTTTGAGTGAGTAGGTACTCATATATACGATCATCACGCTGAAATTGATATAAATTAAATGTAGGTGTCAAGGTATTAAGAGATAGCATGTCCACCTTATGAGATTTGGGGATGAGCGGATCTGGTACCTTACCTGTATTTTCCATGATAGTCAGATTAATTTTATCACGTATAGAACATGTTCTCATGTTTTGAATTCAGATCCTACCTTATTGGGACATGAAATTGAGGTACTGTATTATGTATTTCATATTCTATTGGAACTTGTTTATTTAGAAGTTGGAGGGTACGTACAAGCTAGTTCAATTCCCGATACTTTGTTGGAACATATTCATTTACAGGTTCCAATGTAAAGATTTCGAATACCCCTATTGGTGCATGTTCATTTACAGGTTCCAAGATACAAGTTTCGAGTACCGATTTCGATTCTAGTTCTGGGTATCCGATGTATTGGACTCGGAACCAAAATTGATTTTGTTAGGAAGAAATTGGGTCTTCCTGCAAGGATCCAAGAATCCAAACGCCAAAAGAAAAAAATATCAAAATGAATAAATCCAGAAAACACAAAGAACACCAAAATTTACGTGGTTCGGCCCGCGCGGGATACCAGGCCTACTTCACGTGGAGAAGAGGACACTTGATTTTATTAGAAAGAGAAGAAAATACGGCCAATACAAGAGAATCTGGATACAACTGATAATTAAACTGTAAAAGAAAAATATTGCATGTACTCGAATATTTTCTGCACCCTAGAATCTGGATTCCTACTTCTGCTTGAAAACTGTGGATGCGACGTCCTTGATCTTCTTGCTTTTGCCTGAGACGGTGTGAATGGGAAGAGAGCCGCTGGAAAAAAATTCTGCCTGAGAAACAGAGTGGATGAGATGCTCTGGGATGATGGGATGTTCTAAAGCTTTAGAATAAACATCCTTTTATAGGCTATGAGATCGAATAGAGCTGAGGCGTTCGATTATATCATACGGTTGATGTGATTCTTTTTACCGAGTAATTGAGGTGGTGGAGATAAATTTGCGGCTGAGAGCAGTCAAAACACCGAGTTCCTTGCAAGGAACTCGGTTAAAATTGGCGCCCGAAGATTTCGAATCAACGGCTGACGATGCAGGGCTTCTGTGCGTGAGGCAAAATTCGTCCGCGAGCAGAGCAGACGAGCTCGTCTTCTGGGTGCGCGTAGCGCAACAACCCGCTGCACGCGCAGCGCCAGTAGCGGGCTGGGCTCGGCCCAGCAGTCTGGCTCGCATAGGCCAAGCCGAGCCCAGTAATAGTTGTAGTTTTTTTTTTCTTGATCCAACTTGCCCCATTTTGAGATCGGGTTTAATATGATTCAACCCTCACATATTTTAACCAATTCCTTTATTTTTGTCTCGGATCCTATCCGAATTTATACTCGAAACCTACCCGATTGAGTAGGTTCCAAAGAGTCTATCCGGTACCTATGCACACCCATAATGATGTTGACAATATAATTAAATTTAAGAAACCCTATGTAGTCGATTAAAATTATTGTCAACTTTATAATGCCACCTAAAAATAATATAAATGTGAAAGTTTGAGCTAAAGTTAGAAATTGTATGATTCTGTTCTAACTGAATCGAAATGGTCAGGATCTTTAAAACCCAACCAAAATTAATTAGCTAAGTCCAAGAACAAACCTAACCATTTTTATCCATAAAAAGGCAGAGTGAACTAAAAGAAGCAAACGCAGGAGAATACGGACAGGTTTGGTTATAATCTATACGTCATCAACTCATTGATTTCCCAGCAACATTTCTCTATAAAAAAACCCAGCGCAGGGGGTTTCTTTTCATCCGTGAAAACATTAACTCGGCAGTTTTGGTTCAGTAGCTCATTTCTGCAGCAATGACGACGACGAAGCCTACCTCCTCTTCTACCGTCATCACCATGTTTCTTATCCTGGTTCTTCTCTTCTCCACCATGGCCATCTCCGCCGAAGCATCCGCCCGTGGCGCCCAAACGATGCAAGGTTCGTATATCCTCATATATCTCCTGCTTCATTACTTTGCTACTTAATTGCATGCATGGAATCTCATCATCACTATATGCAATCTATGCATTAGTAATCTTCTTATCAATATTTGCAGGCAAAGTACTTAATCAGGTTAACAAGTTAGAAGGTGTTCGATTCATTGCAAGAAGGTCTCATTTTGCGCCGCCGGCTCCGAGAGCCAACGAGCACCCCGATCCTCCCTATATCCATCATTAACTGACGTATATATAGATTGCATGCATAAAATATATGACATATATAAACTCCTCTCTTTTCAGTACGTTTTCATCATAAATGTTGTAATAATTTTCCAGATGTTCGATTAAATTCAGGGTTTTAATTATCAATTAAATCTAATTTGCAGTAGTCCAAAAGTGCAATTTGAGCAGATACAATGTATGCGTAATTCCATGCATGCATGTCACCAAGTGGAAGCAACTAATCAAATTTAACTTCTAAGCGATCAGTCTTGCCTTCGAAGGAAGAATAAGCAAACATATATCGGTCCTCGTTTTTCGTGCCGGGAAACTGTTACGCAACATGCAAATACTAACGGAGAAAACTTGTATGAGCGGTCTGCTCATACAAATTTGTATGAGCAGATTGCTCATCTTCCGCCATGTCAGCCCAGCACGCATCCCGATGCAAAAATTAAATTCGGGATGCAGTCTGGGCTGTTGCTGGGCACGCATCCCGAACTCGAATTCGATATCGGGATGTGTGCTGAGCTGACGTGGCGGAAGATGAGCGGCCTGCTCATACAAATTTGTATGAGTACACTACTAGAATAATGGGCATCAGCAACGGCTCATGCCGTTGCTGAGCCGTTGCTGAAGAGAATCAGCAACGGCCGAGCCGTTGCAATAGAGCCGTGACAGAAAGTCGCGTTGCTGATGACTTAGCAACGGATCAGCAACGGCCGCTCGGGCCGTCGCTCAAAACATTATCAGCAACGGCCGCTCGGGCCGTTGCTAAAAATATTATCCGCAACGGTTTTACCACGGACCCGGAACCGTTGCTGATAACATTAATAGCAACGGCCTCGAGTCCGTAGCAACGCCGTTAGTAAAAGCCCGTCGCTAAGCCGTTGCTGTAGGTCATCAGCAACGGCTGTCGATACACTTTTAGCAACGGCTTTCCCACGGACGGCCGTGGGAAAGCCGTTGCTGATGACCTATACCTGCAACCAGCAAAATTTCAAATTCCTAATTTCCATTGATACATTAATACATTTATCTGATACATAACTCACACACCCATACCCTCATACACACATTCATTCACACATCACAAACACACCAAGATATACATCAAAACAATTATATTTATATTGATAATTATCCACGATAGTATAAAAACAATTCAAATGCAAAATTGAAGTATCAATATCCAAACAAAATAAGTTAAACAAGTTCAATATCTTAGTAACAAGTTCAATATCCAAACAAAAAATCTCACGATCACGATGGAGGATGGTCTGGATCATATGGCGGGGTCTGGAGTGCTTGAGTGTACACCGGCGTGGACTGACTCGAGGACGATGGATTAGATGATGCCGAAGAGATGCCTGCTGCGGGATGACCTGACATGTTGCGTAGCATAGCATGCATCTCCTCCATCATCTGACTCTGACGCGCGACCGTCTCCTCTAGAGTCCTTATTCTGCTACTATGATCATAACTGGATCTAGAGGTGGACGGCCGCTCACCAGCGACCGGAGGGGTCGGTGCCCCAAGTGGCCCTAGCACGGCTCGCGCATGACCACTATCTGCAAAGCCATATACGCGGCCATGATCCCAGCCACCTGCGGCCTCGACCCACGATGCTGCGTCAAAGTCCTCGGGGGTACCCCCGCGCCGCACCACCCTCTGGTTGTACGTCTCCTACTCGAGTTTGATTTTTTGTTTAATATTTATCATAAAACTTAAATTATAAATATATAATGAATAATTTAAACAAATATATAATTACCACAATGTATGCAGCGCGGTTGTGGATGTACTCCCCCGTCCCATGTGCTCGACGGTGAGTCCGCTCAAACACCGCCATCGGGGAGGGTCGCTGGACAGTCCCGTCATCCGACACCGTCGTCTACATTTACAAAACAAATACATTAATTAGTACACATAATAACAAATAAAATATATAATTAAACGATATACTTACCATACGGTTTGCGTGCACTGCAAATGCAACAGAGCTGCCGGTGTGACGCGCTGCTCCCCCCGACATGCGATTTCTAGCCGCATTCTGAGAAACCTCCTGCCATCGATCCGTCGACCATATCCCCACGAGCTGGTCCCATATATCCGGAGTAATCCAACTGGGGCCGTATCCCCGAGTCTCCGCGATGTTAGTGGTCCCAGCTCGGGCCATCGCTCGGGACCGAGCCTGCCCCAGCTGCCCGTTGTACCTTGCCCGGGAAATAGACTCCCAGGCAGCGTAAATGAAGGACCTCTGATCCTCGGCCCATGTATAGCGAGCCTGCAAAATAATAATATCAGTACCAATTCTTAATATATCATCATGCATGTAAAAAAAAAAATAATACGTACCTCAAACTCGCGCCATAACATGTCGACGTGCTCGCTAGGCACGTGAGACCACGTAGGCCATGCCCCGTGCATGTATCGTCGAATAGTAGAAGAAATGCTCCTCGGCACTTCTTCTTGCTCGAACCTGCACAACAAAAATAAATTTTAATATTATATTATGATATAATGAATTTGTAATGATTAATAATTCATGATATATTACCGCTCCCCAATCACGCTGATCAATCTACGTGACTCTGTGGCTGGTGGAGGCTGCCACCTGTTCGGCCCGCGTGGCCGCCTGCGTCTGGATGTACTAGCCTCGGCAGTATCATCCTCATGAGGATCAGCAACAGGAGGATCAGCAGCATGAGTAAGTGCTGGAGTCTCACCGATCGGAGACTCCGAAGCTCTCCTGCGTCGATAACCACGACCAGACATATCTGTCGAACAGACATATAATCAGATTATTGTATAAATAGTAGAGATATATTTAATAAAATATATATACTTTACAATTATTCCTCATCATCTGAATAATAGTCTTCGAATTCTTCTTCTTCTTCCTCTTCTTCCTCTTCGTCATCTTCTTCATCTCCAGCTTCCTCAATTTTATGATCGTCATCATCAGCATATTCAACTTCTAATTGAATTGACGTTGTGTCTGCATCCTCGAGTATTGGAATAATACGATCCACAGCAGGAAGATCATCTTCTTGATAGAAACCAGGAGGATCATTTTCTCCTACTATCGGATCAATTTTTCCTCTACCTTTTGTCTTACAGACTACATGCCAATCTGCTCTATCTTTATTTCGAGCCGGATACTTCGCGTAATATACTTGTTCGGCTTGTGATGCCAATATAAATGGCTCATTTGCTGCCAATTTCGATTTGTAATTAACCTCAACAAGTTTGTATTTTTGATGAACTTTCATGCCCCTTTCTGTTGTATCGAACCAATGACATCTAAATAGGAACACTGATTTCAAGCCGAAGTAATGCAACTCTATCACTTCTTCCACTAGTCCATAGAAATCCATATCACATTCAACATAGGTTGTCCCTTTCACGCAGACCCCAGCATTCATCGTCTTTTTTGTAGATGAATATTCAACCGTGTGAAATTTATACCCGTTAACAAAATATCCGCTATAGCACGACACAAGTCGCGACGGTCCACTAACAAACTCAAATATTTTTTCATCTATTTCAGCTCTGTGATCTTTGCTGTAAGTCTGAATCCAAGAAGGGAAATCACGATTCCGTAATGTCTCCAATTCTTGATCGTTGTGAATAGAGTATTTTTGCACCATCTCAATGTCAAATATTTCAATGAATTGTTCAATCTCTGGGCAATTGAGTAATACATACAAGTGTGCCAAATGATACTCTTCATCGCTTAAGTGTCGAGATGGACGAGAACCAAAAGCACGACCAGAGTGACAAAATATATTTAAACGTCCATCTGAATGTCGAACACCCCCGTCGTCGTTACGTGGAAGACGATCAAATCTTGTCTGTACTGTCGATTCAAAGTAAAATGAGCAGAATGTTGAAATCTCTTGGATGATATACGATTCAGATATTGATCCTTCAACAGCTGCGGTGTTCTTTACTTTTTTCTTCAGACGATTCATGTATCTTTCAAATAAGTACATCCAACGATATTGAACGGGGCCACCAACTCGTGCCTCGTATGCCAAGTGTATCGGTAGATGCTCCATCGAGTCAAAAAATGCAGGAGGGAAAAACTGCTCCAGCTTGCATATGATTTCAACAATATTATTTTCAAGTGTTGACATATCTTCGACTCGAAGGACATTTGCACAGATGCTTCTAAAAAACATACTTAATTCAGTCAACGGACCCCAAATATTATCAGGTAGAAGATCTCGAAATGCGATCGGAAGTAATCTCTGCATGAATACATGACAATCATGGCTCTTCATCCCTGATATTTTGCAATCATCGACGTTCACACATCGAGATAAGTTTGAAGCATATCCATCGGGTAATCTGAGTTCTTTTACCCATTGACAAACATCTTTGATCTGTTGTTTATTTAACACATATAGGGCATTCGGTTTCAGATATCGTCCGTTGACCTCTTGTAACTCCAACTCTGGTCTTTTACAAAGTATTTTCAGATCATGTCGGGCTTTGACATTATCTTTAGTTTTTCCAGAAATATCCATCACAGTGTTGAAAATATTATCAAACATATTTTTTTCAATGTGCATGACATCTAAATTATGTCGAATCAATAATGAACTCCAATAGGGCAATTCCCAAAAGATACTTTTTTTCACCCAGTTGTGTGTTTGGCCAAAACCTGACACTCTTTCATTGCGACCGAATACAATATCTGGAAGTGCTGAAACACGTGCTAACATTTGTTCACCAGACAACATCGGTGGTGGCCCATCTCTTTCGACTCTGCCCTTAGTAAATTTATTACGATTCCTTCGATACTGGTGATGAACCGGTAGGAATCGACGATGACAATCAAAGAATGAGATTTTTCGTCCGTTCTGAAGACTGATTGATTTAGAGTGTTCCATACAATACGGGCAAGAGAGTCGGCCGTGAGTGCTCCAACCCGACAACATGCCGTACGCGGGGAAATCATTGATTGTCCACAAGACCGCGGCCTTTAAATTGAAGTTTTGCTTCCGATGACAATCATAAGTGACAGCTCCCTCAGTCCACAATGTTTTCAATTCATCTATCAAGGGTCTGAGAAATATGTCAATTTCTTTTCGCGGACCCTTAGGACCCGGAATAATCATCGAAAGATAAATAAATTCATCTTTCATGCACATTGACGGTGGCAAATTATAAACTGTCAGCAGCACTGGCCAAACTGAATAAGGAGTTGCAGAATGTCCAAACGGATTAAAACCATCTGTGCACAATCCCAATCTGATATTTCTAGTATCCATAGCAAATGAAGGATAACATGTATCCAAATGTTTCCATGCTTCACTGTCAGATGGATGAGTCATTACTGTATCATCACGACTTCTTGCATGCCAACTCATGTAGGGGGCTGTCTTTTCCGACATGAATAATCTTTGAAGCCTCGGTGTTAGTGGAAAATACCGAAGCACCTTAAACGGGATATTTTTCTGTCGGACCGATTTCTTCTCCTTGTAACGAGGGTGTTGACATACAGGGCATTTATCCAACTGCACATTTTCTTTATAATATAAAATGCAGTTATTTTGGCACGTGTGTATTTTTTCGTACCCAAGCCCCAATTTTCTCATTAGCTTTTTAGTCTTATAAAAAGTAGGCTCAAACTTGTTATCAGTAGGCAGCATTCCATTAATCAATCCAGCAATCCGATCATACGCAACTCCGCTGATATTACAATCGGTCTTGATGTTTAAGAGCTGTGTCATTGCTGAAAACCTAGTGTATTTAGGACAATTCTCATACAAAGGTTCATCGGCAGCTTTCAACATCTCGTAAAATTCTGCAGCTTCTTTATTCGGTAATTCAATCTCTACCGCGGCCCCTACTTCTGTGATATCAACCGCTGTAGTATCTGGTGGGACTGATGTCTGAAGAACTGGCCGATCAACATTATCATTCAGGCGGAATTGACCCCCAAGACTATCAAGTATCATAGTTCTATAGAGATTACATTGACCGGATGAAGAAGCACCAGCAGAGGAAGATTCACCATATGTCTGAACGACAGGATTGCTCGACGTCCCGACTTCGCGTGACTCCCCGTGACAAGTCCATAGAAAATATCTTGGTGTAAATCCTTTGGTATATAGATGCAGAGTGACAGTCTCCCGATCCAAAAATCGTCCATTCGAACAAATGCGGCACGGACATCGGATTTGATCACCCATGCTAACGAAATTCCGATTCGAATAGGCGAAATTTAGGAAGTACGTTACGCCTAATCGAAACTCATTCGTTAAAGCTCCACGATCAAAACGTCGGTACATCCAACTTCGATCAGCCGACATGATTCTGTCAATCAATGACAATTTCTTTGGTTAATGTCTTTAGGTGAGATTGTCCTATTCCATTCGGGATTTATGTTATTCGTACTGCACTTACGTTTTTATTTTAACTGTTAACTAATTATTCTAAATTTCGACAGCATCTCCCTACAGTTCTCCGAATACGCATATCATCTGGGCGCGTATCGGAGAACAAGGGAGATGTTGTCGAATTTTAGAATAATTAGTTAACAGTTAAAATAAAAACGTAAGTGCAGTACAAATAACTATATTCCCAAATTGTCCAATCAGGGACAATTCAAGAATTGTACGTCGTATAAAAGATCATCTACTTCTTTTACACGAACATACAATCCCCGAACGGATCTAAGGTTTTGCTAAATCATATCCGATTCGTCGATGCGTACGTGAAACATATCAACTCGTCGGATGGATGATTATTTTCTAAATGTTTCGAGACAGTTCGAGTCCATATTGGACGATTTCGGCGCGCGTCCGAAGTGAACGATTCCGGCGCGAGTCCGAAGTGGACGATTCCGGCGCGAGTCCGAATTGGACGATTCTGGCGCGCGTCCGAAGTGGACGATTCCGGCGCGAGTCCGAATTGGACGATTCCGGCACGCGTCCGAAGTGGACGATTCCGGCGCGAGTCCGAATTGGACGATTCCGGCGCGAGTCCGAATTGGACGATTCCGGCGCGCGTCCGAAGTGGACGATTCCGGCGCGCGTCCGAAATTAATCTAAACCCTAATAATTAATCTAACAAATTAAACAATTAATCTAAACAATTAATTAACATTTATAAAATAATTAATTAACAATTTCAAAACTATATATATATATATATATATATTCCGGCGCCGGAGTCCACCCTCCGGCGCCGGCGTACAGTGGCCGGACACACTGTCCGGCCACTGTAGAAGGTTCGGCGGCGGCCATAGGCCGACCGCCGCCGGCCGAAACCCTAGAAATAGGGTTTCGGTCGGATTTTAGCATCTCCGGCCGATCAACATACCGGCAGCAGCGGCAGCGGCGCGGCGGCGAGAGGCGTCGGCGAGAGGCGTCGGCGTCGGCAGCAACGGCAGCAGCGGCGAAGGTCGGCAGGAGCGGCGGCGGCAGAAGCGGGAGGAAGAAGGGTCGGGCGCGCGACTGGTGCCCTATATAAACTTATCAGCAACGGCTCACTCGCCCGTTAGAAAGCCGTTGCTGATAAGTTATCATCAGCAACGGCTCACTTATCCGTTAGCAAGCCGTTGCTGAAAATTAAAAAATCAGCAACGGCTCGCCTTTCCGTCCGAAAGCCGTTGCTGATAATTAAAATAATCAGCAACGGCTCGGTTTTCCGTTAGAACGCCGTTGCAGATACAGATATCTGCAACGGCTCGGGCGGCCGTACGAATGCCGTTGCAAATAGCAACGGCTTGAGCGGCCGTTGCTGATAGCCGTTGCTGAAGACCAAGTTTGTAGTAGTGGTAGGCCGCTTATACAAGTTCTATTCAATACTAACGTCTGTATCACGGGCATTAATTAATAAATTTTTTTTGGCAAAAAGAAGGAAAAACTATTATTAATTAGGTAATAGCAGTAACAGTAATAATTGATACATAAAAAACAGCCGAAGCTTGCGTGAAAGCATTTATAATTTATTCGCCTTGATCCAACTTGGACCGGCCCATGCGCTAAGTAAACCGGTCGGGTCCGACTTGGTTTGGTTCGCGTGTGGCCCAGTTGGGCAAAGTAAGCTCGTGACTCCTTTTACGAGGGCGAGCGCATCGATGATCCACACCGTCCGTTGGCGCGATGCGTGCGCCCCTCGTGCGGCCCCCGAGGCCCACGCGCCGCTCCGTGTCGGCCTCCTGCCCAGCAAGTCCTCGACACGTGTCGTGTTTGAGGCGAACGCCACACGTGTGGGGGCCATCGAGAGCCCAATGATTGATTAGAGTACCCATTTCCCCCACAATTTTCTCTTTCCTTTGTAAATAAACAAGAGAGATGCACCACTCTCATAAAGCATTGAAGCTTACAAGGAGCGGCCGTGCATTAATAATCTGGGTTTACTTAAAAGGCGTAGGATTAAGAATTCAGTGGAACATGGATGGGTCATTGACTCATTGGTGGGGGGTGATGTTAGTGACCCAGGTAGTCTTCCCAATAAGAGAGGTGTAGGGGGAGAGAATCTAGCAATTTTGACCACTAGATTTAGGCGATTAGCTTTTTGCTTTGAGAACAAAGACTACCAAGATTATGCGTATAGTAAGAATCTAATTAGGGTATACAAAGACAGCACTATGTTAACCTAATGCATTGATGAAACCCCCAATTGTTTGGGTCAACAGAAGTCCCATTTCACGTTCCTCTGGTGGTGGTGTTAGTTTACTGCTCTCGAGATGCTTATTTCCGGCCCACATACGGCATAATATCTCTCCGATGTGCTTTGAAACTCGTGCGAGTGCGTTTTGCATTTCCCATGAACATGCTCCCAACCCAACCCAACTCCAAAATAAAATTTAAAATTCCACTCACTTGCCTTCAAAATAAAGCCGCACTATGCCTCTCCAGTCTCCTATAGATCTTCGTTGTCTCCTCTGCTGCCAATCTGAGCTTTAAAGCTTAACAATTCTGCCACATACGTGTTCTCTTGATGGAAGCTGATGAGGTGCTCTTCTTTGGGCCAGGATTCGGCGATCCTGGTGGCGAGTGCAGATTCCTCGAACGGAGGAGATCTTGTCATATGTTGCTGTCGCCCAGCTGAATGAATCAACAAAAGTAATTAAAGCAGCAGAGCTTTGCAGTTGTTCTGTCCAACTCTCGACTCTCAACTCTCAGGCAAAGAGAGAGGGAGAGAGGAAGAGTTGTTTTGCACTGCGGGGAATTGAGGTTCATGGTCCGATACCTGTATCTGTATCTTATCTTCTACAGCTCTCTTCTTCTTCTTTAGGGAACCTGGGATGTAAGGGATGCATTCTGAGTATATGCTGAGTAGGATTTGCAGAGAAATGTATCGCTTACACTCGAGCAGTTTGTAATAATATCAGTAGACAGAATCAAGAACATGGTAAAGATTTTGCAGCTAATTACTAATGCTGATTGTTTTGTTTGAACTCATTTCAACTTGCTGTCTCAATTATTTCTTCATTTATGTCGGTTTAAAGAAGAATGTAGTTGGAATAGCCGGTGACTTCTCCTTGCAAAGAAATAGAAGTCAACAATCAGAGCTTTGATTCTTTGTAGGTAAACTGGACTAAAGTTTTGGGTGTTTGTTTTCCTCAATCATTTTTTAGTTTTTCATGGTAAGATTTATTTGGTAGCTCGAGTACTAGCTAATCATATACCATACAATGCAATCAAGCCAACATCATTGCAAAATGCTCGCATATAAATATTAAGGAAGTGCAAGACTTCCAACTGCACGAAGAAATTAGTGCCCCCTGAATTATTTGTTTGGGGTCAAACGAGGTTGGGTGAAGACTGAAGAGGTGAGTGGTTGGCGTGTGCTCTGTGGAAAAAGAAGGCAGCACAATCCCTATAGTAGGAATCCTGTCCTCTTTTTTTTGCTTTTAAAACCATGTAAATGCAGCATAGTGACAAACAGATCACACTTTAGAGAAAAAAGTGTGATGATGAGCCCTTGATTGCAAGACTTGTTCCTGGTTATTAGTATCAGGAGCTGATTATGTTTAATATATTGAAAAAGAAAGGTTCTCAACTTCTCTCTTTTTTTCATTTACTGATGCCCAGTCAGTATCTTTAATTTCAAAATCAGTGTAGCTGAGCCGCCGAATTTCTATCATTCTAGCAAAGCCAAATTCTCATACTAAAATGATAAATCATAGACCTTTTAGAACTATTTGTGAGATTACATTACATATTTCACTAAGAACAGTTCATCGAAAGAGATTCCCAATTACACAAACCTACTGTTTTCACTTCAAGCAACATCGACTTCACAAGGAACAACCAAGTCAACAACACACTGACAACATATTAGCATGGCGATGTTGCATGGGGAGGGAAGTATCTCCTCGATCGACTGGCCATGGGAGCAGGAGGAGGATCTGCAACCCTCCCTCCTAAAACTCTCGTTCTCACATCTGCAACAAGCAGAAAAGATTGAAGCAAAAAAAGATAAAACACAAGAAAATTCCAGCAAAAGAACATAAACTGACCTCCATTGGCAAATGCTCCATTGATATCATGAACTGAAGAAGCCAACACAAGCAGAACCAGTAGAGCAGTGAAGAACAGCTTCTCCATTTTTGCCTGCTCTTGATGGTTTATTTTAAGCGCATTAATGAATTCGTTGTTGGTTGCCTACAACCGCTGCTAGTTTACATGTATATATTGCTTCATGGTCTGAACTTTAGATGAACAATAAATTACTAGTTCTAGAAAGAGGATTAATGCTAACATACCACCAGATCATGTATTTTTATTGTTTGTCATGGACAGATAACTTTGTTTAACTCAAAAATGAATTGATTCTTGGGGGGGTTTGGTAAAGGGATTGAGTCATGTGGATTTGAGAGGAGTGACTTCTCTGGCTTGTATGACAGATTAAGATACGTTCAACATGTTAGAACAAATTAGGGATTGTTGCTTAAGAAAAAAGATTAGCTAGAAAGAAGTATAAAGAAAAACCAGTCCTACGTGTTCTTGTTTCCCTTTTCTTTTACCACAAGAAAGCAGACAGGGGCTCCAACCGATCAAATAAGGATATCAACATCCTTCATTTAATATCAGAGATTCGACAGTAATAAACCCACCATATTAGGGATAAACAATGACTCATTCGGGACATATCATCGTGAGATTCCGGAAGAAATCATCGCCGAACACAGCACATATTTGGTATACTCTCAATTCCAATTCGATACTCATCACCTGAGATCCCTCTCACTTGAACGTGAGAATATCTTTGTTGATCGTCACCGGAGCCGTGTTAGATCAGAAGACGCAGAGGCTTGTAGCTCAATCGACTCAGGCAAGAACAATACTATTGTATAGGTTAAATTATAAGTTAACTCTTTGCAGTTTTCAAATTATTGGTATCACCGTTGTAAAAAATATTTTCTAAACGAGAGCATAAAGTTAATTAGCATAAAGTTTGTTTTGAATGTGATTGTATCTTTCTTATCTTCATGTAGGTTAACTTTAAAGCAATCTCTACCTTTTGATTAAAAAGATAATTTCCCAAAAAAATCAGTTTGATTGAAGAATATTATAATTTTTCATAGGTAAGTTTTGATGTCATTCCAAGATGCGATAAAATTTCCAAGAAGGGGAAGGTATGGAAATGGATACGGTGGAAGTGTCCGCCCCAGGGTTCAGTCAATCTAAATTTTCAATTTTAATCGTTATGATTTATAAATTTTCAATTTAGCCCCATGCTAATCAAAACTTTAAAATTTTAGTTTGTGAATATTTATAAAATTTCAATTAATTAAGTTTATAAAATTTTAATCAATCAAAAAGTTTATGAAATAATACTGTGATATTTATTTTAACAAAGATAAAAAATCACAATTAAATTAGTTATTGCGGGAGGACGGATATTAACACGATTAGTATGTCCTTGGCCTAAATCTTCCCTATCCAGAAACTTGTTAATTATTCCCACAACACACTCAAAATTTTCATCGTATGACTTGTTTTTGTGACTGAAAACTATAAAACTAAAGTGAAATTGTTAATTCTTCATGGAAATCGAGGCCTTCAGTACATCCTTTTGAAAAAAGACAGCAACGACTAGGGCTGTCCATTCGGTTCGAACCGAACCGAACCGAACAAGCCCAAACCGAAAATTTTTCTTTACCCGAACCCGAACCCGAACCCGAACCGAACATTTCCTAACCCGATTTAACCCGAACCGAAATAATTCGGTTCGGTTCGGTTTTCAACCCGAAAACCGAATTTTTAATTAATTTGATTAAAAATTAAAAATTAAAAATAATTATTTAATACTTATTTACTTAATTCAGTTAAAAATTAAAAAAAATATTTTTTTTTAATTAATTCGATTTTCGGTTCGGGTCGGTTTCCGAATTCCGGGAACCGAATCCGAACCGAAATACAAATTTCGGTTCGGTTCGGGTCAAAGAACCGAACCTACAATGGTTGAAACCGAACCGAACCGAAAATTTCGGTTCGGTTTTTCGGTTCGGTTCGGTTTGAACCGAACAGTGGACAGCCCTAGCAACGACTGCATCACCTTTTGTAGTGGATCGGCCTAAATTTTCTTCATCCATGGCTAAAGTTATTCCAAAATCACACTTGAATATTTTCTTCATACGACATCATTGTTGACTATAAATGACAATAATGCAGTGAATTGTTAAGCATTCCAGGATAATCGATCAGTTAATTGGGTCGGGAAGGCCGACATTTTTGTTTAGATTCGAACATGAAAACGTGACAAGTTGGACCATCTTTTTTTACATGAATTTTTTCCTATAAATTATTTTAAATTTTTATACATTCACTTTCCGAAATAAATCTTAGAAAACAACACGTTTATGCATTAACTTTTACTTATTACTTTTTTATCACATGAGATTATATTTATAAAAAATTTCCAAACATGAAGCTGGAATAGCTCAGTTGGTTAGAGCGTGTGGCTGTTAACCACAAGGTCGGAGGTTCAAGCCCTCCTTCTAGCGATGTTTTTTAAACATTTCTTATGGTAATGTGGTTTTAAAGTTCTCATCAGTAAAAAAAATTGACAAATAATAGTTGTAATAGCTCAGTGGTTAGAACGTGTGGCTGTTAATCACAAGTTGAAGGTCCAAGCCCTCTTTTTTCCTATCTCTTATAGTAAAGTAGTTTTGCAGTTTTTATTCAGCAAATATGAAAAATAAATATACACCGAAACAGCAGCTGGAATAGCTCAGTTGGTTAGAGCGTGTGGCTGTTAACCACAAGGTCGGAGGTTCAAGCCCTCCTAGCGAATTTTTAATCTCTTATAGAAAAGTAGATTTACAGTTCTCGTATAGAAAAGTAGATTTACGACGAATAAATATACACCGAAATAAATTATCTTTTTGATTTTTCTTTCAATCTTCGAAAATCATACAACTTCTCAACAGTCCCAAAATATTTTTTTTCCCCAAAGTCACGCCACAACAATAACAAAACTAGGGCTGAAAACGAGCCGAACACGAGCGAGTACTGGTCTGCTCATGTTCGGCTCGATTTTAAAATGTACATATTCGAATTCGATTCGAATTTGAAGCATTACCTAGACCTGCTGGTTATATTCGGCTCGATTCGAATATTCGAGCACTCGAGTTCGTAATTGCTCGACTCGGATCATAATCGAACAGTCTGATTGAAACGAATCCGAGTACGAATCCGAGTACTGTTCAACAGATCAAGCCAGTAGTAATTGCATTGCATTAGATCTCCGCTCGAATAGCTCGAGCGATTTCGAGCGACGACACCTTCACGAACAGTTCGGGAGGAGTCGAGTAGCTTGAGGAGAAAACGAGTCGAGCACCCTTCTATTCATATTCGGCTCGCCTAATTGATCGAACCCTAAAGGGGGATCAGATTCGGCTCAGATCCATTTCGAATTCGAGTCCCGCTCGTTCGATTCCGAGCCGAATCCGAATCAAGCCCGACCAGTTCGGTTCGATTTTCAGCCCTGAACAAAACCCCTCGCACTATCAAAATCTTTCACTAGCTTGCGCTTTAATAAAAAAAGTTATACATAAAAGATCATGTTTCATATCTCTCCTACCCTGTCGAACAGCTCCAAGTTTCATTAGCCAAATCTGGCTCTCTGAGATGTATATACTTCACATACTCCATATGGCACGAAAGAAAATATATGTTGCCTAATATACTAAAGAAGCCTACTTTAGCTCTTACACTGTGCAACAGCCTGAAAAATATAGCTGAAATAAAAAGGGAACAAAACATAAAACATAACATGTGCATATTGATCAAAAGCAGCAAGGAAGAGTTAGAGGGAGGAGGGAACTCCCAAAATCTGGCCTTCACTGTCATATGTATCTGTTAGACAACTCCAGACCTGCAGATAAATGTATAAACGGACAAAACAACAAGCACAATATGTGCATATTGATCAAGAGCAGCAATGAATAATTAGAGGGAGGAAGGGGCTCCCAAAATCTGGCCTTCTCTGTCATATGTATCTGTTAGACTACTCCAGACCTGCAGATAAATGTATAAACGGACAAAACAACAAGCACAATATGTGCATATTGATCAAGAGCAGCAATGAATAATTAGAGGGAGGAAGGGGCTCCCAAAATCTGGCCTTCTCTGTCATATGTATCTGTTAGACAGCTCCAGACCTGCAGATAAATGTATCAACGGACAAAACAACAAGCACAATATGTGCATATTGTTCAAGAGCAGCAATGAATAGTTAGAGGGAGGAAGGGGCTCCCAAAATCTGGCCTTCTCTGTCATATGTATCCGTTCGACAACTCCAAACCTGCAGATAAATGTATAAATGGACAAAACAACAAACACAATATGTACATGTCAGTTCGCCAGCGAAGCGCAACAAGAATTAGGGAAAGGAAGTAGCTTCCAAAAGACATTGGAATGGGAGGCATCGGCAAGCAACACCACCAGCTTCCCCAAGCTGGAGGAGCAAGTGTGGAAAGCCTTACAGATGCTCCCATCCCCACAACTTTTAGAGACCCTATGCTTCCTCACCATCAATCCTCCCCATCTTGACAGCAAAAGGCTTAGCAAGGGAAAGAGATGGACGCCTGGAAACCATAGGTATGGGAGGAATTGGAAAATACATGATCGCTTCACCTCCAAATAAGAGAGGAAAAGATGGTAATTTTCCAAACCAACCCCATACCTAGAGCTTTCAGAAAACCCATTTTCCTGTCCCTCCTACCTTGTTAGGGTTTCTCTATTTCAGGGTGGTTGATTACATATTGGAGGAGGCAATATAAGGAAGCACAAAGTGATAACTCGAGGACGACGCCTGGTATTACGAAACCACTAATCCGCCCCTGGTTTTAGACACCGCACCCCAAAATATTATGTTAGAAAAAGTTTGGAATAATTTATGACAATCAATTTTTTTTTTTTTTTTTTTTTTTGCTGTATTTACTAATTACAATTGATATTTCTAATATCATTTGCGGGCCGCAATTAAAATTACAGTCTAAAAAATCCGCAATACAAAAATACATGCTGCAAATGTAATAATTTAAGTATTAAAAAATAATTAATTTTAGCGACGTAGAGTCGTCGGATGAAGATGAGTTAAATACCAAAGTTGTAGGTTTTAACGTATTGAATGCGAAGGTAGTGTCAGATTTCAGATTTTACATAATCTGATGTAGTTTGATAGATTTTTTAATATATTTTTAGTATTATACAAAAATAAAAAAATTATTAATTTATCACACTACGTCTGACAAATCGTGTCGGGCCTAAGTTTTCGGCCAGGCCAAAAAAAATTTGTCTCAGGCTCGTCTCGAAAAAATTTATGCCCGACCCGGCTCGAAAAAAATTGTGCCCAACACGGCCAAAAAAATTCGTGTTCATCCCAGCCCGAAAAAATTTATGTCCGTCCTGGCCCAAAAATATGCAGCTCGACCCCGCACGAAAAACTTATGCCTGACCCGGTCCGAAAAAATTCATGTCCGGCCCGACCCAAAAAATTCGTCCACAGTCCAGCCCGTCCCAGCCCGATTCGGCCCGAAAAAATTCATGCCCAACCCGGCCTGAAAAATTTCGTGCCCAACCCGACCCAAAAAAATAGGTGTCCGACCTAGCTCGAAAAAATTTATGCTCGGACACCCCCCGAAAAAATTCGTGCTCAGCCTGGCTCGAAAAATTTCGCGGTCGGCCCGGCCCTGCTCAAAAAATTTAGTACCCCGACAAATTAGTGCCCAGACGACGCGAAAAAAATCATGCCTGACCCGAAAAAATTTGTGCCCAACCCAGCCCTACCCGGAAAAATTTGTGCACTACCCGGCTTGTCCGGGCCCGGCTCGGGCTGACCTGAAAAAATTCGTGTGTGGCGCTGCCCAAAAAAATTCGTGGACAGCCCGACCCAAAAAAATTTGTGCCCGACTCGGCCCGAAAAAATTCGTGATCGGCCTGGCCCAAAAAAATTCTTGCCCGGCCAGGCCCAAAAAAATTCATGGTCGGCTCGGCCCTGCCCGAAAAGATTCGTACCCCGGCCCGGCCCGAAAAAGTTCATGCCCGGCCCGGCCTGACCCAAAAAAAATTTCGTGTCTAGCCCGACCTAGCCCCAAAAAAAATTGTGTTCGGCCCAGCCTATCCTGGTCCGGCTCGGACTGACCCAGAAAAATTCATGCCCAACCCGACCCAAAAACATTTGTGCACGGCCCGACTCGAGAAGTTGTTGCCCGGTAGGGGTGTCACGGGTACCGGGTAGACCTGAAACAGGTTGGAACCGACCCGATCGGGCAGGTTTCGGGTAGACCCAAATTAAATCCGGGTAGGGTCTGGGTAACAAATCAAGGAACCAGTTAAAATCGGTTCTGATTCCGGGTCCAACACGTCGGGACCTGGAATCAGAACCGGAACCGGTACCAAGTTATATATATTTAATTATTTAACTCAGATCCAATATATTAGATAATAGATATATTTAATTAGTAGCATATTTGTAATTTCTCAATATAATTTATTGGTTACATTACATATATTACTATTTTTATCACAAAACAATAATAAAAATTATAGTGAACATTAACAAACTCTTTCATTCATTAATTCATTATTTTCTATTCACACTAATAAAATTAAATAGGTGATCCAATAGGGTACCCGGAATCGAAACTGGAATCGGTGGTTCCGGGTAGGGTCCGATTCTATGTTCCAACATGGTAGGGTCCGGGTCCAAAATATAGGAACCGATCCTATATAGGGTACTAAAACACACTTTCTAAAAAAATTATACTTCATGTAAAATACAAAAAATATGTTAATCAAACAATATTAAAAAATACAAATTCATGAGAAGTATAACTTTCTACAATAAGTTGTGTCAAGTGTCAACCAAACCACACATATATTTGATTGATTATACCATACCATATGGTTTCTTAATATTTCATTTTTTTCCACCAATAAATAATAATAACACCCGTGCGTCGAAATAAAAATTAAGAACTAAAATAAAGATCAACATAACCTTAATTTAAATGCGAAAATGTAAATTAATCTATTTATTTTAAAAAATGATCGCAATAAAAATCTTAATTAATTGATTGTCTATTCTATTTAATGTACATAGTAAATTTAATTATCACCAACATGAAAAATATTATTGATTAATTAAAAATTATGCGGACATGATTGAGAGAGTGTATGACATAGTGAAAAGACAGAATGCCCTTGAAAATAAAACTCTAACCTTGTTGCTCTCGTATGTCTTGGAGTTTCATTGTTGTTGTTGCTGCTTTCACATGCCCTCCTTGTCGCCTCTCTGATGTTGTTGTTGACATATATCTTGTTATAATGAGTTTGGATTTCAATAAGATATTTTAATTTATATTTTTTAAAGTTTCATGGATGCTCGTAAATATTCGCGATGATTCATTCCCTGTGACGGGTACCCATTTTCGATACCTGTATGAAATTAAATGTATATTGGTATCATATAGGGGTGAGAAAAAAAAAGAAATTCGGTTAATCTGAAAGTCAATCTGAAACCGAATGAATTTTTGGATTAACTGAACCGGTAGTTTCGGATCCGATTTTATTTTTTGAATTTTCGATTTTCGATTTCGATTTCGATTTCGGTTTTTGAGTACCGGTTAACCATTAGTCCATAATTAACTACTTTATATATATATATATATATATATACATATACCTCAACTTACGTTATATACATACCTCAACTTAAAAATAATAATAATTTTTTATCTAAAACTTTTATAAAATAGTCAAAAGGTACAAAAATGTCTATAATATTTTCTCACGGGTGCTAAAATGCTCATAATTTTTTTTTTAATCAAAATACCCCTTACGTTATGGAATTGGGTAGAAAAATGACTCTATATGTAAATGACTTTAATTGAGGATTAACATATCTGACATGCCTGATGATTGGGAGATGACATGGGTACGTGGTGCGTATGCAGACCATGACATTTTCTAACATGTACTAAAATGTCTTTATTGTTTTTTCTCACGGGTACTAAAATACCCCCTAACGTTTTTCTCACGAGTACTAAAATGTTTCTAACGTTTGTTTTGAGCTAAAATACCCTTGAGGTTATTAAAAATGTTGCAAAAATAGCACTCAATATAACCACTCAATCTAACTTCTGTTAGGTGAGGCTATCCTCATCATGTTTCGAGCGGCGATGTTCGTGCTCGACTGAGTGTTACGCCCTTAACTGCGCCAGTGCCTTGACCTAGGATGTCAACTTTTGGTTCTACGCTTGGAGATATTCGATTTGGAGCCATAGCTCTTCTAGTATTGGGTTGGCGAACATTACTAGAGCGTCACTCCTCGTTGTGTTGGCGAATAGTACTAAAGCATCACTCCTCGTTGTGTTGGCGTCTCTAGGTAGCGATGAAAACACTGCTACTAAGATATTGCCTATGTGTAGTTGCGTTCGTCTAACTCCGTGTACGTACCATGATGGGTCATGTAGAATTTACTCAGTCCCACGGTGGGTGCCAAAAATCTTGCCTAAAATCGGGTGATGCGATCTTTCGCGTCAACTGGTCCGATGCAACTCTGATGGGGGACCTGTAAAGAGACTTCACGCTCAAGTAAAAAAGAATTCGAGGTGGTGTGCATGAAATTGAAATCGAGAGTATATCTAATGTATATCGTGTTTGTTTATAGTGTATATTAGGGATGTTCGGGCAAGGATGCGTTAATGGATCTCGCGAGGATATGCTGGAAATGGGCCGAGATTTATTTTGAAGATTTCGAGCTCATTACTATCGAATATGTGATGATTAATGAAGAACATGAGTGGACTTGTATGACTGAGTGGGGCTCCCGAACTAGATTGTGATTGACTTGACTTGAGTATGATTAACGAGTGTGAGCGTTTTCGGGGCTTGATTTGACCGGGTCTAAACCAAATTATTTAAGAGATTGTAATATGAATTTATTTAGGGGAAAAAATATAACGACCTAAAATAGGTAAAATAGTAAAATATTGGGATGCCCCAAACTTGATCATAGAGAGAAGGAATGACAGTTTGTTTTGAAAAAACATATAAGATAGTTTTGTATAGGCTGTCCAGTATTCGGTTCAACTCGAACCAAACCGAAAAACCGAACCGAATTTTTTGGTTCGGTTCGATTTCAACCGTTGTAGGTTCTGTTCTTTGACCCGAATCGAACCGAAATTTGGATTTCGGTTCGAATTCGGTTCCCGAATTTCGGGAACCGACCCGAATCGAAAACTGAATTAATTAAAAAATAATATATTTTTAATTTTTTTAATATAGATAAGTAAATGAGTATTATAAAATAATTTTTAATTTTTAATCGAATTAATTAAAATTTTAGTTTTCGGGTTGAAAACCGAATCGAACCGAATAATTTTGGTTCGGATTAGATCGGTTTAGGTATAGTTCGGTTCGGGTATAATTTTTTTTTCGATTTGATAAAATTCGGTTCGGTTCGGGTTGAACCGAATGGATAACCTAGTTTTGTATTGATAAAATATGTAAGATTATTAGAAAAATAATAACCCAAATTATTTAGTAGATAGTAACATAAATTTCTTCGTAGAAAATAATATGAACGTGCAAAATATGTAAAAAGTAAAATAGTTGATGCATCCAACTAGATCCGGTCAAAATTTTTCCTCCAATTTCAGTAGACTATCGAGTTATTCTTGGCACGGGTAGAATACACCTCTTTTGGCATTCATTAATCAGCGTCCCACATAAGGGGTATACTAGTCATTATACTTTGTTTAAATTTGAATTCGATGTGGGAAGCGTCGCCCTTTCAGATGAACGAAAGGCGAATAAAATACACGGTGTGGGGTCAAAAACGTCATTGCATTTCAAGTAGTGCACAATAAATAGGGCCCGTCTCTCACGTGGCGCCCTCTCAGATCCGCAACTCGAGCCACGTGACACCCTATTTTTCGAATTGATCGGGCGGGCACTGCTTCCATTTTGCCCTTTCCGCTGTCGCCCGAGAGGAAGGAAAGAGAACAAAGTCCCTGTCGCCCGAGAAGAAGAAGAGCAAATAGACAGGAGAGGCAAACCGCAAATCCTAACCCTTGTTTTTGTCCCTCGTTTTTCCCAAATACATTGAAGGTGATAATCTCTCCCCCATCCTACCATAAATCTTTCGATAATCTGTTAATCTTTTGATGCAATCAACGTTTTTTTTGGTGGTGGATGAACAGCTCGAGGTGTAGCCTAGTACAGAGTCGATTATAGTGTGTGAGGATAAGAATACAACAGAACAGCGCGAACCTTCGCGAATCCCTAACCCTAGTTCTTCCATCTCATATCCTTCTCGATTCCATTGGAGGTAGTAATCTTTCCCCTTCCTTCCATAGATCTGTAGCCGGCCGTAGTCTGTTACTCTATCGATCTGATCTTAAATGGTATTTTGATTTTTTTTTCAGGCAGGATTTTTAGCTCATCGTGCGGACTAAAAAGCTGGGTATGGAGTCTGTGGAGGAGTCAAAGGCGTCGAATAAGGAATGCGTCAAGGTGGCCGTCAATATCCGGCCACTCATCACCACAGAGCTACTCATGGGTTGCACCGACTGCGTTACTGTCGTCCCTGGGCAGCCACAGGTAAATATCTGACCATTTTGAGCTTTACATTCTTACGAGAGAGATGCCTTCTCTTTTAGGGTGATTCATGAGAGAAATGCCTTTTTCTTTCACTATTGTGCTACATTTCTTGAATAAAAGAGCTGTTATGTATTGTTCTCAGAAAAGATCTGTGATTTCCTTCTCTTTGTCATTTTAATTGTACGTTGGTGGCGAATTTCAGGTCCAAATTGGATCTCATGCATTTACGTTTGATCATGTTTATGGGAGTTCAGGATCTCCTCATTCCACCATTTTCGAAGAATGCGTTCATCCTTTAATTGATGCGCTCTTTCATGGATACAATGCCACTGTCCTTGCCTATGGGCAGGTATTTCATTCTATTTCTAATTGTTCCCACAAATCTTTCTTTCTTTATTATTACAATCATATGTATTAGTTACTTTTTTTTCTCTTTTCTGACATCTGCTATGATGGTTTCATCTCTATAGACTGGTTCAGGCAAGACCTACACAATGGGAACCAACTATACAGGCGAAGGTAACTGTGGTGGCATTATACCAGAAGTAATGGAGACAATTTTTAAGAGAATTGATGCTGTGAAGGATACAACAGAATTTTTAGTTAGAGTCTCTTTCATTGAGGTATGCTAGAATTGACCTTTTGATTTCAGCGTCTATGTTTTCGTCATAAGTACATTCATCTAACATTTATGTTTATATCCCATGGTTGGTTTACCAGAGCTAATCAAAAAACATTGTCACCTTTTCTCATACAATATGATATTATGATCTATTTCATCTTATTTGGTTGTCCCTTGCTAAAGAAAAAAGATCTTTAACATCATTAAAATATCTAAACTTAGTTTTACATTGGCAGATTTTTAAGGAAGAAGTTTTTGATTTGTTAGACCCACAATCTCATGCTGCTATAAGATCTGAAAGTGCACCTACAGCCAAGCCAGCAGCAACTAGAGTTCCCATACAAATTAGAGAGACGGCTTTTGGGGGAATAACCCTTGCATGTGTTACTGAAGCTGAGGTCAGATCGAAGGAGGAGATGGCATCATATTTGACTCGTGGATCCATTTGCCGTGCAACTGG
The DNA here is from genome assembly GCA_034359265.1 of Canna indica. Lineage (NCBI taxonomy): Eukaryota > Viridiplantae > Streptophyta > Magnoliopsida > Zingiberales > Cannaceae > Canna > Canna indica. The sequence continues at coordinate 13,055,705 of CP136890.1, forward strand.
AAGTACTAATATGAATAGCCAGTCAAGGTTCGATTTTATCAATTGATCTTATGACCGATTATTGCTATTCTGCGTATTGATCCTTTAGACAGGGTTGAATGATAAACAATAGGCTTATTAAAACTTCTAATAACCTTTCGCATGTCCTAAAGGCATCTGTACTTGGCTGGGTACAAGGCCCCATACTTCTGCCAAGTTCAATTGTACAATACTCATGGTATGAATTATGTATGATTTCATTGTTGCAGCCAGTATGCAAAGTGTTAGAAGTTTCTTAAAGGCATGTGATAACCTGGCTGAAAAAGACTAAGAGTGTGATAACTTTAACATTTGACTAGAGCATCAATGTTAATTAAATTATCTAATCATGCATTAAGGTTTTCAAGTAACCATAGTTATCAATAGCACACAGCGCGCTATCGTGCGTAGCGCACCCTGTGCGCTTGGCTGCCCTACACGCAGGACACTTCGGTGCTATCTGCGCCGTCGCACAGTAGCGCAGCGTAGCAAGAAGTGCACCACGCTCAAGGTGTTTTGTCTCTTGAGCTTCAGCGCTTTTTGGAAGGCACAAGTGGCTCAAAAGTAACTACATACAAAAGTTTTTTCATCTTCCTCCTACATGTCTCTGCTCTTCTTTTTATACATTTGGTCTTCATTATTCTTCAATATTTAGTTGTTATCCTTTATTATAGTTGGAATCTATTGGTATTTTTGGTGTATACATAAAATATATACCTATGTTTTTATTTTGTGCTATATCTCCAAGGGACCTTTGCATGTCGCTGCGCTTTTCGCCCCCGATAACTGTGCAAGTAACTAATCAATCTTAAAATAATAACTGACTGTTAAGAACGATATTTCTCGGTGCACTAAGAACCGCCACCATATTTTCACTTTCAGTATTTGATGCTTGATACAACAAATTGGCAGTGGAAGATCTTGAACTTACTACACAATTATTTTATGGTATTCTTGGATACCTTATTGTCTTTGATAATTCTCCTGTATGTTGGAATTTCCTATGACATTTTGAATATTCACTTTAACAGTTCATTCCAAACATTTGTGGACACATGAAGTTTAACTATTTAGCCAAGAGTCATTACTAACCTTTTGGAGCGCTAATCACTATGTAGTTCTTGTTTAATCATGTTACTATAGTTTAATGAGCAGAAAATCATATAAGTTACAAAATTCTTGTGCAAGTTGTGAACTTAGTTAGGTAGTGACACTATCCTATTAACACAAGGCATTTTGTTCACCGTAAAATCTTAATTTGATATTCTGTTATTAGAAAACATGATTTGCTTTTGGAGCAAAATCTTTTCCGTAGCTCATTTATTGATTCTTGTTGGAACTCACATTGCCTATTTGATTTTGTTCATCTTATTTGACTTATTTTTTGATTCTCTTAATGTAGTCGCTCCCATGCCATTTTTACTATATACATCGAACAAAAGAAAGCCAGTCTTGAATCATATAATGGGATGCCTAATAATGAAGGAGCTGCTGATGACATACTGTTCTCAAAGTTTCACCTTGTGGATCTTGCTGGTTCTGAGCGTGCAAAACGGACTGGTGCTGATGGTCTTCGATTGAAAGAAGGTAATGAAAGAATAACCTAATTTGTAATTTATTATGTTTGGAGATTAATAGTACAATACTATGCAGGCATACATATCAACAGGGGTTTGCTAGCTCTTGGAAATGTCATCAGTGCACTTGGAGATGAGAAAAAGCGAAAAGAAGGGGGACACGTACCTTATCGCGATAGCAAATTAACTCGTCTTTTGCAGGCATGAATCTGTAATTTTTCATTTTTCTTTCAAATTCACTTTTATATAAATGATATTAATTGTTGATCAGACGTTATTGTTTCATAATTTTGCATGATTTTTCAAGGACAATATGTATATTTGTATTCAGTAATATTTACAAAGTTTTCCTTCATTTCTAATCAGTACTAGGAAATAGTTGATGGAGCACTTCTCTTGTTTCCTGAAATATATGATTAATATTATGTATTCTTATGTTTACTCCAAAAATGCTGGTCTATAGCCTTCAATGTGCTTATAGGTCAAGGACATTCGTCAACTTCACACATAGGGCTTCTTATTGAATTTTCCACATAACTGTGTGTACCTAATAAAATAATGGAAATATCATTAGTATAAATACATTATCAAATTTTGAGTTCAGACTGCCATTTGTTTTACAGGACTCTCTTGGTGGTAACAGCAAGACTGTTATGATAGGTAAGAGTTTCTAATTCTTCCTTCATTTTTTAACTGCATTTTTTTTCTTTTTTTAATTCTGGTGCTCTTTACATTTGACTAATATGTTCTCTTTTATAATTTGTGGATAGCTTGCATTAGCCCTGCTGATTCAAATGCTGAAGAGACTATTAATACTCTTAAATATGCAAATCGTGCACGTAACATCCAAAACAAAGCAGTGGTATGTTACCTCTCAAGTATAATTTTTTTTTTTTGCATTTTAAAGTGATCATATGATTTGATGACATCTTCATGTTGTAGGTAAACCGTGATCCAGTGGCAGCTGAGATGCAAAAAATGCGTAGTCAATTGGAACAGTTGCAGGCTGAATTACTTTTTTGTCGTGGTGAAAGTGCATCATTTGAGGAACTTCAGGTATACATTTTCTTTGCTGATTGCTTATTGAAAATATTTGAGGGCTAATCTGTGTTCCTGTAGGTTCTTCGGCAAAAGATATCATTGCTTGAGGCAAGCAACGCTGAGATTCGCCAAGAGTTGAAGGAGAGCCAAGTTACCTGTGAACACTTGAGACAAAGTGCACTTGATGCTCAGGTGAGTAGGTTTTACTACACCTACTAATCTTAAGTAATAGTGTTCTAAATATGACTGCAAAAACCACAATTGTGACTGTTGTAAACTATAAAGTATAAACTAGAACTTATTTTCGTAGATTTACATGTACATGTGCATGTTATGCTGCCTGAATATCTAAACACTTGCTTTAGGATTTCAATATTTTCTTGTGCGATCACAATAGTGTGACACATTATGCCTTTGATTTATATGTTTTTATGTTGGTTTGCTTAAATATTTTTGGATTTGTTATTTGATCAGGTAGAGAAAGATAAGTTGATTTTGAAAATTGAATCAGCTCGAAGTGGAAAGTCTTGGGATGAGATTGATGAAGGGGAAAAAGATAAGGTTTAGAATTCAAGTATAAATTGTTGAAATATTTTAATGCACTCACTATAGTATTGGAATTTATTACCCACAAATGCTGTTCAACAGGAATTAGATGTTATGAAAGGTTATGTATGTAAAATTCAAGAGTTGGAAGCAGAGTTGCTACGGGCTCAAAGCTCTTCTCGTCCTTGTAGAAATCTTATGATGGACTTTCCAGTTCTGGATGATATCACCTTGGGTTGTGATGAGAAGACTCTTGATGTTTCATGTAAGTTGATGAATACTATGTTTATTGTTGGTTAGGCTGTTTCGGCATAATTTAGATCAGCCTCCAAGCCTCCAACAGATACAAGTTTTGCATGATTAATTATAGTTAAGTAACTATGCTGTTGTATTTCACTTAAAACATATTATTATTTAAGGATAGAATGACAATTTTGGTACTATAGAAATTCACCCACTAATTTATGCCTCGAAACCGTTCATATGGAAGTATGAAAAGAAATGTCAAGACTATTGATAATATAATTTAACAGGACTATCTTCTTGTATGTCTGATTGAAAATTTTCTTATATTGGATGTGATTTTTGTCATTGCATAATTGTTCATTTGCAAGAAATGAAAATTCCACCATTATTTTAATTGAAACATTGCGATCACTCCTAAAACTCTGTGAATAACATATGGTCTTCCCTTGATAGTTGCACTTGTACTATTGAAATTGTGGAAAAATCTGTACATGAAAGTATGTGACTATTATATTTTTGTTTTGGGTATAAAAGAATATTTTGTCTGCCTCATATTTTGCTTCATCATTTATTCTAAAACTAGAAATTCAGTGCTATTTTTTTTCCACTTAAATGCTACAGCGGAAGCTGAAGAAGAGGAACAGGAAAGGGAACACTGCACATTACAAGATCGACTTGATAAGGAGCTTAAGGAATTGGACAAACGGCTTGAGCAAAAGGAGGTACATAATATGAAGATTTTCTTGAGAATTATTTCCTTTTTATTGTTTTCAGCTTCATATGCTCCACCAATCTTTTCCATAGTGTTCTGAGCATAACATTTTTAGAAGAGAAGCTTCCTGTTTCAAATGGAGCTGCAAGGATTTGCATTTGACTTGTATTTTTGTCTTCTAAGGCGGAAATGAAGCAATACACAAGGGTTGATACAGCAGTTCTGAAGCAACACTATGAAAAGAAACTATTGGAACTGGAGCAGGAGAAGAAAATACTGATGGTAAAGTGTGTCTTTAATATTTCAATTACCTGTTGGATTTTGTTGGAGTCTTGTTCATATGGTATTTTGCAATACAGAAAGAGATTGAAGATCTTCGCTTTAACCTTTCAAATTTATCTTCTAATTCTGATGAGGGAGCTCAAAAGCTTAAGGCTGATTACCTTCAAAAGTTGAACATGCTTGAATCTCAGGTTTGCCAGGAGAAGACTTCTATTTAGCAGTTATCATTCAGTAATTCCTTATATTAATATAATTGTTTTATGAAGGTGTCTGACCTGAAGAAGAAGCAAGAGGCACAAGCCCAATTATTGCGACAAAAGCAAAAGAGTGATGAAGCTGCTAAAAAGCTACTAGAAGAAATTCAGAGGATAAAGTCTCAGAAGGTTTGTATGTGATACATGTACACCCCCCATATTCCAGAACACTTATTGTTTTTATTTGGCCATACATGAATAGGTTCAACTGCAACATAAAATGAAGCAAGAATCTGAGCAGTTTAGATTATGGAAGGCTTCCCGAGAAAAGGAAGTCCTACAGGTTCTTATCTTATCTCTCATTTGTTGTGGTGGCTACAATTGGTCTTAGGCTGCTGCTGGTTTATCTTATTTACAATCGCTTCAGTACTGTCTCTAGCCTTTGAACTTTAGCTGTGGATTAGTTTTTTTTTATATGTTGAGTTATCTATTATATTATATTCATATTGATTATGCAGTAGGAGCATCTCAAATTGTAACTATGCATTAAAATTATATTGTAATTGGACTCTGCCCCATTAAATCTTTTGTGATGAGAAGTGATTCTTGATCCTTTTGATGCGTAATATGATTGCTGAAGAAAGTGCTAGAATTCTGTTGGATAATCTTTGATATGATAAGCTGTTGAACTGTTGATTTTATCTTGGTTTGAGTTTGTGGGGCATATTATTGTCATGGCCTTGGCGTATGATCGAGTCCACGGGCGATGTCGAGTTGATGATGAACTGGAATTGGGGTTGGTCTCTCCTTGAGAAGATGCCTCCAAATCCTGTGAGGGAATAGAAGATGATTTCTTCTTCTTCCCTATGGTGACTAGTGTTTAGGTTGCTCAAACAATAGAAGAGGGAGAGCGTAAAGGGTTGAGGAAGAAGATAGAAAAGAGAAGAGATATCTGCAATGACATGTCTCTCTCATTCATTCTATGCAATATATATAGCAGTACAAGACTTGAATGAATCTCCCCAGTTGCCTTATCAATGACTAAGTCTTATAAATGACTAAAACAAAATTAAGAAATTAACTAAGTAAACATCCTTATCCCTAAAGACTTGGTCTCCATGATGAGGATATTGGTCAAGTCTCAGTTGTCGATAAGGACTGCTTGATCTTTTCTCTTCTTGAATATTTCTTTGACCATTTATTTCCTGCTTGAGGTGGTTCCTTATCTACCATTGCTTCCAGCGGATGATGACCATGTTTAGGTTGATCAAGACCAGGTTGTTGCATAACAATTATCCAACATCTTTATTTCTGTTCTAGGTTATGCTTAGGTTTATATTGATTTTGCTTCCCATGATTCTCCTTTGAGAATGTTAAGGGTATCTAGTTGAATACAGCCATGTTGTTCTAGTACACTAATTTTTTTACTGGCCATCTAGTAAATTGCAAATCCAGTCTTCTTTCTGACTTAAACCAATGAAAATGTAAAACTCCAACATGTGGTAACAAATATAGTTGTTTTTCTACGCAATGGTGACTAAGAACAAACATGGATTTTACTAAATTTGATTAGACTAACTTTCCCAAAAGAAGCTATTAGGAAAGAGACCCGTTGTCAGAGTCTTGAACTGAACTAGGATCTTTATTTGAAGAGTTCTTGAATGAAAGAAGAAGAAGTAGAAGAACAGTAGTAGAGAGCACAAGAAGAGAAGAAGAAGATTAAGAGAGAAAGAAAAATGATCTTTATTTGAATATGATTCTTGCTTAGCTTTCACATGACTCTCCCATCATCTTATATACCTATTTTAGTTACCTGAAATCCCCTTTCAGTTATATCCGAAAATGACAATTAAACCCCTTACAAAAATGACTATTAAACCGATCACAGTATGAGTTATTGCATCTCTACTTACAAAAGAGTAAAAAGTGAAAATGTAATAAGAAAAAAATGTTTATACGGTAATGTAGATCCTTAACACCTGTTTATGCATTTATATTTTGACACTCCCCCTTGCGTTTTGATGAGTAAACTTGAGGGGCCTAAGTTAACTTAATTATAATTGGAAGTATTTTTCTTTTAAAACATTGATGCTAGAAGAATGCAAACTCAGGACCTTTTGCTTTGATACCTTTTGCTTTGATACCATGTTAGATTTGATTCGATAACCAATTTCCCAAAAGCTTAGGCTATTAGGAAGGAAACCAATTTATGTATTTATACTCTTAACATATTTATTAAAATATTTTGCATCAGTTTTTTTTGTTTACATATTTTGCTTCACTCAATTTTTTATAACATATTTATTGTCATGGTTTTTTAGTATTCTTTTCCATGTGGGTCATATGCTAAAGTTCCAATATGCTGTAACCTATTGTTCTTGGATCTATTCCTATACATTGTTTTTTCGCTAATGGAATGAATTTTCTCTTTAATTAGCTTAAGAAGGAGGGTAGAAGGAATGAATATGAAATGCACAAGCTATTGGCTTTAAATCAGAGGCAAAAAATGGTAGTAGTGACCCTTCTATCTCTCTCTCTCTCTCTCTCTATATCTATATATATATATATAAATGATTTTTAGTGCTATTCAAATTTACCATTTTTGTTTGGTCTTGCTCGAAGGTCTTGCAGAGAAAGACTGAAGAAGCTGCTTTGGCCACCAAAAGGCTGAAGGAACTACTAGAAGCAAAGAAGTCCCGCGATATATCTGGTGAGTACTGTCCAACCATCGAAGACTTTACTTTGATGTTCTCATTGTATGCTTTTATTCTACTAAATTTTGCACATTATGGTATTCAGCTATTGGAAACACAAATCGTCACGGAATGCAGGTACTAGAATCAAAGTAGTAATGCTTATACTTTTTTATTTTAAAAACAAAACGTTCTTGGTCATAATATTATAGGAATGGTAGCTCTGGTGTTTTTTGCGAAGAATCATAATAACACAGTATTATATTCACTTTTGATCCATGAGACCTCACTTTTTATATTGGTGAAGGCACTGATGCAGGCTATAGAACATGAACTAGAAGTCATGCTTCGAGTTCATGAAGTAAGATCAGAGTATGAAAGACAAATGCAAGAGTAAGTGCTAATATCTTTTTTCTAAAATTATTTGTTCAATGTTTATTTGTGAGTTGTAGCTACACTTGCCCTGAAAATGTTGAATAGAGCCTTCAGTAACAATCATTATAAGTATATAAACATGAGTAGTGGTGTTTAAAATGGGTGTACAGTGTACACTATAGTTGTTGGATAATCATAGGCCAAAACAGGATTACTTTTTGATCTGACAAATAGGAAAATTCATACTAATAGCTGCTGATTTTTACCTCCAAATTCAATATTGATGTGAGCGCAGTGGTTTACAAAAAAAAAACTTGGATTTTCCTACCCTTTAGACTGCTACCTGATGTGGAGGCCAATTAGTCCAACTCATATTTCTAAGTTGAGCTTTTTAACCTGAATTGCAAACCATACAATGCTGAATATCATAGTAGAATCCCTGAATATGAATCCAAGAAATTGCAAATAAGTGTTGGGGCTAACAGAGAGAAACATATAAAAAATAGGAAAAGGAAGTGTAATAATGTTACAAGTTTAGAAGCTCCATAGTTGTATTTAATGCAGATCCAGGATATGTTGGTTTTGCTTATGATTTTTATTTTAAATCTGTGTTGCACCCAGTCTAAATTATTGAAATGCTATGCCAAAGTCGATTAAAAATGTATGTTTTTTTCACTTTGGTTTTATTTTATGTAATTTTAAGGTTGTTATTACAACTGTTAGTTCAGTAGAACTATCGCTGAATTGGTATCTATAATAAAACATCTAACAGTGGGTTGAATACTTAAATTATAGATCGTTGTACAACCTAGATTCAATTAGTACACGAGGGAGCTAGTTCGTGGTACAATTAGGGGTGAGCAAACTTCCCCGATTCACCGAAACCGATTTAACCGAACCTAATTAATTTTGGTTCGGTTTTTGGTTAAAGAAATTTTTGGGGTTCGGTTCTTGGTTCGGTAAATTAACCGACGGTTCGGTTAATTTACCGAATTAACCATATATATATATATATATATATATAATAACAGATATATCAGATGTTGGCATTTGTCTTGGTGGTTAAGTGTTATGTTAAGCTTCCAGCCGCCCAGGTTCGAATCCCGTGTTGTGTAATATTATTTGTTTAACATTCGATATATATATAATAGGTGTTAGTTATATATAAATTGATAGTAATGTTTGCTAAGATGGTTAGAAGGGTAAAAATTAAAATCTGGTTTTGAGGTGACTAAGTTCGAGTCTTAGCACATGCATTCTTTGAAAAAAATTTGGTTTTTTTTAATCTTTTCGGTTAACCGAACCAAATTAACCGAACTGAACTGAAAATTCGGTTAACCGAACCGAATTAACCTTAATTTTCTTTGGTTCGGTAAACGGTTAAAAAACTTTCTTTGGTTCGGTTAACCGAATTTTCGGTACCGATGCTCACCCCTAGGTACAATGCATAAAGTGTTTAAGATAGCAGTCCAATGTTATATGCCAACATGATTTAAGATAGTTGCCCAAGGTCCAATATGCATGTTTATATATTCCAAAGGATATATATATATATATATCCTTTGGAATATATAAACATGCATATTTACTTTTCTCAACTTTAGTTTATCATGTATACCCTTATACATATGCAAAAGTATGTTATACATTTTCATATTTATGTTGTGTGATTTTTCTTAAACAAAAGTTTTAAATAATTTGTTGTTATATTATTTCATTAATTTCAATACAGAGCAAATTATTAATGAAACTTATATTTTGTCTGATTGAAAAAAATGATTTGTTTGTAGAATTTTATTTAAATATCCATGAAAAGAATAATATAGGTAAACAAAACAATAACATAATTAGTATAATAAAATCTTAATTATATTTTGATAAGATATATGAAAATTATGTAAAGTTATCCATATATTAAAAAACAATGAAGAGAATAAATAAGTTTAGGTATGATTACAAGATTTGTTAGGTATTAAATAATTGTATTTATTGAAATTATTTTAAGAATCAATGGTAATCATGATTAGGTAATTTTAGCTAAGGTGTATTTGAGGGATTTACAAGATTTGTTAGGTATTAAATAATTGTATTTATTGAAATTATTTTAAGAATCAATGGTAATCATGATTAGGTAATTTTAGCTAAGGTGTATTTAAGATTTTGTTAATGAAAACAACATTAGTTTTAGTTGGTTGAAACTAGTGAATACTTATTTGGTTATATAAAATAATATTAATTTTCATTGAAGAGTTGTATTATTAATCTCATTTTGATTAAATAGTAAACTAATTTATATGAAACAATACATAAAACTTAATATGATTGTAGAAATAAGTCACATATTGATAAAAGTAAGAAGAATCACTATTCGACACTATAATTTGGACAACACACTACTAAGATAAATTTGTTGAAAATCAAAATATGAATTTTTGTATCCATTTTGAAAGAAGTTGAAATTTAATCAATTTAAAAAATGAATAACTCTAGTGATACCAATGTTATTAGTTTTTAGCATAATTATCAATTTTATTTTATAATTAAACCTTTTTAAAGATGAAAAAAGAGGTTTATAGGTTTATAAAATATTAATTATATATTTGTAGTTAGTTTACAAAATTACTATTTGCTAATATGGTTGTTAATTATTTGTAAGATTTAATTAAGTTATTAGTAATCTTATTTTTTTGTTCAATTTGATATAATATAATAAATAAATATTATAAACTTGGTTTGTTATTAGTATTGGTTTGTTTTTGAAATAAAGTTGGTTTCGCCAACCAAACATGCCTTAATGTTCTTTAAGGGTATCCCCTCTTTTTTGTGCTGTTCTTCTCAATTTTTTTTCACTTTTTCATGATTTCTTAAAAGGGTAAATGATGATGTTAATAATCCATTCGTGTGACATTTCTGTTTTAATCTCTTTTTTGGAATTTGCAAGTATTTTTTTCGGAGCAACGAAGTGGTGCCTGCTTGACTAAGAAGCATGATATATTCTTTTCCTAAATTATTTTTAACAGTTGCAAGAAGCGCCAAGTATTAGTAGGATGCTTTCTACAAGCATTTTCTTAAATTAGTTTTAGTTTTTGTAAATTTTATTTTCATTCCTGTCCTTACATTCTTGCAATAAAAAGAAGCCTGATATATTATAATATTTTAAGTTTAAATTTGGTTGACAAGTTGGTAAACAGAAACCACTATTTGCATTGCTTTGAAAAAACAACTTTGTGAATAAGCATTGTCTCACTTGCTTTGAAAATGTCATTTTTGAGCTAAAATATTTTTTAGCATGTGTTTAGCAAACACTTCCTTTTTTTTGCAAACTGCTTTTAGCCTTAATCACTTTAGTTTGTGGGCGTTAACAATTCAATTGTGTAGAGGGCATGTTTGGATTCTTTATCTTCCTCCTCTTTCCTTCCCTCCAAAACAACTGTGCAGAGCACAATGATAGCTGCAGTTTATAATTAGAGATTTTTACTCTTACTTTATAAAGCAAGGATGTCTCTGTCTGCTGATAAATTTTTTGAAATAAGTATTACTATTATTTGTTTGTTTTCTTTTTCCCTTTGTTCAGGAGAGCAGCAATGGCCAAAGAGTTAGCGAGGCTTAAGGAAGAATCTGACATGCTTAGACAAAAAATGATAAGGTTTGCTTGTGATTGTTCTGGTTTGCACTTATACAGCCTAATTATATATATACATTTGGCCTTGAACTGCTGAACTTTTTTAATCTAGTGAGAGTCCACACACAATGTCCCCAAGTGCCCGAAACTCAAGGATTTCTGCTCTTGACAATATGTTGAAAACTTCATCTACTGCTTTAGTTTCTATGGCCTCACAATTATCAGAAGCTGAGGAGCGTGAACGTGTTTTTAGTGGCAGAGGGCGATGGAATCAAGTGAGATCACTTGGTGAAGCAAAAAACCTCATGAACCATTTGTTTAACTTAGCATCATCATCAAGGTATAAAGTGAATTTTTGATGCACACTTTTTTCAAAGAGGAAAAGTTATGCGGGAGTTATGTATCTTATTTAAAATGATGTTTTAGAGTTGACTACTGACTAAAATTTGTATACTTTGTCATTCCCCCCAATTTTCTTCCATCATGTAGGTGCCAACTGCGTGACATGGAGGTGAGCTGCAGAGAGAAAGCAGCTGAAATAACTGATCTAAAAGACAAGTTGGTCAAACTTAACATATCGAAGAGACAGTTAGAGGAAGAACTAATGATAGCATGCAAACAAAATTCTCAGGTTCAATTGATTTCCATACCGGACTTCTATTATAAAGCTAGTTTTTTGAAGCAAAGACTCTTCTTTCTGAGTTATTTTTTCTATATTCATGGAAATTTGATATCTCTGTTGAACATAAGTATTGCTTGTGCCTACAACACAAAATGATGTTTCAAACGGAGCTCTTTGTACCATATGGTTGCATGTCCAACCACATGTTGATTTATTCTCATGTATGAAGTAAGAGGAGCTAAATCTGTTTCAGATTGGTTAATCATGTACAATATTCTACCTTTCATTAGGTCGTCCTTGGTGGTCTTGCATGAGAGAACGAAAGAATTATTTTAACTTTTTTGTCTTTTAGCAGAGAACATTCTATCTTGTTCTGAACTAAGAAGGTAAGTAGCACTGATAGTATAGTGGTAGTGTGGTACTAGAACTTTGACTCAAGGTTACCACATGTGTAACTTTGTTGGTTCTTGATTTCCGTTTGTATCTTGTGTAACTTGTCTTGTTAACCAGAGCAAGGTTAACACATCTATACTGTGATATATAGTCTTGCTAGCTTTTGATAAAGCTTACTAATAAGATCTGATGGTATAAAATGGTTTAAACCCTGAATTGAAGTTAAGTCCATTAATTTAACAAAGGAGGCCACAAATAATTTGAAAATTTCCCCACAATGAGTAGTAGTGGTAATACTTCACAGCCTTCACTTGGATATGACTCTTATTAGTTATAACTACTACGACATTACTCAGCTCATAGGATTATTAAGTATCAACATGCATTATCTGAAATTGATATGTAAATGGCAAGCTGATGACTTTGGATACTATTTATCATTTGGCAGTTTGATAAACTGTTTCTTAATCTGATGAAAATTTTATCACATTTAAACAGAGATTGTCTGCTCAGAAAAGCAATAAGAAACCCACTGAAAATTCCATAACCATTATATCTGGCTCCAAGGATGGTGGCGCGTTGGGTGCTTCACTTAAGGTACTTCTTCGGACTACATATTGGTTTTCCAAGAGTTGTTTGTTTCATGGTGTTTTTTTAATATTTTAATTCTCTCAGTGGATATGAATCAATATTATTTTTTAATTATTTTATTTTATTTTGTTGCCATTGTACACAATTATCATTTGTAAATATCCATTTACTTCACTAAGTATTTTGTTAAAAGGTACATGTTTAAATTGTTTTGAAGGCAGTAAATTTGATTCTCTCACCATGTTTATATGACTGTTCAATCTAATGTACAATTTCGTCTGATAGAGTATTATATAAGAATTGTTAACCAACATGCTAGTATAGTAGAATTTTTTTGCAAATTGTTGGTTGCTGTTAAAGTCCCACATTGGTTAAAAATATGACCAAAGTAGCCTTTAAATGGTTTGGGCAATCCTCTCCCTCCTCATGAGTTAGCTTTTGGGGTGAGTTAGGCCCACTAATTTCTTAACATGGTATCAGAGCCATGTTGTGGTTGATATTGTGCCACCTGCAGATGTCCAATCCTGCAAAATTCCACGCTCCAGATGTCCAATCCTGGGCGTGAGGGGGGTGTGTTAAAGTCTCACATTGGTTAAAAATATGGCCAAAGTAGCCTTTAAATAGTTTGGACAATCCTCTCCTCATTAGCTAGCTTTTGGGGTGAGTTAGGCCCACTAATTTCTTAACAGTTGCTATTTATTTGTTTGATCTAACTTTTTTTTCTTGTCTTGTAAAAGATGTCACATAATCCACCAAAGATCCAGAGTTCTCTTCAAGGTGTTAATCATGTGGATGATATGGAAATATCTGACTCTGAAATGTCAGATGTGTTTGAGACAGATATTGAGCCATCTGATGAGTACGAAACAGACTTGGGTGATGATGAGGATTGGGTGCAATCAACAAAGAAAACCAGAAAAAGAAGATCTCAGAATGGTCGAAGTAGAAAATTTGCTTCGGAAAACCATTGTGCTGTGCAGAATTTGTTGTCAGAGAAATCTAATGAAGAGGAACAAATCAAATGCGAAAAGGATGAAATTCATACATGCTGTTCTTGCTCAAAGAAGTCCCTTTGTAAGACTAAGAAGTGTGAGTGTCTTGTTAATGGTGGTCTATGCAGCGCTTCGTGTGGATGCAGTGTGTCCAAATGTACAAACCGAGGTGGATTGATTAATATTGATCTGGTTGAACTATCAAACTCGGAAGCAACAGAAAGTGGTGGAAGTCACTCTTCATTTGACCATTTAGATAATGAGAGTAGGAAAATGGTAGCTGAGGGAACAATGCTTTTGCAGAGTGCACTGAGCAAGAAGACAAGTGTTAAGGATGATAGTAAACCCAGAAAGCCATTATCTGATATCGGCAGTAATGTGGTGGGTTCCATTTATTTTCTGTTTGAGTGACAATAAATTAGTTATCTTGGGTTTTCTGTCACTTTCCTATTCTCAGTTTGTTCTTATATTTTAGTTGCATTTAGATAATATGCGCATTCAACTTTGACTGCATATATAACAAATTCATGCATAGTACATTGATACTATATCACAATTGTAGATCTGCAAATTTTTCTCCATCTGCAATTGTCATCATGTTCTATTCATGCTTAGTGCCTTATGCATAGCTTTTCTATTTTGCATTGTGCTTTTTCACGAAGTTACACTTGTCAGTTGACCTTGTTTATGCCATTCACAAATATTTCTTTTTCTAGTTGAATTTTGTTGCATAGAAAGTTGACTTTAGGTTTTAATTCATGAGCGTTCAAATATTTATGTTTTGTATCTTGTCAACCAGATCAAGCAAACTGCAGACAAGAAAGGCCAGAGAAAGAAGTGGCGTAAATCAAAAATTCAACTCGTTCCAACTGAGCCTCTTCCATCGGCCTTGCCACACAACAGTGATGCCCAAAGGCCCGAGGATGTTCCTCTAAGACTACCTCGAGCAATGGATTCGACTGCCGTTGATAACAATCCTCTTGCGGATATGAATTCTGGCAGGGCCAATGAATCTACAAATACTAACAAAGAAGTCAGGCGCATCGTTCCTCCAAGATCGCCACTTCGAACAAGGAAAACGTCTGATGAGAAAGAGAACCATAGGATGTAATTGTGGATGAATCACGCACCCTCAAGGTTTTGCTGGGCTGCTGCCTTGCCCTGTGCTTCTAGATACAAAATTGTTGGGCCTAGATATTGCAGCATGAGAAACTCCACGGGTTGTGCATTCTACAAACTATAATGATTATTTTGGACACTGTTAATTCCTGTTTGTATTCACTCTTCACAGTAACCAACACATCTTTGATGGCCAAACAAAAGATGGAGCCATTCAAAATGTACCGTGTATCTTGTCTTCTGGAAAACTATAATCATCATTGTTTTCTTATGGTGAAAAAAAAGTTTTCTATGTATCAGATGTACTAGTTAATATCTTGTGGAGATCTTGCCTCCTTTTCTTGCAACACTGTAGAGTTCAATGTTATGCATTTGTGGTATTTCGAATTCTTGTGGAATTCACTTGTGATGTAGACTATATTGACTAGGTTTTCTGCTTTACCAGATTGGGATTGTTCAGTGGTAGGAATTTTTCAAATTAGAGATCACCTTGAGTACCGTTTTAAGACATTGGTGGATGTTATTTATTCAAAAGTCCTATTGTGACAATGACACTTATATTTGGATGTATTTGACATGTCATGTCAAAAGTCTTATTTATTCATTTTTTTCCATTTAATTCAATTTTGGATGAAATGAGTCATTATATTTTCTAAGTGAAAATTGATAAAGTTATCCCAAAGGCTAACAAATAAATTTATTCCAACTTTATAAATATTTATTTATTTTATCCCAAACTTTGAATTCATATTAATTATAACGGTCAAATGTTGAAAAATATCTTTTTATTACTATGTTTACCCAGAGTTTGTATTATATTGATTATTTTTCCTAATAAAATTTGATAAAAAAATATTAGTACACATTAAATAACATTTAATTCAAAATTATTTTTAGTGTGTGCGGAAAGCAAACTTTTTTTTTTTGTTATTATTATAATTTTCAAACAGCTATTTTCCAAATTTTCAAAAATAAATTTGATGATTCAAAATTTTCAAAATCGAAATTTATTGGATGAGATATCCATTTTACCCTTGGTTAGAGAATTTGGTCAAAAATTAAAAAAATATAAAAAAATAATTTAAATTTATAAAATATTTTTATGATAAAAATGAAATATTAGAAAATAAGAAATATATTTTTCAAACTCTTTAATGTAAAGACGTTTGCACAAAGTCTATAAATTTAAATTTAAATTAAAAATTATAAAATATTTTGATTGAAAATATTTTTTTTGATCATAGTACCTCTTTTGTATCATTAAAAAATTATTTTATAAATTCAATTTTTTTTTAAAAATTATGAAGTTATTGTAGACTTTGCACAAAAATCTCTAATGAGTTAGAGACTTTTGTTTATAATAATTTTATAATTATAAAAAATAAAATTTAATTCATATATATATATATATGTGTGTGTGAGAGATATAAAAGATGTGCTAGAGGTTATCAAAACAGAATATATTTTACTATTTTTAATTAAAAATTAGTTTTATAGACTTTGGACAAAAGTCTCTAAGGGCATGTTTGATTAGCGAAACCAAGTATGTTTTCATGATTTCGTTTTCACTAAAATCAAAACTGCTTACGATAATGTGTTTGGTTCAGCGTTTTCATGAGACTGAATTGAAACCAGAATGAAAAAAAATTTCAACGAAACCAAATTTTTGTGGTTTCGAGATTGTCGGTTTCGTTATCAAAATGCAGTGAAAACTTTGTAATTATAAATATTTTTAAATAAAATTAATTAATTTAAAAATAAATCAAACTATATCTAATTTATAAAGATAAAATTATCATTTTGAACGAAAATTATCATCTTAGATTGACAAATTAATTAAACTAATTTATATGTAATTGAGTCGAACCTAAATTTTAAAATAACTCAATTTTCAAAGTCAATATATTTATAATTTAGTCAAAACTAATTTTAGACCATTAGACTTTTTTTTTTGAAATTTTATAATAACTATTAATTAATTTTATATTTAATTGAATAAAAAATTTTAAATTATCAATAACTTAATTAATTAAATCATACAAATATTTTATAACTATATTAGCAAATATTTAATTTTGTAAACTAACTACAAATATAATATACGATCTTCTTGTACAACCTTATTAAATTTTATGAACGGTGTCATATGGATTAGTTTACTATTTAAGCAAAAATCAAATTATTACTAAAACTATTCAAGAGAAATTAATATTATTTTTATAGCTAAAGAAATATTCGTTTCAACCAACTAAAATTAATATTATTTTCATTAACCAAACACGTTTTCAGAAAATTTAAAACTTAAACCAAAATCAAATTTTCGAAATCAAGTCTTTAGTTTCACTGAAACCAAATCAAAAAATAGTTTTCGCTAATCAAACAATGCCTAATGCATTAGAGACTTTGGGCAAAAGTCTATAATAGCTTTATAATTAAAAAAATTTAATAAATTTTTTTTTTAAAATATAAAAGATCTGTTGTGGTTTGAAAAAAATATTTTTCATCAAAATATTTCATAATTTTAATTTTAATTTTGATTTATAGACGTTGTGCAAAACTCTCTAATGAATTTGAGAGTTCAAAAATATATTTTTTAAATTCTAACTCCTTATTTTTATTATATAAATTAAAATTATTTTTTAATTTTTTTTTAAATTTTTTTTAAATTTTTTTTTAAATTTTTTTTAAATTTCTAACTGGCCCAAGGGTAAAATGGGTATTATATCCACTAAAAATTTGATTTTAGATATTTTGACCCCCAAAATCTGGATCTGGAAATTTTTCTCTCCTCAAATCCGATTTTAGGAAATTTTTGGTTTTTAAATAATAAGATTTATTTATATTTATAGATTGGAATAACTCAATTGCTTAGAGGGTGTGGTTGTTAACCACGATATTGGAGGTTCAAGCCCTCCCTCTAGCGTTTGTTTCATTAATTTTTAATTTAATACTAAATGTTCGTAAAACAATTTAAATATATATCAAATAATATATTTAAGTCAAAATTATTTTTATTGCGTGCAAAAATTCGATCATTATTATTACTACAATGACTATTTTAAAAAATAAAATTTTTAAACTCTTCCTATTGGTTCAAGCCCTCCCTCTTCACATTGGTTGTTAACCACAATATTGGAGGTTCACACTTAGTTTAGGATTTGAAACCGCAAGATCGCTTCGGCTCGTTATAGACCACTAATATGTTCAAAGATATCAAAAATCAAAAACCATTTTTGAAAAACATCACAAGCAAGAAACCAAATAAAATTAAGAAAATATCAATAACTCCAATTGTAATTAAATAAGTGAGTGTAGAGACGATATAAAGGTACTTTGGATGCCAACAACATTACTTAAGACATCATAAGACAAAGTTGCAATTTTGAACTAGTATAATATTTGAATCCCCAAACAATTTCAATCAATTATCTTCATTTCACCATTGTTTGGTAGCTACCCTATATTAGAATATGAGATTTTTGGTACTCAAATGACTTGGGTCCTTAGGGATTAGTCACTTTAGGAATTCAAAAAATTTCTTCAACGTTAGAATTCCTTTCAAAGGCATAATTACTAATCATGTGATCAGATGCATCACAACAAAAATAATGATCATTGAATTTTTTATGAGCATGCATAAAATGTGTCCTAAGTCTAGAATGCCTAGTATGTGAAGTATATGTAACTTGTGCATTCTTGATGAGAGCATTTTTTAAGGCATTTACTTCTATATTCAAATTTGAGATTTCACTATTAAGGATTAGCATGCTATCGTTTAATGATTTAATTTGAGAAGTTGAAATTTCATTTTAATTTCTAATTTTGAATCATCCTTTAACAATTCATCATTCTCAATTTCTATTTTTTTTTTTTAATTTTTCAAATCATCAATGAATTATTTTCATTTCAAGATCTAAAGTTTCATGACATGAATCAAACATACTAGTTTTTTATTTTTCACTTTTAAGCTTTAAATCATTCATGCTACTAACAAGTTTCAAATTCTTTTTCTTGATATTCTTATTTTCTTTATTCCTTTTTATAAGCAATATATATATATATTTTGATATTCTTCAACTAATTTCTCAAAATGACATGTTAAATGAACCAGAAGAACTATCACTATCATTGCCAATAATATTTTTTCATTATGACAAGAAGTGAAGGATTTTACCTCATTTTTGAGTCCCGTGAGGCACATTTAAGAAGTCGTTTCATTTTCATAATGAGAGGATGATTCAAGAGAATTGGAGGACGATGTAGAAGCATTTGACTTATACCTTGCCTTGTTTTTCAATAATGGACAATTCTTCTTGATATGCCCATTTTTCTTGTACAAATGACAAATCACCTATCTCTTTCGACTTTTCGAATTGTTTCTTTGACTAAAAGTACTAAGAGCATCAAAATCACACAACCAAACAAATATGAGTACAATTCGTACTTCGAAGCCTACCAACTCATGCAAACTAAATGCGGAATAAATGACACAACCATATGAATGTATACTTCAACTGAAAGTATAAACATCAAATATGAGTACAATCATTGTCTACGATCAACACATGCTCACATATATACATAACACCTACAACTCAACTACGATTTGACATGTCACGAGATTCACTGCCTGAGCCTGTACCCCCAGCCGCGCCACATGAGTACACCGTACCTCTACTGGTCAGGATCTTGAAAGCAACAACACAGAGAGAGGGGCGAGTTCAAACGAACTCAGTGAGTGATTTGAACCAAGCCCTCGCCAAGCCAACACATGTAATATTCCCAAATATTAATATTAAATTCTCATGACAATACATATGAATAATAATTACCCATCCACCGTCCGCCCTCGCATATCTGACCATATCGGCCATATCATATCATAGCATCTAAATAATCCTCCTATGCGCCATCGCACAATTCACACCGGCCTACATCAGACATATCACCACAATGCATATAAATAATCACATTGACCCACATTGGCCATATCATCACATTGTATTTAAGCAATTCCACGAGCCAGTCACTAGGACACCGCCTATCGAGTCTCCCGCCCGGGTCCTCTGAGCTAGGATGACCAACTATCCACGGTAACCCTCCTCTGGTTGAGAATAACCCTCCAACCAAACGCCATTCGGGTCTGCGTTTAGTGTGGCTCATTGACAAAATCTCTCGACCTATAAATCCACTCGTTAAGTCGAGCAATAGCTCCACTAGCTAAAGCGCTTCTCAGCCCGACCATACTCCAAGGACAAGAATCATGCACAAACATCATCACAAGAAATAAGAAATACACAAGATCACACGCCAATACAATTACTCGAGTGGTTTAGACATTTTTGTTGATATCAATAGTGCTCGCTGGCCGCACCGAGTCCGGTCTATACTCGGCCTCAAGCTCTCGGCCATGCCTCCCATCACTCCAACCAAAAGAAATCAAACCCAAGCGTATGTGTTCTTGACCATTTACTATCCAACCGTCCAAGAGGAGAACTCTAGCAACCCATTATTGCTTAACGAGTTGAGATTTCGGTACTATTATAAGCGTATCCGAATTCGGAAATTTAATAACGCTACACTACGCGTCACCGCCCACGAGATATATACCGTGTCTCATTTTAAAGTGTGTACAAATCAGTTCATTTTTCAGCCACAAAAATAGTCTACTCAATCCAAAAATTTCAGCCATTTAGGGCCGCATGTTCTAGTCGGAATTTCAACCTTGCGCGATTCGTACTAAGCTGAAATTTTCACACTTAAAGTGTTTCATAATCACACTTTTAAATACTGATTTTTCCTAGTGTTTTATCAGTCATATCATGAATAATTTCAGTCATGACAATGATGAAGTATTTGTAGTTTTTAGGCATGTCATTTCTAGCATTTCATGGCTAAGAACTTGGCAATACACGCACTTCAAAATCAATCACAGCAGCCATAAAAAATGAAGTATAAATACACAATATATTAACAACATCCAAATGCTTTTAAACATCTATAAAACAGTCATCTAAATCCTATATTGAATACATACCACAAATTCCAAATATAGCCCTTATTCTTAGACAAAATACTAGGTTCACCTTAGCCTAGAAGTGAACCTTCATCTTTAAGACCATTCGGCCCTTAACTCTTAGGGTAGGGTCTCTAGTCGAGTACCCCTAATAAGGAGTCTCATTTCATTGCCAAGTCATCCAAATCATCACACACAAATGTATGTCAAAACAATGACTTACCAAGGTTATTTCCCGATCACCAACCGTCGGTACCCAACGACCTTAGTTACTACCCTAAACTGCCATACATCGGCTCCTATTCACAAGGAGCCAATTTCTTTTCACATAGTATCATTTTACAAATAAAATAGTGATTAGAACAGTGCATAATTGAAAATTTCAGCAAACATCATCTTCCCCAAGCCGCCGGCCCCTAATCCCTAGGGCCGCCCTAATCGGCCCTACATCGTTCCTATCGACTAGGAACCATCTTCCCTTCAATTAGTATCATTTCATTAGTCGTTCAATGAGTAGAACATAGAATAGATATTCCCAGCACTCACCTTCCTAATGCCGCGAGCCCCTAATCCTAGTGCTGCCCTAATCGGCCATAATCCAAAGGGATCACCAAGGAAACCTTATCTCCCCTTACCCATACCCAAATATAAGGAACTAAGCATGATTTCAAATTCGAGGAAAGAATCCCAGCCACGGCTTCCCCTTACATGGGTTGGCCAAGGCAAGAGATAGACACTACTAGAAAAATGGGCATCATCAACGGCTGATGTCGTTGCTGAGCCGTTGCTGAACATCATCAGCAACGGCTGGCGTCGTTGCAATGCAGCTGTGGCAGAAAATCGCGTTGCTGATAACTTAGCAACGGATCAGCAACGGCCGCTCGGGCCGTTGCTAAAAATATTATCAGCAACGGTTTTGCCACGGACGCGGAGCCGTTGCTGATAACATTAATGGCAACGACCGGTGAGCCCGTAGCAACGCCGTTAGTAAAAGCCCGTTGCTAAGTCGTTGCTGTAGGTCATCAGCAACGGCTTTCGATAAACTTTTAGCAACGGCTTTCCCACGGATGGCCGTGGGAAAGCCGTTGCTGATGATGTGAACCTGGTAACGAAAAAATTTAAAATTTAAAATTTCCATTGATACATTGATACATTATCTGATACATAACTCACACACCCATACACTCATACACACATTCATTCACACATCACAAATACACCAAGATATACATCAAAATAATTATATTTATATTGATAATTATCCACAATAGTATAAAAACTATTCAAATGCAAAATTTAAGTATCAATATCCAAACAAAATAAATTAAACAAGTATAATATCTCAGTAACAAAGTCAATATAAAAAAATCTCACGATGACAATGGAGGATGGCCTGGATCATTTGGCGGGGTCTGGAGTGCTGGAGTGTACACCGACGAGGATTGACTCGAGGACAATGGATGAGATGATGCCGAAGAGATGCCTGCTTCGGGATGACCTGACATGTTGCGTAGCATAGCATGCATCTCCTCCATCATCTGACTCTGGCGCTCCATCATCTGACTCTGACACGCGACCGTCTCATCTAGAGTCCTTATTCTGCTACTATGATCATAACTGGATCTGGAGGTGGACGGCCGCTCACCAATGACTGGAGGGGTCGGTGCCCCAAGTGGCCCTAGTACGGCTCGCGCATGACCACTATCTGCAAAGCCATATACGCGGCCATGGTCCCAGCCACCTGCGGCCTTGACCCACGTTGTTGCGTCAAAGTCCTCGGGGGTGCCCCCTCGCTGCACCACCGTCTGGTTGTAGGTCTCCTACTCGAGTTTTAATATTTATCATAAAACTTAAATTATAAATATATAATGAATAATTTAAACAAATATATAGTTACCATAATGTATGCAGCGCGGTTGTCGATGTACTCCCCCGTCCCATGTGCTCGACGGTGAGTCCGCTCAAACACCGCCATCAGGGAGGGTCGCTGGACAGTCCCGTCATCCGACACCGTCGTCTACATTTACAAAACAAATACATTAATTAGTACACATAGTAACAAATAGAATATATAATTAAAATGTATACTTACCATACGATTCGCGTGCACTACAAATGCAATAGAGCCGCCGGGTGACGCGCTGCTCCCCCCGACATGCGATTTCTAGCCGCATTCCTAGAAACCTCTTGCCATCGATCCGTCGACCATATTCCCACGAGTTGGTCCCATATATCCGGAGTAATCCAATCGGGGCCATATCCCCGAGTCTCCGCGATGTTAGTGGTCCCAGCTCGGGCCATCGCCTGGGACCGAGCCTGCCCCAGCTGCCCGTTGTACCTTGTCCGGGAAATATTCTCTCAGGCAGCGTAAATGAAGGGCCTTTGGTCATCGGCCCATGTATAGCGAGCCTGTAAAATAATAATATCAGTACCAATATTAATCATCATGCATGTAAAAAAAATAATAATACGTGCCTCAAACTCGCGCCATAACATGTCGACATGCTCGCTAGGCACGTGAGACCACGTAGGCCATGCCCCGTGCATGTATCGTCGAATAGTAGAAGAAATGCTCCTCGGCACTTCTTCTTGCTCGAACCTGCACAATAAAAATAAATTTTAATATTATATTATGATATAATGAATTTGTAATGATTCATAATTCATGATATATTACCGCTCCCCAATCACGCTAATAAATCTATGTGACTCTGTGGCTGGTGGAGGCTGCCACCTGTTCGGGCCGCGTGGCCGCCTGCGTCTGGATGTACTAGCCTCGACAGTATCATCGGCATGAGGATCAGTAACAGGAGGATCAGCAGCATGAGTAAGTGTAGGAGTCTCACCGATCGGAGACTCCGAAGCTCTCCTGCGACGATAACCACGACCAGACATATCTGTCGAATAGACATATAATCAGATTATTGTATAAATAGTAGAGATATATTTAATAAAATATATACTTTACAATTATTCCTCATCATCTGAATAATAGTATTCGAATTCTTCCTCTTCTTCATCTCCAGCTTCCTCAATTTCATGTTTGTCATCATCAGCATATTCAACTTCTAATTGAATTGACGTTGTGTCTGCATCCTCGAGTATTGGAATAATACGATCTACAGCAGGAGGATCATCTTCTTGATAGAAACCATCTGTCATATCAGGTATCAACTCATTTTCTCCTACTATCGAATCAGTTTTTCCTCTACCTTTTGTCTTACAGACTACACGTCAATCTACTCTATCTTTATTTCGAGCCGGATACTTCGCGTAATATACTTGTTCGGCTTGTGATGCCAATATAAAAGGCTCATTTGCTGCCAATTTAGATTTGTAATTAACCTCAACAAGTTTGTATTTTGGATGAACTTTCATGCCCCTTTCTGTTGTATCGAACCAATGACATCTAAATAGAAAAACTAATTTCAAGCCGAAGTAGTGCAACTCTATCACTTCTTCCACCAGTCCATAAAAATCCATATCACATTCAACATAGGTTGTCCCTTTCACACAGACCCCAACATTTATTATCTTCTTTGTAAATGCATATTCAACCGTGTGAAATTTATACCCATTAACAAAATATTCGCTATAGCACGACACAAGTCGCGATGGTCCACTAACAAACTCAAATATTCTTTCATCTATTTCAGCTCTGTGATCTTTGCTGTAAGTCTGAATCTAAGTAGGGAAATCACGATTCCGTAATATCTCCAATTCTTCATCGTTGTGAATAGAGTATTTTTGCACCATCTCAATGTCAAATATTTTAATGAATTGTTCAATCTCTGGATAATTGAGTAATACATACTAGTGTGCCAAATGATACTCTTTGTCGCTTAAGTGTCGAGATGGACGAGAACCAAAAGCACGACCAGAGTGACAAAATATATTTAAACGTCCATTTGAATGTCGAACACCCCCGTCGTCGTTACGTGGAAGACGATCAAATCTTGTCTGTACTGTCGATTCAAAGTAAAATGAGCAGAATGTTGAAATTGCTTGGATGATATACGATTCAGATATTGATCCTTCAACAGCTGCGGTGTTCTTTACTTTTTTCTTTAGACGATTCATGTATCTTTCAAATAAGTACATCCACCGATATTGAACGAAGCCACCAACTCGTGCCTCGTATGCCAAGTGTATCGGTAGATGCTCCATCGAGTCAAAAAATGCAGGAGGGAAAAACTGCTCCAGCTTGCATATGATTTCAACAATATTATTTTCAAGTGTTGACATATCTTTGACTCGAAGGACATTTGCACAGATGTTTCTAAAAAACATACTTAATTCAGTCAACAGACCCCAAATATTATCAGGTAGAAGATCTCGAAATGCGATCGAAAGTAATCTTTGCATGAATACATGACAATCATGACTCTTCATCCTTGATATTTTTGCAATCATCGACGTTCACACATCAAGATAAGTTTGAAGCATATCCATCGGGTAATCTGAGTTCTTTTACCCATTGACAAACATCTTTGATCTATTGTTTATTTAACACATATAGGGCATTCGGTTTCAGATATCGTCCGTTGACCTCTTGTAACTCCAACTCTGGTCTTTTACAAAGTATTTTCATATCATGTCGGGCTTTGACAATTATCTTTAGTTTTTCCGGAAATATCCATCAAAGTGTTGAAAATATTATCAAACACATTTTTTTCAATATGCATGACATCTAAATTATGTCGAATCAATAATGAACTCCAATAGGGCAATTCCCAAAAGATATTTTTTTTCACCCAGTTATGTGTTTGGCCAAAACCTAACACTCTTTCATTGCGACCAAATACTATATCTGGAAGTGCTGAAACACGTGCTAACATTTGTTCACCAGACAACATCGGTGGTGGCCCATTTCTTTCAACTCTGCCCTCAGTAAATTTATTACGATTCATTCGATACTGATGATTAGCCGGTAGGAATCGACGATGACAATCAAAGAATGAGATTTTTCGTCCGTTCTGAAGACTGATTGATTTAGAGTGTTCCATACAATACAGACAAGAGAGTCGGCTGCGAGTGCTCCAACCAGACAACATGCCGTACGCCGGAAAATCATTGATTGTCCACAAGACCGCGGCCTTTAAATTGAAGTTTTGCTTCCGATGACAATCATAAGTGAAAGCTCCCTTAGTCCACAATGTTTTCAATTTATCTATCAAGGGTCTGAGAAATATGTCAATTTCTTTTCGCGGACCCTTAGGACCCGGAATAATCATCAAAAGATAAATAAATTCATCTTTCATACACATTGATGGTGACAAATTATAAACTGTCAACAACACTGGCCAAACCGAATAAGGAGTTGCAGAATGTCCAAACGAATTAAAACCATCTGTGCACAATCCCAATCTTATATTTCTAGTATCCCTAGCAAATGAAGGATAATATGTATCCAAATATTTCCATGCTTCACTGTCGGATGGATGAGTCATTACTGTATCATCACGACTTCTTGCATGCCAACTCATGTAGGGGGCTGTCTTTTTCGACATGAATAATCTTTGAAGCCTCGGTGTTAGTGGAAAATACCGAAGCACCTTAAACGGGATATTTTTCTGTCGGACCGATTTCTTCTCATTGTAGCGAGGATGTTGACATACAGGGCATTTATCCAACTGCACATTTTCTTTATAATATAAAATACAGTTATTTTGGCACGCGTGTATTTTTTCGTACCCAAGCCCCAATTTTCTCATTAGCTTTTTAGTCTTATAAAATATTGGCTCAAACTTGTTATCAGTAGACAGTATTCCATTAATCAATCCTGCAATCCGATCATACGCAACCCCGCTGATATTACAATCGGCCTTGATGTTTAGGAGCTGTGTCATTGCTGAAAACCTAGTGTATTTAGGATAATTCTCATACAATGGTTCATCGGCAGCTTTCAACATCTCGTAAAATTTTGCAGCTTCTTTATTCGGTAATTCAATCTCTACCGCAGTTTATACTTCTGTGATATCAACTGCTGTAGTATCTGGTGGGACTGATGTTTGAAGAACTGGCCGATCAACATTATCATTCAGGTGGAATTGACCCCCAAGACTATCAAGTATCATAGTTCTATAGGGATTATATTGACTAGATGAAGAAGCACCAGCAGAGGAAGATTCACCATATGTCTGAACGACAGGATTACTCGACGTCCCGACTTCACGTGACTCCCCGTGACAAGTCCATAGAAAATATCTTGGTGCAAATCCTTTGCTATATAGATGCAGAGTGACAGTCTCCCGATCCAAAAATCGTCCATTCAAACAAATGCGGCACACGGACATCGGATTTGATCACCGATGCTAACGAAATTTCGATTCGAATAGGCGAAATTAAGGAAGTACGTTACGCCTAATCGAAACTCATTCGTTAAAGCTCCACGTTCAAGGCGTCGGTACATCCAACTTCGATCAGCCGACAAGATTCTGTCAATCAATGACAATTTCTTTGGTTAATGTCTTTAGGTGAGATTGTCCTATTCTATTCGGTATTTATGTTATTTATATTGCACTAAGTACTTATTTTAACCGCTAATTTCATTCTAAATTTCGGCAGCATCTCCCTACAGTTCTCCGAATACGCATATCATCTGGGCGCGTATCGGAGAACAAGAGAGATATTACCGAAATTTAGAATAATTAGTTAACAGATAAAATAAAAACGTAAGTGCAGTACAAATAACTATATTCCCAAATTGTCCAATCAGGGACAATTCAAGAATTGTACGTCGTATAAAAGGTCATCTACTTCTTTTACACGAATATACAATCCCCGAACGGATCTAAGTTTTGATAAATCATATCCGACTCATCGATGCGTACGTGAAACATATCAACTCGTCGGATGGATGATTATTTTCTAAATGTTTCGAGACAGTTCGAGTCCATATTGGACAATTTCGACACGAGTCCAAATTAGACGATTTCGGCAAGAGTCCGAAGTGGACGATTCCGGCACGTGTCCGAAGTGGACGATTCCGGCGCTCGTCCGAAGTGGACAATTTCGACGCGTGTCCGAAGTGGACGATTCCGGCACAATGCCGAAGTGGACAATTCCGAAATTAATCTAAACTCTAAAAATTAATCTAACAAATTAAACAATTAATCTAAATTATTAATTAACATATAAATAAAAAAATAAAAAATAATTAATCTACTCTTTCCGACGTCGGAGTCTGGTGGACTCCGGCGCCAGCCATTGGCCGACTGCCGCCGGCCAAAACCCTTAAAATAGGGTTTCGGTCGGATTTCCCGCCGACCGCAACGGGAAGAGACGACTGAGCGGCGATGAATACCTGCAATCGGCGATCGAGGACGGACGGTAGCGGCAGCTCGGCGTTGTCGTCGTCGGCAGCGGCGGCGAGAGGCGGGAGGAGAAGGCTGCGGCGGCAACAGCGGGAGGAAGAAGGGTCGGGTGCGATCTGCGACCTATATAAACTTATCAGCAATGGCTCACTCGCCCGTTAGAAAGCCGTTGCTATTAAGTTATCATCAACAACGGCTCACTTGTCCGTTAGAAAGCCGTTGCAGATACAATATATCTGCAACGGCTTGAGCGGCCGTAAGAATGTCGTTGCAAATAGCAACGGCTTGAGCGGCCATTGCTGATAGCCGCTACTGAAGACTCAATTTCTAGTAGTGAGGTTCTATAAGAAAGAAATCCATTAACCACTTATCGGCAGAGGGAAACGAGAAGGAATCGAGGAAGGATATCTCTGATCTTCGCGGCGATTGACTTTCGACAACGATGAGACTCGACCCCCCCTTCATTGTGCGCGTCTCCTCACACCATCGCCTGGGGATGCGTGCGACTCCAAGGAGGAGCCGTACGATCCCAGGTGGGTTATGACTTAAGTGGACCATAACTCGATCTATACTCATGTGAGTCGAGTTCTGTTCGAACCTATACTCAACCTAGAATCGTAGGAAAAAGCATACTTTTAGTTCTCATAGTTTATTTGAATTTTAGGTTTTGTCCATATAGTTTACTCAGATTTTAGTTATAGTCATCATAGTTTATTCAGATTTTAGTTTTAATCTCCATAATTCTTTAATTTGTCTACATCATCAATGTTCAGTCAGCAGCCATTAGTCACGTCAATATAACGTCGTTTATGCCTCAAATGATGACATCAAGCAACTCCTAGACGAAAATATAGTGTGTGGACTAAAATCAATATTTTTAAACTATGAAGACTAAAATCAAAATCCGAATAAACTATGAGACTAAAAGTATGATTTTCTCTTAATATATTGATATAACATAAAAAAAAAGAAAAAGAAAATAAATGACATGTTAGGAAGAAATTGAGTCTTCCTGCAAGGATCCAAAAATTCAAATGTCAAAAGAAAAAAATACACCAAAATGAGTAAATCCAGAAAACACAAAGAACACCAAAATTTACGTGGTTCAGTCCGACGGGGTACCGGGCCTACTCCACGGGGAGAAGATGACACTTGATTTTATTAGGAGGAGGAGAAAATACGGTCAATACAAGAGCTGAATACAACTGATTAATAAATTGTAAAAGAAAAAATTATTCGAATATTTTTCTGCACCCCGACATCTGAATTCTTGCTTTCGCTTGAAAATTATGGATGCGGCGTCTTTGATCTTCTTGATTCTGTCTGAGACGGTGTGAAGGGGAAGAGAGCCGCTGAAAAAAAATCCTACATGAGAAATGGAATAGATAAGAGACTCTGAGAATTATTAGGATCGGATCTGAAAACATAGAGTAGATCTCCTTTTATAATAGAATGGGTGCCGACGTTCTGCAATCTTCCTTCCAAAGATTTCGCCACAATTATATTTATCCGTGAGCTGTGCGCTATCAATTTGGAGGACTACTCCAATTTGAACAAGAAAATTATTTCATTCGAGTAACATGCTCGACCATCAAAAATTGAAGTGCATATGTAATTTAACGTGCATCTCGAATTGCGCATTCCAAAAGAAACTTCTGCATCTTTATCATTTGACCGATTAACCACCAAAACTTTAAATGCATGCGTGCATCAATTTGTTGCATGCAACTTTGGCTCCATGTGCAAAGAACATTAAATTCAATCTTAAATTAATGATCCGTTTCAATTTCATCTCGGGCTAAATTAAATCAACATTCACATGACATGCCATATTTTGAAAAAGAAAAAGTTAATTTTACTTTTATTGTTAAAATTTATATTAATTCTCACTTTGATCCTAACGTTTATAAAGTAATATTTTAACTATGAAACTTTATTGTTAGTTTTATTCTCATCCTTCAGAATTGTTTTATATTTAAAAAATAAAATAAAATAAAGTAAATGATAGGGTGATAACCATGTCAATCATTTTTGAAATCAAACATTATTACATTATTGCTTTATTGCTAATGAACACGAGGGTCCACCAATAAATTAATAACTTCAAGTAATTTATTGGGGAATAAGGGCTTGTCTTCTCATTGTTGTGTTATTGATGGCATTGTAATTATTTTTGAATTCCCAGTTTAAATAAACTGCAATTTCTAATAAACGAGGGCCCACCAATTTAAACTGGGAATTCAAAAATAATTACAATGCCATCAATAACCCAACATTGAGAAGACAAGCCCTTATTCCCGCCAAATTTCTAATTCCACGTACTCGTATATATTTATTTACTTGTCAAAATTATCCCAAAACAATTGATCAATTAAGATTTGAAACTAATACATTCAAAAATACCCCTTTTCCCATATTTTATTAATTAATTACTCGACGACTAATTTTAACAATTTATAATCAAATTTATCAAAATCATATATGCTTTATAGTTAATTACGAAATCATGAACTTTTTTGGAATATTATTAAAGCATTTTTTAAAATTCACAAAACACCTTTTAAATATTAGATTGAAACTTTGGATCAAAATTCCTAACCCATATTTACATACTTGTTTTGTGTTTTTTATGTTAGATAAAACATTGTTTTATGTTCAAAGCATTTTTATGCTTTTTATGTTCTCTGGATCAAAATTCCTAACCCATATTAGATTAAAGTAATAAATTCTAATTTACATACTTGGTTTTATGTTTTTTATGTATTTAAAATTAATCAGTTGGTAATATAGAATATTATTTACTCTTTATCTAAGTAGTTTTTCAAGTAATTTATATATTTAAAATTAGTCATTTGGGAACATAAAATGTTATTTACTCATGAATCGAGAACTTTAGACCAAAATTCTTAGCACACATAAAGAAATAAATTATTCACATTTTTAATTTTCCGGATACTCTGTGCATTTAAAATTAGCCACCAAATAACCTAAAATGTTATACTTGTGATATAGGAGGGGCATAAACGAAAGTACCAAACACAGAAAACCGGAGGTGCACGAGTTAACTTAGTGAATAATAATAATAGTAATAATAATAATAATAATAATAATAATAATAATAATAATAATAATAATAATAATAATAATAATAATAACCTGGCAAAACTGTGCAATTACATGTCAAGTAAAGCTACGTTTGATCCTACATAGCTGCATCAGTAGTGTGAATGAACCTCTCCCTGTCTTCCAGTGTGCCATTAACTAAAACTAACACACCAGCAGGTCGCTAGTAAACGTAGCAAGTGGGGAAAAAAGTTAAAAAGAAAAGCACATTGCTTCAAAAGACATAAACATGCCTAAATCATAACAAGTGTGAGTGGACCAATTGGTGTATTTAGAAAAACTAGGACGACATAGAAAAAACAAGTGCAGAGACAGGACAACTGCGAGCACCCACCTTTTGTCCATAGCCCCACAATTTACGTCTTCATCAAAAGAAACTCATTACTATTTTAGGAAAATCACCAGAAAATCGAAGACAGGAAAGCAGTAATATACTAATGTGTGAGATCTCTCCCACCAAACAATGTAGAATGTATTCGTGTTCAATAGCTACCATATGAATTGTCGGATCCTTACATCTACTTATATTTAAGGAGGGACAGGGAACATTTAGAGAACAAGACCAATTTACAAACAGAACCAACACAAAGACTGCTTTCTCTGTATTTATTCACTCACATCACCAAATTGACGATGTTTAAATCAGTTTTTCTGCATCGTAATAACTTTGGTTAGGATCAGGGATATTATAAGTTCGAAAATACTGTTTGTAAAATTCTTTATTGCCATTAATTAGGTTAGGGCTTATGCTGTGCACGTGAAGTAGGAAATAGGAAAGATATTGAAGATATATCATGATTAAGGGCGGAGGAGAAGGCGTTGGTGTTCGGAAGGTGAGAGGGAATGGCGGAAATGGCAGCGGTGGCCGTAGGGGCAGGAATCGCCGAAGAGGACCATGCGGCAGAGCTCAGTCTTGTAGCGGGGGTGGCGGAGGACAGGACGGAGCTCGGCAATGCCGTGGGCAAACTGGCAGTGGTCGCCGTAGGGGCACTCCCCGCTCTCCTCCCACTTGTTGCACAACTCAGTCTTGAACATTCCTTGGTGGTAGACCTCCAGTTCCAATGCTCCACCGCCGTCGCCACCCTCTCCGCTTTCCTTTTCCTCCTCACCTTCTCGTTCCCCCTTCTTGTTGCTGCTCCCTTCACCACCCACGTACACACGCTGCTGCTTCAAAATTTTAATCAGCACACGAGCACACAAAAGTGAGAGTGCGTCAAACAAACAGAATAATCATGCAGATCAACTAGAATCCACAGTATAATGATTTTTGCAACGATATATTAAAATCTTTTCCAGAGCAACAATTCTTACATTTCTAATGAAGACTAGACTACAAAAGATTAACCATTTTCCAATAAAAGTTTGCTACTTTGATCCGTATCAATGAACGTTATCTCATACAAATGATCACAATTCACATGAAACATCAACTCAAGGTGATTTATCAGACAAATCGCTTAAGCTTTCTAGACTCAGGCAATATTATAAATTAAATGCATACGGAATTAATATGATCCTATATTCCTATAATCTGTCCGTTGATATGACAAGGTCAAACTCGATATTTGAATTGTATATCACATAGAAGAACAAAATCATAAACCAGAACTACGGTCTACACGGGGAAATGGTGAGGATATATTCATTACTCGTAATAGTAAGATAAATGCAACAAACAATTTTAATACAAATTATCAGTATTGATACTCTGTGGCAAATAGAAGACCAAAATTATTAAATTACTATTAAAATTTTAATGGTATATTCATAAATTCTAAAAACGCTCAAATATTTTTTGGGAAATAGAACTAAGATCAATGTTGAATGTTAAATTGTTAATATACATTATATACTCACCGAGCTCACCATCGAGGGGTTACTGGCGCGAAACCGCCCGTTGCGGTTCGCAGCTGATGCTGCTCCACCGGTCTGGTTCACCTTTAGGTATCCGCTCGATCGGATTGAAATGCTCTTTGGCAATGGAACCCGCTTCTCCGCCACAGGCTGCCTCGCAAACCGGTGGTGGCTACCGCTGCCACTTTCCTGGAAGGCAAGCACGCTCGTGGGGCTTTCTTCAGGGTGAGGAGATTCGGCCACACTGAGGCGGCGGAGCTCATCAGTGAGCGCTGATTCTGCGGATGGCGGGAAGCGGACGGCTGGCTTCCCGGTGAAGAGGGCGAGCTGTCGGGCGAGCTCGCTGTTGGCGGCGCGGAGGTTAGCATTCTCGCGGCGGAGTGATGCCACCTCCTCAACGGCGTCGCGGAGTTGGGAGAGGCAGACGTCGTAGCGCTCAGCTATCTCCTGGTAGAGGCGCGCAATGAAGAGGCGATCCTCGGTGGCGGCGGCCTGAGAATCGTCGAAGGAGACCATCGGTAGGGAGATTGGAACAGGGCCCGGAGCGGAGAGAAGAGGAGTGAGGTTGTGAGACGCAGCATCTTCCTGAGGTGAGAACATGGCGTACAAGGAGGATAAATCGACACCATTGTTGAGGTATGACGGAGACAAGGGTAGTCGATCTAGTGAAACAAACTGCGGTGATGAGATCGAAGAGCTGAAGCTGTCGCCATTCTTGGCAGAAATGATCTCCTGCTGCATCGATTTCTGTCTGGTACTGTCTCCGCGAAGGAGACAAACCAAAAAAATCAAGAAAAATAAGGAACAAGAAATCAAGAAAGAGGCCCGACAGTTCCGATGATCGCCAGAGAACACATTTTCAATAAAACATCAGAATCTCATCAAACGCACACTCACATTTTACCAACCTCAACAACGCCATATATCTCTCTTCAGATCCGACGCGAAACACGAAAACACAGAGAGAAAGCATCTACTATACTATGAATTCGATCTACTGCAAATCAAATTCTAAATGGAGCTTCAATAAACCAATAAAACCAAGAGGAAGAACGTCCAAGTAAAAGAGCAAGAATGCGCGATCATTCGAGTTCCAAAATTTTCCTTAATTCATCAAAATACACTTCGCAATAACAGAAGGAAAAGATGGTGGAGAAGCAGCGATGAGTCTTACCGTCGCGATTCGTAATTATTGAGGAGGTTCAAGAAATGGCGTAGGGCAGGGGAGCACCAGGGAACAGTATAAATAAGGGGAGGGTTCAACAAATGGAGTCTGGAGTGACGTGGCCGGTGCGAAGGAGACCGGAGTCACTCGAAACCGTACGCTAACGGAACGCGACCTCCGTCTCCCTCAATACCAAAATGGCACAACCGTCAGCTGACGTGGCCAAACGGTGCCACTCACCACGACGTCCTAGCTAGCCTCCTAGGCCCTCTCCGTTTCTATCACCGCCTACGTAAATGCTCCATTAGACCATTACCCGATTTTAAGTCATGAAATACGCACCGATGAAAGATGCGGGCGCACATCGGACGAGTACTTCCGTCTCGCTGGCTCGATGGACGCCACGTCAGCTCCTCTCAACTTTCGACGCGAAAAAAGGAAATCCGTCACAGGTGAAACGACACGGGCACGCATTCCTTGTCAGAAATATTACATTTGATCGTTCGATACCAAAATTGTACTTTCTTACGATACTTTCTTTTCTTTTTCATGTTCTCGAATCATAATTCATTAATTCCTAAGCCGCCTCCTACTATTTCTGCAGCTTCCTCCTCGCATACGTCTTTTTAGTTCATACTATCATAAAGCGCAAGCATCACACCCGTTATTAAAATACGATATGAGGGATAGCTCAACGATATTTTCTTTAGAAAAAAAAATTAATATATCCACCTGCCCGTTAGCGGTGGAAAGCGAAGAGGAAGGGGAAATGGTGCGGTTAGTTAAGCGTGGGGCGCCTTGCGATTAATTATGTTAGCTTTGCGTGGAAGAGTCCGGCCTTTGAGCTACCAAATTTGTGTTCCATTGAAGTGTGGTTCCAAAGAAGCGGCTCATTTCATTATGCTTGCTTCCTCGTCAAATCTTTAACCAACTCGGGCCCATGCGCGCATCGTGCATGTACTTCTTCGCTAGCAACAGACATGCACATGGAGTACAATTTTATACCCTCCTTCAAACCAATGGCGTGATTAATGGCGGATTAATAAGGTGGCGAGTCCTGCGCGAGTATAATAATTTGTTTGCAAGCCGCGCGTCAATTGATCGACTAAAGCAGAGATTAGGTGATTGAATTTGTTTCACGATCCCATTCGTTTCTGTTAACATATCTTTCACTCGATAGACGACGGCCGGAGTGAGACTTGTGGTCTAAATTAATACACATGCATTGGATCGACGAGGACGACATTTGAGCTTCAAAAGTGCGCGTTAATTAGCAGTAGCTCGTCAAAGTTCGCCTTAATTACTTTGTTATCAAGTTATTTCCCTTCCTTTTTTGTATATATGTGATTTTAGTCGAATTGATGGATATATCCATAATTTCTTGTTATTTTTTGAGGATTTATATATGCAAAAACAGAAAAAGATTTTGGGTCATTTCCAAAACCAACAATCATACATTGCCCCTAAAATTTCGATGCAATTAAAGTCTTCGGAGGTCCGAATTCTTATTTAAATTAAAAATGGTTTAGTTGTTTCTTAAATTTATATAACATGTCCCTTAATAGTAATTTATGTTAACTGTAATAATTATTTAACTATATATCAATCAAATAGATAAAAATATATATAACAATTAACGGTTGACATTTAGCTATAATAACTAGCTAATATTAACTACCACTCTATCAGCTATCACCTCAAATAGTTTGGTAATAGATCTAAAAATTTTGAACCCATAATCTCAAGTTTTGCATACAGATTTAATATGTACAGTAAAATTTATAAAATAAATTAATATTCCATATAAAAAATAGTTCATTTTTTAATTTGAAAACTTTTTATCGAAAATATTTAAAGAGATGAAATTAACTAAAAATTACATTTGATGACTTTAACATGAAACAGTGCCTTATATACATGAAAAGTATATTGAATATTTTGAATTTAAATAAAAATATGAGCTTTAAAGACTTTGCTAAAAATATCAAAGGAAAATTTAGAAATTTTGATAAATGAATTATACTTTTGGAAATATATGATATGTTATTATATTTTTAGATATTTCCTCTATTTTAGATAATGGTCCCTAAACGGAAGCGAAAATTTAGAGATATGTTATTAGGAGTCGCCTCTATTTCCTCTATTTTAGCTTGATTAGGTGTTGCCTCGTCTAGGGATGTAAAGGAGTCGATTCAATCTCAAGTACAAGTAAGCTCGACTAGTTTAAAAAAATGCTCAGCTCGAACTCATGCTTGAGCTTGGTCAAGCTTTGATCTTCAGGCTCGAAATATATTTGAGCTCAACTCTTTTAGGCTCGTTTCTTTTTTTGGGCTTGCTTGAGCTCATTAACAGTAGAGCTTCCACAGAGAAATTGAAGCTTGCAAGAGATGATAGTCGGAAAAAATACTATAGTGCATGAAGGAGATCTTCCTTAGATTTGTGAAATGTGCACCACCAGTGTTGATGCCCGTATGTAGTATGATGCTCGTAAGTTTTAGAAATATATTTTTTAAATTTTGCATACCGACGCGGCGACGCCAACTAGTAGCGCCGATATGTTAATGCATGATTTGTTTTTCTTAATTTTTTTAACATTTCGACCCCATATGATGGCGACTTTATGTGTAATTTGTTGTAGTGTAGGGTTCTCAAGGTAAGCATCAATGTCCAAGATAAGTGCTTGATCTTATAGATGTTCCATCTTGCGCCCTGTTCTTCTTCTATGTAATTTTCATTCCTCTTTCTCCCTCCCGCTTTCTTCTTCAGCCAATCTCCGTGATCTCCTTCCTTCTCTGTGTTCTTCTAATGCCAGGGTCTTAGCTTGTCCTCTAGAAGATGGCTTTTATGATCGCGGCGCAACAACTGATATTCCTCTTGACACAACAAAGGTAGTTTGAGAATTCAACCTGTTGTTAATCTTATAGATAGTATTTAGATTCTCACATTCAATGTATACACATAAACATTCTCTTAAAAAAATTCTTTTCCGAGCTTAAAAGGAAGGAGGTGTACTTACAAAGCAGAGAAACAGAGCTGCATAGGAGGGAACAAATATTTCTGGTCTCTGGATGTATTTCTCAATATAAGCACAGAGTAAGAATGATATAAAATGTCCAAGTTACTTGCAAAGTACAATTATTGTATTCCGGAAAATTGATATATTTAGATATAGGTAAATTTTGATTAAATGTGAGTTTTATTTTTCCACTGGTTTTAGAAAGTTAAAAGGAAGCAAACTTTGATATATTTAGATAATCAAAACTTGATTCCCAAACTGATAATTTTATAATTCTAGTTTGGAGAAATTGCAGTTTCTTTTTAAAATAAGAAAACGTTTGTAAGTTTATTCCTATTTTTGTTTCTTTTCTTTGACAGTAGAGACAATGACTTCATGTTATTGGCAGGCGATACGGCCGGTCACTCAGTGCCTTCTACTTTCTTCTTCTTCTTGATTTGTCTCACTCTGTTTTCATCTGCAATGCAAGGCTCAGTGACATTTCTGAATTGACGAGACAATAATTTAGGGATGGGTTACAGTTGCAAGATTGAACTTAAAAGAGGAAAAGAAAGAGAAGAAAGACTGTTAATTCTGCTATCATTAACTCTCACGACGAAGTAATTTTATAAACTAATGCTAAATATGTAGAACAGTAGAAGAAACACTTGAGTCGAAGACCGCACATCGCTAGTAAAAGCTACAGAAAAGGATCCCCAATATAATGCAGGAAAAACGAGCTTAAGGTGGATGCAGCAGAGGAAGAGGACGAAGGCGTGGGACTTTTGTATATTCCACATCTTATTTTCATATCAGCAATCTTCACACTCTTGCCGTAGCAATGAACTATGAAAAAGTATAGGCACTAGCTAATTTCCATATTATACAAGTTCTATTAACATGTTGAATTCATAATCTAAAAAGTTATGTAGAGGCAGAGAAGTGGAATAGAGGCAAAACTATAAAAAAGGAACGGATAAATATATCACTTAGAGATCAAAAGTAATTATTACATTCTCTTAAAACCTAGAGATCGAAGTGTCTAAAAACATCAAAAATGATAATAATAATAATAATAATAATAATAATAATAATAATAATAATAATAATAATATTAACAGCTTTTAATTACTAAAACCAGCACATGATGGCTTAAATTAATGGAACTACAGGGAAAGGATCACATGTTCAACAGACCAAGTAGCGCGGAGAGCAGGAAGATCGGCGCCGCCGGCCCGGCATCAAACCTGCGAGCGCTCGAAGGATTGAACTCGGGATCGTACGGGTACAAGTTACCTGTCGGCGTGGCGACTATATAAAGATACGGTGCCGGCGGCGGAGGGCAATAGTACGGTTTGGGCCACTTCGGAGGCGGGGGCGGCGAGGGCGGTGGAGGGGGCGGCGAGCTCTTCACGCAGCCGCATGGGTAGCAGTCGCACTTGCTCTGGTCATCGCGCTCAACTGCTGTCGCGGCACAAACTGCGGAAGCTGCCAGCGACCCCGCTGCAACGATGACAAAAAGCGTCACCGTGATCGGCTTCGTCGGCGGGTTCCGATCGCCCAGTCGCATCTTTCCCTTGTCCCCCATGCACCTTGTGTTCCGCTGTAATTCCAGTCGGTCTTAATTCGCTCCTACTTCTCATTCATGCCTATTAATTGGGGGTTGGTTCGCATGCTGGAATTAATAGGTCAACGTTAGGTAAACATTTTCTTCTGTTTTCTTTCTGTACATTATAGGAATATGATTGTTCCAAGAAAGAGAGATCATCTGCATGACGCGTGCTCTGCTAATTTGCAAGGTTACCATTTCTAACTCTTATCATTAATTGTTTGTCATGAAGGCGATCTGCATGTGGATGCCCATGTTTTGGGCCCCAGCATTACTTTCTTGGAGTGGTTATTTGGATCGGTGAAGGCAATGAGTTATCAGCAGAAGCGTTTTACCTTTTGGAACTCATGCTTTTGGCAGCGTTCCATTGCTTTTTGATTCGAGCCCAATGTTGGATTGTTTGTTCATCGCTGAATTATTTTTGCAGTAACTCCATGAAGATGAGTCCAATTATATATATTGAATGATGAGGTTGCTAGCTAGGAAATAAATTAATTTGCTTATGACTGCTGACTTGTTTTGAAAGGCAAGTGTATGGTTAGAGATGCACCATCAAGGTGGGATGCGGACACACTACCAACCGGTTACCGGTGCTCATGTCAATACGATGAGAAAACGGATAGTTATTAGTTAATGGGATATTAATTAACAAGGCACGGACATCCATATTGCACCACATCGGCATTCGTCAAGTCAATGATTTTATTGTAACATGACAATTGCAGACACTCTTCACAATATCCTCTTCAGAAACATGCTGTAGAATTTCCATTTATACCTCCAGCAAAAATCTACATATCATCGTTCATGAAAACCGGATTGAACCGATCTTGCGTGGTTTTGTGTGCATCTCACTCCTTTGTGCTCTCTATGCTTCTGTCATCACTTTAGTTATATACGTTGTGTGCATCTGTGCTTTCTATGCTTACTACTGATAGATCTGTAATCGAGGGTTGTGGTATCTCCAATGGGATAATGTGAAGTCTCAGCTACTGCTACTGTAAGGATCTTGGCTTCCTTGCTCTTCTGCAATATTGCTTACTTGCATCTGCATCATGGTGTTTTACAATATGGGTGTTGTTGAATACATAATTGAATATCTTCTGCCTTTTATTTTACATAATGTTTAATTAGGGTTTATTGTATAGCATTATACGTAAGTCCAAGGCGCGTATATATATGCAATCACAATTTACTGATCTCCTAATAGGCAACAATGAAGCTGGTTGTCTCGCACACATTACAATATTATATAGATGTACATAGAAATTTCGACAAAGATGTGTTATCATATATATTTGACTAAATTCAAAATAGACCAAGATGCTTTCTACCCTACTAATTAATTCAAAACAAAATAATGTTATTCACCTTTCCACATAATGATGTCAATGGGAATTTTCTTTAATTAACACAACGTGAATTATCCTTAATTAACGCTACCCGGGGAACTACACCCACCTTTACACCTCCTGTTCGACGTCTTCTTCCACCGCGTACACGAGGTGAAATCCCCGCGTGAACTCCGTGGTGGTGTCCAGGAAGAAGAGCAGGCAGCACATCACAACGCTGCTCACCAGCATCGGAATCGGCCCAAAAATCCACAGGAAGAGGGTGAAGGAGACGTAGAACGCCCTCAGCCCCAGCGACCAGAAGTAGCTCCCGCGGTTCAAGCTCCTCGTCACGTAGTCCGGCGAGATGGCGCTGCCGCCCCCCATGGCCGGCTGCGTGATGAGGAAGCTGACGTGCGTGTAGTAGCGGATGCACTGGATGTTGCAGAGGAAGGCGAGGGTGAAGCAGAGCGAGACGGAGAAGAACTTGATGGAATTGGCGGTGGCGGACTTGTTGCCGTAGACGATGCCAGAGGCGTTGGAGGAAGGGGAGGTGGCGTTGACGAAGACGTTGATGAGGGAGACGAGGGTGATGGAGGTGGTGCCGAGAACGGTGGCCGCCATGATGTTGTTGCGCACCGTTTGCACTGCGAGAACGGCATTTTGCATGGAATCCTGCTCAATCAACAGTAAAATAGTGCTGCAGTAAATTATTTTTGTGATGATGGGAAAAATAATGATTAAATTTAAGTTTTGCCATAGTGTTTATCCTTTTTACACTTTATTTTTAATTATTTAAGATTGTATATATTATTTTAAACACTACTAAAAATTATATATGCGATAGCAACGACCATTTTGCGGCATCAAAATAATGGTTAATTTGACCGTCGTGAATTGGAGCGATATCGTAATCAGTCGATCGATCGACTGATTAATTACTGATTAGTCGTCCCAAAATAATCAATCTGTGATGGCAAGACTATCACTTTCAAATCGATTTTTGCAAACGCCAGTAGCTATATATCACAAAGCCGTCAAAAATCAAGACATTTCAACTCATATATTGAATGACCCAAATCATGTATGCAAATATACATTTAAATGACTTGTTGACTTTCTCGGCAATGCGAATGCATGCATTGAAATAATGTGTAGCTTCCTTGACTTGTATATGTGAAGGAAACTTGGAAGAAATGGACGAAAAAGAAATAGTTAACCGAAGAATGTGTTTCTTGCACCTCTCGGTAATGCAGTAATTGGGTGATCTCACACGCTTCAGAAGCGCCTCAACGTAGGATATTTAAGTGTCTTGTAATACAAGGCTTTTCCAAGAAGGCAAGAACTACCTCTTAACGAATAATTAATGATCATTTTTTAATGCACAACTGGATCGATATACCATCACTTTTACTGTCAGATATATATCGTTGAAAGTCCATTAATGATTAATTCCTGCTGTTTGAAATGATTCTTCTTTGGAAAAAGCACATAGAAAGCTAGATTTGATTGAACTGATCAATTAGCAAATTGAATTAACTATAAAATGGAATTGAAATATAAGATCAGGACTTACAGCCATCATGGTTTTGACCCAGCGTTCGTGAACTTGAGCGTTGAGGCCGATGACGGTGCGTTTGGGATCCCGAATGATGGTGGTCAGAAGCCACAGATTGTAGATGACCTGCAGCAGCAGACCTAGTGGAACCATCACCAGGTCTAAATACTTCTCCTCCATACTCTCTCTCTCTCTCTCTCTCTCTCTAGCTTTTCTGCTGTAGAAGGTTGAAGTCTTCGGCGTAGAAGGACGCAGGAGGAAGACGAAGAAGGCTCAAAACAAGCGGTAATTGGGACACAGTTCTGCAAACCATATATATATACGTGTATGCATGCGCGACCTTCCCGAGGACTTGGTAATTAATTGGGACGCGTAATCTCCAAGAAGAGGGGAATAATTATAAGCATGCATTAACCAGCAGGGCAGCAGGTATATTGAGTCAAACATTTTGTTAATTTGGAAGATTATTTTTATGAAACAATTAGTGAAACCTCTTGTATCCATTTCTAGACAAGAGAAATGGTCAAGTTAAGAAAAAGAGGGGGAACTAATATTCAGCGATAAATCTATGCAACGTGTACACATCACCACTACCAACTAGCAGGGGTGGACCCATACTAGGTCCACGAGAGGACTGAGTTTCCCGAATTTTTTTCAGAATATTATTAAGTTCAACCTCTTTTAATAATGTATTCATAGCTTAGTGATTAATTATTTTAATAGCTCAGTGATTAATTATTTTAATTTCTTTTTCTTATAGATTTTAGATTCAAATTTCATCTCTTGTTTTTTATATTCATTATATCTTTTTTGTAATGACTAAATATAAAATCTAATTTTTTAATTAAAAAAACTTTAAATATTTCTCTATTAATTTCTAACTTAACTCCAAAGTTGGTCACAACCCTACTTCCCAATTAAGCAGGTGGCTGCTAAATCCAAGCTTAGAATTAGAGTGAGTGACCATGAATGCCATGTTGGTTTAGAGTGAGTTTGTGCCATGGGCCTCTACACGGCGCTCCCGATTATGCCCTACTACCACTGCCTATATAGCCTCCGCTTTCCAAGTTTTCAACGACATCAGCCCTTTTGTCAAGTTCTTCCATTCCACCACCAACCAAGCCATTCATGAGGCATTTGAGGGCAAGGACCACATAATTGACTTCGATATCGTGCAAGGCCTATAGTGATTGAGCCTCTTCCACATCATCGCCTCCCGCTTCGACGGGCCGCATGTGCGACTCACAAGTGTAGACTCCTCCCGTAGATTTGGGGAGGTTAGGGTTTGGTATACCTAAATAAGACAAAAGAAAATATAGAGACATGGATTAGAATAAAAAAAGTTGATATAAAAAATTAAATTTTATCCATATTAGATTACCACGTCACCATTTTTACGAAGCTAGTGACGAGAAAGTGACAGGAGGATATAATTGGGATATTTATAATAGTATATGATATAATTTGATAAAATAAAAAAATGAGATAAATTTATGAAAACTCGTAAAGTACATAATATATTTAAGTAATTATCCTTAAACAATTGAAATATTTATGATATATTTATCTAATAACTCTAATCAAAATAATCAATTTTGTATCTTTTTTTTACAAAAGTGGTTATTATAATTTCTAACACCGGAAAACCAATCAAAATATCGTTGGGTGAAGTATTTAATTCTTATTTCTTGCATTTTCCACGTGAGAGTTGGAACTAACTCGATCGAGAGGGTTAATCCAGTTCTTGATATTTCAATCAATCTAGTACCAAAGACTCTTTAGTTCATCTGGATCATCAGACAGAAACATTTGGCGCCACCGTGGGGCCGAGTAAAGCTCACTTTCCCCACAATGGTTGGAACTCGGAGCCAAGCAATCGCCGCCGTATGCCAACGGCAACGACCCGACGATGACGACGATCGACCTCAACCCGATGACGCTGAAATAGCAAGAAGCGACGCTCCGACACCAGCCGATCTTCCCCTTTGAAGATTGCTAACGACGAATAAACAATTTAGAGGCTAAAAACCAACTGCTAACAGCCCAAATTGAGATGCTAACACGATCCCGTGGACAACCCCCGGTTGACCACGAGCGCTGCCACTCAAAGCTTGAAGAAAGCAATCACTCGGGAAAGAGGAGACATGATCCCGTTCATCGCGACGAAGTCTCCAGTACCCCCCTGTCCGGAGAAGGGCGAAGACCCAAAAACCCAAAAAACTGGGACCACTCTCCCTCTCGACGCGGGACCCTTCGCCGAGCACATCATGACAACCTACCTCCCACCAAGAAGCGAGTTGCCCACCACCCTGACACCCACTACTAGAAATATGTTATTCAGCAACGGGTAATTTCTAACGGCGTTCTTACGATCGCTCGGGCCGTTGTAGATGTGATATATCTGCAACGACTTTGTTACGACCACTCGAGCCGTTGCAGATACATTATCACATTAGCAACGTCTTAGTTACGACTACTGCATCCGTCACTCTTTAGCCGATCACGCGCTCGCAGTGCGAAAATAAAATACTTATCAGCAACGACGTACTAACAGGCGAGTGAGCCGTTACTGATGATGTTACTTATCAGCAATAGCTTTCTAATAGATGAGTGAGTCGTTGTTGATAAGTTTATTTAACTCGACCCCGATCGCACCCGCCCTTTCCTCCTCCTTCTTCCTTGTTGCTGCCGTCGTTGATCTCCGCCCGCCTGCCGTCGTCGCCCGCTTAAGGTAACTTCAGTGCCCCTTATTTATTGTAGAATTGGCCGAAACCCTAGATTTAGGGTTTCGACCGGCG
The DNA here is from genome assembly GCA_034359265.1 of Canna indica. Taxonomy (NCBI): domain Eukaryota; kingdom Viridiplantae; phylum Streptophyta; class Magnoliopsida; order Zingiberales; family Cannaceae; genus Canna; species Canna indica. The sequence continues at coordinate 13,100,493 of CP136890.1, forward strand.
GCTGACGACCGGAGAGCATTGTCGAGTGTCCGACACTAGACTCCGACGCTGGAAAAATGAGTTAATATTTAGGGTTTTTTTAAACCCTATTTTTTTTTCTTTTATTAAATCCCAATTCTAGATTAATTAAATGTTTTTATGGTAAATTTAGATATTTAGATTAATTAAATCTTAGATGTTTAGATTAATTAAATGTTTTTATGGTAAATTTAGATATTTAGATTAATTAAATCTTAGATGTTTAGATTAATTAAATGTTTAGGTTAATTTAGATGTTTACATTAGATTAGATTAATTTAGATAAATGTTTAGATTAGATTAATTTTATTGTTAATATTTAGATTTAGATTAATTAGAATCGTCAACTTTGGACTCGCGCCAGAATCGTCCACTTTGGACTCGTGCCGGGAACATCCACTGTGGACTCGAACCGACATCGAAACATTTAGAAAATAATCATCCATCCGACGAGTTGATACGTTTCACGTACGCATCGACGAGTTGGATATGATTTAGCAAAACCTTAGATTCGTTCAGGGGATGTATGTTCGTGTAAAAAAGTAGATGATCTTTTATATGACGTACAACCATTGAATTGTTCCTGATTGGCTAATTTGGGAACATAGTTATTTGTATTGCACTTAGTTTTTCTTTTAACCGTTAACTCATTAATTCTTAAATTTTGGCTATTGTGTCTCTCTTGTTCTCCGATACACGCCCAGATGATATGCGTATTCAGAGAACTGTAGGGAGATGCTGCTGAAATTTAAAATGAAGTTAGAGGTTAAAAGAATGGTTATTAGACGAAAATGACCTCAACTTTTATGAAATTTCCAATTTTGGTCAATCCTTTGATTGGTCTCAGTTGTATATAAATTTTTTTGAATTGGTTTCAATAATGATGTTCTGTTTGCTAACCGTGAGTATAGCCGTTATTTCGCTGATGCGACGATCCAAAAATGATTAAAAAAATCTCACTTGCCACGTCAGCTCGATTCACATTACTTTTATATATATATATCTTCGCCACTCTCCATCTCTCAGCCATCTACGGTAACTCCGGGAACCCATCAGCCTCCTCCTCCTCCTTCTGCCGTCGTCACCATCGCCAGTAGCCACGATCTCCCAGAGGGCGTAGTAGATGAGAGAGTTGGCCGTGTCGAGGCCACCGGTGACAACCAGGCCGTCGAGGCCTTGAGCACATGAATTTGATGCAGCAGAGGTTTGGTGAAGGAGATTACTAACGTTGGGATTTGCACATTAACACAAAAAACACACATGCCTCTCTCTCTCTCTCTCTCTCTCTCTCTAGCTCTCTCTCTCTCTCTATGAAGAAGGCCGTAAGCAAGCAACGGTCGTCGCGTAGACACGCTCTGCTATACTAACTTCCCTCTACTCGATGTCCGACACTTGCTCGCCCGTTGCACTGTGTTCCCATTTCCCTCTCTCTTTGTTTAAGACACACTTTATTGTACGTAATGTTAGAGATCAGGAGGAAAAAGAAGGGCCGCGGCCTTTTAAAATTGAAACTTCGGGAACCCCCATCAGCCTCCTCCTCCCTCCGCCGCTGTCACCACCGCCAGCGGCCACAATCTCCTGGAGGACATTGTAGACGAGAGAGTTAACCATGTCGAGGCCACCGACGACGAGGGTGCCGACCAAGCCACCCGTGCCGTCGAGGCCCTCCTTGCAAGTGTCTTGGTTGCTGAGCGTGGCACTCATCCATGAGCGAAGGTCAGAGCGATGGTTCCCGGTGCCGACGACGGAGAGAGTACTGGAGGCTTGGGAGAGTCCAGGTGAGCTCGTCGGAGGAGAGGCCACTACAGACTACAACCTTGCTCCAGTACCCTTTCCGCCTCTCCAAGTGAGCTCGTCGGATATCTACATAACAACATCAACAACTCCATATTACAGCTTTTTCTTACTGCTAACGCACATCATCAGCAAGCTCCATATCTGATATCTCTCAAGGCCGGATATATTATGCCCTTCGTTCAATGCACTCGTAAGCTAATGTGTGCCTCCGACGGCTCAATTCAGCTCGAATTTATTTGATTCCAAGATTTGCCTTTTGACATATTATTATTTAGCCTCCTCCTTCTGCCACTTCCATCATCTAATATTATTAACAAATTGCCTCGTACTTTAATAGAACCCTACGCCTTATGTCTTCATCCACCATCAGTAATTCTTCTTATCAACGATTGACTCTAATTAAATGTAACTTTTCTATCACATGGATTTTGTATATTTACCAAAAACATAATAAAAGTGATATCTTCATTTCTCAGTTCTGATCAAAACAATGAGCCTTTTATTTCAATTTTAAAAGGCTGCTGCAGTCCTTTTTCCTCTTGATCTCTAACGTTACAATAGAGTGCGCCTTAAACAAAGAGAGAGGGAAATGGGAACGTAGTGCAATAGGCGAGCAAGTGTCGGGCATGGAGCAGAGGGAAGTTAGTATAACATAGCGTGTCTTCGTGGCGACCGTTGCTTGCTCACTACCTTCTTCATCATCTTCGTGAGTGAGAGAGAGAGAGAGCGCGGAGGGCGTGTTTTTTTTTGTGTTCATGTGCAAAGCCTAGCCTTAGTAATCTCCTTCACCAAACCTTCATTGCATCAAATTCATGTGCTCAAGGCCTCGACGGCACGGGCGGCCTAGTAGGCACCGTCGTCGCTGGTGACCTTGACATAGTCAACTCTATCGTCTACAATGCCCTTCAGGAGATCGTGGCTGCTGGCGGTGGTGACGGTGGCGACGGGAGGAGGAGGAGGAAGAGGCTGATGGGTTCTTGGAGCTACCGTAGATGGCTGAGAGAGAGATGGAGGGTGGCTGGGAGGAAGAAGGGGGGGGAGAGAGAGTGAGTGAGGGGTTGGACCCAAGTTATATAAAAAAGCAATGTGTATCCAGCTCACGTGGTGAGTGAGATTTTTTAAATCATTTTTGAATCGCCACGTCAGCGAAATAACAACCATACTCACGATTAGCAGATGAGAAGCCATTATTAAAACCAATTCATAAGTTTTTATATACAATTGAGACCAATTAAAGGATTGACCAAAATTAAAAAATTCGCAAAAGTTGAGGCCATTTTCGTCTAATAATCCTTTTAAAAAATACTTAGTGCAATATGAATAACATGAATCCCGAATGAAATAGGACCATCTCACCTAAAGACATTAACCAAAGAAATTGTCATTGATTGACAGAATCTTGTCGGCTGATCGAAGTTGGATGTACCGACGCCTTGAACGTGGAGCTTTAACGAATGAGTTTCGATTAGGCGTAATGTACTTCCTTAATTTCGCCTATTCGAATCGAAATTTCGTTAGCATCGGTGATCAAATCCGATGTCTGTGTGCCGCATTTATTTGAAGAGGCGTAACTTACGAATGTGATCAAATCCTATCATGGAGTATTAACGAATGTGTTTCGATTAGGCGTAACTTACTTCCTAAATTTCGCCTATTCGAATCAGAAATTCATTAGCGTCGGTGATAAAATCCGATGTTCGTGCCACATTTGCTTGAATGCACGATTTTTGGATCGGGGAACTGTCACTCTGCATCTGTATAGCAAATGATTTGCATCAAGATATTTTCTATGGACTTGTCACGGGGACTCACGCGAAGTCGGGACGTCGAGCAATCCTATCATTCAGACACATGGTGAATCTTCCTCTGTTGGTATTTCTTCATCCAGTCCATCTAATCCCTATAGAACTATGATACTTGATAGTCTTGGGGGTCAATTCTAGTAGAAAATGTCGATCATCCAGTTACTGAGACGTTAGTGCCACCAGATACTACAAGTGTTGATATCAAAGAAATACAACTTGCGATAGAGATTGAATTGCCGAATAAAGAAGTCGCAAAATTTTACGAGATGTTGAAAGCTGCCGATAAACCTTTGTATGAGAATTATCCTAAATACACTAGGTTTTCGGCAATGACGCAACTCCTGAACATCAAGGTCGATTGTAATATCAGCGGGGTTGCGTTTGATCGAATTATGAGATTGATTAATGGAATGCTACCTACCGATAACAAGTTTGAGCCAACTTTTTATAAGACTAAAAAGTTGATGAGAAAATTAGAGTTTGAGTACAAAAAAATACACGCGTGTCAAAATAACTATATCTTATATTATAAAGAAAATGAGCAGTTGGATAAATGCCATGTATGTTAACATCCTCGTTACAAGGAGAAGAAATCGGTATTTTCCACTAACACCAAGGTTTCAAAGATTATTCATGCAGAATGACCAAACATGAGTTGGCATGCAAGAAGTCGTGATGATACAATAATGACTCATCCATCCGATAGTGAAGCATGGAAATATTTGGATACATGTTATCCTTCATTTGCTAGGATACTAGAAATATCAGATTGAGATTGTGCACGGATGATTTTAATCTATTTGGTCATTCTGCAACTCCTTATTCAGTTTGGCCAGTGTTGCTAATAGTTTATAATTAATTTGCCGCCGTCAATGTGTATGAAAGATGAATTTATTTATCTTTCGATGATTATTCCGGGTCCTAAAGGTCCGCGAAAAAAAATTGACGTGTTTCTCAGACCCCTAATAGATGAATTGAAAACATTGTGGACCGAGGGAGCTGTCACTTATGATTGTCATCGGAAGCAAAACTTCAATTTAAAGGCCGCGGTCTTGTGGACAATCAATAATTTTCCAGCCTATGGCATGTTGTCTGGTTGGAGCACCCACGACCGACTCTCTTGTCTGTATTGTATGGAACACTCTAAATCATTCAGTCTTCAGAACAGACGAAAAATCTCATTCTTTGATTGTCATCATCGATTCCTACCGGCTAACCATCAGTATCGAAGGAGTTGTAATAATTTACTAAGGGCATAGTCGAAAAAGATGAGCCACCACCGATGTTGTCCGGTGAACAAATATTAGCACATGTTTCAGCACTTCCAGAGATAGTGTTTGGTCGGAATGAAAGAGTGTCAGGCTTTGGTCAAATATATAATTGGGTGAAAAAAGTATCTTTTGGGAATTTTAGTATTGGAGTTCATTAATTACTGATTCAGCATAATTTAGACGTCATGCACATTGAGAAAAATGTGTTTAATAATATTTTTAACACTTTGATGGATGTTCCCGGGAAAATACATTATAAGAGGCTGGAGTTGGAGTTACAAGAGGCCAACAGACGATATCTAAAACCGAAGGCCCCGTATGTGTTAAATAAATAACAGATGAAAGATGTTTGTCTATAGATCAAAGAACTCAGATTACCCGATGGATATACCTCAAACTTATCTCGATGTGTTAACGTCGATGATTGCAAAATATCAGGGATGAAGAGCCATGATTGTCATGTATTCATGCAAAGATTGCTTCTAATCGCATTCCGAGATCTTCTACCTGATAATATTTGGGGTCTATTGACTGAATTAAGTATGTTTTTAAAAAACATTTGTGTGAATATCCTTCAAGTCGAAGATATGTCAATATTTGAAAGTAATATTGTTGAAATTATATGCAAGTTGGAGCAATTTTTCCATCATGCCTTTTTTGACTCGATGGAGCATCTACCGATACACTTGGCATACGAGGCATGAGTTGGTGGCCCCGTTTAATACCGGTGGATGTACTTATTTGAAAGATACATGAACCGTCTGAAGAAAAAAGTAAAGAACACCGCAGCTGTTGAATGATCAATATCTGAATCATATATCATCCGAGAAATTTTAACATTCTGCTCATTTTACTTTGAATCGACAGTGCAGACAAGATTTGATCGTCTTTCACGTAATGACGACGGGGGAGTTCAACATTCAGTTGGACGTTTAAATATATTCTATTACTCTGGTTGTGCTTTTGGTTCTCGTCCGTCTCGACACTTAAGCGACGAAAGTATCATTTTACACAATTGTATGTATTACTCAATTGTCCAGAAATTGAACAATTCATTGAAATATTTGACATTGAGATAGTGCAAAAATACTCTATTCACAATGATCATGAATTGGAGAGATTACAGAATCGTGATTTCCCTACTTGAATTCGGGCTTACAACAAAGATCATAGAGATGAAATAGATGAAAAAATATTTGAGTTTGTTAGTGGACCGTCGCGGCTTGTGTCATGTTATAGTGGATATTTTGTTAATGGGTTAAATTTCATACGGTTGAATATGCATTTACAAAGAAGACGATGAATGTCGGGGTCTGCGTGAAAGGGACAACACATGTTGAATGTGATATGGATTTTTATGGATTGGTGGAAAAAGTGATAGAATTGCACTACTTCGGCTTAAAATTAGTTATCTTATTTAGATGCCATTGGTTCGAATTCGATACAACAAAAATGGGCATGAAAGTTCATCCAAAATACAAACTTGTTGAGGTTAATTACAAACCGAAATTGGCAGCAAATGAGCCTTTTATATTGGCATCACAAGCCGAATAAATATATTACGCGAAGTATCCGTCTAGAAATAAAGATAAAGCAGATTGGCGTGTTGTCTGTAAGACTAAAGCTAGAGGAAGAATTGATCCGTTAACGAGAGAAAATGAGCCGATACCTGATGTGACAGATGATTTCTATCAAGAAGATGATCCTCCCGCAGTAGACCGTATTATTCCAATACTCGATGATGTGGACATAGTGTTAGTTCAATTAGAAGTTGAATATGTTGATGATGATGATCATGAAGTTTAGGAAGCTGAAGATGAAGAAGAAGAAGAATTCGAAGACTATTACTCAGATGATGAGGAATAATTGTAAAGTATATCTTCTATTAAATCTATCTATATTATATATATAATCTAAGTATATGCTCATTCGACAGATATGGTGGGTCGTGGTTATCGTCGGACGAGAGCTTCAGAGTTTTCAATCGATCAGACTCCAACACTTCCTCCTGCTGCTGATCCTCCTGCCGATGATATTCCTGCCGCTGATCCTCATGCCGCCGAGGCTAGTTCATTGAGATGTAGACGACCACGCAGGCCGAACAAGTGGCAGCCTCCGCCAGCCACGGAGTCACTTAGACTCATTAGTGTGATTGGGGAGCGGTAATGTATCATGAATTATGAATTATTATAAATTTATTATATTATAATATAATATTGAACTTTATTTTTGTTGTGCAGGTTCGAGCAGGAGGATGTGCCGAAGACCATATCTTCTACAATCCGACGATACATGTATGGGGCATGACCCATGTGGTCTCACGTGCCTAGTGAGTAGGGGTGGAAATAGGCCCGACGGCCTGTGGCCTGGCCTGGCCTGGTTTGTTTTTAAAAAAAATCAGGTCAAGGCTTTAAAATAGGCTTGTTTTCCTTAACAGGCTAGGCTCAGGCTCAATTTAAAGCATATTGAGCCTAATAGGCCGACCTGGGCCTGTTAAGGTGGTGTATATATATATATTATTTTATTACGTATTTATATTAAAATTATTTTAATATAATAACTAATATTGTTTTAATTTAATAAAACACATGCTACATGCTACAGGCCACAAGATACATGCCAAAATTTTATATTAGAAATAGGTTTTATAAAAAATTTTATATTGAAAGCAGGCTTCATAAACAGGCCACAGGCTAGGCTCAGGCCAAATTTTAAGCCTATAACAGGCCACAGGCCAGGCACAGGCCAATTTTCTACCATATAGGCCTGACCTGGCCTGTTTCCACCCCTACCAGTGAGCACGTCGACATGCTATGGCGCGAGTTTGAGACACATATTAATTTTTTTTATCCATGATGATTAATATTGATACTAATATTATTATTTTGCAAGCTCGCTATACATGGGCTGAGGACCAGAGGTTATTCATTTACACTGCCTGGGAGGCTATTTCCCGACAGAGGTACAACGTCAAGCTGGGTCAAGCCCGGTCCCAGGCGATGGCCCGAGCTGGGACCACAAACATCGCAGAGACTCGGGGATACGATCCCGATTGGATTACTCTAGATATATGGGACCAGCTCGTGGCGTTATGGTCGACGGATCGATGGCATGAGGTTTCTAGGACTGCGGCTAGAAACCACATGTCCGGGGGAGGAGCGCGTCACACTGGCGGCTTAATATTATTTGTAGTGCACGCTTGTCGTATGATAAGTATTATACCTTAAATTCAATTATATATTTTATTTGTTACTATGTGTAATAAATAATATATTTGTTTTGTAAATGTAGACGATGGTGATGGATGACGGGATTGTCCAGCGACCCTCCTCGATGGATGTGTTTGAGCAAACTCATCGTCGAGGACATGGGGCGGGGGAGTACATCGACACTCGCGTTGCAATTATTATGGTAAGTATATTTGTTTAAATTATTTATTATTTATTTATAATTTAAGTTTTAGGAGAAATATGAAATATGAAATAAAAAATCAAACTCGAGTAGAAGACCTACACTCAGACGGTGACGCAGCGCGGGGGCACCCCCGAGAACTTTGACGCAGGAGCGTGGGTCAAGGCTGCAGGTGGCTGGGACCACGATCGCGTATATGGATTTGCAGACAGTGATCATGCGCGAGCCGTGCTCGGGCCACTTGGGGCACCGACCCCTTCGGTCACTGGTGAGGGACCGTCCACCTCCAGGACTAATTATGATCAGAGCAGCAGGATAAGGACACTGGAGGAGACGATCGCATGTCAAAGTGAGATGATGGAGTGTCAGAGTCAGATGATAGCGGAGATGCATGCTATGCTACGCAATATCTCAGCTCATACTAGAGTAGGCATTCCTTCGACATCATCAAATCCATCATCCTCGAGCCAGTCCACGCTGGTGTACACCCAAGCACTCCAGACCCTGCCGGTTTATTGTTTTGTTTGGATATTGGCTTTATTATTTGGACACTACTTGATTGACTTATTTTGTTTGGATATTTATACTATAGTTTTGAATTTGAATAGTTTTTATATGATTGTGGATAATTATAAATATAAGTATAATTATTTTGATGTATATCTGAGTATATCTGTGATGTGTATGTGAACGGATGTGTGAGTTATGTATCAGGTTAAATATATCAATGTATTAATGAAAATTAGAAATTTTAAAAATTTTCAGTTACATGTTAATATCATCAGCAACGGCTTTCCCACGGTTGTCCGTGGGAAAGCCGTTATTGAAAGTGTATCGTATTTTCTGGGCCACAACCTCAAAGCCGTTGCAGATGACCTACAACAACGCCTTAGCAACAGACTTTAACTAACGGCCTTGCCATGGCAACCTGACCGTTGCTGATGTATATAACTACAATGGCCCCGCAGCAGAAGCAAAATCGTTGCTGATACTAATATCAACAACAGTTGTGCGTCGTTGTAGAGCCATTGTTGATAAGCATAGCGACAACGACACTGACCCGTAGCAAAACTGTTGGTGATAATGTTATTAGCAACGGCTCCGACCGTTGCTGTTTCGTGGATAAGTTATCATCAACACATTTTTTTGCCACGGCTGCGTTACAACGGGCCGGGCCGTTGCACACCGTTGCTGATGGCTTTCAACAACGGCTTGACAACGGCTGGAGCCGTTGATGATGCTTGTTATTCCAGTAGTGACCCTACAATGATATAGACAACCCGTGCTGCACCTGAAAACGTTCAAAATTACAATCCTCTATCATGGGGCGACTGATCCCGCACTTTGCAAAGTCTTTCTAACCTTTTTGGGAAAACTGCTCTATTGTGGTTTGCCTCCCTCCCACCAGGGTCTATCCATTCCTTCGACGACATCTCTCGCGTCTTCCTCAACCGGCTTACCACATCGTGGATATATCACAGGGCATAGGCTACCCTCCACTATGTTAGGCAGGGGCAGCACGAGCCCTAAGGGAATATATGAACAGGTTTCAGGCCACATCAGTCAAATTTCCCAATCTTGACCCACAGATCGATCTCTTCTCCATCCAACTCGGGCTAAAGCTCGGACTCTTCGTCGACTAGATCACCCTTACAGAGCCTAAGGACATGGCCGAGTTTCAAGAGAATGCTGCTAGCTTCACAAAGATGAAAGAACTCCGACAAGCTAAAAAGTCTGACAGTCAAAATCTCAAAGCCATTGTCGAAGACAAAAAGTCAAGAAAGGGAGACAAAAAAATGAAGATCACAATCGCCACAAACAGAATAATGGCAGAGGGCCGAGGTCACCACCTTATTTGAGTGCCCGATTTGAAAGGTGTATACCCCTTTTAATATTGGGAGGGAAATTATTCTTCGTGACATCTACCACCTGAAGCTCATCAGATACCCAACCAACGTGGAAAAACAAAAGCTACCATCGAATGCTTACATGAGCAAGAAGTGTGCATTCCATGACACCTACGGTCACACCACCGAAGAGTGTATAGTACCGAGTGATCAATTGGAAGACTTAGCTCGAAGAGGACACTTGGATAAATACATCCACCCCCAGAAAGAGAGAGGTCGGAGGAGAAGTCGCGACCCTAGGTGACGAAGTCGAACGCTCCCAAATCCCCACTCAAGCCATAGGGAAGGCAGCCGAGTTGACCGCTCAGGAGATGAGCCTTAAGGGGTCCTCCTCTACATCGCCGGCGAACTTACAAGGAATAGAGAGTCGAGCTCCGCCAGGAAAAAATCTTTTCATACACTAATGGCGGTCAATAGCACCACCCTACTACATCGGCCTCCCTCAAGATTCCTGGTAATATCATTTTATAAATCTAATTTTCATGGAGCTAACCAAAATCTACATGACCCAATCATAATCTCTATAATTGTAGGAAAATTTCATCATCAAAAGGGTCCTAGTCGACCAAGGCAGCTCAGCCGACGTCCTTTTCCACTCTACCTTCGAGAGGATGCAATTAAGAGAAGTCTCACTTACCCAATGCAAGGGATATCTTGTGGGCTTCTCCGGAGAAAGAGTTGACGTCCGGGGAGCCATATGGCTAAGGACGATGTTCAACTCCCAACCAAAGGAAAAAACAATTGATGTACACTACCTTGTCATCAACGTCCCTAGCAAGCACCACATGATCCTAGGATGATCATCCTTGAACAATTTGGGTGTTGTCGTGTCCATTCTCCACCAAGCGTTAAAGTTTCTCGTCTCGAAAACAGAGGTAGGCGTGTTACACGTCGATCAGAAAGAAGCCCGATGGTGCTATAAGCCTATAATGAATGCCTCAAGCCAAAGTCGATCAAACCAATGAAAGAGCCTAGTGGCATGCAAACGTTCTCCACATTCAAAGGCAAAGAACTAGCTGAAGCCTTCGAGCCGAGCCGAGCCAAGGATGGGACATGTGAAAGAAACCCTGACTCAACCCTTGAAAAAACTCAAGTCGCAATCAAAAAGTACTAATAGAGCTTGGAATCGAGCACTCCTCCTCTACACACAACTTGTTGGCTGAAGGTTTCTTCCTTCATGCTTTATTCTCTTCATGACTATTTTGATGATAACAAACCTATTTAACAATTTCTTGAAGTATGAAAATTGCAGGATCGATAAAAGATAAGTCAAGCCTCATTTCTTTCGATTGATCTCCAAAACAGACCAATACGTGCACTAGAAATAACTTGGACATCATGGAGAATCTTTTAAAGTTAAAGCATGCTGAAGAACAAAGCCGGAAAATAAAGCGCGAAATGAGAAAGCCAAGATAAAAATTTCCAGCCCAGGTTCGGTTGACCGAATGGTGTTGAATAATGGCAGTAGCCAATTCGGTCAACCGGTCGATTGACCGAATGATGCCACAAAATGGCAGTAGCCAATCGATCGATCGAAGATGGTGAAGAAATCGACACAAGTCTATTTCGGTCGATTGGTCGGTCGATCGAACGAGGCCAAAAATTGGCAGAAAGTGCATCGGTTGACCAGATTGCGGATCGCTGAAGTCGCGACTCATTCGATCGACCCGTCGGTCGTTCGAATAATGCGATTAATTCACAGAGAGCCAACGGTCGTTGGGTGGTCGATCGGTCGGTCGACCAATGATCGACCGACAAGCGACCGAACGACGAAAATTGCTAGTTTTTCGCCCGTTGAGCTGCCGTTTCATTGAGGGGTTATAAATATCCATCTTCTAACTTCTTTTGCTTCTCTCTCCCAAATTATTTGTGATGCCAAAAGCCTTCAAAGATTGATTCCTTACATCCTCCAAGTTTCAAAGTGACAAAATTCATTAGACCTAGCTCTTGATCCCTTATCACCAAAGAGTTCTCCTTCAAAGGGTTCGTCAAGGGTGCTAGGCTCGAAAAGAAGAGACGTTTATTTGTGATAAGTTTTTATTCCTCTTCTTATAATAAAACTTGTTTTAATTTTTTTTTAATTTTTTTTTCAATTCATTGTATTTGAATTTGTAAGAAGACCTAGTGTTAGGTCTTGGATGTAAGTGGTTACCTTAGTGTAGAAGGTGTAAAGCCACTTGTGTAAACGTAGGTTACTAGGATTAGTTGAGGTGTCCCTTAGGATTTAGGTGGAAGAGTGCTCTCGGTAAGAAGACAGAGACTTTCGGGTGTGGAAGTGTCTTAGATTGAGAGTGAGACTCTTCGGATCAAAGTCCTCTTTGTAAGGGAACCAATTTAATCTAGTTTACTTAGTTTGAAAATCCTAAGCAGGGTGCTTAGGTAGTGGAGTATGCATTGGGGCCGAACCACTATAAATCAGTGTGTTAGCATTGATATTTTGCTTGTGCTTAATTGTCTTATTTTTGTTTTCGCATCTAGTCGATAAATAACAATTTGCCTAAGTAATCAAAGAAATGTTTAAAACCGAAATTAGACAATAAGAATTAGTAAACACACTATTCACCCCTCATCTAGTGTGCCATTTCACCCAACACAACTTTTTTATTACTCAATAAAATTTGAAGACTAGAGGTTTTGGTGTGTATAACATGTTAAAATTTGAATACACTTTTCCTAAGATTGACATGCATGATTGGAGTGAACTTGATAAGAAAATGTTTCAATTTAATGGAGAAGCTATGAATTGCATATTTTGTGCCATACCAAATAGCATTCTTGAAAAAGTCATGCATTGTTCAACGGCTTTTGATTTATGAGCTACTTTAAATATTTTATATGAGTATGCCAAAACCGAAGAGATTGACACTTTTGATGAAGATGGTGATGACAATGGTCACTCACATACTACTAATCTTAATCTTGATGCCCATAGCTCATCTAGTCAAAGGAGTAGCTCCAAGAGTCGAAAAAGAAATGTAGTATGTCATGCATGCAGGGAGAAGGGGCATGTAAAGAAAAACTATCCTTCCATGAAGAACAAGACAAAGAAGAGGTCAAACGCTTTGACATCATCATCTTATTCAAGTGAAGCATTCTTTTGCCATGACTATGAAGCAATCTCAAAAGATTGCCTCATGAATGATAACAATGAGGTACACCACTCTCCTTCTAGTCGTATTAATGAAAATGATAGCACTAACTCATCTAGCTCTCATGATTTGTTTTATGATGAATTAATGGATGAGTACAAAAACATGTATGCCTTGCTAATTAAAAAGGATAAGAAAAATAAAAGGTTAAAGAAAAATGAGACGCTTAATTCTTGCTTGCATGAGTCAAAATTGGTAAATGAAAAATTGAAATCTAGATCATTTGAGTCATGTCATGATGATATGAAACTTGAGATTAAGGACTTAAAATATAGAGATGATAATTTAAAAAATAAAAATAACATGTTAAAAAATCAATTGCATGCTATTCAAAAATCCATTAATGATTTGAAAAGTAAACTTATTTTCTTGAATAAGAAGGTAAATGAACTCAAAAATGTCTCATCTACTAAGAACACTAGAATGAGAAATGCTTATGCAAAGAATTCTAATATTCATCATCACTCCCATACTAAGCATTCCACCATTAAACCTCATGTTCAAAAGAAGAATGTCTCATTTAAGAATGCTCATGTTCATCATAGCTCACATGTCAAGCATTCTAGTGATAAATCACATGTCCATAGGGAAAATAAAAAGTTTCATGGACATTATTTTTGTTGTGGGACATATGGCCATGCAATATATGATTGTGCATTTAAGAGGAATCCAAGTGTTGCTAAGACACTTTGGATACCTAGGCCAACTAATCCCCAAGGATCCAAAGCCATTTGGGTACCAAAGTTTTCTTACTCTATTTTAGGGGGAGCTACCACACAAGGGTAAAGGAGATTGAAGAATCGAAGTTGACCAATGAATTGAAGGAAGGATCCCTACATGGTTGCAACTTCAAAGTTATAGACTAGATGCCTGTGGTAAAGTTGCCATCAAATACTTTGGTATCATCTTCTAATCATCATTGATCTACTTGAGTTGAAGTTTTTGATACTATGCATAATTCGGTTGAGCTTTTCTCGCTCTTGACAAGAGTCTTTTAAAAATAAAAATGATTTTGATTTTTGATTTCTCGGTCTCTTCGGAGACCTATGTGGCCTGTAATGGGCCTAAGCAACCTTGCGGTTTTAAATCGTAGGCTCATTGTGGCCTTTCGATTTTCAACCAATAGGAAGAGTTGGAGATAATATTTTCATCTATATTTCTCTTGTGATATCTTTAAATTCATTTTGATATCATTCGATTTCATTTCGAAACGAATTTCAAACTATTTAGCAAAGTAAATTTTGAAATTAATATGTGATTCTTTCTTTGCTATCTAGTACGATAACTCGTTAAGTAGCCACATTTCCATTATACTATTAACGAAGTCTACTTGCAAGTTATGAATGTTAATGGAAAACTAAATTACCATCTCATCCAAACCATGAAGAAAATTGGAAGGTGAATGATAAGTTTGGCAAAATTCCAAGAATGAGGTATGAGTTTAAATTTGGCAAACTCTTTGTGAAATATTGAACATTCATGCTTTCATGATGTCTCTATACTCATGATTGTCTTTCTATGATAAATATATGAAGTTTCATGAGTAGGTAAAAATTTTATAACTTAGGCAATTTCATAATATCTTGATTGAATGAAATTTGCTATAGGTTAAAATTCATACGAGATGTCTCATTTCCAATCCATATTTGAGGAACACATTTAGATTTACTTATATTAAGTTCTCATGTGTCTTCATTTGAAAAACCATGAGTATAAGTTAGGGATTGATAATTAGCAACTTTATAGTAATATGCTTATCTCTTAAACAAAATGATGCTAAGATAAATTTTTTAAATGACATTATCTTTATCTCAATCTTAGCATACATGCTTTAAATGATCATATGTTGGTATCTCTAAAGTTTGAACAAAATCTGAAATCATTGGATAAATGACTCATATTTACAAAAATACCGCGGAGAACTTGTAGAATTTCTAGAAAATTATAGAGATATCATTTTTGAGTGATTCTTGATTTTTTTTGAATCCTCATAAAGTCTAGTTCATGTGATTTTTTTTATATAAAATCTAAATGTTCACATCTCTCAAAAATAATTTTTCTTTAAGGATTAAAAACTAATGGCAAATCGAGCGGTCGATCGACTTGCGACCGTCCGATCGACCGGCGGGCAGAAAACCATCTGGTTTGTCCATTTTTTGGCCAGATTTAATTCATACCCTTCAACTCAAGTTCTTAAGCCCGAAACTAGGGCTTTCTTTCCCATTCGATCGACTGCCAAAACCATCTTCCCTTTCTTCTAAGCTTTCCACTTATTTTCCAAGATAAAATGCTTGATGTTTAGCTATCATTCATGAGATTATACTCAATGTTGTGTGGTTTCTTCATCTCTTCTTCTCTCAATGTCTTGATTCATCTATAAAAATATGATTCATATTTCTTTTTCTTGGATGGTAATTTTCCTTGGGATATTCACTTCAAAAATAAGTTTTTTTAGGAAGAAAATCAAAATGTATCATGTTTTCTTTAAACAATTCAACATTTATTTTGTTTTATTAAAAATGACTCAAGAACAAGTTATCTCTTGCTTTTTTTCATGAGTTATTCTCAACATTTATCTTGTCTTTCTTAAAAGAATTTTTTTTGGTCAATTAATTTTTTTTTTTCTTCATCCTCGTCTAGCCCAAAACAAAGTTTTTTTTATAAAACAAAAAAAAAAAGATTCAAATAAATGTGTGCTTTTTTATTTATGGCTCATTTTATATTTTCGAATCCTTTTTTTTTGTTTATCCTTTATTTTTGTGTTTATGTTTTTTTTTCATATTGAGATTTAATGCTAAAATCTATTTTTTAAAGAAGGTCTTGCATGCATCTACGCCGATTTTAAAAAGTGCTTCCTTTCATTGCTTCAAAAGCACACATCCTTCATCAAAGCTAATTATCTTCATCCTCATCCTAATTGTCTTGCAGAATGGCACCCAAGATAAAACTTCCAAGCTTGCCCGATAACCTCTTGATCCCTTTAGGCAAGACACAAGCTTCTAGGTTTGTAGATAGAGCCATCCTGCAAACTCGTCCCGTCAATTTAGATGACATAGAACAATTTGACATTAGAAGTAAACTTGTTAGCATGGAATGTGTAGAGTTTATAGGAAAGCAAGTACATGTATATCCCATCCTAATAAAAGTTTTTTCTCCAACCTTGTGATAGAAAAGGCAAGATACAGTGATGAACTAATTCTTCGGTCTAAAATTTTGAAAAAATTTATAATAAATACCGAATCAGACATTAAATATGCATTTGAGTTTCCTCTATTAGGAAGACCAATTTATAAGATATACATGATGTTGTATCAGTCATATGTCCTGAGGATTATCAGGGAATGATCCCTACCCAAAGCATCAAACTTGCAACCACTGCTAGGATTATGCACCTCATCATTGCATATAATATTCTTCCTAGAGCAGGTCATTATGATGAGGTCACTACTATGAGTTATAGGGTACTCTTCTTTGCCATGTCTCGCATACCCATTGACGTTCCTGATCTCATCCTTCGGTGTATAGCTAATGTTCATGCCTCCAGAAAACAAGCCTTATCATATGCCTCTATGATCTTTCACTTTATATATGTAGCTGCGGTAAATAAGTTTAGATTTGAAGTAGAACCCATACCCAAAGCCATAGATTCATCCTCTCTCAACCGGATGAAGATCCTTGAAAATCAGCGAGACAAAAGGAATCTAGGAGAACCTATGGAGCAGACTGAGTATGACATAGGCATGGAGCAGACTGTTGCTGGTGGGAGTTCATCATCCAGCACTCCCATTGGGCGTCTAGGTGATCTGGAGCATCGCTTTGCTCAGTTTTACATCGATCAGGTGGAATGGAACAAACGAACAACAGAGTGCATAGACGAGTACGACCATCAGATGGTTGAGTATGGTGTAATGATTGGTGAGCATGACCGGCGCATAGATGAGTATGGTCAACGTGTTGACCAGTACGGTCAGCGAGTGGATGAGATGTGGCGATACTATCAGTCGCATCTACCACCTCCATCACCACCTGAGGATGACTAATCTTATTTGATGTTTTGATGTTATTTATCTCATGGACTTGCATTTGATGATCAGTTCTATATGAATTTGGCAACTCCTTATCATGATTGACTATTGTTGATGATTAGTAATGTACGTGGTATTTGATGTTTGAATGACATGCTAATATAGAGTTCTTTTGTTTTGAAACTTGTTATGTTTGAATTTCTTTTGATGGATGACAAAAGGGGGAGAAGTATCATATATAGTATGGCATGATGATAAAGGGAGAGTTAGAAAATATATGCATAATGATAGGGGGAGCACTAAATACAAAATGAATACTTCATTCCTTTTAATGCTCTCATATCGTCAATACTATATTCTCCTTATCGTCAATGGTTTGTCATCATCAAAAAGGAGAAGATTGTTGGCTGAAGGTTTCTTTCTTCATGCTTTATTCTCTTCATGACTATTTTGATGATAACAAACCTATTTAATAATTTCTTGAAATATGAAAATTGCAGGATCGATAAAAGATAAGCCATGCCTCATGTCTTTCGATTGATCTTCAAAACAGACCAATGCGTGCACCAGAAATGACTTGGACATCATGGAGAATCTTTCAAAGTTAAAGCACGCTGAAGAACAAAGCTGGAAAGCAAAGCGCGAAACGAGAAAGCCAAGATAAAAATTTCCAGCCCATGTTCGATCGACCGAATGATGCCACAAAATGGCAGTAGCCAATCGGTCGACCGAAGATGGTGAAGAAATCGGCACAAGGCTATTTCAGTCGACTGGTCGGTTGACCGATCGAGGCCAAAAATTGGCAAAATGTGCGTCGGTCGATCGGGTTGCGGATTGCTGAAGTTGAGACTCATTCGGTCGACCCGTCGATCGATCGAACAATGCGATTAATTCACAGAGAGCCAGCGGTCGCTGGGCGGTCGATCGGTCGGTCGATCGACGATCAATCAGCAAGCGACCAAATGACGAAAATGACTAGTTTTCTGCCCGTTGAGCTGCCGTTTCATTGAGGGGTTATAAATATCCATCTTCTAACTTCTTTTGCTTCCCTCTCCCAAATAATTTGTGATGCAAAAAGCCTTCAAAGATTGATTCATTGCATCCTCCAAGTTTCAAAGTGACAAAATTCATTAGACCTAGCTCTTGATCCCTCATCACCAAAGAATTCTCCTTCAAAGGGTTCGTCAAGGGTGCTAGGCTCGAAAAGAAGAGACGTTTATTTGTGATAAGTTTTTATTCCTCTTCTTGTAATAAAATTTGTTTTAATTTGTTTCTCAGTTCATTGTATTTGAATTTGTAAGAAGACCTATTGTTAGGTCTTGGATGCAAGTGGTTATCTTAGTGTAGAAGGTGTAGTGCTCTCGGTTAACTCAATGCGGTCCATCCCTAAGCGCATGGTTAGTATATATAAGGTGATATGAACGTAGAAGGGCCATTCTTGGGCCGGTCCAAGCTGCAACTTCAACGATCGTTGATTGCTTCTCTTCAGCCCCTTCAATCATCACTCGAATCCCTCGAAGAACAGAAGACTGCCATATAATGAAGGATTCGGGCAAAAAATGCAGCCGAGAGCCGTATGATTTGAGGAGAAGTCGGAGCCGTATGAGCCGAGATAGCAGCCGCATGGACAAGTTTCGACGATGGCAGCGGAAAGAAGGGAAGCTGCAAAATGTCGTCGAAGATAATGGCCAAGACCAGGTCTTTTCGCTGTTCAAGGAGGACGGAGCACCGGCTTTGATTCGGTCGAAAGATAATGATGCCGCGCGTCCGATGCAGCTGCTGTGAGCGATGAGCGTGCCGATAGCTCCGCCGAGATCTGGTCAAAGGCGGAGCAGAAGCCGCCGAGAGAGGAAGAGCGCCATCCTTATCACGCCTGGCCGGCAGCGGCGAGTTCAAATAACAGAGGAGATTTCGGCCTTCGTTGCAGCGCTTGCAACTGCAAGAAGCCGGCTGAGAATTGTTCCTACTCTGCTTTTTAATCATCAGGGAACACACACATACTAAATTCTTGTTCAGTAATTAAGTACAGAGATTTGCACAGATCACATTTCAAGATTAATTCAAACCTTGGCACACAAAAAAAATCACAACTATGCCGAATGAATTTAAACCCCATGAACATGCATCACCAAATTTCTTCATCAGCTCGCAGAGAATTCTAAGTCCGAAACTTTCGTCGACAACTCAACACATATCACAACTCTTTTTTCTATCTCTCCAGAAACCTCCCAAATTTACATTCAGAAGACAACTTAAATGTTCTCCAGTGAGTCATCACCTCCTCCCACTCTGATTGAGAGCTCCATTCTTTGAAACCTCAACTTCCAAAAATCTCCCTCCCCGCAAAATGCATTCAAGCTGTTCTCGTTGCTTCCCTTCCCATGTCGTTCTGGAACCACTGAGAAGAGCTCAAAGATCCTCTGTCAGCAGACTTACAAGGCGGAGACGGCGAGACACTAGCGAAATCCTGAGCCATCTGGTTCAGCATCTGCTGTAGTTCCTCCAGGCTATATTGCTTATTCTGACATAATTAATGCATGTTTCAGTTGAAGAAGAAGAAGGAGGAGGAGGAGGAGGAGGAGGAGGAGGAGAAGAGGAAGAAGAAGAAGAAATTATATTTAAGACATTACCTCTTTATTCACACTAGCCATGAGCGTTACCATTTCCTGGACGAAATCACTAAAGCCCTTGATTTTTTTAACAAGACAAAACAATTAAAAGTTAGTGCCACCTGCTCTGCTCTGGTGCTAACAAAATCACGGCAATTTATGTACATAAAATTGCAGTTTGTTGTCATCACTACTCACCTCGACCTCTTCGTCGTCGTCTTCGTCGACGAAATCATAAAGTCCAGAGTCGTACAATCCCCTCCTCCTCTCATCCGACAACACTGTCAATTACCACCCAAAATTTAAACCAAAAGAACCAAGAAAGAGAATAACTGTAAGCTTCTTCCCACCATTAATTTCCGCCAATTGCTTACCTTGATAAGCTTCTTGGATTTGCTGGAATCTGGCGTTGGCTTCTTCCACCATCCACGGCTCCCTCCCTCTCCTATCCGGATGCCACTTCTACAAACACACACAAAAGACATATATCCATGGTGATTCCATCACACTACCTAATACAAATTAATCAACCTATTAGATGAAGTCCTTGTGCACTACCATGGCCAATTTCCGATAGGAGGCGCGAATTTGGGCGACGGAGGCGTCGCGGCCGACGCCGAGGATGGCGTAGTACGACACCGGCTGCCGGCCATTGCTCTGCTGCTGCTGCTCTGTTCCCATGGCCAAGGCAGATCAATTGAACTCTGTGGATGAATAGATGTGGCATGCGGAGCTGCATTGCGTTTATATAGACGTGTAGGAAAGCGTTAGAAGAAGGAAAATATCTGCCGCGAGATAGAGTCGAAAGGGAGGATCGAGGATTCAAGAAACTTCTTGAGTTGCAAGACGATACGACTCGGAATAAAAGATCAGTTTTAGTTGCCGTGTTGGAGATATTTTGAGGTTTGGCTGCAGCTGGGACATTGTGAGCCACGGAATCAGGAATCCATAGTTTTCTGGGCCCACCGCGTGCCAGCTTGTTCCAGTAAGAGTTTCGTGGCGGTGGTTTGGGGCCTTTGGGCATCCGCTGGAAAAAGGAAGATGTAAAAGTTTTTTTTTTTTTTTATAAAAAAAATCACACTAGAGTTCAAACTCTAAATATAACGTTCAACGTATTGTCGAGATATAAAAACTTGCGTCCACCGGAAAAGTCCTAAAAATATCACCTTTTATCATTTATATTTTGTTAATTTATTTTTTAAAGATTTATTGAGACCCACATGCCTATTTGAAGAATCTTATATCACATCATCATTTATCTATACTATATCACCAATAATCCTAATTATTTTCTTTTATGGTCTGAAGTCAAGGTAAGCGATGATCTCGCGTATCTACTAGTCTGGTGCAATTTCAATGAGGAGACTTGCAAAAATACCCCGACACTTAAGTAAGAAAAAAATCCCAAATATGAGTATGTAAATTGAAATTAGAAATTGACCTAGGTATATGTATCGTGTTTGTTTATAGTGCATGAGCAATGTTTGACAATAATACTTTTCTAAATCTCATGAGAATGTGCTAGTGGATCGGGCTAATCCTCATAATTGATAAATCCTTCATATTTAATAAGAACGTTTGTGTCCTTGTACAGCGGGGTGAAGTCCTCGAGCCTACTAGTGTATAGTTTAACTTGAGTACGATTCATGCGTATGAATATTTTTGAGCCTAATCCGATCGAATCCGAAGGACTACTCCAATCTAATTTTATTGATAATAAATAATATAAGAAGTATAGTTTTTCAAAAAAGCAAAGTTTTTATCCTCAAATAATAAATTATTTTTAACAAAATACAGAAAATGACTTGTCTAGTCCTTAAATAAATTTTACTCCATGCATTTTATAAAGTAAAAAGATCTTTTTATCCATATGGGCAAAATCTGTGATTTTTCATATTTATTACAAATATTTTTTTCATATATTCTTATAACTAAATTATATATAGTCATGTATTAAAAAAGTTATTAATTATATATTAAAAAAGCACATTATACTTTTGAATAATATATTAAAAATAAAAATAAAAATTATTTTATATATATACTAAACCATGTATAATTATAAAATGCATAAAAACAACACATTATTATTTAAAAATATATAAAAAAACGAAAAAAATAAATTTATAAATAAAAATATATTAATAATCTTATGTGTACTTTTTAGGAAGCACGACCAGTCAACCAAACATATTATGAAAAATAATTCATGCAAAATTGAACTCCTGGATCAAATTTCTATCTAACCAAATATTTATTTGGCACTTAGTAGAAAATACATGTTCAAAATTAATTGATGAGAAATATAATTTATAATAGGTAGTTACTTATCGTGTTAAACAAAGTTCACCTAAAATAAGTTCTTATTTCGGCAAACAAGGTTTAAGATCGGATCTTAAAATATAATTTAGATATTTAATTCTTTAAAAAACAAAGTCTAATTTCTAACAAAGTAACAAGTGAAGGATAGAAGACGGAAGTAAACCTAAATAAACGAGGGAGAAACTTTAGCTTTTTTAGGAATTCAATTATGAGTCTGAAATAGTAAGTGATGCAGACAAAACTCTACTCCAAAAATTTTGCTACCAGTAATAAAAATCTTTATCAATCAAGCTAATTGGTTAGGTTGAATTTAGTTCTTGGTTGAATTAATTCCATCACCATTTTCTTATTATAAAGCAGAACCTAACAATTCATTAAAAAGCAAATACCAATTTGACCTTTTCATTCATCCAATATTGTTTGCTGTGAGGGATTAACATAGAGATCAGATCCATAAGCCGGTCCACGGTTCAGAATCTCTCTCTCTCTCTCTCTAGCAAAAGCCATGGCGAAGCCTTCCTTCTTCTGTTTTCTCCGGCGGCCGCGCTTCATCTTCCTCCTCCTCATATTTGCCTTCCTCACCAGCAGCGCCCTAGGGCGCGGCCAACACGTCGTTACCATCCCTGCATCTATCCCCTTCCCCAGCGGCCTCGCCTGGGACGCCACCGCCCAGCACTTCGTCGTTGGGTCCCGCCTCCCGCCCGCCGCCGTTTCCTCCGTCTCCGACGCTGGCGTTTCCGAGGTCCTCATCTCCGATCCCCTCCTTCCCTCCACCTCCTCCGTCGCTGCCCTCGTTGTCGACGATCGCCGCCGCCGCCTGCTCGTTGCCCTAGCTAACCCCGCCGCCCTCGCCGCCTATGACCTACGCTCCCCACGCCCCCACCGTCGCCTCTTCCTCTCCCCGCTCCCCGACCCCTCCGCCGCCCCCGGAGGCGTCACTGTCGACGCCTCCACCGGCGCCGCCTTTGTCACTGCTGGTAGGGTCATCCTGAAGGTGGATCTCGACGGGACAGCGGCCTTGCTCTCTAAATCGGCGACCTACAGCGCCGATCCGTCGTTGGCGGGGCTGGGAGGCGTGGCACACGTGAACCACGGGTACCTATTGGTGGTGGAAAGGGGCGGAGCCGGAAGGGTGTTCAAGGTGGACGAGGACGACGGGGCAACAAAGGAGGTGCTGGGGAAAGCGCTGGCGACGGAAGCGGAGGGGCTCGCGGTGAGGTCTGACGGGGGAGCGGTGGTGGCGCGCGGAGGGGCGGGGGCGAGGTGGCTGCGGGGAGAGGACGCGTGGGGGCAGGCGGCGGTGCAGGACGAGGCGGAGGTAGAAGAAGGGCGGCGGGCGGCGGCGATAGTGGTGCGGGAGTGGCGGCGGGCATACGTGCTGGTGACGCCGGCGGTAGAGGGGAACGAAAGCGGAGAAGAGAAGGTGAGTAGGATAGAGGAGGTGGAGTGGAAGAGGGAAGGGGAAGGGGATATGGTGTGGGGATTCGTGCTATTTGGAGGGGGATTGGTAGTTTTCTTCTACTGGAGGTTTCAGATGAGGCAGCTGGCCGCCAACATGAACAAGAAGAGAGCATAATATCAGCATCGGAAACTGCAGGGAAGTAGAACAAAATCTCAATTTGACATTACTATTTATTCCTGCTCAATTGAGGTTTTGACATTTGATGCGCATGAGAATGCTTAGAGTTCTAAAAGTGTATCATTAATGATGCTTATCATTATTTATTACACCTCAAACCAAGGTTTTGGTTTCTTTTGTATTCTTTTATGAGAAAAAAATAGATGTATAGATGCTGATTGCTTATGTTTATGTTTGTGTCTTTCCGAAGACTATGAATGTTCTCATGTTTCCTTCTCATGATCGGATGAATAGTTGAAAAGGTCTTCAATTCTCTAGGGTTTGGTGACTGTTGTTACAATGAGAATGCTTATTCCTGCTCAATTGAGGTTTTGACATTTGATGTGCATGAGAATGCTTAGAGTTCTAAAAGTGTATCATTAATGATGCTTATCATTATTTATTACACCTCAAACCAAGGTTTTGGTTTCTTTTGTATTCTTTTATGAGAAAAAAATAGATGTATAGATGCTGATTGCTTATGTTTATGTTTGTGTCTTTCCGAAGACTATGAATGTTCTCATGTTTCCTTCTCATGATCGGATGAATAGTTGAAAAGGTCTTCAATTCTCTAGGGTTTGGTGACTGTTGTTACAATGAGAATGCTTATTCCTGCTCAATTGAGGTTTTGACATTTGATGTGCATGAGAATGCTTAGAGTTCTAAAAGTGTATCATTAATGAATGCTTAGAGTTCTAAAAGTGTATCATTAATGATGCTTATCATTATTTATTACACCTCAAACCAAGGTTTTGGTTTCTTTTGTATTCTTTTATGAGAAAAAAATAGATGTATAGATGCTGATTGCTTATGTTTATGTTTGTGTCTTTCCGAAGACTATGAATGTTCTCATGTTTCCTTCTCATGATCGGATGAATAGTTGAAAAGGTCTTCAATTCTCTAGGGTTTGGTGACTGTTGTTACAATGAGAATGCTTATTCCTGCTCAATTGAGGTTTTGACATTTGATGTGCATGAGAATGCTTAGAGTTCTAAAAGTGTATCATTAATGAATGCTTAGAGTTCTAAAAGTGTATCATTAATGATGCTTATCATTATTTATTACACCTCAAACCAAGGTTTTGGTTTCTTTTGTATTCTTTTATGAGAAAAAAATAGATGTATAGATGCTGATTGCTTATGTTTATGTTTGTGTCTTTCCGAAGACTATGAATGTTCTCATGTTTCCTTCTCATGATCGGATGAATAGTTGAAAAGGTCTTCAATTCTCATGTTTTGGTGACTGTTGTTACAATGGATGGTCAGAAGACAGATTCCCAAAGCTTCCACAAAACTGGTTTTTGTTAATCATGCTCAATAATTATAGGTAAAGTCAATGCTATTTTCAACGTTTCTTTCTTTTGTATCTCATCGAGTCCTCAACTTTGTAAGGCTTCAGTCGTAGAGTTAAGATTGCTATTAGAATTATGAGTGTGGCAGTAAGGCCAAGTTCTTCAAAGAGATCAACTCACAGCATCCAAACCATTTTTGCCTAAATTTTGATGTATTTAAGATCATTTATTTGAACATCATCAAATAGCGGTCATCATGATAAATTATTCTGTATAATTATACAAGGGAAAAGTATCACTATCCGCTGGTTTCTGACGATGTAGTCTTCTTATTGGACGAGGATATGTATCCCTGAGATATAGAAAAACTTCTCAACCAACAGGGGCAGTCCGGCAGAGAAGGATAAAGAACCATAATAGATAATTGTGATCAAAAGTTCATAGAACTTCTTGAGACTCAACCTATGCAGCGCATAAAAGCAACAAGTGTTCCTAAAACAGGACAGAATGTTTATACAGACCATAAACATAAGTGGGGTTGGCAGTCAGTGATTCACAGACTTGGCTCGACCAAAGGTGCACTCACTCTGTTCTCAGGATTTATTGGTGGGTTTTCCATGTCAGGGATTGGGTTGATTTTTTCTTTTGGTACCCATCTTTCTCCCTAAGCTTGTTGAGTTTCTCTCTGATTTTTCTCCTAGTCTCTGGCTTCATGGAACGAACTTCAACTGTGTCATTTCCTGTTGATATGGTAAAAAAGGCAGCAAATAAGTAGGACATTGCGTCTCTCCTGGTTATGCTACACACCAGCTTAATTTCCTTCATTGTGCTAGCCCCCTGCTGCATGGTTAGAGGAATATATGAGATCTCATGGTTAAATGATCATACACCTCAAAAGTAACGCAAGTCTTTAGAATCATATCATACAAAATGATTACTATCTGGGGTTTCAAGAGAAAATTCCAAGTTCACATGAAACAACACATGCCAGGAAGAATGAACAATGAAGAGGAGTTTAATGCTCTCTAGTTAATAGAGAAAATTCCAAGTTCACATGAAACAACACATGCCAGGAAGAATGAACAATGAAGAGGAGTTTAATGCTCTCTAGTTAATAGAGTTTTCATGATTGCCATTCGTTCTGGAGCCTTCTTCAGGATTGCTATCTGTGTTAAACTCATGTTTCTGATTAAGCCTGCATATTTGCATCATCCAGGGACACCACAAAACTTAAGTTTTTCTTAGCTTTATTGTTATTAAGAATATAAATGTATAGATGGGTGTCTATTCTAACAACTTAAGCTTATGAGAAAATTGGTTATTCAATCAAATTCAAATTTAACATGCTATCAAAACATAAGGTCCTGAGTTTGAATCCTCATAGTATCAATGTTTTCTAAAAAATATCTTCATTTCAGTTAAGTGGATCCATGTGTTGGGCTTGGGTCATTCTCCTTAAATTTATCCATCCACGTATGAGGTGAGTGTTAAGAATATAGATGTGTATATTTGTCTATCTTCTGACAACTTAAGATTTGATGAGATATTTCAATATGCTTCTTCACAAGTTCCACATAATTTAATACATCTGAATGCTATCACTATGCAAACTAAACTTTAGCATTTGGAAACAAATTTTCCCATCTAACCTAAAGGGTCGTAGTATCTGAAATATTTACCATAAACACATCATCAAAGACGAAATGCTTACTGGGAGTCGAACTTTAAGTTTACATGTCAGACTCCTTTTGATGCATATCACTTAACAACCATGTTAAAATTCAGGCGTTAAGTTTTTTAACAAATATGTTCAAGAAACACTCAAATTTAGCTCTTCATATCTTGGTGCTTGCAATAATATGTCGACATATATATGATATACTCAGAACCCATCCTTCGTAGTTTTACCACATGTTTATCATATCTAGGAGAAAATTTTGAACTAAGAACAATAGTATTAACAGACAACAGAAGTGAAAAGCTATCTTGAGAACTAAGTTATGTACATCTACACTTTCTATTTAGTTATATCCTTTGAATCTTCAACTGGAAACAAAATAGCTAATAAAAGTATATTTCCTTTGGTCTTCCTGGACCATTCCTTGTTCAACTACTGTAGTTGCAAAACTTTTAGCAAATGTCATTGCAACAAAGAGGCAAACCATATATTTGCTGTTGCCACTGTTTCCAAATCCCAAAAATACTACATGCAACTGTTGATGCTGGCAGGGAAACATCCAGACTAAACTCCATATCTAAGACTTCTCTACAGTTTAGCCTCACAAGATAGTAAGAGCAACAATGAAAGACAGTAGATTGTTCAAAGACCATAGCACAATTGCAATGTAACGTGTCCAGCCTTTTCAAATTAAAAGGGCACCTAAAAGTGTGAACAGCTGAAACCTCATTCTACTACGGTGATAATTAAGAAACAAAATTCCATGCTCTGAACTCTAACGACAATGAACAAATTAAGTTCTTGTCAATCCAACCCTAATCAGCTCCTGGCGGCATGCTGAGTAGTGTAATGCTGTGCCTTCTTACTATTTAGATTATTTTATTTCTATGTTCCATAACAGAGCTTTTAGAACATTGGACCATTTCGAATATTATGCAATACTTGATTCTATTGTCATGTTCTCTGCTAAACAAAATCAAATTTCGTACCCGATCTATGTTTATCCCCTAATTATCTCGTAGAAACGATACATTACCATTCTGGAACATGATGAACAAACACAAAATAATACTATAAAAATGCTCTATAAATATCTCCCACATCACTGTAGCAAAAGAATGCTATTTAGCACTAGCGACTCATTATCAACCGATCTCAATCTAGTCGTACGAAAGAAAGGGGGTAAATTTACGGTTTTCTCAGTGTTTTTGATTATTGGAGAGAGCGGCAGTACCTGGAACTGCTTCTGGGGGACGCCGACGACATCTGGCCCTCTGATTGCAGCTTCCCTAGCGGGTGAGGGGCGGGGCATCGAAAGCCCAACTCGCAAGGAGATCGCCATGCTTCTTCTCTCTGCCGTTGGAGCAGGATCGTGTTTCGGTCCCTTTAAGCCCCCAATAGGCCAATAGGGCACCGGCTCCACCCATCGAGGGAGACGCCGCCCACCGTCAGTGAGTACTGTGTTTCCTGTGTGATATATGAAACGCTGTTTGGTCGAGTAAATTGTGATTTCATTTTTCGGGTGCAAGACTGCAAGTCGGGCGCGTTGCGAGCAAGTCCGTGATACGAGCCGGACCACGAGTGGGGAGGTGTTGAGAGTATTGAGAGAAGATGAGTTGCTGCAGAGTCTACAGCAACAATGGCGCACGAGGATTTCGTTTACTAAAGGTTGAAGACGACGGATGATTACCAATTTACCTATGTTTTTAAATAAAGCTTGTATAAGCTGCATACCTTTTATGTCTTTTAGCTTTCTTTAAGTTTTTCGGGTTTATAAACAAATCCAGTGTGTAATGGTTTTTTACCCGCTTATTTCACTTACTCACAGTATAAATGTTTAGCTGTTTGACTGGAGTCAACAACGATTCATATTTTTGAAATAATATTCTCTTCATCTTCTATCTATTCGCGCCTATATCTTGGTTCTATGCTAATCATCTGTGCAGGAGCTAGATTCAACATGGTATCAGAGCAATTTGTTGGAGCTCAATAGATCTTATCAAAGAACAACTAGATCGGAAGTCTTGGTTAATCCTCAATGGCAAGAAATCGTAGATCGACAGGAGCCAGTAGATCAACAATTGGGGAATCGCAATTTCAACCAGAAAGTAGATCAATCACTAGGGAGGCGGAAACATAAGATGATCCATATATCTTAGCTGGAAATGACAATCCAGGTATGAGTTTGGTTTCCATCCAACTAATAGGCCATTAGAATTACTTAACTTGGAAGCAGTCCATGATAATATCATTATCTACGAAGAACAAGTTAGGGTTCATCGATGGAACCCTAATTCAGCCCGATGAGGCGACACATAGATATAATAAATGGAGGATGTGTAATGATATGGTTAGGTCGTGGATTACTCAATCCATTGCACCTAGTCTCAGCTCGAGTGTGATCTATGCGAAGACAACAATTGAAATGTGGCGAGATCTCGAAGACAGATTTGGCAGAGGAAACGAGCCCAGAATCTTTGAGATCGAGATGAAGATTTACACCACACAACAAGGAAGTCTATCTGTATCTACCTATTACACGTATCTAAAGGCTCTGTGGGATGAAATTGATGCTCTAAATGCATGTTCGAATTGTTGCATATGTCAGCCAGGAAAAGAGAGCAACAGAAGGAGAAGGCTTCGACAGTTCTTAATGGGGCTGAATGATGTCTATGTGGGAATCAGGGGACAAATCCTGATCATGAAGCCAATTCCCGAGATTAATCAAGCCTATGCCATGTTGGAACAAGAAGAGCTACAAAGACAAGCAGCCAACAGTCAGAGTGTGGAGATTGAAACTGTAGCATTGAGTAGTGTGAGTCAGAACACTAATAATGGAGGATACAAACCCAAATATAAGCTGCTAGGCCCCAACAGTAAATTGTTTTGTGATTACTGTCAGAGAGCAGGACATTCAAGAGAAAATTGTTACATGCTCAATGGTTATCCGATAGGCCACAAATTATACAAAGGTAAACAAAGGTTCAATGAACAATTGAACAGACAAGTGAACCATGTGCAGACAAGCAATACAAATGATTGCAATAAGGATAACACAGTCAAACACATGGAGGATGGCTCGACAAGCAAAAAAGACATAAGCATCTCACCAAAGCAATACAACAACCTTCTCAGCACTATGATGAATCTTTTGAGACAAAAGGGAACTAGTAACTATATGGTGAATATGGCATGTATGCAAAATAACTCAAGTGAATTCAATTTGCACAAGTTATGGATCCTTGATAGTGGTGCCACTGACCACGTAACTAGTAGCACAACCTTATTTGATAACCATTGCAAACCAAAGCCCAATGAGAAGATAACCTTACCCAATGGTGATACCATCCATGTTAGCCACTTAGGAACTGCCTACCTAAACAAAAACATTCAGCTCAATAGGGTTTTAGCTGTTCCCACATTACATTTCAACCTTTTGTCAATAAGCAAATTGACCAAGGAGATGAACTGTTCTATAGAATTTAACCCTCACAACTTTATCATCCAGGACCTAGCTACGAGGAGGGTTTTAGGGACTGGTAGAGAAGTAAATGAGCTTTACATGATGGATGGAGCTTGTAAGCTTGCAGGCAATGACAGGTCTCAGTTCAATTTTCATTCCCAAAATGTATCTGCTTCTATTTTGACTGATAAAAATGCATTGTGGCATATTAGATTAGGACACATATCTCATTCTAGAATGAAGTTGATGTCCAACTTACTTGAAATAAAAGTCAATGCAGAACTTGTTTGTAATATCTGCGCAATTGCTAAACAATGCAGACTACCTTTTGTTCCTAGTACAAATATATCAAAGTTTCTTTTTTACCTAATTCATTGTGATGTTTGGGGGCCTCACAAGGTCCCAACTTATAATGGTCATATTTACTTTCTTACCATAGTAGATGATTGTACTAGATGTTGTTGGACCTACTTGTTTCCACTTAAATCACATGTACCTAACATTCTAATAGGTTTCATTAGGATGGTAAGCACACAATTCTCCAAGAACATTAAGGTAGTTAGGAGTGACAATGGTAGTGAATTTTTTTAATCAAACCTTGAGGGAATTTTTCATCAAACAAGACATCATCCATCAGAGTTCATGCGTTGAAACCCCACAACAAAACGCAATTGTGGAAAGAAAACATAGACATCTACAAGTAGCTAGATGTCTTAAGTTTCAATCCCAATTGCCACCTAGTTTCTTGGGTGAGTGCTTGCTAACAACCACATACCTTATCAATAGGCTACCTAGTCCTATTTTAGGCAACCAAAGCCCTTATAAGTTGTTGTACAACCAAGAATCAGAGATAAGTCATCTTAGAGCTTTTGCCTATCTATGTTACACAAATACCTTGAAAAGAGGGAGAGATAAGTTAGATCCGATGGCTGATGAAAGGGTCTTCATTGGGTACCCCTTTGGGAAGAAGGGGTATAAGGTATTCAACCTCAAAACTCAGTCTATAATAGTATCAAGAGACATAAAATTCATTGAACATGTTTTTCCATTTGATACCAAGACTATGAGTAAGGTCATTTTTTCTCCACAAGCCAATGTTGAAAGTGAGTCAATGAGTGCACCCTTAGTGAACCAACCAAGTTCAAGTCCAAATAACATTGTAGAACAGTCATCTGTTAAGGTGAAAGAAAGCTTGTATGATCATGAAACCCATTCAAATTTTTCTTCTTCCTCAGAACCTCATGAAGAATTTCCTGAACCAAACAGTCATGAAACCAGTGAGCACCAAAATTCTCCACATGAAACTCACTCATCACAACCTACTGAAATGCCTTTGAGAAAAAGTAGTAGAATTGTGAGAAGACCTGCAAAGTTTCAAGACTATTAGTGTAGCCTTTTATCATCTACCTCTTCACCTAAATCCAAATCAAACCAAACCAATAGGACAAGTTCATATCCCTTAGCAAATTTCTTGAACACACACAATCTCCCTGTTGAACACAAAATCTTCCTCAGTATCCTTGACACCCATCAGGAACCCAATTCTTATACAACTGCTAGCAAGTACCCAACTTGGGTGAAGTCCATGCAACTTGAGTTAGAAGCTTTGGAAGCTAACCATACTTGGAAGCTGGTTGAATTACCACTAGGGAAGACTGTTGTGGGATGTAAATGGGTGTACAAAACAAAATTTAGATCAGATGGAAGCATAGATAAACTGAAATCTAGACTAGTTGCAAAAGGGTTTACACAAAAAAAAGGGGTAGACTATCATGAAACCTTTGCCCCTGTGTCAAAGATGGCCACAATTTGAACCATAATTGCAGTAGCAGCTGCAAAGGATTGGCCCTTACATCAATTGAATGTAAGTAATGCCTATTTACATGGGGAGCTTGATGAAGAAGTATACATGGCAAGACCCCCAAGATATGGAAAGGCGGGTGATAATAGAGTATGTAAACTGTTGAAATCCTTGTATGAGCTCAAACAGGCAGGGAGACAATGGTACTCCAAGTTATCATCAAGCATTATCAAGCAAGGATACACACAGTGCACCTCAGACCCTTGCTTATTTGTCAAAAAAAGAGGGGAAAACACTACTAGAATATACTATATCAGCAACAAGGAGCAACGACGGCCGCCAGAGCCGTCAGAATCATTCACGGCTTTGCGTCGGTCTCGATGGCCGTGGCTGATGTAACAAAATCAGCCGCGGCTCGCATACGGCCAACCAAAGCCGTCGCTCTTAGATCATGGCGCGCACGGCACGTGAAACAAAATGGATTAGTAGTCACGTCTTAGCGGGGACCCCGGAGCCGTTGGTGATGAGAGTAACTGGGTGCGCGAAATAAAATAGGTTAGTAGCGACGGCTAGGCTACGCCGTCGGTGATATGAGTAAGTCATTAGTCACGGCTGGCTGCGACCGTCGCTTAGCACGAATGCAACGCAAATATAAAACACTCTTAACCGACGGCTAGAGAAACCGTCGGCGATAATAAAATTATAGATCCACGGTTTTCCGACGGCCGATGAGCCGTCGGTGAAAATCCTTTTTATTTGCGTTCACGCCCGACCCTTCCTCTTTCTTCTTCTTCCTTCTCTGCTCGCCACTGTCGCCGTCGTCTGTCACTGCCGAGTTGCCGCAGAGTGCCTTGCCGCCGCCGCCAATTGCCGCTGTCAATCGCTTCAATTCCTCTCCTCCTCTGTTAAATCCCTACGCCGCCCTTGCCACTTGCGCTACCTCTTCGCGCCGGCGTCGACCCGACGTCCATCTTTGTGCCGGCCTCAACCAAGCCGGCACCGCATTGGGGCCGATTACCATCGTCCCCAATGCCGACGAGCAATAGCCGGTAGTGATGCCGGCTACTGCTTGAGATTAGAATATTATTACCTAATCAAACTCTGATTAGGGTAATTAATCCCTAATCAAAGTTTGATTAGGGATTAATTACCATTAGTTTTTTTAAAATTTTTTATTGTTAATTATTAAAAATTAATTGTTAATAATTAGAAATTAATGATTAATTATTAGAATTTAATTGTTAATTAGGTTAAGTATTAGTTTAATATTAATTAATAGTCACGCGGAATCGTCCACTAAGGACTCGCGCTGAAATCGTCCATAATGAATGGACTCGCGCGTGCCAGAATCGTCCACTTTGGACTCACGCGGAATCGTCCATAATGGATGGAATCGTGCCAGAATCGTCTACTTTGGACTTGCACGGAATCGTCCACTTTGGAGTCGTGCGGAATCGTCCACAATGGACGGACTCGTGCCGAAATCATCCACTTTGGACTCGCGCGGAATCGTCCAATACTCGAGGATGATGACAGAGTTAGTTCAATTGGAAATAGAATACGTTGACGAGGACGATAATGAAGTTGAGGAAGGACTGAATGAAGATGAGGGAGACGAAGAAGAATTTCAAGATTCAGATACAGAAGAACAAGAAGAATAGTATTACACGGATGATGAATAATTGTAAATGTGAAGTATATATTCAATTATTAAATATAGCTATTATATATAATCTAATTAGATTAAATTTTTACAGATATGGTTCGAGATATCAGTTCTCGAGGAGGCATTCCTTGAAGGACCCCCGACGATTACCACCCGCCCCACCTGTACCCACTGACCCTTCGTCTTCCACCACCATTCCCCCACCTGGTCCGGCCACCATTCCCCCACCTGATCCATCCACTATTCCCCCAACTGATATGGTCACCATCCCCCCACCTCCAGCCACCATCCCTTCAGCCGATCCAGGCCCGTCGACATCGAGACGTAGGCCACGAGGGCTTAACAGAATTCTCCCTCTGCCACCCGAGGGACAACTGCGCAGAACAATTACTGTGCGCGGAAGAAGGTAAGTATATGCATTAATTATTTCTTATAATTTATTTATAATTCAAAATATCATAATATGAATTTATATATGGTGCAGATTTGAGCAGGAGGACGTTCCCCGCACGGTAGCGGGGACGACCCGGAAGTTTATGCACGGGGCGTGGCCTACATGGTCTCACGTGCCCCGTGAGCATATAGATTTATTGTGAAAAGAGTTCACGGTAAGTATATTTATTAAATAAATATTAATGTTAAATATTGATCGATAATAATAATTTTTTTTGCAGGGTCATTATACATGGCTGGAGGACCAGACCACTTTTGTGGAGGCTGCATGGGAGCGTGTTGCCCATGCTCGCTATAACGGGCTGCTTCAGTAGGCCCGTCAGATCGTGATGAGACGATTGGGGGCCACACAGATAGGGCAGACTCGGGGACACACCCTCGAGTGGATTCCTGGCCCTGTGTGGGACCAGCTCGTTGGGCGGTGGGATAGTCCTGAGTGGCAGGAGGTCTCCCGGACTGCATTGAGAAATCGTATGTCCAGGGGGGACGTCACGGGGGCGCGCCACACTAGTGGCTCCATATCTTTTGCGGTGCATGAGCGTCATATGGTATGTATAATTTTCTTACTTTTAATTAAATTATATATTATGTATAATGATACTAATGTATTTGTTTTCTAATGTAAGACGCACGTGACGGAGGACGGCACCGTCCAACGCCCGTCGATGATAGAGGTGTTTGAGTGCACCCATCGTCGTCGACGAGGAGCGGGGGACTACGTTGATAGCAGAGTCTCGATCATAATGGTAAGTATTTATATATGTCTATTTGATTTACACAATTTTTATTTATAGTTTATATATATTTAAAATATAAACACGTGTAGGAAACTTATTCGAGGACTATGATCGAGCGTGGAGGGACACCGGAGGAGTTCGACGCAGGAGCTTGGGTGGAGGCCGCAGGTGGTTGGGAGCACGACCGTGTTTATGGCTTTGCAGACAGTGGCCATGCACGTGCCGTGCTCGAGCCACTTGGGGCACCGACCCCTCAGACTGCGGATGAGCGGCCCTCGTCATCCCGAGCGCAGGACCAGAGCCGGATAGCGGCCATGGAGTTAGAGCTCACCCAATAGAGATAGATGATGGAGGAGCAGAGGCACGCGATGGAGGAGAGGATGCAAGAGCAGAGGCTGACGATGGAGGAGCAGAGACTGACGATGGAGGAGCAGATGCAAGAGCAGAGACGGTCGAATGACGAGTTGAGACAGACAATCCAGAACATGCAGACACTCCTCACTCAGATTGCGTATCAGTCCGGCCTTCTACCTATGATGTCGCAACTGTCGTCCTCCTCGACCCAATCGATGCTCCCGACCCAGTCGTTGTCGACTCCACCGCAGACGTTAGCTTTTGATTTTTGTATTTTGTTTATATTTTGAAACTTGGATGCACGAGTTGATATTTTGATGATTGTTTGCCTCTGGTTTGAGGCTGATATTGATGATATTTTTGTAAATCTTGTATGTTTGGTTTCTAATGCATGTGTATGATGTTTTCTGATTGTAATATGTGATTGAAAATTATTTGTAGTTGATATATCGTTGTATACAGGAATTTATAATTTTTTTAGTTTTTTCAGTTACAAGATACACCTTTAGCCACGGCTTACCCACGGTAAACCGTCACTAAACCGTGGCCGAAAGCCTATCGTAAAAGGCTGATGGCCTCGACAGGACCAAGTATCACGGTTGCTAATAGTATCACCGACGACTATAAGCTGAGGCTAATGTGTTGATATCAGTGACAACGACCAGAGCCGTCACTAATGATTTTAAATCAGCGACAGTCCACTAGGCTGTCGCTGATGATTATGTGTGACGATCGTGCGCGGCCGTCACAAAACATCTGAGACGCGCACATCAGAGACGGTTTTTTACCACGGTTGGCGCCGTCCGTGATATTCATCACCGACGGTTCAGCCACGGTATCAGCCATCGCTGATGACCACAATTCTAGTAGTGAAACATAGCTGTCATAACAGTATATATATGTTGATGATATAATATTAACTGGGAATGACAGCAACAAAATAGAAATCATGAAATTGAAACTCAATCAAGAATTCAAAATCAGGGACCTTGGAAATTTTACATACTTTCTAGGGCTTGAAGTTCAAAGAACAGATGATGGTATATATCTCAATCAGAGAAAATATGTCATTGATATGTTAAAAGAATCAAGTTTGGAAAATTGTAAACCATCTACCACACCCATGCAGTATAATGAGAAAGGAAAGTCTCAAAGTATAGAGCAAGATGAAGAGTTCAAATATGTTGAAACATATAAAAAGCTTGTAGGGAAGCTTTTATATGTTACTATGACCCGGCCTGACATCTTATTTGTTGTCAACTATTTGAGCCAGTTCTCATATGCACCTAGAGTGTCACATTACAAAGCCTCCATCAAAGTATTGAGGTACATAAAATGAGTTCCTGGGTTAGGACTGTATCATTCATCAACATCAAATTGTCAAGTAACAACATGCAGTGACGCTGATTGGGGAGGATGTGAAAACTCTAGAAGGTTAGTAACTGGTTACCTGGTAAAATTGGGTGAATAAGCAATTATTTGAAAATGCAAAAAGCAAATGACAATGAGTAGATCAAGAACTGAGAGTGAGCTCAGAGCTATGTCGAGTGTCACTGCAGAGGTAATTTGGGTGAGCATACTTCTAGTTGAATTAGAAGTTGAGGTTAATAGACCAATTCCTATTTTTTGCGACAACCAGAGTGCTATCCATATCACAGCCAATTCAGTGTTTCATGAAAGGACTAAACACCTGAAAATTGATTGTTTTTTTGTTCGAAAAAAAATCCTTGCAAGGCCTGATTCAGCCTATCTATATTCCAGGAAAACAACAACCGACTAACATACTTACAAAAGCTTTAACACCCCAACAACACTCTCACAACCTCACCAAGTTAGGAATGAGTAACCCTTACTCACCCCTAACTTGTGGGGGGACTGTTGAGAGTATTGAGAGAAGATGAGTTGCTGTAGAGTCTACAACAACAATGGCGTGCGAGGACTTCATTTACTGAAGGTTGAAGACGGCAGATGATTACCAATTTACCCATGTTTTTAAATAAAGCTTGTATAAGCTGCATACCCTTTTATGTCTTTTAGCTTTCTTTAAGTTTTTCGGATTTACAAACTGATCCAGTGTGTAATGGTTTTTTACCCGCTTATTTCACTTATTCACATTATAAATGTTTAGCTGGTTGACTTGAGTCAACAACGATTCATATTTTTAAAATAATATTCTCTTCATCATCTTCGTCTATTCGCGCCAATCTTGGTTCTCTGCTAATCATCTGTACAGGAGCTAGATTCAACAGGAGGCACGCGGAGTCGCGGACATTGCATGCCCTACCCGAATCTTAAGGCACCATCACGCTCTCCACGAATCTGAAGGTCGATGTTCCTTCTTGCTCAGCAAGCAGCTCCATGGATGGCGATGATATGTAAGCACGGAG
Organism: Canna indica; assembly: GCA_034359265.1. NCBI lineage: Eukaryota > Viridiplantae > Streptophyta > Magnoliopsida > Zingiberales > Cannaceae > Canna > Canna indica. Next base: position 13,138,255 of record CP136890.1, read on the forward strand.
CGTCTCTGTGATGAAGAACAACTAGAACAGAGCTGAAGCAAGAAAGCAAATAGAAGGGAAAAAGATGTCGAAATCGGTGATTGAGCACGAGGTGGTGGCAAACCATGACGCCCTACGCTTTGGCCTGCACGCCGTCAGTGGCGACATCGTCGATACCCACCCCCTTCAGTCTCTTCGTGAATCAGTATAAATCCTACTCCAATCCCGCCCTTTTTCGTCTCTTTTGATTGATTCAGTTCCAGAACCCGTTTTTATCGAGTTATTATTGAGTATAAACCCTATCTCTAACTCCACTTCTATTTGGTTGTTCTTGTCGTCGTCGTACTTCTGGGTCTGATCTCGATCAGACGAGTAGGTTTTGGGAGGAGAAGAAGCGAATGAGATTGAACCTTACCTACGGATCGGCTTTCAACTTGAGGAGAGATCTTGATGCCCAAATTCTATCCAGGTGCTTTTTTTTTCCTGAAAAATTACGTAGTTCCGTAAATGTGCGGTAATTACCAAAATTACATGCATAGTCAATAGGATTATCTCTTTGCCAAAGTCTTTTTCTGCGTGCAATACTTGCTACTAGTTTCTTGGTTATTTTTCTTTCAGAATTTGGATTTTCGCAGTGTCGTTATTAACAAAGTAATCACCATTAATTAAATTTCTTATTCCTCTTAGAAGCTCATGCGCGTAGTCATGAATGCTGATGATTGATTTGAATTAATTGTCAAAATTGGTTTTTGATATGTATCTGTTTAGGACCAGACGTACAGAACGTTTTCTGAAAATTGTGGAGAAAACTAGCTAAAATCTTATATTTTCAAGGGATTGATTAGAAATCAAATAAGTTGACCACCTTTTCCAATATCAAGAAGAAGAAAGGAAGTGGTACTAAGAAGAATGGACATTAAAGTGAAATAAAGAGAAATGAGAGGGATGAGGAATAATAAAGGCATCAAACTCTACGAGTCCGTTCAACTTTTCCAAGTTTCAAACTTGTCAATTTGAGAATAAGAGGACGCAGGAGGAATAGAGGATAAGAGGAAGGAGGGAGAGGGAAGATAAAGAAAGCAACAATAGTCCTGAACCCAAGACATAGTTTTGGGCTTTAGCTCTCACATTTGGGATTGTGGCCCTTCTTCTTGGGTTTGATTTGTACTGTTAACCACTCAGACTGCTACTTACCTGCTATACAAAGTGAAGGAAAACCATGAACATGGACACTACGCATTAAGGGTGTGACGGTGTGTTGACTTCCTATGATCTAAAAATTTAAACTTATAGTCTGGAATGACAAGTGCGTAATTGCATCAGTCTTCTACAAGCCATTGAAATGAAAATCTTTTTGGTATTCGATTTTTATATAGATGGCCTAGATGGAAAGTAAGTCAAGCCAAGAATAACTTGGTGGTATCAAATGCGTATTGAAAATGCCAAACACAAGCAACATGCAAGATTTTTATAGGAGATAATGTTTGAGCCTTTGAGGTATAGAAGTATCTTTTTATTTGTCAGGTAATGACTAAACATCTGATGGCTATCAGTTCTTTATGTATTAGGGGCTGGCCGTGCATGGTTTGTTAATTTAAACTAACTTTTATTGGTCTTATTTTCTAACTAGTAGAATTATAAATGTTTCCAATGGACTTGCATTGTCATTGCAGATTCCAAAGACCTCCTGGAGCTCTGCCTTCCTCCATGCTCGGATTTGAGGCTCTCGCTGGTGGCTTGGATGATTTTGCTTTTGAAGATTACCTCAATTGTATGCACGTTTCTTGTTTTACAAATTTTATACCCCAAAACTTCATATTTACTCTCTGATCACTTATTGCATGATATCTAGCATTTTCAGTATGTTGTTTCAATTAGGGAGATGATTCATTAGTTATCCTTGGTACACAGACTCTTCCAAATTGCTATTCTTTTATTGAAGTAGTATTCAATAGGGTTAGTGCCTTTAAGAGGATTAAAATTATTATGCCTTTTAGGCACCTTCATATATAAAAGGACAATGCAGAATTCTCATCCAATTTGCTGCTAGTAGCCTAGTAGCTAGCTACATCACAGCTAGGAGTAGCCCCAATGGAGGATACTGTCGCGCCTTGGCCCGGGCCTGCCCCTACGGCCCCGACCCGAGACGCAGCGGCCACTCGAACAACGCGCAGCGGAAGAAAAAATCACGAATCATAACATAAAATAAAATAACAATATTAAAATCAATAATTACAATCCATAAGTTTGACGGTACATACGATAAGGAACAGTTCAATCAAATACAAGATTTAACAAAATATAAAATAGTTCTACATATTATACCTCCAAAATAACAATATCAAGGTTTAGTGTTATAAGGCGACAAAACGAAATAAAATACAAAAGCAGTCGCAATCAGAGCTCCACATCTATGACTGTCTACTAGTTGTCTAAAAACTATTTACATCTCGATCTACAAATCGACCGCTAACCCCTGCAAGTCTGAAGCAAAAACAACGGAGATCAGCGGGTGCTGAGTAGGAGAATCACAATATGATCAACAAGCATCAAGTGTCAACTCAACAATGAATAACAATATGACCTAAGATGTAGTCAAAGGCAATGAACACAACAATTACTCATTACCTACTCCTAAACAACATCAACTGAATCATTGAGCGTGTGGACCTTGCGTAAAAACCCCGCACTCTTCCACCTGCAGAGTGGCATCAATCGTCCGCTCCAACGATGATGCGACTACCCCCACCAAGCAGGTAGCCCGTTAGATGTCGTGTCCAACATCATCACAGCCGAAGGTGCCCAACGTGCGACTAGTCAATACCATATATACCCTCTCCCATGCTTGGGGGGTACCACACCGAAATGGTCTTGGACCGAAGTCCTCTCCAAGACCGTAGCCTCCAGATCGACAACAACCAGGAAAAACAAAAGACACAAGGGGGTTAACGTGGTTCGGACTCGGCGGGGTGCCGATCCTACGTCCACAGGAAGAAGAGAAGACTGCTTTATTAAATCCAGAAAAAGAACTTTTACAATAAGAGTGCAATAATCTAAATCCCCTTCGGAATACAGCAAACTATCTTAAATTAATTGAACCTGAAACTGGTACGGAGTAGAGGCACTGTCTCTGCAAGATCTGCTTGGAAACTGAACTCCTGCTGCTGTATGCCAGAAACTGAGAAGGGGCACTCCTTAGGAAAAAGGTCGTAGCGGCACTCTTAATTTTCTGGATCTCTGAAACTCTCATATGAGGGATTTTCTTTTGGTGTGGGATTCTCTTAGAACTGCATATTATGCTTCCTTTTATAGTGTACATAGAAGCCGATGTATCCTGAAATTTAGACCAAAATATATGGCAAAAAAATTATATGTTGCGTTCGATTTAATCACACGGATGCAGCAATTAATTTGACCAAGAAACCTGTTGGGGCCGAACGCTTCAATTTCGAAATCTTCGAATTCTTTACGTGAGGCGGTACTTTGCATCTTTATCTATTTGACTGGTCAAATAGGCAAAGCTCCTCCATTATTATCTCTTGACCGGTCAATTGCAATAAACAAAATACTTTAAATATCAATAGCATGTGAATCTCCAATTTGACCAAGTAATCAAATCTCCAATTTGGCCAGCAATATAATGTTGCGGTAAAAGCACCATGTGCAATGCACCAGTTCAATAAATTTCAGGAAGCAAAACAAATAACTGAAGCAAGAGTATTTTCGTAATTTATCTCCGACGACAAATCAACAAAAGACAAAGGACGACAGACTTGCAGGCTCAACCCAACCTCAATTCACTATCCAAACTACAATTATTTCACACTAACTAACCCACCAAAATTTCAAACTAATAATTTAATATTATTTGAACACCTCAACAACCTCAACAACTAACCAACTGAAAGAATATCCTAACAATATTTTCTTAGAAAACCAACTCCACCATCGCGTTCAACATGCGAAAATATTCAAGTTTGCTATTCATCTCGACCCCAACCGACAACTCGAGGCACACCAAATAAATTAAATTTCTAATATGTTAATTATCATTCAATTAATCCACAGTAATTAAACAGCTAAATTATTAACTAACTAAACAAACAAGGTAATTTAAACACCATCTAATCATTAGTTAACTAATTAATTAACTAAACCATCAAATCAACATTTAGTTTTTAATAAATTAAATATTTCTCCTTTTTTTTTCATCCCGATCCATCTCTCTTCCCTTTCTTTTTCTTTTTATTTCCTTTTTTTTCTGTTCTTTTTCTCCCTGCTCCTCCTGTCCTTTCACCCCCCTCACCTGCAGCTCGCCGCCCCTCCCCTGCTCCACTCGAACCCACGCCGGCTGGCCCTCCCGGCCGCCAGCGATCACCCCGATGGTATCGCCGGCCTCTCCCGCGGCCTTCGGCGCCGGCGGGACACCCGATCTAAGCTGGGAGGCCGCGATGACCTCCCCACCTTCTCCACCGATCACCCGTAGATCCCTCCTCTCCCGGCCAGCCGCCTAGCCGTCGCCGACGGGCGACTCCACAGCCCCAGCCCACGACTGACTGAGCGGTGGCTCGGATGGCCCACCCTGGCAGCGTTCGGTTACTCGGCGCCGCCATGGCAACGCAATCTGCGCGTGGTAGCCTGCAACCATTACACGTGGCCAGCCTGTGTGGGCTATGGCGCAATCATCTATTCCCCTCGTCTTCGTCGTTGGATTCAACGGAAGCAAAACAACGAAGTAGATGAGATCTCCTACCTCGATTTCGCGATTCCGGCGACGACGAGCTCCACTAGCAACACACGCCAACTCCTCCTCCGCTTGTAGGTACCCTTTCCTCCTCCTCTTCTTTTCTTTCTCAACCTCCCACCACAGCACTCCCTCTCTTAAAACCCCTCACCTCACCATCACCAGCAACCCCACTCCAACAGCCATCCCTCCTCCCCACTCCTCATTATTTGCGTTGACTTTAATTTTTTTTTTTTTATAGCTTTTTTATTATACCGGACATAACATTCTCCCTATCTTAAGAAATTTGGTCCTCCAAATTTACATACCTGATGCGTCGTGATCTCTGATATCCTCCTCATGCTCCCACGTCGCATGTGCATCTGAATGGTACTACCTCTGGCACTAACTCTGCTTTCTCAACGTCACCACCACAAATAAAAAGAAATTCAAGCAAAGCATCTAAAATAAGCTTATAACCCACCTCGACACCTCCTACACCTTACAGTATTATTATTAAGGTAATACATCTAAACTCCTAATCTTAACCTTAATCCTAGGCTCTGATACCAAATTGTCGCGCCTCAGCCCGGGCCCGCCCCCGGCGGCCTCGACCCGAGACGCATCGACGACTCAAACACCCCACAACGGAAGAAAAAGCCACGAATCATAACATAAAATAAAACAACAACATTAAAACCAATAATTACAATCCATAAGTCTGGTGGTACATACGATAAGGAACAATCCGATCAAATACAAGATTTAATAAAATATAAAATAGTTCTACATATTACTGCTCCAAAATAACAATATCAAGGTTTAGCGTTATAAGACGACAAAACGAAATAAAATACAAAAGCAGTCGCCATCAGAGCTCCACATCTACGACTGTCTACTAGCTGTCTAAAAACTACCTACATCTCAATCTACAAATCGACCGCTCACCCCTACAAGTCTGAAGAAAAAACAACGGAGATCGGCGGGTGCTGAGTAGGAGAATCACAATATGATCAACAAGCATCAAGTGTCAACTCAACAATGAATAACAACATGGCCTAAGATGCAGTCAAAGGTAATGAACACAACAATTACTCATCACCTACTCCTAAACAACATCAACTGAATCATCGAGCGTGTGGACCGTTGGGTAAAAACCCCGCTCTCTACCACCTGCAGGGTGACATCAACCATCCGCTCCGACGATGATGCGACTAACCCCACCAAGTAGGTAGCCCGTCAGATGTTGCATCCGACATCATCACACTCAAAGGTGCCCAACGTGCAACTAGTCAATATCATATATACCCTCTCCCATGCCTGAGGGATACCACACCGAAATGGTCCTGGACCGAAATTCTTTCTAAGGCCGTAGCCTCCAGATCGACAACAACCATGCAACTCGACTCCAAGAGTGCAACAAGGTATATCACTATGATCAATAATATAACAACAACTCCAAGTGATAACGATATGAACAACATGCTAATAACATAACATCATCATGATCAACAATATAACAACAACTCCAAGTGATTATGACATGATCAATATGATAATAACATGCTCAATAAGTAAACAACACCACATATAACAACATGACACTCTGCATACAATGACTAATCTAATGCACCAAAGAATTAGTATAACATACTATGATCAAGAATAAACACCAATAAATAATAATAAAATATAACACGTGCAATTTCTCTATATGACATGTCCAACAATAATGTGCAATAGAAGTTCAATAAATTTCAGGAAGCAAAACAAACAACAAAAGCAAAGATATTTCCGTAATTTATCTCTGACGATAAATCAACAAAAGACAAGAAACGACATACTTGTAGGCTCAACCCACCCTCAACTCACTCTCTAAACTATAATTATTTCACACTAACTAACTCACTAAATTTTCATACTAATAATTTAATATTATTTAAACACCTCGACAATCTCAACAACTAACAAACTGAAAGAACATCCTAACAATATTTTCTTGGAAAACCAACCCCACCATCGCGTTCAGCACGTGAAAATATTCAAGTTTGCTATTCACCTCGACCCCAACCGACAACTCGAGGCCTACCAAATAAATTAAATTTTTAATATGTAATTATCATCCAATTAATCCACAGTAATTAAGTTAAATTATTAATTAACTAAACAAACAAGTAATTTAAGCACCTTCTAATCATTAGTTAACTAATTAATTAACTAAACCATCAAATCAACATTTAGTTTTTAATAAATTAAATATTTCTTTTTCTTTTTTTTCATCCCGATCATCTCTCTTCCTTTTTTTTTTCTTTTTTTTTTTTCTTTTTTTTTTCTCCCTGCTCCTCCTGTCCTTTCACCCCCTCACCTGCAGCTCGCCGCCGCTCCCCTGCTCCACTCGAACCCACGCCGGCTGCCCCTCCCGGCCGCCAGCGATCACCCCGGTGGTATCGCCGGCCTCTCCCGCGGCCTTCGATCACCCGATCTAAGCTGGGAGGCCGCGACGACCTCCCCACCTTTTCCACCGATCACCCGCAGATCCCTCTTCTCCCGGCCAGCCGCCTAGCAGTCGCCGACCGGCGACTCCACAGCCCCCGCCCTCTCCTCGACCCTCCGCCCCCGCCCAGTCCCACGACCGACCGAGCGGCGGCCTGGATGGCCCGCCCCGGCAGCGTTCGACTACTCGGCGCCGCCATGGCTGCGCGATCTGCGCGTGGCAGCCTTCCAGCAGGCCGACCATGGCCTGGCAGCCCGCAACCATTACTCGCAGCCGCTGCGTGCGACATTCGCACGCTGCCAGCCCGCGTGGGCGACGGCGCAATCATCTCTTCCCCTCGTCTCCGTCGTTAGATTCGTCGGAAATAACAGCGGAAGGAAAGCAACGAAGTGGATGAGATCTCATTCCGCTATTCCGGCGACGAAAAGCTCCGCCGGCAATACGCGCCGACTCCTCCTCCCCGCTTGCAGGTACCCTCTCCTCCTCCTCTTCTTCTCTTTTTCAACCTCCCACCACAGTACTCCCTCTCTTAAAACCTCTCACCTCATCATCACCTGCAATCCCACTCCTACCGCCATCCCTCCTCCCCCACTCATTATTTGGATTGATTTTAATTTTAATTTATATATATATATATACCGGACATAACAGATACAATAGGAGAAAATAGATGAGATGATATATACATGTCCAAAGTAGACTGATAGATAATGTAATTGAATACGTTTAATTGATTATTATTAATGGCGGGCGAAAGAGTAAGGAAGACATAAGAAAACTTGGAACACCGAAAAGCTATTTAAATGCCGTGGCACGAAGCTCCATATAGTTACCCCAAATGGTTTATAGTTTGGACCTTTGGGTTTGTTATTTTGGTGTGTTAGTTCGAAATGGGTTAGCACTTAGCAGCCTAGCAGGTGATTGGCAATTATCACAGGTTGCAGATTTACAGAATTCAGTGTAACAAAGCACTTGGTAGTTCCATATTTCCCTCTTCTGCTCAATTTAACAACTGATTATTGTTATAAAAAAAACTTCATTTGTTTCTGTTAAACTGTGTAATATTTTTTATTTGGAGCTTATGGCGTTCAATATCCCCTTGATACTAAGCATCACAAGAATTTCTCTGTTCATTGCCTGTTACTTATCTTCGACTTATTGTTGTGATTAGCTCAAGTAAAATGTCAAATTGATGGTCATATGCAGCAAATGTGTGCGAGAAAACATGAATTTGTTGTGCAGTTTAGGTGTTAGATTAAGTTTACCGTGTTCTGCACACGGTGTGATTTTTGTGGTGGGTATTCAAATTTGAGTCATGCCTTCTTACACAACATTAAGTAGATATGATCGGTTGTTCTCTTGTCGAGGAGTGTTGATTCATCCTAGTCTTAAGTTATGGCTGTTGTTTCAATCAAAATATTTCATATTTTGGAAGACCAAAAACCACAAATCTAATTATCAACAAAGCTTAGGTGCTGTTTGGTTAGCGAAAATTATTTTCTGGTTTGGTTTCAGTAAAACTGAAAATTTGGTTTCGAAAACTTGGTTTTGGTTTCTAGTTTTCAGTTTTCTGAAACCGCGTTTGGTTAATAAAAACAACATCAGTTTTAGTTAGTTGAAACCAGTAAATATTTATTTGATTATAAAAATAATATTAATTTTCCTTGAACATTTTTAGTAGTAATTAAATGTTTAGTTAGTTTACAAAATTAAATATTTATTAATATGGTTACAAAATATTTAAATGATTTAATTAATTAAGTTATTGGTAATTTAAGATTTTTTTGTTCAATTAGATATAAAAATTAATTAATAGTTATTATAAAATTTCAAAAAAAAATAAGTCCAATGATCTAAAATTAGGTTTGATTAAATTATAAATAGACCAACTTTAAGAAAATTGAGTTATTTAAAATTTGGGTTTGAGTCAATTAGATATAAATTGGTTTAATTATTTTATAAATTTAAGATAAAAGTTTGAGTTAAAAATGATGATTTTTATTTTTATTTTTAAAAATTCGATATAGTTTGATTTATTTTTAAATTAATTAATTTTATAAAAAAAATATTTATAATTACAAAGTTGTCACAGCATTTTGATGACGAAACCAACAGTCTCGAAACCACATAAAATAACATTCTGTTGTTTTCATTTTTATTAAGAAAACTGGTTTCGTTTTCATTCTGGTTTCGATTCAGTTTCACGAAAACACTAAACCAAACACGTTTTCGTAAGCAGTTTTGGTTTCAATGAAACTGAAACCATGAAAACAGACTTGGTTTCGCTAACCAAACAGGCCCTTAGTTTTGAGTGGTACCTTGACAAAATAATTTCTTATAAAGCTTTTTTTGTTAATAATATCTTCTCTTATGCCATTTTCTTCCCTTCTTCATTAGTAGGCCGCATAATCAGAACCCGATTAAACTGTCCCCTACACCATCCGATCCTATCCGAATTCCCTTTAGAAAATAATAATAATAATAAAATTTATCTTAAAAACGATGATAAAAAATATAAACAATTATATTAAAAATATGACTTAACTAAGAAATGAATTCAAGACCTTTTAAATTTTATTTTCAATCTTCTAACCATAAAACTAACACCATCTTTTATAAATACATTATACATAAATATGTATTTAACTACCTTTTCGGGTCGGGTCGAGTCGGGTAAATCAAGGTTTTCATTCGACCAAACCCGAAAAAAGTATATAGAATTTTTAAAATGGAGACTCAAACCGACCCATTTTACCCAATCAACCCGACCCGAATTAATTTTTTGAGTTATTCGGGTCGGTTCGGATTTTGCTCTCCTCAATTAACTCATGATAATGTGTTCATACTCTGCAACTATTTTTGTACTTTGATTTCATAAACTTTGAACGACTACGCAATATCCTTTTACGAATGTAGAGAATTTTCCAAGTGCTTCTGAACCTTTATATATAGATTTTATTAGAAAGGGAAAAGGTATAAAGTGACGTTTGGTGCATTACCTTTCAGATTACTAGACAATCTAGATTACCTTTCAGATAGATTGCCACTAAAAAAATTATCGGTAGTGTAGAATATAGTATTTGGTATGCATAAGCAATATTATGATAAGATTGCTAGAATTCATATAGACATGTTTGGTATAACAAATATATTACCAAGTAATGAGATCTACTAAACGAAAATACTCTTTTCATAAATATATTATAATATTGTAATAATAATGATATAATAATAATATAATATAATATATAATATAAAACACTATTATATAATATATAATATAATATAATATATTATTATTATAATATTATATCATAGGGGAAGTGGTGGGAGGCGAACGTCTTCTTTCTTGAAAAGAGGAGGCAAAAAATTTGTAAAAAAATTAGGATTTAAGGAGGATAATTTTATCCTAAAAAATAATTTAAGATTACTACTTCAGAGGTAATTCACATTACCTGCACAAATGATGCGAGATTTAGATAATTTAAAGACAAAATTGCTAATAATCTAGATGAATTATTTTATACCAAACGTCTCCTAAAATTAAAGTGCTACGGGGATATCAATTATCTTTTTTTTCTTCGTAATTTTAGTTTGTAATAACACCTTTAGCAGCGTTCTTAACTATCTAGTTGTCCGTCGATGCAAGTTTGAAGTCCATTTGTTAATTGGTATGTGACTGGAAGGAGTACTTCATTTTATTTTCAACCAGTTAATGATGGGAAGGATGTCTGATGAGTAAAGGGATGGCAATATTACCCGTACCCGCGGATACCTGCGGATATTTACCCGACACGGGTCGGGTATGGTAAACATATTATACCCACGGGTACGGGTATAAATTTTTACCCATTTAATAAACGGGTACGGGTATGGATACTATACTATCCACACCCGCGGATATCCGCTACCCGCCAATATATATGAAAAATTAAATTTATAATTTTATATATTAATATTTAATGGAAAATTTAAAAATAAATCTAAATATAATATATTTTTAGGGATATCAATTTCCAATTTTAATTGAAAGTACCTTGATTTTAAATTTAATTTTGGTTTTAAATTTAATGTTGCATAAATGATTATTGATATTTCTTAAGATAATTTTATGATTTAGAATTTAATTGTTACGTAGTTTATTTTATGGATTAATGTTTCTCAACCAAGTTATTAATAGTGGTGAAATGAGAATCATTGGTGGTCTACTATTATAATAAAATAAAAAATTTATCATATATTAAATGGGTATCCGCGGGTATCAATTACCCGCGAGGGTGCGGATGATGGATATCCATCGCGGGTGCGGGTGCGGATACGGGAGACGGGTTTAGTAAACGGGTGCGGGTGCGGGTGTGGCACTATCCGCCCCGAACCCGCCCCGTTGACATCCCTAGATGAGTTCATCATTTTTTTATTATGAGTGAATCATTTTACTAACGTCATTTATCATCTTCAAAAGTTAAAAATTACCTTAACTAGATTTTGGAGCAAATAATTATTAACTCATACAATTTTATCAAATTTTTTAAACAAACAATTAAAATTTGTTTGATAAATTTTTAAATTATTATATCTACAGAGATACTACTGTTGAAATAGAATCCTGAATTAAGGCAAGCTGTTGTTTGTCTGACCAATTTTTTTAAATTAAGGTAAATTACATTTACCTCTTCGAAGATTTAGTGAAATATCCTGTCATCTATTTATAACTATCTTGTGACCCCCTTCAATTTTATAAAAAATTATACAGACATTTTCTACTAATGAAAATGATTAATGGAGTGTTTGTCATGTGCACTGCATATGTTTACTAATGATATTTTTAAAATATTTATTAATTTTACTTATTTTAAATGATAAAAATATCATTATATCATTTAACTATCATTTTTTCGTATTTTCACTCTATGAGTGCATAACATTTTAATTTTCACATTCAACTAATATTAATTTCATGAAGAATATTAAATAATAAAATATATATTTTTTAAATTTTTATTTTTAAAATATTTATTTAATTATTTTATGCACGTCTTTTAATAATTTTTTATCAAGAGGCATAAAGGAGAAATCACATTACTAACGAATTTTATTTAACACCGTTGGCTACAGGGGAGGAGGCGAGTATCACCTGGACAAATAAATGGGAGGTCAGTATAATTTACTTTTTAAATTATCATATTAACGAGAGATGCTACAAACAAGTATATAAATAAGGCAAAACTTGAATTCAAAATAAAGTTTATTTCTAAGCGTTGGGTCTGTTTGATTTACAGATGGCCGGCACAATAAGGTAGTGTGCCGACCCGACCCGACCCCACCCGCTAACTCTGTGGGCCAAATATTCCGGGCCTGACTCGGCCCGCAATATTTTACGAGCCGTCCAACATGATCTGTGAGCTCATTTATCAACTAAAAATTTGCTAAAAATTTGTAAAAAAAATAATAATTTAAAATATTTGATAGACTAAATAAGCACCAAATATAATATTTCACGTGAAAAGCTTTGTGGATTAACTTCATCTTTAATTTTAAAGCATTAAACAAGCACTAAATTAGATTTAAAATTAATTTTTTAATACTTAACGGACCAAATGGGCCAACCTAACCTGATAAGAGCCCGCCCGCGTCGGCCCGCAATGTTATCGGCCAAATTTTCTAGCTCGGCTCGCAATTAACGTGTCGTGCTATCGTGTCATGCTCATTTTTGCCGTCCCTAATTATATTAGGAAAAAATAGAGAATTTCCCTGATTGGATCATTCTTTTTTAAAAAAAAGAAAAAGAAAAGAAAAAGTGGAGAGAAGAGAACTACTTCCACTTCTCTTAGCATTAATAAAATTTTACTTTTCAATTGTGAAAAGGAAAAGTAATAAGTGACCTATAGAATAACAAGAACTTCGATTACCAAAAGAAACAAGTGACCTAAAAGGCTAAAACCCCCATATGGTGTTTGTATGCATATATAGAATAATATGAATGACAAGAAATTACATCGATTAGAAATTATCAATTCAAGCCAACAAAAGTTCACATCGAGGGAAAAAGTTCCTATGCCCTTTCTTCCCAAGTAAACAAAAAGAGGGCGTCCAGTACACTATTTGGATTCTTCACTATCATAGATTAGTCAGAAAAATGTTATTATATCCAAGAATCTCTTCAAATTCTGCAACACTATTTATTTTTCTATATCAAATAAAGACGGAAGTTTGACTTGTCCACCTTCTATTTATTTTACTATTACAAGTCATTCAATTCAATCGTTCTGTTTCCTTCACCAAATAATCAATTATGTGTGAATTATATATCTGTATTTGTATGGTCAAAGAAGGAAGTTTTTTTTCCACCACCTATCTAATACTATTACAAGTCAAACTTCTTATCATTCAATCATTCTGTTCCCTTCATAGAATCATCAATTAGGTGTGAAGTATATATCTATATTTCTATTGTCAAGTAGATTGGTTTTGTGTACCTTCGAGGATTTCTTCTGTTCTGCGCTAAATTTTTTTCGTCATGATGTCTAAGCTATCCCACAAGAGAAGAGATTTGCGCCTCGTCTGCTTAATTCTTTTCTTCTTCGATACTCCCACAATCACAGCTCAAGGACCGTACTCTCCTAATTGCACTGGAGGCACATATATGTCAAACAGCAGCTTCACTGAAAGCCTAACAAGTCTCTTCTCCTCACTCACTTCACTGTCCTTAACCTCCAATGCAAGGAACACCACAGCAGGTCTCGGCGCCGATGTCGCTTATGGCTTATACTTGTGCCAAGGTGATCTCTCCGAATCCAGTTGCCAAAGTTGCATTCAGACTGCAATCACTGGCATCAAACAAAGCTGCCCCAACTTCCGTCAAGCTATTGTCTGGTATGATGGCTGCCACCTTCGGTACTCTGATGTCAACTTCTTTGGAGTTGCTGATGCTAATGGCTTCAACATGACCAATCCATCGGAGGAAACCAGTTCAAAGAAGTCATTTGAGGTTTTGTCTGAACTGGTGCAAGTGGCTCCATTAAAGAGGCCTCTCATGTTTGCAACCAATGTGTCCAACATATATCCCTTGTTTGCCTTGGCACAGTGCACTTCCGATTTAAGTGCTGACAGTTGCCATCAGTGCTTGAATACAAGCTTGGTAGCCATCAAGAGTTGTTGCGCTCAAAAGAAAGGATGGAGATACCTCACTCCGAGTTGCTGGATAAGATATGAGCCCACGCCCTTCTTTGGCGATTACCCGAATGCCAAAAACACTTACATTGTTCGAAGCCAATGCGCACACAATAATTTCCTCTCTGACAATATAGAGCAGGGAAACCTTAGACACCTCTTTTTGGATCTAAAATCCAAGGTGCCTTTGAATGGCTTTTACAACACTTCTGCTGGAGAGAGTTCTAGTAAGCTTTATGGCCTTGGTCTATGTGGGGGAGATGCCACACCCAGCGAATGTGGTGACTGCCTTGAAACAGCAGGTAAATCCATACAGGATGAGTGCCCCAATAAAACAGAAGGATACATGTGGTATAGGCAATGTTTCTTGAAGTACTCAGGGCAGAGCTTCTTTGGTACTTTGGATAACCATGAACATACATTTTGTAACGGGGGGCAGTTACCCCTCGATATTGCTCGGAATGCAACAATGAAGCTTGCGAGTCTTGTTCAAGTGGCAACAAATAATTCATTGATGTATGCAGCTGATAAGGCTCCGATAAATAGCACAGCATCAAGCTACCTGCTGGTGCAGTGCACTAGAGACCTTACATCTGCGAACTGTCAGTTTTGCTTGAATACAGGAATCGGAAGAATGACTAGCACATGCCCACAGGACAAAGGGTGGCAGTACCTGACTGGTAGCTGTACTGTCAGATTTGAGCTCTTTCCTTTCTTCAATGAGACAATTGCATGGACGATAGCACCTGGAGTTCAAGAAGGTAACTAACTCTTTACAAGATCTTCCTTCAACACATCAAAGGAGCACTTATTACTTCAATAATAATATTAGAATCCTGATATTGAAGGAGGACGACCAACATCAAAGGTTAAAATCGTTGCTATTGTTCTTCCAATTGCGGGAGTGGTACTCCTTGGTCTTCTTTTCTTGTGTGCAAATAGACTTTGGAGAAGAAAAGGTAGAGATCTATCAGTTATGGATTTGAGAAAATGAACTGTATTTAAGAATTTGTTGATGTCTACTATTTTTCTAGGTACTAAGAAATTTAAGAAAAACGATTTCAAGGGTCTGCGAGGAAGAGATTTGACCTTCGTAGATCTAGCTATCATACAAGAAGCTACAAATAACTTTTCAAGCCAAAACAAGCTTGGAGAAGGTGGATTTGGACCTGTTTATAAGGTATTTCCTTTACTTAGCGGTTCCCCTTTTACTATTTCAACACATTCAGCTGATGACTTGCACCATACTATATTCAGGGAGTGTTGTCCGATGGAACAGAAATAGCAGTTAAAAGATTATCAGAAAAATCCAGACAAGGTTCTGCTGAATTCAAAAATGAGGTGCAACTAATTGCAAAACTTCAACACAAAAATCTTGTTAGAATCCTCGGATGTTGTGTAGAACGGGATGAAAGGCTGCTAATCTATGAATATCTGCCTAACAAAAGTCTTGATACCTTTTTGTTTGGTCAGTTATTCTTATTCTTTAATTTATTAGGTCAATTGCTTAATCACTTCCTGTACTCACATAATTTACTATCACGAATTAGACCAAGAGACCACCATGCATGCCCTCCCTCGTAAGGGATGGACCTCCAACCAACAGAACTATACCTGGATACACTCATTTAATTAATGGTAAATTACATACATTTGAGAAAGACATAATTTCAAGCTATTGTGTCCTTGCAAACCCAACTATAATTTCAAGTATATATATCTTGGGTCTCACAAATATAATTTCTATGAGCTTTTTAATGTTAAATGAAATATGAGGTGCCACCATAAGGTTGGCTTTTGTGACCTGCGTGCAGGTTAATGAAAAACTAGTAACAATAAGATTATACATATTGACCTTCCTAAACTCTAGAAGAACCTAATGCATGACTTTTTTCCGTTTTGAAATAAAGCAATTGTATTCAATTCATGAGAAAGAATAGAATACAATGAGGGCAGAGGGGCATATTGACCTTCGATGCTGATTTGAACACCATGAGAACCTAATGCATGATGATCGTCTTTTTTACACCATTATGAAAAAGTTTGACTCAATGCTTCAATAGCAGATTCAAACAAGCGTGTTCAGTTGGACTGGGACCGAAGATTTCATATAATTACAGGGATTGCAAAGGGCCTTCTCTATCTTCATGAGGATTCGCTTTTAAAGGTCATTCACAGGGATCTCAAAGTAAGCAATGTCTTGTTGGATAAACATATGAACCCAAAGATATCAGATTTTGGAATGGCAAAGATTTATGTGACTGAGGAAAATGAAGTGAACACCAATCGAATTGTTGGAACCTAGTAAGAGAACCTAATCCTTCAGTTTTTACTTGGAAAAGCAAAACAAGTTCCATTAATTAACCATGGGCATTTTTGTACCCAAACAGTGGATATATGGCTCCAGAGTATGCGATGGATGGGGTTTTCTCAGTCAAATCTGATGTGTACAGCTATGGGGTTCTAATCTTAGAAATTATAAGTGCGGAAAGAAATGGAAAATCACATTCAGAGCAACATGGAGAGAGCCTTCTAAGGCGTGTAAGTGTCTTAGTGATTTATGTCTCCATTATTTGAAGCTTAAAGGTATTACAAACAAAATTGAAAAATATATATTATGTTTTGATAGGCATGGGATCTCTGGAACAAGGACAAGGCATCAAAACTAGTCGACCCATTGCTCGAGAACAAATACACAGCTGGTGAAGCAATGAAATGTATCCACATAGGCTTGCTGTGTGTTCAAGAAAATTCAGAGGAAAGACCTACCATGTCTGAAGTTGTTCTTATGCTACATAGTGATCGCATGGTGCTTCCCCAACCTTCACCACCTCCATTATTCATAAAGAAGAAAAATAATGAGCCAGAATCGTCATCATATGCCTACAGTAGAGACCCATCAACACTTCAGTCCATCAATGAAGTCAGTGAATCTGATATAGTACCCAGGTAGCTGACTGTAAAACTGAATTATAGCTGCTTTATAAATTTGAATCTACTTCAATTACTTTGACAATTTCTTGAAGTTCATGAGATTGCTAAAGATAGAAAGTCAATCTACATACTTTGCCATGAAATAAGTGAATATAACAGGAATTCTAACAAATATCTTATTATGAGTTCATGAGTCCTAATATTCTATAATATTTAAGTAAATGTTCAAAAACTTATCACATTTATAACACAATTTCTTGTAACTACAGTATTGACTACTTATATCGCTGAAAGGCCAATGGCTTACATTTTTTAGCTTTTGCACACGAAGTATCGTGTCCTCTATAAAAATATATTTCGAATAGAATTTTTTTTTTTTTCTAAAATGAAAAAAAAAATTCAAATCTTGAAACTCAACAAATATATCATTTTTTCAATTAAATATGAATTTCTAAATCAAATTAGGTATAAATTTAAAACTAAAAAAATTGAGTTTAACACAAAAAATATCATTTTAATAAACTCATCACATTCAAGGAAGGACTAAAACAAACAAAAAATATTGGATAAATTTAAAATAAAAAATTTTTGCAAAACCAAAATACCTAGAATAAGTGAAAAATATAAAAGTAAATAAATTTGTACCTAATTTTAATATAAAAATAAGTTCTGATAACAAAATCATAAAACGTGAAATTAAAGAAACCAAAAATTGAAACAAAAACTTATCAAATGATTGGTAACTATAAAATATATGAAAAATAAGTACGAAATATTGAAAGGTAATAAGAATGAACAACCAATTTGAAATTATCACAATATTTTTTTTATACATGTTCAAGTGATGAAAAAAAATAATATCTTTTACAAATTCAACTATTTTATCCACTTTATAAAAAATGATAGAACATAAAATTTCTTTGTGCATGACAGAAAATTTTTCTCACGAAGACCTATATAATTATTGGGTTTCTACCAATGAACAAAAGAAGTACAACTTGAGTAATGAATTAATAAGTCAAATAAAAACTCTAGAAAAAGAAAATTATTTCTTACTCTAGATATACTCGAAAAAAGGACCAGACCCACAACTTAACAAATATATCTTTTTTTAAAAAAAGTACATTAATTTTTAAGTGAAACTATATAAAATTTAAAATTAAACATAAAGTTTGAAAATTAAAAAAATCATTCTAATAAGTTTATAAACATTCATGGAAAGACTAAAACAAATAAATTTTCTCACGAAGACCTATATAATTATTGGGTTTCTACCAATGAACAAAAGAAGTACAACTTGAGTAATGAATTAATAAGTCAAATAAAAACTCTAGAAAAAGAAAATTATTTCTTACTCTAGATATACTCGAAAAAAGGACCAGACCCACAACTTAACAAATATATCTTTTTTTAAAAAAAGTACATTAATTTTTAAGTGAAACTATATAAAATTTAAAATTAAACATAAAGTTTGAAAATTAAAAAAATCATTCTAATAAGTTTATAAACATTCATGGAAAGACTAAAACAAATAAAAGATATTGAGCAAAAATACTGGTAATTTGTAAATAATAAATGTGGATCAAGATAAAAAGTAAATCGTAACCAAACTAAAAACAAAAAACAAAAATAAATAAGTTCCAAGATTAAAGTAATTAAATAGAAAATTAATGTTTATTAAAAACAAAAGACTTAAAATTCTAAGCAAAAACTTATATAATAATGGTTAGTATATAATATTTAAAAACTAGGGGTGTGCATGGGTACCGGGTAGACCCGGAACCGGTTGGAACCAACCCGATTGGGTATGTTCTGGGTAGACGCAAACTAAATTCGGGTAGGGTCCAGGATAAAAATTTAGGAACCAGTTAAAACCGGTTTTGGTTCCGGGTCCAACACATCGGGTACCCGAAATCGATACCCGAAACCTGTACTCTGAACCTGTTCATTTACAGGTTCCAACAGAGTACCCGAAATCTGTACCCTGGAACCTGTCCAACAGGGTACCCGAAATCGGAACCGAAACTTGTGGTTTCGGGTAGGGTCCGGTCCAGATTTCAACAGGGTAGGGTCTGATTCCAACACCTATGAACCGGATCCTATACATGGTAGGATCCAGATATCATGAAAAATACAGGGTACCCGGACATGCTTATTTTTTTTCCATTTTTCTTATTGACATGCTTATTTTTTTCACATGAAGTTGGAATTCTTTTTTCTTATTTTTTAAAAAATACATTTACTACTGAAATTAATTAAGAGTTGATGTGCAATTCGGTTCCAATGTTTAGAAATACTCGGTTTGTTTTCATTGCACAAAATAGTTCCTAAAATTTGAATTATCAAAATATTTTTGGAAATCTATAAAATAAAACAAAAAGTGCAACTCAACTCCACTAGGGATCGAATCCAAAATCTCTAGTTCCGTTTAGGCCATGGAGTCCTTTGCAATGAATTAAAACATTTATTTTTTAAAAGTTAGTTCGGTTTTCGGTTCGGGTCGGTTCCCGAATTTCGGGAACCGAATCCGAACCGAACACAGTATTCGGTTCAGTTCGGTTTTGAAATAATTTTTATCAATGTGGGATTAAAAATATTTTTCATTTCGTTTATAAATTTTTATTTTATGAATTAAATTTGGCAGAAAACCTTTCGGAAATCGGCACTTGTACAGGATGTAGCACGAGCTTGGAGCTGGCGCCCGAATTAGGAAAATGGCACCTATACCCAGTATCGGCGCCTGCCGCTATCAAGTGCTGGTTCAAACCGGCACCTGACATAGGCGCCGGTAATATATGCTTGTTATTCAATTTTTTGTTGTTGTGAAGTTAAACTAAGGGTGTGTATGGGTACCGGGTAGACCCGGAACCGGTTGGAACTGACCCGATTGGGTAGGTTTCAAGTAGACCCGAATTAAATTCGGGTAGGGTTCGAGACAAAAATTTAGGTGCTGTTTGGTTAGCGAAAATTATTTTCTGGTTTGGTTTCAGTGAAACTGAAAACTTGGTTTCGAAAACTTGGTTTTGGTTTCTAGTTTTCAGTTTTCTGAAAACGCGTTTGGTTAATAAAAACAATATCAGTTTTAGTTAGTTGAAACCAGTAAATATTTATTTGGTTATAAAAAATAATATTAACTTTCCTTGAATATTTTTAGTAGTAATTAAATATTTAGTTAGTTTACAAAATTAAATATTTGTTAATATGATTACAAAATATTTAAATGATTTAATTAATTAAGTTATTGGTAATTTAAGATTTTTTTGTTAAATTAGATATAAAAATTAATTAATAGTTATTATAAAATTTCAAAAAAAAAAACAAGTCCAATGATCTAAAATTAGGTTTGATTAAATTATAAATAGACCAACTTTAAGAAAATTGAATTATTTAAAATTTGGGTTTGAGTCAATTAGATATAAATTGGTTTAATTATTTTATAAATTTAAGATAAAAATTTGAGTTAAAAATTTTTATTTTTATTTTTAAAAATTCGATATAGTTTGATTTATTTTTAAATTAATTAATTTTATAAAAAAAAATTATAATTACAAAGTTGTCATAGCATTTTGATAACGAAACCGACAGTCTCGAAACCACAGAAAACAACATTCTGTTGTTTTCATTTTTATTAAGAAAACTGGTTTCATTTTCATTCTGGTTTCGATTCAGTTTCACGAAAACACTAAACCAAACACGTTTTCGTAAGCAGTTTTGGTTTCAGTGAAACTGAAACTATGAAAACAGACTTGGTTTCACTAACCAAACTTGGTTCCGGTTCCAGGTCCAACACATCGGGTACCCGGAACTGGAACCGGAACCGGAACCGGTACCCGGAACCTGTTCATTTACAGGTTACAGGGTACCAGTTTTAGAATAGGTTCCCTGTTGGAACCTATTCATTTACAGATTCCAGAACAGGTTCCAACAGGATACCCGAAACCTGTACCCTGGAACCTGTATATGAATAGGTTCCAACAAGATACCCGGAACCGAAATCGAAACCTGTGGTTCCGGGTAGGGTTTGGTTCCAGGTTCCAATAGGGTAGGGTCCAGGTATCATAAAAAATACAGGGTACCCGGACCCGCTCACCCCTAAGTTAAACGATATTGAGCAAAAATATTGAAAAATGTAAAATAAGTTAAACAAATACCAATATTTCAATATGTGAAAATATAAAACTAATAATTGTAGGAATCAATATAATAAAATCAATCAAGATTCCGACAAAATCATAAAAACATAAAACAAAAAAATCAAAAAATAAATGAAAAACTAATACAATGATTGGTTTCTCTAAAATATATTAAAAGTATGAAAAATTGAAAACTCATAGTCAATAACCTATTTGAAATTATAAGAAAATCAAAATGTGTTTAAATAAATTTTCGAAACTATTAACTTAAAATAGAAATTGGATATAAATTTGAAACTAAAAACAGATAGTTTAAAATAATAATAATAATAATACTAATAATAATAACTCGATATTACTCATAACATTTGGGGAAGAACTAAAAACAAATGAAAAATTTAGGAGAAGTATTGGTAATTCAACTTAGACAACTTAGATAAAAAAACGTACAAATATTTCATTAGGTGAAAATACAACTAATATTTTATGGATTTATAACTTAAACAACTTTTATTTATAATTGTACATATTTATAAATAAAAGTAAATTATAACCAAACTAATAATGATTTTTTTTAAAAAATCTAAGATCAAAATCATAAAACATAAACATATTAAATAAAGAATCAATGATCAAATTTCATTAAAAAGAAACACCAAAAATATATAAAATAATTGGTTACTCTAAAAATATTTAAAATCCAAGTATGAAAAAAAAAATCAAAATCTAATACAAATGAATAACCAAACCAAAATTGTAAGAAAAAAAAACTAAAATAAAAAATATAACCAGTCTCTGAACTCAACAAATATATACTTTTAAAAAATAAAATTTTAAAATTTTAACTAAAATTAGATGCATATTTAAAACTAAGAACGTCGGGGTTAAAATTGAAAATTCCACTAAAGGACTAAAAGACTAAGAGAATTAAAAGAAATTAAGGAATAAAATATAAATAAATCTAAAAAACAAAATAATCATAAAACGTAAAATTATAAAAGTAAAATAATACTAATGAACAATTTTAATACTAATGAAACGTAAAATAAAAACAATTTTAAAACTAATGAAACGTAAATTAAAAACAAAATAATCATAAAACGTAAAATTGATACTAATGAACAATTTTAATTATAAAAGTAAAAAAACTAAAGAGTCTAAATAAAAACATGTAAATTAATTGGTTAGAATTGAATATTTGCAAAATTGGTACTAAAAATTGAAATCTATAAAAATGAGCATCCAATTAAAATTGTGAGAAAATAGGTTTAAATAGAAAATCAATGATTAAATTGGTTAGTCCAAACTATTTGAACACTTCGGAAATTGCAAGCAAATAAAAAAAAAAATAATAACTTAAAGTCTCCAAACTCAGCAAAGTATATTTTTTTAAAAATAAAATATTATATTTTAAATGAAACTTGATATAAATTTGATACTCAGAATACTCAGAACGTGTAGAACTTAAAATTAAAAATTTCATTATAACGTAAAATAAAATAAATCTAAAAGAACGTGTAGAACTAGATAACATAAGGAAATCTAAAAGAATTAACAATATAGGTAATATAAAATAAATTAACAATCTTAAATCTATATCTAAAATAAATGAGAAATTCTAAATCCACATCTAAAACTTAAAATTCAAAGACAAAAATCATATAACGTAAGATTATTAAATTGAAAACTAATAAATAAATTTAATTATGAAACTAAAAATTAAGGAATCTAAATAAAAACCTGAAAATTATTTGCTTACAAATTAGCAAATTTTAAAAATAATGAATATTTAAAAACTTAGTACAAAAAATTGAAATTTTAAGACAAATGATTATCCAATTTAAAAATGCCGTAACAAAATATCCAATTTTAAAACAGAATATAAAATATTAATTTTATATAAAATTTGTTGCAAAATAAAAATAAAATTATAGAGATCAAAATTGAAAAAAAAACTCATAAAATAGAATTAATGAAAGATCACAAACAAATATTAAAATATCCGATTATAACAAACTCATAAAATAACATTCAGGAAAGATCAAAAGTCTACAGCAATTAAAAGAAATTAAAAATATAAATAGATACATCAAAACTAAATTAACAATTTTAAATCCATATCTAAAATAAATTAAAAAAATTAAATCCAAAATCCTATAATATTTCATCATGTGAAAATGTGAAATTCTCAAATTAATTGCCATTACTTAACTAGTACACAAATTAAAAACAAAAAAACTAAGATAAAAATTTAAAAGTAATGAACATTTTTAATTATGAAACTAAAAACTAATGAATCTAAGCAAAAAATTAGAGGTAGCAATGAGCCATGCCTGGCACGGACCAACAACTCAACGGGGAGGCCCAGCCCGGGCCTGAGCCCGCCCCTTCGGGCTCGGGCCGACCCAAAATATCAAAAATAGATATTATTATGGCCAGCGATGAGACTCGAATCGTCAACCTTTAGCTTAATTTGTGATGAACTAACCACCACACTAAGGCTCTTTATATGCATATAAATATAATATCATTAAGAAAAGTGCCTACTTCTCATGACCGACACAGAATACTAGGCTAAACCTAGGTGCAGACGAGGCTAGGCTTGGGTGGCACCAAGCCTAGCCGTGGGTGTAGGGCAGGCACAGTCCACGTGCCCAAGGGGTGAGTCCAGCCCAGCCCCGCCCCTTGGGTACAAGCGGGCCGGGCCCGTGCCGCCCACGGGCGGGCCCAGCCCATTGCCACCTCTAGCAAAAATATCTAAATTAGCTGTTTATATATTTAGTAGATTTTAACATTAAAAATATATCAAAATATAAAAATAAAACAAAAATACTATAATATAATAAAAATATAATAAAACTTACTTAGTAGATTCAAATATAATAAACTTATTTTATAGCTGAATATAATTAAATTTAAAACTTAGTAGATTCAAATATAATAAAAATATTAATCTTAAATAAAATTTCATATAAATAAGAAACTAATAACATTGATTTTACATTTGAAAAATTGTTACCAAAAAAATAATAACATTAATACAAGGTCTAAAACAAAAAAATAATGTTGAACAAAAATTTTGAAGTGTTAAAAACAAATTGAAGTTTTTGGAATTAAAATACCTACAAATATTTCATAATGTGAAAATATAAAAGTATATAATTGTAGGAATCAATACAATAAATTAAATAGTACCCAAACTAAAAATTAAACATCACTATAAATTCTGAGGAAAATAACCATAAAACATAAAATCAAAAGATCAAAAGCAAAACAAAAAATTCATAAAATGACTGGTTGCTATAAAATATATGAAAACTAAGTACGACAAATTGAAAGCTAATAAAAATAAATAAATAATAAGAAATTATAATAAACCAAGTAAAAAATGAAAAATAAATTTCAAATCTTCAACTCGATGAATCCATTTCTTTTTGAAAAAAAAACAAATATTAAATTTTAAATACAATTGGAAAAAAAAATTAAAACTAAAACTAAAGTTTAAAATAAAAAAACCCATTATAACAAACTCATAACATTAAAAGAAGGACTAAATCAAATTAAAAATATTAAGCAAAAGTACTGATAATTCTAAATTAAAATAAAAAATTAGAGCCAAAATACCTACAAAAAATTCTTTATGCAAAACAGAAAAGTAATAATTGTATTAATCAATATATAAAACTATATTTTGTTCAAAGTGAAATATAAAATTCAGAAGCCTACAAAATATTTCATTATGTAGAAATATTACACTAAATAATTGTGTGCACTAGTAAAAAAATGTAAATTGTAACCAAACAAAAAATGAAAAAAAAATCTAAGACCAAAATCATAAACAATTCAACTTATTAAATAGAAAATCTTAGATTAAATGTTAAAAAACTAAACATTAAAAAACCTTATAAAATTATTGGTTACTCTTAAAAAATAAAAATAAAAATAAATGAATAACAAATTGTAAGAAAATAAACATACATCTAAGTGAAAATTTTACTTCGAGTTTAATTTCAAAACTCAACAAAGATGTATATTTTGTAACTAAAATTGGATATACATTTTAAAACTAAGAACATAAAGCTAGAAATGGAAAATCCATTATAATAAACTCATAACATTCAAAGAAAGACATAGGTATATCTAAAATAATTTGAAGTTTTTAAATTAAAAAACCTACAAAAAATTCATTATAGAAAATACAAAAGTGAATATTTGTGGGGTTCATAAAGAAATTGAATTTAAATGGGATTACTTAAATAGTAACAAACTAAAAATAATAAAATATATTACAAGACCAAAATCATAAAACTTCAAATCATTAAATAGAAAAGTTAATGAGTAGCTCTAATTATAAAACTTAAAACTAAGGAGTCTAAATAAGAACATATAAAATATTTAGTAACTCAAGAATATTTGAAAATTTATTATGAAAAATTGAAGTCAAATAAAAATGAATAACCAATTTGAAATGGCAAGAAAATTATAAAACAAGTCTGAAATGAAAAATAAAAATTGCAAATCTTGATACTCAACAAAGATATCATTTAAAAAATATATAATATTAAGTTTTAAAAAAAATTGGCCAACTGTGGGTAGCACAGTTAGTGGCAACATGTTGTAAGTTATTTAGAGATCTAGGGTTCGATTCCTAGTATGGTCACCTATTATGATTTTCTATCTTTGTTAAAGAAAAAAGTTTTAAAGAAAATTGGACACAACATATAAAACTAAAACATAGAGTTTAAACTTGAAATTGTCATGATAACAAACTCATACATCCATTGAAGATATAAAACAAGCAAAAATTATTCAGCAAAGATACTGAAAAAACTTAAACTAAATTGAAATGTTTACAACCAAAATGCCAACAAATATTTCATTATTTGAAAATAGACGTATGTAATTGCGGGGATATCAATAGAATAAGTTAAATAGCATGCAAACTAAATATAAAATATAAAATATAAAAAGAGAGCACCCGATTAATGATAGATGTTCAAGAAGGCTAAAAAGAATAAAAGATTACCACGAACTTTTTGCTGGGAAAAAAAACAAGCATGCAATTGTCTTGTTTTATATCTAATTTTCTTGGGGGAAAATCCAAGAACTCATTAGAAAACACAACAAGAAAGATAGGTGATTTGTTCACTGATACCATAACTGAATTGCTTATGGAAACAAACAACAACTGTCTTGATCATACTGCATCAAACACAGGTTTCAAAGAAAATGGAATCACAAGTGACATGCTGCATAATTTTCAAACGCAAGAAATTTTTATCTATGGTTATGAGGATAAAAAGATCGAAGAAATGACATCACAAATTGCAAGCATCAAACAAGAGATTCTAAAAATCCGTTAATCCTTCCTAATATTCATAAAGAGGAAGAGGAATACGGAATTTAGGTTTTCTAGGGCAAAAAAAGATCGCAACCACATTTCCTTTGCATCAGAAGCAAGATTTAAAGAAACAATAGATATTTCATCTTGACAGAAAGAGAAAATTTGAGAGCGCACGGGAAAAGAAGAAAGAAAAAGAAAAGAAATAGGGGGTGATGGTAATGAGATCACCTTGAAGCTTGATATTAAAGCCGACACCAGCGGAGGTAGTCAATGCATATGGTCACCATGAGTGGTGGAACCGGCGGAGCATCGATATCACCGGTCTCGCCTTTCATCTCGACGGGAAGATGAAGTTTGAGAACACATGGGAAAAGAAGAAAGAAAAAATCAATGGTGAGGATAGATCACCTTGAAGCGTGATCTTGAAGCCAGAGACCGTCAAGGTAATTGTTGTATATGGCCAACATGAGTGGCGGAACCAGTGGAGCATCAATCGCCCCACCGTTATCTGTCATGATTGTTACAATCAATCATCCGAACCAGTGGAGCATCGATCGACACCACCGCTATCTGTCGCGATTGCTGCAATCAATCATCGCTCTCTCCTTTTTTCTTGACCGGAAGATGAAGTTTGAGAGCAGACGGTAAAAAAAAGAAGAAAGAGAGAAAACATGGGTGAGAAAATAGGGTTACGAGATTACCTTGAAGCTTGATCTTGAAGCCGGTGCCAATCCCAGTTGTCGATCTATATATTGACATGAGTGGCCGATGGGGCGGAGCATCGGCACCTTTCGCACTCATCGCTCTCGCCTACCATATTATTCTCTCTTATAGCCGTTTGGGTACAAAACAAGAACTTGTTGTCCTTATAAAACAAAATTGTAATATCCACGAGACGCGCCGAACTGGATTGGCCCATGTTCTCAAATCATCCTTCCACCAAATATAATTAAGCAACAAGTAACGACAATTTTTATTTTAAAAACAAAATTGTAATTTAAAATGAAGCTAATCCATATAAAAAAATACTAAAGCATGTTATTTTCTTCATACCCAATTACCCAAACTACAAGTTGACCAATAAAATACTAGAATTAACATATTTCTGCAAGAATATTTGTTTGTATACAGTATCAACTGAGATGAAAGCTTGATTCCACCTTATATTAGAGCGCATGATTCTAGCAAGATTAGCATGTATATTAAGTCAAGTTTCTCGTCTTCTTCGTTCTCCCATTAAGCCGTGAATATTGGCCCCTAGCTATATTTGAAACAAAAAATATATTCAAAGAGGGCAAGCGGTCCTCTCTCTTGCTCATGATATTAGCAATATAGAGCGTAGATAGCCCTTTCACGGGTCGGGTCGGATCGGATCGGGACGGGTCGGGACGGAACGGGTCGGGTCGGGACGGAACAGGACGGGTCGGGTTTGGAGGAAAATTGATCTGATCCAATCAAAAAGTAATCAAATCAAATCAGGTTTGAAGGTAAAAATTTTTGAACCGACTCGACCCGTCCCAGATAGAATTGAGTCGGGTAGTCGAATTAATTACCTATTAACAAAATGAATATATTCTTTTTAAAAGAAATTAAAACGCATCTTCTCGAGACAATGCGCGTCTTCTCCTGACATAACGCGTCTTCTCCTGACATAACGCGTCTTGAGAAAGATGTGACCTGCGTTTTTCGAGATAAATTTTAATTTTTAACATATTTTTTAAAATACTTTTTTTTAAAAAAAATCATATCACCAAGTTTCAAATATTAAAATCCGAGACTCAACCCGACTATGAACATGTTTGATTAAACTGAACCTGATTCGACACAATTTGTTTGGGCCGGATCGGATTCTCGGGCCGACCCAATGAACACCCTTGTATATTTTATTAGTTGGTATTTGTAGCATTTGAAATTTTAATAGTTTAACAGCACGTAAGTCAAATTAGAATTATACATATATATTTTGATTTATATAATACAGCCAACAAATGACCTGAATATTTTAGTTATTAATATATTATCTTATTTAAAAGATAACTAGTGAGTGACCCATGGAAAAGCCGCGGCTATTTTGTTTTTTATTTTTTGAAATATTTTCATAATTATAAAAATTGAATAATAAAT
This sequence comes from Canna indica, assembly GCA_034359265.1. Classification (NCBI taxonomy): domain Eukaryota; kingdom Viridiplantae; phylum Streptophyta; class Magnoliopsida; order Zingiberales; family Cannaceae; genus Canna; species Canna indica. The sequence continues at coordinate 13,167,156 of CP136890.1, forward strand.
TACAACAGTAAAAATGATAATTTTCTTTGAAGAACATGAGATACAATTATCTTAAATAAGAACCATTTAATTTTCTTCCAAAAAAAATATAAGGTATAATCTAAAAATTATAAATTCGTAAACAGAAACCTCAATTTCATTGCAGAAATAGCAATTAAAATTTGATACTGATTTTATGTATTTGATACCGGATGTAAATTAAAAAAACTTGGACTCTCCAGACAAACAAATTTAATGAAAATCTTAATTTTGTTGTCATGCTTTGAGCTACAACACTAAAAACAACAATCACTACTAGAAATTGGTTCTTCAGCAACGGCCGCTCAAGCCATTGCAGATATGCTATATCTGCAACGGCGTTCTAACGGACAAGTGAGCCGTTGCTGATGATTAAATTATCAGCAACGGCGTTCTAACGGACACGTGAGCCGTTGCTGATGATTAACTTATCAACAACGACTTTCTAACAGCTAAGTGAGTCGTTGCTGATAAGTTTATATAGGGCACGCGATCGCTCCCGCCCCCTTCTTCCTCTTCCTCTACCCGCCGCCGCCACCGCCGAGCACCACTGCCGACGCCGCCGCCCCGTCCTTGACCTCCGATTCCAACCTCCGCCTCCCATTCGATTCGAGGTATTTCTCGCCGCCTCCCGTTCGACCTCCGCCCCCTTGTTAGAGCCGGCCGAAACCCTTAAAATAGGGTTTCGGCCGGCGGCCGACGACCATCGGACAGTGGCCGATGGTTTATGCAATGTCCGAACACAGTGTCTGGACACTGGACGCCGACGTCGGAGTCCGAAAATGCTTATATAATATTATTTTTATATATTTTTAATTTTTAATTAATTGTTTGGATTAATTGTTTAATTTGTTAGATTAATTTTTAGGGTTTAGATTAATTATTATGATTTTTAGATTAATTGTTAGAGTTTAGAGTAATTTTTAGATTAATTTAATTAGATTAATAATTGTAGGTTAATTATTTAAATTAGTTAAAATGTTAATTAGTGTGGAGTAGTCCTCAGTGGACTCGTGCCAAAATCGTCCACTTCGGACTTGCGCTGGAATCGTCCACTTCGGACTCGCGCCGAAATCGTCTAATTTGGACTCATGTCGAAATTGTCCACTATGGACTCGAACTGACTCGAAACATTTAGAAAATAATCATCCATCCGACAAGTTGATATGTTTCACATACGCATCGACGAGTCAGATATGATTTAGCAAATACTTAGATCCGTTCGGGGGTTGTATGTTCGTGTAAAAGAAGTAGATGATCTTTTATACGACGTACAATCCTTGAATTGTCCCTGATTGGACAATTTGACAATACAGTTATTTGTATTGCACTTAAATTTTTCTTTTAACCGTTAACATATTCTAAATTTCGACAGCATGTCTCTTGTTCTCCGATACGCGTCCAGATGATATGCATATTCGGAGTATTGTAGGGAGATGCTGCCGAAATTTAGAATGAAGTTAGCGGTTAAAAGAAGTACTTAGTGCAATATGAATAACATAAATCCCGAATGGAATAGGACAATCTCACCTAAATGCATTAACCAAAGAAATTGTCGTTGATTGACAGAAACATGTCGGTTGATCGAAATTGGATGTACCGACGTCTTGATCGTGAAGCTTTAACGAATGAGTTTCGATTAGGCGTAACGTACTTCCTAAATTTTGTCTATTCGAATCGGAAATTCGTTAGCGTCGGTGATAAAATCCGATGTCCGTGTCGCATTTGCTTGAATTGACGATTTTTGGATCGAGAGACTGTCACTCTGCATCTATATAGCAAAGGATTTGCACCAAGATATTTTCTATGGACTTGTCATGAGGAGTCACGTGAAGTCGGGACGTCGAGCAATCCTGTCGTTCAGACATATGGTGAATCTTCCTCTGCTGGTGCTTCTTCATCCAGTCAATCTAATCCCTATAGAACTATGATACTTGATAGTTTTGGGGGTCACTTCCACCTGAATGATAATATTGATCGGCCAATTACTCAAACATCAGTCCCACCAAATACTACAGCGGTTGATATCACAGAAGTACAAACTGCGGTAGAGATTGAATTGCTGAATAAAGAAGCTGCAGAATTTTACGAGATGTTGAAAGCTGCCGATGAACCTTTGTATGAGAATTGTCCTAAATACACTAGGTTTTCAGCAATGACACAGCTCCTAAACATCAAGGCCGATTGTAATATCAATGGGGTTGCGTATGATCGGATTACAGGATTGATTAATAGAATGCTGCCTACTGATAACAAGTTTGAGTCAACTTTTTATAAAACTAAAAAGCTGGTGAGAAAATTGGGACTTGGGTACGAAAAAATACACGCGTGCCAAAATAACTGCATTTTATATTATAAAGAAAATGTGCAATTGGATAAATGCCATGTATGTCAACATCCTCGTTACAAGGAGAAGAAATTGGTTCGATAGAAAAATATCCCGTTTAAGGTGCTTCGGTATTTTTCACTAACACCGAGGCTTCAAAGATTATTCATGTCGGAAAAGACGACCCCCTACATGAGTTGGCATGCAAGAAATCGTGATGATACAGTAATGACTCATCCATTCGATAGTGAAGCATGGAAACATTTGGATACATGTTATTCTTCATTTGCTAGGGATACTAAAAATATCAGATTGGGATTGTGCACAGATGGTTTTAATCTGTTTGGACATTCTGCACCTCCTTATTCAGTTTGGCCAGTGCTGTTGACAGTTTATAATTTGCCACCGTCAATGTGTATGAAAGATGAATTTATTTATCTTTCGATGATTATTCTGGGTCCTAAGGGTCTGCGAAAAAAAATTGACATATTTCTCAGACTTTTGATGGATGAATTGAAACATTGTGGACTGAGGGATCTGTCACTTATATATGATTGTCATTGGAAGCAAAACTTAAATTTAAAGGTCGTGATCTTGTGGACAATCAATGATTTCCCGGCATACAACATGTTGTCTGGTTGGAGCACTCACGGCCGACTCTCTTGTCTGTATTATATGAAACACTCTAAATCAATCAGTCTTCAGAACTGAAGAAAAATCTCATTCTTTGATTGCCATCGTCGATTCCTACCGACTAACCATCAGTATCAAAAGAATCGTAATAAATTTACTAAGGGCAGAGTCAAAAGAGATGGGCCACCACCAATATTGTCTGGTGAACAAATGTTAGCATGTGTTTCAGCACTTCCAGATATAGTATTTGGTCGGAATGAAAGAGTGTCAGACTTTGGTCAAACACATAACTGGGTGAAAAAGGTATCTTTTGGGAATCGCCCTATTGGAGTTAATTACTGATTCGACATAATTTAGATGTCATGCACATTGAAAAAAATGTGTTTGATAATATTTTCAACACTTTGATGGATGTTTCCGAAAAAACTAAAGATAATGTCAAAGCCCGACATGATCTGAAAATACTTTGTAAGAGGCCGGAGTTGGAGTTGCAAGAGGTCCACGGACGATATCTGAAGCCGAAGGCCCCCGTATGGGTTAAATAAACAACAGATCGAAGATATTTGTAAATAGATAAAAGAACTCAGATTACCCGATGGATATGCCTCAAACTTATATCGATGTGTGAACGTCGATGATTGCAAAATATCAGGGATGAAGAGCCATGATTGTCATGTATTCATGCAGAGATTGCCTCCGATCGCATTTCGAGATCTTCTACCTGATAATATTTGGAGTCCGTTGACTGAATTAAGTATATTTTTTTAGAAACATTTGTGCAAATGTCATTCGAGTCGAAGATATGTCAACACTTGAAAGTAATATTGTTGAAATTATATGCAAGCTGGAGCAGTTTTTTCCACCTGCCTTTTTTCACTCGATGGAGCATCTACCGATACACTTGGCATATGAGACACGAGTTGGTGGCCCCGTTCAATACCGGTGGATGTACTTATTTGAAAGATACATGAATCGTCTGAAGAAAAAGTAAAGAACACCGCAGCTGTTGAAGGATCAATATCTGAATCGTATAACATCCAAGAAATTTCAACATTCTGCTCATTTTACTTTGAATCGACAGTACAGACAAGATTTGATCGTCTTCCACGTAACGACGACGAGGGAGTTCGACATTCAGATAGACGTTTAAATATATTTCGTCACTCTGGTCGTGCTTTTGGTTCTCGTCCATCTCGACACTTAAGCAAGGAAGAGTATCATTTGGCACACTTGTATGTATTACTCAATTGTTCAGAGATTGAACAATTCATTGAAATATTTGACATTGAGATGGTGCAAAAATACTCTATTCACAACGATCAAGAATTGAAGAGAATATGGAATCGTGATTTCCCTACATGGATTCAAGCTTACAGCAAAGATCACCGAGCTGAAATAGATGAAATAATATTTGAGTTTGTTAGTGGACCGCCGCGACTAGTGTCCTGTTATAGCGGATATTTTGTTAATGGATACAAATTTCACACGGTGGAATATGCATTTACAAAGAAGACGATGAATGCCAGGGTTTGCGTGAAAGTGACAACCTATGTTGAATGTGATATGGATTTTTATGGACTGGTGGAAGAAGTGATAGAGTTGCACTACTTCGGCTTGAAATCGGTTATCTATTTAGATGTCATTGGTTCGATACAACAGGAAGGGGCATGAAAGTTCATCCAAAATACAAACTTGTTGAAGTTAATTACAAATCCAAATTTGCAGCAAATGAGCCTTTTATTTTGGCATCACAAGTCGAACAAGTATATTACGCGAAGTATCCGGCTCGAAATAAAGATAGAGCAGATTGGCGTGTAGTCTGTAAGACTAAAGGTAGAGAAAAAATTGATCCTATAGTAGGAGAAAATGAGCCGATACTTGATGTGACAGATGGTTTCTATCAAGAAGATGATCCTCCTGCTGTAGATCATATTATTTAAATACTTGAGGATGCAGACACAGCGTCAATTCAATTAGAAGTTGAATATGCTGATGATGACGATCATGAAATTGATGAAGAAGATGAAGAAGAGGAAGAATTCGAAGACTATTACTCAAATGATGAGGATTAATTGTAAAGTATATCTTATATTAAATATATCTTTAATATATATATATATATAATAATCTAATTATATACCTATTTGACATATATGTTTGGTCGTGGTTATCATCGTAGGAGAGCTTCGGAGTCTCCGATTGGTGAGACTCCAGCACTTACTCATGCTGTCGATCCTCCTACTGTTGATCCTCTTGCCGATGATATTGCTGAGGCTAGTACATCCAGACGCAGATGACCACGCGGGCCAAACAAGTGGCATCCTCCACCAGCCACAGAGTCACGTACATTCATTAGCGTGACTGGGGAGAGGTAATATATCATGAATTATGAATCATTACAAATTCATTATATCATAATATAATATTAGATTTTATTTTTGTTGTGTAGGTACGAGCAAGAAAAAGTGCCAAGGAGCATTTCTTCTATTATTCGACGATATATGCACGGGGCATTACCCACGTGGTCTCACGTGCCCAGTGAGCACGTCGACATGCTATGGCGCGAGTTTGAGACACATATTAATTTTTATTTTATACATGCATGATGATTAATATTGGTACTGATATTATTATTTTGCAGGCTCGCTTTACATGGGCCAAGGACCAGAGGCCCTTCATTTATGCTGCCTGGGAGGTTATTTCCCGTGCGAGGTACAACGAGCAGCTGGGGCAAGCCCGGTCCTAGGCGATGGCCCGAGCTGGGACCACTAACATCGTGGAGACTTGGGGATACGACCCCGATTGGATTACTCTATATATATGGGACCAGCTCGTGGCATTATGGTCGACGAATCGATGGTAGAAGGTTTCTAGGACTGCGGCTAGAAACCGCATGCCGGGGGGAGGAGCGCGTCACACTAGCGGCTCTGTTGCATTTGTTGTGCACGCGAATCGTATGGTAGTATACCTTAATTTTAATTTTATATTTTATTTGTTACTCTGTGTACTGATTAATGTATTTATTTTGTAAATGTAGATGACAGTGTTAGACGACGGGACTGTCCAGCGACCCTCCCCGATGGCGGTGTTTGAGCCGACACACCGTCGAGTACATGGGACAGGGGAGTACGTCGACAACCGCCCTGCATTTTTTATGGTAAGTATATTTGTTTAAATTATTCATTATATATTTATAATTTAAGTTTTATGAAAAATATTAAATAAAAAATTAAACTCGAGTAGGAGACCTACAGTCAGACGATGATATAGCGCGGAGGCACCCCCGAGGACTTTGATGCAACAGCGTGGGTCGATGCTGTAGGTGGCTGGGACCACGACCGTGTGTATGGCTTCGCAGATAGTGGTCATGCGCGAGCTGTGCTAGGGCCACTTGGGGCACCGACCCATCCGCATGCTGGTGAACGACCGTCGACCTCCAGGTCCAGAGATGATCATAGTAGTAGGATAAGGACACTGGAGGAGACGGTCGCGCGTCAGACTGAGTTGATGAAGCGTCAGAGTCAGATGATGGCAGATATGCAAGTTATGCTACGCAACTTGTCAAGTCATCACGGAGCAGCATCATCTGATCTATCGTCCTCGAGTCAGTCCACGCCGGTGTACACCCAGACACTCCAGACTCCGCCATATGATCCAGATCATCCTCCATTGTTATCGTGAGATTTATTATTTTTTTATTATATTGACTTTGTTACTTCGATACTATATATATTTTAGTTTTATTTTGTTTGGATATTGATACTTCAATTTTGCATTTGAATAGTTTTTATACGATTGTGGATAATTATAAATATAAGTATAATTATTTTTATATATATCTTGGTGTATTTGTGATGTGTGAATGGATGTGTGTATGGGTGTATGGGTGTGTGAGTTATGTATTAGATTGTGTCAATGTATTAATGAAAATTTAGAATTTTAAAATTTTTTATGTTCCAGGTTTTAGTCATCAGCAACGGCTTTTCCACGGTTGTCCGTGGGAAAGTCGTTACTAAAAGTGTATTGTAAATCGTTGTTGTATAACATCAGCAACGGCTTAATAACGGTCTTTCACAAATAGCATTGCCACAGCCTCACGGGTCGTCGCTAATAAGGTTATCAGCAACGACCCGGTGTCCGTGGCAAAGCCGTTGCTGATAATGTTATTAGCAACGGCTCGATCGGCCGTTGCAGCGCTGTTGCTAAATTATCAGCAACGGGCTTTTCTGCCACGGCTACTTTGCAACGGGTCGGGCCGTTGCAAGCCGTTGCTGATGCCCATTTTTCCAGTAGTGAATACAATAAAGTTCAGTATATGTTTTTCTCTTATAATAATTATATATAAAATCTTATGAGTTAGTATTTATTATGTCGAATGCGTAAGTACATATAGTGGAGTTTCTTTTTGTTACCGTCTCTATCACTTTTGAGAATAAAAGTGATCAAAAGAAATTTGATGCATCATTTTTAATTAGTTTAAGAGAAATTAATGATATTTGTTTGGCATTGGTGCTTAATTTTATCGGATTATAATTTTAGTAGCAACTTTGTGTATTCATATAATTGTTCATAAAGATGTACATGTAGAAGCTCAAAGAATAAATTAAAAAGCAACTCAATGAAAGATAATAATAAAATTTAAGCAACAACTATATCTTTGAAGCTTGTACCATCAAACACTATTTACACTAAACTTAAACCATTTGTTTTAACCATTAGCAACATCCATAACAAACCTAGGAATATATACATATATTCATACAAAAGCATACTCAAGGCATGATATAATTTTTATAAACAACAAAACAATCGAGAAGCTAATACCATACTAATGCTACCACAATAAAAATGAGAAATGTGATACTAATGCATTCCCTTGACAGCAATTTCAATTCTACTATTAGTATGTTTTAAAAATATATTATATTAGTTTTTTTGTCCCGTTACATTGCTATCAATAGAATCCAAAAGTTTGTATGGCAACTATGAGACTTCAAATTTCATCTTCATGGTGCAGGGTCATTTTCCCTGTCAAATTGAATTTTGAAGTTGAATGAGATTAAAATGAAGAAAAGAAACAAATGTAATAAATGTCAATAGCATATAATCATGATTTTACTCATTGAATTCATCAACATAGGCCGCAGGAGCAACTTTTTCCTTGCCCTTAGCACTTGTCATAAACTTCTTGCTATAGAATAAATTATGATATTGTTAGCCATAAAGAATGAAAATAAAAATTAAGTAGCAGTTATACCAACCTAGGAACATGTGTAGTTTGAAGTGGTGCATCATCAACATTATCTAAAATGAGCTTAAGCTTGATGCCCCTGCAAAAATATTTTAGCATATATCATTATAAATAAAAGTACCAAATATTAACTTTGAAATCAAAAGAATATAAGTAATTAAATAACATACAAAGAAGTGTCTTTCTTTTCATATTTTTCAGAAGGAAGTTAGGGCTTTCAAACATATCTTGACTTTCTATGTAGAGCAAAGGACTGCACAAAAAAGAATGCAGTGATAAAGATAAAGCAAACACAAAGCAAAGATTAATTCAAATGAGAAAATTTTACCTAATTACAGTTGATGCAGGAGTAACACTACTAGGAAAATGGGCATCAGCAATGGCTAATACCGTTGCTGAGCCGTTGCTGAAGAGCATCAGCAACGGCCGAGCCGTTGCAATAGAGCCATGACAGAAACTCGCGTTGCTGATAACTTAGCGACAGATCAGCAACGGCCGGTGAGTCCGTAGCAAAGCCGTTAGTAAAAGCCCGTCACTAAGCCGTTGCTGTAGGTCATCAGCAACGGCTTTCGATGCACTTTTAGCAACGGCTTTCCCACAGACGGCCGTGGGAAAGTCGTTGCTGATGATGTGATCCTGGTTACGAAAAAATTTAAAATTTTAAATTTCCATTGATACATTGATACATTATCTGATACATAACTCACACACCCACACACTCATACACACATTCATTCACACATCACAAACACACCAAGATATACATCAAAACAATTATATTTATATTGATAATTATCCACGATAGTATAAAAACAATTCAATGGATTAGATGGAGGATGACCTGGATCATATGGCGAGGTCTAGAGTGCTTGAGTGTACACCGGCGTGGACTGACTCGAGGACGATGGATTAGATGATGCCGAAGAGATGCCTGCTTCGGGATGACCTGACATGTTGCGTAGCATAGCTTGTATATCTGTCATCATCTGACTCTGACGCTCCATCAACTCAGTCTGACGCGCGCCCGTGTCCTCTAGAGTCCTTATTCTGCTACTATGATCATAACTGGATCTAGAGGTGGACGGCCGCTCACCAGCGACCAGAGGGGTCGGTGCCCCAAGTGGCCCTAGCACGGCTCGCGCATGACCACTATCTGCGAAGCCATATACGCGGCCATGGTCCCAGCCACCTGCGGCCTCGACCCACGATGCTGCGTCAAAGTCCTCGGGGGTACCCCCGCGCTGCACCACCGTCTGGCTGTAGGTCTCTTACTCGAGTTTGATTTTTTTTTTAATATTTATCATAAAACTTAAATTATAAATATATAATGAATAATTTAAACAACTATATAATTACCATAATGTATGCAGCGCGGTTGTGGATGTACTCCCCCGTCCCATGTGCTCGACGGTGAGTCCGCTCAAACACCGCCATCGGGGAGGGTCGCTAGACAGTCCCGTCATCCGACACCGCCGTCTACATTTACAAAACAAATACATTAATTAGTACACATAGTAACAAATAAAATATATAATTAAAAGATATACTTACCATACGGTTCGCGTGCACTGCAAATGCAACAGAGCCGCCGGTGTGACGCGCTGCTCCCCCTGACATGCGATTTCTAGCCGCATTCCAAGAAACCTTCTGCCATCGATCCGTCGACCATATTCCCACGAGCTGGTCCCATATATCCGGAGTAATCCAACCGGGGCCGTATCCCCGAGTCTCCGCGATGTTAGTGGTCCCAGCTCGGGCCATCGCTTGGGACCAAGCCTGCCCCAGCTGCCCGTTGTACCTTGCCCGGGAAATAGCCTCCCAGGCAGCGTAAATGAAGGGCCTTTGGTCCTCGGCCCATGTATAGCGAGCCTGCAAAATAATAATATCAGTATCAATATTAATCATCTTGCATGTAAAAATAATAATAATACATGCCTCAAACTCGCGCCATAACATGTCGACGTGCTCACTAGGCACGTGAGACCACGTAGGCCATGCCCCGTGCATGTATCGTCGAATAGTAGAAGAAATGCTCCTCGGCACTTCTTCTTGCTCGAACCTGCACAACAAAAATAAATTTTAATATTATATTATGATATAATGAATTTGTAATGATTCACAATTCATGATATATTTCCGCTCCCCAATCACGCTAATCAATCTACGTGACTCTGTGGCTGGTGGAGGCAGCCACCTATTCGGCCCGCGTGGCCGCCTGCGTCTGGATGTACTAGCCTCGGCAGTATCATCGGCATGAGGATCAGCAACATGAGGATCAGCAGCATAAGTGCTGGAGTCTCACCGATCGGAGACTCCGAAGCTCTCCTGCGTCGATAACCACGACCAAACATATCTGTCGAACAGACATATAATCAGATTATTGTATAAATAGTAGAGATATATTTAATAAAATATATACTTTACAATTATTCCTCATCATCTGAATAATAGTCTTCGAATTCTTCCTCTTCTTCCTCTTCTTCATCTTCTTCATCTCCAGCTTCCTCAATTTCATGATCGTCATCATCAGCATATTCAACTTCTAATTGAATTGACGTTGTGTCTGCTTCCTCGAGTATTGAAATAATACGATCTACAGCAGGAGGATCATCTTCTTGATAGAAACCATGTGTCATATCAGGTATCAGCTTATTTTCTCCTACTATCGGATCAATTTTTTCTCTACCTTTTGTCTTACAGACTACACGCCAATCCGCTCTATCTTTATTTTGAGCCGGATACTTCGCGTAATATACTTGTTCGGCTTGTGATGCCAATATAAAAAGCTTATTTGCTGTCAATTTAGATTTGTAATTAACCTCAACAAGTTTGTATTTTAGTCAATCAATGACAAATCTTTTGGTATATAGATGCAGAGTGACAGTCTCCCGATCCAAAAATCGTCCATTTGAACAAATGCGGCACAGACATCGGATTTGATCACCCATGCTAACGAAATTTCGATTCGAATAGGCGAAATTTAGGAAGTACGTTACGCCTAATCGAAACTCATTCGTTAAAGCTCCACGATCAAGACATCGGTACATCTAACTTCGATCAGCCGACATGATTCTGTCAATCAATGACAATTTCTTTGGTTAATGTCTTTAGGTGAGATTATCCTATTCCATTCGGGATTAATGTTATTCGTACTGCACTTATGTTTTTATTTTAACTGTTAAATAATTATTCTAAATTTCGATAGCATCTCCCTACAGTTCTCCGAATACGCATATCATCTGGGCGCGTATCGGAGAACAAGAGAGATGTTGCCGAAATTTAGAATAATTAGTTAACAGTTAAAATAAAAACGTAAGTGCAGTACAAATAACTATATTCCCAAATTGTCCAATCAGGGACAATTCAAGAATTGTACGTCGTATAAAAGATCATCTACTTCTTTTACACGAACATACAATCCCCGAACGGATCTAAGGTTTTGCTAAATCATATTCGACTCGTCGATGCGTACGTGAAACATATGAACTCGTCGGATGCATTATTATTTTCTAAATGTTTCGAGACAGTTCGAGTCCATATTGGACGATTCCGGCGCGCGTCCGAAGTGGACGATTTTGGCGCGCGTCCGAAGTGGACGATTCCGGCGCGCGTCCGAAGTGGACAATTCCGAAATTAATCTAAACCCTAATAATTAATCTAACAAATTAAACAATTAATCTAAATAAATAATTAACAATTATAAAACAATAAAAAAAACATTTATTATACTACAAATTCCCGGCGCCGGAGTCAGGTGGACTCCGGCGCCGGCGTACAGTGGCCGGACACACTGTCCGTCCATTGTAAAAGGTCCGACGGCGGCCATCGGCCGACCGCCGCCGGCCGCAACGGGAAGATACGGCCGGCCGACGAGGCATACCTGAAAAAGTCGGCAGCAGCGGGAGGAGGAAGAGGCGTCGTCGGCGTCGGCAGCGGCGGCGAGAGGCGGGAGCAGGAGGCGGCGGCGGCAGCAGCGGGAGGAAGAAGGGTCGGGCGCGACTGCGTGCCCTATATAAACTTATCAGCAACGGCTCATTCGCCCGTTAGAAAGCCGTTGCTAATAAGTTATCATCAGCGACGGCTCACTTGTCTATTTGAAAGCCGTTGCTGATAATTAAAATATCAGCAACGGCTCGAGTGTCCGTCCGAAAGCCGTTGCGGATAATTAAAATAATCTGCAACGGCTAGAGTGTCCGTTAGAACGTCGTTGCAGATACAACATATCTGCAACGGCTCGGGCGGTCGTAAGAATGCCGTTGCAAATAGCAACGGCTTGAGCGACCGTTGCTGATAGCCGTTGCTGAAGACCAAGTTTCTAGTAGTGTAAGTACCATCTAGTTCTTTAATTGTGGAGTCTCTTGTGAATATATTGCATCAATTTGAGGTGTAATGCTCAAACTTTGTTGTGTGCTATCACCTTCATTGTTATCAGTGATATGCTTGACCTTAAATATCAGATTCTCTTCTACACCTGGAATGTTCCTTGCGGTTGGAGAAACCCCAAAAACCTTGTCAATATCGATTACTTGTTTGAGGATATAAGCTGGAACATTATTCATTGAAGTGAAACTTGGAGATTTGATTTTCTCGCTCAGTAACCTAAGTAATTTCTCTGCGGAACTACCAAATAGCAGGAAAGTTGCAGTTTCTATTTCGTCGATAGCAGTCACTTCAACTTTGTACCTGCACATAGAAAAAATAAATTGTATGATTTTGTTTTAAGCGTGAAGAATGTTACATATAAATCTTAAGCATATTAATGTAATACTTACATAGGTACAAAATCTGTTTCAATTTTGCATCTCTCACACCAATAAGTTTTCTCTCCATACATATTCACTTTTTTCTTGCATGCAGGACATGCTTTGTACCACCAACCATATTTTTCATCGATTCCCAAGATCCTAACTTTGCAGTAAAAAATTTCATCCTGGAAGCACAATTTTTTATACGATGAATTAAAAAAAAATGCTAATTTAATGTCGAAGTGTTGTATGCATTTATATAGTCGAAAATTACCTTATGAACATAAGGATTCAATTCCAATAGCTCAGCAATAGTTTTCCAACATTTTGGTTTGGAGGACTGACCATCATGCACATTCTTTGTATGATAATCAATTAATTGAATATCTATAGAATCAAATCCACAAAAAGAAGAAATGTTAGTTACAAATACATAAGGTAAACTATTTGGTTCAGGATTAAATGTACATAATAATGCAACAACAACTTAGATATTGAAATACATACTTTGTCGCCAGTTCTTGGTAGTTAGGAATTTGTTCATCAACATAAATCATTGAACCGAATGTTGTTGAAATTCTTAGCTCAGCTAGTTATTCATATGTCTTGAGTTAGTTAATGAATTTGAAAATAATATAAACCGTAAATATTTTCAAAGCCAAAGGATTTGAATAGTAACACACCATTGAAGAAGCGTACAACCACTCCTTTCATAGCAATTGAGATTGGCTCATTCTTTGATTTTTCTATTCAGTGCATCACCAAAATCATCCCAAATTGCTGCTTTGGTTGTTAAACCACTACACATAATTCCAATTGTGTAAAGCCCTCAAGTATTGTAGCTAATATTATATAAGCTTGACGGTCAAGTCTGTTACACTTGAAAAAAATATACCTTTCATCTTTAAGATCAAGCACAATGCGAGGTGGTGCTCTGACATCATCGCCTCGATGTCCCGGTAAAGTGATTGCAGTGATTTGTGCTACAATGTCTGCAACCACCAAGATGCAACTAAGTTAAATTAAGTTGATTCAATGTTTCTCTTATATATATATTTTCAGAGAAAACTTAATTTCTTTGGATGAAAAAGGACCTGATAGCTGGACATTATCAGGCCAACGTGAAGGCATGACCTCAAAACCAATGAAATCAAATCTTGTGCGAGGAATTTTTGCAAAATCTTCATCTAATGTCGTAATGCTTGTATTTCTTGTGATTTTGATGATAACTTTGCAGAATGCATGACGATATCTCCTTAGGTTGTCCAAGACAGAAAAATTTCTCATTCTAATGATATGGTCTTTCTTCAACAACGGTTTGATCCAACGTGCTTGATTATATTCACAAAAATCTTGAACAACATCACCCTATTTTATTTTGGAAAACCAATACAAATAGAAAAATATACTGTCAGAAAATAATGATAGCACTTCTACGGTATATATTGTCAGCCAATATATATAGTGCACCATAATTAAAATGCGAGGAAAAGTAAAACCTTATCGTCAATCAACAGACAGTCCAAAGAAACTGGGTCATCATTCTTTGTCGGTATCTTTGTTTCCCAAACATTAATGACCCTAGTTTGAATCACTTGTTCAACATTCGAAGTGAGTTGACAAATCAATGTATATTGTTGGTCTGCAATTTTCGACCTGCAATAAAGTTGGGAATATAAATTCAAAAATAGATCAAAACAACAATTGAAGTAATAATTATTTTTGAATAAAACAAAACAAACATTACAATAGAACAAACCTCATAAATTTTCTAAAATTTCTATATAAATAATATTTCTAGTGCTTCTTTTTTTCGCGACATCATCATTTTCAATTAAAATCCTAAGTCCATTAGGACTTGTAACTCTCGAAACAGCAACACAGAGTTGTCCATGCGAGAAGACGGGTCTTGGCAAGTATAAGCCAATTATTTTCAAAGTTTGCCCTTGGCTTTTGTTAATGGTCATTGCATAACAAAGTCTAACCGAAAATTATCGACGCTTGAGAACAAAAGGCCAACGTGGATGTTTTGAAGTCAAAGATACCCTAGGAATGTAAACAATATCACCAATGCCACTGCCTGATATAATCACACCTTCAATGACTGATTTACATAATCGTTTATCCAACAGTCTTTTGCCATTACATAGACCTTTGGTCGGATTAAGATTACGCAGAAGCATAATAGGAATATTCATTTTCAAAGTAAGTTCATGTTCAGGGATGCCATTTATTTTAAGACTATTTAAGAATTCTGTCGGATACATCATTGATATTTATTCTGAATTATTATCTGTTTTAGCTATCATATCACAACTATAATACATATGTTCATCTCCAGGTACAAATGTAAGAATCATTTTGTTTATAGCATCTACAGTGTCATTCACTGGGGTAACAATAACTCTCTCTTTTAAATATGATGGCTGAACATGAATTTCAATGAAATCTGGATAGATTTCATTAAACAAAGCCATTGTTGGTTCCTTTTCTACATATATAAGATAAGCTTCAGATATTTCAATCCAATCATAATCAGGTTGGTTATTAAATCTCAACGTTGGAGTTTTACCATCACCAAGATTCAAAGTCCATTCTGTAAAATCAACCAATGAAGCTCTATCAACAACAACATTTCTATTTGATAGTACTCTCATGTTTATTAACAATTTAAAAACAGTAAAATGATTCCACAAAGGTGACCTAGTTATGCATGAATCAATAGTTGCTTGTTCATCACCATCAATAATTACAAGCAATATTTGTCTAAAGTCACCACCTAAGAGAATTGTTTTTCTTCCAAAAATAGTTTGCTCGTCATCGTTGCCATCAAGACATATATCATTCAATGTTCGATTGACTGCCTCAAAACAAAAACGATGATTCATGGGAGCTTCATCCTAAATAATTAGATCTGTATTCAAAAGAAGCACAACCAATTGAGTGCCTTTTTTCACAAAGCATGTCGATTTTGTTGTTGCTTCTAGCGGAATTTTGAATCGAGAGTGTGTTGTCCTACCACCTGGTAGGAGTATCGAAGCTATTCCAGAAGAAGCAACCATGAGAAGGATCATTCCTTGCGATCTTAATTTTGCAGCAATGACATCGTACATGTACGTTTTACATGTACCACCATGGCCATAAAGAAAAAATGCTCTACCTTTTCTATTCTCAACGGAGTCAACAATAACATCAAAAACTTATTTTTGCTCAACATTTAAGGTGCAATACAAAGTCATGTATCGCGCTTCTAATGCATGCATATCATAATTAAGTTCTTCTAACAACATTCTATTTCCTAAAGTATCAGTAGCAGTTTTTTCAAGTATAGGCAAATTAAAATATTCTAAACTCGAAGATTGTTTATGCAAAATTTTCTCCATTTCTAACAAAACAAATTTTTTTAAAGCAACATCACTTAATTGCAAATCTGGAGCATGTAAATCAGCCCTAACTTTGTAAAGAATATCATCAGCCATTAATTTCCATATTTTCTCAAACAATGATTTACAATCGCCAACATCACAAAACAACAAAAGGGCAACAAACAAATTCCTTAATTGAGCAGAAGTTGCCCACAAAGCAGATTCCATCATGGCATTTTCCCATTCTTTGTCATCGCCTAATAGTCCTAAAGCATTACATGCACTCCTAAAACTATCATGAACAATATTACCAACAGTTCTAATATCTTTAAAAGAGGTTGCACCTTTTGAAACAGCAAGCAACATACGCAAGTAGTAAAGTTCACCGGCACTAGGACTAACATAAGCTAACCTACCAATTTTTTTACCTTTTTTTATTTTACACCACTCACGAGCCGCAGAATCCCAAACAAATTCTTTTGAAAATTCTAAATAAGTTGAATGTTTGCCTTCGGAAGAGGTTGAATTTTTTTTCATCCACTGGGTGAGCATTGTTTTTCGAATGAGAGGATTACTCAATATATTTTCAATAAGTTTATCACCATCAAAAAGAATTTGGTTCATGTTCGGTAAATGGACAGGCAAGCGCTCAACTGCAGGATTTCGATCATGTATAGGAAAGTCTAAAAGTCTCCATGCAGCTTCATATGCCGACAAATATCGACAATCTAAATATGCCTTTATTTCATCAATGTTTTTTTTTATTGTCAAGATCCATATCTCGAGAGGTTTCTCCTTGATTTACTGGACGTTCAGATTTGTTGTTTTGGCTTTCCAACAACACTTTAGCTCTATCTGGTCCCTTATGCATGTATTTGAAAAGATATTTCATTAATTTTTCAAAAGTGCATACTTGGACATTTATGTGTGCTTGATATTTAACAATGAGTTCTTTGTTGTACGGAACAACAAATCTATTATCTAATTGGGTTTTTTTTTCAACAACAATTCTGGTATCCCTCCTTCTATATTAACAAAACCATTTGAGTCAATTGTGGTTGCATCATTGATTTTTTTTGGAAAATATTTTGAACATTTATTTTGATTCATGCAAGGGGCATTTGTGTTTACATCCCCACAAGGTCCATGCATCATGAATTTGCTAACAGTTGAATGACCTACATGATCAACATTTGGGTCCGGCAACTCAGCACTAATTATTGAATCAATTAAATTTAAGTTGCGAGGTTTTGCTACATCAGTGAGCCAAACAACTATATGGGCATGTGGCAAACCTCATTTTTGAAATTCAATAGTGTGCATATCTGCATTATAGGAAGCAAGGAAATAGACAGGAGTGTAGTTAGTTAAGTGTGAAAGTGGAAAAGACATCTAAGGATGGCAAAGGTTTGAATAGACCTGCAATGACTCGACCAAATAATTTTCCCTTCTTGATATTATCCATAAGGCACCACAATTTGAGTTTAAAGACCCGACTAACGACATCTGGCTTATCTTCAGCGTTAGGACCGACAACATCAGCAAAGGCATCTATAATTTCACGCCATTTTGCATTGCAGGTGAATGTGATGAACAAATCAGGAAAACCGTATTCTCGACAAACAGCCATGGATCTTGATAATTTCGTATCATGTTTCTAGGTGAACCTGTTATGCTAGAAGGAAGAATGACTCTTTGACCAACACAATGACGCGACACATCA
The DNA here is from genome assembly GCA_034359265.1 of Canna indica. NCBI lineage: Eukaryota > Viridiplantae > Streptophyta > Magnoliopsida > Zingiberales > Cannaceae > Canna > Canna indica. The sequence continues at coordinate 13,185,217 of CP136890.1, forward strand.
CCTTTAAAATATGCATCCTCAAGACTCGAGAGTAAATCCAATCTAAGTTTTTGTTGATTGTGTTTGATGAATTCAAGCCTGGAATTTTCAACACACGAGAAAGCATCGACAATGAATTGCTGCAACAGTTTTCCACCTCTAAGCAAAGTTGTAATTTCCTTGTCTCTATGCATTAACTGATATGTGTAATATTCTCTCATTGTAACGAACTTTCTTTTAATTTGAGTGGTGTCGTTTGAGTTTGAATAAGGTATTTGCAACCTAAAACCATCATCACCAAAAGGAAATAAAAGTGGATATTGCATTGACATCAAAGATGGGTGTAATTAATTCACTCTTTGTAAGCCTGAATGTCTATGCTCAACAATTAAATCTCTCTTTCTATTTACTCCACTAAAATCCCCAACTATCAGACCTGTAATTTCAGGTGCAGCAGGAGAACTAAACTCAGAACTACGGTCACCAATCATCCTTAATCTAACTGGATAAAAAATCGGTCTCAATAAACCTATCCCTCACCATCCTAAAACATTTTGCTATCTGATTATGCTCATCGAACATTTGCATGAGGGACCTAACAATGTTTTCATCAACAGGTTCAAGCTCTTCATAATTATTGGGAAGTGCAGTCATCATATTTTGAACATCATTTCCAGTGTCATAGATGTAAAGTTGTGCAAATTTTGGTCTTTCTCCCTCTCGCGGCAATAATGATCCGATTCTATGGTGAGTTTGTCCACAAATTTTGAAAACATAAGGACCAAACTTTGTGTTAATAACAGTATCTATTTTTGCTCCACACGACACAAATGAAAACATTGAGTTATATAGTCTAATGTTTTTTCGAAATTTTTTGATTTAACGTCACCAAATGGGTTTAGAAGTTGATGCAAAGGTTGTGGAGTAATTCTGATAGTTGGAAGTTTAATTCTGCTTTGTTGACAACAAATGAAAAATCTATCTCTATTTTTTCTAGAAGTTTTTTTAATCCTCTCTTCAAACCAATTAAGCGACAAATAATATTCACACATTCGGTCAGGTTTTCCCAAGTAATGGACTACATTGTTAGTTGGTTGATTTGCAGTTCTTTTCCTCTTTGAATTTGTTCTTTGATCTTTAGAATCAAAATCAATCTCAGCCATCATTTGAGTTTGTTTCATGCGAAAACATCTGTCATGCACATTTGTTGATGTTTCTGGTTGAATATTTTGGTTTGGATTTTTGTGGACAACTGAGGATGAAAACGGAACATGTTGAAAATTCTCCTTTCTTGTAGATGGAGAGAGTTCATGTTTTTCAGAAGTGTTTTGAGTAGTTGTAGAATTAGTTGAATGATTAATGGATGAAGTAGAACCTTCTAATGAATGGCCAGGAAGTGCATAACCATGGATTGCGGGAAATGGATAAGGCATGACTACTTGTTGTGGAGGATAATAAAGAGGGAAAGTTTGAAACGACATGAAAATTTGTTGTTGATAGAAACCAACAACATGAGGAGATGCTGAAGTGGAAGTTTGATTCTGACAATGCTTTTCTTTTGCTAGAAAATTTGGATCATGTAAACGATCATTGTTCTCAAGTGAAGAACTATGCTTACGTTTTTCCCATTTACTGAAACAGCTTAAACAATAACAAAAGCACAAATTTAAAGAAAACAGAAAGCTAAAAAACACAATAATGTAGAGAAAAATCTAAATATAAAACTTACATCTTTACACAGCTACCAAATAATTTGTGAACGATGACAGAACTTCAATGCAATTATTCTGGAAGTGAAGGAAACCCTGCACAAAGTATTAAAAACCAATTAATTTATAGCAGTAGGTAAAAGAAAAAGAATTCATGGGCAAGAAATGCTTTTAAATAAGAGCAAAATTAGAAGGCTAAAGATTTGTAGAAAATTGAACGCAACATTTTTTTAGCTAAAGAATAAACATATTAATATTTTTTTAAAATTGAAATTGATTTTTTCCCAACATTAATCAGAAGAAAACTTAGAATATACAAAATCAAAGTCAATGAAAAGTACCTTTAGTCGATCAAACATATCAGTGAACAGTACATGCCTGATTTAGATTAGCGATGCATGTTTGCATGAATTTATTATGCTCATAGTGGGAAACTGTTCTTGCTTGTATGTGTGTGCATATGAAATGCTTAAATACAAGTGCTAGTTATAAAATCCAGTGGATTGACCATGATTATGTTTAGATATGTTTAATACACTTTCAAACACGCGCCACAAGTTATGAGGATTGAATAAACCATTCCACAAACTTATCAAGATTTCTTTTTCCAAATAACACCAAACTACTTTCGTAAAAGAGCTCGTGTTTGGCTCAAGAATGAAACATATTTGGCAAGGAAAAGGTAAATATGTGATTAAGGCATTATAACCAACCCTCATGTTCAAATTAAATTTGGGTAAATATGCTAGAGTACACTAATCTGTACTAAAAGATGATCAATTTTTTGTAAAATAAAATTAGAATAAGAATATCTCATTTGAAGAAATTGGTATGATTCTCTTGACATGAAACTCATAACACAAAAGAGAATTTTAATAAGATTCTTCTAAGGAAGACAAACCTCAGCCTTGATCTGCCCTAAGGCTGCTCATATGCCCACCAATAGCGATCCAATATGAATGATCTGGAGAAAAAAATATGATAGTGTTTAAATAAGAAAAAATAAAATACCAAATTCATATCAGAGAACCCAAAACTCATTTAAAATGAAAAGCAAGAGATTTTCATATGAAAGGCAAGAAGCCATCATTTTTTTTTTATTTGGCTAAAAAATCTTTTTTTTTCATCTAGTTATAATCTAAACCAACGACAAATCAATCATAAAAAGTCTTGAGCAAACAATAACTTTTTTTACGATTTGGAAGAAGAATGAGCACCTTAGAGAATAAGTAGATCAGTGAGAACATATTTAGTATATGCAGTTCTCTATAATGCAGTTAAAGAAATGAAAGATTAACCTATGAATAAAAAACGTAAAAAGTATGTGTACTTTTTTGTAGATTTGATTTGCTAAATCTTGAGATGTAGACATAAAAAACCTTGCTAACATTGATTCTCCAGAGTTTGAATCAAGAGAACCGGAGAGAGAGAGATCGCTCCTTTGATGAGATCCAACTTACCTTTGGACTGCAAATTCTTCTCCTTCATCTATTGTGGTAGGAGATACCCATCATTCCCCATTGAGGATCCACCTGGTTCACCTCCATTATTCCCGTCGACAGCTTGATCTTCCCAAAGATCTAGATCACCCTACTGGAGTACTAAATTGAGGGAGCGAGAAGCTTGGGGACTCGGCAAGGCACCACGTCTACTCGGCAATCGCGCGATGAGGGGACGCGACCGCCGCCCCACTCCCTCATGGGTTCCCACAGGGAGTCCGCGGAGGCCAAGGATCTAAACCTTTTGCAGGTCATGGAGACAGAGAGGATTGACTCTACAGGGAGGAGGAGAAGGATAGAGATAATATGATCATTGCTCATCTGGGTTATACTCGAGTAGTAATCGGAAGAGGAAGAGGATGACCAGAAGGAAGGGAGAAGGGAAAAGTTTGAAAAAGCCATGAGATAATCTGTAAAATAATGAAAGATAGTAAGTCCTTTCGTGATGGTGGTCAGGGAATAGCCCTAATTTAGGGTTAAAATGTATATAAAAAATATTTTTAAGAAATAAATATAACCAAATTTTTTTATGGATAAAAAATAAATTGTATGTGTACTTTTTTTTACTTAAAAAATAGATTTGATTTGCCAAATCTGTGAGATGACAGACATAAAAAAATAATTTGAGTGTAGAGTGAATAAAAATATTTTTGGTATCACTTTTCATTTCACCTACTGTCAAGATATTTTTTTTTATGGTGTCATCAAGTCACAAAATAATTTGACTTCAAAAATATTATTTGTTATTGTGTTATCATTTAATAAAATATTTTGAATACTTTTTACATGCGCCATCAAGATAACTTTTTACATGTGCCATCAAAATTTTAGATGATATAAAATAATTTTAAAGTGATGTATTGCATATGCAACTGCATGTCAATACATTATTGACACATGGATATTTTTAACACATGACATAATATGATTGGTTACGTAATCAACCAAATTCAAAATATGTCCACAAATAATAAGTTTATATAATTTTAAATGATTTAGAAATAGCATTGACTAAATTTTTAGACCATCTTTAAATATTTTTAAAGGGAGAAGTGCAGATTTGATCTTATAAATTTTCAATTTTTTAAACTTTGCTCTTATAAGTTTTATTTTGGTATTTTCGATCTTATAAGTTTGCTCTGTAGCATAGATTTTGTAATACCCGCTAATTTATTTTATGTATATTTTTTCAGCGGGTTGCGTGTGACGTGAGATGGTGTGCGGGCTTGAGCATTGACGCTTAGCTTGAGGTGGGACCCGGATACTTTAGAAATTTTCTTAATTAAAAATTTAAATGGTAAAATATTTTATGTGTCACATATTTAATGAGGACTCCGAGTGGAATCCAACGGTTCAATCGGATCCAAATTCAGACTTGGATTGGGTGAGATAGAGAAGGTTTAGTGAACCACTTAAGTTAGGGGCAGATTAGTAATTTCAGCCAAAATAGAATTAAAAAACAATAAAAATACCTGAATGCCTGGGGCGTATTGTCACGGGCCAATTGTTTTGAGCGGAAGAACCCGTGCGGCACCCTTGCATCCCGTGCAAGGGATAAGCCTTAATCCCGAATCCGTCCCGAATTGGGCTTCCCGACTTAACATCGCGGGGCATACGTTGGACCACGTGCCAACCTCGCGCTCCATGTCCGCGCCCACAAAAGACCATGTTGGCCGAATGGTTTTTGAAGGCATAAAGCAAAAACAACATTACAGGACTATGGACGCAAGAAAACATAAAACCGGGTGTAGGACGAGCTCCGCAATTGTATTGGGCGGAGAACGACATGTCGCATGCCCATATGGGCCACTCGTTCGTCTCCGCCCAAGGCAACCGCTTTGTTTGCCAACGCTCTCCTACATTATACATGAGACCCCTAACCCCCATGTGCCACCCCCAAGGTTCCTCAAAGCACGAGGAGCATGACAAAATTTGGGCCACCCGACGGGGTGATTTTCCGTGGCCACGGCCATGACGAAATGAACACAAGGTTTTCCGCTTAGCCGTGACGGATGAACCAAATGTCGAATGACCCCAACATGCATACAACTCGTACCACGGACCCATGGGGATTGCACAAGAGGTTTTACAAGTACGAACTAGAAATAAAGGCAAAATTACATGGACGCGAAAATATATTTACAAATATGTAGGGAACATTCCGTCATGATTCGTCGTCGCTCGGGCGCATCGAAAAGTCCCTAACATCCTCCCCCACTTCAAGCTTCGACGTCCTCGTCGAACTCGCCTCGGCCGCACCGCCTTTCTGGCATAGGCTGCAATTGCTGAAGTGAATTCTTCACAAGTAGTCGAAGGGAACACCGCCTGAGTAACGACATGCCGCAGTGGGTCCGCAACATGTCAAGTTTCACCGTGTGAAGTCCGCCACCAGGAAATGACTACTTGGAACATCTTTGAGTTTCATCATCTCCTGTTGTTGCGAGAAAGGGCTTTGAGATTCCCAAACTCGTTGCTGGGCAATGGAAGTCCCAGACTTGTGGAGCAACCGAGTGATGTTGAACAACTTTCGCTTGAAGGGGCACCAGCGTCGTTGAGCAACGCTCGCTTGAATGGACACCGAGAAGTAGCTACTGTGTTCACCAAGTCTCGATGTTGCTGGGCTATGAGGGTCCCAGACTTTGTGGGGCACACGAGCGTCGTTGAGCAACGCCCGCGTGAAGGAACCCGAGAGATGGTTACTCAATTCACCAAGTCCCATTTTTGCTGGGCAATGAAAAGTCCCAGACTTAAGGAGCATACGAGCAACGCTCGTCTCAGATAACATCTGGGTGCCGTTGTGCAACACCCAAGTGATGAGTAGTTCCGTGGCTGCACCACACTAGAGCCTTGCCTCCACCGCCGCTTTGAGCCGATCTCTGCTTGCTCACTCGCCCCCCCGCAGGAGTCATGGTGCCCTCCTCCGAGCCCATCTCAACGAGCTTCAAGTCTTACGGATCACTGCTTGCTCACTCGCCCCCCGCAGAGGTCATGGCGCCCTCCACCGAGCCCATCTCAACGAGCTTCAAGTCTTACGCTGCTCCTCGATCACGACTTGAGGGATTTTCTCCAACCGGGTCACAACGTCCGCGAACTCTCCGCACTAAGAGCATTGCTGCCACACCACAGCTGTTCTTCACTTGTGCTTGGTTCGGACGTTTCAATCTTGCGACTTAAGAGCCATCTGCTCTGCGCACAAATCTTGCGTCTTAGAGGCCATCTGGCCATGCGCACCAATCTTGCGTCTTTGAGGCCATTGGCCATGCGCACCAAACTTGCGTCTTAAAGGACATCTTGCCATGCGCACAAATCTTGCGTCTTAGAGGCCATCGGCCATGCACACCAAACTTGCGTCTTAAAAGACATCTTGCCATGCGCACAGATCTTGCGTCTTAGAGGCCATCGGCCATGCGCACCAACCTTGCGTCTTAAAGGACATCTTGCCATGCGCACAAATCTTGCGTCTTAGAGGCCATCGGCCATGCGCTGCGACTTAGGGGACAACGCCCTGCGAATAAACTTGGCGACTCACGAGCCATCGGCTCTGCGCTGCGTCTTAGGGGACAACGCCCTGCGCACCATCCTTGGCGACTCACGAGCCATCGGCTCTGCGCTGCGACTTAGGGGACAACGCCCTGCGCACAAAATTGGCGACTCACAAGCCATCGGCTCTGCGCTGCGACTTAGGGGACAACACCCTGCGCACAAACTTGGCGACTCACAAGCCATCGGCTCTGCGCTGCGTCTTAGGGGACAACGCCCTGCGCACCATCCTTGGCGACTCACGAGCCATCGGCTCTGCGCTGCGTCTTAGGGGACAACGCCCTGCGCACCATCTTCGGCGACTCACAAGCCATCGGCTCTGCGCTGCGACTTAGGGGACAACGCCCTGCGCACCATACTTGGCGACTCACGAGCCATCGGCTCTGCGCTGCGACTTAGGGGCCAACTCCCTGCGCACCATCTTCGCGTCTTATGAAATAGTCTGCTATGCGCACAATGTGCGTCTTACTAGAGACCTGGCTCTGATACCAACTGTCACGGGCCAATTGTTTTGAGCGGAAGAACCCGTGCGGCACCCTTGCATCCCGTGCAAGGGATAAGCCTTAATCCCGAATCCGTCCCGAATTGGGCTTCCCGACTTAACATCGCGGGGCATACGTTGGACCACGTGCCAACCTCGCGCTCCATGTCCGCGCCCACAAAAGACCATGTTGGCCGAATGGTTTTTGAAGGCATAAAGCAAAAACAACATTACAGGACTATGGACGCAAGAAAACATAAAACCGGGTGTAGGACGAGCTCCGCAATTGTATTGGGCGGAGAACGACATGTCGCATGCCCATATGGGCCACTCGTTCGTCTCCGCCCAAGGCAACCGCTTTGTTTGCCAACGCTCTCCTACATTATACATGAGACCCCTAACCCCCATGTGCCACCCCCAAGGTTCCTCAAAGCACGAGGAGCATGACAAAATTTGGGCCACCCGACGGGGTGATTTTCCGTGGCCACGGCCATGACGAAATGAACACAAGGTTTTCCGCTTAGCCGTGACGGATGAACCAAATGTCGAATGACCCCAACATGCATACAACTCGTACCACGGACCCATGGGGATTGCACAAGAGGTTTTACAAGTACGAACTAGAAATAAAGGCAAAATTACATGGACGCGAAAACATATTTACAAATATGTAGGGAACATTCCGTCATGATTCGTCGTCGCTCGGGCGCATCGAAAAGTCCCTAACAGTATGGTCACAATAGCCGCATGCAACCTGAGGCGCTTGGGGAGAGAAGGGCGGCGACCAAGAATTGGAGCGGGGGTGTCCGATCCGGCCGAAACTTGCAAGTCGTCGGCGTCGAGCACCGATAGGCCTTCCCTACTCCTTGTCCTCTCCGATTCCTTTCCGGTGAGTGGATTTCTCCTTCTTCCTTTCCCACTTTATGTGACACCCCTTTCCATGAAGTTTTTTTGAGGTTTTGTGAAAGATTGTACGGTATTATTTCCTTTGGTTCCTCGTACTTGATGTTTTAGCAAGGAAGGAAGGGTTAGGACTTACCTTGTAGTGTGCGGCAGCCCTAGGTGTGCCCTAGGGCTGGTCGGTCATGGAAGTAGAGGCATTCCTAAGGATAGGTTCTCACATGATGTGTTTTGTGGATTATTTCATGAAATGGATGCATGATTATAATAGTTCTATACCTTGATATTGGGTAGTATATATATTCTGATTTTTATGATTGAAGTTGCATACGAATGTTGCTCAAATTTCTAAGTTGTTATGCTGAATTTTATTGGTGTATGTGATGGAAATTTCATGCTGAAATTAATGTATTGATGCTGAAAATTCATTCTGAAATTTACCTAGTATATAAATGCAGGAATTTTCCATAGTAATTGATGCAGATTTTCCTCTAGTAATTGATGCTGAAAAGTTTATGTTATTGATGCTGCTGGAATTACACATGGTATTCTGGAATTTTTATGTATGCTGAAATGGTCTAGTATGTGCTGTAATGAATATACATGCTGATTGCTGAAATTTAGTCAAATCTATGCTGATTTAATTTAGTAGTTTTGACGGTCAATTTAAGGCGAAAGGTACTGATGTAACCTATCGATTTGCATGTAAGGTATATTTTGGGAACATAGAAAGTACTTAAGTGACTTGAACAGTAATGTGGGGGTATGAAGTGGACGTTTTCAGTAAGCTAAAATTTTCCTAGTGCATGTTAATCGGGCCGGGATGCGGGCTCGGTGTGACATTCCTAATTCGTCATAAACAATTGGGGTTTTAGTTGATACCAGGGATAAGTGAACCTTGGGTGTGTTGATATGAGGGTGTGACCCTCGGGTAGTGGTCCAAGCCACATTGGGCCGAGTGGTGTGCACAACACACGAGGTGTTTATGGACCTTAATAGGCCGAGTGGAGCGCTCCGCGCACGAGATAGATAGGGCTGGTGGGCCGAGTAGTGCACGTAGCGTACATGATGACTATGGGTCATATGTAGGGCCGAGTGGTACGCATAGCGTACGAGTGACCATGGGTCAGAGGGTCTTCCTGACCGAGTTGGGTACTGGTTCTAGAGGGCCTTCCTAGACCAGTGAACCCGAGAAGAGATTCAATTGGGTACTGGTTCTAAAGGGTCTTCCCAGACCAGTGAACCCAAGAAGAGAATTAGTGGGTACTGAGTCTAGAGGGCCTTCCTAGACTAGTGGACCCGAGCATAAAAACAGTGGGTACTGGTTCTAGAGGGTTTTCCTAGACTAGTGTACCCGAGGGGGAGAGGCAGTTGGACACTGAGTCTAGAGGGCCTTCCTAGATCAGTGAATCTGAGAAAGGTGGCTAATTGGGATTCAGAATTTAGAAAGTGTTTTCCCTAGAGTCGGATGAGATTAATTTTATTCCTTACATAATTAACTTGGCATTCGCACTCACTTGATATATTGCATGTATTGCCATTGCTGGATTCCATTTACTAAGGATCGGGAGATCATTCACTGAGTTTTATACTCACTTTTACTCTCATGTTTGTTTTGCAAAGCGTGACCCTGAGGTATGGCACAGCTGATGAGAACGGACTCCGGTAGTGATCTCGTGAGCTGGTTGGCGTAGTCGAGTCGAGTCTTGTTTGAGAATTGAGACATTATAGCCTTTAGAGTGTCCTAGAGTTGTTTAAATTTTTAGTTGAATCATTTTTATGAGATATCTGTTATGTGGATTATGTTTTTGTCTTTGAGTTGCTATCGACTATTCCGTAGTTATGTTATAAAAACTTTATTTTCAAGTTGTACCTATTTAGAGGCTTATGTAATGGGTTAGGCTTCGGGGTGCTTGACTCCATCCTGGCCGGTCACGTGACTCGGTTTTGGGGTGTGACAGATTTGGTCCTATCCGTGACGGTTTGTTAACTCTCAGTCAATGTGGACTAACGCCGTTCATACACGTTGACAGATTTGGTCCTATAAGTTTTATTCCAAAAATTTTAGTCTTATATGTTTGCCTTGTAGCACATATTTGGTCTTATATGTTTGTCTTGTAGCACATATTTGAGTTCTGTCTGCGACGGTTCGTTAACTCTTCGTCTATGAAAAAATAAACGACGTTATGCCTATGTTGACAGAGTTAATTAGTACAGACCGTCGTGGATATGACCAAATCTATATGACGGATCGACGTATAGACAAGTTAGTATGTTAACTCCGTAATATAGATTTGCTTCGTAACATATATAAGTTTCTTTGTAACATAGATTTGGTCATATTCATAATGGTATGTTAACTCCGTCAACATAGACATAATATCGTTTATTTTTTCATGGACGAAGAGTTAACGGACCATCAAAGATATAATCAAGTTTGTGTTATGGACCAAATTTGTATTACAGGGCAAATATATAAAACAAAATCTGTGCTACGGACAAACATATAGGACTGAAATTTTCGAAATAAAACTTATATGACCAAACCTGTCAACGTGTATGAACGGCGTTAGTCCACATTGACGGAGAGTTAACGGATCATCACGGATAGGACCAAGTCTGTACTGCGGATCAAACTTATAGGACTGAAAATACCTAAATAATTTTTATAGGACTAAAGTCCAAAAAATTAAAAACTTATAGAACCAAATATGCACTTCTCCCTATTTTTAAACAACCAAAAGAGTTCATAAAATTATTCCTAAATAAAGGAATTATCAATATAATTATATTTTCGTTGAGCTTTTAATAATATATTCAAAAATGCTTTGCAATGCTATTTACCTCTCTCCATGGGGAGAAATTTTCTTAAGTAGGTATATGTATATATCCTTGTCGAATGATAGATAACATGATATCACGCGGAGACGATATATATCATGATATACCATAGTATAATCTCACCACTATACCTAATAATTTCTCACAAGTCGCTAGCTGTATCAATAAAAAATGGATCAAGTCGTCAATTATGGTGCTTGAAAATTTTGGCATTCCAATTTCCAAAGCCACGGCCGATGACTTGCCCATCACACGTTTCTGAAAATGAGTCAAACAAGACAAAACAATGAAATATTTCGAGTAATTTTTTAAAATCATAATATGGATAAGAAAAATTCTTAAATCCATAATAAGATATGAAAATTCTTAGATTCATAACTTTTTTTTCTAAAATCATCAAAATATCCTGGAGTTCAGTTCTGGTACTCGATTCTAGACTTTTTCAAAAGTATGAAAATAATATATTTCAGACTTTTTCAAAAGTATGAAACCGAAACAAATAAGACAAATTTATTTATTTATTTATAATTATAACGATGATTACGATATATATAATATTTTTAATTAGTTTATTTTGCATATTGTTGATAACATCTAAAATTCTTTGAAAATATAGTAGGTTCTAGATTTTTTTAAAAAGTCTAGAACTAGTAGGTCCCATACTTGTAAAAGTTTGGAGCCGAATACCAAACTACTGAACTTGAGAATATTTCAAAGATTTAAAGAAAAAAGTTATGGATCTAAAAATTTCTGAATCCTTATTATAGATCCGAAAATTTGCTTGATTCATATTATGATTTTAGATAATTGTTCAATATTTTTCTTATTTACTGCCTACCAAAAACTATATTTTTCAGACAGTAAATTCTTCGAAGATGTTACAGAGATTTATTTTTGATGAGATCGATTACACTATCTATAAAGATTTATTTAGCCAACGCTCCTCAACATGTGGGTTAAGATGTTTTAGTTTCATTTTTCTGCTTTACACTATCTATAAAGATTTATTTAGCCAACGCTCCTCAACATGTGGGTTAAGATGTTTTAGTTTCATTTTTCTGCTTTACCCATTCATTCGCCACTCAATTCGTCTTCTCCAAGTTTACCATGGCGATGTCTCAGTACTGCTTCCAGAAGAAGAATAGGGACTTCACCTTCCACAGCCTGCTTCCTATTTTGTTCTTGCTCAATGCACCCACAACTACTACCGTCGGCTTCAGTTTTATAGATACATGTATTACAAACAGTACCAACTTAATCAATCATATCTTACTAGGCATGGGAGCTCTAGAATGAAGACAAGGCAGTTGAATTCTTTAACCCATTACTCGAGGGCAGATACTCAGGTGGTGAAGCAATGACATACATCCACATAGGTTTACTGTGTGTCCAGGAAAATGCAGAGGAAAGACTTACCATGTCTGAAGTTAATCTTCTGCTAAGAACTGATGGTATAGTGCTCCCTAAACCTGAACAGCCTCCGTACCTTCAAAAGAAGAATACTTCAAGGTCAGATGGTGTCACGCGCTAACTCAGAATCATGTGACCGACCAGAGTATATGTGCCTATACCCCGTAGTCTAACTCATGCACATGTCAACTCATAAATAAACATAGCGAAAGAATAATACTTTTCATTTATGAACGAGAAAACAAAACAGATTTTCATTTGAGAAGTAAAGTCTTTTAACAAAGTATTTAAAGTGCGGAAATAAATAAATCAAGGCTCAACAATTTGTTCTTAACAAATGAAATATGAAGACAAAATATAAATATCTCCAAGGGACTACAGTTCCAATATACCAAAAATACAAGTGCATGACAACTACCAAAGACTCAACTACGACCCCTAACTAGGATTGCTATGAAATCAATGCGACTCATTTACCCTCCAGCCGCGTCAAGTGCTCCAGCCCACCTCACTAGTCAGACTTTGCAAAAAAAATAAAAAGAAACAACGGGTGAGTTCAAAAGAACTCAGTGAGCGGTTCTACCAACCCCCACCATAAAAATCAACCACAGAGAAGAAGAATAAAATGCCCCTAACTCATACAGGGGTAAATCATCAAGTGGTATAACTAGATAACAGGCCAACTGGCCATCAAATGCCCAAAGGCAAAACCATTTCACTAAGCAGTGAAATACAACAGGTTTTAGCCTACCTGTGCCCTAAGGCATACATCACACTCAAGGGTTATAAGGATAATCGGGATTGGCCCATCCGAGCTTATTATATAATAGAACTCTTAGATAAAGCACGGGAATAATCAAGATTCGCCCATCTGAACTTATTCCTTAAATAAAGAAACTCGGGAACAATCGGGATTCGTCCGTCCGAACTTGTTCCACGAGAAACGCAAGAACAATCGGGATTCGCCCCTCCGAACTTGTTCCTTAAAGATAACGTAGGAATAATCGGGATTCGCCCATTCAAACTTATTCCTTAAAATATAGAAACTTGGGAACAATCGGGATTTGCTCATCCGAACTTGTTCCACAAGAAACGTAGGAACAATCGCGATTCACCCATCCGAACTTGTTCCTTAACACATGTTGGGAATTAACCATCCAACCTTCTGGGCCAAGCCCGCAATCCGGCTCCATCCGAGCCTCTCCGCCATTCATAAAGACATGACTCTAACAAGACCTAAGTCAAGTGCCTCCTACGGTGTCTTGGGGGTGTCTTTATTGGGAAACGCCGCAACACCTCAATGCCCGATCTCAACTCCTAGACCCATAATATCATAAACCCATGATGTTTTATTTCACGCACATAATTTAATTATTGGCTATTAAAAGATTATACTGCCACTTGAATTTTAATTATATAATTAAAATTTCCATTTGCCAAAATTAGGATTTTATTTTTAATTTATTGTTGAGTCCAAAACTGATGCAACCAAGTCGAAGAGGGAGGAGAGGGGTGGCTCGGCTCCAAGAGAGGGGAAAAGGGAGAGGGGCAGCTCGGCTTAGGGCGACTCCTCTCTTCTTCACGGCTAGCTTGGCTCCATTCTCTACTCAGCTGGTGCGGCTCCAAAGGGAGCCGCCTAGCCCGGGGGGGGGGGGGGGGGGGGGTTATAATCCCCTTCCAATGATTCCTATACACACCCTAACCTGCACTCATATCATCTCGGATCTGTAACTCGCTAACCCAAACTAACTTCAATACAAGCATCAATCACATGCACACCCATATGCAACATAATTTAATTAAATCAAACTATATTATTATAAATCACAATTCGACTTACCCAAGCTCTTAAGCTCGCATCGGACCATGAGTCGACTCAGCTCGACCTCGAACTAGCCCGCTGGGCTGACAATCACAAATAATAGCATAATTAAATAATAATATCTAGAATATTACAGATGGATCATTGGATATCAAGAGAACACCTCCATTAGCACTTCAGTCTATTAATGAGCTGACTGATACTCATGTTATTCCTAGGTAGCACAATATTGAAATAGATTTTGGCTGATATATGTGTGTGTATTTAACGAAAAGGCCAGGTGTATTACTCGCAAATTTTCTAATTTTGTATAATTGTTTCAGCGAGAAAATTTGGACGAGCGTCGGAGCGGGCCGGGTGAATCACCGGAGGGCATAAATTAAGGTATGGCCTTTACGCGCAAGTTAATTATTTTATTTAGGTTAGCTTGGTCCTTAGATGGGTGTAGGACTTAAGTCGAGTCCAGGAGTTCGAGCGGAACTCTCGAATCGGACATGAATTGGTTGAGTCATGGGTTAAAGTAGACTTAATTTAATCTAGGAGCATACTTGTAATTTTATATATACTAGTCCAAAACCGGTGCTTTGCACGAGCTATTTAGAATATTTATAAAATTAATAAAGTAGTATGAGCATAATAATAATAATATATATGATAATATATATACACACATTTCTTTAGTATGAATTTATAATAATAATATATTTTCAAAAGAATTTTTTTTATCAAACTTGATCTTAAAGTATGTCAAAATATTCTTACCATAAATCGTTAATCTTTTTTGATTCTACACAATATACAATTAAAATGATAGATTATGTTCAAATTATCTCTTTGAATGAAAATTATGAATCAAAACTTCGTAAATATTATATCAAGTTTGCAATGTATTCCATCCAGATTTTTAAAAAGCATGTTGAATCTACCGGATTTAATTAGAAAAATATTTATACATCAAAAAGTCATGTGAGTTTGCAATGCACAAAGAACATAAAAAGATATAAAGATTGCTATCACTCAATTAAGAGATCCAAAGATAGCAAATTTACAAATAATGAAAGTGCACACTATTACTTATAATTAATCTACATCTAAGTATCTTTTATATAAATATATATGCATTGTAACTTCACATTTGTTTATTGCCAACTTGCCACCTTTTAAAAAAAGGGTGGACGTGAAGAGAAAAGAAAACCGACAAAAAAAAAAAGGAAAATAATTTGTAATTAGTTTGTAGTTCGTACATTATTTGTCCGCTAAAGTTGAAGATATTAAATTAAACTATTGGAAAAAAATAAAGTGAAAAAACACAAAGAATGGAAATCAACTCATAAGATCTATTCAAATGCAAAGAAGATGAAATCATATCAGAATACCCAAATAATAATTGAAAAAACAATAATAAAGTGAGAGAAAAAAATACCTCATAAACGACTCCAAGAGAATGAAAGTTTTTAGTCTTCGTTGTGACTTATATTTATGATGGAAAAAGCAAGAGGAAGATATGAGATTGCAATGTGAGTTTTTAGTCTTCGTTGAATCTACATGATTTAATTAGAAAAATATTTATACATCAAAAAGTCTTGTGAGTTTGCAATGTGCAAAGAACAAAAGGAGATAGAAAGATTGCTATCATTAATAAAGAGATCCAAAGATAGCAAATTTACAAACAATGAAAGTGCACACAATTACTTATAATTAATTTACATCTAACTATCCAAAGAGAAAAAAAAAAGGCAAAAAAAAGGGAAATAATTGCAAATTAGTTTGTAGTTTGTGCATTATTTGTCCGCTAAAGTTGAAGATATTAAAGAAGATGAAAAAACACAAAGAATAAAAATCAACTCATAAGAGCTATTCAAATGCAAAGAAGATGAAATCACATCAGAAATACCCAAATAATAATTGAAAAACACTAATAAAGTGAAAAAAAAATACCTCATAAACGACTCCAAGAGAATGAAAGCTTTTGGTTTTCGTTGTGACTTATATTTATGATGGAAAAAGCAAGAGAAAGATGAGATTTGCATCATAACTACTGCATCAATAAAATTAAATTTTTTATCAAAAAACGTAAAAAGTAAACCTAGATCGGAGTGTTGAAGAGTCTTACACCCAAATTGATGAAATTTTAAAAAATCCACCTCTTTTTCCATTCGCTTTCGTTCATCTCGCTTGATCCATAAAGGAATTCAAAATCTAATATTAATTTGAGTAACAATCAACGGTTGGTGGAAAAAGAACAAAAACTTTTCTATATTATTTTTAATTATGCATCGAAAATAATGAAAACCATTGGGTTGAGTAATTGGAGTACTATGTGTCAAGTACTTGAGAGGGAGAGTGAATGAAGTTAAAAAGTCAATGTTAGAAAACAACCATGAGTTTTAAAAATAAGTTAAAAAATTAAGTTTTTAATTATGCCTTGGGAATAATAAAAAATATTATGTTAAGTAATTAGAGGACTACATGTCAGTAGTTGAGAGGGAAAGTAATTGAAGTTAAAAAGACAATATTAGAAAACAACCGTGAGTTTTAAAAATAAGTTTAAAAATTGAGAGAGAAAATAAAAAGAGAATTAAAAAATCTGAGAGGAAAAGTTAAAAGGGAGTTAAAAAACCAGTGTTAGAAAATAGTCTTAAAGGAGTCAAATGAATTTTAAAAATAATTAAAAAATTAAGAGAGAAAGTAAAAAAAAATAGTTAAAAAATTGAGGGTAAATTTATTTGTAAAGAATAGCTATCAACACAAAAAATTAAGGGTAGAATTGGAACAAAAAAATACCACAATGAGCCATGTGTCAAGTTTAGAAAGAGAGTTAAAAAGTGATACTGATTTTATAATTTAATTAATATAATAATTTAAAAAATTATAGTTAATTTTAAAGTTAACGATATAATAGAAAAAATAAAAAAAATACTATAAATAGCTGTCAACCAACATAATTGAGGGTAAAATTGTAGTTAAGTTTAAAGTTAAGTATATAATTGGAACAACAACAAAATACTACATAGAGCCACTTGTCAAGCTTAGAAAGGGAGTTAAAAAGTGTGATTGCTTTTATATATTTATATATATATACTCTTGCACCAGGGGTCGTACGGTTCCAAGAAGAGTCGCACGCATCCCTAGGCACTAGGGAGAGATGATGGGCGATCGAAGAAGACCCAGAATTCGTCGACGCGAGAATGCGAAGGGTCATCTTCCTTTCCGACTTCTTTTTTCGGTGAGTGGTTTCTTGCCATTAACAGTAGAGTTCTTGTTCTTCCTTAGCCCCCTCTTCTCATGGGCCGATCGAGTGGGGATACAAGAAGATTGGGTTAGTATCTTTATTTTATGCTATGCTTGGTAAATTGGTTTCATCTCTTAATTCTCGTTCCTAATTGTTCGCCCTAGAGAAGGGAATTAAGGGGTCGGCCGGATAGGATTACCCTAACTTTAGGGTAGGCGCACATGGACTAGGGTAAAGAAACTCTTAGGATTGACACTTAATGTCACACCCCAACTCAGGGTTGTGTGACCGGCCAAGGTCTATGACCTACCCTGAAGCCTACTATCTACACTGACTAACGAGAAACTGGAACACATAAATAGAAAACCACAATGCAGCTTTATTTGAAATTTCAAAAAAAAGGTTCACAATTATTTTATAAAAAGGAAGTAGCCAACATCAAACACAAATGAAACAACTCGAGTTCATGTTGAATACAAGCTTTAAAAACAAACAACTCTCAGTGTAGAAACAAAAGAACAACTCTAGACATCTATACTATGACTATCGGACGCCGCTACGAGATCGACGCCACTGGCTGCCCTCCTGCTGCACCATGACTCCAAGCCTCAACTCACTTATCGGGCTCTGCAAAATAAAAAAAATAAACCGTGAGTCCACATGGGACTCAATGAGCGGTTCTTACGAACCTCCACATAATCTCTAATAAGCATACATAAATATATAAGGCAGCATAATATAAAGTCAGGGATATAAGTTGCTTTTGATATGACAACCGACCTCAAGGGTCGTCCTGTATAGACCATATGTTCGAGAAACCCGCCATAACGGCCTAACCAAGCCACTTGGCATCCGGCCCTTAGGGCTTACTCATGGTCTAGAAATTTCGGCTATAACCAACCCTACCATACAAGGTAGTAATATACTGGCCGCTCGGGCCACACAGCACCAAAGTGAAATCAAGTAGTCTCCGGGCCATCGACTAGGATGGTCTGGTAGTCTCCGGACACCGTCTGGAGTAGGGATAGCTAGTTCCACCCAACTGGGATCTGACATCTAGCGGGCTCGCTGGTGCAATCTCAAGACCCAATCATTGGCCGAGTCAGACATTCGTCATTCCGACTATTCATGCACCTCGGCAGACCATCACAATCACATCACACAAGCAAGTGTCTACAGTTTCCTTATATAAAATCTCGGGTGTCCACCTGTGCTCGGCCCTTGATTCTGGGCCAGTATCATCCGTACACTACTACACTGTAATTATCCCATGAGAAAGCATTCTAACTCACCTACATTCGAGTTTCCATAATTAACACGCACTTTAAAGTTTTCTACTAGTCGTCTAGTGTCATTTGCTACATTATACTAGCATGGGCTACATGTCATAAGTGTAGAATGTCTAAGTATGGATGCGTCATAACCCTCAGGTGATAGAAAAGTTAACCTACCACTACTACCATGAATAACCATAAGAATACATCAAATAAGTAAGTAAATTTTGCATTTAACGAAAAACTCCAGCAAGGTAACATTAGAGCTATCATGGCAATTCTCTACTAGAAATAGCAATTGATAAAGAAAATCTTGGAAGTAATTACTACTATAATGTCGCTAAGTGTAGGTATACATATGTGCAATAGGGTGGTGGTTTCCTTAGTTGGTGTCTTTCCTATTTCTCATCTCAATTCTACTTGTCGATCGAGGTGACCCTCATTTCCTAATGTTTTCAATTATTTCTAAATATGAAAGCTAATCCTCTCCGATCACCTTTCCCCCTACTTGGCTCGGCCGAACCTTGAGCAAGGCATGCCTTACTCGGCCAAGCCTACAAGGGTAGGAGAAGATGGTTGATCCTTTTTGTTTGATCACAAACTGTAGCAATTAATCTTATGAACTGCCATAGATGAATTCTAGATCAAATCCTCTCCCCCTTACTGTTCGGCCAGACCTTGAACAAGGTTTCCCTTGATCGGCCGAACACTAAAAGCACTAGGGAGAAGGGATCTCGATCAACTATTACATTGATTGAATCATGAGTCTATATAAATTTAGATCTATACGATCTAGAGGGGATTTAGACCAAACAAGGGAATTGGGGAAAATTTCGGCATAACCTTTCCCCTTTTCCCTCATCTAGCCGGTCCCTAGATTTAACAAAAACAACGTGGAAACATTCATCACACAATTACAACATGCAATAGAAAACCACGACATCGAGAAAACCTCAAATCCATAAGATCCGACGAGAGAAAAACCCACGATTCACAATTCTAAGGGTCGGCCACACGCCTACCCTACTAAACTAGGATAGACCACTCACCTTGATCGGATTACAAAGAAGCCTCGATGAAGACGAGTTTCGATTCCTCGAGCGTCAACGCGAACTCAACGCCGACAAGATCTCCCCCCTCTCTCCCTTTTCCCTCTTGCTCGGGCTATGTGCGGCTTCAAGATGAGCCGCACGGCTCATGATGAGGGAGTTTTATTCCCTCATCCACTAATGACCCATATGCCCCTCTAATGACTTAGCCTATACTCGACTAGATTCGAGTCCGATTCAGGCTCCGATTATGTCCTTATGCACGAGTCGAACCCAACTCCAATAAGACATTTAATGCATAAAAGGAAATAACCATTTAACCAATTTAAATTTCATACTTTCATAGGTCGAGTTATACCTTCTACTCAAAGCGATTCTGAGGCTCGACTCGACTAACCCCGGGTCCGACGCGCTACACCAAAATAGATTTTTATATTAGGAAATTTTTCAGGTCTTACACTTAATTATCATTGTCACGTAGTCGGTATGTTTATAAATTTTTACGTTATTATAGTGCATGAATTGAAGGACCTAGCATAGGGTGGTCGGCCACACTAGGGCTATCCCTAGGGTTCTAGGGTTGGCCGGGTAGGGACACTTGAGGATTAAATTTCCGATGAGAAAATTTAGAAGCGTAAGTGACATTGTAGATTCCTAATTATCTTAATGATGACAACACATTCATAATTGGGTTCCTAGGGTATTGGGAGGGTTGGACACTCATGAGAATCACCTAACTCTGACCCTACACTTTTAGGGCCGATTCCATTGAAATCGGACTTGTGGAAAAACGGTAAGGGCATAGTTTGCCTACCTTGACATATGAGTTTGGCATGATATTATATGATAAAAAATAGTAGGTAAATGGGTTATATATGGCATGAAAAATGATAGTTAAGGGTAGAGACTTAACATTAAGACGTAGGCCGATCCCTACGGTTACGGGAATCTGGGTTTCATTTTTTTGGTGCAAAGTATTTGAATGATTGTGGGGTATGAAAATCTTAGAAATCCTTGTTTAAAGCTATTTAATTCTTGCTTGAGTACATATCATTGTTTCATATCCTTGAATGATAAGTAGCGCTTGTGCGATATGATAATGATGAAATTGGATAATCATTTATGGTTGTATGACACGCACATGATGTCTTTTATGTTTAGTTGGTTATGTATATGAGAAATCAGGTTTCACCGCCAAGGGACTAGAGCTCGAGATGAGGCAAGATGGCCTGATTTGACAAGCCATTATGGCATCTGTAGAACCAACCATCGCCCATATAGTTGCAACCTCCTCTTCCGCCTGTCATGCCTAGCTGAGACTTGCGAATCAGTACGCAAATAAGTCTTAGACTCGTATCTTTGGCCTTCAAGATAATCTCAACAGATTAACAAAAGGGAACAAAACAATAGTTGAATACTTTACTGAAATTAAAGCTATTTGAGACGAGCTATCAATGGCAGATACACCATTAGATCATACTGCACTAATCATCAAAATACTCAGTGGTCTTGGACCTGAGCACAATGATATTAGTGTAGTTATACGTTCAAGAGACACACCAGTTTCACTTGAAGATATGTTCGATAAACTCTCTAGTCATGAGACTTTTCTAAGACTTCACAGTGATCCTCCGGTAATCACAACGCATTATATTATATGCAAAGGCAACAGTCCTTTAATCGCCAACAAACCTGGGATAGTAAGAAGGGACCTTCTCAGAACAATCAATTTAAGCCACAATATTCAAACTATCAGAGGCAATACAGACCAAACTACAGTTCTTCAAATAAGCCTCGGATCCAATGTCAAATCTGTGACAAAATGGGTCGCTTGGCAAAAGTATGCCTATATCGGTTCTTTACTAATAGCACTTCACAAAATGGGCCACTGCAAATGCATTTCTCAGAACAGTCCTTCAGGACAACTTCTCCATGGATCATTAACTCTGGTGCTATGCACCATGTCACATCTGATCTAGATGGTCTTCAATCAGCTTCATTAGTTTCATCCTTTAATGGTGATTAAAGCATATTGCTTGGAGATGGTAACAACAATCCTGCTTCTTAGACCGGTATGATTGTTTTGCAACCAAACTTTCAGCTTCAAGATGTTCTTTATGTTCCTTTAATAACCAAGAACCTCATATCAGTAGCAAAATTTTGTATCCAAAACCATGCATCTGTAGATTTTTTCCTAACTCTTCTATTGTTAAGGATCTCAAAACATGACTTATTCTCGCCCGAGGCCGAAATGAAGGTGACTTATATCACTAGGACAAAACTCAACCATCAATTCACACCATTTCAATAAGTTCCACTCGATCCACTACCTCAATTTGGCATCAACGTTTTGGTCATCCCCGCCGTAAAGTTCTTCATTGGGACAAAACTCAACCATTAATTCACACCATTTCAACAAGTTCCACTCGACCCACAACCTCAATTTTGTCGGAATGAAGGTGACTTATATCACTGGGACAAAACTCAACCAGCAATTCACACTATTTCAACAAGCTCCACTCAACCACTACCTCAATTTGGCATCAGCATTTTGGTCATCCCCACCGTAAAGTTCTTCATTCCATTCTATCAAAGTTAAAGCTATCTCAATTTCATTCTGAAGTTGTTCACTGTAGTGCTTGCTTGTTGTCACGCCTCAAATTCTAGGGTCACGTGACCGGCCAGGGTACGGACCCGTACCCCGAAGCCTACCAACAAAACTCATACCAATGCAGAAAAGAATGTTCAAACCATGCATACATTAGATGAAATGTTTAAGACATCCAAAGTATATTCACTAGAACCATGTTTTACAACTGAAAATAATATGTCAAATGCAGTTACACCAAGACACCCTACGACACGACTACGACCTAACGTGTCACGAGATCTGCTGCCTAAGTTTGCAACCCCCAGTCGCGCCACACAATTACAACCATACCTCTACTAGTCAGGATCTGCAAAACAACATAAACAAAGTGGTGAGTTCCAAGGGAACTCAGTGAGTGGCTCTACCGAGCCTCCACTTAATCCCAATTATAAGCTTAGGAGACACAAGTATTTCCAATTAAATAAATACTGAGTTAATTACATATAAGGAAGTACACTCATAATAAATTCTCATGCTCGGGAACCCTCAATCACTCAGCCCATGCCAGCCTAATTTAAACAGTTCATTCACTCAGCCCAAACCGGCCTAAGCACAGCAAGCAAACGAGTCGATCATTAGAATCTCTATCTAGCGAGCCTCCCGATGGGGCCCTTGAAATTAAGATGGCCTACTAGTTTCGACGCCCACTCTGTTTGGGAATAGCTCGTCCAACCAAATCCACTTGGGTTTAACGTTAGCGTGGCTCACTGGCGTAATCTCAAGACCCATGCATGCCACTCGGGTCTAGCGTCAGCGTGGCTCACTAACACGATCTCAAGACCCATAATCCACTCGCTGAGTTGGGCAATAGCTTTACCATTTAAAGACGCTTCTCAGCCCGACCATCACCCATCCACAATCACAAACACAAGCAATATCACTATACAATACATACAAGTACATAAAATATTTCTCAAGTAAATTTATAGAGTCTCGTCGACAGCTCGGGTATGCTCCCCCGCGCCTCAACCCGGCCTCCTCTTGGGCCCAATATCTCGGCTTTATATATTTTTCTTCACCCAAAATGCATTTCAGCATGTATTCAATCCACAACTTGTACCAAATAATTTCAAAATGAATAGAAATAATTACAACATGTATAAAATATTCTCAGATTTTTAGTGTGTTAAGTTCTCAACCCTGGTCCACTAATAAGGACATTTATATAACTTTAAAATGAAACGAGTAGGGATGGTTTTCAGGGAGGGAAAAAGAGCCCTACTTAGCTGAATATTTTAGCCACAAGACAATACGTACAAGCTGAAATTTCAGCATCACCCTTTCAATCACACACAAATTCTGCACTAACATAATCAGTACCTAAAGTGTTATAAGACTCAAGAGTTCAGTGTATCAATACAGAACTACAATTGTAAAACAAGAGGTATAGTGTTCGCTAGACAAGCATACCAAGATTGACAGGTCTTGAGATTGCTAGCAAAAATTTCTAGTTTTAAGTTGTTGTCTTAGGAATTTCATAACTAAGTCAATTCTTACTCTTTTTCCTCCATACCAGATCCATATGGTTGTTCATCAATAGGTTCATCAATAGATAAACTTTTGGAGATCAATTCAAAACTTGCCTCCCAGTTCTCCCTCAAAGATCTGCAGCCCTGAATTATTTTTTGGGAGTCGAGGTCTCCTATTGTCGCAACAAAAATATATATTTGACCTTCTTCATCAGTTTGACATGGATCAAGAAAATGTCGTCAAAACACCAATATCTACCTCAGCAAGTCATCAGCGCTCTTCAATATTTGTCATTTACAAGACCAAACATTGCTTTCACTGTGAACAAATTATCACAGTATATGCATCGTCATTCAATCTTTCATTGGCAATGTTGCAAGAGGTTATTACGATATTTAAAAGGCACGACTAATTTAGGAATCCTCCTAAATTCAAATTAGGCTCTTGATATTACGTACTGCATACTTCGATTCCGACTGGGGAGGGGATCAGGACAATCGTCGTTCCACTGGTGCATACTTGATCTTCTTTGATAACTCGCCAATAAGCTGGTGTTCAAAGAAGCAGCGAACGATTGCACGCTCTTCTACGGAGGCCGAATACAAAGCTCTGGCCAACACAATCGCTGAAGTTATCTAGATCACCAGTCTTTTAAAAGAGATGATCTGCTGTCATGTCTCCACACCAACCTTATATTGTGGCAATCTTAGTGCTAGTCTTCTCACTAGGCATCTAATAAATCATAGCCGCATGAAGCATGTTGAAATCGACTTTCATTTTGTGAGGGAACAAATAGAAGATGACAAAATATAGATACAACATATACCTGCTTCTGATCAACTTGCAGATTCACTAACTAAAGCCACTTCGTCAACTTTATTTCTTGGCCATAGGAGCAAGATGGGAGGATATTAGTAATAACACTACACCACTACCATAACAGTCTCCAGCATAGTCATTTTAACTTCATGGCCACGTCAACATGCAGCAGCAACTCCACCTTCTATTCTTCCACTTCATTCTCATGATTACTGATACGCTTGTTGTGTCCGTTGTTATTCTGAATGCTTCTTCATTTACTGTCTATATATACTCATGTATTCAACTTATCAATACATCTCTCTTTTCATTAATCATTAGTCTGCTCTCTTAGCATCATCATGGTATCAAAGCCATATTCCCCGCGGAAAGGCTTCTGAGTCCCATTCTTTCTCCTTTTTTCTTTCCTGCTCTAACAATGGCCACGGGTGATCGCATCCTGCTGAAGTTCTCAACTCATTATCTAGTGGAGGGAATGTGGTGACAATCAATCCTGTCGAGCAACTGCCGATAAAGCTCTCCGGTAGCAGCAACTATTTGACATGGCGGAAACAACTCCGGTAGTATGATCTTACTGCTTTCATTGATGGAAGTTCTATTTGTCCTCCTGTACGTTGATGATCCAAATCACAAATCATGGATGAGGCAAGATGGCCTGATTTGTCCTGTTGATGAAACATTAACCCCAGAAGTGATCGAATAAGTATTTCCATAATATAGCACAATCGAAGGTAAGAATCCTCGAGATCAGAACCAATCGAGGAAGCAAAGAAAATGTGACGGTACCTGAGGGAAGGAGACGCTCTAAGTCGTAGAAGAAGATGATGGCGGCCGTGAGGTGCTATCTAACCGTTGATGTCGCACAAGTGGTGGTTGTCCTCCTCCCTAGTCCGATGACTCTTGTCCAAGGGCAGGGCATTGTAATGCCCATGATTTTTTTTCCAAAAAAATAAATATTAAAAATAATTTGATGATTAATAATGTGTTTAGTTTTAATATGTATTTTTTATTTTTTAGCTTAATAAAAAATTAATATTTTTTTAAAAAAAACTTCAAATTATTTTGATCCATTAATTTTTTAACTTAAGCTCAAAATTTTCTCCATTAATTTATATACTAAGTCCAAATTTTTTTCCATTAATTTATTATCTCTAAATCTCTTGTGTCAATTTCATTTGCAATACATCTTTGTATGTTTCATCCATACTCATATTATTAAGTTGTATAAAGTTTTGTATATGAGATATTTAATATATGATTGAATAATTAGTTTGTTTATCAAGTACTCGACAATAATTTTAAAAATGAATAAAAAAATCTAATTCATTCATGATCATGAATTCTATTTTAACTGAGAACCAAAATATGGAAATAATGGTTTTATTAATAATTTATATTAGTTATATAATACATCTTTTTGATGAATAAGATTTATTTTTGCAACGTGAATTATGCATTCAAGTTAGTTTTTACTTCTTGTATGTGTAGTATCAAGCATAATGCACCAAAGAACAATTATTTTTTTATATGCACTTTAATTTTATCAATTTCTTACTAGTTTTCTAGTTTGCTTCACTATGCTTCATAAAGTTGACCCTCGAAGTAAGCAAAGTGACACCCATATTGCGGTATAATGTGCTTTGGGTAACTGAGATGAAAGAATAGCTAGGGGTGCAAGCTGAGCTGCACGTGAGCTACGTGTAGGTATCGACTCGATAAAAAAACTCGAACTCGACTCGATCTTTGTTAAGCTCGACCCAAGCTTTACATATGAGCGAGTCGAGCTCAAGCTAATTAACCAATACTCGAAGCATAGTTAAGCTTCGTATATATAATTATGAAAAAATACTATATTCTCCTAGTCATGTGTCTAAAAATTCCCCTAACACTCACATATATTAAATTACTCGTGATTGTTGATGAAATTATATCTCATGTCATTGTGAATGATTAAGAGAACTTTTAAATTAATTTTTAGGAGGATATAGCAACACTCTATACTTATAAAATAGCTAGGTCCGGTTGTATTCAATCAAAAGGCTAGCTTCGAACGGTTGGCAAAATCCACACGGTGTATTAATTAATTGTTTTGTATTTTGATTTTTATAAAAATTCTGGCATATAATTCCACCGCTGAAAAGTGAAAACCTTCAAACTTTTAACAGAACGATACATAGACGACATTAACATTAACAAAACATAAGTAAACAAGGCTTAGTACGTTGCAAATTAAAATAACGCTCAGTTGCAAAGGGGAAATTAAAGCAAGGCCGGAATTGAACATCCACAATAATTAGCTAATGTAGTACATTGGGTCCGGAAGCTTAAAGGTACGATCTCCCTCCGGTGAGCCTAAGATATCACTCCACTGGTCGCCTATGTTGCCCACAATTCTTAACCCTGACTCCACCAGCTTTGCCCTCTCACTGGATTTGAAATTTTGAATGCCACAGCGTTGCCCTCCACACCTTCTCCCCTGTCGTCAACAAGTAAATATAATCACTATTGTACTCAAGTTACATATACAATTAATTCAGTATTAATTATTCCTCAGCTAATTAACATATATATATATACTTGAGCAAGAGCTTTTCCCATGTTCTGAAACCTGCCCTCTTGAGGTTAGCAGCAGTGATATTTCTCCTCTCCTCTAATCTCCCAGTGAGGAAGACGACCTTGATGCCGAGAGAGAGCATGCAGTTTGCGGTAAAGCTTTAAGCTCTCCGGCAGTGCAGGTGCTGTTCCCAGGTCAACCCATTCGTTGAAGGAAGTGGCATTGTAGGGCTCCACCCTGGAACGAGATCAATTGATTATTGAACTCACGTTGAGATCTGGTTAATACTTTATCATTTACGTGCAGCTGAGTGCATGGCGTGCTGCTAATTAATTAGTTTTGCTTACCCGAAGCCATGGCGAGCGTAGTAGGGGAGGTTAGAGAGCGAGGTCTCGTCGATATCAAAGATCCACACGTCCTTGCCGTCGCTGCCGAGCTGGCGGCCCTCCGCGTACGCCGCTGCCTCAGCGGCGACCACCGCGGAGTCCTGGCGGTAGCGGTCGCCGAGCATGTAGTGGCCGACGTAGCCCTCGCAGCTGCGGGGGACAGTGGTCCACCCCCGAACGTTGTTGGTCTCCACCCCGAACTGCCAGCTCGCGCACGTCACTCCGTCCGCCGGCCGCCCGCCGGAGCCGGACAAGGGCCTCAGGAGGTGGATGCTGACCAGCGGCTCGCGCGGGTTTTGGTGGTGGAGCGTTCCCGCGGGCGGCCAAGCCGCTGGAGCCGTCATGAACATGGCTGCGAGAGACAACAAAGCGGCCTTTACGTCCATCGATATATCTCACCCTCCCTCTCTCACACAGTTGGATATACCCACGTCGTCATGCTTAATTGCATAGGGGAGAGAGGTCGATCAATTATTGCACATGTTTCACCATGTACAAAATATATTGTATTATTACACTTCCTCTTACTGTCGGCTAGATTCGCTGCCGTTGAAGTACTACTGTTCTGGATTTGCTTCATTGATTCAATAATAAAGTATTTTTTCTTGGGAAAACAATGGATCAGATCGATTTGAGACTAGCTAGCTATAGTCAATTGGACCAAAGAACTCTAATAATTTATTTGTTTAATTAGTACGAGACATGGGATAGAATAAGATATAAATTTCTATCTATTATTTATTTAATACATGAATAAGAAAAAAATAAAAATAAAAATAAAATAAAATTAATACCTTATTATCAAGAAATAAGCTAATTGCCCATCTTTATCAATTATCAAGATATATATAGAGCTTTATAACTTGATGACAATTAGCTTATTTTGAAGCATTACTTGTCCATATATTTTATTTGAAAGTATATATATAGAAAATCTAATTAATTAACTGCATGCATGACTCTGTACTATGTTTGAAGCAACCAAAACAAAACTGATCGATAATTAATGATCTTTCGATTTTGTCCTCGTCGTTATTCGGAGAAATATACAGTAATGACGGAGGGAGAGATGGATATGAAATTACAATAATGAGCATCACATGTTGGATATCAAGTTCATTAATTGCATTGGACTCCACACCTAATATTATATATATATATTGTGTCACGTGTATATATTAATTAATGAAATATTAGGTATATGATCAATTTATATAAGGAAAATTAATGAAAATGTCTCGAACTATTGAGTTTTTAACAAATCTGTCTCATACTTTTATTTGTAATTAATTTATATTCAAACTTTCATTTTGATATCAATTGTATACTCCCGTCAGCTGGGTGTTAAAGTAGCCGTTATTTGCTGACGTGAACTACCCAGTCAGCATAAATAAATTATTTTTTTATTCAAAATTTCCATGTCAACATTTGATCCACGTCACCATGACCAATTAAAAAGAAATATTAAAAAATCTTCATTGCCATGTCAGCCATGGATAAAAAAAAGGGAAAAAAACAAAACCCTATCTGAACAGAACCCCGCTCGCCTTTCTTCGAACCCCACTGCTAAACAGTTGTTGATGTCGCCTGCCACCGAAGCTTCTTGTCGGCTGTCGCCTGAAAGTTTCGCCGGCTATCGTCAGCTATCGTCGGCCTCCCCAAGTCATCCGAGTTCAATCTATAATGTTGTCACATCTCTTTTGAAATTTCTGCCCTTTTGTTCCGAAGCAATCGTGTCGTCATCCTAGCATCCGAGTTCAACAGCAGCTTATTTCAACTCGACATAGCATCTATTCTGAAGGTAAGTTCATAGATTAGGTTATATTTATGAGTTATAGCATCCGAGTTATATTTATGTTGTCGGTTAAACCCGACAGCTCTGTTTATAGATTTTAGTTGCCCAAAGCATATATTAGATAATAAGTTCATTTCAATCTTTCTGTTGCCTGAAGCTTTGTTCCATGCCTCTCATCCTCTCTTCTAACCCTTCAATTGAAGATTTCTGTCGTTGGAAGCTTTTAGTCTAACTGCAAGAAATGGTTCGACGATCAAATCGACGTCGGAGGACGATTCTACCTACACCACGAGATACATCATCAGCTTCATCGCCGGTAAATTCATAGGTGCATATATTAAGTCCATAATTGATATAATTTATATTTCATATATACTTAGTTGGTACTATGATACGATACAGGTTCATATTAGTAGTGAAAGTGAAGACGGAAATTTAATTGACACGGCACACAGAGAGCAAACAACATATTTAACCTTTGCAGATGAACATCTATTGGAATTGGAAGCTAATGATGAACAGTCTCTTATGCAAGATGATGAACATGTAGTTCAAGCTACTGATGGTGAACAACCACTTCAACAAGTTGATGAACATGTAGTTCAAGCAACTGATGGTGAACAGACACTTCAACAAGTTGATGAACATGTAATGGAAACACCAAGAAATATCAATGATGACTCATCAGAAGATGAAGAGTACCGTCCTGTTGGAGAAAACGATAATGATGTGTTATCTAGTGAATTCGAATCACTAAGTGATGAAGAATATGTGATATGTAGAGCTATAAAGAATTGGGCAAAAGGAAGAATGTGGAAATAGATGGCAGTGAATCAAATGAAAACCTTGGAAACATACCAGTCATTGTTGAAGAAAGAAGTAATAACAACATGACTGAGGAGGTGCCCATCGCAATTCAGCCAACGACATTGGGTATGCATCTACATGACACTATTGATCAAACCAATGAAGGCACTAGTGAATACGAAAGTACCAGTGATGAAGTCAGTACACCTGCCTCTAGTGAAGAAGGGGTTCTATACACTGAGGATACTGATAGTAGGAGGAAAAAAGTTCGTCAGAGAGTATATAATCCAAATTGTGAGTTGCAGGATGTGGTGTTTGAAGTTGGGATGAAATTTGAGTCCAATGCTCAATTTAAACAAGCTGTCCAAAACTATTCTATTGTCAATGGCTATAACATCAAATGGAGCAAAAGTTGTCCTCAAAGAATGGAAGCCAAGTGCACTATGGGTTGCCCGTGGAGGATATATGCCAGTTGGTTGAAGAATGAGATGACAATTATGGTTAAGGCCTACGTGAATGAACACAATTGTTCAAGAAATATGAGGAATAGACAAGCCACAGTAAGTTGGATAACCAAGCATTATCTCGAAAAATTTAGGAGCAATCCTAATTGGAGTGTGGAAGAAATGGAGAAGGATTTGCTTAGCAAATTCTACATCAACATACCCAGAATGAAAAGTTACAGAGCAAAGTGGGAAGCTTTAAAAAGACTTAGGGGATCAGTTGAAGATCACTATGCTATGCTTGGTTCATATATAGCACAACTTCGAATTGTCAACCCAAGAAGCTTGTTCGGTGTTTTGTGTGATCGGGAATTTACTGGTGCACCTTCAATCTTCAAACGTTTGTATATTGGATTCGATGCTCTAAAAAATGGATTTCTTCAGGGTTGTAGACCAATAATTGGATTTGATGGGTGTTTTTTGAAAATGTTTCTTGGCGGATAGTTGCTTTCAGCAATAGGAAGAGACGGAAACAATCAAATGTTTCCTATTGCTTGGGCCGTTGTAGAAGGAGAAAATTATGATTCGTCGAGTTGGTTCTTAGGCCTCTTATTTGATGACTTGGGCATTGATCATGCGTATGGTTGGACCCTTATAAGTGACCATCAAAAAATAAGTTTTATTTTCGTTTAATGAGTTTTATATGTATGCTTGTTGATATACTGATGCATACCATTACTGATATGTACTGATGCATACCATTACTGATATGTACTGATGCATACCATTACTAATATGTACTGATGCATATCATTACTGGTACTGATTATATGTACTGATAGATTGATATATATTGGTCACTTAGGGTCTTGAGTATGCAATCAAACAACGAGTGCCTGCTGCGGAGCATCGGAATTGTGCTAGACACGTTTACGCCAATTGGAAGAAGAAACACAATGGTCATGTCCTTAAATCATGTTTTTGGAGGATTGTCAGATGCACTGTTGAATCAGAATTTAAAAGAGCCTTGAATGAGCTTGCAGCTATTTCACGCTGGGCATATGAAGATTTTAATGCAATTGGAGTGCAAAAATTTTGTCAGACTTTTATTAGTACACAATGAAAATGCGAAGTAGTTACGAGCAACATATGCGAGACATTCAATGGATATATTTTAAGGGCAAGGTCAAAGCCTCTAATTGATATGCTTGAAGACATCTGACGTATGATGCATGCTAAGAAGGAGATTATGTCCAAAAGCAACGACAATATATGTCCAAGCATACGAAAAAAGCTTGAGAGAAATAAGACTGAAACAAATTTTTGCCATGTCACTCCGGCAGGGAACATGAAGTTTGAGGTCCAAGAGTTGGATAGGTCATATGTTGTTAATTTGTATAATCGCACATGTTCATGTCGTTATTGGGATATCTGTGGCATACCCTGCAAACATGCCATATCATGCATATCTTGGTTGAAAGAGGATCCAGATCAATATGTTGATAATTACTATAAGAGAGAGGCCTATTTGAAGACATATGAATTCCTCGTAGAGCCTTTGACCGGGAAGGATACATGGCCAGAAGTTGAAGGACCTCCTGTTTTACCTCCTCATGTAAAAAGGATGCCCGGCCGGCCAAAAAAAAAAGAAGGAGAGAAATGCATGAAGATGAATCCAGCACTTCTAGATTATCTAGACGGGGCACAATTATTAGTTGTCGGCTATGCAATCAAACTGGACATAATAAACGAAGTTGTCCTCTTAGGGCCCAAGCATCTTCATCACATACTGAGGTAATTGTAAAACAAATACTGATATCAGTATAAAGGATACTGATATCAGTATCTAAGGATACTGATACCGCATCAACAGTGATGTATACTGATATCAGTATCAAAATGATTTTGATACTGATATCAGTATAAAGGATACTGATATCAGTATAAAGGATACTGATACCGCATCAACAGTGCTGATACTGATATCAGTATCAAAATGATACTGATATCAGTATCAAAATGATACTGATACCAATATCAGTATCTAAGGATACTGATACCACATCAATAGTGCTGATACTGATACCGCATCGACAATGCTTATACTCCTGATATCAGTATAAAGGCTACGCTACATCTTATTGGAAATGATACTACTGATATGATACTTATTTTTTGGAAATGATACTAATATGATACTTATCCTGATACTTATAGGCTACATCCAGTGGAAGAGGTAGAGCTACATCCAGTGATAGAGGTAGTCGGGGGGCAAGAATCTCAAGCTATGCAGCAGTAAAAAACTCATTTCATTTATTTCTTACTAATTGACTAACAATATGTCATATAGACTCATTGTGTTTATTTCTTAATAATTAACTAGGCCTTTTCTAGAGAACAAGCAATGACATCTCAAGGATTTGGAATTTTCGTAGGTGAAAAAACCGGAAATACGTATTTTAGAGTAAGTTCTCTCATCTATTGGAAGCTTATTTTTGAAATTAGGATACTGACATGTACATAATATTTTCGTTAGATGCCTGGAATAAGTCTATCTGTATGTTCATCTCGTGGTGAATGGAGTGGCTCATTGATTTGTGAACATGGTGGGAGGGTGCAAGGAAGTCAGCATGATGAGCATCCAGTTCAAGGATCTCAAACATCACCCATGAATCCAACAAACTTGAATCCAAGAAACTGATACCGTTGATACTGTAAAGAATGAAGACTACTGAAAGCATTTTGATTATAAAGCATTTTGGTTATAAAGCTTTTTTGTTATGAATCAGTGTAAATAATACTGAATCACCAATATATATTGTATTGGATACTGAATTAGTGTAAACAAGCTCTTTTGGATATTGTTTAAACAAATACTGTTTTGGATACTGAATCATTGTTTTGGATACTGTTTTGGCAAATCAGTGTAAACAAATACTATTTTGGATACTGAATCACTGTATGTTTATGAATTCATTAATAATGCAGTGTGGTTATAAAGCATATTGTACAATAGCAGTATAGATATAACAACAAACTGATATCAACAAGATTATTTAAGCTGTTATAACACCAATATCCACAACCAACTACTAGTATTTCATTAGTGATAAAGCTGTTATAAAGCATTTTGATTATAAAGCTGTTATAAGCATATTAATGATAAGCTGTTATAAAGCAACATATTTCAAAATCAGTACTACAACAACAACACTAATATTTTAACAAACTGATACAACATCAACAGTATTTCATTAGTAGAGCCAATATCCACAACAGTATTTCATACAACATCAACAGTATTAGTAATAAACTGATATCAAATTACAACAACACCAATATTACAACTACTACTACCAATTCAACCAACTACTAATTAAAAGTAGAGCCCATAAAAGTATCAAATTACATTAGCCAATAAACTAGTATCAAATCTACATGAGATTATAAGTAGTAGTAATGCATACTACAATCAAAGCACCAAATAGTAATCTAACTTTCGCCATCATTTTATCATTTTGGGCTTTCGTGACTCTGCATTCTTCTTGAAGCTTCTTGTTCTCCTTTTCAAGAATATCGTTCTTCTGTTGAAGTAGCATGACATGTTGTTTGAGATTATCGTTATCCATACTCAAGTGGTGCAAAGCTTCCTTTGCTCTTTCAGAGTATTCAGGATCATGCTACTCAAAAAAACCACAATCATCGTCCTACTTAAAAGAGAAAATTCAAGTTAGATGTCATAACAAAAATTTGTTATTTAAAATGATTCCAAGTAGATAAAAAATGATTCTAAGTAGATAAACCTTCCAATGTATGCATCTCCAAAATCTTCTTCGGGGATTTTTCTTCGTATTTGATGTTAACAAGCAAGCCGCAAACTTATGATCACGGATTGGTGGAGACATTGACGAGCTTATAGAGACTTCATCAATCTCCGTTGATATTGGTTTTGATTTTGATGTTGATGACATTGTCTAGTGCAAAGTATAAATAGTAAGATCAATTAAGGCATGAGAAAAATATCAGTACTCTAAATTAATGAAATGTGATGAACCGTAAACTAAATTAAAGGGAAAATTAATGATATCAGTATCCTAAAGGGAAAATTCATTTAGTTGTTAGCTTTGATTTCATCTTTGTAGCTGCCAAATTGAACCGTAAACATTCAAGTACTATGAGCCTCAATTAACAAAATACTTCAGATTTATTTACTGAATACTAAACTGATATCAACTATTGATATCAAATCCTAAAGGGAATATCAAATCCTAAAGAGAATATCAACTACTGAATACTTGGGTTCAGATTTCTTTACCTTGGGGTGAGATGTCTGGTTAGGGGGCAACAAAGAGGCGGTGAAGAATAGGGCAGTCCAGGCGACAAAGAGGCGAAAACAAATCGGCGACAAAAATGCTACAGCTCCAAGCGATAGGCGCAGAGGCAATGAAGATTCGGTAGGCGATAAAGAGGCGAAAACAAACCGGCAACAAAGATGCTATAGCTCCAGGCAACAAGCGAAGAGGCAATGAAGATTTGGTAGGCGACAAACAAGCGAAAACAACCAGCTTGAAGATTCAGTAGGCGACAGGCCAGATACGACAGGAAGCTTCCGACGACAAGGAGAGTTGCGTTCGAGAGAGTGGAGAGAGTTGCGTTCGAGAGAGTGGAGATTCGTAGAAATCTTAGGGTTTTGTTTTCTTTTTCCTCTTTTTATTAATCTATGGTTGACATGGCAATGAAGATTTTTTAATATTTCTTTTTAACTGGTCATGCTGACGTGGATCAAATGCTGACGGGGCAATTTTGAATTAAAAAATGATTTATTTATGCTGATTGGGCAGTCCACGTCAGCAAATAACGGCTACTTTAACACCCAACTGACGGGAGTATACAATTGATATCAAAATGAAAGTTCGAGTATAAATTAGTTACAAATAAAAGTATGGGACATATTTGTTAAAAACTCAATAGTTCGGGATATTTTCATTAATTTTTCTATTTATATATTGTCCTTTGATATGGTTGATGTGACTTTTCCTTTTACCCAAATCTAAATAATTGATTTTACCCTATATATGTTTTGATTCTAAATCAATTATTTAGATTTAATTTTACCCAAGTCAAAAAGTATACATTCAATATGTTTTGGTTGATTTTACCAATAGTGCTCGTTTGCTTCGTATGATTAAGAAAGATAAAATAATATATGAATTTAAATTTATTGTTTGTTTAGTGCATTGATTAGAAGAAAAAAAAGTAAAATAATATAAAATTAATATAATATTTGATATATACTGAATTTAAAAAAATTCATATTCAATCATCTATCATTTATTATCTAATCATATGCTATTATATCCAATGAAACAAACATACTAATACATATTTAAACGTTTAACGCACTACTAAAGAGCTCACTAGAGGACAATACTTAGAATAAAACAGTTTGCCCACCCCAACTAAGCATTAATTTGCTCACTAAGAAAAACACCGGTCATTCTAGGAGAAACAACAACACATACATACTTGAACGGGAAGAGCCTTTTTTTCATACTCAATGAGCCACAGATTTCTACACTACAAATATCACATGTATTTGGTGGAAAATAGATCTCAAATTTATCTTTTGGTCAGTAAGCATGTGACAATGCATAAAGATATTAATTATTGATGCAATTTATGCATAATTTTCTCATTTACATGAAAGGCTAAGGGAATATATATAATCTGTCGACGTAAAATGAATAACAACTAACTTGTCAATTTTAAAGGGAGCGGTTTAGCATTACCAACATTATTTATTAGCTTAGTGAAAGTTTGAGCCACAATATTATATAGAAAAAGGATATGATCAATGATCCTCTTGTCTTATGCCATGTGCACATTTAGAAAACCTAAAAAGATTGCCATTAACCGAGCAAGCAAATCATGGAGAGGAAATACATACATCAATTTAGGAGATAAATCGTGAAGGAAAGTTACAAGCGGTTAAAGCAAATCTAATTAAATCTCAAAACAACATGTCATAAGTTTTTTTCAATATATAATACAGAGACATTTACCTCGGATTTGTACGTAGAGTGTGCAAGCTCTTATACAATAAGAATAATTTCATGATTACTCTCAAGGATGCATCGATACCAATACGCACACGGGACACGACACGGACACGAACACGAGGACACACCAACTTCAAAATTTTACAGGACACAAACACGACATATATAGCTAAATATAAAATAATTAAAAAAATTTAAAAAACTAAAAAAATTAAAAAAAAAAACTCCACAATTCATATATATATAATGATATTTTCATTGGTGTTAAACTTCAAATTTTTAGTATGAATAAAATACTTACTATGTCTAAGCCCCTTCCAAAAGCATGAGACACAACCACATGTAAATAAAAATTCTCAAACATATATTGGCATCTCTTAAAAAATTCCTAGGTTAGCATGTCTTAGTAGAAATAGTGATGTACAATCACATGTAAACAAAAAGTTAACTAGAGTCTTACTATCTTCTTCATCAATCATTATTGTTATCTTATTCATTGGAAAATATTACTCTCTAGTCTCTCCAACTCTGATTCATCAAGAGAAAGATTGACAACTTCAAGAATTCCATTATCTCCACCAATCGGTGAAAACTCATCTCCTGCAATATCTCACACCAATACAGATTCTCCAACTCGTCCGGTATTTGGAGGAGCGATAGAGCGGCGATTCTAGCGAAGGAGCAGCGGAGCGACAGTTCTCATGGAGGAACGACGGTTCTCGTGGAGGAGCTAGTGGTCGCTATTGCGAAAGAGTCGTGATTGGGTGATTGGATGAGTGGGTTAGGGATTAGGGTGGTAGGCAATCGGATTTCGGGTCTAAAATTCATATTATTATTATTTTTTTAAAAAAACGATGGGCTGGCTGTGTTTGGGCAAAAAAAAAATTGACTGGTCAAGACACTCTTGGACACGTGGGACACGTGTCGGACGAGTGTCTTCGTGTGTCGGTGTCTGTGGCGTGTCAAACACGCGGACACGACAGTCCTTGGAAGTGTTTGTGCTTCCTAGATTTCTTATTTTTCACAAATGCAAATTGTTCATTAGAAATGATGTAAGACATGTGTAACTTATAATATAGAGACATACATTTACTTGTGGCTTTGTACATAGAGTGTGCAAGCTCTAGTGCAGTAAGAATACTTTCATGATTACTCTCATCTTTCACAAATGCAAATTGTTCATAAGAAATGATGTGAGGCCGGTATAACTTAAGTCTATTTGCAAGCAATTTAGGAAGAATGTGATATAATAAGTTATAAAGTCTAATAGCTCTAAAATACTTAATAACTCTCTAATTTTTGAGATAAAAATCAAAATTGTGTTATTACATTCTAAAGAAAAGATCGGCACAGTTGTAAAAGTTATTCATAAAACTTTTAAATATAATAAATATTTAATTATATTTTTGGTCCCCCAAAATATCACATTTTTTCGTTTGGTCCCTCCTTTTTAAAAACTTTCTGTTTAGTCCCTCAAAAATTATTTTCTTTTCTGTTTGGTCTCTCCGTTAACTTTTGTTGTTAAGTGTCAATGCTGACATGGATTAAAGACAAAATGAGGGACCAAACGAAAAAATGAAGATATTTTAAGTGACTAGATAGAAAAAATGTATATTTTAATAACCTAAAGCGTGCGCGCACACACATATGTATATAAGTTTTCTCATCTTATTCATCAATTTTTTTTTCCTATTTCAAAATATCCACCTCACAAATTAACAATAAATTTACAAGTCGCGCTCGTAAATAAGGGGTGGCGCGAGCGCGAGTCGTAAATTTATTGTAGATTTATGAGGTAAAGATTTTAAAATAATAAAAAATAAATTGATGAGATTTAATATTGGTGAATAAAATGAAAACACATATATATAGTTATGTTTTATGTTATTAAAAAAAATATTTTTTTCATCTAATCCCTTAAAATATCTTTATTTTTCCGTTTGGTCCCGCATTTTATCTTTAATCCATGTCAGCATTGACACTTAACAGCAAAAGTTAACGAAAAGTTAACGGATGGACCAAACGAAAAAAAATATGATATTTTGGAGGGAAAATATGATATTTTGGGGGACCAAAAACATAATTAAACCTATAATAAACCACTAACTTTTATAAAACTCTACGGTAAAACCCAATATGAATTGAACCCAAAGTTATTAGCAAGCCCTAATCCGAAGATGGACCACGTGTAAGTCATGTGGCATCTATGCTTGAGTCACATGGCCCACAACAACGCTGCCCACAACAACCACCGGATATGGATGAGGTATGTGACCATAGGGGTTGTCGTTGATGCTAACGTCAGCATTGGACATTGAGCAAAGGACTGGAGGCTAGTTTCAGTGGGTCTCAACACCTAAAGAGGAAGAAACAAAAGGTAGCACACGCAAAGAGTTTGAATCAATAACCTTTACCTTTGTGGAACAAATGCATAAACCGAAGAATTGTTCTCGATGTATATGAACTTGGGATTGCAAGGGACATGTGCTAAAGTCCCACATTGGCAACATTGTGCAATATGATAATGATGAAAGTGGGTAATCATTTATGGTTGTATGACACGTACATGATGTCTTCTATATTTTATTGGTTATGTATATAAGAAATCAGATTTCACCGCCAAGGGACTAGAGCCCGGGGTGGGGCTAATTAAGGCATGCGCATATCGGGGTTTGGCGGTCTGAATCGTAATCTGTTAGGAATTGTTATATGACTATGCATGATATTTTTTTACATGATATTGTATAACCTGGGTGTGAATGTGATTGTTTATGAGATTGGATGCATGGCCAGCCTCGTTAGTTGGTAGTTTGCAAGCTGGGGAACGCATCAGTGAGCCACACTGACGACAGACCCGGAGTGGCATTGGTGGAAGAATTATACCCGACCACTGGATTTACCTGGGTTTTAAACTCAGGGGCTCATGGGTGAGATCACTAGACTTGAGCTAGCAACCGACCTCTAACCTTGTGTTATCATGCTTACACCTGTAAGAGGATGAGTTGGTGCATGTGCGCGGGTCACAATAGTAGGATAACTTCAGTTAGGACACTATATGAAAATATGTAAATTAGTTATTTACTTATGGTTATCTGACTTATATTCTCATGTGAACAATTATCTGCTAGTATGTTTAAATAAGGAATTATTATATGAACTGTATGATGGCTTTGAGAGGGCTCGGGGACGAGTCACTCACTGAGTTCTTCATGAACTCACCCCCGCTCTTTTATGTTTTTGTTTCAGCTCCAGAGAAGTAGAGGTACTATGGCACAGGAGGCGCAGCTGGGATGACGAGCTCAAGACGTGGATCTCGTCACATATGGTCGTAGTGGTGTCTTAGAGTAGTCTGTTGCATTTACTTTTGAGTCTTTTGGATGTAGGACTTATGCATATTTATGTGGATATTCAAGTGCTTGGGATTTCATTTATTTAACTTTTTGGTAAATGCATGGTTGTGTTATGTTTCTGCATTGTGGTTATATTTGAGTAGGCTTCGGGGGTACGAATGTGTACTCCAGCCGGTCACGTGATCCTAGGCTTTTGGGACGTGACACCAGGAGCCATGGTGACTTTAATTTATTTGGAAATACTTTTTTAGGCATTGATATTGTTAGATAAAATAAGCCTCATTTAGGGTTCGTCATACGGTTGACGACTCTCCTGGAGCCTAGCATCTTGCTTGAGCCTGGCATTTTCAGGCAGATAACTGTCGTGGCCTTTGCCACGAGCCTTCGGACTGGGATTAGATTCGCGTCAAATGACAAATAAGATTGAGGTTACTTGTTTAGTAGTTGTCGATCTTCTTCGAAGTTGTTTGAGTTTATAAGTGGAGGCTCTAGGGCCGGGAGTAATAGCGCTAGGCTAGGGGTGGTGACGATTGAGGCTGAGGTAGCAGTGACTAAGGCCGAGGTGGCGACAACTAGGGCCGAGGGTCGCGCTTGGGGTCAAGCTTAGCTCGTAGGGAGCATAAGGCAGGACCACGCTTGGGGGTTGTTGAGAGCATTGAACCCGAAAGCGGTCATTGAGGTGCTCAATTAAATGGGGGTGATGCGATCCTTCGTGTCTCCTGGTCCAGTGTGACTCCGAAGAAGGACCTACAAAAACATTTCGATGCTCAAGTAAGAAGGAATTCCAAGTGGTCGGTATGAAATTAGAATCAAGAGTATACTTAATGTATGTCGTGTTTGTTTATAGTACATGATAGGAATATCTTGGGGCGGTGATATCTCCATGAATCTCGCGGGGATATGCCCGGAATGGATCGAGGCTTACTCTAGAGATGTCAGGCTCACTATTGTCGAATCTTTGATAATTAATGAAGGACGTGGTGTCCTTGTATGGCCGAGTGGAGACTCCATACTAGGTTGTAATCGACTTGACTTGAGTCCGATTCATAAGTGTATGTGCTTTTGGGCCTAATTCGACTGGGCCAGAGTGCTAATTTGGTCCAAAATGTAATTATATTAATTGTTTTCGTTTATGCATATAAATCTAGCGAAGTTCATGGTAAAACCACTCTAGCTAGCTAGCAAATTAGCAATTGCAGGCTGACTCCAATATCCAATATATGTACCAGTTCCCACTTCGGAGATCGAGAAATAGCACACTGATTGGTCCATATAATGTTCTTTTTTTATTCTAATTGAT
Organism: Canna indica; assembly: GCA_034359265.1. Taxonomy (NCBI): domain Eukaryota; kingdom Viridiplantae; phylum Streptophyta; class Magnoliopsida; order Zingiberales; family Cannaceae; genus Canna; species Canna indica. The sequence continues at coordinate 13,226,586 of CP136890.1, forward strand.
TCCCTAATTTGTTGATGTTGGCATTTTTTAAGGATTAATTATATTATATATTCCCAACTTTGAACTTTTTCCCAATTCTATCTCAAGTTTTTATTTATTTCAATATTATACTCAAATTTTAATTTTATTTTAATTATATCTCGTCGTGAATCAGATGTTAGATTCACCGTTAACGTGCTAACGTGGCTCTACTGATGTGGATCAGCAGCCCAGTCAGCACATCAACATAAATTAAAAAATTAAAATTATATTAAAATCATATTAAAATCATATTACAAGTTGTAAATAAAATGGGTCCCATCCCCGTTCATATACGAGTTCTTTCTCCGCGAGTTGGCGCCAGCGGAAGACGTGGCGGAGGAAGACACCGCCAATACTAAGTACTTCGGGGTCATCAACGCGCGCGATGGCAGTGGTAATCGCGTTGTACCCGCTGGCCTTCGACCTCACGGGCAAGCATGGGCCGCTTGTTTCCCCGATCTTCACGACGGAGACAGAAGAGGAAGGCACGATGCCGCTGTCAGCGCTGCTCGATCGGTTGGCAGCGCCGATGGAAGTGGAGTAGTCGAAGAGCTGCTTGAATTCCTCGAACTCGGCGTGGAGCCTGGCATCCAATGTGGTCTGGGCAACCACGCGGGCGCTATGCCTGGAGTGTGTCGAGCTGCTCGCTCTGTTCGACTTAGATGACATCAATCCCTCCACTTGGATTTGTTTTGAATTGCACCAATACCAATCTAGCCAAATCCAACACAAGAATCCCCTTAGTCAATTCGTCCAACGGCAGTACGAAACATGCTCTTCTTCCTCATCTGCAGCACCAAACTGAACTTAAAAGACAAGATTTTTCAACCCAAGAACTCATCTGAATGGATAAATTGAAGCACTACATTAGAAAATTTTCGCCAAGGATAGAACGCGATTGAAAGATGCAAAAAAGGCCACAAAATGGATTCTTTCACCAAGACGCAAAGAAGGAAAGCATAAGAAGATGGGGATATGGGAAAGAAGACAAAGCTGATGTCTATTCTCCCAACTTTTCTTTTTTCCTTCATTGCATGCCCAATTCACGCACCCGCAATCTCCCTCAAAATTATTTCCATTAGCCTGTTAATTCTCTCTAAAACCACATTAAATCTCAAGAAATTGCAACAAATTCCCCAACTCGTAAACAGGAAAGGGCATGTAACAACGCTTACACCGGCGGGCAGATGTTTGATTGTTTATTGAAATAATAAATTGATTGGATCTGGGAAACTTTATCTACGAATGGCAATTGCTTTCTTCCTTGCCTTATCTACGCACACATAACTGCAAGATATTTATATGTATAAAAGAACACATAAAAAGAAGACGACACGGAGGCAAAGAAAATAGCAAAAGAAGGAAGAGATGAAGAAGAGGTTGAGGAACCTTGAAGAAGGAAGAGCAAGATCGACGGTGTCAAAACCCCTAATTAATTTCCCCCAAAATCTTTAGCTACAAATTAGCCGATCTCGGACCTGCACATCGCATTCAGCGCTATGTGGATCGGCATTGTAATTGGTGCCGCCAGTAGCACGAGGAGCACCGTCGTGAAAACCCGAGAAACGAGCGGCCCATGCTTTCCCGTGAGGTCAAAGGCCAACAGGTACAACGCGATCACCACTGCCGTCGTGTTGATGACCCCGAAGTACTTAGTCTATGCGGCGTCTTCCTCCATCATGTCTTCCGCTGGCGCTGACTCGTGAAGGAAGAACTCGGAGATAGATGGGGATGGGACCCACTTTATTTACATGATACATGGACTTGTAATGTGATTTTAATATAATTTTAATTTTTTTAATTTACGTTGATTTGTTGCTTGGACTGTTGATACACATCAGCAGTGCCACATCAACAAGTTAACGATGAATCTAACATCTGATTTACGACGGATATAATTGAAATAAAATTAAAATTTATGTATATAATTGAGAAAATATTTAAAATTGAGGATATATAGTGTAATTAATCTTCTTTTTTTTAATCCAAATAAAGTATTACTCATAAATTAAGTCAACGTAGGGTGACACAAAAAATAGTTCTCGTCCAAAATCACCTCCAAGTCAGGTGGTCAATTGGAAGTCTATAGAAAATGATGACATGTATATTTACCATCCTAAGTTGCTTGGCACATGAAGCCAAAATTGCAGCTTTGCATGGCAACAAATTGACGCACTCAATTCTATTTAGCTTCTCATTTGAAGCTTTCTGTCTTTGACCGGTCAAAGGGAGATAAATGGATGGTGGAGCTTCTTTTTTTTTTGTCTCACACGTCATTGGAGATCAATTTTAATGGGTGCATTTGCTTGCACATTATTTGGTAACACCTTCAATTTTATTGGTCAAAATTAATTATTAACGGCATAGTCTTATTCTAATTTTTTATCAAAAAATTAGCAAACGCTGAGTTTAAATCATGTTAACTCTACTGTATCTTTTATTTTTATACATTATTATTATTATCCTATTTGGTTTTCCGTTTCTCTCGTCGGATTCGAATTTTGTAGATCCTACAGGAAATTGTCCTAAATTTCATAACAGTTGGTATCAGAGCCTACTTCCCCAACTATGACGAGCACCAAATTTAATATTGAGAAGTTAGATCGCAATGTCAACTATGCACTTTGGTCAATGAATATGAAAGTGGTCCTAATTATGGAGAAGATACATGATATTATCCTTGGTAAGAATAATATGCAGGGGACCGAGGAGGAGAAAGAATACAAAGAGCAAAAGTCAATTGCAGTTTTATACCTAAGCTTGTCTGCACTTCGAGAAATTGCATCTCAGAAGATAGCTAATGATATTTGGGACAAGCTCGCATCCTTGTATCAGGACATGACTCTCACTAGTAAGATGATTTTAAAGCAGAAGCTTCATTTCCTACGTATGGCAAAAGACACATCAGTCAAAGAGCATATCAATACTTTTCAAACAATCATCAGGGATCTGAAGAATATGAGTGTCAAAATCAAAGATGAAGATAATGTTTTATTCCTTTTATGTTCACTCCTTTGTGTCTTTTATTTTTTCACATTATTATTATTATTCGATTTGATTTTCTATTTCTCTCGCCGAATTCAAATTTTGTATATCCTACAAAAAATTATCCTAAATTTTCTAACACATACTCTTGCATCTAATCAAAATCCTCCTCCCCTTTTTCATTTTTTATTTATTTTTGGTTTAGAAAAAAATTGAAATTAATTAGTCTACGAGGATTCGATTTTATTTATCATGATTATAAAATTTTAAGAAAGTATGTATTTATTGTTGATGAATTTCACGCACATTGGAAGTAGATCCGTCAGAATCCTCGCACAAGTTGTGTTGGCATTGACCATATAACGTTTTATCTGGTTTTTATATTCTTGATTATTGGATGTTTTTCTTACCATGTACTTTTTAATTAGTTGTGCCAAAAGAGTGATTCTTCTTCGAAGTTTCTTCAGTACTCTCGTAATGTGGATATGTTGTCACGTAAGTCCACTTACACATATTATGCATGATAATATTAATTTATCTCCGATAATATTAATTTGTCTCTAATTCATTAGGTTAAGGTTTGTGAATAATCAAATAGCTTATGGGCACCTCAACCTCAATTAATTCCGGGCTAGCTAGATATATAAATATACATTATCCAAAAATGTTGTCTTCTGCGACGGCAACCTGCGGTCGAAAACATCGATGGCAGAAGATGTTGTCGCAAAATAATTTGTGATCGCTAAGCTAGTCGTCGCAAAATATAAAAATTGCAACCGTTGTCGCAGCGGCCAACGAGCATTGCATGCAGCCTCGATTGTGGACCAACTACGACGGTATTTTGTAGTCTCATGATATTAACTTTAAGACAGCACGACGATCGCGCCTTGTCATTGCTAACAAATGTTGTGATCGATTTACACGACCAGGTCAATACATCTTCTGCGACGGTAAATTAAGCGGTCGTAGAGCTGTTGTATAAGTTTATTTTGTTTTTTTAATATAATTTCAAAATTAAAATTCTTGTTTACATTTATATTTAATTAAATGTGTCAAACAACAAATAGACATCAACATATCGTAAACGTAATATCGATATTAAAATTTAATATTTACATCAGCGCATCTAAAATAATATACATCAACGTATACAAAAAATTAAGGTCATCGCTCGGGATCAGCCGATGATGGTGGCGAAAAGAGGGACTGCATGGGAAGCGTGTCACTCGGTGTCGACGATGATGATAGATCTGATACTGATGTCATCACGCCAAATGATAGGGGCGAGCACTGGACAAAAATAAAGCAATCTGTCATAAGTACTGGATCAATTGATGATCTTAATATTAAATATGTTATTAATATTAATATCAATATAACTATAATGGCCAATAGCAGTGGTCGCAGAACCGTCCCACATGTGACCACTGCATTTGCAGTCGCAGAATTGCGTGCTCCATACGCATCGTACATCACGACAAAACTTGCTTTAAAGCCTATCTTGGTTAATATAATTGATAAATTTTGAAAGACGGCATTGGCTGGAGCAAATTCACATTATATATATATATATATATATATATATATATAGTTATAAAAATTCATGACATTGTCCACGCTTTGCTGTATGACGTTGACGTTAGGTGGTTGAGAAGTGTTCATTGAACTTGAACCATAGTTGGAGCTAAACCCCATTAAATAGATCGATCTAAATTGATTTGCATTCCAGTATGATAGAGCCATTGACTTGATAAGAAGCATTCAAAAGTAGCAGGTTTTTATCACGTGAAACCAGTCAGCCACGTGCAGTCACATCCTTCGCACGCTGCCTTCTTATCCTACTTGAACAATTTCTTCGCCATTTCCAAATCATAAGTAGCGGCAATATCTTCTCCTCTTGACTGATTTAATTGAAGCATAATGTCCCCTGATTCTCCGTGCAAGATAAAAGTTATTTTTATAATATTTTTAGAAGAAACAATTTAATATATTTATATAATAAAATACTAATATATGTAATATACTAAGGGGATTAATCCGAAAGAAGAATAGAAAATGACTGATAGCCCCTGTTAAGGATAATAGAAAGAAATCGAAGATATTACGAGGAGATTGTCATTGCAATATTGATGAAGTTAATTTAAATTATGTTTGATGTGTCTTGAATTTGTAATATTGGACTGCGCGCGGAGAGCCGAGATGTACGGACTATCCAATCCGTTATGTTGTAATCCGATCCGTTTAGGGCTATTATGTATTTATAGGATTGGAAAGCGGTTCGCAATAGTCGTTGTGAGATCTATATTTTGAAGTTAGGGTTTTTCTTCTCTCTCTGTGTACTTGTGTTCTGGGTGAATAGTAAAGATCTTGTCCTCCTTTGCCTATGGATGTACGGACAGCATATCGTTATCCTGAACCACGTAAATTTTGTGTGTGTTCTCCTTTTTATTTTTTTTTGTTCTTCGTTGTTTTGTTAGTCGATCTATCTCTACAAATTATTTAGATGTTTTCAAGTCAGAATTGATTCAGACTAAACTAATGTCAAGTTAATGTAGACCCAGACCGCTTAGTTAGCCCGCTAACAAAGCTTGAGAGGCTAAAGCGATTCTTGTTACCTTACTGCTTCGTGGTCTGTAGGGAGTGAGACATCAGGCGAACGCTAGTGAAGAAGGCAAGTCAATTGGAGCCCGTTCGGGGAATAAGTCAATCGCCTTCTCTTCCACCTTGGTAACTTCAAGAAAAATATCGAAGCAATCGACATAAAGAAGAGAATATATATATATATATATATATATATATATATATATAAAAGACAAAAGCGTAAGTACACAAGTGATCTTATCTCAAATCGATGTTGCCTTCGTAGCCTGGTTCCTATAGGTCGTGGTCAACAACCACCACTTCGGATCCCGCTCCTCTGCAATTTTCGGCCTCATATTCTGGGTGTGCCATGGGGAATATTTCCATGATAATGGAATGTATCACGAAGATATGATGATCTTAATAAACATGTGGTGACATATCAATAAATATCATTATTGTTATGCTGACCATCCGACTCTGAGGCTTTCTCCGGGAATGCTTTCTATTTATATTCATGTCTCTTAGAAAGATCCTAGGGATGGCAACGGATGGGATACGATGCATATACTATATTAACTACATCCGCATCCACTACGGACATGGATATTATATTCATATCCGCACCAAATTCAGATACAAATATTTGCATCGAATCAGCATCAACATCGCATTATATATATATATATAATAAAATAATAATAACTTATATTATTAAAATTAAAATTCACAACAATTAGTAACCTACTAGGATTTTATATGTAATTTACATAAAACTTATCTATATAATATATATTAAGTAACTTATATATGAGTAAAATGGTAATTTTCATATGCGGATATGTTGTGTGAATACAGTGTGGATCTGCATCCATATCCATATCCATATCCACACTGTATCCGTCCGGATAGAATTATTTAAATTCATATCTGCATTGATATCCATTTTTATTTGCGGATATGGATGCGGATACAGTGCAGATGCGATTTTTAGTTGGTGAAAACGAATAAAAATTCCACATCTAAAAAAGATGTTAAACGTCGTACCAAATAGGTGCAGGTAGCTTGACTGCCTTACCCGTCATTGAAACACAAGCTGGGAATGCATCAACCTATATCCCCACTAATGTGATCCTCGTTATAGATTAGGGATGATAGTAGATTAGATACAATGCATATACTATATTATCCTAATCTGCACAACACATCCACACAACATATTTGCACCGCATCCACATTCGCATCCGCACCGCATTTAATGAAAAAGTAATTTAATAAATAAATAAATAAATAATATGTTAAATTATTAAAATTCACATCAATTAGTAACTTACTCAAATTTAATATGTAATTTACCATTATATATATATAAAAAAGTAATTTATGCATTGGTAGAAATGATAAAGTTTCATATGTAATGTTGATACGATGTAGATACACATTCATATTCGTATCTACATTGCATCCGCGCGAATACAAATTTTTTATATTCGTATTTTTATTTGTGGATATTGATAAGATACGATATGAATATAATTTTTAATTGATAGATGTGAATAAAATTATTATCCCTATTCCAATAGTGAAGACATAAATGGCATACTAGCTTAATTGATAGCAATTCTAATTACGGGTAATCTTCATCCACTAGCTAGTTTCCACCTAACAGTCACAATTTTTTGTCCCTATTTTTAGGCGATGTGAATTTAACTCTTGCTTGGCATGCATATAATAAGAGATTCCATTAATTGTCTGGTTCGCCGGTTGAACTAGAAGCCAATGTAAGATTCAAACAAGTCATATACATGTATTTTAGTCCTTTATACGTATTTATGTATACATGAAAATTATGTAATTAGAGACTTTTATATATAGTCCTTGGCATATTTTAAGATCTCATGTTTTTTTTCCTATTTCCGGTAGATTTTACGCCTTGGGCAGAATAAAACTCACGTCATCAATGATGGAATCATGTTTAAATGTGGAGGTATGCAATTATCCTGCTGCAGGTTTTCCACACTAGCTTCCTTCTCCAATTTTATATTATGATCATTCTGATCTCACCGTGCCATCTCTTTCCCTAATTTTCATAATCTCTTCTTCCCAAATACTAAATTTGATTTATCGCACAACAGGAGATGAGGAAACGAGACTTGAGCTTCCTCATCTCCTTACTTCATCAACAGCTCTTCCTTTTCATCTTCCTCTTCCTCTTCCTTGCTCCCACAGTCACTGACGCTATCGAGGAGCACGGCTGCGGCGGAGGCACGTATAACTCAAACAGCAGCTTTAATAGAAACCTAGGAAGCCTCTTCTCTTCTCTCACTTCACTCTCCCTCATCAACAACTCCGCCAATGCTACCGCTGGCGCCGGAAACGACACCGCCTACGGCTTATACTTGTGCCTAGGTACTCTCCCCGGCTCCAACTGCCAAAGCTGCATACTGACTGCGATCGACGGCATAAACCAAAGCTGCCCCGGCTCACGCCAAGGCGTCATCTGGTACGACTCCTGCGAGCTCCGGTACTCCGACGTCAACTTCTTCGGCGTCCCCGACACAGCCGGCCGCAACTTGAGCAATCCCTTCCTGCAAACCAGTTCGAACGTGCCGTATGAGGTGATGTCCGAGCTTGTGCAAGTGGCTCCCTTGAAGAAGCCCCTCATGTTCGCCACCAACGCGTCCACCGTGTACCCCGTATTTGCTCTGGCACAGTGCTCTGCTGATTTGAGCAGAGACGGGTGCCGGACGTGCTTGGCGACGAGCTTGGCGTTCATCAAGAGCTGCTGCACTCGAGCGAAAGGGTGGCGATTTCTCGCCCGGAGTTGCTGGATTTGGTACGAGTCCACCCCCTTCTTCCAATATCCCAATCAAGGATACACCGAGATCATACGAAGCAATTGCAGCGCCACCGATGTCTCCCGCTCGAACAACAACCTTATCACTCTCCTCTCCGATTTGAAGTCGAAGGTTCCTTTGAATGGCTTCTACAACGCTTCCGCCGGAGCGAATGGAAGCGAAGTTTACGGCCTCGCTCTCTGCCGGGAAGACCCTGCGGAGCTGCCGAGCAGTGGTTGCACGGATTGCATCAGCACAGCAAGTGGCGCCATCGTCAACGAGTGCCCGAATAAGACGGAAGGAATCATGTGGTATGACAGATGCTTCTTGAGGTACTCGAGCCGGAGCTTCTTCGGCGTTGTGGATGACAAGGGGCAAACGTTTTGTAGCGGGGAGGCGATCTCGCCGGAGATCGACAACATGACAGTAGCAGAGGCTTGGAATCTTGTGCAGGAGGCAGTGCAGATCTCATCCTTGTTTGCTGCTGGTGCAGTTGTGATAAATGACACAGATACGAGCTACGTGATGGTGCAGTGCACCAGAGACCTCACCGGCGCGAGCTGCCGGAGCTGCTTGGGAACAGGAATGAGCGGGGTCACCAGCCAATGCAAGGAGAAGAGAGGGTGGCAATACCTCTCCGGCAGCTGTGCCATCAGATACGAGGTCTATCCTTTCTTCAATGAGACACGGGCATTCATCCCTCCGCCGGCACCGGACTCTTCCCAGGGTCAGCTTCGCTTCTTTACATAATCCCCGCTTATGACATGAAATAATAGTTTTTTTTTAATGCAAAGTGAGGCAACCAAGTTGGGGAAAAAACTTAGGTACGGCGGATGCACAAAGCACGTGCTCCCCCATCAAGGGGCGTCGTGCAGGCCTCGAAAATAATGATTATAGAGTCGGACTCCATAAAAGTTGCGTCCACTGCCCTCCCTCTTCGGGGCCTGGCATGGCTGCCTGTGCACAGGAGGAGGGCGGTGCCCTTTGATTGGGGAGCACATGCTTAGGTGCAAATGCCCCGCCCGTTGCGGGACTTTCTCTCGCCACGCCACGCCCCGGGCGGGAGTGCGCCACGCCCCGCCCCGTGCGGGACTTTGCAACGCCCCGCCCCGTGCGGGACTGCTCGACGCCCCGACCCATGCGGGACTTGCTTTGCTTTGCATCCGGGCGACGTCAAATCTTGCTTGTGCCTATGCCTCCGCGCACATAGGCTGCTGCCCGCCATGCCTTGCCCACGCACTTGCGCACCCGGCCTCCTGCCGTGCGCCGTGAGCGACGCCCTTGCCATTGCGCACATGAGCTGTCTTCATTCAGCAAAGCCACCGAATTACCTCTGTTTTAGACGCCCATGGCCTGCCCGTGCCCGAGGTGCGACACTTAGGCCATGCCCGGACTTTAGGGGTCTAACAAACCACCCCCACCTGTTGAAACCGGCGTCCTCGTCGGAACAGTGTTAAGGCACTGCTGGAACAGCCCCCTTTCCAACTAGTTTCAAAGGTTTGTGTTTCTTCACTTTGCCATCTTCAAACATGCACGTCGTGCTCCGACACTTGTGCTCCCCGTTTGAAGAGGTTTGATCACACGGCTAGCTTTCAAGGCCACAAGGTTGAGAATGCACCCCACGCTTTCCCTGCATTTGTGCTCCACACTCAACTTGCTCTTGTCTTCATCTTCACAAGAATTGATCTTCACCGATCTTTGGCTTGAATGTAGCCGCACAGTCAAGTATACGCCTCGCACATACACAGTGCATACGCTCCCCACCCGACTGCTCAAGTATACATCTAAGTGCTTTTACATAGCACACATGCTCCTCACTTGATTCCCCTTGCTTATAGAACACGCAAGAGTTGACCAATACAGTGCCCTTAGGAGCTGTTGCACCTAAGTTTTGTCCACAAGTTGCCACGTATAAGAAATGAATAAGTCAACTATTACATAAAAGTCTCAACATGAGACTTAGTAGAAGCTATTCAAATGGTAACCAAATAAAATACATGGTTTCCCCTTTGCTTAAAAAACTCAGGGGGACTCGAGACCTCTAATTCTAACCCAAAAAGCCTCCGTCGAATACATGAACCGTTGTGCTCGTCGGAGATGGCATGTCGTCAAAGATGGCTTTGTTTCTTACTTGCCACATAATCCAGCACCATACAAGTGCTAGCAACCTCTCTTGCTCGTTTCTAGTCACAAATTCAGCCTTTGTAATGGGCAGGAGAGAATGGTTGCCTATTCCGCATCTTAAGGAGAGACACTTCCACCCTTGAGCCGAGTAAGGGCACAACCTAAAGATGTGCTCAACCGTTTCCGATTCAATCTTGCATAAATGACATAGACTATCATCCAACGGGATACCTATTTTCTCCAATCTAAACATGAAAGAATAGGTTGAATAGGGAAAAAAAGAATATGCTACATCGAAATTAGAGGTGCCTAGGCCTGATCCTAGTGCACGCACTGGGATGGTTGGAGCCTAACCCAAGCCCGAAAGGACGAGCGGTGTGCCAGGCTAGGCTGCACTTTTGAAAATCCTGATGTTGTTCGGATTTTTGCTCGCGAGCATAACCTATTATCACCTCTAATCGAAATATATCAAGTAAAATTATATTCATATAGTCATGTCAATTAAAAAGATTTTCTATAGTAAAATCAAAGTGTCTGTTTGGATGCAATGAAATTATAAGAAACATGAATAGACAATGACTAAATATATAATGAATGAAATAGACAAACAATAATATTATATTATTTGATTGACATTAAGAATAGACGAAGAATTGAGAGTAAAATGATTAAAATACACTTCAAAAATATAATAAATTATATTCTAATTTATTCTAATTAATAACATAATAAAATATATATATAAATTAATATAAAATAATTTATTAATTTTAAAATAAATAAAAATATTATTTATTTTATTTTCATAAGAAGAAATTGAATCTTTATAAAAATAATAATTAAAAATATTTAATAATAAAATAATATTATCTATTAGCATATGTATTAATATTAATTTAATAATTTAATAATTTAATTTATATTCTTATTGTAATATTATAAATATTGAAAGTAAGTATTGAAAAATGATCATGAAAATAATATTCCTTGGGTGGGATAACAAGGAAAAGACCAATTTAAGATCATTAGGAATAGTATTCAATTTTCCATGTATTTCATCCAATGATCTTTTTTGTTACTTTTAAGCCTTGTTTAGGTCATGTATGATATTTGGATAACTTATTCAAAGATACTCATCTTGAAAACAATCATCTCAGAATGATTTATCTTAAGATAATTCATCTCAGCATAATTTAAGGGCACTTTGAATCTTTGATATCCACTTGACCTTCGATATCCACTAGAAAGACACAAAAGACTTCGGTATAATTATTATAAAATCTTAATATATTTAACAAAATTTTAACTATTACATGAATCATATAATAACTTTTATGTCAATATAATATTAAAACAATAATCATTAATTGAAAAATCTCCTATATATTATATAATATTTTAATATTAGTTGTATTTTCAAACATTAATTGAAAATCATTTTATAAATCGTAAAAATATTATAAGCTCGGATAAATAATAATCAAGTACTATTATACACATATTACGAAATTTTAATTTAAGCAAAATAATAATAATTTATTATCAGTAGTTAATAATTATTTTTTAGAATATATCTTTTTTATAATTTAAAATAGGGTACATAAATAATTCCATATTATCATCTCTTCAAAAGGTTTGATATCCTATGAAAAATTGCCAGTTTCGAAGCAAGCATATCAACCATTTCACTAATATTATATGAAATAAGAAATCATGTGATGTTATCCCATGCTAACGTATCTTTGAGCACTCTAATTTCTTCAAAGTAACAACGGAGGCACGACTAGACCAATCAAGGTTAGGCACACATCGTTGGCAAAAGGGATAGGACGATCAGTGCACACCGCGAGGCGGGCCGACCGACCCAACTCAAGGTCCAACTACGAGTTTTTTAATTGTAACAACTTAAATATACGCTATTGGAGCTGGAATTACCGCGGTTGCTACCACCAGACTTGTCCTCCAATGAATCCTCGTTAAGGAATTTAGATTGTACTCATTCCAATTATCGAACTCAAAGAGCCTGATATTATTATTTATTGTCACTACCTCCATGTGTCAGAATTGGTTAATTTGCGCACCTGTTGTCTTCCTTGGATCGATGTCGTAGCCGTTTCTCATATTCCCTCTTCAGAATCGAACCCTGGAGCTAAATGTATTTTGAGATATTGTGATCCTTTTAAGAACTAAAGATTAGGATTCTAATGTTTAACAGGCGAACAAAGGAAATCATCAAAGATTAAAATCATTGCTATTGTTCTTCCAATTGTGGGAGTGATATTCTTGGTTCTTTTCTGCTGTACGTGGAAGCTGCGGAGGATAAGAGGTAGAAATTAAACCTGCCAGTTCTATGGATACGTGGAAATTGAATGCTAAGAATATGTGATTTAAATATATATTCACTCTGCTTTTAGGTGGTAAAAAGCTGAAGCAAGATAATAACAGGGCTCTGCTTGGTAGAGATTTGACCTTCATGGATCTGGCCACTGTACAAATGGCTACAAATAACTTTTCCGATGAAAACATGCTTGGAAAAGGTGGATTTGGACCTGTTTATAAGGTATTGGCACTTACTTTTCACTTGCCGCAAGTTTCAGCCTGTCTAACAAGGGATGGCTTTGACCCTGTCCTGCTTCAGGGAGCACTACCTGATGGAAAAGAAATAGCAGTTAAAAGGTTATCAGAAAAATCCAAACAAGGAGCTGCTGAATTCAAAAATGAGGTGAAGCTAATTGCAAATTTTCAGCACAAGAATCTTGTTAGAATGCTGGGATGCTGTGTAGAAGGGGAGGAAAGGCTGCTAATATATGAATACTTGCAAAACAAAAGCCTTGATTCCTTCTTATTTGGTTAGTTCCATAAACAATAAAAAGAATAATTATATTTCTACAAGAAAAGACAATTTTCAATCTATGATAATTACAAACATAATTTGCATGCTATATTGCATTTTTAAATTTAATTAGCACTTTATTGTTATAAAATGTTGAGCATCAGTGCCAAAGTAATTTTCTTTACCACAAACAGGATTAGAAAAGTGCAGGTTAGTGAAACCATTCTCACTGTATTGACAAAAATTTAGCCCTATGTTCCACTGACAGATCCAAACAAGCGCATTCAATTGGATTGGGAAAGAAGATTTCTCATAATCTCAGGGATTACAAAGGGCCTTCTTTATCTTCATGAGGATTCACTTCATAAGGTCATTCACAGGGACCTCAAAGCCAGCAATGTCTTGTTGGACGCAGAAATGAACCCCAAGATATCAGACTTTGGAATGGCCAAGATTTATATGGATGACGAAAATGAAGTCAACACAAATCGAATTGTTGGAACTTTGTAAGCATTTACCTATGCCTTCTTCAGTACTTAGAACATAAAACAAGTTACATGTATTAAGCTGAACTTTGTACATGAACACAGTGGATATATGGCCCCAGAGTATGCCATGGATGGGATTTTCTCTGTTAAGTCTGATGTCTACAGCTATGGTGTTCTTCTCATAGAAATTTTAAGTGGGGAAAGGAATGGAAGAGCACATCTTGAGCAACATGGGCAAAACCTTCTCAGGCGTGTAAGTAATTTATGCTTCTCCATTATTTGAAGATATAACAAACAAGATAAACTAAATTATGTTTTAATAGGCATGGGATCTGTGGAATGAAGACAGGGCATTAGAAATAATTGATCCATTGCTGGAGAACAGATACTCAAATGATGAAGCGATGAAATGCATCCACATAGGTTTGTTGTGTGTGCAGGAAAATGCAGAGGAAAGACCTACCATATCTGAAGTTGATCTTATGCTGAGAACTGATGCAATGGAGCTATCACAACCTGGGGAACCTCCAAACTTTATAAGGAAGAGGAATTTTGAGTCAGATGGGTCATTGCAAACCTCCTCAACAACTACAACTCCATCAACACTTCAGTCTATCAATGAGGTGACTGACACTGATATTATTCCTAGGTAGTTTTTCATCTGGATCTACTAGATGTCTTTGATAATTGTTGGTCAAACTGTTTATGTAGTAGAGATGAAAAGTCAACCTTGAATAATACTTCAATTTAGTCCCACATTGGGAGTATATTGGATATTGTATTGTTTTTAAGGCTTGATGCATGTGCTACTGTCAACTTCCGTTTAAGCATTTTAATTAGGTCAATGGTTTAGGCCAATGAAATTGATGGGTAAGTTATCTTGTCGAGGGAGCCTATGCGATAAAAGATTGCCTAGGATGTCAAGACATAAGTGGGGGAAATTATACTCCGTTTTAGTCCCACAACAAGAATATATTGAATATTGTGTTAGTTTATAAGACTTGATGAGTGTGCTATTATCAACTTTTGCTTAAGTATTTTAATTAGGCATTTTAAAAGTTTTTGCAACTACGGTGCTCATCAATGATATGTGTTGATATAAATACACACATATACATATTACCTTCAAAGGCCTTCGTTTTTGTATTTTAAACTTCAATACATTCAAGTTTCAAATCAACATAGTAGTCCTAAACTAGACGTCTATACTGAAACAATATCAGCTTACTGAATTGTAGGTCAGTTTGTACTACCCAAAATTGATAGACAAGAGAAAACAATATATGTACCATGCAGTACAACATATTCATTGGTATCAGTTGCTTGTATTGGATGGTCAGGTACGAGACCTTAAAGTCTTAAACCATGATGCATAAACAATCTGGTAGTCCAGCAAACTCTCTCTAGTCCAATTAGCAACAAGAACTCTAAAAAGGAAATTATGAAATGAAGAGTTAGAGGAATTTCTTGAAGCAATATCTGCTGGCAGCCTGGCATCACTACAGAGCAACCAGTTTGATTATCAATTTCTGGTGCTTATTCTGCCACCCAAATTTGATCTGAACCTGATTATCAATGAGAACTCAAATATAACAAAAGCAGCTTAGGCTTATACAGTACCAAGATATCAACCCATTGATACATGTTCTCGTTTATACTTAAGGATAAATCTAAAAATAGTTTCTTAAATTGTGTTTACCTTTTGATTGTTGTACACAATCAGGTCAATACTTCTCATCAATTTTTCTACTACTGTTATAAATTCTAATTGTGTCATTAATTAGCACAAATCATACATGAACTGTTAATATATATATTGATAAAAAACTACCTCTCAGACAGAAAGAATAAAGAAAGAATATGCTCTCCCCTATCGTATCAATTATTAACCTATCTTGCTTGGTTTCCATGAACAATCACTTGCATAGTAGTATTGTTCTACTTCTCAATTCTCATGAAGACCATTATTGGTGCGTTAATATGTTACGCCCCTCGCCTAGGTTCATCCCTAAGTAAGGAACACCGCCTAGGAGAAGTGTAACCAACTATCAACCAACACACCAAAACCTTCATGAATATCTTGCAACATGAACCTTAATCACTTACATTAGAATAATATTTATTACAATAATAAAATGTTGATCACAAAACTTTGTACATCTCTATGAAAATCAATGTCAAAGTCTGCCTCCTCTACTCTATCTAACTAGACATTCACAGCTACCACTCGAACTTGCAGATCTGAGGCAAAAACAACAAACATCAGCGGAAAGCTGAGTAGGATATTACAATATGTCAAGAGGTAAAGATGACCATCCATGATGCCATGATGACATGGTATTCAATTATGTACATACTACTACCAACATTATATGCTCGTACCAACCAATGCAATGTCATCCTTAGATAACCACTTATGCCTTAACAATCACTATGTACATGTATAATCATGTATGCACCTCATAACTATCATCATATACTTATGTCAACTAGCACAACATCAAATCATACATATCCTACCAACAATGCGTACATGCATAATAATCACCCAATCAAGAGCGTAGTGGACAATTGAGTTTCCCCCGCACTCTCGCACCTCGAGAGTGGCACCTCAAGCCCGCTCCAGCTAGAGATGTGACTATCTAAAAGATAGCCCGCCGACGTTTAACACCTCGACATTGCACACGAGCCCGCCAACGTCTACCAGCGCGACGCCGCACCTCATGTGAAAATTTCGTGATCACCGATGTCACCACCCATACACCTCGGGCAATAAATCAACAGTGTCCAGGCTTGTGCCCACAACAGGTCATAATGCACAACATGCCAATATAACTCTCACAACTATAGAAGCAATATGCATAAAATGCTATCAGCTTGATGTCAACAAATATAATGCATATGATAACAACTACATCACTAATGCGATCAACCAACAATCTGAATCTAGCATTATGCAACTCCTCAGCACCTACACATGCTTCCTAATCATCATAATCACTATAGATGCAATTCATGCAACATAGTATGATATCAACATGTATATAAGCCAACAACATGCAACAGAAATTTCAACTATAACATATATCAAGATCAACGAAAGGAACAATAAGATAAATACTTCAGTTTAGGGTAATTCAACACATGTTGGGATGAGAATCAATGAGAGTCAACAAGAATCAATCACCTTTAAAACCATACTCAACTGTACCATCTTTATAAAATGCTTAAAATATTATTTAAAGCTCGACACGCAAATCGAGGCAATCCGCCAAATACTGTTTTCGAAATCCGATCATCTTTTGGAGAAACAGACATCACCATTAAATTCGGGGCGTCGAGTAGGTACAAATTCATATATAATATGACTAATTTGACCAACTACAAAGCCTCAAAATAATCATTTAAAACAATAGTAAAATAGTTTACTCATTATTCATTAAATCACTGTTACGAACCCTTGTAACAGTGTTACAACCTATCACCATTGCTACATCACCACGTATCAACTTATAACCGAGTTATCCACCTATAGAAACCAACTGATACTACTTATAATAACACTGCTACGATGCATATAACACTGCTACAAGAATAAAACAATATCTAATATAATATCACTGATATAAACCCAACACACTTCATCTCCTCATCCAAGGCTCATGCGACCCTTCTCCAGCAGCCGCCCCCAACTCACTGCCGCCGCCGCCGCCGCCTGCTGGATCAGACCGGCGAGGTCCCCGCCGGGACCCTCGACGTCCGACGACGACTCGCCGTCGCCTATCGCATGATGACGACTCACAACGACATAGCCCAGTTGCCCCAAGGGTCGGGCGGCCATATGCCGCCGATCTCGCGACACTTCGACGGCATGACTTCTCTGCCCCGCCGAGTGCCGCGTCCAGCGGCACCATCGCTGGCCTACACAGGCCGCGACTCAAACCGACAGCACACGCCCGACAGCGGCCGCGCCTGGCGGCGGCTACGCCTGGCAACGGCTGCGATAGGCAACAGCGGTGTTGCCAGGTCGCTAGACCAGGGGTGATCTCGCCCAATGCTCCTGGCAGCGTCGATCGGAACCCCTCCCGGCCGCCATCTTGCCGCCGATCAAGACTGCCGACGAAAGATCTGACGATCCGACGACGAGAAACACAAACAGAAAATACAAAACATAAATCACATAAAATCTCCGAACTATCGTAGAATCACGTATTGACAAAGAATCCCGAAATCTCATCTTAGGAACATACAGGAAACTCCAAAATAAATCACAGCACGGTTCTGATTTAAAACCACGATAAAAATATTCGATCGCGATCTCATTCCAACATATTCAACACCCTAAACGAAGAACAATGAATCGAAAAAAGAATTCTACCTCGAATCCTCGCTCCGATCATCGATCACCGGCCGACCACCACTCCGACCTTCTTCTCACGACGGCTGCTCTCTCTAAATGAAAAATCTAATAAAATTAAGTTTTAATTTAATCCAGATATTTTACATTAAAAATCCTTCCATTACATAAATTTATTAAAATACCTCTCAATTAATATAAAATTTTAAAAATTCTTCAAAAATCTAAAAAAATAATTATTCAAATTTAATACGTGGAAACCTAACTATGGCTTCTATGTATTTTCGCTATAAGATTAATATGAATTAAAAATTATAACTAATTGATCAAAGACAAGTCTCAACCATTGTTCTTGTTAATTGTTATCCCACTAAAAAAAATTTGTTCTTGCTGTTGTTGAAGGATCTAGAGACTATATATAAATGAGGTACAGTCACCGAGTAATGTCATGCACAGACAACTTTGTTAATTTACCAGACCTCCGGTTCTGTTTACATGGCTTCCGGTCTTCCAGAGCTAGCAGCATCTATTTTAAGGTTCCTTATTATACTCATTGTTGGCTAGACAACTTTTTTTTACCATTTTCTTAAGATGACTATTGGTGCATTACTTTTTAAATTATCAAATAATCTAAATTATTTTTAAAATAAATTATCACTAAAAAGATTGTCGATAATATAAAATATAGTATTTAGTATGCACAAATAATGTTATGATAAAATTGCTAAAATTTACATAGACATGTTTGGTATAATAAATACATTACCAAGTAATGAGATATATTTTTCGAAAATATCATTTTCATAAATATATTATATTGTAGTATTATATTGTAATATTATATTATAATATTATGTCGTGGGAGGAGCAAAGAACTTGTAAAAAAACTAGAATTTAAGGAGGATAATTTTGTCCTAAAAATTAATTCAAGATTATCACTTCAGAGGTAATCCACAGACACATATCCATTGAGCAATTTGGGTTATCAAGGCAATCCACATTACATGCACAAGTGAGACACCAAACAAGATAATGTGTGAGGTCCAGATAATTTAAAGACAAGATTGTCAGCAATCTGGATGGATTGTCTCATACCAAACGACTCCTATGAAGCAAATGACTCCTATATACAGATTGTCTCATACCCATCTGTATAGTTAATGAATTTATCTTCTCATTGTTCATGAATTTATCGGGCAAATTAAAATGACTTCTCCTCGAATATATAGTTACAGCCTATGAAGCACTGACACGGACACAGACACAGACACGAACACGGGCACGGGACACAAGGACAAACACTAACTTCAAAAATTTATAGGACACGAACACACGAGATATATATATATATATATATATAATAACATCATGACATTTTCATTGATGTCAAACTTCGAATTTTCTATGCACATTTCAAAATATATGAAACATTCTAGATAATTTATTGTATCTATACTTACTATTTCTAAGCCTCTTGCAAAAGCATGAGGCACAATATCTAATGACATCTCCCCAAAAAATCCTAAATTAGCATGTCTTAGTAGAATAAGTCATATACAACCACATGTAAACAAAAAGTTAACTGGAATCCCACTATTTTCTTCATCAATCATTGTTGTTATTTTTTTCACTGAAAAATATTACTCTCTCCAACCATGTTTCATCGAGAGAAAGATTGGCAACTTCAATGAATCCATTATCTTCATCAATCGGTGAAAACTCATCTCCTACAATATCTCACATCATTATTTATACTTTATTGTATTGGAGAGTTTTCCTTGAAATGAGACATAAATTTGTACGGATAAATACTAAATTCTCCGCACTTTTAGGCTTCATCTTGTTCCTTTTAAGGGAATGGATAAAAGAGTAAGTGTTCCAATTTCTTTCACAACAATAGGATGAAGATGGTTGCCCAAGTAGCTTAAGAGCAATCTTTTGAAGAATTTGAGCATGAATATCACAAACTAGCCACCAAGATTTTGCATCAAGCGCACCTCTATCATGTAAGAGTCACAATCATTAAACCTGGCTCTACCATTCAAAAAATTTGCAAACTCAAGGTTCCTTGAAACTCATCGGTGATTGTTTTTTTATTATTATTATTTAAAAAGATGTATGGTTGACCGTGTCTGGACTTTCGGATCGTGTCCAGGTCGTGTCCTAGGAGAAAAAAAATTGACTGATCAAGACACTCTCGGACACGTGGGACACGTGGGACACGTGTGTCCGATGAGTGTCTTCGTGTGTTGGTATCCGCGGTATATTGGACACGCGGACACGATAGTCCCACGAAGTATTCGTGCTTCCTAAGTTACCGATCATAAGATCCCTCGGGCAATATAGGAGGTAAGTACTATGACTCCAACAAGAATTTCCATACATTAATTATATGTTTCCAAAGCTCGCCCAATTGTACTTATGCGTTCTGTCAATATCTAATCAGAAGCCAGTTCTATGACAAACCAACTGGAAGTAAACCATCCCCGATTAGTTCCAATTTAATTAGGTTCTTTAATTACCATTCTGTAAATGAAACAAAAAAAAATTGTCCCTTAGAGGAAGATATGCATATTACTTATCAACTATTGTGATCATCTGAATGGTTAATTTGATGTGTCATCATGTATAAGACAAACTATACTATATCTCAAATGCTCCGCCATCAATACATATTTTTTATACTCCACCAATAACCTTATAAGACGATGCCATCCTTTATTAATCTAAGCAACTCTATATTAAGCCACAATATATTGTATCTAATTCCATACACACAGAATTGAAGAGTGAGGGGGAAGAGAGAGAACGTACAGAGTACTACCATAGAAATGGAGATGGCGAGCACCGAGTTTAAGATCGGCGAGTGCAAGGGCCAAAAGCTCGTCGACGGAGAGCAAATGCCGTTGGTGCTTAACCCGGCTGAGCCCCATCAGAGAAGACTGAGCTCGCTGGTGGAAGCTCTCGAAGCCAACAAAGAGTGGTTTGAGGAGAAGCTGCTACGACACAGCGCCATACTCCTGCGGGGCTACGATGTGTGCGACGCCGAGGGCTTCAACGAGATCGTTGACGCCTTTGGGTGGGACGACATTCGCTACGTCGGCCCGGCGCCAAGGACTCACATCCACAAGCGAATTTGGACCGCCAACGAGGGCCCCCTCTCAGAGTTCATATACTACCACCATGAGATGGTCCTGGTGAGTACGGAATTCCATAATACATATGAAGTAATCATAGAACAGGCATTTTGACATGCATGTTGCGTGCACCATATGCGATGTTTTAGATGAAGGAGTTCCCTACCAAGGTGATTCTTTTCTGCGAAGTGCCACCGCCAGAGGGCGGCGAGACGCCATTCGTGCCAAGTTTCCGAGTCACTGAGCGAATGCTCGAAGAATACCCGGAGAACGTAGAAGAGATGGAGGAAAAGGGGCTGACGTACACCTTTTCTGCCCCCAGCAAGAACGACACGGACTCCATGAGGGGAAGAGGATGGCAGGACGCCTTCGGCACATCAGATCCAATCGAAGCTGAGAAAAGGTAATTCCATCAATAGCCCTGCAAATAAGTCCTGAATAATTAATTGATCGGTAGTTTACACAATGGGGCGCAGGGCAAAGGCCATAGGAATGGAGATGGAATGGCTACCCGACGGCGGGGTGAAGACCATCCTCGGTCCACGGACGTTGACCCGGGTGTTCCCGAAGAGGAAGGGGAGGAGAATGTGGTTCAACACCGTGGTGGGCATGCACGGGAAGGAGATCAGCTCGGCGGAGATGGCGGACGGATCGGAGATCCCGGCGGACGTGGTGAAGAGGTGCGGGGAGATCATCGAAGAGGAGAGCATCCAGTTCAAGTGGGAGAAGGGGGATGTGCTCTTCTTGGATAACTTGGCGACCCTCCATGGGAGGAGGCCCTCATTGCCGCCCAGGAAGGTACTGGTTGCTACCTGCAAATGAGCTTATTGCGTCGTGGGATAACGATTTGGATCAGCGGCGATAATTCAAGCTTAATTCGAATGTTTCGGGTCTAATATTATTAATAATGTTTATGATCGATATATTTAAATATTGCGAGTGTAGTTGGCAAGAGTGTTGTGTCCTATGACGTCATATTTCATGAATAATAATATCATGATGATCTTTGAACTCAAGTAATTTTATGAATATAATTATAATATGATCATGCTTTGTTGGTGGGCACAAAATTCTTTGAAATTAAGAGAGGTCAAACATTTATTTATAGGTATTTAAAAATGGAAAAAACTTGTACGGTGTCAGGAGTTCTATGGAGCCCCGCGTATATGAGTGAACCTAGCATTTTTAATATTGAATCTAGGATCATTAATACTATATCTAAAATGAAAATACTAAGTTCACTCATTTACGACCCATGTTCGCTTTTACTTTAGGTTTAGTCTGAATTATACTAGATTCAATTTTAATAAAATTAGGTTCATTTTTTTGAGGGGCTCCATAAAAATTGCATTCTTTAAAAATTTATTACGCATGTGTTCTTCCCAAATAATCATTTTAAAATTCATCATCATTTTTCATGATTTTTTTGCTATGCTCTTTTGCTTAACCTATCCTACCCTCACGTTCCTCTCCTCCCCTTCAAATATAATTAAGAAAGGTGAAACATTTATTTATAGGTATTAAGAGAGATAGTGTGTCTATTCTTTCCAAATGATTATTTTAAGATTCATCATTTTTTCGTGCTTTTCCCTCTCCGCTTCTTTGCCTTACTTATCATACCCTCATGCTCCTCTATGCTCCTTTGCCTAACTTGCTCTTTCAACCTAAACTCCTCTTCCGCGCTTATTCTCATCAAGAGTGTCCCTCTCTTTCACCCTCCACCCTATGGCTATCATAAGTTGTTAAATTGACAACAAGATTATTGTAGTAATGGATACATTCCTGCACCATATAGTTTCAATGTCAAGTGGGACTCTTTCGCCAACCCATCCAACACCCTCTCATGATCTATCTGCAAAAGAAGGGGAAGGGAGAAGATAACTAAGGATGAGCAAGAAAGTTAGGGCAAGAGGCATGAAAGTAGTGCACATGGGAGCGAGGAAGCGAAGCTGTCCACTACTACAAACTTGGTCTTCAGCAACGGCTGTCAGCAACGGCCGCTCAAGCCGTTGCTATTTGCAACGGCTTTCTTACGGCCGCCCGAGCCGTTGCAGATATCTGTATCTGCAACGGCGTACTAACGGAAAACAGAGCCGTTGCTGATTATTTTAATTATCAGCAACGGCTTTCGGACGGAACGGCGAGCCGTTGCTTATGTTTTATTATTCAGCAACGGCGTGCTAACGGATAAGTGAGCCGTTGCTGATAATAACTTATCAGCAACGGCGTTCTAACGGGCGAGTGAGCCGTTGCTGATAAGTTTATATAGGGCACGCTCTCGCGCTCGACCCTTCTTCCTCCCGCTTCTGCCGCCGCCGAGACTTGCCGCTGCTGCCGTTGCTGCCGACGCCGACGCCTCTCGCCGCCGCGCCGCTGCCGCTGCTGCCGGTATGTTGATCGGCCGGCCTATACGGTTTCGGCCGGAGATGTTAAAATCCGACCGAAACCCTATTTCTAGGGTTTCGGCCGGCGGCGGTCGGCCTATGGCCGCCGGCGGCGGTCGGCCTATGGCCGCCGCCGGACCTTCTACAGTGGCCGGACAGTGTGTCCGGCCACTGTACGCCGGCGCCGGAGGGTGGACTCCGGCGCCGGAATATATATATATATATATATATATATATATATATATATATATATATATATATATATATATATATATATATATATATATATATATATTGTTTTGAAATTGTTAATTAATTATTTTATAAATGTTAATTAATTGTTTAGATTAATTGTTTAATTTGTTAGATTAATTATTAGGGTTTAGATTAATTTCGGACGCGCGCCGGAATCGTCCACTTCGGACGCGCGCCGGAATCGTCCAATTCGGACTCGCGCCGGAATCGTCCACTTCGGACGCGCGCCAGAATCGTCCAATTCGGACTCGCGCCGGAATCGTCCATTTCGGACTCGCGCCGGAATCGTCCACTTCGGACGCGCGTCGAAATCGTCCAATATGGACTCGAACTGTCTCGAAACATTTAGAAAATAATCATCCATCCGACGAGTTGATATGTTTCACGTACGCATCGACGAATCGGATATGATTTAGCAAAACCTTAGATCCGTTCGGGGATTGTATGTTCGTGTAAAAGAAGTAGATAATCTTTTATACGACGTACAATTCTTGAATTGTCCCTGATTGGACAATTTGGGAATATAGTTATTTGTACTGCACTTACGTTTTTATTTTAACTGTTAACTAATTATTCTAAAATTCGGCAACATCTCTCTTGTTCTCCGATACGCGCCCAGATGATATGCGTATTCGGAGAACTGTAGGGAGATGCTGTCGAAATTTAGAATAATTAGTTAACAGTTAAAATAAAAACGTAAGTGCAGTACGAATAACATAAATCCCGAATGGAATAGGACAATCTCACCTAAAGACATTAACCAAAGAAATTGTCATTGATTGACAGAATCATGTCGGCTGATCGAAGTTGGATGTACCGACGTTTTGATCGTGGAGCTTTAACGAATGAGTTTCGATTAGGCGTAACGTACTTCCTAAATTTCGCCTATTCGAATCGGAATTTCGTTAGCATGGGTGATCAAATCCGATGTCCGTGCCGCATTTGTTCGAATGGACGATTTTTGGATCGGGAGACTGTCACTCTGCATCTATATACCAAAGGATTTACACCAAGATATTTTCTATGGACTTGTCACCAAGATATTATATGTATGTTCGACAGATATGTCTGGTCGTGGTTATCGACGCAGGAGGGCTTCGGAGTCTCCGATCGGTGAGACTCCAGCACTTACTCATGCTGCTGATCCTCCTGTTGCTGATCCTCATGAGGATGATACTGCCGAGGCTAGTACATCCAGACGCAGGCGGCCACGCGGGCCGAACAGGTGGCAGCCTCCACCAGCCACAGAGTCACGTAGATTGATCAGCGTGATTGGGGAGCGGTAATATATCATGAATTATGAATCATTACAAATTCATTATATCATAATATAATATTAAAATTTATTTTTGTTGTGCAGGTTCGAGCAAGAAGAAGTGCCGAGGAGCATTTCTTCTACTATTCGACGATACATGCACGGGGCATGGCCTACGTGGTCTCACGTGCCTAGCGAGCACGTCGACATGTTATGGCGCGAGTTTGAGGCACGTATTATTTTTTTTTACATGCATGATGATATATTAAGAATTGGTACTGATATTATTATTTTGCAGGCTCGCTATACATGGGCCGAGGACCAGAGGTCCTTCATTTACGCTGCCTGGGAGTCTATTTCCCGGGCAAGGTACAACGGGCAGCTGGGGCAGGCTCGGTCCCGAGCGATGGCCCGAGCTGGGACCACTAACATCGCGGAGACTCGGGGATACGGCCCCAGTTGGATTACTCCGGATATATGGGACCAGCTCGTGGGGATATGGTCGACGGATCGATGGCAGGAGGTTTCTCAGAATGCGGCTAGAAATCGCATGTCGGGGGGAGCAGCGCGTCACACCGGCGGCTCTGTTGCATTTGCAGTGCACGCGAACCGTATGGTAAGTATATCTTTTAATTATATATTTTATTTGTTACTATGTGTACTAATTAATGTATTTATTTTGTAAATGTAGACGACGGTGTCAGATGACGGGAGTGTCCAGCGACCCTCCCCGATGGCGGTGTTTGAGCGGACTCACCGTCGAGCACATGGGACGGGGGAGTACATCGACAACCGCGCGGCACACATTATGGTAATTATATATTTGTTTAAATTATTCATTATATATTTATAATTTAAGTTTTATGATAAATATTAAACAAAAAATCAAACTCGAGTAGGAGACGTACAGCTAGAGGGTGGTGCAGCGCGGGGGTACCCCCGAGGACTTTGACGCAGCATCGTGGGTCGAGGCCGCAGGTGGCTGGGACCATGGCCGCGTATATGGCTTCGCAGATAGTGGTCATGCGCGAGCCGTGCTAGGGCCACTTGGGGCACCGACCCCTCCGGTCGCTGGTGAGCGGCCGTCCACCTCTAGATCCAGTTATGATCATAGTAGCAGAATAAGGACTCTAGAGGAGACGGTCGCGCGTCAGACTCAGATGATGGAGGAGATGCATGCTATGCTACGCAACATGTCAGGTCACTCCGCAGCAGACATCTCTTCGGCATCATCTAATCCATCGTCCTCGAGTCAGTCCATGCCGGTGTACACTCAAGCACTCCAGACCCCGCCATATGATCCAGACCATCCTCCATCGTGATCGTGAGATTTTTTGTTTGGATATTGAACTTGTTATTGAGATATTGAACTTGTTTAACTTATTTTGTTTGGATATTGATACTTCAATTTTGCATTTGAATTGTTTTTATACTATCGTGGATAATTATCAATATAAATATAATTGTTTTGATGTATATCTTGGTGTGTTTGTGATGTGTGAATGAATGTGTGTATGAGGGTATGGGTGTGTGAGTTATGTATCAGATAAATGTATCAATGTATCAATGGAAATTAGAAATTTGAAAGTTTTCTGGTTGCAGGTATAGGTCATCAGCAACGGCTTTCCCACGGCCGTCCGTGGGAAAGCCGTTGCTAAAAGTGTATCGACAGCCGTTGCTGATGACCTACAGCAACGGCTTAGCCACGGGGTTTTACTAACGGCGTTGCTACGGACTCGAGGCCGTTGCTATTAATGTTATCAGCAACGGCTCCGGGTCCGTGGTAAAACCGTTGCTGATAATATTTTTAGCAACGGCCCGAGCGGCCGTTGCTGATAATGTTTTGAGCGACGGCCCGAGCGGCCGTTGCTGATCCGTTGCTAAGTCATCAGCAACGCGACTTTCTGTCACGGCTCTATTGCAACGGCTCAGCAACGGCATTAGCCGTTGCTGATGCCCATTTTTCTAGTAGTGGTCGTCCCTTAACAACCAACGTGTAGTACCCATCCTAGAAAAGCTTTTCAAAGGGAGCAACAAAAGTAATTATGCAAAAAAAAGACTTCAAGTTCCAAAAATATTTAGTCGTGCTAGCGTCGTATTGTGCAGCCAAAAATGTTTTTTCGAAGACTTCTATCTTTTTGGGAGGCCTATGAACGGTAGCGGCACAAGGAAAAGAATTGTAATTGCATAACCTAGTTTATTATTAGTAATTTTGATTGATTCTAATGGAGTTTTTAAGTCACATCGAATCCAGGAGTGCCACCTGGAACTTGAAAGTGGCATGATGAAATATGAAAGTATAAAAGAGTGCATGTTCAATTTATCTAAAGTAAAGGGGCGTGTGAGTAAATTAACCTAATTTCTAAATGTAACTTGCATATGATGGTTATATGCATAGCTTTATTCGAGGCTTGATTGTAGGATTGATACTTCAACTATAACTAAATCTCAAAATCAATATTTAAATAATTTGTGGGAAGAGATGAGGCAATAATGCCTTGAAGACGAAAATGTTGACAAGTCAAATTGAATTGAATTGGTCTAATTTAATTAGTATAAGTCGTTTTTTCTATAGTTTAATATTTACGTGTAATGCAGGTAACCCACTCAACAATTAAAAAATTCATAGTAATAAAGAGATCTTAAATGTTAGTGACACTGAACACGTAAGGCAAATTGTCACATGCCACAGGGAAAAAATACGTAAACACATTATGCCGGAAAGAGGCAAACTATTGTAAACCCAACACATAGGGTTTTTTTCTTTTCAAATTATCATATGAAAAAAATGGTAACCATGTACATACTTTCATATCATCAAAACTATAGTAATTTTGAAAAAGAAGATTATGGTCAGTGCGGAGGAATGAGAAGTTCCTAGTTTTCTTCACGTTTTTCCTCTTTTAGATCTTTTCTCAATTTTTTTTATAGTCTATGCCCTCAGCTATCATTTTTTTTTCACTTCCTCGTAAAACAAACCAAACGGATAATGACATGCATTTTGTAATTTTAACTTTTACAAATCTTAAAAGAGATGCTCAAAATAATGTTGAGGTTTTTTTTTAATCACTTAGTATTATTTTTTTGGGTTATTTTCTTTATGTGTCTATTATTTATTTGTTTTTTATTTTTAACCAATTTACTTTTGCATTTCTATATTTTAATGCAAATTTTATTTGTATATCAAACTTCTGATTTCAAATTTTCCTTTATTCTTAATTTTAGTACTATTAACTTATATTAAATATTTCAATTTATTAATTTCAATGTTAAATTCAAATTCAATTTATTCAAGAATTTCAACTACTTTATCCATTCAAAACTTTCTATTAATATTAATATTACATAGACATGACAAATCATGTTGGGCCACAGTTATTGGGGTGGGCCGACTGGCTCAAAAAAATTTGTGTTCGGCCCAATAAGCCGCCTCAAAAAAATTTGGGGTCCGGGATCATCAACACATCACAAAATAATAATGGATCGGCATGGCCCTAGCCATTTAGCCCGATAACACACCAAAAAAGAAAAAAAATAATCAAGTTGAATTGGCTTATCAGGCCAATTCGGCTCGATGGCCCAATAACTAATATTTTTTAAATCCGTTAATACCCAATTTTATATTGTTTATCGAGCTATTGTGTCGAGCTGCTCGACAACACTTGGTCTGGCCCAAATCGACACGATAATGACCTGGGCGGGATAATTATCGGCCCAAACCTAATTTTATCGGCCCGATCTATGGAGTCGGGTTGAGAATTGACATGTCTAATAGTACATTAGATAGGATAAATTATATCTCTATCTTTTTTTTTGTATTGTCTACATTTTTATTTTTATTGTAATTTATCAAAATGTTATCCTTTTTTATTTATTTAAAAATTTTATTTTTTAAAAATATATATATATATATTATATATTCGTCAAAGAAAATTAAAATATTGAATGAAATATAATTATATATCATTAATATATTAAATATACAGTCATATGCTATAACTTTATTGTAGGTTTATGTTTTATATTATATTACATATTATGATTTTTTTTCTATATTATCATTTTTGTTTTCATTATAAATAAAAAATTGATTTTGTTAGAGTTTTTCATTAAAATTTATGATTTAATTTGAACTTTTATATTTATTTGATATAAACAAAACCATTTTTTTATTATTGGTAAATATTAAATATATATCGATAGATTTTGATTTTATTTTTATCCTTACTATTTATCACTACTAATATTATTATTTCATATTTATTATTTCTAATATATATGCAAAAAAAATCAATTTTATAAGTTCTTTGTTAAAGTTTTTATTTTGGTTCATATTTCACATATTTCTAGCAAATATATTAAAACATCTATATACTATTAAGTATATTTTATTATAATTATTTCTATTATTATATATTGTATTTTATTATGTATTAAACATTTAAAGTTTTACTTTCATTATCTTTATTTTTTTTAGATTGGTGTATCATATTTTTCCTTGAAATTCAAACGCCACTAATTATATATACTTATATGTTTTTTTAATTTCTTCTTTATTTTTCTTATATATTCTGTATTTTATATTATTTATTATTATTTTGTATTATATTTAGTTATATATTATTCGAAATATTATTTTCATTAACTTAATTTCATTATCATATTTTTTGTTCATTTAATTAGTTTAAGCTTTTACATTGTGGGAAGAAATTTAAAATTTTGAATCAAAGCAATTATAAATACCTAATATATATGAAAAAACTATTGAATGTCATAGTAAGATAAATGATACAATAATCAAATAATATCATATTAATTATTATCTATATTATTCTTTTATGTTTTAGTATTTTTAAATATATGTATATTTAGTTTTATTATCTTCTATTTCTCTGAGTATTAAATTTTTTTAGTGAAATTTGTTATTTAGTTTGGTTTTTTCATATATTTTTTTCAAGATTATTTCAAAACTTTGAAACAAATTAATTAATATATGTAATCATTACATTTAAAAAATATTTTACTTTCTATATATTTTATATTTCCTATATTATTACTATTTTAAATTTATATTTTGGTTGTTTCTCTATTATATACTACATACGAAGAAAATATTATTTTTTCATTAATTTGATTTTTATATTTTTTTTTGTTAAATTATTTAGTTTGAAGTTTTACATTTTACTTTCATTTTAGGTATTATAGTGATATTACTAATAAAATAAAGTAATACTTTTTAGTCTTTTTAGTCATTTTTATTTTATTTTTATTTTATTTTTTTAATCTTTATCAAAATTATAATTTTCTTAAACAACCTCTTCTTTAATTTATCAAGTAAGCTATTTTGAGTGTTTAAGTTTAATATTATTTCTTTTTACTAATTTGTGTTTATTGTTGTTTTTTTTTTTTTGAAAAAACGTATCTGCTTGATTAATTAATATTCACTAACTTTTACTTTTAGATATATTAATACAAAATCTTATATTCATATTATAATATTTAATTATATTTTATTTATTATAACTTAATATATAATCAATTTCATAATTTTTTTATTAAACAAATATTTTAGAGATTATTTTTCGCATCGAAAAAGTGCAGTAATTTCATTTTTTTGACTATGGTACTTTATTAAATTTTAATTATTTTTAATTGAAAGTAACTTATTTTATTTATTATTGATTTTTTCCTTTCGAATCTTTTTACTATTATTTTCACTGACTTTTTTTTAGAATACATTAAAAGTATTATTTTTATGTTTAATAGCTTTATTAATTAATGACTTTATTTTCATATCATGTTTTATTTATTATATATATATAATCAATTTCATTAGTATTATTAATTTTATAAATATGTTTTGATCCCGCGCGAGAATTTTCCTAGTATCTTAATAAAACTCAATGGATAATCTGTATGATCATTTTCAATTCAATCGAAGATGATATATTTATCATACATAAATTCTTTTTTCTCTTAATTTTATTTTGACAAGTTGATGTAAGTTTGCGATAATACTTCGACAAATTCATTCATAATTTATTCCATGGAAAATTTTAAAAATGGATAAAATCGATTAAGTCTTACATTATAATTACAAATCCTCGATTTAAAAATAAAAATTCTTATATATCGAATAACCACATAAATGAATTTTTATTATTTTATTTTGAAAAAATAATCTTTATGGATAAAATCATATAAGATTTATTAATAATTATAAAAAATAATTATAAGATTTATTTTTTAAAAAATTATACCAAGAAAAGCTTAATCATATTAATAGACTACTACTGCAATATCCAATTATGGATATGACAATATTTATTTTTAAAAAAATTATACCAACAAAAGCTTAATCATATTAATAGACTACTATTGCCTACACCAAAATGCTCTATCATACAATATGGCCTATGACCACATCTTTTAGGGGTGAGCGAATCTGGGTATTCTGTATTTTTTATGATACCCAGATCCTATTTTGTATAGCATTGGTTCCTAGATTTTGGAATCAGACCTTATCATGTTGAGACTTGAAACCAGACCCTACCCAGAACCACATGTTTTGGTTTCGGGTACTCTGTTAAAATCTGTAAATAGGTTTCAGAATAAGTTCCAATAGATTCCAACAAGTTCCAGAATAAATTCCAACAGGTCCCATAACAAGTTCCCAACATGTTCCAAAAAAGATTCTGGGTACCTGATGTGTTGGACCCGGAATCAGAACCAATTTTAAACGGTTCCTTAATTTTTGTTCTGGACCCTACTTGAATTTAATTGGGGTATATCCGAAACCTACCCGATCAGATCGATTCCAACAGGTTTTGGATCTACCCAGGGCTGACCATATTTCGATTTACACCGAACCAACTAAAAAACCGAACTAAATTATTCGGTTTGGTTCGGTTCGATTTGGACACTGATGGGTTCGATTCTTGACTCGAACCGAACCCGAACATTGATTTTCGGTCCAGATTCGGTACTCGAAATTCGAGAACCGACCCGAACCGAAAACTGAACCAATTTAATATATATATATATATATATCGGGTTCGGGTGTATTATATATATATATATATATATATATAATACACCCGAACCCGATATTTCACTCGAACCCGATTAATTTTTTCATGTATCTTCATGTAAATAGAATTTCGATTTTTTTCGGGTATGGAACCAAACTGAACCGAAATAATTCGATTCAGGTTTATTCGGTTTTTGGATAATTCGGTTCAGGTTCGAGTTCGGTTTTCAAAGAAAAAGAATTTGGTTTTGAGTAATTCGGTTCGAATTGAACCGAATGGACAAACTTAAATCTATCGGGTACTTATGCACACCCACGACATCTTTGTTAGTTCAACATAGTTTCTCCCTTGTCCGTTGTTTGGTTGCCGCCCTACGTCTAAACCCTCAACCCCAAACTCTAGGGTTTTTAACTACAAAAGTAGAACGAGAAGCAGATTTCCTCGACAAAATAAAATCAAATGGCCTCGCCCTCCTCCTCTTCCTTCTCCGCCCTCGCCTCCCTCTCGAAGCGCCTCCTCACTCACTCCCCTGCTCCTTCCCTCCACCACCTTTTCCTCCTCCCCTCCGCCGCCCGCTTCTCATCCACTTCCCTCTCATCGGGCAACGAGTTCGACACCAATCCCGAAGAATCTGCCCCTGGACCGGACGAAGTTGCTTCACATTCCTTTCCCGCCGGCGACACAGATGCGGGGGAGACACCCCAGCAGCGCCTCCCCTTCCAGCGCCCACTCGAGAACGGCCTCGATCAAGGCGTCTACAAGGTAAAATGTTCACAGCGAATCTTAGCACTAATGCAAGTAGGTGATGTGGACTTTGTTTTGATCGGGGAACCTTTTTGACTTGAAGGCGATCCTTGTGGGGAAGGTGGGGCAGCAGCCGGTGCAGAAGCATCTCAGGAGTGGCCGCACCGTAGTGCTCTTCTCGCTGGGAACGGGAGGGATCCGGAACAACCGCCGCCCCCTTGACAATGAAGAGCCGAAGGTTTATGCTGAACGATGCGCCGTGCAGTGGCACAGGGTTAGTGTGTATCCTGATCGGCTCGGCAACCTCGCCCTCAAGCACGTCAAACCTGGGTGAGTTGGAAATATAAGCCCGAACCACGTATGCGTTTTATACTGAATTTTTCCCTTCTTCCTTTATGTGGATATTAGAAACTATACTGTTCTCTTTGGATTTGGTACTACAGATGGGGCTCGACATATACTTATCTACGCAACATTAGTTTGCAGTGTTATTGTTTTGGAGGATAAACAGAAAAATAAAAATTATCTGTTTAAGTTACCAGGCAATAAATCATATAATCTAGTTATTGATACATCATGAGCAACATGACTGATTAAATAATCAAATTAGTGATTATTTTTATTCGGGGCAAAAACAAAATGTGAGAATTGAATCTTTTTATTCACTCAAAGTGCAGATTATTGTTATAATGTAATGTCATAGAAGTATTCCAAACTTTTCCGTTGAAATCCATCAGTGTAATTACAGGTGTTGCGATAAGTTGATTCCAAACAAAGCAACAAGATGGGATAATAAAAAAGGTATAGGGAAACTGGTTTTTGTTTAAGTATATGAAGAGGGGTAGTGAGGAATAAATCATAAGGTTGAAATAGGAACCTCAAGTTAGCAATTTAGCAGATGTGAAGAAGATAAAACATGGCTTTCTGGCCAGGATGAACTAAACATTCTACTTTCAGCACACAGTCCTCTCTGATTAGATTCAACTAACTTAAAACTCAAGTAACTTGATCAGAATTGTTCATGTAACCCTCTTGCTGAAGTAGGAACCTCATATTAGCAATTTAGCGGAGTGGAAGCAGATAAAACATGGCTTTCTGGCCAAGATTAACTAAACATTCTGTTGTTGAAATCAGCATACAGTCCTCTCTAATTAGATTCAACTAACTTAAAACTCAAGTAACTTGATCACAATTGTTCATGTAACCCTCTTGCTGATGCTAATTTGAGTTCATTTATAACTTGTCTTATGAGAAAATCTACCTAAAGGGTTCTGCGTCATTAAGAGCAGAAGCCAAAGGAAATTTTCCTCTTTTAGAATTAGGTGCTGAGAATCCCGGTCCAGGTGAGCTCATCCAGTTGTGGATATGTCAAATGTTGAGACTTTAAAGAATTCAGAATGACATGCCATCTATACTATAGTAACTTTTTGTAGTCCTATATGTCAAATTTTTTCTCAAAATCCTAAACAACGAAAAAGAGTTGCTGTCTTTTATTTGCCAAAGCAAACCAAACTATTTAAATCCATTGCAAAGACATTTTATTATTGATTTCTCAGTAAAATTTGTTCGATTATCCAATTTATACTGTTAAATAAGTAACAATAGGATAAGTGCCTCTGACATTCTTATGTGGAGTTTACATTGGGTAAACTTGTAAGTTACAGACACTTATTCATTGTCTAGGATAGTACACATTAAACGATGTTCCCCAGTGTGTTATACATTTGATAACCTATAATTCTTTTGTAGGTTGGTGACATTCTATTTGGCTTTAGTCGTGTTGAGTGTTGATAGACAACATATATACAATATTGTACTTCTGATTTACTATGGACAGAAGAATATTCCCAATACTTTGTAAATTGGTTTTGGGCAATATTCTTATTTAAAAGAATGAGAGGTGCTTTGTGGGATATGAGATTTTGAAAAAACTGATGTGAGTTTGTTTTTCAGAAAATATCTAGCCATAGTTGTCAATGGAAAGATGTACTGACGTTAGTGATAATACTTATTTGCCTTTCTTGTAGATCCATTCTGTATTTGGAGGGCAATCTGGAGACTAAAGTTTTCACTGACACAGTAACCGGTCTTGTTAGGCGCATAAGAGAGATTGCAATCCGGCGAGACGGTACTTGACTTTCTTTAAAAAAAATTTCTTTGCTTCTCAAGCTTTTGAAACTTAGTTATCATAGTTGATCTATACAATTTAGTTGTAGCATGTATATTGATTTATTTATTTTTTACTATCAAGCATTTCTAATTCAGAAAAGGTTATATTCATATTAGATTGATCTATAGTTGTG
Organism: Canna indica; assembly: GCA_034359265.1. Lineage (NCBI taxonomy): Eukaryota > Viridiplantae > Streptophyta > Magnoliopsida > Zingiberales > Cannaceae > Canna > Canna indica. Next base: position 13,261,920 of record CP136890.1, read on the forward strand.
TGTATTAGTGGTAACAATGTGGCAAAAATAAAGCCAGATGCTTAATGAATTGATGTGCAGAGGGATTTATACTAATGAATCATTTTTCAAATTTTGTCAGGTCGACTCGTCTTTATTGATAACGGCAGCGAGGCTTCTGATTTAGGGCAAGGAACAATAAAAAATGTTGGTTATTACTGAGAAAAATCATTGACATGAGATTTCACAGGCCACATTTTGCAGATATAATAAAGCACAGAGCAGTTTTGTTATCCTATGTGATTTAATGAAGATTCCTTCTATCAGCTTTCACAAGCCTGTATGGAATCTCCTGGCTTTGTTGTAGATGCTTCTGACAGATGATTGCGAAATTGCTACGCAGATATACATTTCAGGACTAAATATAACATTAGCTCGCACTTAGAGTTGGTTGTCAAATGATGTCTGTTAATTGCACTGGCTTCGCGGCCTTGTTGTGTAGGCTTGCTTCAATTTTGCTGATTGTTCAGCTCAAATTTGATTAAGAGCTCATCGTTTATTTTCATGTTCTCCTAATTTTTGCATATTTTGGAATAAGATAATTGAAATCATGTTAAGTACCGGCATATTTTGTTGGAGTTGGCAAATTTGAGCCGGTTCTGCACGTTTTACTTGAGTGTGATAATGTTTGGAACTGGAAGTCCTTAGAGCTTGTGTTTGCAGAGTAAATTTTTTAACAAATAATATTATATTTTTAAATGTCTATATTAACTCAACTTCCTGGTAATCGTCCATCAGATAGGGCCGGCCATCCATTGGCTAATAAGGTCACTGCACCATAAAGGGATTTATACTAATGAATCATTTTCATATTAGATTGCATCAATAATATTATATTCTTTAGAGTTAATTAATGTATGCAGTTCAAATTATGATTCTTTTTACAAATCGACTTTGATTTTTAATTTGTATTAATTACATCAAGAATTATCAGATTAATATCAATTTTAGTCCGACGTTTAATTTTTTTTTCTAATCTATTCAAATTTTGGGATTGACAAAAATTATAATTCTTGAAGATAAATAATTTTTTAAAATAAATCAAAACTTTCACTTTATTCGATAATTTTATATCAAATTTCACCCATTTTTTTTTCTTTAAAAAAATTACACGAAAAATCTTTTAACATTTCGAAGAATTTCACATTTAATTTCGCCAAATCTTTTAACACGTCAATGCAATCGTTAGGTGATGACGTGACATTTGACTCAACAAATAATTTTTTTTTATTATCACTTGTGCCACATCAGCATATAATAAAAATATATTATAATATTATATAAATAAAAAAATTAATGTATTTATCCCAAACTTTAGCCATTCTAACAAATTTATCCTAACCTTTAATGTTTCTTCCTAATCTATTCTAAACTTTGGGATTGACACAATTGTATCATTTAAAAATTGAACTTAAAATTTAGATTATATTATAATTGTATATAATCAATCCAAAAGTTTGAATTATATTTCTTCATTTTTTTATATTAAATTTGACTATTACATTAAAAAAAAATAAAACTTGAAACAAAACTCATATTTTTTTTTGTTTTTATTTTTTATTCAATTCGATTATTGCATTTTACAAAAAAATTCAAAACTTTCAATTAAATCAAAAACTTTTTTTTGCTTATATTATTATTTATTAAATATTAAATATTATGATTATATTTTATTTAGTGTCTAACAAAATTTGGCATTTTAAATTTAATTTTTTAGTTTTGTATTGATTTTTTTATTCAATTTGATTACACCATTTTAGAAAAAATAAATAAAAATTTGAACCAAATCAATATATTTTACTGATAATATTATTAATATCATACATTTAATATTATTTATATTGTATTTAATTTGATTTAGTATTTATTTTTCTTCATAAAATATCTTTATTTTACTATAAATTTTTATTTTAAAAAAATACAAAATTTGAAATGAAATTTTTATATAAGGATTATAAATTAATTTTGGTGAAATTAGATGTGGGATTCTTCGAGGTGTTAAAAGATTTTTCGTGTAATTTTTTAAAAGGAAAAAGAATTTGATGAAATTTAATACAGAATTATCGAATAAAGTAAGAGTTTTGATTTATTTTAGAAAATTATTTATCTTCAATAATTATAATTTTGTCAACCCCAAAGTTTGGATGGATTAGGAAGAAAGATTAAACGTCATATTAGAATTGATATCAATTTGATAGTTCATGATGTAATTGATACAAATCAAAAATTTGAGCTACATACATTAATTAACCATATTTTTTATTATATACTGACGTGGCACAAGTGATAATAAAAAAATATTTTTTATTTGTTGAGTCAGATGCCACGTCAGCACCTAACAGTTGCATTGACAGACAGCTGACGTCGAGCTATAATTGATATCAATTTGATAGTTCGGAATGTAATTGATACAAATTAAAGATCAGACTAAATTTGTGAAAAGTATCGGCTAAATATATTAATTAACCATATTTTTAAATGTATCTTAACTCAACTTCCTGGTAATTCGACTTATTAATTAGCCGTCTCTTTCTGTCATTGGATTGTATCGTGTGGTCCTCATTGCACCATGATTAGAGAGGACCACGGGTCCTGATGATGGTGTGAGAGTATTTGATTAGGCTCCGAAGAAGATGTTGATGTGAGAGTGATAACTATTGATCCAATCATAGATCATTAGATCTAACGATAATGCACGACGACTGCTATGAGATGGCGCTGGAGATACATATTATATTTAAAATGAGTAATTTTTTAGATTCAGATTTTGAGAATAAAAAATTCCAAAATTCAGATTTGGAAATGGGTAATTCTCGAATTTAAAATTTGAGTGAATCCAAGATCTATTTTACCTCTGAGCAAAAATATTAAAAAAATATAAAATAATTTTAATTTATAAAATACATAAAAATAAGTGCGATTTGTAACGACTACGTTATAAAATTAATTTTTAAAAAACAAAAAATTACACATTTATTGTTCTTGTTTGATTAAGAAAGTAATAATGCGACGACAGAGATGGCAACTTTTAACCTATCCCAATTATTATTTAAACCAACTCAGAAATATTATAGTCAATTACACATTTATTGTTCTTATTAGGTAAAAGCAGTAAATATTCCAGGCATATTCCCACACAATTACTCCGCTGACGTGTCCCTCAAAAGAGATTCTTTGCGGATCCATAGTGTTGTCACAGAAAGCCACGTCAGACAACAAAGTTGTTGGTAATAAAGTTCAGTACGTGTACTCAGATTTCATAGAAAAGCAAGGGATTGACATCCAAATATGAGATATAGAGGGGTGTTATGATAAAAATAAAATATCGTTCATTTCCAACCTTGACCTTTTCCAATCAAAATCGTGTACTTAGCCTTCAAGTAAGGATATATGTCCAAATAAAAGAAATAGAAGGGGCGTTTTGGCCTACAAATCTCCATCCCGTTTTCTTTGCTTAAGATCTTGCCGTTATGTCCGTTGTCTTTGTGCGGGTTTTATTAATCTCTTCTATTCTCCATCCATCGCGAAGAAGAAGGGAAAGGGTGCACAAGAAAACGCCTCCTCGCGTCTTCGGAACAAGAAGAGATTTCGGGGCACCAAGCATCAAATTTAGGGTTCCCTGCGGCCGAGACAGTTGATTCTTGCGATTATTTGATTTGATTCTTGGAGTTATTACGAAGTAGAGGAGTCGCGATGCTTGCGCCGGGAAAGAAAGGTTGGTTTCTCTCGCCGAGGGCGACCAGAGTGCCAAGGAACCAGCAGCCCTCGACATCAACGCCAGGTAATTGTGGCGGCCTGGTTCCCGGCGATGGAGAAGGTGGGGGGTCGTTGGTCGGCGACGTGATTCATCAGCCAAAGATGCTGCTTTTACCTTTACGTGGAGATGGTCAGGATCATAATGAGGAGCAGAGTGAGGCGGAGGTGTGGAGGCGCTTTGGGGAGGCAGGGTTCCTCGACGAGGCCGTGCTGCGTAGGAGGGACAGGGAAGCGCTTGCTCAAAGGATATCCGAGCTCGAGAAAGAGGTTGAAAGGCCCCATCTTTTCTGCTCTTTACGTGTAGTTGACTTGATTTGACTTATGATCGTTGCCTTCCACAAAAAATTCTTCTGAACTAGGGTCTGAAAGTTAGAACTTATAGTCTTATAGATGACTTGATGGGAAGATAAATGGTAAATGCAGATGTCCATTGCAATGTCATGCGTACTGCTTCAAAGATTGGAGAATAGTAAAGGAATATACAATGGGTATTTTGGAATTGGGTCATATATGGTGAATGCTTATCAATCAGTTAAAAGGAAACAGAATGAAACTAGGATGTCATGGGATTACTACTCGAACTTTAACACTGTTACATATTGGATATGCAAATCAGATGGTCTGGATAAAGGTTAAACAGCACATTTTGAGGAAGGGACATTAATATCAGTTGGGACAAGGATGAGGTTAGACCTAAATTTAACTTTATGGAGATTCTGACGAAAACAATTAAAGAATCTTTCTTGCACTTTGTCTGAACCATTCTGAAAACATAGTTCCGGGGAGACAGAGGGTGTTCCAAACTTATGTGAAATCTTATGCTAGTAATCGAGGCTTAGAATTCAGATAAATATCTTCTTATGTCAACATTTTTTTTTCTTGTCAATATGCACGAGGTTGAGGGATGAAATTTGACTTTAGCATCAAATTCAGATAATGTTGGGGTTTTTCTCAAATGGACTTTCTTTTACTAACTTTCACAAGGATTCACAGACGGATTGTGCAAAGGTAGAGTCTGAAATTGAGGCTTAGGTCTTATGTAAACCTAGATATGAAATTTAACTCTGAATCCCAGTTGAAATCATAGAACCAATATTAGAGAATTAGGTACTATGTAAAGTTGTCTATCCCTGCCTAAAATAATATGCTTGTGAGCATAACCAGACTATGTATGCAGTCCTTACTCTTCAGACTGAAGATGCAGGATTTCTTAGCTCCTAGGGGAGCCATAGGAAATGAATGCTATATTTTAAAGTTTTGTTCTCTTTTCATGATTAATAGTAACGCCAACTTGAAAGTTTTTTAGTACTGAAATTGGTGACTGATATCCACCAATTATCAGTGATTACATTTCAATTACTTTTTTCTTTTCAGCATAATTTTCAATAATGAATATTTTATGACCTATTGTTCTCCAACATCTCGTTCCCCAAATTGGCATTAGCATGCATAAAATGGTGTTATTACCGATCCATATTATCATGGAACTGTAAACATTTAGAATTTATGTATCTTATCGATGCAATCCTATTACAATTATTATCACTTCCTTGACCACCTCTTCATGTCTATTTACATATGTACTTTGTTGATAGCGCACAAATATTGACTTGAAACACATATCCTATTTCAATTATCAGAAACATTGTTCTGAAATTTTGTCTAACATTGTGATTTGATTTTTTTTACTTTACTGGCCTATTGTGAAGCTTTATCAGTACCAGTATCATATGGGGCTCCTTTTAATTGAGAAGAAGGAATTGACTGCTAAATATGAAAAGCTAAGGCAAGAGATGTATGAGGCAGTAGAAATCAAAAAGCGCATGGAAGCAGCACATATTGTCTCCATATCTGAACATGAAAAGCAAGAAGAAAATATGAGGAAGGCCATGGGGTTTCAGAGGGAGTCCATTGTTAATGTAAGCAACTATCTAGATTCTTAACAGTTTTTGGTCTCCAAATATTATATCACGAATCCTTTATTGATAACAATAATATGTTCTTTCCTTAGCAATTTATTTTGCTTGTATTGTTCTTGTTTTTCTTAAAATAGTAGTTTTACAATATACAACACCCTAATAGCATTATTTTTTTCATGGGGTACTTCTGTCATTATTGAACATGTCTTCTGGTTGTTCACGATTTTCTTTGCAAGTTCTTCATATGCCCGGAATTAGTTATCTTGAAGAACATCAAGTAATCCAAGTGACTTTGTATATATAATAGATAAATATATTTTTGTTGTAATAAAAGTATTGACTGTTTGATGTACTTTATTTAGCTTTTCGCTATGCTTAAAACTACTTATTGCTACTTGATAATTGGATGACAAGATGAGAATTACACTCATTTTCTTGTATTTAATGGTACAGTTGCATCTTTAACATGGTGCTAGAATTTGCTTAGATAAGGAAAATTATCATTACTAGAATGTGTTACTTGAGTTGATCTTGACATGATTGTTCTTCCTTTTTTTCTCCTTCATATCTGGTTGTCCTTATGATTTATTGATTCTTACAAATACATTGATGAAAAGAGACACACTTCCAAATTGTATCTGGACATCTAATGATATAGGAGCAGACAGAAAACATAGTTAGGACTTAGAGGATACTGTTGGTAAAGTCAAGAGTGTCAAAATGACTTAGGTCATCTAAAGTGTCTTAATCTAGTATGTGATATGCTAGTATGATTTTTATCTCCTATGCCAAGAGATGTCATTGGCAATTTGGCATTGCTTTTTCCACTCCCACAGTTTTTTCTTTGCTTGAGATTCTCTAAGATCCTCTTTATTTGTTTTTCTATTGTATTTTATGTTTTCTTCATTTATTTTCTCAACTCAGCTTGAGAAGGCTTTGAAGGAGATGCATGCAGAAACTGCTAAGGTTAGATCGGAATATCAGATGAAGTTGTCTGAAGTGCGTGCTCTTGAGGCCATTGTTGAAGAAAAAAACACGGAGGTTAAAGGAAAGCTACACTCACTGGATGCCAGACTAGCAGAAGTTAGTCGGAGAAGTACGGATATAGATAGAAGATTAGAGGATGTGGAGACTCGTGAGCTCAAACTTCATAAACAATCCTCATCCTTTATTGCAAAGTATGCATTTTATCTCACTGCCTAGGCTTCACACTTTATTTATATATACTGAGGCATTTGTTAATAACCTTGTGTGTTAATTTTGAAATCTAGAAAGCAAGCATCCGAGAATGATCTTGCTAAAAAAAGCCAGGATTTGGAAGCTCAGGAACAGGAGCTGCTCGATAATCAGAAGACGCTTGCCGAGCAGCATAACCTTCTAAATGAGAGAGAGAACACTTTGAAGAAGAAAGAAAAACAACTTGAAGAGGCTTGGCAAACCTTGGAGATTTGCAAGGATTCAATTAAACTGAAAGAAGATGATATTTCCGTAAGACTTAGAGTTTTACATGCCAAAGAAAAGGTCTTTTCCCCTTGATGTATCTTGTGTTTATGTTGTTTAAATTTCCATCATTTATTTTCCTCTGTATAAATTAACTCTGGTTCCAGGAAGCTGTTATAAAGCTAGAGATGTTAGAGAAGAAAGAAAAAGAATTAGTTACCACTGAAGAACAGCTAAGCAATAGAGAAAGAGTAAGTGCTTGTTGTGAAAGTTGGTACTTTGTGGGAAAATGCTACATACTTGTTTTAATTACTTTCTTATAAATTCGTATCACATTGAGAATCAAATTTGGATATGAAGACTAGAACTGTCCAATGATTGGGTCAACCTTATAATTCTTAGTTCAGTTTGGATTTTTCCCATATCTTCGGAATCTCTCCCATAACATTCGGTATTACGTTCTCCATGTTGTGTAAGGTACTGCAGTGGCATTTCATTTAAGTAATGATATATATCTGCTATGTGATCATTTGGCAATATCATCTGATGGCCCACCTGCTACAACTACGTGGATAATCATTAAAATGTTGTAGATTCTGATCAGACATTTGTGTGGTTATCTTCCTGCTTATCTCATTCAATTTCATTCTATGGAGTTACTTAGCTCTAGCTTGATTTATGCATTTGCCTAATTTTGTTAAGTTTATGATTTCCAGCTTTCATGCACCTACAAATGAGTCTGACTATTTCTTGCTTAATTCTTGAAGGTGGATATTCAAGAAATCATGGGTTACCATAATTCCATTTTAGTATCTCAAAAGGAAGAGTTTGAGTTGGAGACTGAGAAAAAGAGAAGAGCTGTTGATGAACAACTAGAAGGGAGAATAAATGCTGTTATTCACAAGGAAACTATACTTGTGAATAGAGAGAGGGAGGTTTTAAAGAAAGAGCAAGATTTAGAGAGACAAGCGGGAAATTTGAAGATCAGAGAGGATGAAAATAACATGTTTTTGAATGCATTCAAAGAAACAATTGAAAATGAAAAAGAAGAATTGAGACAGGAATGGGTGAAATTTGAGAAAGAGAGGGAATTGTTAGGTGAGGGAAGATTGTCACTAGAAGAAGGTTTGAAGAAGCTTTGTGATGAAAAAGAAAAGTTTGATCAATGGAGACATGTGGAAGAAGAAAGACTAAAAAAGAAGGATGTGAAAGTGAGTGGTCATGTCCAGATGGATATAGAAGATTCTAAATGGAAGGAAGATGCTTCCACAGACAAAACAACTGATCAGAAGCTCAATGCTGAAATATTAGACAGTGAAAATGCTCATGCTGCTGATGATGTTGATGCCTACATTATGCAAAGAAACCAAGAGCCAGATACGGAAACTCGCCAAGTAGAGGAGATTGATTATCCTAGAAACAACATCACAATTAACACTTGCATTATTTTGAGCAATCTAGATGAATCAAAGATTGTACCTATGGAAGAGCATAAAGATCAGTTGAAAAAGAGAAAAGCAGATGTTCTTGGAAGCAAAAATGAAGTTGATCAAACTACACCGACTACCCTAAGCCACAACAATAAGGATCATGCAGAAGCACCTTCTAGTGAGAGTAACTTTTTTCCTTCACCAGCTGAGAATCTTAAGGTTTGCAGGAATTGGGGAATGAAGGATGGAGAGGATGAAATAGTATCAGGGGAGAATCCTGAGATATCTGATCGCGGTACTTGCCCTGGTTCTGTCAAACCTGAAGCACAAATGTCATGTATGGAAAGTTGTTCAAGATTATTGGATTTTTCTCCTGATAAAAGAACTTCAGAACATAGTGACAAGTCTGACTGCCTTGATGGTGAACCTTTAGAACATGAAGACAATCTTGAACCTGGGCTATTGCTTGGAGATGATAATTCATCCGAGTGGGCTCAATCTGCCAGTGCAATCCAATACAAGAGAATGAATAAGGTTGACAATGCTGAAAAAGATTTTTTGAGAAATCTTGATAGTCCTACAAACATTTTGAAATTAAATGATAGTCCAAGGGAAATGAGAGAGCCTACTTTACCCTTTTCTAATGAACAAGAGGAAAGGACTGGATGTTTTCTTTCTCCTCAACTTATACCTGTGACTCCATCCTTGAAACGGAAAAAGTGTGACCGTGGTGCAAGGAAGAGATCTGTCTTTGTTAAAAAGGCACGTTCTGTAAATGCACTTATTGAGGATGACAACCTTGAGAAGATTTGTCAAAGTAAACACGATGAACATTCAACTTACGAAGGAAAAAAGCCTATTCCAAAGTGCCTCAATGAAGGATATTGCTATAATGGTGATCAAGCAGCAGCACATGCTGCAAGAAATGATGAACATGGAATTTTAAACACTGGTCCAGAAGGACAAAATGTTGAAGCTCATTCTGAGTACACATCACCATCAGAAGGACAAAATACTGAATCTCAGTCTGAGGACACATCATCACTAGGATGTAGCTCAGAAATGGAAAATTCTCCTGGGACAGAAATCCTAGGATCAAAGCGCTACAATTTCAGGCACTCCACAGTGTATGTAAATTAATCTATTTGACAAATCTTTGTGTATTTTCCAAGTTTCACATTGCTGTTCATTAGATTCAATCTATTGGGTGCTTTTAGTGTGCGTGCAGTTGCAGTGTCTCAAGCGTTGGCCTGCCAGACTAAACGGAAGGAGAAAGGAGGGCTTGAACAATCCCTTAAAAACAAAGTGATGAAGATTGTTGAGAATGATGGTGAAGAAGCTCAAAGGCATAAATGTTCTGGTGAGAACTCTGGACATCAGTGAGATCAAAAATTTTGTCAGACTTCAGTGTCAAGACCTGTTAATGAAGGTAAAGATATTTGTTCTTTTCTACTTTGTTGCTTTCAAGCATTCCTGAATGTCTTTAAGCTGTTTCTTAGATCACTTTTTGGGGCTTTTTAATCTGTTAATGATACTGATGGCTGATGGCATCCACTAAATAATCTAGGAGGTTAATGATTAATATTAGTATTTAGCTTAGACAAAAGCTACTTCCATGTTCAGGTTAATAAATCCATAAAAAGAGTTGAGGGAAAATGAAAGGAGGAAAGACGAAGTTGTCCAACAATCTACAACTTATTGAACATTCTTTTAAGTCATTTTAATTATTTCTATGCCCTCAATCTAATTAAGAACATATCTTCATCAATGCCCTAATGCAATACTTTGGGCTCCCCTCTCTAAATGACCTTGAGGATAACATTACTTGGTCTACCCACCCATCAACATCCTTCATTGTCCCCTCATGTTAAAGGCTCCTCAACTTTGGTAGGATCCTAGCTCCATGGGTCTCAGCTCTCTGGACGGTGACCTCTCTGTTAAAAATTCAAAATCCTTTGTTAGATTATTATCACGGGCTGCCTGCACACCGAAACTCTCCTGAAACTTCTAGGCATTTTGCTTCTGATGGGTGGAGACATCTCCTCCCCCCTACCACACATACAACATCGCTTCAGGAATCCCTCACCAGTTCTACCCCATACCACTTATCTGGACTAGACAAAGCGTACCCTCCAAGGGCGAGGCTGGTTGGGTTGGATATACTTCATATGAAAGGAATGTAACAACTGTATCTTCAATAGCTCTTGAAGAGTTGCTGCGGAAAGTGTCATGATAATGAGACAATTAATCTATGAACCTGCTTTTTGGGCTCCATAATTTATCTTGTTTTTTTCTTTTTTGATGTACTCCATGTAACACCTTTTTGTGTACTATTTTCTTCTTTCTTTTTCATCATGTAAATTTTCTATATTAGTATAAAAAAGACTTTGGTGGGTTCTCCCCTCCATTTTCCCTTTAAAGAAAGACATTAAAAAATCTATATATTTGGAAGATACATAAGGAATTGTTTTCATTAATCAAATTTTATATGCATAATCTATTTGTTTGGAGAATCAGGTTCCATCGTACAAACACTACCTGAACACATTAACTATTATTGTTTTTTTTCCTTGTATGATGGACTGACTTACGAAACTGCTTAATCCATAGGTAATGTTTTCTGAAAAATATAGCTCATTATGGAAAGCAAGACTGTGAAGTTTGCAAACAAATTATCAGCCAGCAGACCAATGAGAGCCAAAGCAGAAGACACAAGTACATAGAACAACAGCTGATGTGAAGTCTGAGCTGTAGAATATGTATATAAGTTGATGCAGTTTCTTTGTGTGAATTTTTCTTCGAGTTGATTTATTCATTTGTATGATCCTCCAAAATTCAAAATGTTATCAGCTTTTGATGTCTGGAAGGTAAAATACAATTAGATGCCGGGAAGGTAAAATACAAAATGTTATCAGCTTTTGAATTCACCGTTTGTCTCACTCGATTTTGCTCGTTCACCGCATACTTATAATGGTGTCGGGAAGGCTCGGTTGAGGTTGAGGTTGATTTGGAGTTGGTTTATATGGTTCGAGAGGAATTCTAGAGCGTTTCAGAATGTTTGTTCTAGTTCTCAAGAGCTTGCCGCATTGACGGCAAATTTCTTTCGACTCTGTTCCTGATTGGAAACTGGATTTCTCTGTGGGGAGTTGTGTGTGGTTACTGCTTTCTCTGTTTTTTACTTGTTTTTGGTTACTTTTCTGTATTTTGATTTCTTTGCCTACCTCTCTTCTTATAATGTAACTCTATGAATGGTATACAGTTTCCATTTTCAACAAAAAAAAATACAATTAGATGTTATCAGTGTCTATTATATGGCTTTGTGCAGTTGTACAACTTTTGTTGTCTTTATCAACTCAGCAAATGTGTGTAAATTTTGCAGTGGATTCTCAATTTGCTGGCTTCTTTGTTGTAGGAAAAGAGTATTTGACAAATTATTTGTTCCATGTGTCTCTCAAGACTAGAATACGATGTATATTAAAAAAAAGAGACGAATACAATGACAAGCCAAAGATAACAAAATTATGTTCCTTCAAAATAAGATACGAACTGTCACCTGCCACATAGATGATTAAGATTCTAAATAAAGAATGCTCAACCTTTCCGCACCATTGTGAAGCTGCTTCAGGACTTTGTAATATCGTATACTTTCATTCAGGAAATATCCTGCAATTATTGTTGATGTAAACTTTTCACTATATAATATCTGTTGAAAAAGAGAATTAGAAAACTGACAGCAATTGTTTAGATCATGATAGGAGCAAGACCAACAATTACCATCCCAAGGGCAGGCCAAAAGTTCCCGGCGATAGGCAGAGGCCAAGATTTTGACCATCAACTAGAAGGAACTAGTCTCTTTTTAGCCGGGCCCATAGTTCATATGTTTCTCTCCACAAGTCAACTAGGATGTCCTAGTTGATAGCAGAAGTCCTCGCGCCAGGTCTAAGTGAGCCATATTTGTTCATACAAAACGTGTCGAAATTGGAGGCCACATACATTCTGAAGTCTTTGAACAATGAATTGCATTTATTCATTCTTCGACTAATTGTGCCTAATGAGAAAAAAAGGATGATGAAGTTCAAGAACAAATTTCTAAAAATGATTGTTAATATAATAAAGATTATCATGTTATCCTTCTTAATCTCAAACATTCACAAAATAAAATATGTCCTATGGAGCAAGGTTTGGAATTTTGTACCATACCACTCGGTACAGGCGGTACGTACCAGTTTTTGAAAAAACTGATATACCGTATACTCGGTACCAGTCGGTACCGGGAATACCGATACATACCGGGCCAATACCTTGATGTATTTGACTATTTTAAGTTAAGAATTGTATGGAAATCCTATTTTAAACTACAAATTTGAAGATCAAAGTGAAATTTAACGATATCCGAGTTCAAAACTATGTTTTCTAGCTTAAAAAAATAAAAAATATAGGTACCCCTTTTCGGTACCAGACTGTATCCGAGATTTTAAACCTGGCTATGGAGAAGCTCTTGATTTGGAAAAAGAATGCAGAGCTGATAATTTATACCTTGGGGTTAGGAACAAGCCAAATTCTGCGTTCAGCTTAAAAGTGGAGGTTTCAGCACTCAGGTGTATCCAGTAAGGATATCTTCTGTGGCAATCAAATGCAGAAGCTTGGGCATCACAGCTAGATTATCACCTGTATGCAACAAGTGCCAAAGATATTATAATAATGTTCTTAATAATATGATATTAAGAAAAAAAAATGTTGATATCTTTATAAGTTCATGAAGAGTGACAAGTAATTCATTTATGCAATTACATGCCTCAATCCATAAGTTATATATAGCTAGTTTTTATCTCTTTGATTTTACAGCAAAAAGAGGATATAGAAGAAGCCTTTTTCTCTGAAATTGGATAATTTAACTTTAAGTCAAACTCTATACTGAAATAACAAAACTACACACAAAAGACAATTACCAGAAGTCACCACATGAACAACTGCCTTGAGCAAATCGATGATATCGATTGGGATCCTTCAAGATAATCTCTTTGTTGTAGGTAGCTGACACAAATTTAAAAGTGTTGTGGCAGTCTGAACATACCCTAAGGTTTTTTCCTATGCGGATCAGACTTCCACCTTTTATCAATGCAAATGCAAGAGCCAGTTTCTCTGTGTGGCCACACAAATCTAACACCTTTTCATTTTCCTTCATCTTATGACTCACACAAGATGTGTCTGATATGAAACCAGCCTTCTCCATGGCCATTCTGATTTCTTCTAGGTACTCATAAATCCGCATAGAGATCTTCTTTAAGCGATCACCGACAGTGAACTTGTACACCATGCCTTTAACCTCCACCCAACTGCAAGCAGGTTCTGGCTTGAGTCCCAACTCCTTCATAACAGATCTCACCTTAGCAAGATTTTCCCATCTTCCTGCATCTACATACAGACGCGATAGCAGCAAGTAGATACTGATGTTATATCGATCTAGCTCTAAGGCTTTCCTAGCTGCATACTCCCCCAGCCCCAGATTCTTGTGATTCCTGCACGAGGAAAGCAGTGTTCCCCACACAAATTTGTCAGGTTGAGCAGGCATCATCTCTATGAAGTTGTGTGCTTTCTCTAGAAACCCTGACCGTCCATAGAGATCCACCATGCATACAAAGTGCATCATCTCTGGTACAATATGGTAGTCTCTTTCCATAGAATTGTATACCTCTTGACCTTCATCAACTAGCCCACCATGGCTACAAGCGGATAAAACTGAAACAAAAGTGACACCATCCAGCCTAATTCCATAATCTTTCATCTCATCAAATATCTGCAAAGCTTTTCTACTCATTCCATATGCACCATAACAAGATATCATAATTGTCCAAGTCACCACATTCCTTCTGGACATGTTCTCAAACAAAGAAATTGCAGACTCCATATTCCCTGTCTTAGCATACATATTGAGGATCGCATTATACACAACCAAGCTATCCGGATGATAATTGTCGTACAGATGTTTGAGTGTATATCCATGCATCTCCTTCCCTTTGCGGAGGTCCGTTGTTGCACCACATACATTAAGGACTATCACAAGTATGGACAATTTTAGCACAGACCAACCTTCTGAAACCATCTCCTTGAACAGTTCCAGAGCAACCTCAAATGCCCCATCAAAAAAGTAAGCATTGATGATTGAATTCCACGTGACCAAATTTCTCTTGGTCATTTTGTCAAACAAACTTCTAGCACATGTCAATTTCCGGCATTTTGAATACAAGTCCATCAACGCAGTCTGCAGTACCACATCGGCCCTGTCAAGAAGACCACCCCTTAAGCAATAACCATGGAGCATTCTTCCTGAGTTGACCTGTCTCAGTTGCGAACACGCAGAGAGCACACTGGTTATGGTCATCCGATTTGGTTCAAATCGTTCTGTCAGCATCTTAGAAAAGAAACATAACGCTTCGCTGCAGCATCCATTCTGTGAGAATCCACAAATCATAGTGCTGAACAGAAATACATCCCGTTGGGGAATTTCATCGAACAGGAGATAGGGTGCATGCAAACAACCAAACTTAAAGTACATTTCTATGAGGCCTGAGCCAATGACAACGTCAGTGACGAAGGAAGATTTGATAACAAAGGCATGTATTTGCTGTCCATGAAGTGGAGATTCCTTTAACTCTAGAGCGACTTTGATGAGGGCTGAGATGGTGAATCTGTCTGGTCTCAGGCCTTGCTTCTGTGATTCTAAGAAATGGGTCAGAGCTTCTCTGGGCTGCCCTGTGATGAGGTGAGTCCTTAGACTGGAGTTTAGAGAGAAGGTGGATTGATGCTCAATGGTAGCATATGTCAGACAGCGTGTTTTCAACTTAGCGAGATAAGGAACAGCATGTTTGGTTATGGATGTGGTGAAATGTGCTGGATATGGAACTGTCATAACGTGTCTACACGGAGTGGCGTGCGGTGGCGGCGAAGACTCCGATAAAGATCGGAGTTTGGAGGAGTTTATAGGTAGGAATCTTACATTCTTCTTCCATGTTGTTTTCCAGCTGTTATTTTCCGTTTCTTCATCATCGGCGACAACGGGAGAGGACTTGGAGGGAGTAGGACCGGCGGAGCCGGAGGCGGAGGTGATCGCGGCGGTTGCGCCGTTGCTCGCGTGCCGTCTGCGTGATCGCTGGCTCACGATCACGGCTCCCAAGCCGCGGCAGCAAACGCTACCCGTGGCAAGGCGGCCGCTCCGCTGCAGGCGGAGCCGCGACTCTTTCCGGCCCATCGCCGGTGCCCCACCGGCGTCGGGGTCCGCGGGAAGGGGCGGCGAGGTGATCGCCGGTGGGGTAGAGGGCCACCCGGCGTGAACCCGAGAGGAGCAGGGGCCTGCGTTGGGGCAGGGAGACGAGTGAGGAGGGAGAGGTATTATTTGATTTAATAAATTGATTAATTAAGAATAGTGTTGTATTGTATGAGACGAGGTTAATTAGTAGAATATTGAGATATTTTTAATTTTGATTTTAGAATCGTCGGATCGAGTCGAGGTGAATACCAAAGTTATATATTTTCGCGTTCGATCGTCGGATCGAGTCGAGGTGAATACCAAAGTTATATATTTTCGCGTTCTGAACGCGATGGTGATATCGGATTTCTGATAAGAGGTCGTCTGGTAGGTATTTTCTATTTTTAGTATTATTTAATAATTTAATATGATTAATTCTAGGGGTGAGCATGGACCGGTTAACCGGTCCATTAGCAAAAAAAAAAAACTGGTCCATTAACTTCGGTTTTTCAAAATCATTAACCGTAAACCGGTCCATTAACTTCGGTTAACCGCTATTTCGGTTTCGGTTTTTTCGGTTCGGTTAACCGATAATTTTTGGTTAACCAATAAATTTTTTTAACCTACAAACATAATAATATTATGCAAATTATGGAGAAAAATCTAAATAAATAGCAAATTCTCATTGAGAAAAAAGAAAAAAAAAGTGAAACCATTGAACCAAGATAATATTCTACAAAAACTAATATTTTTATTTTTATTTTTAAAATATTTTTTGATTTTTTAAAATATTTTTTGATTTTTTTTAATATTTTTAATATTTTTTAATATTTTTTAATATTTTTAAAAAATTTTAAAAATTTTAAAAATTTTTAAATTTTTTTTATAATTTTCTGTAATTTTTTTTATAATTTTTCATAATTTATAAATTATTATTATTATATATATATAAATAAAATTAATAAATTAATAAATTATATCCAACCGGTCGGTTAACCGAAACCGGTGGACTTTTTACCTCTCGGACCGAAACCGAAATCGAAAACCGATTTTTCAAAAAAAAAAACTGAAACCGAAAAAACCGGTTCGGTTTCGGACCGGTTTTCCGGTTAACCGAAAAACCGGTTTTTTTGCTCACCCCTAATTAATTCAGTTTGGTAATTAGTTAAATAATGTAGAGTAGTTCTATTCTATATTAGTCGGTGATTTAGAGTATGGATAGTTTTGTTGGGTGTGAGTTGACTCCTGTTGTAGCCGATGAATATTGAATGGGTAAATTGACGATTTTATCCTTTGCCTCTATTTGCTTGATTTGCTTCTGAAATCCGTTGATCTCCTGTTGCATTATGTTATTGAACATGCCATGTTGATAATTGCATGAGTCTGATTAGCTGTTATGCATTGATGATTATTGAGCATGATATTATGCTAGACATGGTGCACATTGTTAGCGTTGTCATAAGTTGTATTTGCTAATATGAATTATTTTGATTGCATCTTCAGTTGATAGTTGTTGTAGCATTTATTGTCGTTAGCATCGTAGATCGGTTGTGATTGTCATATGATAAGATCTAGTTATCATATTGCTTATTGTTGTATCAGTTATTTTTGCTAGTATCGTAGGTCAGTTGTTGTTGACATGCTGCATTATAACTGTTGTGGGCGCAAACTCGGACACTGTTGATTTATTGCCCGATGTGTATGGGCGGTGACACCGGTGATCACGGAATTTTCACCCGAGTTGCTTGTGCGGCATCGCGCTGTTAGACGTCGACAGGCTCGTGTGCAGCGTCATGCTGTTAAACGTCGACGGACTATCATTGGATGGTCGCATCTCCTGCTTGAGCGGGCTTGAGGTGCCACTCTCGAGGTGCGAGAATGCGGGGGAAACACACTTGTCAACTACGCTCTTGATTGGTATGAGTTGCATTAGTTGATAGGTGAAAATGTGTCTTGTTGTTGATATATTGCATTTTATTGCAGAGTCATATATTGTTGTATTTGACAGTATCATCGCATCATGATTGTTGTTCTTATTATTGACATATTGATTCTCCTACTCAGCTTTCCGCTGATGTTGTTTCTTGTTGCCTCAGATTTGCAGGTATGTCGGTAGTTGGAGTTGGGTAGCTAGAGTTCTGGAGGAGAAGACGCATCTGCTTTTGTTTCTCTTTATTATTTTAGTTAGATTGTTGCACTGTAGGTTGATATCAGTTGCTACATTGTAGTTTTGGTTCAGAATCTTATAGTTAATTTTGTTGATATTTCTTTGTATATACCTTGGTGTGAGATGTTGGTTGTACTGTTGGTTACGCTTCTCTTAGGAGGTTTTCCTTATTGGGAATGAACATAGGGGGGGCGTAATAGGGAGAGCAGGGAAGAGGCCCGAGAGAGCAGGGAGGAGAACGGGAAGAGAACATGAAGTGGAAAAAGAAAATAAAAAGAAAAAGAAAAAAAGAGGGGAGAGAGACTAGGATATTATATATATATATAAAAGAGATTTCTTAAATCCAGATTTTGAGGAGTGAAAATTCCTAAATTTAGATTTTGGGAATTTAAAATTTTGGATTTCGAATTTAGAAATTTTAAAGCTAAAATTCGGATTTGGCAATTTTCTCTTTTTAAAATCCGGATTTGAGACATTATTAAATATTTAATTAGTTAATTAAATAATAGCTATAATATTTAATGTTGAATTAATTAAATTGTTGATTAATTGATAGTGATAATTATATTTTAGAAATTAAATTATTTGGTGGGCCTCCCGTTATCGGTTGGGTCAAGGTGAATAGCAAAATTATAGATTTTTGCATGCCAAACACAATGGTAGGGTTGGTTTTCCAAGAAAATATTATTAGGATACATTTCTAATAGGTTAATTGTTGAGATGTTTAAATAATATTAAAGTATTAGAATGAGAAATTATTTGATATTAGTTAATTAGTGTGTGTAAAATAATTGTAATTTGGAGGGTAGGTTGTGCTTGCAAGTCAATCGTTCCTTGTTTGTTGTTGATTTATCGTCGAAGATAAATTACGGAAATAATCTTGCTTTTTGTTTTGCTTCTTAAAATTTGTTGAACTGATATTGCACATTATTGTTGGTTATGTCATACAGAGAAATTACATGTGTTATATTTTATTATTATTTATTGGTGATAATTTTTTATCATTGTATAACATGCTAATCCTATGGTGCATTGGATTAGTTATCTTATGCATAATATTTTATTGTTATCAATGTTTTATCTCCTTGTTGAGCATGGTGTTATCCTATTGATCATGTCATTATCATTTGGATTTGTTATATTGTTGATCATGGTGATGTTATGTTATTATCTTGTTGATCATGTCATTATCACTTGGAGTTGTTGTTATATTGTTGATCATGGTGATGTTATTTTATTATCTCATTATTCAAGGCGATATACTTTGTTACACTCCTGGAGTCGAGTTGCATGATTGTTGTCGATCTGGAGGCTACAACATTGGAGATGACTTCGGTCCAGGACCATTTTAGTATGGTACCCTCCAGACATGGGTGAGGGCATGGAGATTGACTTGTCACACTTTGGGCACCTTCGGATGCAATAGTGTCAGACGCAACAGCTGACGGGCTACTTGCTGATTGGTAGGGATGTCAACGAGGCGGGACGGGTGCGGGGGTGCCTACCCGCTAGGGGGGATACCCACTGACCGGTATTGGCGGCTACCCATGACACTTTAAAAAAATGTAAATTACTATATTTTAATAACACTTCAACTCTTCGAGTGTTTTGATAACAACTTCAAGTATAATTATTTTATTTTGATAAACACACAATATTTGGATAACAATATCATCATAAGATTTCAAAACATAAAGTATATGGATATTGAATTAGGTTAGGATTTTTTTAGTATATGTGCCTAAAGTAATATTGTAATTTACCAATTCTCGCGGGTAACGGATACCCACGGGTACGGGTACTATAAGACCCGTACCCGCCACATATAATAAACGTGTAAGAAAAATTATCCGCGAAATTCCCGCGGGTAGGAAACTACCCCCCATACCCGTCATAAACGGGTAAATACCCGCGGGTACCCGCCTAAACGGGCATTATTGTCATCCCTACTGGTTGGGGGTAGTCGTATCACCATTGGAGAGGACGATTAATGCTACTTTGTGGGTGGTAGAGTACAGGATTTTTACCCAACGGTCCACACGTTCTATGATTTAGTCGACATTGTTTAGGAGTATATATGTAAGGATATTTGTTGTGTTCATCGCCTTTGATTATGAAATACTGCTAGGAGTTTTGTAAAATATGGATTATGAAATACTTTGTTTAATCTTGTACATGAACAAATTATCTTTTATCGTATGTATCGTCAGATTTTTTGGATTATAATTATTGATTTTAGTATTATTTTTTATATTATGTTATAGTTCATGATTTTTCTTCTGTTGTGTGGTTTTCAAGTCGTTGTTGCCGCGTCTCAAGACGGGGCCGCGGGGGGCAGGTCTAGACCGCGGACGAAACATATACACCCACGTACCATCATATATTCTAAGAATCTATGTCGAAAATAAATACCATTACTCATCCACAAAAATCACAAGATCATTTAGGTTTTGGTTCCAACATATGCAAGTGATAGCGATTTAACAACTCAGTTAGTTGAAGATAGTGTTCTCCTCTTCAACCACATTTGCCTCATGCTCGCTCCTTTCTTCTTCATGGATTCCATCATAAGCCCCTCATCTTGCTCATGCTCATTGCTCGCAGTCTGATGCTCCATAAACAATGGATTTGCGAATGCTTTATATCCAAATGCCGCACCTGATAAACCCTCTCCATTGTTTCCTTCCACCGCGACGACCCTGCTCGAAGGCCCAGCTTCTTCCACTTCCTCAGATTTGAGCATGAACTCCTTTTCATTAAAGCTACTGCTGCTGCTACTCCTTCCACTCTCATGGCCATTGCTGCAGCTATTTCTGCTTTCGTCTGAAGATGATGTATTGCTGTATGTGTTAAAGATGGTCACACTTTCTCTCCTCGCACTGCGAAAAGAGTGGCCCTTGTTCCTTCCATCATAGAGCGGCAAGATGGATCCTCGACGCAAGACGGATCTGTCACTACCCAGACTGTAAGAAGTTGTTAGCTTTCTCTCTACTCCTTTCTTTGCTCTCACTACTTCTCCCAATTGCTCCAGTGCTTCATTGTTCGTGGCATCTTCAGCTGCCTTTTGCTCCAGCTCTGATATCACCCTGTTGAATGCTTTCCTCCTGCTGTGAAGCAACCGCTGGGGTTGATGAGGAAAATGTGTGAGAAGAAATTATGCTTGGTGTTTGGTATAAATCTTAGAATTATGTGTCTGCTCACCCTCTTCTCCAGGAAGCGCCCAAGACCATGATCTTGAAGTTTTTTCTTTCTCCAGAAGATGCAACAAAATCGTACAGTTACACCTAAGATAAGTAGCATCACAAATTGGAAGAACAGGAGGAGGAGTATAGCTCCTTCATTGCCTAAAAATGTTTAAGAGTATAAGATGACAATCTCATTAAAAAGTAGTTGAATGAATCAGAATTATCCTTACCTGCATCAATGGTGACAAATTTGCGATTTGATTGTGAGCAAGTCCAAGCAATTCTTTGGCCTGACCAAATGAACCCACGCAACATCAGATGTCTGCAAAAGAAGTTTTTATCTTTGAAAATCTATGCAAGTTAAAGTCATGTGCTTGCTACCTGCAGTATAACATGGAAGACTGCTGCCTATCCCTGGAAAAGTTCATGACAAGTACCAGATCATATATTGAAGGCAAACATCTTATCATTATGCTACTTCTATTAATTAGACAAGATGTGTTACCATCAGGAGATCATCAACAATTTCAGATTGAAAAATACATATCAAAGTAATTCTAGAGGGAAACTTCTGAGCAACTTTGCATGAAAAAGTTGATGAGAAGAGGAAAAAAAAAGCATCATCCATCATTTTCTGTACAGGCACTTTCACAATTCTGCAAAATTTCAAATACTTATAATGACACAAATATCCTTTTGTTAGAGGAAATATACTTCTAATGAATTAAAAGATGATGATTAATCATTATACTCCAATATTGATGATGTGAATCGTGTAAAAGTCATCTCCGAGGTAAAATAACTTTTCGGCTACTTTTGATAATGTATATGAGCATTGGGTCATTCAGGAGATACTTAGATGCAAATATTTCTTAGATAGTTAACTGGAATCCTATGCATGGAGAGTAAGTGTTAAATAGCGGAAAGAAAAAGAAGAAAAGAAGGAAAACGCATAGCATACATATAACACTCACTTCTTGCAGAGAGAACTCTAAGAAAAATCCTCTCATCCATTTCAAAGTGCAGGAGATCACTCTTGGGCAACAAGGAAGACATGTCACCTGATTCCAGATGGATGGAGTTCATTTAACTCATACATAGAAGGGAAAAATGACAATAACTCCAAATTGGGTAAATGAACTCAGCTTTACCATTATAGTTCTTAGTCCAATAAACTGTTCCTGTAGCTGGTGCCAATAGAGTAATCAAAATACTTAGTGGCTTTAATGCAGATATGAAAGTGTAGTCACCAATTGTACGGCTCGATTTTTCCTCCATGATTGTCTGAGAGGCATAAATTGCAAAACCCGAGCAGTCTAGGACAGGACTAGCTAGAATAACTGAATCTTCAGCAGTCTTCTGAAGGAACTTCTTAAGATCTCCAGTATGAGAAAAAGAATACAGATATCCATCCAATGAGCCAATGGAAAGCCAGCCTTAGGAGTCAAATAGACAAACTGTTAGAAGGATGATGACTGTACCAATGAAGGAATTAATAGTCAGAATAGAACTTGGGACAACTGCACATATCTATCGACTTCAATGAAGACTGAAGAGTTTTATGTATCAAATTTTTTTTTATTCATGTCCTCTTAGAACATCAGTTCTTGAAATTTGAATGTATTCTGGGTTGGTTCTTTACCATTAGAATCCACAACTGGCAATATGGTCTCCGTGCTCAAGGGTCCAATGTTGCTCTGCCATGATATATTTCCAGTAGAAGCATCAAGTGACATCAATACAGCCTTCCTTGGAAAGATTAAATACAAATACCCATTATTTCCAGATACAATATTGATCATCTTGTCTATTGAACTAAAATCTTGGATCCATCTGAAGTGTGGACTACGAATATACAAGGAATAAACCTGTCCTTCAGTATTTGAAACCTGCACACAATTTATCATCTAAGCAACATCAGTATGATAGAGAAGCATATTATGTTGCTTCTTTTGATCTATTAACAGAATGATAGAGAAGCAACTTATATCTCTTTTGTAAAGCAACAAATTATAATTCAGCGATCATTAAAATTTGACTTAAAAAAGGGAAAAAATCATAGAAGCAACAAACAAGTGGCAGGGAATCTTACATAAACTGTCCCCTCACACTGATCAACAACAGGTACTGAATTAAAATAACAGTCTGTGATGTTTTTCTTGCAACCTTGGCGATAGCCAAACCGGTAAAGCATAGGCCCAGCAGTCCATAGAAGTTCCCCTTTCAGCAGTACAGCAAACAATCCACGGTTTCTTACGGAAACAAAGATTGATGTGTACAAGATACTTATTGAAATTCCAATTATTTCCCCTGATCCACCAAAGGTTGAATTCTCACCAAAAAAGACTTGGACTGTAGGTTCAGAACGACCAATATTTAAAGGTGTTATTTTCAAAACCCTATTATCTGCAACCAAATATATCTGACGGTAGCCATTTAATCAGAATGTACATTACAAAAAAAATTCTAGCTAAAATATATAGTACAAGTTAAAATGATGCAGTAATTATAAAATTTGATAATTATTTCACACTATTTATGGACAGAAGGTACCAGTGATATGCATGTTAGGCAAAAAAACAAGAGCACACACAGAAAAGACACAAATGATCGAGATTTCAAACTATATCGTCATCCATTTTGCTGATATCAGATTCCTGAACTGACAAAAACGAGTCACACTATATAATTTTCTCTCAGAAATAAGAATGCCATGATCATAGAAAGTTATAAAGAAATTGTTGTTTACTAAAATTAGAGTATTTTGTGCAATGTGTATATGTAAGACCTGAAATTAAATCTTCTACTCGAAAAAAACATTTGACAATTTAGTTTTGGCATAATTTAGCAAACTTGTCTAGTACAAAAGAGAAAATAAATTCTTGCTTTGTCACAGACTGAATATTTTTTTTAAAAAAAGAATACTATCATACATAAATACTGTATTTCACAATACTTCACAAGTTTAAATCCTACCTAGCCGAGATTTAATTAGTCAAACAACTCTTCTAAATTGTGCTATTAGTATACATATTTTCCATGGAAATTGCAGTAAACAGTTCGGATCTTTCTGTAATTAGATATGCTCAAACTGTCGAACAAACAAAAACACAAACACTAGGAAGACATCAAGACAACCTTTCCTCTGTCATCACTAATGGGGGCTATATCTAATCGGCACGTATGCTGCAGGGGGATGATCCACACAATTGTACCATTATTGTCAAAGCAGATCAAATTCATTCCTGAACAAGCCACCAATCTTCCATCTCCTGCCAGTAGTGGGTTTCCCAGTCTTCTCGTAGACCTCAAATGCCCTTCAGCTGAAACATAATGCATTAGTACGCTAAATTCTATCAATTTAGAGCAGCCATTCGAAAGTGTACAACAAAAGTGGGTATTCAAGTATGTGGTTTTAAGTTCTTATGCATATCAGGCATAACGAAAAGGCAGAAAAAAAAGGATGGATTGAAATACTGCTGGTAGCAGAAGTACTCAGAATCTTGCCTTGTTGCAATGACTGTGACACCGCCGACGACGGTATCAGCAGCAAGAGGAAGCAATGAAGCAGCATTAGATTGTGTGCCAGAGAAAATACTACGATAAAGATTACACATAAATTTGACTGCAGAGAGGGAAGTCCAGCGCAGGGTTTCTCTGAGTAGAAAGAAGGGCTAATTTGGGGCTCCCACCAAGCACGTAGGTTTCTTCCTGGAACTGCTGCATGAACGTGGGGAAGAACCGAAGAAGGATAATTGACGGGCCGGCTCCGGATCCGGTTTTAATGGATTCTGATCCATTAATGTTAATACCCGCTCAATAATATAATTTAATTCAAGTCTTCAAGACATATGCCGGATCCATTCATAATTCAATTTCCACTATGTTTACTTTGGACCGGCCCATTTTTTGTTTTCGGGCCGGCCCAATTAAGTTAACTAGCTTTTGTAATAAACCCGGTTCAATTTGATTTTGGTCCAAGTACTCCGGTTTACTACATATAACCCGAATCCAATAGGTACGATTGAAGGCCTGAATCCGCCAGGACTCAGGAGGCCCAGGACGTGATCGCCACGAGTTCCACAATGATCCATTTTGGATCCCGAATAAGAGAAGAACCCCGATCAATCCCGGTCGACAGGGAGACTTGGTGGTGGAGGAGATCGAAGCATAGGAGTTCTTCCAAGTTCAGATGGCGTTCTTCTTGACGACGACGGCTATCTTCTTCGCGGCTGGGCTCATCGCCTCCGTGCTCGTCCTCCTCTTCTTCAACCGCGGCGCCTCTACCAATCTGTACGCCGCTCTCACCTAGTCACCTCTTTCGTTTCTTTCTTGTGATTTTTTAATTCCTTTTTCATGCATTCGAAACCGGAATTGCCTGGAAAATATCGATCTGTAGGGTTGGTTCATCAATTGCTTTAGGTGCGTAAATCTGGTGATTGATTTAGGGCCTACCCTGATCCACAGTTAGGTCCATTGGGACTGGGTTTGATATCCTTAGTCCCTGATGGTGACTTGTTTGAAGATGCTGATGTTTCGCGTATTATGCTTCACAAGTTTCATATTTGACGTTTCTTATTACAATTCCTTAGATCAAATGATTCTCTTAGACTGGTGCACACAAACATTGTCTATCCTTTTGTTTGATCATTTTTTTATTCCAAGGGATCCTAATCGAACAACTATATCATATTTCATTTGTATGGATTCTTAGTAGGACTTATTAATCTGTTTTCTTTCAACTTGTAAACTAGCCACTTCAAGTGAGAAGCTCAAGCCATTTTAAAATAATCATAATTTTGAGCCAAACTCAAGAGTTAAATGAGTCATGAATATCATTGATATGTAAGATGCACAGTTTTAGAGCCTTTGACATTCTACCTTTTTTCTCTTTCAAATCCAATTGTCTCCAATGTGTACTTTTTTCCTTATGGATAAATGTGAGGTAACATAATACATTTAACTGGTTTATTAATGTTAGGATCATCCCAAATTCCAATTTCACTTAATTTTTGCCAATAAAGTTCAGCTATTCAAACTGTGAGCATCATTAGCAGAAACAAGGTGAAGATTAAGGAGTAAGGACTGCTTTCATGGAGGTTAAGCTAGTTCCTTTTATTTTGAATGTACTTTTCTTTATTGCCATTTGTCGTAACATGTATGTTTTATTTGGTTACTTTTTTTCTAGCACAAATTGTTTGCAACTTTGTTTCTCTACTACACATTGTCACATGTGAGTAACTTTGAGTTGTTTAATAATTGGATCACATTGTTTCAGCTTACGTGTCTGGCTGCTCATAAATTATGCCATTACTTTGTTAAAAACTTTTTACCATAATTGGTTTTGTTTGCTTTATTCTTGATTTCTTTTTCCCAAAGACTTGGTGTTATTTTTGCCTGAACTTCTTTACATCATCTAATACTTAATTACTTAGTTTCTGCTCTTGATTTTCTCAATTAAAAATTTGATTGTACAGGCACTGGTTTTCATTGTTCTAGTTAAAGTTAGGACTTCTTTTCTTTCCGTTTTTCTTTTTCTGAAGCTTTGGATCACACTTAAAATGTTGGATAGCATTGCAACTATATGACAATGTTTCCCCTGAAAATAATTGTACAATCCTTAAAGGTTAACCTTACACTGGGACCTTTAAGGATGTTAGTTAACCTGGCACTAGGCTTTAAATTATGATTGAATCAGGTCCCTAACTCCCTAAGGCCTTGTAAGTCTCTCTGTAGAAGATAAAGGTGAACTTGTATCACCATTTGAAAATATTGAAAAATTGCTCTTGGCATTGCCTTTATCCCATTGTATATAATCACATTTATAGTAAATCTATTTGAGCGCCTAAATTTCAATGTTGTTTTCTATGTTGCCTTATTCTGATGGATAGCATATAATAGTAAAGAAATAAGGAATTACTGTCCTCAATCAACCAGAACTGATTGGTTTTCTATCCATTCCATGATATACTCTCAAACTAAAAGTGAAATCAAATACTATTGCAGTAAGTTTTCATAGGAGAATTGGTTTGGCCTATTTGACTGACCTAATTTTAGAATCTTTAGAGAGGAGGGAAGAAAAAGTAAAAATGCCCATATTGCATCACTTTCCTGATAGCGGCTCCAGCCATTTAGCCATGATTCTTTCAAAATGAGGCCAGTTAGGCTTAATGGAACAAGAAACTGGAGCTTCCAAGAGAAGATGAGAAATCCCTGTATTTTCTGGGATTAAGCTACTGATATGTGCAATGATGACATATGCTGGCCATCAGTTTAGCTTTTCAATATAGTTGAACAAAATCTCCTCACTGCACAGTGACTTCTTAATGCCACTTAGTCCAATACTAAGTTGCATTATAAGAGAACAATATGATGTCAGCTATTTTATCATTGACTCTTTGATAGTGGGAACTCAAGCTAACAGAAGCTATGATTTGTTAAAACGCTTAAGTTTCAGAAGCAAATGCTTCATAACTGCCTGTTGAAAATTTAGATGGTGGATTATGAGTTTCACTTAGAGAATTTGGGGTGACTGCGAGTATGAAAGACTGATGCCTTGTTAGTTGCAATACTGTCATTAATTATAAATTTTGTTTTTTTCACGTCCATCTTTTGTTCTGCAGGCTTCATTTAACATTGGTCATTACGACAACAGTTTGCTGTTGGATGATGTAAGTTTCTACGTTTGTTCTTGTTGCTTTCTCTCTTTATGTCACTCTATTTCCTGGCATTCTTATTTTTCATGACAATCAATCTTAATTCCTTTCTCTATTTCATTTTTATGTTACCTAAGACACAGTAGTTATAATACTGCATAAAAGCATCATAAAGGTGAATAACTGTGGACAATATATGAAAAATTAAGAAAAAAACAACTGCCAAACTAAGATAATGGGACTATGAAAAATGATGATCTGGTGAGCAGTGACATTTTTTATGAGATGTTGTACTTGAGATCATCACCCGTAACCATAAGAGCTGGATCTTTCTTTTTCCCCTATATGCTGGTAAACATAATTGATGAGATTGAGCATAACTTATTTTAACCAATTTATCATTGTTGAAGGTTTCTAAAAATCCTTTGTAAGTATGTACCACATCTTTTAAAGTAATAGCTAATGTCAAATTGGGCACAGTTCCTAGTAAGTTATTGCTTGCAGCTTTGGTTGCATTTTTTAATGATATTTCTATTTTTACTCTATACTTACCGTTTTCTTTTCTCATTAGGTGGGCAATTGTCTATCTTGCGCAGCTGAAACCCCTGATTGTTCCAGTTCTCAGCGAAGGAGAATGATGCTTGGCAAATTTAGTTTGGGTTTATTTCTTATTATTTAATAATCCCATTCTTACAGTGCAGCTCCAGCCTGTTGTAAGATTTTATACTCTTTAATCTCCGAACCAAGTGGAGTATCAAAAAGTTGAGATGTATCTTCATATGCGTGTAACAATAATGTGCCTCTGGTCTGGCCAATTTCTTGATTTATAAACATCAATTAGGAAAAAGAACTCTGAGCAGTACAACCTAGCATCCTAAATGCTGTATTTATTCGACAATCGATGTGTTTATAATGCTTTGAGGCCTCTGATTGTTTGGGTCTCTGATGTGCCTCTCTATTTGAAAACAACTTTTTTGAATGTTAACTTTTCTGAATGTTAGCTTGCTTAATGATGATGAAAATATTAATACTTTATTAATTGATCAAACTAGGTTGCCTGCTTTTCTCGATAATTGTTTTGGTCCTGTTTTGGAGGAGTTCATTTCGAGGATTTTGTTACCTATGAACCTCAATAATGACAATTATATTTGGAGCAAGGATTTTGGGGTAGAGTTATCGAAGTCATAAACCTAACCCTAATCCTACTTTAATCACTTTTTCTTGGAAACTAATGTGGAAAATTCAATATGCACCTAAAGTATTAAAAAAATGCATTCCCACTTGATTTAGACTTTTGACCTTAAAATTCTTGATTTTGACTCTTGTCTTTTTTGTCTTAATGCTCTTGAAAATATTCAAGATCTCTTCTTTGATTGTTGCTTTGCAAATCATATATGGACCATTATGTCCTTGAAAATCAATCTTTGATTTTTCCTTTAGGGTCAATTGAAGTTTGGGTGATTGGTTGTCATGTTCCTCCTCCCGGGGGGGGGGGGGGGGGGGGGGAGTTGAGAGGTTCAGAATAACTGTAATTGTCAACTCATGTTGGTTCATCTGATGCACTAAGAATAATTTGCTGCACGAGACTAGACAGCTAACCCCTACGAACCTTGTGAATATAATTTTGACATTCACCCACGAATACATGGATGATTCTAGGTCTGAGGGAAATTTTAGTGGCAATAATATCTTGGTGAAATGGTCTCCCCCACCATAGGATTACTTTAAGCTAAATTGTGATGCTTCCTTTGTTGATTCCTTAGGCGGATTGGGTTCTATTCCTCGGATGATGCTTGCCTAGCAACAAAAGGTGTTTTCTACTTGGGTTAGAGTGCCCTTCAACTCGAGGCTCTAGCTATTGATTTCTTGATTCCACAGTTTATTTTGGATACTGACTCTAAGATCATTGTTGAGACTCTCAACAAAATTATCCTTGTGCCGTGGGCAATCTCTTCAATTGTTGACGACATTTTTTATCTTAAAAGTTGATGTAATATCTCGTTGTTCTATTTTTATTTTAAAGAGAAATGAAACTGCCGAGTGAGTAGCAAAGCATGTGTATGTATCTAAGAACCTTTTTGTTTGGTCTTTTATTCGACCTCTGGAGTTAGAAGCTATTTTATACTATGATATTTTTTAGGCCAGACTTTGCCGAGCTTTTAATTTAAGTTGTACTTATTTTTTGCGCAAAAAATAATAATGCTTTGTGGCCTACTGAAGTTGTCACAATTTACTAGATATAGTATGCATGATTTAACTTCGCCTTTGGTAATCCATCAAAAATGCTAGTGACTTTATACAATCTACCCACGTAGATCTATTACGTGTATTGGAGGTACTCTAATGTACTGAGACATACCGCTAGGTGCTCAATGTTCATCCCAAAAGATTGACGCTGGTAAGAACAGTTGGTGTTCATCACAAAATATTAACACCATTATCAATTCTTACGGGTAGATAATTGCCGGTTGCTTGGTGCTGTACTTATTGACTTGTATTCAAATTTATTATATACTGCAGGGCTAGGCGTTACAATCAGAGCAAGCTGATCATGCAAAAACAGATTTTAGAGAGTAAAATATACAGAGGGAAGCTGTTACAGGCGATCCAAGTAGACCGTGCAAAAACAAGTATCCACAAAAACAAGTATCGAGTCCCATACGGAGGATATTGCAGATATCACTCATCTGGATTAAGTTATCGTCCATTCAACAGTTGAAAGATAGACGATAAATTTCATAATTTGGCAAAATTCTAATTAAAGGAGTTTCAAGATTTTGATAGTATCATGTTACCATGTGTTTAGGGACAATCCTCGAATAGAAAATTTTACCTAGCAAATCATGAAACATAAAAGCACGACTAATAAT
Organism: Canna indica; assembly: GCA_034359265.1. Classification (NCBI taxonomy): domain Eukaryota; kingdom Viridiplantae; phylum Streptophyta; class Magnoliopsida; order Zingiberales; family Cannaceae; genus Canna; species Canna indica. The sequence continues at coordinate 13,292,607 of CP136890.1, forward strand.
AGCAACACTTCGACATATTACAAAATATATCAAAACAAAAATTACAGCAGAAATAATCATAAGGAAAGATCAAAGGCACATGTATAACCCATTAACATCAACTTTATAATAAAGTTTCAGGTATGTTTCGAGTCTCACACGGAGGATATTGCAGTTATCACTCATTTAACGTAGTTATTGCCCATTCGCCCGTTCTGCAGCTGAAAGATAGACAATAAATTTTAGGGTCAATCCTCGAATAGAAAATTTTACCTAGCAAAATTCCAATTAAAGGAGTTTCAAGATTTTGATAGTATCATGTTACACTGTTTAGGGTCAATCCTCGAATAGAAATTTTTACCTAGCAAATCACTTAACATAAAAGCACGACTAACTATACCAACACTTCAAGATATTACAAAATCTAACAAAATAAAAATTACAGCAGAAATAATATAAGGAAAGATCAAAGGCACATGTATAACCCATTAACATCAACTTTATAATAAAGTTTCAGGTATGATTGTATCATAACAATAAGTGACACAAAAATAAAATCATGACATCAAAAATATTCATTACAGGATATCCTCAAAACTCTAGCAAACTGTAGCTATCATGAACCTTCACCTAGCTAGTGTACCTGCAGATATGAGGCAAATACAACAAAGTCGACGGAAAGCTGAATATGATTTCCCAAAATGACCAATAAACGTAAATGATATCATCATACAATGATTTCCCAATATGAACGACATCTAATAATTTGAACCAAATGGATAAATGATTTATACCCCTATATGTACATGAGTTACAAACGCAATCAAGAGCGTAATAAAACGATTGAGTTCCCTGCACTCTCGCACCTCGAGAGTGGCACCTCAAGTCCACTCTAGCAAGAAGCATGACTATCCTAAAAAAGTAGCCCACGAGCGTCACGTCTGATGCACCCACACTCGCATGCGAGTGTATCGAAATGACTACTAGTGTCAACACTTGTGCTTAATGGGCCCAATAATAATGTCTACAACCGAAGCCCCCATGCGCAGTTTGGCCACTGCAGCTGCACCACGTGCAGCGACCCAGCCTATCCGCCGCAGCCAAGTAGGTATGCCACGTGCAACGACACAACCTGATCGATGCTACGCAGCAACTGCATCATGTGTCACGACGCAACATCCAACCACCCCAGTCTCGCTTTCGCGTCCAATACACCAACTCGCATCCCTCGATTCCAAGCTTGCCGAGAACCATGTCGAGCAAACAATGAAAACAAAGAGGAAGAGGACTCCTACGACAATCCGAGGTACGCTCTAAGCCTCTAACTCTCCCTCAATCTCGCTCTTGCAAACCTCCTCTGTTGCATGCATACTGGTATAACATTTCAACTATTACATAAGATTTTTGAAACCTTCAAAGTGATGTTGAGAAAAAAGTCCATGCATAAAAAACTCTACATGTGAATAACATAAGAACACTTCAAGTTGTAAATGTAGAGTTCTTATTCACTTGCAATCTCATTCACCTGTAATATCAAGAAGCTATTGCAGTGTGTTCTTGTTGCAAGTTTCTCTGTGCAACAATTTTTTTACCATGTGAAAGCTGAAAATGCTTGCACAAAGAATTTCTCCCTAGTAATTACACAGCAAAAAGTTATTAATTTCAGAATCTAATTTCATTATCTCTGGCTACAGTTAAGAAACTGTGACCTTATTTTTCTTCTCATTGAAGACAAATGTTCAGCTAGGCTAATGAGAACTGTACAGTGTGGAGCACACTAATTTCCCCAGTCTATATAATTATAAGGAAAAACAGGAGATCAATGAAAAGGGCATATGTAGTTAGCAGTTATGATGGTAACAACTTGAACTTAAGAGAATATGGTTAACTGTGAGTCTTTCGAGTTACCTATAAGCATTGTTGGCCAGGTTGTGACATCTATCCTCTATAGATCAAACTAGTAGATATATTTATCACTCTGCAACATTTCATATTTTCACCAGAGACACTATATACGTTTCCATCTTATGCTTGTCTGGTGGACATTTGTTTACTAAGCTGTGTTTGATGGATATACATACAGCTTATTCTTTGCTTGTAGAATTTCAAGCCACCAAGATAAATATAACATTGACTTGCTATAGTTGCATAGAGAGCTCCATATTTTATGGCTAAAGATTTTTTTTCCTAGTCAATTCTAAATACATATGGATCAAATGCCAACTTATTCTTCCTTGTAGGGGTCTCATTTCCCAACAACATTTCTTGATCAGGCTCAAACTTAAACCTTTCTGTCTTCATTTTGGTTCATGCCTCTTATACCTTTTGTTTTATGCCTTGATCACTGAAGAGTTCCATTTTGTGTTTCACCTATTCCTTTCCTCCATTTGAGAAATAGAATAAGCCACTTAGGTGTTAAATCATCTCTCACCAGATCTGCAGTGGCCTTAACTTGTTAATTCTGCCTCCCTGATCCATCTGTTGATGCAAACAATGGGCTATTATCATTAGCAGTATATTTCGAAGCCAAGATCATAAACTAGTAAAGCAATATCTCATGTGGATGTGCATGTCCATACAGTGTGGCTGCAGCAGTGCAGGGTGAATCTGATCCTGTAGTCTGCAGTAAAACTAATGATCTGATCCTCCTCTTGGCTAAAAGCAGTATACATAAACAAAGTTGAGCTTTTCATTGCAAATTTGCAACACAAGTTGGTTTTAGCACTTTTCAATTAGTGTGTGTGCTTTAACTTGCAGATTCATTATGAATGCATATGCATGATATGTGTATATAATATAGTATCATCACTGACCTTGGCATTACTGGAAGATGGCCTCAACCTGTTTCATTCCACTCCCTGTTTCTGACGGAGAAATGTTAATCAAGAGTGTTGTCAGTATGTTATCCTAAGCAGCAGCAATCATAGGATCATTGCAGTTCCCCTCATGGGGCTCCATATTATATATGTCAAACTTGAGATGATTGATAGGGAAGCAGTCAAAAGCTCAATTTGATATTGGATACTCTTTTTAGTAATCTTTCCTCCATGGCATGAATCAGCTGTAAGTATGACCAGTGTGCCAACTATCTTTGGCTGATGGTTTATCAGTCATCATATATCCCTGTGGTTGGGATAGAGTAGAGATGGAGCATCTTACACTCCTGCAAGGACCAATAGCAGGTATGAAATATAATGTTTCTATACTTCAAGAATCTTGCATAAAAAACAGACATAATGAAAGATCAACAAGCACAGTGATAGAATTTGTGTTGCAATATTTACCCAAGAGGTCAAAGGTGTAACATAAACTAATCCTAAGTACATGAAGTTGATAATTTATGGTTCATCTTATGCAAAACTATGAGTAAATCAAGCATCCTTTAGCGTTGGTGCAAACTTCTAGTGAAGTGAATATAGGCTTAAATGTCCAAGGATTATTATGAACTCTAAAACATGAACTTAAAAACTAATCAATTTATATTTCTTCTCAACTAAAACAACTAACAATTCGATAACAATACTTCGCTAACAAATGAAGATAATATATAAACAAGAACATAATTTCTCCACATTGTTCACTTAATCATTTGCATTCACAAAATTGTATCAATTCCTCTTACATACGCATAGCTTCACAAATTCATATAGATTAACAAGAGTATATATTTTTTAGCTTGTTGTTATAGTACATACCAGTTTGCACGATGAGAAAGTAACCTTGCATCATTAGAGATTTCGCTCAGTCAACAGTGCTGCAAGCCGATTCCTTTGGTACCCCACGGAGTCTCATCAGCTTCCTAATCCTCGAATAGTCATCCCACCGTCCCATCCCAGCATACATGTTTGACAATAAAACATAAGCTGATGCATGCCCTGCTTCCAGCCTCACAAGCTTCTCTGCTGCCCACTCTGCGTACTCCACAATCTCAAAGCTGCAGCATGCACTCAGCAGGCTCTTCAGCACCCGCTCATCAGGCTCCATCGGCATCCCTTTCACAACCTCCCACGCCTCTTTCACCCTCCCTCCACGCCCCATTGCGTCCACCAGGCAGCCATAGTGCTCCATCCTAGGCTCGATGCCATACACGCTCTTCATCCGGTCGAAGTGCTTGAGTGCATCGTCTACTAGACCGGTGTGGCTGCACGCATGGAGAACCCCCACGTACGTGACATGATCGGGCACAATGCCACGGCGTAGCATCTCATCGAACAGCCGCAACGCATCCACCCCACAGCCGTGTGAGGCAAGTGCTGTTATCATGGCCGCCCATGAACGTTGGTCTTTGCGGGGCATTTCGTCGAACACTCGCCTCGCGGATTCCAGGCGACCGCATCTGGAATACATGGTTAAAAGAGCGGTACCGAGGGCGGCTGATAAGGGACGACCGCAGAAGAAGACGAGGGCATCGCGGTGAACTAGCTCGCCGTCAACCAGGGCACCCAGATGGGCGGCGGAGGAGAGTGCGGAGACGAGGGACGCCTCGGTGGGTGGCACGCCAACATAACGCGTACGGCGGAGAGTGGCGAGGGCATCGTGATGGCGGCCAGAGGCAGCGTAACCTGAAACGAGGGCAGCAAAGGAGACCGGAGTGGGATCAGAGATGGCGTCAAACGCAACGCGCGCGGCGTCGACAATGCCGCAGCGAGCGAGGGCCGAGACGAGGGCGGTGCGAAGGAAGATGTCAGGGTGAGGCCCAGCAAGACGGATGAACAAGTCGGCGGGGGCGCGTCGCCCGGCGGAGGAGTAGGCGGCGATCAGAGCGGAGCGGAGGAAGGGGTCGGCGTGGAGACCAAGGACGGTGAGGTGGGCGTGGAGGAGGGCGGGTGCGGCGGGGGAGACTGCGGCGGCGGCAGCGCGAAGGAGAAATGTGAAGGTGAACTTGTTGGGACGGGCGCCTGAGGGGAGCATGGAGTAGGCGTACAGGGAAAGGGCGGAGAGTGCCGGGGAGCTCCTGAGGATGGCGTTCCACTCGAACGTAGACCGTTCAGATTGGATCGAACGGTCATCGAAGGCTGCAGAAGCTGTTGAGTCCCGCATTCTTGGCGTTGGATGATGCAAGACAGCGAACGATCATATTGGATTAATGTGTATTAATAACTATTTTTCTTTCACTCTTAAAATAAAATCTTATCATAATAATTTACATAAGAGAAAAGAGCCAAATTTACTTCTGAAGTATTGAAAAATATACAAATTTATCATTCAATTATATTTTTTATCAAAATTATCATCGACGTTACATAATTGGATCATTTTTGCCTTTCTCGTTAACGAAATTCCACGTAAGCAAACGGAATCCCACGTGGTAAGTGCAGCTCGGCCACATAAGATGTCACGATGGAAAATGACATGTGACAGTTTATGTAGTGACAAGAGCAATTATGGTCTAAAACATATTTAAATGGGCAAATCTAAATCTTTTTAAATACTTTAGGGGCAAATTTGCACCATTTTCAATACTTCAGGAGCAATTTTGCACATTTTTCAATACTTTAGAGGCAATTTTTGCCTGTTTCCCTCGAATAAAATATATATGGTGCACAAATAGGGGCGGCAAAAATAGGCACGGCACGATAACTGCGGGCCGGGCCGAAAAATTTAGCCCGATAACATTGCGGGCCGACGCGGGCCGGCTCTTATCGGGCCGGCCCGGCCTGTTTGGCCCGCTAAACATATAAAAAAGAAGAAGAATTCTAGATTAGGGCTTGTTTAGTGCTTTAAAATTGAAGGTAAAGTTAATCTATGGAGTTTTTCATGTGAAATATAATATTTGATGCTTATTTAGTCTCTTAAATATTTTAAATTATTTTTTTATAATTTTTTTAGAAATTTTTTAGTTAAAAAGAGGGCTCGCGGGCCGTGCCGGGCGGCCCGCAATAGTTTGCGGGCCGGGGCGGGCCGGGATTTTCCGGCCCACTGAGTTAGCGGGCCGGGCCGGCACGCCACCTTATCGTGTCGGGCCGGCCCGGCCCGTTAACTGCGGGCCGGCCCGTTTTGCCACCCCTATGCACAAACAACGTGTTTTATGTTCATTGCATAATTTCTGCAAGTTTGATTTCTATCTTAGAATTTGAACAAATACTTTAGTAAAAAAATTTAGAAATATAAATTTTAAAGATGGAACAAAAATAATATTCAAAAAGATATTTCTTAATTACTAAAATAAAACCTTGATTAAATTTAATTATTAGTAACTGATCCGGCCAGACCCGAAAGTTCGGGGATAATCCCGTCCCAATTCAAAATTGGGATGAGACCGGAATAAAATTGTAATGCTTCATATTCGGGACTAAGACTGGGACACACACTACTAGAATTGTGGTCATCAGCGCCAACCGTGGCTGTAATCTGATCATACGCAACCCCACTGATATTCAATCGAACTTGATGTTCAGGAGTTGTGTCATTGTCAAAAATCTTGTATAATTAGGACAATTCTCATACAAATGTTCATCGGCAGCTTTCAACATCTCGTAAAATTCTGCAGCCTCCTTATTCGGCAATTCAATCTATATCTCAGGTTGTTCTTCAGTGACTTCAACTGTCATAGTATCTAGTGGCACTACCGTCTCAGTAACTGACTCAATATTATTATTTAAATGGAATTGTCCTCTAAGACTATCCAGAATAATTGTTCTATATGGATTAGGTGGATTGAAAGTAGGGCTGTTCATGGGTCAAACCCGACCCAATGAACCCGAGAACCCGACCCGACCCGAACCAATCGGGTCGGGTCGGGTTCAAATTTTTGAAACCCGATTATAATCGGGTTGGGTCCGAGTTTCAATCTTTAAAACCCGATGACTCGAGACCCGACCCGATTACCCGAATTTTATATTATTTTTAATTATTTTTAATTATTTTTAAAATATTTATATTTAAAAATATTTATTTTTTATTATTTTTTTTAAAAAAATAAAAATTATTATTAAAAAATTATTTTTCACCTAAACGGGTAAACCCGACTACCCGACCTGACCTAGGTCGGGTCGGGTCGGGTTTGAGAGATGAAAAATATTCAACCCGACCCGACCCGACCCGACCCGATTACATTTGGTCGGGTCGGATCGATTTTTCCCCTAAACCCGACCCGACCCAACCCGTGAACACCCCTAATTGGAAGAAGAAAACATCAGCAGAAGAAGATTCGTCATGAGTTTGGACAACAGGATTGCTCGACGTCCTGACATGACGTGACTCCCCGTGATAATTCCATACAAAATATCTTGGTGTGAATCCTTTTGTATACAGATGCAGTGTAACAGTTTCTCGGTCCAAAAATCTTATGTTCGAATATTTCCGGCACAGACATCAGATTTTATCACCACTAAGGAATTTTTCATTCGAGTAGGCGAAATTTAAGAAGTAAGTTACGCCTACTCGAAATTCGTCTATTATAGCTCCACGATGAATTCGTCAGTACATCCAACTTCGATCGCCCGACATGTTCTGTCAAAAAGTTTGCAATATATTTAGGTAATGTCTTTAGGTGAGATGGTCATATTCCATTCGGGATTCATGTTATTCATATTGAACTTAGTATTTTTTTTTAGTCATTAACTTTATTCTAAATTTCGACAGCATCTCCCTATAGTTCTCTGAATACGCATATCATCTGGGCGCGTATCGGAGAACAAGGGAGATACAAGCTAAAATTTAAAAATGAAGTCAATGATTAAAAAAAATAAACTAAGTACAATATAAATAACTATGTTCTCAAATTGTCCAATTAGGGACAATTCAAAGGTTGTACGTCGTATAAAAGATCATTAACTTCGTTTACACGAACATACAACTCCCGAACGGATCTAAGGTTTTGCAAAATTAAAACATGACTCATCGATCGTACGTGAAACGTATCAACTTGTCTTATTTTTTTTCCAACTTTATGGATGTCGGTGCGAGTCCATAGTGGACGATTTCGCGCGAGTCCAAAGTGGACGATTTCAGCACGAGTACAAAGTGGACGATTTCGGCACGAGTCCGTCCATTGTGGACGATTCCGCGCGAGTCCAAAGTGGACGATTCCGTGCAAGTCCAAAGTGGACGATTCCGCGTGAGTCCAAAGTGGACGATTCCACGCGAGTCCAAAGTGGAAGATTCCAGCACGAGTTCATCCATTGTGGATGATTCCAGCACGCGCGAGTCCATTCATTGTGGACGATTCCGGCGCGAGTCCACCATGGACGATTTCGGCGCGAGTCCACCATGGACGATTTGACCGCGAGTCCAAAGTGACGATTTGGTCGCGAGTCCACTATGGACGATTCTGGCGCGAGTCCTTAGTGGACTATTCCGCGCGACTATTAATTAATATTAAACTAATACTTAACCTAATTAACAATTAAATTCTAATAATTAATCATTAATTTCTAATTATTAATCATAATCTTTTTTAAAAAAAACTAATGGTAATTAATCCTAATCTCAGAGTTTGATTAGGGTAATAATACCCTAATCTCAAGCAGTAGCCGACATCACTGTCAGCTACTGCTCGTCTGCATTGGGGCCGATGGTAATCGGCCCCAATTCGGTGTCGGCCTGGTTGAGGTCGGCGCGGAGATGGATGACGGCGCGGAGAGGCAGAGCAGGCGACAAGGGCGGCGTAGGGATTTAACGGAGGAGGAGAGGAATTGAAGCATACCGGCGGTGATTGACGGCGACGGCAAGGCAACGACTCCGCGGGAACTCGGCAACGACGGACGGCGGCGACAGCAGCGAGCAGAGAAGGAAGAAGAACAAAGAGGAAGGGTCGGGCGCGAACGCAAATAAAAAGGATTTTCAGCGACGGCTCACCGGCCGTCAGAGAATCGTGGATTCGTAATTTTATTATCACCGACGGCTCTCCCAGCCGTCGGTGAAGAGTGTTTTATATTCGCGTTGCGTTCGTGCTAAACGACGGTCGCAGCCAGCCGTGGCTAATGACTTACTCATATCACCGACCGCGTAGCCTAGCCGTCGCTACTAACCTATTTTATTTCGCGCACCCAGTTACTCTCATCACCAACGGCTCTGGGCCCCCGCTAAGCCGTGGCTACTAACCCATTTTATTTCGCGCATCATGCGTGCCATGATCTAAGAGCGACGGCTTTGGTCGGCCGTATGCGAGCCGCGGCTGATTTTGTTACATCAGCCACGACCATCGAGGCCGACGCAAAGCCGTGAACGGCTCTGGCGACCGTCGTTGATCCCCGTTGCTGATATAGTATATTCTAGTAGTGACATATTTGCGTCCAGACTCAAAATTGGGACGGGATCGAGACATATCAAATCTCGACCCATCCGACCTGAACTAACCCCTACTATGTTGGTTGGTTTCTTATTACAATGATAAGTGACTAAAGCTGTTCATATCTTTGAGTAAACACTTCAGTTACAATACAAAATATAATTGTCAAGCTTATATTTTCTTGATTTTGGTAAAGATGATATCAACATCATTCTTATAGTGTTAATTAGAATCACATTAATGATAATAATATATAAAAGAAAAAATGATTAAATTTGCCTCTGAAGTATTGAAAAAGGTCCAAATTTGCCCCTAAAGTATTGAAAAAGATTCATATTTGCCCCTTTAAATATGTTTTGGGCCAAAATTGCCCTTGTCACTACATAATTACCACATGTCATTTTTCATCGGCATCTTATATGGCCGAGCTGCACTTGCCACGTGGGATTCCGTTTGCTAACGTGGACTTTCGTTAACGAGAAGGGCAAAATTGATCCAATTATGTAACGTCGAGGACAATTTTGATAAAAAAATATAGTTGATGGGCAAATTTGCACATTTTTCAATACTTCAAGGGCAAATTTGGTCATTTTCCCTTTACATATTGTTTGGGATGTAAAAGAAATTAATAATATTATTTTTATTTCTTTCACCCCTCAAAAGGCTAAAACTTTTATTTTTAATTATTTTTGGACTGAAATAGGAATTTGAGCCCGATAAAATTAGGTCCATAAGCGCACACATTCATGAATCAAACACAAATCCAACCCCGACATCGCTTAGCCCGGTGGCTTCGCCCCGATCATACAAGGACATTTACGTCCTCATTAATTATAAGGGACTCGCCAATTATGAACCGATATCTCCGAAATTAGCCACGCCTCATTCTGAGCATATTCCTACGAGATTTCGAGAAATATTATCGTCAAGCATCTCTCAATCTTACATTGTATATAGACATTAGGGATGTCAACGGGGGCGGGTACGAGGAGTGCCTAACCCGCTACCCGCCCCACGAAATAAATAGGTACCCGCTACTCGTTTATTTCCCCAGATATCAAAAATGAGTACTCATTTAATTACCGGGGGAGGATATTATTGCCATTCCTAATAGACACTGTGCACATCAGGTACATCTAGATTTCAATTTCATATTCACACATATGGAATTTTATCTTACTTAAGCGTCGAAGTGTCTTTACAGATTCTACGTCAGAGCCACACCCGATCAAAAGACAAGCTAGACCGCTAGGGGTGAGCAAAATTAATCGATTGACCAAAAAATAGATTAACTGACCAAACCGAAATCGAATTAATCGAACCGAATTTTTCAATTAATTTTCAGATCAGTTAATAGTTTAAAAAATTATATTTTTCGGTTGGTTCTATAAATTAATCGATTTACAGAATTAACAAAAATTTATTTAAATATAAATAAAATAAATTATATGTTATTATTTACTTAAGTGGTTGAGATGTTATGGTTTTACGCTAATAACCCAAGTTTGAATCCTAGTTAGACATAATAATTATTTTATTTTGATAAATATAGATATAATTTTGATTGGTAAGATTTACATCAAATAATAAAATTTGCTTGAATGATTAAGATATTTGAGTGATCAAAATTTAAATCTTAATGAAGTATAAATATAATTTTTTTCACCATTTTTTTTATGAATTCGATAAATTAATCGAATCAAATCAAATTAATTAATTTTTATTTATTTTGATAAATAAATAATAAATAATTTTTATTTAGATTCAGTTAACTGAGGGTTCGATTTGATTAATATGCTCACCCCTGTATACCGTAGAACCGATGCTCACCCGTACGGACCGCATCACCCATTTTAGTCTTATATTTATCTTCTTTTCATTTATTCTTTTTATTTTTTGAAAATTCCAGTTAGCATTCATTTGATTTCTTCTTTTAACCAAAACAGCTACGACCAGACGTTGTCTAAATGAAGAATCATTTGGACCAAGTCATCAAAATGTATGCACGTGATGTTAATCATCAAACCCAGTCTTAAATCTCAATCGTTGACATTCTTCCAACAATTAGAGACCGGGTTTAATGATTAAAAAACTATTAAATCCAATTGACAGCTTAGACTAATAATAGAAAATAAACAGGAAGAGAGATAACAACTCTTCCGTGTTTGACCACCTCAACACGGTAATGTAATAAATAAATGATTAATATTTATATTTATATATAAGAAAGAAAATGCTTATTTTTCTTTTTTTAAGGAACCTTTTGCCAACCTCTTCCTCTTTCTTCAATTCTTCTTCTCAGAAAAAAGTCAAAGACCAGCCTTGATCCAATTTAGAAAGCACGCCTCCCAACCCAAAACACCTCCTCCTCTCCTCTCTATCTCCTCTCTCTCTCTCCGCTGCATTCTTCATTTTCGCTGCACCACCACCATCTCTGCATTCCCAGATCTCTGTGCGCAAAGACATCGATCGACTGATGGGTGGCCGGCGGCTGCAGGGGGAGCAGCTGAGGCAACTGCGCGACATATTCAACCGCTTCGACATGGACCGCGACGGCAGCCTCACCCACCTCGAGCTCGCCGCCCTCCTTCGCTCGCTAGGCCTGAAGCCCACCGGGGACCAGATCCACGCCCTGCTCTCCGGCATGGACGCCAACCACAACGGATCCGTCGAGTTCGACGAGCTCGCCGTCGCCCTCGCGCCCATCATGAATGAGCAGGCCCTCATCAACCAGGAGCAGCTCCTCGATGTCTTCAAGTCCTTCGACCGCGACGGCAACGGCTACATCTCGGCCGCGGAGCTCGCGCGGTCCATGGCGCGCATGGGCCAGCCGCTGTCCTTCGGCGAGCTCACCGAGATGATGCGGCAGGCTGACACCGACGGCGACGGAGTCATCAGCTTCACGGAGTTCGCGGCCATCATGGCCAAGTCCGCCGTCGAGTTCCTCGGCCTCACCGTGGCGTCGTAGGACCGGGTGTTGACCGGGTCAACGCGGGCCCTGAATTGTTCCTGAACTAGGATTAATTTGTGTATAAGATTGTATATAGCATGAGATTAAATTGTGGATTAAGGTTAATTTCTAGGATTAAGTGCATAATATTTATTAGTAATTTATTCCATGAAATTAATTGTAAATTAAATATATATTTTGCAATGGTGCAGCATTTTTATGGTTTGCATAATCGAATGAGTTCTATATATAATAGATGATTATTCTATAAAATCTTATCCACAATATCTAAGGCTTACGAATTATCGTAGGGTTAGATTTCAAGTTGTCGTCTTTGAACATTAAATTTTAATCTTATATCAATTGCATACATGAATTATTTAGTAATTTAATTCAATTATATCTTTTTTCTGTTATCCATGTAACTTATGTTCCAAAGATGATATTTTTTATTTTTTAAAAATTAATTTTATAACATAATTAAATAAACGCATAAAACGTTATAACTTGGGAGCGAGTCCATGATTTATTTGCAATATAATCATCACGAAACTACTAGTGGGTCAACCAAATGGTGATATATAAAGAAAGATTTGATTATAAATTATATTTTTAGAAAAAAATAAGATATATTTAGTAAATAACACTTAACATTATATCTGTTGGTGAATGAATTTGTCATACGTCGTGACTCGCGAAGCTTGCTTTTTTCTCTCGTATTTTTAATTATGCTTCATTTGCTATAGTGATTTCAAATACCGCATTAACTAAACCCAAAATATACGATGAGTTTTGATTAGCAACTATCAACGAAATCAAATCAAATTTAATTAAATTTTTTATATTCTCTAATCGAATTCAAATCACAAAATTACTATTTAAAATTAGATTTTACGATTCGATCAACCTAGATTAATTATGATTAACTCGTTTTAATTGCCACCCCATAAGGAAATACATGATTAATTCTCATTTATTTGTTTTTTCCTAATAAGAATGATTCACTTTTATTACTAATTATAATTGTTTACTCCTTCCATTTATTTTCACCCATGCCCATCTTCTTTTATTTATTTCCTCTCATTAAAAAATCCTATTATTATAAATTATTCTCACCCCGATATTTTTTTATCAGCCATTCCCCCAAAGCAGAATGCCAGAATAAGAATTAATTTTCATTTATTAAAAAAATAGATTAAAAGGTATTAAATAAGGATTTGATCATAATATTTTTGGGATAAATTATGATTTATGAGTAATAAATTCAAATTTTAATATACTCACCTTCCAAAATTTGAATAGTAAAAGTTTGTTTGTTTTTTTTTCATATTAAATGCAAAATCTAGATGACTTTAAATTTGGACCAAATAATTTAAAAATGAACCCTCCATATAATGTTAACAAAAATAAATATATTTGATATGAATGAAGAAAAAGTCAGTTGGTACTAAATTTTGAGACAATTCGATCTCATAATTTGATAGTCTGCAATTTAATTAGTCCAACAATCATCTCTTAATTGTCTTTGATATTTTTGTAATCATCTTGGCATGAACCATGTACTATTTAAGGTTCTCATCTTATTTGTAAGTCATCTGTAACACAAATAAAAATCACACACGCAAATAAGAATATCGGGGGGGGGGGGGGGGGTTGTCTTTGTCCCGGGTTATTTATTTTATCGGCGGGTTATCTCAAGTTATCGACACCCTAGACGGATTGTCCCGAGTTGTCATGTGTTGCTGACATTCAAGACGATGTGTATTATCTTTATTCATTTATTGTTCATATAAACATATTATTTTCGGATTGATGACACCTGAACGAATTGTTCTCATGCATGTTGTATTGAGTTGGTGACACCTAGATGAATTATTAAAATACACACGTTTTTCATCATATGAGTTGGGTATTTATGGGGATAAATTTATTTAAAAATCTTTTCTCTATGATAGATTTTTGTTAAGCCGGTAAGAATGATCTTTTTCAAAAAAACACCCTTAAATCTTTTATGGCAAGACGTTGGACTGTTTATGATCTAATGGATTTTTACGTGTAATTCCAATAGCTTGCACACCCCCACCTTCCAAAATTCCAAAAGCCCTAATTGTGGAAGCTGCCTTTTCGCATTGAATGCAAAACCTAGATCAAGGTGTTTTTCTCTTGCAAAGATGCTGAATCGACTTTTTTTTTTAGGTAATATATGAACAGGAATTTTTTAAAACCGGAATTTGTGAGAGAAAAAATCCTCGGATTCAAATTTTGGAATCAAAATTTTTAAAATCGGAACTTTACTTTTTTTAGGTAATATGTGAATTTTTTCCTCAGTTAAATAAAAAACCTAAATACTTTTTTTATTAAAGAAAATATTTTTCATCAAGAGTTTATAAAGAATTTGACTCCTTCAATGAGATGTTCACCACTCGATTAAGGTTTGTAGATATATTACTTCATAACAATTGTTTTATTCTGAGCTGGTTTAATTGCTGAAATTTAAAAAAAAATAAAATAGACGAGAAATAAAAATAGAGGATAAATGAAATAATTAATTTCCTAATTAGTTGGCATAGTTAATAGATCATGAATATCTATTCTCTTATTTGATTAGCATAAAAAATAAATAAGGAATAGTCTTGGATAGTATAGTTGGTGGCAACGTGTTTGTATGTTGCCTAAAAATTTAGGATTTGAACATTTGTATAATCATTTATTATGATTTTCTATATTTGTTAATAAATAAATAAATAAATAAATAAATAAATAAATAAGAAATAAAGATAAAATAATAAAAATATTCTTCTTAATAATATTAAATTTTATATTAATTTATAATTTATTCATAAAATATATTTTATTCTAATAATATTATAATATTTCTTTTTTTTAGCAAAGATAATATATACTGAGGTTTGAATCTCATATCTCTAGAAAATATCTAAAATATTGCCACCAACTGTGAGTATAGTTGACAATTATAATATTTTAATTGCCTTCCTAATAATATTATAATTTATTTTAAAATGATAAAAGTAGAAATAAAATAATAAAAATAATAAATGATATTATAATTTATTACAATCTATAATAAATATATAACTTTTATAGTTTTTTAAAATAAAACATTAATTTAAAAATATAACAAATACAATTTTAATTAGTTAAATAGCTTATTGTATAATTTAAAAGTATAGAGTATACATTATGTAATTAAGCTTAATTACAATGAGCAAAAATGAAATATATGAATACTGGAATAGCTATTTGTACTTAAAATCCAATCAAACATAACAATAGAAGTAAACAAGAAATGATTATTTCATCCATCCTATATTCCAACAGTCAAACATACCCTTTTAGTTATAGCAAACTGTATTCTCTTTTTTTTTTTCTCTCTTCTAAAAAACAAAGCTTATTGTTAGAAATTTTTATCAAAATCTTTAACTGTGAATATAATTACAATAAAATAAATTAATAAAATTAGGGATAATTTAAGTATATTATAAAAAGTTACACTATTTTATCAATACCATAAAGTATTTATGATTTTATCAATAAATCATAATTTTTTATGATTTACCCAAATTCTCTTTAGAAATTAATAATGAAGTTTTCAATTTCAAAATTTTACAAATTTAGAATTCAATTGTACGAAGATATTTACTTTTTGTTTACTATTATTAGGGATGTGTACGGATACCTGATTGATTCAGATTAAATTCGGATAGGGTATGAGATAATAATGACTTAATTAAGATTGATTTTGGATCCAACACACGGGTGCCCAGAACCGAAATTAAAATCAAAATCGATAACCATAACTTGTACCCTAGAATCTATACCCGCTTGAAACATGTTCATTTATAAGTTCTAGTGTACAGGTTCCAACAAGGTATCCTGTTAGAGTTTATTCTAGAACTTGTAAATGAATAAGTTTCAACAGGGTATCTTATTGGAACATGTAACCTGAAACCTGTAAATGAATATGTTCTAACAGAGTATCCAGAACTTGTACTCTGGAATCTGTAAATGAATAAGTTCCAACAAGGTACTTAAAATTAGTACTACACCTCAGGTTTCGAATAGGGTTCGATTACAGATTCGAACAGGATAGAGTCCAATTCCAAAATTTAAGAATCGATCTTATTCAATATATGATTTAGGTATCATGAAAAATATAAAATACAAAATACTCGAACCTGCTCACTCCTAAGTCCTAACTATTATACTTATCCTAAATTAATTATTAATGTTTGCAAATTTAAGAAATTTTTTGGAAATCAGGCACATAAATAAAATTAATATAATTTAAAAATTAGGAATAATCCCATATGTACCTAATAAGATTCGAGTACCGCGAAAAATACATAATATTTAGATCGGCCCACCCCATATGCGCATAAATAAAAGTAATTAAAAATTTCATGAGAATTATGAGAAAAAAAAGTTTTTTTTTTTATGAGAAAAAAAGTTGGTGCTACTAGATTCATAAACTATCAAGCTCAATTTGTCAAGGAGCAAGAAGAAAAGACAAAATCTAGAGGAGGACCATCCGGCCAATGAAACAATATAAGTTAGTGGATTATGTTTTCTCTCGCCGTCATGAGAATTGAGAAATGGAGAGTCGACCACGTCTCCTCCCTCTTGTCTTTTCCATATACGCCCACTCCTTACTTCAAATTCCATTACATGTACTTATCCGCTCCGTCTCTATTATTTATTTTGGCCCCCTCGGGTTCATGTTTTGCCGTTTCACCCTTCTACGATTCCGAACCTCCCATTCTTTCGTGATCAATGAAGATGGAAGGAGAGAGAGAGAGAAATGAAATGACAGTACAGAAAATAGTTATTAAGTTAGGGGTTTATATGCAAAAATAAAAGGACTTAAAGAAATAGTATTTGCGGAGATTGGATATGTAATATACTCTCATAGTCTCATAAACCGTCTTTAAATTGGCAAGTAGAGTTTGTTTTGAAGGCGGTAGTAGTAAATATAGTGTTAGATATCACTGGGTGGTGAACGGAACAGGGGATCCGGTCACCGCTGACGCCCGCTTTGAACCCCTCTTTCCTCGCGCCCCGAATTAATTCTTACCATACAAATAAAACCCCTCCTCCGTAAAATCACCGCCTCGTCCCCCGTCGGTGGCGACGAATCCTACAGGCCTGCCCATCCCCCGCGCGCTGCCCCACCTCCCCGATAGCCGGCGCACCGGTGGATGCGGCGGCGGCGCGATGGATTCGTCGGACGCTTCCGGAGAGAGCGGAGGAGGATGGAGCAGGGACGACGACAAGGCCTTCGAGAATGCGCTGGCGATGGCGGGCTCGCCACCGGAGGCAGAAGGTGGGGGCGCCGAGGCGTGGTGCGAGCTGATCGCCGCTAGAGTATCCGGGAAGACGGCGGCGGAGGTGAGGCGACACTACGAGGCGCTGGTGGAGGACGTGATGGCCATCGAGGCCGGACGGGTGCCCGTCCCTCGATACGTCGGGGAGGAGGCGTCCTCGGGTTCGGCTTCGACCGGGGCGGCGCATTCGCCCAAGGAGAAGCAGCAACAGCAGCACCAAGATAATCGCGGCCACCATGGATCGGCAGAAAGGAAAAAAAGAGGTTTTGAGACTGGAGGGCAGGGCAAGAGCGTCTCTAAAGTAGAGCAGGAGAGACGAAAAGGAACCCCTTGGACTGAAGAAGAGCACAGGTTTTGTTCTTTGATTACCTCCCTTCCTGTTTCATTTTTCCTGAATCTGTTCTCCAATTCTTTCGGTGCATGATATTTTATTTAAATGTTCTACGCTACTGCTTTTATAAAATAGACTTTTGTTTTCTCCATGATTACATCGATAGATTCCCTTTGCGATTCCCTACTTTCACGTGTTTATTATTTGTTACGCTGCTAGTTATTGTCTGTTAATGATGCAATTTAGTTCTAGGTTTATGCATCTACATATGTGCTCTCTTGAGATTGGAGATGATAATTGGGCAGTGGATAATCAGTAAAGATTGATAATAGTGGGATACTATTTAGCCAATTTCATGATGAACTTTGTCAACTTAAAGATTTATGGGAGAACTGGTAGAGTTTTTAACTGAACTATTCCTGATGTTATATTACAAACAGATCATTTCTGCTAAATCTATGCATAAAAAATTGTTTGAAGACCTATGGATGAAAGGGATGTAAGATGTGAAGCTGGTCTTACCTTACTCCTTGATGATTACTATTAGCAGAGACCGAATCAGAACCTAATTCTAGAAACAAAAGCGAAATAAAGACACATCTTTTATCTCTGTGTTTTAGTTAGTGTTAAATCTTTAGTTTAACTGCACATCTTGTGAAAACTGGGTTGATTTGGGTTCAACGAAAAAAATTATCTTGAATCAATCTTATGTTAGTTTACTGATTAGCTATTATTAAAATTAAACTGCCACATAGATAATAAAGAAACTTTAGATTTTAGAATGAGATATGACATTGCAATTGAGTGCACTGCAATATGCCACGAAAGTCTGTCTGATATGCATATCTGAAATTAATGTTAGTGTGAGAAGTTCTTAACCTATTCTATGCTCATTTCTTGATAATATTGTAGGCTTTTCCTCCTTGGCCTAGAAAAATTTGGAAAAGGTGATTGGAGGAGCATATCAAGGAATTTCGTCATCTCAAGAACTCCTACCCAAGTTGCAAGCCATGCTCAGAAATACTTCATTCGCTTAAATTCCATGAACAGGGATCGCAGGAGATCCAGTATCCATGACATCACAAGTGTGAATGGTGCCGATGCATCTTCTCCGCAGGGGCCTATTACTGGCCAGCCTAATGTGAATCCCACAGCTGTTGCATCGTCTGTGAAGCATCCTTCGCAGACAAATGTTCCAGGAATTGCCATGTATGGACCACCTGTTGGTCATCCAGTTACTGGGCACATGGTTTCAGCAGTTGGCACTCCAGTCATGTTTCCTCCTGGTCATGCTCCTTATGTCATGCCAGTTGCATATCCAGTCCCCCAGCAGTCGATGCACCAATAGCTCCTTTAATCCCATAGAAGTTAAACTTCTTCTGACCACTAAGGATGTACTGTATGTTCATTGAGTTAAAGAAATGAACTGCAAATAGGATATGAGGATTCTGGCTTTTCTGGTGCAATGGGTGTTCAGCAACTGTTGATTGTAAGGTGAGCACATCATTTGGGCCCTTTTAACTTAGATCTCAGGTAATAAACTTATGTTATATTCATTGCATAATCAGCAGATGGATGTCTGCGAACTCTAGTTGGTGTAGTGCACTAGTGCTGTCAACAAACCAAAACATTCTATTGTGATTATGAAATCATTCAGTAGACCTTTCGGATATTTCTGCCTTTGGTTCAATAATTTGTCAAGCTATGAAAGCAAGCCTCGATACATGGATCTTTTTCTTTTTCTAAGCAACTTTTTTGTCATTGTGTAGCGTAGTCAGTTTAGGGCTGATCTGAAATATTGAAATTAATAGTTGTTAATGATTCCAATTGACAAACAGACAAGTAGCTCTTTAGCCTGAACAATAGTAGAGAGTTTGAAACTTGACCTATGACTTGGTATCAAGATACTAATCCAACTGTACTAATAGCATTTTAGCTGGATGTCATTTCATGCAATTATATCATATAAGTTAAAAACTTTGTATCTCACACCAATATAGCAGGTGAAAGAGATAACCAAAAGTTATTTGGGTTATTAAGGCACAAAAAACTAAGAAATAAGAATAGAAAACAGACTCGGGGCTCTTTTTAATGGTTAAGGTGCATGTTTGCTTCATATGATAAGGAAGGATATGATAAGGAATGAATTAATATCCATTGTTTATTTAATGCATGGATTAGAATAAAATGAGTATAAAATTGATATTATATCCGGTGTATACCGGATTAAAAAAAATTATATCCAATCTACCCTCATTTATTATCCAATCGTATTCTATCATATCCTATCCAATGAAGCAAACATACATTTTAAAGTTCTAGAGATTAGCGTGATTTAAAGTCTGCTCTAATTATTTGTATTTAAGTATACAAAATTGGTGTTATTGGAAAAAAATTATATGAGCCTGGCACGATAGAAGTTGCACTAGGTGTTACTTGGTGTTACTTCACTTTTTAATCTCATTCAACGTATCTTCATAACACATTGTGCAGGTTTCCAAATTAACCTTATTGGAAAAAGAAATTTTCTGGGAACTACTGCTAGCTACTAAGGTGTTTCAGAACTAATACTTGAATCATCTTTTTTCTGATTAATAATTAAATAAAAAACTAGTAGACTACTAAAACGTAACTGAATTGAGACATTGTCTTAAGCGAAATGGGATCAATAGTAATAATACTTTTGGCAATTGAACCCTATTTCAAACTTCAGTTATTTCAGGCAGTAAACTCAAAGCTTCAAAAAGATGATGATTACTTTGATATTATCTCTTTGGTATAGTTTTCCCAACTACCAAATTGATTCTTAGTTAAAGTCCAAGAACAAGGACAATTCATACAAAACACAGAACCAGATAGCCCTACCAAAGGCAATCTGATCTATAGAAGACAGACTCCGATTTCCTTGAAGTCTGGGTTTGAAATTTGAGTGTGGAACCAGATGACAATTGTTTAAACTGGACAAAGAAAAAAGAGGAAACAAGCGTGCAAACTTGTTCGAATCCTATGCAAGTACTTGTTTAAGAATAAACAAGAGTCTAGGATGAATAAATCAAAGCCCTCAGATGGAGTCATATTGCAGGCATTTGAACAAGAATTTTTGGAAGTGAAGCTTTCCAGCTGTTATACACTAAAGTCCAGTTTCTGCATCTGATTGACAACGCCAACAATTCGCAAAAGTAAACAGATCTTGGTTCATGGATGATTCTTTTTATATCTGACATTTAAATCCTTTCTCTCACCATATCCTGCAAAGGATGGGAACCAAAGTT
Source organism: Canna indica (assembly GCA_034359265.1). NCBI lineage: Eukaryota > Viridiplantae > Streptophyta > Magnoliopsida > Zingiberales > Cannaceae > Canna > Canna indica. Next base: position 13,313,713 of record CP136890.1, read on the forward strand.
TAGAACAGGCAGTGTCCATGCTTACACGTGAGAACATTGTTTATTCGTCCAAAGTACTGGGTTCTCAGAAGGAATAATAGTAGCAAGCTGATGGCTCTTATGTGGTTGTTTATCAAGAAGGATTAAAACCTGAAAAGTAGTATTTTTGTTGTTTTAAAATCTGAACCAATTCTTGAGCAGGTCTGGCCACCGGTTCAATGGTTCAACCATTCCAAGTCATAAATAGAAGATGATAGATAGCATTTTTTTTAAAAGAAAGTACATTGTATTTAATAGCATTTTTTAAAAAAGAAAATACATTGTATTTAATTTAAGAGTACAAGTATTGGCGAGAGGAGAGAAGAAGGCAATGAAGAGTACAAAGTTGTCTCCCAGAAAAACAAGTTTAGGAGCCTAGAGCAAGTTTGCTAGGTTAGTATACATGATTGTTGCAAATAGGGGCGGAGTCAAAAATCAAGAAGAGGAGAATAAATTTTTAATTTTTTTCGAAATAGGAGCAAAACATAGACAAGGGGAGCAAAACATGAATTGAGGTGGTGCAAATATTATATATAAGGGGTAAAATTGACTTTTTTCTCTATATAATAAAAGCAAATTAAAATTTGATGGGGCAATTGCCCCCCTCTCCTCTACATTACTCCGCCCCTAGTTGCGGAGATAGCATGTGTCAACACACATAGGTGATCATCCTAAAGACATTATTGATTTATTTCATTCCAAATAAACCAATTCCATAGTAGGAGTTTGTGGAAGTCGGAGAAAAGTTTGCTCTTATTGGTAGAGCTAGTGTTGTGTTCCTATGGAAGATAATTAAGGTTAAAGTATCTGGAGCTCATGGAGTTAAGGAAGGATATTCATCCTTCAATAGTCTATGTGCAGATATTCTCATTCTAGACTGGTTCCACAAAGTATGCACAGAGGATCAACATTTAAACCTCTCACCAAGAGTTATCCTTGGTTACTGGTTCTTGCATGAAGTCGGGATGATGCAGGCCCACGCGTCTCCTGGTCTGGTAGCGCTCTGGTGGGGGGATTTACAAAGACTCTTTAATGCTCAAGTAAGAAGGTATCCCAGATAGTAGGTATGAAATTGGAATCGAGAGTATAGCCACGGAATGGGGCGAAGCCCTCGTAATTAGTGAAGGACGTGAGTGTCCTTGTATGACTAGGTAGAGCCCCGGCCTAGGTTGTAATTGAGTTGATCTGAGTCTGGTTCATGAGTGTGGGCATTTTCGGACCTAATTTGACCGGACCCAATAGACAAAATTTGATGTGTGTCGTGCCTGTTTATAGTGCATGTTAGGGATGTCTCAGCGGCGATGATGTCTCCTGAATCTCGAGGAATATGCCTAAAATGAGTCGAGATTTATGCCAGAGATGTCGAGTTCATTACTGTCAAATCCTTACTAATTAATGAAGGACGTGGGTGTCCTTGTATGGTTGGGTGGAGCCCAGACTAGGTTGTAATTGGCTCGATCTGAGTCTAGTTCATGCGTGTGGGTGTTTTCAGACCTGATTCGACCGAGTCCAATAGAGTTAATTCATTCTCGTTACTAATTTATTTTTGTAAGCCAACCAACCAAAGATGGAGATTTTACTAGGAAGGAAGGGGGCAATGAAGTCCTTGATTCCTTGAAAATATAGAAGACGTTAGAGGGGCCTCATAGTGAAATTGTCGTATATAGTCCATCTCTAGAGCGAATTATCCTCACCGCATGTGAAACAAATGCATGACAAGTCATGTAACAACTCCTGGATGTGAGATGATGAGTTCATAAAGTTTCTGAAGCTTCTAAACCTAATGTTCCAACATAAGAAGTTTCCATATTCATCTATGATTCTGACGTTCTTTATTGTGATGTTATATTGAGTGTCCATCGGTATAGTTGAGGATATTTGTTCGATAGTTTTCCATCTTTCTCCCATGCTTCTTTTCACAGCTTGATGTTGATTCCTTCATCAATGTATTTGATGTTGAACTTGAAGGTATCTTGGAGCTTCATTATGCTTTGTCAGATAAGGGAGAGATTTGCAAGCAACCAGATGTTGCATCATGTTCTGAGAGGACTAGTTTAAGTTGCTTCCCTTGATGATCAACTTCCACAACCAAGAGCCAAGTCGAGCTTTTTTGTGTGATTTGAAATCCACAATTCGTGAACCTCCCTCTTCTTTTGGACATGACATCTATTAGGAAATTAAAAGAAATTTCCTGCAGGATCGACAAAACTTGAACTCGAAGAGAGAAATAAAAATTCAAATTCGAAATCAAGATGCGAAAAATAAGAGACACAATGGGGTTAACGTGGTTCGGACTCGGCGGGGTGCCGGTCCTACATCCACGGGGAGAAGAAGAGATTGTTTTATTAATTCCAGGAAAGAACTACAATAAGAGTGACAATAAACTAAATCCCTTCAGAATACAACATATTGTCTCAAATAAACTGAACCTGAAACCGGTATGGAGTAGAGGCATTGTCTCTGCAAACACTGCCTTGAAAACTGAACTCCTTTGTCGTATGCCGGAACTTGGGAAGGGGCACTTCTTGAAAAAGATGGTAGCGACACTCTTAATTTTCTGGATCTCTAATACTCTCGCATTATTTCTCGGTTCAGTGTACTGTCCTCAAGAAAACTACATATATTTATACTTAGAGAGGGGTGAGCAGGTCTGGAGTGTTGGCTTTAGGTTTTCAACCTTAGCCTTAATCTCAGTTTTGATGGTTCTGATGATAACAAATATGGAACTAATGATTTCATTGAGAATCTGTTTCAGGTTCCATATCAATTAGCGTTTGATGTCATCGATCGAAAATATCAGAAGAAATCAAAAATCGGAAGGACATTAATCGTTGCGCTCGGGTTCGTCGCAGAAAGTTTCTCGAAGATCGACGTGTGCGCCAAAGTCACATTGGACGGGCTCAAAGTTCACATGAGAGCTCTCCAAGATGATGCGCGTTGAAAGCCGGAACCCGGAAACGAAGCCCTAACGATCGATCGAAAGGGTAAGAAATGGGCAGTAGCCCTAGTGGTCGACCGATCGGTCGATTGGACTGAGGCTAGCTGCAGACGCAACTTGCGTCGGTCGACCGAAAATGAAATCGCAAGTTTCTTGCGTCGGGGGTCGATCGACCAAAGCCCAAAATGAGAAGTAGCTTGGTGGTCGACCAGTCGGTCGACCGACCTGCGTATAAGCCAAAGATGCAAGATCGCGTCAGTCGATCGACGAGTCGATTGGATGGCGGATCGCGAAATTTGCGTTTGGGCGGTCGACCCGTTGGTCGACCGACCACAGGGAGAATTGCAGCGGTCGAATGATCGATCGACCAGTCGGTCGAATGATCGATCGACCAGTCGGTCGACCGACCATTCGACCGGCGGTCTGCAACAAATAGTTTTCTATCCGTTGAGCAACTGTTTCTTCACGAGGGTATAAATACACCCTCAGATACTTCATTTAATCTTCTTCCCTGACTTCTACAGAGTTTATTGAGCATTTAAAGGGAAGTTTAAAGCCTTCCAAGTGATTGACTGAAGCGCGCCCTGTTCTTCCTCGAGTTCCTTTCTCAAGCGCCAGCTGCTGCTTCAACTCGGGTTTTGATCAAACTCATCCTTTGAAGAGTTGAAGGCACCAAAGGCTTGCAAAAGAGCTTTTACTATTGGTTTTATTTTTAGCTCTTTTGATTATAATTTTACATATAATTTTAACTGTTTTATTTGTGCGTGTGAAGACCTAGTGTTTGGTCTTGTTGTGTGAAGTGGTTTCCTTGTTGTTAAGGAGTAAAGCCACTTGTGTAAACTTAGTGTTTACTAGGATTAGTTTAGTTGTCCCTTAGGGTTGAGGTGGAAGAGGACTCTCGATAAGAAGACGGTGACTTTCAGGTGTGGAAGTGCCTTAGGTCGAGAGTGCGTCTCTTCGGTGAAAAGTCCTCGTGTATAAGGGAAACTTAAAGTAATCTAGTAAAACTAGTTTGGAAATCCTAAGCGGGGTGCTTAGGTAGTGGAGTAGGCATTGGGGCCGAACCACTATAAATCGCGTGTTAGCATTGTTTTAATTGTTTGCGCTTAATTGTTATTATTGCTTCCGCATATAATCCAATCGAATTACAAATTGCCCAAATCAATTTAAGTAATCGATTAAAAGTGGATTTAGGCTAATTGTTTTAGTAAATATACTATTCACCCCCCCCCCCTCTAGTGTCGCCATTTCTCTCAACATGGAGAAAAAATAGGATTGCTGGAAAAAATCTGGGCTTCCTATTGGCTGCAATTGTCTCGAAATCGAGTCAAAATCGAGAAATCTGGCCCTTCTTCATGGATTTGCGCCTATAGAAGTTGGAGTTGCCCGATTGAGGACGCATGGCTCCGCGTCCCACGTAAGCGGGCGCATGAATCATGCCCGCGGCCTGCGCCCCTGCATGCGTCGTCGTCGTCGTGTTCCCCCGCACGTGGGCGTGTGAAGACGAGCTGCACGCAGGCGCAGAAGCTGGAGGTGGTGGGTTGGGCTCGGGCATTGGTGCCCGCTAGCTTGCTTGGCCTACTGCGCAGATGCTGGATGGTGGGCTTGGCTCGTCTGCTAGACCCAAATGAGTAGGTTCAGCATAGTATGATTCAACAAATTAGTTTAAGCATATATGGGTCAAATGAACTCCGCTTTGGGTCCGATCGGGCTTGTTGGATTCGGTTCGAACTCAATTTGAGTCAATTCCTAACAATCAAATCTCATCTTACTAAGCATTTGCCTTGGGGTGTTATGACATTTGCATTTTATTTTCTACTGTCTTAAAAAAAAATTATGTTGTTAAATAATCTGGTCCCAAATTAGGGTTCATGTGTAATGCAACTGTCTATCAAAACAAAGCTCTACTTAGAGACAGAGAAGTGTCGGTAGTCGGTAGATTCTCATTGGTGCTCAACTTTGTTAATTATTACCACCAGCACATGCACAACTAGCAAAACCAAACCCAATTCATTATCCCTGAAACTTGCTTAGAGAGCTTGACATTATTTAATTCAAATAGCCCCTACAGTGCAGTGGAAAGACAGACATCCATGCCTGCAAACCAATTCCAACAAAAAGATTGATAGTTAAGCATCAAATTGCCCACAGCCAAAGATGCAATTTTTTATTCTCTCAAAGGGCAAGCTTGACGGTTGCCTCACTCTCCCTCATCTTGGATTAACCCATCCTTAATCCAAGGAGGCAGCACTAGTTTTGTTAAGAGCTGTGGACGGCCTCTGAAATGGGCACTTATTTAAGATGGAAGCCACTGTCCGTACCGGGCTGGGGAGGATAACAAGGAGACAACTTGCCATCTGATATGAATAATGAGTTTGATTAAGAGCTAAGTGTTCTCCAGCTGGTGTTGCTGGGAGTTGTGAGTTTCCTTTAATTCCTTGGAGATGATGAAGATGAAGAGGTTGCTGCTAATGGAATCTATATGGCTGTTCTGAAACAGTGATCATGAGACTGGACCTTAGCTGCAAAAATGGAAGGTGATTTGGTTGAAGAGCCATTAGTACATCCTGAGCTGTGCTTGGATTGAATCTCAATATGTGCTGCTGTCTTGTGGTCCAAATCTTACAAGTCGCAGTTTTGGGGGTGGTGGCTTTTCGGGGATGAAGTTTGGCAATCCAATGCATATTGATGAGTGCTTGTTCCATTTGAGTGAGCAGACTTGGAGATTGGAAAAAGTACAATTTTAGGACCACCTATTTGTCTCCATGTTTTATCACATGATATTGTGCTTTTTTAGTTAATGTTTTTGGAAGCTCTCTTCTTTTATCTTTCTTTGGACATTTCTTTTGCCAAACAAGGCTTTTAGGGGGCATTTGATTACTTCTCAATGGAATGGTTGCAACTGCACTGCAACAAAATTAGGTTACTTGCAGGAATTTGGTACTCTACAAATGAACACCACTTGCTACAAATTTACTTGGATTTTTTTTTTTTTTTTTTTTTAGAAGTGCAAATAGATTTAAAATTTGAAATGGCAGCATGTTGCTTTAACTTGTCACCTACAAATAATTGTAAGTAAATTATATAATACAAATTAAACACAAATATATATATATATATATATATATATATATATATATATGTTATTAATAAACTTTATTTTATAAATAAGTTGATTATAATATGGTGGAGTCCTATCCACTTCAAAATATTAAATGAGAACTAATTATAAATTAATGTTATTGTGAAGTTGGCATTGATGATAAAATCTTTTGCACAAATTTAAAATGGATGAATAATTAAAAAATATAATAGGCAATAAATCATTTGAGTGCATTTAGTACCACTAAAAATACAATTATGGACATGACAACTCGATTTATCTCGCTTTTGACGTGGGATTCACGGTATAACTTATATGTTTATTGTATCGTAAGAAAGTGTTATACAACAAGTAGGTAAAATTACCAAATTATCATTGGAATAAAACCCTGAAATAAAATTACATGCATCATTTATTTTTATTTTATTTTATTTTTTATGACATAATATATATATTGATAAATTGTCAAGGATATTTTAGTCAACATGTATTGTTCTATGTTACGATAAAAAGACAAATGCATAATAATACTAATTTTATTGTCTAATACTATGCAAAACAAACAACATACAACTCTTTACCCTGTATTGGTTTGTACTGTTATGTCCAATATGCATACCAAAACACACCCTATATCAACTTGTCAATAAACCTGGTGTCTCATATAATATACTTGTATATATTATAATTTTAAATGAGTATTATTGTAAGCTATAACTACACAAGCAAACATTAAAACAACTAACTGTAAATGCTCCTCGAAACATTTGAGTTTTCATCCATTTTTAATTGCTGGCAACCAAACACCTCTACTGGATTAGCAAAAGAAATTTAGTTGTGAGGTAGGTGTTTTTGTCCATATAAGGTTAATTAACTTGGTTTTGGAATACCACCAACTGCTCAAAATAATCAATTTGCTAAATTAATCATGTTAAAGATTATTTAACTTTGTTTTTCTTCTTGAAGATGGTAACTTTTTGACAATAAATATCTCAACTTGTTCATCTGCTAATCACATGCCCTTAATTTTGCAGGATATGTGAAAACAGTGCCACAAACTATAACTCCTCTTTAAATGATTGAAATCTCAGGAATTTATTTGAAAAGAAAGCACATAAGAAAATCAAACTGGCAATGAATGAACACTGCAATTTGACTTCCTTGGCTTGCAAGTACTCAATGGATGAATTGCTCAAGTCTGAACTCTGAACAAGCCACTAAAACTAAATGCATTCTCACTATACAACCTCATCTCCAATTTGAACAGGATTAATCATTTAATTAGCTGCAAGAAAAGCTTTGCAAAAGCTGGTGCTGTTTTGGAATCAAAACTTCACTGATTCCATCATTTCTTGCAAACTGCAATCACCAGCACTTCATCCAGATGTCCAAAAGAATCAAACAATAATAGCATAATGAAACGCAAGGCTCCAATTGCTTGCTCTTCCCTGCGCCAAATGGAACCACTCATTGCGGTCAAAGTGGCGAGAGGAGGAAGATTAAGATACAGAGGAGCAGCAGAGCTTTGTCCCCTCCACGCTCCTCGAGCTGCGAGCAGGCGCACATGCGAGGGAACGCGACTTCCACACTCTCTCAAGACTCAAAGCGAAGCGCGTACGGCCGCGCGAGAGAAAGAGCGCGCAGCGCACGCCCCTGCCATTTCCATGCACACTTATCCGCCCTTTTCCTCAGCAAAAGCTTCGGTTGTTGGACCACCTCCCCTCCTTCGCCGCTCCCCCACCTCCTCCTCCCTATAAAAAGCCTCCAACCATCGCCAAAGGAGGCCACCAACTGCAATCAATCCGTCTCTTCATCCGAAGAGCCAAAGAAAAAGGAAGAGATCGATTCTTCTGTCGCTGCTCCCTTTGTTTCAGTACACGCGCTCAAGGCGTTCGACAGAATGAAGATGAGAAGCCACGGCAAGGTGTCGCAGAGAGGAGGGCTCAGCAGGGCGCTGCGAGAGCAGAAGGCGAGGCTTTACATCATCCGGCGCTGCGTCGTCATGCTCCTCTGCTGGCATGATTAGCCTTCTTCGTCGCCGGTCATCGGTCGATCGGCTGACCTTTTTCTTTTCATTTTTCTTCAACTTTAATCTCCTTTTTTTCCTGCCAAAGTGATGGCGGGACGACTTCAGCTCAGCTACTCTTTTTGACATGTACATATGGAGATCTTCAGGATCCTTTTTCTCGCCACTGAAAGGCAAGAACCTAATATATGACATTTTGGGAGTAAAAATTCTACTTCATAGTGTCAAATGAGTTCAACAATCGAAAAATTACTCTGATATTTTTCTTTTTGTTCGTGAGCTTTGATCTTGTATAGCATTTGGAACCCAACTTTCGTGGCAGATAAAATATTATATGCAATTACAAAGATCTTTGTGCTTCCACGTGAGGTGCATTGAGATCAACAAGATTACTGTACTTTTCAATTCTGCATTACATTGCTTTGTGAGCTCCACTTGGGATTCCAGTTGCAGCTTTGTAGAAAAAATCAACTAACACTCCAAGTTCATGTCAGTGAAACATACACATGCATTCATCAAGTAGATTAGTGACTGCTTGGTTATTGCTGTGCTTATGTATGTGGCTCAAACAGAGGAAGCATCGCAGTATCAGAACTCAGAAGCCATTAGGTTGGTCAGAAATCCCTGCTGCTTAGTGTAGTTGACTATTCATGGGGAGAATCAAATTTTGACTAAAATAGTGGAGAAGACTGCCTTGGGATGCAAACCACAGACTTTTTATATGCACTTGGACATGAGAATCTTGTTCTGCAGGGAACCTTAACTTTTCTTTCAACTTTCGGCACCATTCGGATGTATAAACTAATGCCATTGCTCGAGCCTTTCAAGGTTTTTACTTTTCACTTTCCTGCATTCTTTGTAAATTACACACTTACACCAGTAAGAATAGTGTGTTTTAAGAGATTTTTATATTCTGCTCTGATCATCTTTCTGCTGGAGTTCATAAGAAACTTTGAACAATAAAAATGAAATCAGAATGAATTTGTTTTGAGTATTGTAGTCTTTTAATTAATCTAGTTTTCTGAAAGAAAGAGAAGTCAATTGTAGCTTCAAAATGAAAAGAAAAAATGCATGTCAAAACTTGAAACTGACAGACAAAACTTTTGTATGCCTGCTACCTAATATGTGGAGTGGTGGTGTTCCAATTCTTTCTCTTGATAAATAAGAAAAAAAATATTCTGATAGATCTGATGGTAGAATGGCATATCTAATCAAATGTTCCACGTACATACCATATTAGATCTGACAAGGAAATGCATTGTTCCTGATCCTGAGATCATCAATAAACATCTAATATTTTATGACAAATCTATGTTCTCCAGTAACTTTGTTGGAAACTCTCAAAATTCAGGTTTGCACATTGATTGAATTCAGCTTTTAGATGCATCAGTGAACTTTTCATGGCCCACAAGGCTTACAGGCCATATCCACTATAACCCAGTTTGAAACTACTGAAGTGTAGTCAAATTTAAAATTTTGGATTTTGATGAATATCTTATTTAGTTCCTAAACTTAACCTCCAAGTTCCAAGTAGGTCCTATTTTTTTCTGCACGGATTAATCCCCAGATTACTGATTGTTAAGTCCTATCAATTTGGGCTATGAATAGAATACTCTGTTAAAGATATAATCCACAACTAAAAATGACAAAAGAAAAATATTTTCCCTACCTGGAGAGAGACAATCATTAAATAGGAGTTTGAATAGTTTCAGAAAAGTTATCATCCCCATTGATCCAGTTGACAGAATATTTATCTAGTTTAGGAAAAAAAAGTTGAAGCATATATGAAAGTTGAAATGTTAGGCTGCATTTCATCTGAGAACTTTTTTAGTTTTAGTAAAATATGAATGGTTGGAGATGTTAATTTTAGAGTTTTTATTATTATGGAAATATATCCGGAATATGAATACTAGAGTAATATTAATAATATTATAATAAATATATCATTATCCTTCGAAATTTTCAAGATATAAATATAGCATCATCATCGGAAATAAAAACTTAAAAACATACAAATTAAAACTCATTCTTATGTTTCTAAATAGATAATTACAAGTACAAGTATAACGCTATTTTTCAATTTTTCAGTTTAGAATTATTTGAAAATGGGAACTCAACTCATCTATCTATAGAAATGAAAACTGGAAATGTGACACGGCACAAAATGAATTTAAGAAACGCTAATCTTAAAAAATATAGGACATTGAAACGTTAAGAAAACACTAAATAAAAATATATATTTTATATAATTAATATAATATAATCATTCTAAAAAAATTATTTATAAAAATATTTTAAAATATTCGTAATATGTTTATAAGTTTCACCGTATGTATTTTTTTCTTTTACATCAATTGTTTCACATTATCAACTCTGTTTTCCTTCTTCCCATCAATTTATGCACTATATATGGTGTCGTTTGGTTGATATAACTTCATGCAGAAAGTTATACTTTCCAAAAAATTGTATTTTTTAATCTTATTTGGTTGACACACTTCCTGCATTTTGCATGAAGTACAATTTTCTCAGGAAGTGTGAAGTGTGACTTCCTGCAAAATGCAGGAAGTAACTTACCTAAGGGGACCTAGGTAAGTTGCACTTCCTGTGTTGCATTTAAAAGAAAAATATAATTATATCATCACATCTGTATTTAATGATAGACTTAATTTATGTTTTCAACATTATGAAAATAGATAATTCATAAATTTTTGACCTATTTTATTTTATTTTATTTTATTTTATTTTATATTTGAACAAAATATGTAATTTTTTTATATTAACTTCAAATAAAAATTATTTTTTTTATATACAATAAATTATATATTATATTAGTTATATATAAAAATTATATTTTATTTTACACATATGTGTTAAAATAATAATTTACAAATAAATTTTAATTTTTTCATATATTCTAATATATATTTTATTTACAAATAATTTTTTCATATATTTTAATTTATAAAATGAATTATATATTGGTCATTTGATGGATACTTCCTAGGAAGTACTCATGTCAACCAAACATATTATGGGTGAAAAATTACACTTTCTATTGAGAAATTTTTATTAACCAAATAATTTTTGATACTTCCCAAAAAATATAGGTAGAAAGTTAATTCATGAGAATTACAACTTCTCATAAAAATTTACTTCCCATGTCAATCAAACGAGACCTATATCATGATTTATCAACTCATCAATTTCTAGGACTAGACCGGAAACTCCCTCAATATTTTTCGATATATTTCCTGGAGGTTTTTGAAAGTTTTGGTGTCCGAAGTATTTTCGACATGGAAATGACAGTCCACGTGAAATTTTTGTGCTTCGTAGTGAACTCGCTATATATACTTGCTTTTTCATAAGATACGAAAATTAAGAAAAAAATCTTGTCTTACATCCTTAAATCTTGAAAAAGATATCATAATTGATTGAAAAAAGTCATGAAACTTCAAACTGGAGTTAGTAAATTATTGACTCATATAAATAAACTTGACATGTACTGATTTTTCTATGCAAATTAAATCCCAACTTGACTGGCTATCTGCTCTAAAAATGAAAGACTTAAGCAGTCAACTCCCAGTCATCCTCAATTCCCAGGAAGGACATGAGCGGCAGGAATCCAGTTTTGGATAGTGATGTAACCCATTAGCATCACTGTCAGCTATTTCCATGGAATCAATTAATTCTTTAATAAAGAGGAAAAGGATTATACTCCTTATGAGGAAGACACAGGAATCTCATTGATGACCATCTACAGCTTGTAGGGTAGTGTCATCATGCATGTCAACTGCATCATTTCATTCATTTTGTCCTGAGAGCAAGTTTTCTGCACCTGTGAAACTTCCACATGCAAATATAAAAAAAGAAAGCAGATGCTTAACCCATTAGAATATATAACTTCCTAATTATGGGGTCCATGACCTTCTCAAGAACAGAAGACATCTCCACCCTTTTGTCCCTGATTGGTTGGAGAAACATCTCTGTAATTCCCCTTTCAAAAGGTTATGGTTAAGGGAAAATAGTAGCTTAATCAGATTTTTACTTGGCTAACATTTCTTTATTTTTCTTCTTTTGTTATACTCACTAAAATTAGCATATTATTAATCACCAATTTATTCCATTATTCACCCATAAATGTGTCAGTTCTAATATTGCCCATTTATAGATTTTATCCTTTCAGCAAAAATATAATCTTGTTATTAAAAGCACTTACATAAGATGAAAATTATGAAGTATTGATATAGAAGAATAAGATAAGAGATGAATTTATATTTATTATTTATTTAATCACAATAACAAAAAATATTAAAAGTATGCCTAAAAAATCTGGCGCTTGTGTCAGACGTCGATTTGAAATCGGCGCATGAAATTGGCAGTCGCCGGTTTTTGGAAAATTGTCACTTGTACTGCCCAGATTTCCTCGAATCAAACGCCAGCTCCAAGTTGGCGAGCTGGTGCCCGATTCAAAGAAATTGACGCCTCATCTTTTAATCCCACATCGACGATTTTGATTTTTCCACCATAATCAAAATTTTATAAGTATAACACAGAGATTATATTGTTTCTTTATTGAGATTAATTCAAATCAAAGATTTATATTTTTGTCAAATAAAAAAATCTAATCAATTTCTATGCATATGATAAAATTTGGAACATTGATTAAGGAGTATCGGGGTGAAATATTTATTAAGAAATTTGAAAATCAGCACGGCAACGCCTACTTATAGGCGTCGGAATCTGGAAACTACCGCTAAATCAACGCCTATTTCTAATCGCTGATTTTCAATTTTGCTTCTTCATCATATTGTCTCTTGAATTGGCACTTTTTAATCGTCTAAACTGACATTTAGACGTAAAAAACCGTTTCTTCAATAATTATAGCCAATTTTAAAATAATTTCTTATAGTGAATGCATGAATTAAAAATAAGATTAAAATAATATAAAATTGACATTATATCTGATAAATAGTTATACATTGAAGTAAGAAATTTTTTATTCAATGCTCTCTCATTTATTATCTGATCCTATTCTATCGTATCATATTCCATCCTATTAAGTAAATAAACAAAGGAAGAAATGACTTATGAACTCAATTGGATATACTAGCTATGACAGGTGGAACTCATCAAACTGGGAAGATACTCTCCATTACCATGCCCTAGTTTGACTCAATCAAAACCTTCAGGTTTGTCCACCTGTCATGCATGAATTGTTATTAACACAAATGCATGCTTACACGAATATTGTGGCAATTCTAGTATTTATTATTCCACGAGAGTTGTAAAGTTAGACTTTAGAACATGAGATTTTGACAAGTATTACGTCGGCTAATAAATAAGACAGGGGAAAGCTTTTTCTCACTCTGCCTCGTAGAGTTACTACCAACATTAATAGGCATGCATCTTGATTGGATGTTTCGGCGGGTCCCCTAACTACGACCAATCACCAGGGGTGGGTATCTTACTGTGTTAGCCAGAAGCGTGGTGTACGGTGGACTGCGCGCGTATGCTCTCAATTTTCATGTGTTAAATTGTCATGATATTATTATTATCATTTTTAAAAAGGATAAGCAATCGTAAAAATTCCAACTCGTAAGTTCGAGAAGGAATAAACAAGAAAAAGGAAAATAAGAATTGACCGTGGTCGACTCATCATCACCAGAGCCCACCGTGAAGGGGGAAGAAATGGGGAGGCAAAGGCAAAGGCGGAGACAGTGAGACACGCACAGTGGTGACGCGTGAAGGAACAAAAAAAGCATCTGTTTCGCCGAAGCCGCCGAAAGAGGAGAAGAGGAGAGAGAAGGAAGCGAGGAGACAGCCGCCGAGGGGAGGGGCACATGGCGACGCTGCAGAGTTGGCGGAAGGCGGTGGGCGCGCTCAAAGACACCACCACCGTCGGCCTCGCCAACCTCAACAGCGATTTCAAGGTTTGCCCTCAACCCCCCGAAGAGAAAAATATCTCCTTTTTCCTCTGTCTCCATATTTCTTCCGTTTTTCGCGGTATAATATCTGATCATCCTTTTCTTCTTTTTTTCGCCTTGATCGGAGGATTTGGATGTGGCCATCGTTAAGGCCACCAATCACGTAGAGTGCCCCCCCAAGGAGCGCCACCTCAGGAGTCAGTTCGCAGTCCCCTTTTCTCCTTCCGTTTCTTTCAACCCAAATTTGTACTTCTATTTGATCAATTGATTAGTTCTTGTTTTTGTACTGGTGGTGGGTTGCAGAGATCTTGGCGGCGACTTCGATCACCCGCCCTCGCGCAGATGTAGCCTATTGCATCCACGCCCTTGCAAGGCGCCTAGCCAAGACGCGCAATTGGACGGTACCTCTCTCTCCCCTCCTGTTCCCCTTTCGTGTATGACAAGTTTATGTCCCTCCGTCTTCATCCCACTTTAACCGATCTTAAGAAACTCTTGATTGTGGTGGTTTTCTTAGTGTTAGGTTCTTCTGATTTATGCAGTATTTGCTCCGCTGGCAAAGAAATACTTAGGATTTTTTAAATATATTTTATTAGTGTCCAAAGAAAGAACCTTTAGGGTTTTAGTTACAAAATTCTATCTCAGCTTGAAAAGAAATGTTAGGATCATTTTTTATAGTATTAGTGTCAAAAGAAACAACTTTTAGGATTTTTGTTATGCAAGTCTATCACTGACCACTTATGGACTCATGTAAGTGTTTATGGCTTGGCTAAGCTATACATTCCTTGAATTGATGTAAAGATGATCGTACTAAGAAGTTCACACGTAGAGTAGTTGACTGAAATTTCAGGTACTAGGTACATCTAAGTTGACAGTGATCCTATGAGCGCTTTTTGAAATAGGAGCAAAATATACTTTGATGAGGGTTTCATGTTAGACTGGTGCAAGAAATCCTTGAAATTCATCTCATCTGGTACAACCTACCTCCTGTAATCAGTCGTGTTAATGCAATGCTGGCAAGCCAGTTGGATAAGATGGATGATGAGATAACTGAGACTAGCCTACTTACTTGATTGCAAAGTTAAAAGAATCAAGCTTAAGATTTTTATACTTGGGGTCTTCATGTCTCACTCCAACTGCCCAACTTTTGTTCCTTCAGTTTCTCTCATCTCCTTCCATGTCAATTAAGAGATTTTTTCATCAGTAATATTTTAACAGAATTGAGTTCCAGATGCTTGTAATATACATCTAGGCTTTGGATGACCAACTTTCTCAAAAGCTTAAGTTGTTAGGAAAGAGACCAATCTATTCATTTATATTCTTAACACTCCCCCTCACTTGTTATTAGAGCAGAGGTTCTGAGTTCAAATCCTCCTAGCGTCAGTATTTAAAAAAATAATAATCTCCCACCTCAATTAAATCGGTCCACTTGTTGGGAAAGAGATCAATCGATGCATTAGGAAAGAGATCAATCCATGCATTTATATTCTTAACAGGCTTTATATGGTATCTAGACCATCACATTGTATTATATATTTTATACAATGTTAGGATCTTATAGTTATTGATGTATAATTTTATATGGGATAAAACTATGCAGAAAGTCTCTTAAGTCTTAAGAAATCCAAGAACACACCCTCAATAAAAAAAATCAAATCTCTTCCTTCTATATTTGAACTTAAAAAATGTGACAAATTGGTTATTATTTTTGTAATATGTTTTATTCTTAATGTTATGATTAAAAAATATTCTTTTTTAAGGTAGAAAAAGAAATAGCATAGGTTTTCATTCTTGTAATGGTTACAAACGTTATTTTCATTGAGAAAATAAAAAGGAAGTATTTACTTAAGAATATTTTTGTCCATAAATATTACATTGTGATATTTTTGCCAAAATTTAGCCTTATAAATTGGTGTATGAAACATCTCATAGAATAAGTATCATCCTATGAGGCCTTATGTGGTGATGCACCAAATTCCATATTAATCTTTATGCTATCATGCCATATATATACTATCATATCTTATACTATCAGGCTTTATCCTATTAGGACTTATTCTATATGGTGCATCAGACTGGCCTAAGTGAGTGGACAAGGTGAGGGATGGTGGTATATAGTATACTATAAAGTTAGTTTCAGTGAAGATTTTGGTCACAAAATTTTTATGAACTGAAATATTTTTGGTTCCTATGGATCCTATCTAGTTTTATGTTATTGGTTTATCTGGGTACCTAAACTTTGTAAAACCAAGGCTCAGACAACATATAACCACAAAGTTCAAGGAAATGGATGTAGTCTAAGAATTAGCTTGGAAATAAGACCTGGGCGGAACTCCTTTTCTCGTTGTGTGATAAACAAAATGGACATATAAATTGCCATGTGTGTTTTTATGTTGCACTGCCTCAGAATTTTTTTTAATAAAAGTTATAGACTTCTAGCATTAATAGGACTTAAAGTTGAATAGTAGCAGAACTGTTGTTCGCAAGGATTTTTCATATTGTCGTAGGAATAGTATTATCTTTTAGATTTTCAGTGGGACAAATAAGTTGCAGCAAAATTTTTATTTGAACTTTATACATACCAAAGTAATTGTGATTTCACCAATTATAGTTGAAGGCAGCAGTAGTGCAATATAGATTTTATGCAAGTAGGAGCAAATAAAGTTCCTTGATATTCTATAGCACTTATCTGGTTATAATTGAACTGTTATAGTTGTGACAATTGTGGGAACTTGAGATAGGTCCAAACTGGGTGATGAGCAAGAGAGTGGTTAGCAGATAATGATAACAAATATGATTAGTCAGAAATTTTATGTACAGAATGCACAAAGTCAACAATAAAAACAATTAATTTCTAATAATGAAAGTCTAAAACATTTTATCAAAAAGAGGAGGAAATAGCAAAGAAAATGTGTGTGTGAATAATAGGAATACTCAAGCCCAATACATAAACTAAATTGGGATCCATAATATATATGGATTAATACTACATAACATAGGATTGGAACACAGAGCTCCATACCATCTTAATGTTTTTATTAAATTATGTTCCATATGAAACATTAAGCCATTATATAAGACTTGATTGTTCATTTATGCACACAAACAAAGATCACTATGGATATAATATCAACCTTCGGATAATTATGAAAAAGTTAAGATAAATGGTGCTTTGTTGTATCTAGAAGACTAGGCCTGCCACTACTTAGGATTAATTGATAAATTGTATGAGCTGGAAACTTGTTTAGTCTCAAACTGGTTGTCCTTTTCCATGAAGTATATCTATAGTAAACCAATAAGCATTGATGTCAGTAATAATTATCCTTCTCTGTTGCACACATAATATAGAATTGATATTTGAGGAGCAAATAAGTTAATACCATTGAATGCTAATTCACTATACTATATGCACTTCTTGTGTGATTAGTCCATTATTTTGATGAATTTCTTTTTAAAATGTTAGAGAATTGCCAAGATTGGTAACAAAAAGGGAAAACATGGGCTGTGCATGTGCAACAGACATGCATACTATATGTCAAAAACTAATTTGAACTTGTCTTCCTGTGCGAGGAAGAAACACAATGAACAAAGATTTTCCTTCCAATTTCATCACAATCAGAAAGATCAAATGTGAAAAAAAGAAAGATCTAATTCTCACATTTCATCTCCTTGATGGAATTCCTTCCAATTTCCTTGATCTTTCCTTTTTTTTTCACATTGATCTTTTCTATTGGTATCTTGGGTGAATTGATTTCTTGGAAGCTCTTGTTTCATATTTGTTTCTTGCTCGCAGAGGAAGACACTCTCAAACTCGTTTTCACTTTCTAGATGATAGAAAAACAAGCCATTCTAATGGATTTACAACAACTGAAAGGTCTCTATGACTTAGAAATGAATAAAGTTTCACGTTTTGTATGTATTTTAAAAAGTGTTTGTTTTGACAAAGTTACAACAGAACTCCATGTTGTGAAGTATCGTTGCTGTATGTATTATAAT
This sequence comes from Canna indica, assembly GCA_034359265.1. Lineage (NCBI taxonomy): Eukaryota > Viridiplantae > Streptophyta > Magnoliopsida > Zingiberales > Cannaceae > Canna > Canna indica. The sequence continues at coordinate 13,331,715 of CP136890.1, forward strand.
CTTTTTATCTTTTTTCATGTGTTGTGGATCTTGGTATCCATAAGAATCATATCCATTAAGACATGGATGTCTAGTACCTATGGAGGCTGATGTCCCCCTTCTCTTTTTTTTGAACAATATTATTGTTTTTAGTTGTTCAGACTAAACTACAACTATTTGACTGTGCAGTTTTGTTCCAAAAAAGAAATCCACGTTAGAAGGTAAAAAGAGAGGATAACCCCTTAATTGATTATCTTATTCCATCAATAAATCCATCTCCCCAATTATAGAGAAGGTGAGTACAATATAACAAAGTAACAAAATAAACTAAACTACACCAATACATGAAGACAATACTCGACATCCAGTTAGTTTGTTCAGTTAGTTCAATGGACTCCGTGTGTCTCCATAATTCATATCTCCATTTTGCCTTCTTTTGAATTATGTTCTTTTCTTCTCTAATAAGTGGTACCATTCAGGTGGCATTGAAGACATTGATAGTAATCCATAGGACTCTTCGGGAGGGTGATCCTACATTCCGCGAAGAACTTCTTAATTTCTCACAAAGGGCACGAATTCTTCAACTATCAAACTTTAAGGATGACTCGAGTCCTATTGGTATTCATTTGTACCTTCATCTATCATGACACAGAAAGTACCTTTGTTCTGGTGCTGGAAGTGACAACTGGCCTCGTATCTTGTTCATCAAAATTAATTTACTTGATACCATTCTGCAGCTTGGGATTGCTCTGCATGGGTCCGTACTTATGCTTTGTTTTTGGAAGAAAGACTTGAATGTTTCAGGATTTTGAAGTATGATGTTGAAGCTGAGCGTTTGGTACGACCTTCTCCAGGTTCTGAGAAGGTCTAGACTCTGACATTAATGATGTTGTAGAGAATTTGAATTGTTGGAATTGTTTATTGCACTTCAAAACAAGAAAGCCTATAATTTTATGCATAACACTTTTCACTTCAAGTGCTGCACTTTCTACTAACTGACAGCATATTAATGACAGGGGCATAGCAGAACCAGAGAACTGGACAGTGAAGATTTATTAGAGCAGTTGCCTGCTTTACAGCAGTTACTATATCGGCTTATTGGATGTCATGTAATTATCACTAAAACCTTGTAGAAAAAACATTACTTTTACAAACAGGAGAGCAATATGTCTTTCAGATTTTGATCTCTTTTTTTTGTGCTTAATGTATATTGAACTTGGTTCTAAATTATGCAGCCAGAAGGAGCTGCTATCAGCAATTATGTTGTTCAGTATGCACTAGCTTTGGTGAGCCCACGTACTTTTGTTTTATGAAACATACTACAATTTCTTTTAGTCGTTTGAGCAGAATATTCCTACTCCCATTTCTAACACTTTATGAAGACCCATTATAGATGAATTGTCTATTTTAATACCTATGTGGTTCGTAACGTTTTGCAATTACAGTTAAAACATTGTCATGATTTTCTGTTATTGGCATGAATATGTTTTATGTAGACTTTCTAGTCGTAGCACCTATATAAATTCTGTTTCTTATTGGTTATTTTTAGTTCTGAAAATTCTTTTAAACTCAGACAAATGTCATGAATCTATCTTTTGGATGACATATTCCCAGTACTGAGAGATAAAATCAGTCTTTTTTATTCTATTATTTTGTCATTGTAGACTTGCTGCATAGTACTGCTATAACTTTTCTAATAATCTATTATATATCCATTACTATTCCATGTATTTTGCACTTTTTTTTCTGTAAGTAAAACTTAGATATGCAATTTCATATATCTAGTCATGTTCCTTGGCAGGTACTGAAAGAAAGCTTCAAAATTTACTGTGCTATTAATGATGGTATCATCAACCTTGTTGATAAGGTATAGGTAAAAAAAGAAGAAATATGTGTATAGTTTCATTTATGTCAGATTTCTAAGTTTCTCTCTATTGCAGTTCTTTGAGATGCCAAGACATGAAGCAATTAAGGCCCTTGAAGTCTACAGAAGGGCTGGCCAACAGGTCTCTGCTATTGTACACTTAAGACATATTATATAGTATACTTAACAAATTCAGAGAGTAATTTATGCATTCGTATTATGTTGTTTCTCGGTGTTTGAATTCAATATATGAACCAAAACAGTATACAGCAAGAAATCGATTTTTCTGTTTTAGCGCTTCTAAATAAGGCTTTTTCTTTCAGGCTGCAAGTCTATCTGAATTTTATGAGGTTTGTCGTGGATTAGAACTTGCTAGAAATTTCCAATTCCCAAACCTGAGGGAGGTATTAAAAACACTGTGATGGTTTTAGATCTTTATCATTTTTAAAGTACATAATGTAAATTGCTTAAAACTTTACCTTTTCTCTAGCCTCCACAATCATTTCTTGCAACTATGGAAGAATATATCAGAGAGGCTCCACGGATGGTTTCTGTCTCTAATGAGCCACTGGTAAACAACTGACTGAAATATAATTATTTATTCTAATTTCAATTTAAGTTGTTTCTTTATGGATCAAGTATGTTCTGATTGTTTTATTCTAGGGCAATTTTCATTATTCCACATTTTGATTTTTGTGGATGCTTCATGCGCCATAGTTTTTTCTTGTATATTTTAGCCTCTTTTTCTTTCATAAAAAAGTTTGTAGCTGGTTGACCACATCTGGATTAACAATCAAAATTCATGGAGATGACAGTTCAAAAAAACAGATTATAAAAAAAATGGTGACCCAGTGCACGAAGCAATCCTCCGGAGAGAGTTGATGTACGCACTCTTCCCTCGTTTTTTTTGCAGAGGGTGTTTGCGTGGATCAAACCCATGGCCTCGAGGTCACAAGTGGAATAACTTTACCTTACACCAAAGTCACCCTCTAAAAAACAGATTATGTACATTCAAATTGAATATAAATAAATTTAAGAGTTTGAGAATATAAATTTTACCTTTGTATTCCATATCTAACTTTCTGAAAAAAAAATACAGAAAAACTTCACAAATGATAGCAACAAAAGATGAACATTGAGAAAATAGCAATGGTAGATCAGTGATATGTCAGAGAAATAAATTTGTTGCTGAACCACTGGGAAATACATACAGTTAAACAAAATGACTCTTCAAATTTCTATGATGGTAGTATAGGACTATAATGAACATTTCATCTGTCTTTTACATTAATGTGCTGCACTAACATTTCCATGATGGTAGTATAAGGCTATAATGAACATTTCATCTTCTCTATGTACTTTTATATATTAATCAAGATACATGATTTACATATTCTTAGAATTGAATACGACTAGCTTTGGTGATTGATTATGATGGCGGGCAAATATGGTGCTCGAAATTTATTTCTAATATTTAGTTATTTTGTGGCATATATATTCTAAAAGTGGGAACCATATTTAAGTTATTCATTAGCTTGGTAAGCTTCAATGTCTCCAAAATGCTTATAGTTCTATATGATCATCCAATTACACATTCCTTTTTATTAGTTAGACAATATAATTCCAACCTTCTAATCTCATAGATAGATCTAGTCTAATACATCAAGGTGAATTAAATCAATATTGGTCAGCCTTATTATCTTCTTATCATGAGGGGTAACTGGTGAGCCAACAAAATAATAGTTCTTTCTGATAGTTGGATCTTAAAGAGCGTTGGCTAATTTTTCCTCAACTAATGCGCTGTGCACTGGTTTCTTCATATAATCCTCACTAATAAAATGATTGTTGATTGTTTCTTGGATCAGGAGTTCCCAGAAAGGCTTCTTTTGACCTACAAAGTAGAAGCAGTTCCTGCTACAATTGAGGAAGAAAAGCCACCCATTGATGAATCCAAATTAGAACCATCAACCATTGAAGTTGCTTCTCCTGCTCCACCCCCTAAGGCAGACAATTCAGACACAGGAGACCTTCTTGTAAGTTTTTGGTGAGAACATTTATTTTGATTCACTTTTTTTCCACCTCGTATTAATTTTCTGGGTTTACAGGGACTAAATGAAGTAAATCCAAATGTATCTGCACTAGAAGAAAGTAATGCATTGGCCTTGGCAATTGTTCCAGCCAGTACGTTCAGTGATCTTCATTGAGCCTATCTTATGAGTTTGTGTTTGTATTAAAGGAATGGTGGTGAACAAACTTCAATGACGTGCAGGTATTACTACAGACTCCGGTACTGTTCAAGATAAAGGATTTGATCCAACAGGATGGGAACTGGCACTGGTGACTACTCCAAGTACTAATAGTGCAACTGTCAGTGAAAGCAAAATGGTTAGTTTTCCCTTATTTAGCATTAATGTCTTTTATGAGTCATTTAGATGGAAAAATGTTTATGAGCTGACAATTATGAAAATTGATATTACCTCTTCCCTATAATCAGAATGAAATGGTAGTCCCTAAAAAATCAAAATCATTATCTTGGAGTTATTTTGTTCCTCTTCTTCTCCTTCATTCTTTTGTTTTTCTTTGTTCCAAAATTATTGGTATGGTACATAGAGACCAAAACATGGAACCTTGTTTTTGTTTCTTTGTTCCAAAATTATTGGTATGGTACATGGAGACCAAAACTTGGAACCTTGTTTGGGTATATTGTACATTAGTTATAATGAGCTTAAGAAATAGGAGGGTTGTTGCAATTAAACTGAATCACAGAGCTCCTTGGCTGTGCTACTTCAGGATTCAGCCTGGAGTTTAGTACAAAGTCTTTCCTTTGAAGGATACTTCATTGCGGCACTCCACCATCCACCTACTTCTCCCCAAAAGAGTAAAAAAAAAACTTCGTTTGCATTGCCATATCCTGATCTTTTCTAATTATTATGATTTTCAGGCTGGTGGGTTTGACAAACTCACGTTAGATAGCCTATATGATGAGGCAGCATACAGGCGGCAGCAACAGCAACAACAGTACTATGGAGCTCCGCCTCCAAATCCATTCATGGTGGCTGATCCATTTGCAATGTCAAACCAAGTGGCCGCTCCTCCAGCCGTTCAAATGGCTGCCATGGCCCAACAACAGCAACAGATGTCCATGTTCTTGCAGCCGAATCCATTTGCTCAGCCTCTCTCTCAGCAGCAGGTCAGCATGGGAGCTGCACCAAATCCCTTTGGTGATGTCGGCTTTGGATCCTTCCCAGTAAATAATCCTCACCAACAGAGCAATCCTTTCGGAAATTCACAGCTGATCTAGACAAGGAATACTGTATGCCTATTGCTTATTGCTGCATGATTTTTTTTGTGATATATTATGTTTATTTATCTTCTATATTTTGACTACGACATTGTCTTGATGGTGAAAGAGAGTTGCAGTAATAATTTTACATGAAATGTGTTAACATAGTTTGACAGGGAATTGAGGGGTTGTCTGGTTGTGATGACTGACCAATTTGCTTTTTTGGACGTGCTTTTTAGATGTATTTTGTGGATTTACCTCAATTGAAAAATACCACTGGCAGTTGTCGAGCTGTGACGTGTTGCCCTAAAGCAGCTAGTTGGCAGCTGATGTCAAGGCTTGCATATTTCGGATGTTTGTTATTTTTTAGGCAAGAATATTAGTATATTACTACATCGACAAAAGCAGAGAAGTGAAAGGAGATTTTTTTTAAAACATAACAAGTGAAAAAAAAAATGCAACGGTCAATCTCGAAAGACCGGTAACAGATTGACCTGTAACACTTGACACGCCGATCTTAGCTCAATTGGTAGAGCAGATGACTAGTTGATTTAGACATTCTTAGATCATTGATTCGAATTCGATAGGTTAAATTTTGAAAAGTTACAACAACAAAAAAAAATCTTCTCGTTTCTTCAAATATAGAGAAAATTATAATTTTAATCCCCATAATTTACTCGGTAAACTTAACATGAAAAATATATTTATATAATAATAAGCTACCTCTGTTTTTTAGAAAGTGCAACTATAAAAAAACGTACAAATTCTTGCATTTCCCTTGTATATTATTAGGGATGACAAAAGTTGCTATTTACAACTCTAAAATCAGAGACAAGCTATGCTTGATCAGTAACACGTAGGCAGACGTTTCAGAAGCCCAGGAATCTCTTTCATCGTTAATCCATTGAAACTTTTTACAGGCTAAATTCAATTGGTTGATCACAAAGTTCTGAATTAGTTAACACCAACACCAAGCACGCTGATCCTTATATACATAAATTTATCTCACTATTGCTAATACAACTCATGATCGATGGAAGCCTTCCAATAATAGTCATGCTAAATCCAACCTGCATCGGCAAATCCACCTGTGACACCAGTACAAAAAACGAGTACACCGGGTCTGTGCAAAGCTGCTTGATGCAAGAAGATACGAACTACTAGCAGCAGCTTAGAAGCAAGCAAACATGCTAAACCTCCCTCATCTGTACGCTAATAGCAACAGCACAATGAATATGTCAAAAATCATAAATCTTTGTAGCCGCCTGACAACTCCATGGTGTACCTGTACTGCTGTACACAAAATATGCCAAAATACAATGTGTAAGAGAATGGGCATACTGCTTAACAAGCTTCAATATAACATCAGTATTACCATTCATAAAAATAACTAATTTCAGCGTTTTGGCATTCTGATGGTTCGTGGTTTGTTCTTCTCAATGGCTGGCTTCCAGATAATTTCATCCAGCTTGCTACGGAAGTTTTTGTTAAACTACACTCAAGCAATATCTGGTCAGTAGCCAGTCAGTTCAAGAAAACTTTCAAAATAATTCAAAAGTTCTTTGTAATATACATGTTTCATATTTTTTTGGGACCCACTTATTCATAAAAGATTCACCGATGCTCTCTAAGCTACACTTTATCCACACAGTAGTCAGGACTGACCTTAAGATAATCTGTTATATCTCCAGCTGCTCGTTGAATTTCCACCATGAAAAATGATGGAGCAATTTCAAATATCTGCTTCAATTTCCAGAAATAGAAGAGCGGATCATCACAGAAATACAGAAATCAACACATCAGCATCTATATGTTAAGAGAAGATTATTAAAGCTACCAAATAAAGTAGTGAACTTACTTCTATCATAACCGAGAGATGAGCAGTTTTATTTGCTGTAAGTCCTTCCACCCTCATCTGCATATGCTTCACATTAGATATTGAAACTAAAATTAAAATTATCAGCAGGTCAACTTTATTACGAACTAGGAAGCAATGATAAAAATTATATTCACAAAATACAATCAATTAACAAATAACCAAAAAAAGTTGTTATTTGTCTTTTTGTGTATTAATCCTAATAGTGTTAAAAAAAGGTACTTGGTCTGCAAAATTTGTTGTTAGCTAGATCATATTCCAAGATAACCAACTATGGAAATGGCAATAATGAATAACATAAGCTCGAGTGCTCCATGACAAAAAAAGGCAACATGAGCTGCAAATTGAATTAAAAATTCCATGTTACAAAAATAGCTGTGCACTCTCATCAACATATTACCTTATAATTACGGATGTGAGTTTTAAAACCCATTGACTGTGCAACAACCTCCATGCTTGACAAAACAACTTTAGCTGATTTGCGAGATAGGAAACGGTTTTCATGTCTTGCATAATCCTATCAAAAAGATTCAATGATATTGTGAGAAAATTTGTGCAATCAATAAAGCTTCTTAGGGATGAAACATTGTTAGTTATTTACAGGAGAGGAAAAAAAGGGAACTGAAAACAGATAATTTATAAACAACTTCTACTGCATGAAACGACAATGACCAATAAATTACAAAGAGCATGGTTTAGTGGCTCTTGTCCAATAACTATCCCCTTTTATCCCCTATTTTATAATTTTTTCCTGGATATACTTTCTTTTTAACCTAAGGATTATTACATGAATGAAAAGAAGTCAATGGTATGTACTGAAACTAACTTGATTTGTTAGTTATCAATGTTATCGATTATATATGTAGGCCTAGTTACTGCAAAGAGCATGATTCAATTATTCTTGTCCACTAGCTTACTCTGCCCTTTTTATCCCCTATAATTAAATTTTATTCCTGAATAGAACTAAATTTTTCTGAAGTGAATTATGTTGTTAAAACACAGTACGTATAAACAGCTAGAAGAGTATTGGACTTCTAGGCTTCCAGCTTTACCAGATAGCACATAGAGAATACACATTTTAGACCTTAAAGTATGGCATCTAGTGAATCTGAAATTTCAATATTTGACAGTTCACTACAGTGAATATTAAGAGAAATAAAAGTTGGCTTCCATGCTAATATATGCCCACCAGTCACTACACTGCATATCATGAGAAATGAGAAGTTATGTCATGGCATCTATTTTAGTAACCAACTCAATTAACAGGTAGCTAAACCCAACTTATGTTCAGCTACGTGTGGGTAATTGGAGAAATCCAATCCTTGAAAAAGTAATGTGAATCATTACAGAAGTTCAATGTTTATAATCACTGATCTCAAAACACACAACTCCAGCACGATGAAAAAAATAATCAAATAAAGATGCATAAATGAATCCGATTGAAGGTACTTGCCTGCCTCCGCTCAAACAATGTTGATAGATTCAGCCCTTGTGAGAGAATTATTAAATCGAAAGCATTGAGATTTAGTGGGCCCAATTCTTCATTCTTAGATTGCTCATTTACCTGGTAACAGCAAATGCACAGAATAAGAAAGCGACCTTATTTCATGAATCATGTAAAGCAATTTACTTTTTTTATTACCAAGAACATAGTCACGGACCACTAAATTCCACCCAGCTAACAAGGTCAGTTCATTATTTCATTGTTTGATCACTTTCCATTCAAATTACCAGATAAAGCACAAAATCAAACTATTTAGAATATATATGCCAGATCTTGCAGCAAAATTGGCTCGATCAGATGAGAGAACAATCATTTGACATCTAATTATGAACATATTCACAATTGGAATGCTTCTTACACATTTATATTATACACTGACAGCTCACTTTCCATTGAGACAATGTAATAATGCCAATATAAGGAATACAGACAAGGCCACAAAGGAGATATGATGAATCTTGAATCATCTTTAAAAGATTGATCATAACAAAGTTCAAGAACAGGAAAGAATCCACAAAGCCAAGCCAGCTAACCTATTAGTTATATGAGCCAACAAAAGCATTGACATTAACCTCCTTCCCCCGGATCAGGCAATCAGTTGCATGAATTATTACCAAATAATGGCCACTATAACCTATTAGTGGCTCAGCTCACTTCTCTCTTAATCAAATGATAACCTAGAAGAATCTCATTAGTTCAAATGAGTTACTACTATTCAGTTTCTAAGTTATTATGTACTTGAATCATCTTGAAAAGATTTTTCAAACCATAATCTGAATGTAATTGGAAGTTTTTGATCTTTGATTTCTCCGATTGAGGTAAACAATCAATTCAAGAAACACCAAACCAAATTGATTCTTTATTTCAATTAAACTGGTCCATTTCATCAATATTTCACACTAATGAACTGTTGAAAGATCCTGCTCCTGTGATTTATCTGGCAATTTCGAAAAAATAGGTTATCAGGAACTACGTCAGCTGTATGCTACTTATCTCTATTTCCTTTTAATGCTTCTGCACATATGAAGGTTGAGAGCACATATTATCAAGGATGACACCTTTCACCTTCTTTCTTATTAATTTTTCCACATATATGGCTCACAGTTTTAAAAGGGCAACAAGATACTGGAAACCTAAAGCAAGGATCCCCAATTCCACAGTATCACTGGCATAATTACAAGGTGTTAGAATAAGCCTTTATTTAATTTTTCAAACCATAATCTGAATGTAATTGGAAGTTTTTGATCTTTGATTTCTCCGATTCAGGTAAACAATCAATTCAAGAAACACCAAACCAAACTGATTCTTTATTTCAATTAAACTGTTCACACTAATGAACTGTTGAAAGATCCTGCTCCAGTGATTTATCTGGCAATTTCGAAAAAATAGGTTATCAGGAACTACGTCAGCTGTATGCTACTTATCTCTATTTCCTTTGAATGCTTCTGCACATATGAAGGTTGAGAGCACATATATATCAAGGATGACACCTTTCACCTTCTTTCTTATTAATTTTTCCACATATGGCTCACAGTTTTAAAAGGGAACATGATACAGGAAACCTAAAGCAAGGATCCCCAATTCCACCCACTGGCATAATTACAAGGTGTTAGAATAAGCCTTTATTAAACTGGTCCATTTCATCAATATTTCACACTAATGAACTGTTGAAAGATCCTGCTCCAGTGATTTATCTGGCAATTTTGAAAAAATAGGTTATCAGGAACTACATCCTTATCTCTATTTCCTTTGAATGCTTCTGCACATATGAAGGTTGAGAGCACATATATATCAAGGATGACACCTTTCACCTTCTTTCTTATTAATTTTTCCACATATATGGCTCACATTTTAAAAGGGCAACAAGATACAGGAAACCTAAAGCAAGGATCCCCAATTCCACAGTAACACTGGCATAATTACAAGGTGTTAGAATAAGCATTTATTTAATTCTTGTTTCTATTTATTTTTTGTCTGTTGCTTTCAGCCTTTCAATGGTCTTAAGTCACCTACCAGAGCGCTCAGTACAGACGATATGTACCATTTTTTGACAATATCCATTCTGGTACAAGCTAGTACATGTAAGATGCTGGTCGTACAAATTGTACCATGTACCATCCATATTCGATCGGTATCACCCAATACTGATGTACCAGGTGATACAAGGTTTGTACCTGAAGCTACAACTCCAACGGCTATTTTTATGGCTATAGGGGCTTTTTCCTGCTGATCCCCAATGGCTATTTTAGTCGTTGGGACTGATTTTTAAGGGGTCTGAGGGTTATATAAACTCCTCGAACCCCTTAGTTTTCTCCCTATACTACTCCCATACTTTCTCTCAAAATTTTAAAAAAAATGTCCAGTACAATCCACTAAAGTCCAGTGTGTATTGGACTGTACTTGTGTCACTAGGGTACGATACCAAAACATACCCGTACGACACCAAAGTACGCGTACAGTATGGGAACATACTGATACAATACTCAGACCTAAGGGTACATGCCAAATATCGAGATCAGTACGAGATTTAAAACCTTGTTACTTTCTTTATGTCTCGCTCTCCTATAATATATATAGAGGGTGTGGTTCTCAATAAAAAAAATCTAATATTTCTCACTCTCTTTCTTGGGGATTTTTATCTCAACTTAGAGCTATGATGAATCTGCATAACTATCAAGAGGAAATGTATGTAATGTGTTTCCTAACTAAAAGTAAGGTACTCTGACAAAGTTATATGCCATGGCGAATAAGAAAAAAAATATTAACAAAATGAATAAGAAAAAAATAAAGCATTAAATCCTGGCAAGAAAATCTTAACTTAGTACCTCAGGATCATCAAAAGCAGCATATACATCATCAAGATTAATGTCTTCAGTTTCGACTTGACTAACAGGCACATAATTCTTCTTGAACCACTCATCATTTCTGATATCCTCTATTCTCATACGCTGTTAAAAATGTAGCCACATGGGTAAAATTAAGCAACAATTGCACAGTTGACTTGCCAACTTTTTTGCACTATAAACTTAACCACTGTTTCTGAATCCTCTGTTTAATATATTAAAGTTCGTAAGGGTGGTGTTTAGTATAGGTGATTCATGGCAGATCACCCCTGACTTAAACGATAATGGTTTCATTAATGTGTTTGGTACTATTTCTGGGTGGTGATTCTTAATTACCAGAGTGATTGAATGACCCAATTGGGGTGATTAAATCACTGTTAAATGATTGCAAATCACCTCCGTAGTGATTTACATTTAACATTTGGAGAAAAAAAAGCACCACAAATTTCAATTAATATTCTTGATGTAATTTGTATTATATGGCATATCAAAGACGGGATTGTTAAATCACGCAATTGAAATACCATGGTGATCCAGTCATGCCTGATCCTGAATCAGATTGCGAAACCCAAAAGGTGTCCTTTTATTCTTCCATACTTAATCAGCTACCATTGGCAAGTTAGGTTTAGCTCATTGGTTTGTCCTTTATTTAAATACTTGCAAACAAAGATAACAGGAAAAAGAATTACTTACAGTTTCAGGGTTAGGATCAAGAATTTTGCGTATAAGGGACTTTGCACCATTTGAAAACCATGAAGGAAAAGAAAATTCTGCCTTGTCAATCTGAAAGCAAGTTTAAAGGCAAAGTCAGATAATTATATCACAAAAACAAATCCTGATAAGACTTCAGAACTAACTGACGTGAAACAGGGTAGATAACTCTTGCAAAAAAAAAACAACTTTTTCCCAAGGTTATATTGTGATGTAGGGTTATATTCGTAATTTACTTTTTCCAGAGGACCTTTATGTAAGATGGTTGTAGTATTAATACGAGGATTAAGAGAGAGGAACCCTAACCCTAGAGGTTAACCTCTCCCTTTCGTCTTCCACAAAATCCAACTTGGTATCAAAGCCAAATCTCACACATCCCGAAGTGCTCGGGAATCTACGCCTGCACCGGCAGCTTACACGCCGCCTAGTCTTGGGCTTCGTGCGGAAGCCTCTCCACTCGTCCTGAGACGCACATGCAGGAGGCGTAGCATCCCGAGATGCACACACAGGCGTGCACACGTCCCGAGATGTGACAGGACTCGAAACCCATGCCTGCGCCAGGAGCCATACGCACCTCAAATTGCAGTGTCCTCTTCGTCTTGAAAATCGTGTCAAAGGATTTCTATTTTTCAAAGGTCAGCCTTATTTGATGTGGTCTCGAAGCGTGCAACTATTTGTTAGAGCCCGTGATTTTGAGGGGTATCTCACCAGGAGTAAATACAACCCGCAAATGAAGACATTGGTCAGGGATTCACATTCTTTAATACCGCAAGCAAAATTTGGAAAGTTGTTTCACAAACTTACTCTTAGATAGGGAATTCTATGCAGGCTTATGAGGTTCAATGTAAAATCCGTCAACTAAGACAAAGTGGTATGTCAATGACTGTGTCTGCTTGTGATTGCTTACAGTTATGATGTGAGTTAGATTTTTATCGTCCATTCAAGGCCTCACATGCAGAGGATGCAGTTCTACACAAAAAGTATGTGGAGAACGCATATTTGATTTTTGGCAGGGCTTGATTCAAAATTTGACTCCATTAGAACACAAATTCTTGGGAGAGGAGATACATTGCCATCACTTTAGCAAATTTTTTCTATTGTTCAAAGTGAGGAGATACAAAGAAGGATTACGGTGGAACCTAGTAACTCACAATACCACCACCTCGATCTGCAGTTGAAAGGACTAAAAGGGAGCAAAGGAAGTGTGAACATTGTCATAGGTCTGGTCACATTAGAGACACTTTGCTGGCAGTTACATTGTAGACCTCGAGGAGGCAGACATGGCGGACGTCGTGGTAGAAGATTCGAGAATCGAGCTCATGGACAAGCCCACTATTCTGAACACAATGAAAATACTAATCAGTCTTAACTCCTCCTCAATGTGAGCTGAAGTGTTAGAAACTCTCAAAAAACTCATGGCAACCTTGATCCTATCTCTACTAGAGAGATCTCCCCTTTTCTTCTGAAGAGGGAGAAGTTGGCAGATATATTACCAAGGGGTTGAATAATATTTACTTTTCTTCTATTGTACGCAAGATGGGTTTAAATGATATATTTGCACCATCTTGAGGGGGGGTATTGTGATGTAGGGTTATATTTGTAATTTTTTCCGGAGGAGCTTTATGTAAGATGGTTGTAGTATTAATAATACAAGGATTAAGAGAGAGGAACCCTAACCCTAGAGGTTAACCTCTCTCCCTTTTTTCTTCCACAAAATCCAACTTATTAAATAGGCAAAAAAGACCCCAAATTAGAGATTTTCTATTTAGTTATCCAGTTCTGAAAACGTTTAGACATTTAAGATGTAGGAGTTTAAACCACTGACACAAATTTCCAACATATCGAGCAATATAATATGAGCATAACCAAGTATCGTCGAGCAATATAATATACACCAACAGATAGACAATCATGGCGTGTATCACAACATGCTACTGAATGCACATGCATATTGGTGCTTGCCAAACCATACTGGCTCACATCAAGCTCCTGCATGCATCAACTTTGGTACATAAGAGTTTTGCATATATTTTAGTATTTTACCTCATTGGTTGGCACTGACATAGAAAGCATTAAAGTTTTCTAGTCCTATAAGATTTCAGTACTGTTACAGCAAACCTAGCTTCATCTAAAGCCAGTTCTACAAAGAAGTAGATGATTAAAGTGCAACGTTCCACTAGGGTGACAAACAGGCCCAGGTTGCAGGCTAACATAGCCAAAGAAAGTTGACATACCTTGCTATAAAGAGTAGTCAAATCAACTTCATCAAATGGAAGATATCCAGCCAAAAGAACATAAAGAATGACTCCACATGACCAGGTATCTGCAATGGCACCATCATAGCCCTTATGACTGAGTACCTGGTGCACGATGCACATTCATGTATATGTTATATATTAGAGAAACAAGAGAGATAAATAAGTCATCATATGAACAAATTTACAGTACAAGCTATACATAACATGCAACAAAAAAGTTCAGGCTTGCCTGAATAAATTATTGAAACACCCATGGCCCAACTAATAGATGCTATGCCATGAGATATGTATATACTATATACTATGCAAAAGCAATACTGTAATTATTAGTGGAAAACAGCCAATTTCATATATTGAATACGTACTTACCATCTTCTACTACATAAGGATTAAGGATTTATTAGGCCTACTTCAAGTGTGTGAAGAATATAAATGCATAGATTGATCTCTTTTCTAAAAGCTTAAGTTGTTAGGAAAGAGATCAATCTATGCATTTATATTCTTAACACAACTAAAGTGAAACCATTTGGAGGTCGCTCTCCCCAATTCTCACTTCCTATTCTTGCTCCAAGCATCGTTTATACGTGGTTGCTTTGATACTTGGATGGAAAAGATAAGAAACATTAACAAAAGAACCCCTATTATTAGAGCCAAGGGAAAAGAACAAAGTATAATTCCTCCCTGAGTCTGAGGAGCCTCAAGTTGGAGCTTCACCCAAGATGAGAACCGGAGGGAATACTACGACTCCATTTCATTGCCCCAGCAACTAACGACGAGTTGACATTGTTGGTGTCTTACTGTCATCATTGCTGTTGTCATACTAAAAATGAAACCCTAGATAGTACCAATGATCTCACTCGAATGCATCATGCTCTAAAGAGGCACGTATTCGAGCTACAAGCTCAAGATCCTCCTCGACCTCATCACCACAACCTAAGTGTTGGTTGTAGTAGATATCTTTCCCACCTCTTCAATCGAACTCCACTCATATTTGTTGCTCTTGTTGTTGTCTAGCCGCTCCTCAAAGAGCTTTCAAGCATTTGGACACGTTGGAATAACCTTAGGCCAAATATTGTTTCAACCAGGTGATCCCTCCACCACAGGCACAATGGATGCATTGTCAATGGTGACTCTTCTCCAGTCAACAATAATGCTGCCATGCAAGGTCATTTTGGCTCTTCGGCTCCATTTCGATAGAGTTTTGAAAGATATTTGAAAAAGAATTGAGAGAATGAGAGTAGTAAGAGGAGGCAAATAAGGGATTGGGGGCTATATATAGCCCCAAAACTCCTTAAGGGACAAAGCGCACTAACCTGGTACACTGGTACAAGGCTTGTATTAACCGGTACAATCGTTATAAAGCCCCAAAACCCCTTAAGGGACAGAGTGCACTAACCCAGTACACCGGTACAAGGCTTGTATCAAGCGGTACAATCAGCATACTTGGTATTTTACATTTCTTAAAAACCAACAAAAACTGACCGCATTGCCCAATATGGTACGATTTTTTAAAACCACATCTAATTCCTTTCTTTTACTGTAATCTAATCAGATCCATGTTATGTGATTTCTAACATTAGCATTCTATAGAAGGTTGGCGGAAATTAGATTTCATGTGCAAGTTGCATGTAAAGATCTCAGATATAATACTCCATATCCATTTGAGACGTAGCTCTAGGTTTGTATACAGTAAAAGTCTTCCAACTGCAGCAGGCTGTAGGTCAGATGCATCTACACTCTACAGTGAAGTCTTCCCACATAAAATACATTACAATGATACATTTCAAGTTTCGAGGAGATGATCAGAGAAATTGAAGAATGTGAGATAGAAAATTGCTTTACTAAATATGCCATTCAAATAATGTACAATGAGTTACTCATGAACATGACTTGAGAAATGTCGTGGCTCTAGCTTATGGGAGAAGTCTCCTTGCAAGTCCCTATTATATCATTAAGATATTGGTACTTGGTAGAATAAGCCAAGATTTTTAAGATGTTCATCGGTTTTACATCTGCAGGCAAACTAGACTTTTCTGTCTTGTGTTACCCTACTCTAACTTAATATAGAACAAGAAAATGGTTAATAACTGCATATTTTGTAGCAATGATGGAAATAGTTACATAGTCAAGCTATTCAGATACAGACAAATGAGGCTACACATAAAGGATCCAAGAGTTAAAACATTGTGAATCCATGTGCATGAGATAATCTTTACACCGCATACCTCTGGTGCCACATAGTTAGGAGTTCCACAAGTAGTGCGAAGAAGGTTAACTCCCTGAGGAAAAGATTAGAAGAAAAAAGCAAACAAATTTGTTATAGCACAAAGAAATCAGTTAAATATTCATTTACAAGCAGGAATCATATCATCTACCTGTGCTGGCAAGGCACTTAGACCGAAGTCTGAAATTTTAAGATTTCCTTGTGAATCTAGAAGTAGGTTTTCAGGCTGTATATGAAATTAAGCAATGTTAGGGATATCATGCAAGGACAGTATTGAAATACTCTTCTGTAAATCCAGTTATTTAACACCTTCAGATCTCGATGGTAAACCCCCTTGCTATGGCAGTAGTCCACCCCATCAATCAGTTGCTGAAAGTATCTGCGGGACTCAGCTTCACTAAGTTTTCCATTATGAATCTGCAGAGGCAGAATTATGACTTAATCCACTAACAGTTTGTGCATGCATAATGAGTCAAAGTTGAAAAGAATTATCAGAATAAAGGAAAAGATGTATATATAAACAATACTGCAACGATAATTGGATAAGAATCTATCTTTTTTACCTTCTCTTGATCAAAAAAGAACTACTTCTGGATCTTAGAAGATTAAAAAAGATGGTAAGCTGGCTTGGATATACAGTTTTATGCTATGTAAATCCCATTATTTCTAGTATCTTAATTTCCAGAAGAGTCTGGTGATCAACAGGCTGGCAACGGAAAAAGAAAAATAAGCAGGTAAAACAGGCTCAGGCAAAAGCCTTACAGCCGAGTTGGATGGTAACAGATGAAACGTTTGTTCTTGAGCATCAAATTTTAGCTCTTTTTTAGTCTACTTGGTATACTTGTGTCCTCCAATGATCAATATTGCTATAATATAGGTCGGGCATGAAGAAAAAAACAAATGCCCCAACAGATGGAAATATATAGAAGAGATATAAACCGCTAAGCATAAAATGTTGTGCTAGAACAAGTAAAGGAAGAAAAGGTCAAAAAATGCATCATATATTCATGTAAAAAACAAGTAAATCTTGAAAATTGCAGTCCAACTTTGAGGCCTTACTATCTTGTCAAACAATTCGCCACCTGTAATAAACTCCAGGATTATATATATCTTGGTCCGGCTTGCCAAAACCTACATGTCACAGAATCACAATGACATTAGAAAAGCTGTAAACCAGAATGAAGAAAGAAGAATAAGTGAAGGACAAGAAACGAGTAGGAATTCCAAGTCATACCTCATGTAGGCGAACAACATATGGATGTCTAACGAGCTTCATTATAGAAATCTCCCTCTTAATCTGTAAAGAAAAATAAAAAGAAAGCAGCTCAGACAACTTAACCATCAAATCCATTATACCACTTCGACACTTTGGGAGCAAATGGTTATATCGAACCTAAAGTGGGTTGGCTAATTAAGAGCACTGCTCTCCTTAATAAAGCTATAACCCTAGAATTTGGCTATATGGATCTTTTTTAAATTCAAAAATCAGTCCAAAGTTGGTAAAACAAAATAAGTAAAAGATGAACACTAAACACGATTTACTCATCTAAGCCCTTTGCGTAGAGATTAGGGCAACCAATAACCACCACTAGTTCCTATGTCTTTTATAGGAATTAAAAGATGAGACAGGCCGAAGAGAGACAGGAATAACAGGAGGGGGGAAGAGTACCTGGTCGACCATGCTGTGCTTGATGATGGTGGCGCGGTCGAGCACCTTCATGGCGACGCTCTCGCCGGTCTCGGTGTTCTGCGCGAACTTGACCTTGGCGAAGGTCCCCTCCCCGATCGTCCGCCCCACCTCGTACTTGCCCACCCGTCGCACCACCATCCCGCACGATCCGCTCGCTCCGCGGCCTCGCCCACTTGCGCACGCTAATTCAAAAAACAAAAGAGGGAGAGGCGATAAAGAAGAAGGGTTGATCTCCACGCGCACAAGGGAACGAAGGAAAGGAGGAATCTAGCGATGTAGGCCCGAGAGGAAGAAGGTAAAGAAAGGGAAGTGGGGAGTGGTTTTGATTTGATAGTGTTTGCTTTGTTTTGTTCTTCCTGTTCTATTTAACCGGATGAGTGACGAGTCACGAGACCGCGGACGGCGGCGCCAGATGGAATCGGTGACGTGGATGAGTCGCGGAGTGATTTGGTGGACATCGCCTCGGTTGAACTTTTTTTTCAGCCATTTATCAAAATATTTTCAATTACCAAAATTAGAACTACTTTAACATTAACCAAACTAAGAATCTTCTTTCTCAAATTTCTTGATATTTTGATAAAGGTACTCAAATGCCCCTAATATTTTCTCATATATATTAAAATATTTCTAAAAAAAATTTGGATCAAAAATATCACTTACGTTATGAAATTAAGTACAAAAATGATCCTAAAGGTAAACAACGTTAATGGAGAAATAACGGAGCTGATATGGCTGATGACTGAGATGAGTGACGTGGATATGTGGCATACATGCATACCAAGACGTTTTCTCACGGGTACTAAAATATCTTTGACGTTTGTTTTGAAGCTAAAATATCTCTGAGGTTATTGAAAATAATACAAAAATGACACTCAAGCTAATTTCTGTTATGTGAGATTTAACGGAGATGTCGTGGATGTTGATTGGAATGTTGACTTTACACATAGCGCATATGCAAAAAGCAACTTGTCACGCAAGCGACACGTAAGATGAAATATAGGGGTAAGCAAAAAAATTGAAAATTTGATTAATCGAAAAATCGGCTCGAAATCGAACCAATTTTTTTGGTTAATCAATCCGTCGGTTTTGGTTCCGATTTCAATTTCGGTTAGCTTCGTTGTCCCTCCATTAACGTCGTTATCCCTCTATTTACAAAAACTGAATTTTTTGGTTAACCAATCCGACGATTTTAGTTTCAGTTTTCATTTTCTAAATTTTCACTTTTTGGTTTTCATTTCGGTTTCGGTTTCGGACAGTTTCGTTATCCCTCCATTTACAAAAATCAAAACTGAAATCAAAAATCAAAAATTTAGAAAATAAAAATTGAAATCAAATGATCGGTTAACCAAAAAATTCGGTTCGATTTCGAATTGATTCTCCGGTTAATCAAAATTTTGCTTTTTTTCTCACTCATACGTTGCATCTTACGTGTCGTTTGAGTGGCAAATTGCTCTCT
This sequence comes from Canna indica, assembly GCA_034359265.1. Taxonomy (NCBI): domain Eukaryota; kingdom Viridiplantae; phylum Streptophyta; class Magnoliopsida; order Zingiberales; family Cannaceae; genus Canna; species Canna indica. The sequence continues at coordinate 13,351,403 of CP136890.1, forward strand.
GCATGTGCACACGTATAAAGTCAACATCTCAATCAGCATCCATAATATCTCCGTTAAGTCTCACCTAACAAAAGTTAGCATAAGTGTCATTTTTATATCATTTTCAATAATCTTGGGGGTATTTTAGCTCAAAAATAAATGTTATGAGCATTTTAGTACCCATAAGAAAACATTAGAGGTGTTTTAGTACTCGTGAGAAAATGACTTGGTCTGCATGCGCTTCACATGTCCACGTCATTAGTCACGTTAGCTCTGCTATCCTTTCATTAACGATATTTACCTTTAGGGCATGTTTGCTTCATAAGATAAGGGATGATATGATAGGGGATGGATTAATGTCCAATGTTTGTTTAATGCATGGATTAGAAAAAAAATGTGAATAAGAGATTATTTATATCCAATGTACTCCGAATTTAAAAAATTGATATCAAATCCTCGTTCGTTTATTATCCAATCCAATCATTTTTTATCCATCAAAGCAAACATATCATTAGGGTTATTTATGTACCCAATTTTATAACATAATGAGTATTTTTTATTCAAAAAATATCTTAAAAGCATTTTAGTACCCGTGAAAAAATATTAGGAGTATTTTAATATATTTTCCTTGTACGATGTTCTAACAAAAGAAAAAAAAAATAAACTATAAATTTATCCCAAATTAGGGTCAAATTAATAAATTATCCTACTTTCTTATTTACACTTACTTTATCCTGCACTGATAGCAATTATATCCCACTTGTAGTTATCTATTAATTTATCCATTAGATGATAATTTTATAGTCCAGTCAGCATTCTAAATATTGTTTTTTATATAAGATGTCACGGCAGCATGTCTTCCATTTCCATGTCAACAATTTTTTCCTAAAAAAATTGTCTTGGTAAAAGAAGAACATCTGCTGATGAGCTAATGTGACATCTCATATTTAAAAAATTATATTTAAGATATTGACTCAATTACATCTAAATTAAATTAACAAATTCAATTCGAGATTGTGAGATAGATTAAGTATAAATAAAAAAATTAAAATAAATTTGTTAATTTGATCGTATTTTGTGATAGATTCATGAATTTTCTCTAAAATATAATTAACGTAATAAGTAAAAAAAATATTTATTATTTATTATTCTATTTGGGTAAAACATTCCAATTTATATACAATATAATATTTTAATAAACAAAATACTAAAAAATATTTGAAAATACATTGTTTATTATTATCATAAAACGTAAAAAAAAATGAAACATATATATAATATAATATATTGTCATGTGGTTGAATATCTTGTTTTCTAGTAAAATAAAAAAACTCTAACAAAATTCATATTAGTTTAATATGACACATGAAAAATCAATTTAATTACTATTATAATACATATAAACTAATAAAAATTAAATTAAAATACATTATAATTCAGATGGTTCAATATGTGATTTCACTAAAATAAAATAATGAGCAATAAAATCAAGCTTGTCTTCTAAATTAAATATCACGTTGAAAACTATTATTTTGAACATGATATTAATTGGTCACAAAATTTATAATTCTGAATTCTGATGAATATATGGTGATGTTGTCATCATTTTAATCATCCGCCAAAAGGAGGTGTGACTAAGTTCTCCTTCCAGCAATATACCTCATCATTCTTAATCACCAAGTAACAAATGATCCATTTATTTCACTATACAAGATAAAATAAGATTTGACATAATAACAAATGAAAGAGAAAGTCTTATATGATTTTATTTTATTTTATTATTTTATGTACATTAAATATAATATTATTTTATTTATGTTTTTTTCTAATTTAAGCACCAAACAAAAAAAGAATTAAATTTTATCTTTTATCGTATCATTTTTTATCTTATAAATCAAATATGTATGTTAGATAAATCAAAATAAGCAGAAATAGCAAACAAAAAGAAAAGAGAGAAAAGTAACCTTCTGGCATCAATAATTGAATAAGAAGAAAAAAAAAAAAGTAAATTTGTAATTTTCACATCTTTTGAAATGATAAATTATTTACATAGATATATATTTTTCTTTTCTATCTGTACATGTGTCTCATTTTCGTCTCCTACGCGGGACCTTTTTTTTCTTCTTCAATCCCTCTTTGTCTTCAAATAGATCAGAGAGAAATGTTCTCAGGTACGTAATAAATCTTTTCTACAGAAAATGAGATATGTATATTTTTACTCTCAAATACTTGTGTTCTTTGCTTTTTGTATCATGGTATCGGAGCAGTAGTTTTCTCCTCTCTCGACCGTGATATCCAAATTCTCATATCGCCTATTCATCGACCTCAAGATCTCAGATTAGGGCAAATCACTACAATTGATATTCTGGAGATCATATCTAAGATTGATAACAACAGAATAGCAAGTTAGCGATCAAAAGATGGAGAAGTTTATTGGTGATATAAGCATTGTACCAACAACGATCGATGATCCAATGATCCTGCACAAGAGTGACAATTCAAGTGCAAATCTCGTATCAGTTCTATTGATTGGAAGTGCAAATTACTTACCATGGAGGGAATCCATGTTGATGGCATTGTCAGCGAAGAATTAGCTTGGCTTCGTCGACGGAAGTATTAAAAATCCTAGGAGTGAATCTCCGATGTTTGGTCAGTGGAGGAAATGCAATGACCTAGTTAGGTCTTGGATAACCCAGTCATTGAGTCTAGAGCTGATCAAGAGCGTGATGTACGCCAAAACAACTGAGAAGATATGGAGTGACCTTAAAGCTAGATTCGGCAGAAGCAATGAGTCTCAAATTTTTGAACTTGAAGCTCAAATATGTAATACGCGACAATCGACCATGTCTATAGCATCCTATTACACACAATTAAACGCATTGTGTGATGAACAAGACTTAGCAGAAATGGAAGATGATTGTTGTTGTCTGACAGAAATAAAAAAAGCATGAGAAACGAAGATTGAGGTAATTTCTCATGGGTTTAAATGATAATTATGTAGGAATAAGGGGGCAAATTCTACTCATGAGGCCTCTCCCAACTATTGAGCAAGCATATCCAATGTTAGAATAAGAAGAAAAACAAAGGGCAAATGACAAGTACACTGATTGGAAACATAGAATCGGTAGCATTGAAAAGTTCATCAAATGGTTCATGCAATGGAGCAAAATACAAGAGTACTCAAGGAGGGAAGGAATGTGATTTCTGTGGAAAAATAGGGCATACCTGAGATGTATGTTACAAACTACATGGGTATCCTTCAAATCTATCAACAAGTTTTCATCCAAATCAAAAGCTCTCAAAATGGAAACCAAAAACATGAGAATCTGGTTCAAAACAAAAGGCAGCATATCAGGCTTAAAAGACAGAAAATGCATCATAATCAAATGAAAAGACTCAGAGCACTGTGGGTGGATTTACAGAAGAGCAAATGAATACTCTGATGAGCTTGTTCAACCGTGGAAAGCTCATTGCTAATGAAAAGTCTACAAATCCGATGGTAAATTATGCAGGTAATTTTAATTCAGCTTATTTTTTTATCAAATATATACATTCATGACTAAATACCCAAGAGTTAATTTGTTCAGTAATTTTCACTACAAAACATTGTTATGTTCAGGACCTTTCTACCAAGAGAGTACTGGGGATTGGTAAAGAGAAAAATGACTTGTACATGATAGATGAAGAACTTTCAAGCTCATCTCCAAAAGTTCTTTCTGTTTGCAATAATAAATCAGCATTATGACATTTAAGATTGGGTCATATGTCTCATTCTAGAATGTTATTACTAGCTGATTTAAATTCTGATGTAAAACTTAGTCCAAACTTGCATTGCAATGTGTGTCCATTAGCTAAGCAATGTAGGTTATCTTTTCATTCTAATAAAATTTCAACTTCATCTTCATTTGAACTATTACATTGTGATGTATGAGAGTCATTCAAGGTTAAAACTCATTGTGACAATTCTTATTTCCTTATAATAGTATATGACTATTCCAGAAGTTGTTGGACTTTTTTGATGCCTTCAAAAAATCATGTGTCAAGTTTGTTAGTAAATTTTGTTACCCTTGTGCAAAATCGACTCAACAAAATCATCAAATGCTTTAGGACAAATAATGGTGGAAAGTTTTTTAGCATATAAAATAAAAAAATCTTCATTGAGAATGGAATAGAACACCAAAGCTCATGCCCCTACATACCACAACAGAATATTGTTGTAGAAAGAAAGCATCAACATTTGCTTCAAGTAGCTAGGAGTTTGAAATTTCAATCAAACATACCTATGAGTTTTTGGGGAGAGTGTTTTTTTTTAAAGATTGGGGAGAGTGTATTTTAACATTAATCTATTTGATAAATACGCTTCTAAGTACACTGCTTAACAACAAAACACCATTTGAGCTACTCTACAACAAGCCACCATCATTGAACCATCTTAGAGTCTTTGAGTGCTTGTGTTATGCAACCACTCGTCAATCAGGGAGGGCAAATTTTGATCCTAGGGCTAATCGATGCATTTTTATAGGATATCCTTATGCACAAAGGGGGTACAAACTTTTTAACATCTTGATACACAAGTTCTTTGTTTCTAGAGATGTATTCATTGAGTCCATTTTTTCATATTCAAAATCAAAGAAAACTGAAACCATATTTCCAACACCCCTAGTTGAGCAATATGAAGAAGAAGCTAAAGATTTCTTTTCACTTTAGATACATCATTACCTACCCACACCATCCAGAACCCAACATCATTGCCTTTGGAAATAGTGAAACTTTTCTACCAGCAGAATTATGACACTCTTCTTCTCTTGCCTCTCTACCTATAGCCTAGAGAAAAGAAAAAACTGTTATAAAAAAACCTGCTAGGTTTGATGACTATCAGTGCAATGCCATAAGCTCTGAATCAATTCCCAGGACAGAGAAATGTGCTCCAAATGACATATCAGAATTGTATCCAATATCAAACTATACACCACTCCACTAAATAAATCTTGAACATGCTTCTTTCCTAACCAAATTGAATTCTTGTCAAGACCCTATAGCCTATGTAACTGCTATCCAGGATCCAGTGTGGATTGAATCAATGAAGGCTGAATTAAAGCACTTGAGGAAAATGAAACATGGATCCTATGTGAGCTTCTACCAGGAAGAACTTTAATTGGATGTAAGTGGATATACAGAACTAAATATAAGCCTGATTGAAGCATAGAAAGGCATAAATTCATACTTGTAGCAAGATGTTTTGCTCAAGTGGAGGGGATAGATTATCGGGACACCTTTGCACCTATGTCCAGATTCACAATAGTGAGAGTAGTAACAGTCATGACAGCTGCAAAAGGTTGGAAGCTATACCAATTTGACATAAACAATGCCTATTTACATGGAGAACTAGAGGGAACAATGTTCATGAAAAAGCCCTCTAGATATGGAATTGATGATGGAAGAGTGTGTAGATTAAAAAAATCAATCTATGAATTGAAACATGCAGGTAGATAGTGGTATGCCAAGCTCTCATCAAGCATTGTTTCACAGGATTTTCAACGGTGCAATAGTGATGCATTCATGTATGTGAGGCATGAAAATGAGAAGATTATAATAGTTACTGTATATGTGGATGACTTGATAGTCACTAGAACTACATAGTAGGCATAGAGCAACTGAAACAATTTCTTGATTGTGAATTCAAAATAAAGGATTTAAGATAATTACATTACTTCCTAGACCTGGAGTTTCATAGAACACCAGAAGGCATACATATAGGGCAAAGAAAGTACATATTAGACATGTTAAAAGAATTGAAACTTGAATCATGCAAACCTCGGGATACACCAATCAAAATTCAATCAAAGAGGCATAGTGTTGAAACTGTTGCAATAGAGAAGAACATAAATGATAGGTATCCAGATAAAAAGACTTTTAGAAGCCTTGTGGGAAAATTGCAATACATAATAGTGACTAGACCTGATGTTTCATATGCAGTTTATAACCTCAGTTCGCATGTCCAAAACCCTGCTGTAGATCAATACAAGACAGTAGTAAGGGTAGTGAAATATCTCAAATCAACACCAGGACTGAGTTTATTTTATGCATCAAGTTCAGATCTAATGCTCACTAGTTTTTGTGATGCGGACTGGGCAAGTTGCCCCTTGTCAAGACGTTCAATAATAGGGTATCACATGAAGCTGGGAGGAGCTTTGGTGTCATGGAAATGTAAAAAACAACCTACTGTTAGTAGGTCATCAGCTGAATCTAAACTCAGGGCAATGTCTAGTGCAGCAGTAGAGTTAGTATGATTGTCAAAGATGATGAATGAGCTAAAACTTCAAGTGTAGTTGCCCATAAAATTGTTGTGTGATAACCAAAGTGCAATACATATTATTGAAAATCATGTATTCTATGAGCGCACCAAACACATAGAAACATATTGTTACTTTGTTAGAGAAAGATATCAGCAGGGTTTCATCACATCAGAGTATATTCCAAGTCAATTTCAAAAAGCTGATATTTTCACTAAACCAATGCCCAGAGAAAGACATTATTACCTTGTTAACAAGTTGGGATTGCAAAATCCTTTTGCATCTCCAGCTTGAGGAGGGTGTGTTGGAGAGATCAAAATAAGCAGGAAACAAAGAACAAAAGGAGAAAAGACAGAAGTAATCTTCCGGCATTAATAATTGAATAAGAAGAAAAAGGGTACATTTGTAATCTTCATACCTTTTGAAATGATAAATTATTTACATAGAAGTATATATATTTTTCTTTTTCATCTTTACATGTGTCTCGTTTTTGTCTCCTGCGCTGGACCTTTTTTTCTTTCTTCTTCTTTGTCTTCAAATAGACCAGAGAGAAATGTTCTCTGGTATGTAATAAATCCTATCTACAGAAAATGAGAGATGTACATTTTTACTCTCAAATACTTATGTTCTCTGCTTTTCGTATCAATGTCATGTTTCAAAAAAGAAATGCAAAAAGAACTAAGAGAGTACTTCTCTCTACAATATTCAATTGAATAACGAGTGTTTAGATAATTAAAAAATAGTCTTTGCTCATGCCTAGGGGTGAAAATAGATCATGCGGCCTACCAGGGGCTTGTGGCCTGGCCTGTATTTGACCTGACCTGACCTGTTTAAAAATAAAATAAGACACATGCTCATTTCAAAACTTATTTTCCTTATCAAGCTAGGCCTGAACTCAATTTAAAGCATAATGAGCCTGATAGGCCGGCATGGGCCTGTTAAGATTATGTGCACATTGCTATGGGTAAACATATAGGATGATTAATTTTTAATTTGCAATGGATAAACATATAAGATTAATTCTAATACATCTCTTTAATTTTGGGAATAGTATTTTTAACATCTTATATCATGACAATGTGCAATGATATTTTTTACAACTTATATATACATTGACAGGCCAAGCTTTATAAATATGTCATAGGTCAGGCCAAGCTAATGAACATGCCAGACTTAGGCAAAAAAAACCAATAATAGACCACAGGTCAGGCTCAGGCCAATTTGTTACTATATAGGTCTGGCCTGTTAAGGCGAAAGTCTGGCCTAACTTGGCCTGTTTTCACCCCTACTCATGCCCCACTCTAAAGCACAAAAACACTAGGGTTGTTCTTGTGTCTGAAATTTTTTAGACATAGAAAAACTCAAAAACCTCAAAAAAATGTTGAAAATTATTATGAAAAATTTGTAACCACAAAGACGCACCTTGAAGTGCTCTCTCCCCAACCAGAAGCTCTCCAATTGTGTATCATTTAAGATCAAATTGTTGAGTTGTGTTAAAATGTTTGATTATGGGTTGAATCATATCATTGATTTTATATTGTGATCATTTACCCTATGTTTGAGTTGAGGGCTTTGGATATTTTTAAAGATTTGGAGGAGGGGGGGGGGGGGTTCTTAAGGTTGTTTAAAACACCTAGTTTGGGACTTGGAACTTGTGACTCCGAACAAAATGTTCGATTATCCATGCCTCATCACGTGGTATGGATGTTATAAAGAGTGGATTAAGAAAACTAGTAAGAATATATAGCATTATAATTTTTTACATGTACCAAAATTAATTTTCCTAATTTTTTTTTTTACCCATGCAAGCTAGAAACATCACTTTGTCTTCCTCTATTTGGTTTGTAGAATAGAGAAAGAATGGAATAATTATTTATTTTATATTCCTATTATCTTATTTGGTTATATTTTAAAGACAATGAATAAATATCAATATTCTCAGCATTATCATATTTTGACTTTTATGGATGGCTCTTCTCCTTATTCCCTGGTGATAGTTGATCTTAACGTTATTTCTTCCTCGAGTGAGAAAATAGGTGGTCATATGAAACATGCTTCCTCGATTGATTTAATGAGTTCATTAACAGAGCATGCCTTGTTGACTTGGGATTTTCATGTTATAAGTTCACTTGGACTAACATGAGCTTTGGTGATTCTCTGATATAGGAAAGATTAGACGATGGTTTAGTCTCATGTCCTTGGAAACATCTGTATCCCTATGCTATTGTTCATCACCTTGATGATAATGAATTTGATCATCGACCTCTTCTTTTGAATTCTAATTCAGATACTGCTATTAGAAAAAAGTGTTACAAGTTTCAGGAGCGCTGGTGTAGTAATAAGGAAGTGAAGCATATCATTATGGATGCTTGGAATATGACTATCTCAGGTTCTCCGATGTTTACATTGTTCACTAAACTGAAATAATGTAGACATGCTTTGGTCCAGTCCTCATAATTCCAAGGAACAAATATGTAAAACTCAAGAGTGCTTGTCTACTTTAAAATTAGGCCAGATATCTGCCAATGGAGAGGAGATTCTACAACTTGAGAGAAATTTAGTGGATGCTTTTGAAAGTGAATAGTGTTATTGGAAGGAAAAAACTTGAATCAAGTGGTTAAAATGAGGAGATCAGAATAGCATTGTCTAAAGGACGAGAGTAGGGGTTGGTGTACTACCCCAGACAGCATTGGTATGAAAGCTCAGGAGTACTTTCAGGAGCTCTTCACCACTAGTCATCCTCTGGATCCTTCTGATCAGTTTCATAACTTGTCATCCAAGGTTTCTAGTAGAATGAATAAGAATCTCACCCGACCTATTTTTGAAAGGGAGGTAAAGACTAAGAGATACATGAAACTGAACACAGATAAATATTAATCAGATAACATATCAATGTAACTATTTATAAACTGATATATAAACATTAATAAACATATCAATGTAATATTCATTAATAATCATTGAATAAAAATTGAACATATTGAACAAAAATTACTAAACAAATCATAGAACAGATTGAATAAAGATAAATAAACTGATAACAGTGAACTTAAATAAGAGATAATGCATAATCCTAGTGAAATAGAACCCTAAAATGAAAAGCAAACACATGAACATGATACTAGCAGTAACTATGATACTAACAGTGAACAAATAAGAGATAATGCATAAGAGATACATGAAACTGTACACAGATAAACATTAATCAGATAACATATCAATGTAATTATTCATTAATAATCATTGAACAAAAATTGAACATATTGAACACAAATTAATAAATAAACCATAGAACATATTGAATAAAGATAAACAAACTGATAACAATGAACATAGATAAGAGATAATGCATAACCCTAGTGAAATAGAATCCTAAACTGAAAAGCAAACACATGAACATGATACTAGCAGTAACCATGATACTAATAGTGAACAAATAAAAGATAATGCATAAGAGATACATGAAACTGTACATAGATAAACATTAATCAGATAACAAATCAATGTAACTATTTATAAACTGATATATAAACATTAATAAATAGATCAATGTAACTATTCATTAATAAACAAAAATTGAACAGATTGAACAAAAATTAATAAACAAACCATAGAACATATTGAACATATTGAACAAAAATTAATAAACAAACCGTAGAACAGATTGAATAAAGATAAACAAATGATAACAATGAACTTAGATAAGAGGTAATGCATAACCCTAGTGAAACAGAACCCTAAACTGAAAAGCAAACACATGAATATGATACTAGTAACCATGATACTAAAAGTGAACAAATAAAAGATAATGCATAAGAGATACATGAAACTGTACACAGATAAACATTAATCAGATAACATATCAATGTAACTATTTATAAACTGATATATAAATATTAATAAACATATCAATGTAATTATTCATTAATAAACAAAAATTGAACAGATTGAACATATTGAACAAAAATTAATAAACAAACCATAGAACAAATTGAATAAAGATAAATAAACTGATAAAAGTGAACTTAGATAAGAGATAATGCATAACCCCAGTGAAACATAACCCTAAACTCAAAACTCTAGGTCGAAGAAACATCAAAACACAAGTCGAAAGAACATCCAAACAACAAAACCCTAACTCCGAAAAATAATGTTTACAACGACAAAACCCTAAATCAAAACCCTCGATCGAAAACCCGAACCTCATAACCCAACAAATATCGAAGTCGACGAGTGATGAGCGACAAAAAACAAAAACTTGAGCGAAATAAACCATACCTGACGAGTGGATGACCAATAACTTTTCGCCGAAGTCGACGAAGGAGATCGTCGACTAGTGTCTATTTTCGGAGGTGGCGACAACTTATCGCTTGTCGCCACAAGCAGTCGAGTGAAGAGCCGAGGGTTGGGCGTCGAGTGAGGGAGCCCTAACGGGCGAGCACATAGGTTTTGTTTGATTTTCGGGCGAAACAGGCGAAAAGTGTGGAAATGACATGATATTTACAAGTATGCCACCACACTTTTCTCGAGTTTTCGCGAAAAGCATAAAAACTATTCCAAGTAGTTTTCGGCTCGTAGTGTTAATTGGTTTTTCGTGAAAATTCATTTTCACGAAACTAGAGCCAAAAACCCTTCCACTTTTCGTCAACAAACACGGTTTCAACCCGATTTTCATTTTCGAATGAAAACGAAAATCCAAAATTGGCTAACAAACATGCCCTACAGTTTTCTCTCTTGATTCGGGCGCTGCCCCTAGGGATGATGGGTTCACAACGATGTTCTATCAGTGCTATTGGGAGATCTTAGGGAGAGATATTTATAAGGCTGTTCAAAGTTTCTTCTCAGGTGGCAGAATACTTAAAAGCTCCAATCACGCCCACATCTGCCTAATCTCTAAGATGAAAAATGCAACCTCTATGACTCAAGTTAGGCCAATCAGTTTATGCACCATGTTCTATAAAATCATTTCAAAGGTTTTGGTACACCGCCTGTAGAACTACATGAATCGGCTTATCAGTTCCAACCAAAGTGCTTTTCTTAAAGGAAGGCTGATAAGCGATAATATTTTGGTGGCACATGAGTGCATGCACTATATGAAAACAAAGAGGCATGGAAGGCTGGATCTGGCTCTTAAATTGGATATGAGTAAAGCATATGACAGAGTGGAATGGAGCTTTGTATTGTATATTATGCAAAGGATAGGCTTTTGTGACAGGTGGCTAGGATGAATAAAAAAATGTATTTCTACTATTTCTTACTCCACTATAGTGGATGGTCAACCTTAATTATGGTTTTTTTCAGACCTACTAGAAGACTCCGTCGGTAGGGTGATCATCTTTCACCATATCTTTTCTTATTTTGTGCAGAGGGACTTACCCAGTTGCTTTATAATGACGAACGACATCGTAATATCTATGGGGTGAAGATCAGTAAAACTGGCCTATTATTATTCCACATTCTATTTGCAGATGATTCAATGCTCTTCTGTCATGCCAATGATGATCAGTGTAGAAATTTATTAGAAATTCTTCAGTCTTATGGAGATTTCAGTGGGCAGATGATTAATCTGAATAAATCATCATTTTTTTTCAGCAAGAACACTTCGTCCCCAGTTAGAGAGCATTTGACTACTCCCTTGCAAGTCCCTCATGTAGGTGCTCAAGATAAGTGCCTAGGTCTCTCATTTGTGATTTGTGGTAGACAGATCCAAAAGAGCTACTTATAAGTATGTTCAACAAAAGGTGGCTAAGAAACTTCTTCATTGGAAAAGATCTTTGTTATCAGCAGGAGGAAAAGAGGTTGTTATTAAAGCAATTGACACTGCTATTCCTTTATACTCTCTTGGTTGTTTTAAGCTCCTAGAAACTTTGCTCGAAGAAATTCAAAAATCTATGGTCAGCTTCTGGTGGGGCCAAAAATACTGTGAGAGGAAGATACACTGAATTAGGTAGAACATATTATGTAGGGTGAAATATGAAGGAGGGATGAGCTTTAAATTTTTTAAAGCTTTTAACCTTGCAATGTTGGGGAAACATGCTTGGAGACTCATAACTCAGAAACATTCTATGTTTTATAGTTTTCAAGCATAAATATTTTCTCCATAGCTCTTTTATGGAGGCTCCAGTTGGCCATAACCCCTCTTGGGCTTGGAGAAGCCTATTAGAGCGAAGGAGGGTTGTACATAGAAAAGAGTTTGAAATGGAAGATTGGTGCTGGTATGGTACTGAAGTTCGTATTAAGAAGTACCCATGGATTTCTCATTGTTACCTTTTTACAATTCCTCCTACTGATTGTCTTGATCCTGGGTGATTATGGTGAGGCAACTTTTGAATCTGGATAGATCCTGGAATGAAGCTCTGGTCAGACGTTCTTTTCACCGGCTATTGTCGACTCTATTCTTTACATTATTCCCACCTTGCAGGAAGATAGCTTGTTATGGGTGTACACTAGAAACAGAGATTATTATATAGGATATGGTTATAAGATAGCTTTTCAATTTTCATTCTCTTGCAACCGCGACGTCTACTATTTTGGTTAATAAGAAATTATGGCGTTCTGTTTGGGACACCAAAGTGTCATCTAAAATCAAGATTTCGTTATAGAAGCTAATGCATGATGGCATTCCTGTGCGAAAAAAATTTAAAGGGTGGTTTCCTCATGTGGATGATCTCTTTCTGCGCTGCAACTTGGAGGTGGAATCTGTTCACCATTATTTCTTGCTCCGTCCTTATGTTTCTACTATTTGGCAGTGTCTAGCTTTCATTCAAAGTCACGTCTTCCTACAAATGTTTTATGGAAATGATGGTTGGTATTGTATATGAAGCTTAAAGTAGATGCCTCTTTTGCCGAAAATATGTCTTTGGTTGCCTTCATGCTTTGGAAAATATGATTAGCAAGAAATATCAAGGTTTTTAAAGATAAAGACATAGGCCATTTGGCTTGTAGTCATTTTTTTTGCATTGATTGTATTTTTTTGGGAGATCCACATTTTTCTGTTATGCTTTAGTTCCTTTGGGATCATGTGTTGAATATTTTGGAAGATCTTTGTTAATAAAAAAAATTGATGAATAACCTCATCTTGGGAACTTTTGCAATTTTACCCATCAAAATTAGTATCAACTACATATGGTATATATATATATACATACATGGGCAAAGTCAGAAAATTATCTCAGAATGGACAAAATATAAAATCATATATGAAAAAACATTTTATAATATTTTTAGAGGGGGCAATTTAATGTATTTATGTAGTAAAATATTAAACACTATATATAATATATTAAAGGGGGACCAATCTTAGGAGGGGCAATTGCCCCACCTGAGATCACATTGGATCCACCCCTATATATATATATATATATATATTTATTGTAATTTGGACTTTAATACTTGTAATATAATATATCGTTATAATAATTACAAATATGAAGTATATAAATTAATTTTAGACATATTATGTTTTAATAATATTATATTCATTTTGAAACTATTTAATTAACTAAAAATTGGTAGGTGTTATATTTTAAATTAACATTCTACTTTTAAAATGTTGGCTTAAAAGTTCATAATATGAATTAGAACAATCATAACAGCATTTATTATTTTGAGTATAAATATATAATATTGTTTTGAAATGCATTTTTTTAATTTTGTTTATATTATTGATCTATTCCTTATGTTAATCAAATATAATGAAATAATTATTCTATTTCTCATTTGTTTTTGTTTTCGTTCTTTCTCTATTAATTATATTCCTCCTCTATTTCCTTTTTTATTTTCTCCTATTAAATGCTGCAAAAATTAATGAGAATTCAGTCAGGTGAGACATTAATTGTTTCCGGCAACTCATTAATTTGGGATAACTTCATAGCGGAGATGAACTCGGTCCGGTGATTTGGATTTGGGCCACATGGCCTAATTGATATTAGCTCGATGGGCGTGGGCTAATATGCTAATTGTCTCTAGTTCATATTGGCCAGAATGGCAGCACCTGAACCTCTCAAACTAAAACAATTGCAATTTTTGAAAATACCAGGACTAAATTAAAATATTTTAACTATTGACGACTATACGACAGCATCTAAAATGCATCGTACTTTCTTGTTTATGAAGGCAAGTAATACAGTACGTGGCATCCACTCTTGAATGAGCTGTGTTCTGGCATTTTGAAAAGATAAAAAAGAATAAAAAGTAGCAATGCCAATATGATGGCGTAGGTAGAGAAAGATGGGGGAAAAATACGATTAAAAAATAGAAATTTGCTTTAAAGTTTATTATATTTAGTATTGTGTTATTAATAAAATATATAAAACATTTTGTTGCTTTCAGTTGGTTAAGATAAATGCTGCTTTTGCATTATAAATTTATAATAATGGGTTAGTTGCTGCTTAGTTGGCTCATGCGGACGTCATTTGTGTTTTAGGTGGGTGGACTGGATGGGGGCCCATCAAATGGCACTCTTCGTCTTTAACCGCACAATTACAATATGCATATCAATGATTTGCCGAGGTGTCTGTTGGTAGTAGTGGGAAAAGTGTGGGTGGCATGCGGGTCACACAAATAATTTCACATCATGAACGGCCTCGCATAAAATGTTTATACGTTCGATGTCATACTACTTGTGTGGCCCAGGTAATGTACAATTGTATGGCATTCCATTTTCCAATTTATTTCTCCACGTAAATCTCGCTTAAAATATATTCCCGGAGTAATATATTGTGCTCGATGGATCATTAAATGCTTGAATCGGCTACTCGGCGTATGTACTCAAACTCATTTACTCATGCATAAATCGGGTCATCGGGACGTAATTGCTGTACCGCTTGAAGTTGAGTATTATATACATTCGATTAATTATTTTAATATGATTTAAGTTAATTGCTAAAATAACTTTATACTATTCATGAATTGTTTAAGTTCAATCACCCAACCACATTAAAAATGATTTTGAATCAAGTGAACAAGCATTTAATAAGTTAATTAATTTTCCCTTTTGTTTATCTACTTCTCGAATTAAGTCAATGTGTTACACATTTTTTTAGCTGCACTGTTATCCAATGTCCATCATTGTAGAGTTGTGCTAAAATTGATCGGGTTGGAAGAGGTCAATTTGAACATATAATACAACTAATAGCAAATTAACTTATGTGTTAGCACTGGACACGGTACTCAATTAGAACATCTAATTATTTTTAAAAGATCTAAAATTTAAATCCTAATACCATCATTTATTGGAGTGATCTTAAATTTTTATATTTGCTAAAAAAATTCTTTTATACCATATTTATTCAGTAAAATATGCTACGGTGGTAGTGGACAACAAGATGATTTGACATTAATTAGATAATTAATTATTTTATTATACCAATAATAAATTTAATATCGTGAATTGTGAATATGGTGCAACGACACAAAATGATCACCTGCTATAATGTTATTCAAACAAAATAAAATATTATAAACTTATTATTTTTCTAATATTATATTTGATAATATTATAAAAATTTATTATATAGTATCAAATATCTTTTTTATAATCATCCAAACATGTAATATATAGTATTACTCATGCGAAGCAAATAAGTAATAAGTTAGTGTCCTTAATTTGCAACAATTGTCTTATACTAAATTGCCACCATCGTCTAGTACTATACAGTTTGCGAAAAGAAACATATCCTCTAAGTGTCAAAATATATCACGGGGAAGTCAATATAGTTAGTCTATTATTTTGATCTTGTAGAGAATTTTGTGTTCTTAGAAAGTTCTTTGATTTTAGGATAATAATTCAAATATATTTTGCGGGGTGTTGTTCAAATGTCCACACTAGAAGGAAGATTGAATAGTGTGTATGTTAATTATAAATTTAATTCAACTCTTTTCGATTTTAATTAATTTAACAACCAAAATTAAATTATCTTGAGATGAATGCTATTGATGGAAAGCTAAGCACAATTAACTCGCAAGTAATCAAATAGAGAGCAATGCAAACAAACACAATGTATAGTGGTTCGGTCAACCTACCTACTTTATTATTTTGGCTCATCATCAAGAATTTCTAACATTAACACTTTATAGATGTAATATTTTTTTAAGAATACAACGATGACTTAAGTCAACTATTTGAGAAAACTTCAACACTTATTCTTTAGCAAAATAAAACTCTACAACAAACACCAAGATGTTTACAAGCACACGTTGCAAGCTACTTCAAGAATTCAAAATAAACAACAATGAAAAACAAATTCAAATGAGCTTAAATAATAACCAAACTTGAAGAGCTCCTTTCACAACATTCAATCCTTCCAACACCTCAAGATGTAGAGAAGAGTTGCGTTGTGAGGGTTGAAATGATAAGACCACCACTTGAGAGATTGAAATGAAGAACCATGACTTTTGAATCACTCTCGGAAGCTGGAGAGGGTAGGTGGAAGAATTAAGACTTGTATTTATAAGCCTTGAATTGAAGAGGTTGTTATAGTCTGTTGCAATGGATTGGTCGGTCGTCCGGTCGAATGTTCGATCGATCGAACATGCGATCGATCACTAACCGAAAGTTTCTATGGGTTTTTGCCTGATTACAATCAATCGTCAATTGCGGGTTGGTCGACCGACCCTTCGATCGAAACACAATTATCAACTTATTTTTGCTAATTTTTACAAAATTAATTTTCGTTTTCGGGTATAGTCTTAGATTTTGACTTAGAACATAGTATATATGAGTCTGGTTGATGTCCTAGTGGTATATTATAATTATTCATAATCACAAACCTAGGTTTTGACTCGATAACCTATGAAGTTTTTAAACTCGACTTTTCATAATTTTTCGAACGAACTTCGTAGACATATTATTTTATCAATTTGAACTCAAAACTTAACAAATGAGTTAGTTTCATATTTGTTATCGTCAAAATAGAGAGTGGGATTTAGGTTAAACCCTTGGGCCAACCGTATGAATATATTCTAACTTAAAAAATTGAATTTAAATAGGTATTTCACGAGAACATGTAGGTCTACATAGCATTTTTTTAGCTATATATTTAATATGATAGAGGGTGATAGGTTAAAATATGAAATATTATCATTTATTTGTTTAGTGCATGAATTAAAATAAAATAAAATAATATTATATTCAATAAATATAGGATTTAAATATGAGAATTTTTTTAAAAAAATTATAAAACTTTATGATTTATTGACAAAATCATAAATACTTTATAATATTTACCAAAATTATAACTTTTTTATATAATATACCAAAATTATTATTTAATTCTATTTATTTACTTAATTATAATTATATTAACAGTTATGGACTTTATCCAAGTTCGTAATTACTTATATATATTATTGCATATAAAATTTAAAAGTTGATATGTTTATAAAATTAATAGATATAACAACTTAAAATAAAATATTAATCGCGTTTATATTGACACTTAAGAATTTTGGTGAAAAGTTTTTAATAACTTATTTTTATATTTTATTGTACATGAATATTTAAATTTCATATATGAGTAACCTTAACCAAGCTAAAAATCTAAAATATAATTTTAATTTTAATTATATTTATATTTGCAGTTGGGGACTTTGATGTTAAGTTTACTAATTTCATAGACATGTCAAATATCACAATTTTTATACAATAAAATGCATATATATATATATATAAACGCTTTGAACTTTGATCAAATCTATTCAATATAATTATAATGATGTGAATGGATAAAATTTTGAATAATTTTGATATAATATAAAAAAATATGATTTTGATAAACATCTTAAAAGATTAATGATTTTTGCTAATAAAATATAAAGTTTTTATTATTTTTATTATTTTTTTAAGAAATCATATTTAATACTACCGTTCATTTATAATCATATTATACTCTATTCAATTCCGTGAAATAAATAAATTAAAATATTATGCGATAAATCAATGGAATATATTATATACAATACAACGATTTCGTCTTCCCCTCATCAAATGCCCAAGCGATTCGCTGCCAACTGCCAATACTTATTTATATATTTTAATGTATTAAAAAAATTTAAATTTTATATATTTGTAATCTTAAGTATGCTAAAATCTAAAATATAATTTTAATTATAATTATATTAGTATTGACATTTAGGTACTTTCACCAAAGTTTATAACGGTCAATACTAATATAATTATGATTAGCATCTTATTTTAGATTATTAAATCTATTAATTTTATGAATATATCAAATCTCATATATTTTTTATTATATATATATATATATAAAAGTAGTTAGAAATTTTTGATCAAAGTTTATACCAACATAATTATAATTACGTACGTGAATAAAATTTTGGACAATTTTAGTGTATTATAAAAAGTTATGATTTAACAAATAAATTATAAAGTTTTTATAACTTTTTTTAATTTCTCTTTAAAAATCAAATTCAATACTGTTCATTTATAATCCTATTCAATTCAATTCAATTCAATTCTACCTCATCAAATGTCCATGCGGTTCGCTGCCATGACTGGCGCGAATCTTCAAGCGAAAGCAACAGCTGTGGTTTCGTCGCATCCGGCATTTCCCGCATCTTATGCGGTCGCTGCACTCTTCCATATAAATTATCAGTCACATTTCACATTAGCCTGAAGCCGAATGCGCCACCACTGTACCTGTAACGGTCGCTCTCCACGTGGCTCCCCAATGCATGAATGAACGGCACCACGCGTGGTCCCGTCGAAACGGCGGCATCCATCTCACTGTTCCTCAACCTCATCCACACTGCCGTCCACAAATTAATTTCTTTGTTTATTTATTCCAATTAATCGTCAAAACACACTTCCTTTGTACAGCAGTGATTACTGACAGAGAAAGATCGCTGGATATTTTGACACAACCTTGTCCTTATTTCTTCCCACCGTTCATCTACCGCAATGAGTCACTCGCACAAGTCGGCCATCAGCAGAGGAAGCCAAACAACGAAAGCCACGAGGCTTCATTTAACGGCGCCATAACAGAGACAGCGATGGAGATCGATAGCGAAAGCGAAACACCACACTGAATCAACAGCGAATACGGCAAACAAGTCGCCGTCGGAATGCACGCGGCCTTCTCTCCGTCATTAGTTTCTTTTGACAGTGTTGCCGACATCGGATTTAAAGCACGCTATTTTAGCCGCTTAAGGAGAAGTCTTCCATTTGTTTTGCGGATTAAATGATATAAGTATTTGACCTTACCGGTTCCACGGTAATTGGTCTTCGCATAAAAAAATCCGATAAAGGGTATTTATTTGCCATATGTGTATTGCGTGAAGTATGCCGACAGCCGACAGCCGACATCAAGGTCAGGAGCTGTTTAATTAACATAGAAAAATGCGGTTTTGGTTTAGAGATCCGGATCCAATAAACTATCCGGTAATTAATTAATGTGAAATAAAAGCTTTTGACCCGCCCCCGAAACTATATATAAATTAATAATTGAAACGGCTAGTTGATGCCCCCCGATAGTAAATGACGTTTACGCTCCACATGACGGCGTTTATATGTCCGTCTTCTTTCAGTTCTACTTTCTCTCTGTAGTCGCTTCCAATCTCCCCTCTCTCTGGCGATTCCCGAAAGGCGAAGTGTTCCGACTTCCCGAACGCAAAGAATTTCTTCAGGTATTCTCGCACGCACTAGGTTTCCTCTCCTCCTCGTCATACCAAAACCATCCCTACTCTGGTAGTCTCTTTATTCTTGATTCTCTGAGGATGTAAAGCTTCTCGTGATTGATCGTTGTCCTCGGAGAAGTTCAGATCTCGATAGAATAGGAAGGGAATGGTAGGATTCTGCTGCGTGTCTCACTAATTCCTGGGTAGGCGTTCATGTTTTTATGTTCTTATGTTTTGCTTTGCGGATACCAGGTTGTAAAACAAATGGAAAAATCTCTAATTTTCCCCCGATTTTCTTGTTAATAGAGTGCAACGGAACAATGATTTTGTGTACGACTGTGATGTAATTCTATTATATAGTTAATGGGTGACGGGGTGACTCTGGTCGAGACAGTTTGGCTGAAATGGTTGAAAAGGCTAACTATTACTAATTGCTTTAGGAGTTTAGGTGCATTGTTTAGTTTAGTTCTTAATTTCCATGCCGGGAGTCAGTTCCGTTCCTATGTGTATATAGTGGTGCGTTGAAATAAGGAATCATCAACGCCATAAATCCCCTCTGAGTTGGGGGAGGAATGGCTAAACATGGATTCTATTTCTACATGGATCAGGGAGTGCAAAATTTATTGGTTGATGGAAGGTCTGATTTTGGCACAAAGAGTAGTTTAAAGAGTAACACATCTGTAAGAATTGTCATGGGGTTGTCCATTCATTCATGAAACTCATCAAATTTAATGTTTTTCACTAGTGATTAATGTTTGATTCACTAGGAACGGGTATTATGAAGGAAACCATATTCAATATTTTTGCATGACATTGTTTTGAATATGTTAGATTTGTGGACCAAAGTACTGATTAGAAAGGCTTGAGCTGAGCAAACTGACTTGGATGTCTGACTTTGAATCTTTTTGTCAAAGTGATTACACTTAGTTTGTGAAAATTATGGAGCTGAAGCTTTTGGAGAGGAGTGTCTTCTAACAAGGGCATAAATTGTTGAACATTGTGGGTTAGTGGATTATGGCACATCTCTCGTAATTAGGAGATCCTGATAGTACATTTTATATGGTACACATCTGCTTCTTTTTCACCTAGTATGGATGCATCCATGCTCGCTTATGCTGTGGGTAACTTTAGATGGGCCAGGTCAAGATATGCAAACAATGAGAGGTTTTCTGTAAATTCAGTGCACTGCTAGTAATGAAGTTTGTTTGTTTGTTTTTTGTTTTTTTTTCCTCCTCTCTAGAAACTCTTGAATGAAATCAATACCTTGGAGGTACTTGATTGTGATTTAAATTATTTATAACTAAATATTTCATTTTTGGGGGTCAATAAATTTAATCAAATGCCGCTTGAACTGAGTCAGTGCTCGACTAAGCCTAAGCATTTAATAGCTGGGTGGTGTTTCTGCCTAGGATATGAGAAATATTTAACGCGAAATGATGATTGTTGGTCACGAGGCTATTCTTAAGTGTGGTTAATCTCCAGAGACCTAACTAAATGTAGCTTCCTGCTTCTGTTGTGGTCTTTTAGGCCTTTGTTTGTGTTATGAATTCAAAATCCAGAATCAGGACTTGACATCTATTAGGAACAAATTGCACCAATTGTTTTGGATTTAGGATTGGTAGTTACTGGGATAAGTTTGGAACGTTTAGTTAGGAGGGGTACAGTTCTCACTGTTTGGTTTCTAGTTTCAATGAAGCATATTCTAATTTGAATGGACAATCTCTGCATACAAAGTGACACTTACTGACTTTTCTTTTTTGTTTTTGATATTTGTCATGTTTCCCACTGAAAGTTTTGTCGTGTAAAAATCCATTTTTAGATTCCTTGGCTTTTCTCCATATGCCTTTTCAATCTGAAGTAAATATCCATTATAGAATCAGCAAACAGAGTTTACTTTTTATTTGTTTATTTTTAAGTTTCTGCTTGCTTATGTCATCTTTCATCAAGTAAACTCAGGGATTTTTCATATTTTAAACTCGTTGACAAGCATAGTTAGGCTGGATCTAAAGTCATCTAAACTTAATAACACATTTGGAATTTGAACATTCATACTAGCTGCTATAAAGTGATTTTTCTTTTAATTATGGATGAGTTATATTATAGTTAATTTCGACCCAATAGATAATTAATTTGCTCATTCTGTTGATAAAGTGCTTTTTAAATATCTTTCTCTTATTTTCGTGAGATTTTCTTCTTTAATGCATTGAAATAGTTTTTTTTACAGGATATCTGTTTTCTAGGAGGCAGTTATGGCCACAGTTGCTGATATAGGACTTTCAGCAACCATTAACTTGCTGAGTGCCTTAGCATTCCTTGTAGCATTTGCTGTTCTAAGGCTCCAGCCGATAAATGACAGGGTCTACTTTTCAAAATGGTATCTTAAAGGTATAAGGAGCAGTCCAACTCACGCTGGAGCGTTTGTGCAAAAGTTTGTTAATCTGAATCCGAGGTCATACTTGAGATTTCTGGAATGGGTGCCGGCTGCTCTCAAAATGCCTGAACCAGAGCTTATAGATCATGCAGGACTTGATTCTGCTGTTTTCTTGCGGATATACTTGATTGGGTATTCTATTTTGGGAGTATCCCATGTTGCTTTCTGGTTTATTATATCTTTTATCTTCGAGGAACTCAATTTTGTTCAATATTTGCTTTTCCAAGTGAATATACAGTTGTACTGTTTCTCATCTTTGATTTACTTTCCTATATATGAGACTATACTTGAGCATCTAATTTAATTTATCTTGCTGCATAAATTTTCAAAAAATTGAATTTGGAAAAAGTAATATAGGGAGTTATCCTTTTTTTACATTTATATGCTATTTTACAGAGTAATTGCTCATTTTTCTTAAATGAAGGGGGATTCTATGCTCCTCATTTATAGATTTTCTTCAAATTGCTTCTGTAATGCTCATTACATAAATTTTCTCTTCGTTCAGACTCTCTAGGCAACAAAGAAGGAAAATTCCACAAACAGAGAGATCAAATTTTTTGTTTGCCGTAGACACCTCTTTGTGGCATGGCTTAGACACGCATGCCTTAACGAAAGTTCTAATCTCACATCTTTGAAGTGTTTCAGGTTTTTTGTTTTCCCTGAAATACTTCCAAGACTAATATTTTGTTAGTTTACTTATGTTCGTCTAGTTTTATTTTGTCCCAAGGCATATTGTATTCTTATCCTATGGGGTTCTGTCACATTCTGAGATTGCTTTCTTCCGAAAATTCTCATGCTAATGGCACCTTATTTCACTGGATCATTCTCCTTTTCTTAACCTTTGTTTTGTGCTTTAGTATCTCTTTTCCAAATAAAGCCTTAGTGCGGGAAATGATGGTATCTTTTTGTTTGCAAAAAGTTTGGTTGCAACTGCGATATTGGTCCATATATCTTCAGTGATTATTTGTAAACACAGACATCACCATGGGTTTAGTGAGTGTTCATGCTTATCTGATTGGCAAGTTTGCCTGATTTGATTGATTGGTGCATTGCTCTTGATTGCACTATAAATCTTTATCGATGTCTTTTGACTGATTGTGCATTACTCTGGTTATTAAATACTATGACAAGCAGCAATGCCTTTTTTATGTTAATTTTATGATGAAGATAACAGAGGCCAAGTTATATGTTACTTGATGGATCCAAAATTATAGATGATGTTTTATTATCCTCCAAACCTACAGTATCTGATAGTTTGGTGTAATTCCTTACCAGTATTTATTTGTTTCTTTATTTTTTCCTTTCAGACTTAAAATCTTTGTTCCCATCGCGCTTGTGGCATTCTCTGTTCTTGTACCTGTCAACTGGACAAATAGCACTCTGAAAGATTCAAAATTAGAGTACAGTGAAATAGACAAGCTATCCATATCAAATATCCCAAATGGATCACAGAGGTGAGCCGTTAGAATTCATCAGCAATAGTTAAATTTCTTGGTTTGTGCTTGGCCTGCATCTGTATGTGTCCTTTATGTCCTTCACCATTTATTTCTAGTTGTAAAATTTAAGTTCATTTTGGTGTTATTGTTAATATAGCTATGTTGTTACCTGTTACATGTCCTTGCATTCTATAATGTGTTAGTTTGCTGAAGTGGTTAGTTTTATTTTATTTTTTTCCCACTCACATTTGAGTTATTATATGCTGCTGATCAATAATGCTCATCTTTCCTTCCACTGCCACAGATTTTGGACTCATTTGGTCATGGTATATACCTTTACTTTCTGGACATGTTATGTGTTGCGTAAGGAATATGGAATTATTGCATCAATGAGGTTACATTTTCTTGCATCAGTGAAGCGGCGTCCTGATCAGTTCACTGTAAGCTTACAAAAAATGTTATAGTTGTTTTCTTGTCTACATAATCTGTAATAATTCTTTCATATTTTGATATCCTCTTGTGAATATACTAAATATTGTCATCTGTAGTTCTTTCAACATCTTAGTTTCAATATTAATTAGGAATAAAATTATGGTACAGCTCCCTAAAATTTTCTCATTTTGATGTTTGTTGTTGTTGTTGTTATTATTATTATAAACTATGATTCCTTTAATATTTATGTTACAACCCACATGATGGGAGTCCATCAACTTCATAGGTCAACCTATTAGCTTAAATAAAATGCTCAAGCTGAAGTTAATGACTTGATGGTAGCACATCCATCAAGTCTTATAAGCCAACACCACATCTAATTTACTCTCGATGTGGAATTAAATTGGGGTATTACAATCTCCCCCACTCATGTCTTGACGTCCTCGTGAAGACCCAACTCGAGTCTTAATACAAGTCTTAATACATAGCCTAGAATTACACCCAAGTCGAAGGCATGCGAGGCCTAGCCTAGTAGCGGCTCCGCCACAGCTCGCTCCTGTGCAACTCTTTGACTAAGACTAAGCCTTGCTATGATACCATGCTTAGGACTAAGTCTTTCTATGATACCATTTGTTACGACCCGCTTGATGGGATAATTGGTCCATCAACTTCATAGGTCAACCTATTGGCCTAATTAAAATGCTCAAGCTGAAGTTGATGGTAGCACCCATTAAGCCTTATAAGACAACACAACATCTAATATACTCCCGGTGTGGGACTAAATTGAGGTATTACAAGTTAATTCTTCTATTTTAATTGTCTTCATCCGTTGACATGATATAGAACTAATAAGCAGGAAAACATATGTTCATTCCAAAATTAAATAATTAATTGGAAAATTTAAAAAACATACCTCTTTGTCATACTAGTGTTAGTATCAGTCAAAGAGTGGTTTCAAGACTTTGTTGGACCTTAAAAAATCTCAACTTGTCAGCCTAGTAGGATAATAAGATTAAACAGTTCCCTGGCTTTCACCACACAGAACCACTGGAAGTAAAGAATAGACTCGGTAGGCTGAGTAGTTCAAAGCTGTATGCTTCGGTATATCTTCTTGGTTGTCCAAATACTATTTTGTACATATTGGTCTGACTAGCATTTTAAACTATGTTTGTTAGTTCTGTTTTCATAAATTACGTTATGCATATATAGTATGTACTTGACCTATATACTTACATTTTAAAGCATCTATGTTTATAGTATTTGTGGTTATCAGACATCAGATTGAATGGAATTTTTTCATAATACTTTGTTCTATGCCCATAGTTTGTGTTTCATGTTTGTAAATGATCTCAAAATTTTATCAACTCCTTTCAGGTCCTTGTGCGGAATGTGCCACCTGATCCAGATGAGTCAGTCAGTGAGCTTGTTGAACATTTTTTTCTTGTCAATCATCGAGATCACTACTTAACTCATCAGGTAATCTTGTCATTCATCCTTCAGTCATCATGATGAACTATATAGCTTTAAATTGAGTGCAATGCTAAAATTTATTCTTGTAAGTATTAAATTCATATTGAAGAATATAGTATCATGATGAAGTATATAGCTCACATGCACTTCAAAATATGCAATTCTTTCAGCATCAAGATATTTTATATCTTGTTTGTCCATGCTGTGTAGGTTGTGTACAATGCGAACACACTTGCTAAGGTGGTTGCGAAGAAGAAAAATATGCAGAATTGGCGTGACTTCTATCAACTGAAATATGATCGTAATCCTTCAAAAAGACCTACTTGCAAGGTTATTTCTTTTGTGTTTGCATGTTTTTTCAAAAAAAGAACTTTGATCTATGTGGATATCAAGTAACAATCATGTATCTATATTTCATTGACCCACATTGCATATTTACCCTTTACAGACTGGTTTTCTGGGACTGTATGGCGAGAAGGTGGATGGAATTGATTTTTACACATCTAAGATTGATAAGCTCTCTCAAGAAGTAAGTTATGCTAGTTTGATTATTTTTCTCATGGTAATCAGAGTAATTTTGATTAATTATTGATGTACTTATCAGCATCACTAGAAGTTTTCTCTTTTTTTATTTGCGTAACCTCATACAACACTACAAGTTTGTGACAGTCTATTTTCAACTTTACATTTTTGTATCTGCTGTTATACACAGAACTTGAAATGCTAGTTTCACATGAAATTTAGTTTCCTCTTCTGTTGTGAAATACATTTTCAGGAAGCTGAAGAGCGTCAAAAGATAGCAAAGAACCCTAAATTTATCATGCCAGCTGCATTTGTTTCTTTTCGAACACGATGGGGAGCAGCTGTTTGTGCGCAGACACAACAAACTAGAAATCCCACCTTGTGGTTGACTGAGTGGGCTCCAGAACCTCGTGATGTATATTGGAAGAATCTAGCCATTCCTTTTGTTTCCATTACAATTAGGCGATTGATTGTGGCAGTTGCCTTCTTCTTTCTTACCTTCTTCTTTATGATCCCTATAACATTTGTACAGTCTCTTGCAAATATTGAGGGAATTGAAAAGGCCGCTCCATTTCTTAAGCCCTTAATTGAAATGTAAGTATAGTTTACTGTTTGACTATAAGGTTTTATAGTATTCACTAATTTCGCTCGGGTAACTGTAGTTCATTAGTTTATGCCTTCGGTATATCTTAGTCCACAGAATTTAGTTCAAAAGAACTCATGTTCTGGCTTTTTAATCCCTCAATAAAAACTCATAGTTTAGTGCCCCAACAAATGAGAAAAAGGATAAATTCATAGGAAAGTTCATGGTTCTATTGAACTTTAAAATTCCCCAACAACTGGATATAAAATTTGGACTTCATTTCTATAACCCACAAAATTTTACATGTAGTCTATTTTCTTCCTTATAAACCACAGCTGTCATGAATGTTAATTTTGCATTTAAAAGTTCTACATGAGACTTATGAATAAATTTTAACTTCATGGAAACAGGGTTTAACTTATGAATAAATTTTCTGATGAAATTATGTATCATTTTTTTCTTCTTTCTATTGACTTTCAGTTGCATAATTATACAGCCGTTTCATTAAGTCATTCATCCAAGGTTTTCTTCCTGGAATTGCTCTAAAGATCTTTCTCATATTGCTGCCAGCAATATTGATGCTCATGTCAAAATTTGAAGGACTTTCATCCTTGTCAGCTCTTCAGAGACGATCTGCAGCTAAATATTACCTATTCTTACTAGTTAACGTGTTCTTGGGGAGCATAATTGCTGGAACAGCATTTCAGCAATTGGATAGTTTTATTCATCAGTCAGCAAATGAGTATGTTTTTTACCTTTCTTTTATATTAAACCCAACTAACTAAAGTTCAGTGATTCTTTCAAGTTCTTCTTTTTTAATGAATTTTGCAAATATGTTTGTATATCCCTATTATAGTTTCTAATTACAAACATATGTGGAGCATAGTGATTGTTTTATCAGACTGATGGCTCATTTTGAGACTGAAAGTAAAAGAATAGTCAGTTAATATATTATTCACCAATTGTTTGCAAATAATACCTAATTGGAATTATGAAGGAACCGGGTTCATATGTGTACCGTACTTCAAGTGGGCAAAAAAATTGCTCATCTTGATGAAGTAAAGACGGGTGAATTAGTAGAATTTCAAGAAGTATAATAGGCATTGCTCTGAATTTGGAATAAAGTAACATTGGCATTG
Organism: Canna indica; assembly: GCA_034359265.1. Lineage (NCBI taxonomy): Eukaryota > Viridiplantae > Streptophyta > Magnoliopsida > Zingiberales > Cannaceae > Canna > Canna indica. The sequence continues at coordinate 13,379,323 of CP136890.1, forward strand.
TATTATATGCTTTGATTTTCTTATCTGAAATTGTAGTTTCTACTTGTTCTTTGTGTTCATGGGCAGATGGTGCTTCGTGAAATGTATCATATGCTTTGATTTTCTATATTCCTCTGATCTTACCATTCACAAACTGCCTTGAACTTGATCTAGAAGTACGAGGGATGTGGTCATTAAGATCTGTTAATGCAGTTATTACAATTCATTAGGTCTTGCTTGCTCCAATCATTTTTTGGACAGTTGTATCCTTTGTAGTGTCCAATCTCAATGCTTTGAAATTTTTGTCATGCAGTATTCCCAAGACAATAGGTGCAACTATTCCTCAAAAAGCTACTTTCTTCATTACCTATATCATGGTTGATGGTTGGGCTGGAATTGCTGGGGAGATTCTAAGATTGAAGCCTCTAATAATATTTCACTTGAAGAATTTCTTTTTGGTAAAGACAGACAAAGATAGAGAAGAGGCAATGGATCCAGGAAGCATTGAGTTTTCCACATCTGAACCTCAAATACAGCTATATTTCTTGCTTGGTCTTGTCTATGCTGCTGTTACGCCCTTCTTACTCCCTTTCATACTAATATTCTTTGGTCTGGCATATGTTGTCTTTCGTCATCAGGTGAAAATTGCAAATCATTTATAGTAAATTCATTTACAGTTGCAATAAATTTTATGAAATCAAGATAAATTCAGGTATTAAAACTCTTAGTTATGATGTTTTAGCTCATGGTGGACTTCAAGTATTCAGCGCTAGTTATTTTCATTTTTATCCATCATAATGGATTTCATTACTTAGTTATAGTATTCCATCATAAACTATTGTAACTAGTTTTGATCCATAAATTTTGTAGAACGTAATAAATATTTTCTTTATCCTTGGGCAACACAATATCCATCTTCAATAATAGTTAATTGTTTATTTATATTTGAGGCATCAATAGTTTGCTGTCTATCACATTAGTTAATTGCATTAGTGAAATGAGGATATATAGGGTGAGAGAAATGAGAGAAAATTAATGATGAATAAAGAACAAAAGAATGAAGAAAAACGACTTGATTTTCATAACCAAAGAATGACTTCAAACATATCTTCTTGCTGGGATGATGTATTTCCATGGCTTATATTAATTGATTGCATGTTTCCTAGTATTGACTGGAGCCTATGGTGAATACTTAGATGTTCTATTGGCTGTTTTTTCCCACTGGACACTGAACAAATCCAGTAAAGAGGCCTTCCTTAAGTATCTTTTACTCTTTCATGATTATGCTATTACTTCTGTTACCCAAACCGAGTAAAGTATTATTGGTCGTGAAATTCTCCTAGGAGATGAAAAATGTCTACCCATCTGATCTGGTACATAATTTTCGTTGAAATCTGTGGGTTATTGCAAAGTAATTTTGCTATTAGCTTTCTTGAAATGTTCATCATTTTGCTTGATGAGGAATGAAGTGCCTCAGAAATACTCTGTAATTCCAAAAATGTTTTTGCAAGATCAATTTTCTTAAGCATTTTACTAACTCATCACTTTATGCTTTATGCCAGTCATTCTCTCGAAGTTTTAAGTATGTCATCTTTATATCATCCACATAGAAGTAAAATTGTTGGGCCTAATCCGTCATTGTTTAAAAAGAGAGAAAAAGATAGTGGCTTTCCTTTTTCCTATAATCATCATATGCATGTGGCATGTATCTAGTCAGTCATTTTTTTTGCTTATTATAACTCCAGTATTTGTGTTCTGATTGGTATCATCCTTGTACAGATTATCAATGTGTACAACCAAGAATATGAAAGTGCTGCAGCATTTTGGCCAGATGTTCATGGACGCATTATCAGTGCGTTGGTTATATCTCAATTACTTCTACTTGGACTCTTGAGTACAAAGAGTGCTGCTGAGTTAACACCTTTCCTCATTGCCCTTCCTATATTGACTCTATGGTTTCATAGATATTGCAAGAACCGTTATGAATCGGCTTTTGTTAAATATCCACTTCAGGTAAATTTTTTTCATTGCAAAATTTTTGTTTGGTTATAACAGTGCATTTATTTCATCTTCTAAATTGATGAAGATCTATCATCTATGGTTAATGCTAACTACAATTGTACTATTGTCTTGAGGCAATCTATGCTATGGTTTTTCTAACAAGGAAATTGTATGTGTGGTTGCTTTTCTTTTCAGGAAGCAATGATGAAAGATACATTAGAACATGCTAAGGAGCCCAATCTAGACTTGAGAGCGTACTTATCAAATGCATATCTGCACCCGGTTTTCAAAGATGAGGATGATGATGATAGTGTTTCGAGCGATGAAGATAAAGACTTTGATAAAATATTGGTACCCACCAAGCGCCAGTCTCGAAGGAACACTCCAATTCCAAGCAAATATGACGGCTCATCATCACCTTCCCTCCATGATGTTGTTGAAGAAAAGCTATAGCGATACCATATTATTTGTGATATATCCACGTGTAGATCAGTTTTATTTACTGAAGTTAGATGGTGGCATATATAGTCTCCAATCATCCATATGCACCAGTTGCAATTAGGGTGAGCTGTTGTATGCTTCAATTGTGGCCAACAGATTCATGTTCTACCCAAAATGGTGATGAGCTTTATAGCTCCTTCCAGTTTCAGGCTTTCAGCTTCTTAGCTAGTGTTTGAATCCCCCATCATCGCCTTTGTTTAGAATGTAATTAAAGAGAACAGAATTCTATTGTTTGATAGTTCGTAAAAGATTACAAGGATTTATTCATGACTCTTCATTTAGTCTCATCCAGTGCAGCGTTTGAACAGGCAACTTTTTGCAACATCGTTTGTTAATATAAAAAATGAGAAACGAGAAGGTATTATTGAAACTTCTTTGCATTATTTTTCATGTGCCATTTCATAATTATAAAAGTATGTTTTGATTTGAAAAATTGAGCTTGATTTTTTAGATAATCAATCAAAATTTGATTCAAAATTTATGCTAATATGAGCCTGGTTCATGGAAGATAATGCTGTTCATGAGCCATGGTTTTAGAGGTGTGTACAGTAGCAGATAGATTTGAAATCGATTGAAACCTATCCGATCGGGTAGGTTCCGAGTAGATTCTAATTAGAGTAGGGTAGGGTTTGGGATAAAAATCAAGAAATCGATTTTGATTTGGAGTCCAACACATTGGGTATTGGAACCGACATCGGTATCCAAAACTTGTACCACACCACAGATAGTATAGGTTTCGGGCAAGGTTCGGTTCTGGGTTCCAACAAAGTAGGGTTAGAGGTGACAATGGGTTTGTCTTGTCAGGCCCACCAGGCACGCCCCCGCCCTCTTAGGCTTGGGCCAGCCCAACACCAGGCTAGGCCTGGTGTTGGATTGGCGCATGTGCTGCTAGCGCCAAGCTGTGCCGAGCACGACTCGCGTGCCGAAGGGGGCGAACCCAGCCCGCCCCCTAGGCACAAACTAATCGTGTTTGGCTTGACCAGAAAAATTTCGAGTTGACCCAGGCACGACCCTAATTAGGCCGAGTCATGCACAACCCTAGTCGGGGCGGGCCTGTGCCGTCCATGGGTGGGCCCGACCTATTGTCACCTCTAGGTAGGATTTGAATTCAAAATCTAGGAATTGATCATATACATTGTAAGATTCGAGTATTATGAAAAAGGGAAAAGGTACAAAAATATCTTTATAGGTAAATGTCGTTAATTGAGAGATAACAGAGCTGATGTGGTTGATGACTAGGACTGATAATGTGTACATGTGGCGCGCATGCAGGCCAAGACGTTTTCTCACGGGTACTAAAATACCTCTGACGTTTTTTCACGGGTACAAAAATGCTCCTAACGTTTTCTCATGTGTACTAAAATACTCATAACGTTTATTTTGGAGCTAAAATACCGCTGAGGTTATTGAAAATGATACAAAAATGACACAAAACTAACTTTTGTTAGGTGAGACTTAACGAAGATGTCATGAATATTGATAGAGATGTTAACTTTACACGTGGTGTACATGCAAAGAGCAACTTGCCACGCAATCGTAGGGGTGAGCAAAAAAATTGAAAATTCGGTTAATTGAAAAACCAGTTTGAAATCGAACCAAAATTTTCAATTAACTGATTTGATGGTTTCAGTTTCGATTTTTATTTTCTAAATTTTTAGTTTTCGATTTCAGTTTCAATTTCGATTTCTTATATGTTGCTTATGTGGTAAGTTGCTCTCTGCATATGCATCATGTGTAAAATCAATATCTTTGTCAGCATTGACGACATCTCCGTTAAGTCTCACCTAACAAAATTTAGTCTGGTGTCATTTTTGTATCATTTTCAATAATCTCAAGGGTATTTTAGCTCCAAAATAAACGTTAGAAGTATTTTAGTACTCGTGAAAAAATATTAGAGATATTTTTGTACCCGTAAAAAAATATTAGAGGTATTTTAGTACCCGTGAGAAAATATCTTGGCCTGCATGCGCGTCACATGTCCATGTCACCAGTTTCAGTCATCAGCCACGTCAGCTTCGTTATCTCTCAATTAACGTTATTTACCTATAAGGATATTTTTGTATTCAATTTCATAATGTAAAAGATATTTTTGATCTTAAAATTATTTTAAAGATATTTTAGTACACGTGAGAAAATATTAAGAATATTTTTATATTTTTTCTATGAAAAAAATAAAGTACCGGAATGCATTCACTCGGGTGATTTGTAAGTAATGGAAGATTTGAATCATGCATTATAATAATACGTGACTCGTTTGAAGAGGAAGAAATGAAGCCTTCAAGGCTTCAATAAATTGAGATCACACCGGCCGCGTGCAACCGACGTGGTTCAACCAGCTCAGCTACCTCATCAAGCAAGTCAAGTGCGTGCTTCGGACTTCTCTCTTACTCTTACGCCACGTCAACGTCAACATGCGCGCGATAGGACGCCCCATCTCTTGGAGTTGCCGTGTGGATTCCTCGATTGCATCGGAAACATAACAGAGCAGAAACCTCGGCCATTTTTTAATGCTTATTATACACGTGTCCTCACGATCGTATTGGCACGTGTCGAACACATCACAACATACACCGCGTGAATCCAAGCGAACCACGTTAATAAATTGTGTTTGCCAAATAAACGGATCTCGTCCTAGATGATCCACAAGTCCAGAATATTTTTTTATTCGATTTTGAGGGTGGAAAACTAAATCCTAAATTATGAGCCGCAAGCAAACCGTATCGAACCGCTGAACCATCTCAAACCGGTTTGTGGTGGTTCTTTGCGACTTAATTAATTAAACCAAACAACGCTCGCCATCTTTGCGTGACAATTAATTTATGCTTCTTGAAGTAATTTATGATTAGATAGATGTTGCATTTAATCATAGAATATGTTATTTCAAGAAATGATGAACTTGTGATGGACCGAGCACACCCATTTTGATTAGCCACTCTTTTCTTGGATTAAATTTAATTTCGGGCTCCAACATAACTTTTTTGAACCAATCTATTATGTTAGTTGAATTTTCATTTTGTTATAATTCATTTGCTTACCGGATATGATAAGATACAGTAATAAATGATGAATTATTAATAAGATTTTTTATTTTTATATTATTTTTATATTTTTTTAGATTTATGCACTAAATAATAATATAAATTATCTGTTATTATATTGATATATTCTTTCTATCCTACGAATCAAATATGACTAAATCAAACCACGCAACATAAATGATAATGCCACTAAATGAAAAAGAAATATGACTCATTTATATACTAAATAAATAAATAAATTTATATGTTATATGTATACATATTACGTATTTAGTTTAAACACAATACAAATATATTAATCAATATAAAATTTTGCCCATTCTAAAAAGAGTAATTTTTCTAAATCATAACACGATCAAGAAATTTTTTGGATCCATAACAAGAATTTAAAAATTCTTAGATTTATAACTATTTTCTTAAAATTTCTAAAATACCTTTGAGTTCGATTTGTTATTTGATTTCAGACTTTGTAAAAATTTGAAAACTTTTGTTTTTTTCAAAATTTATTTATATAATTATAAATAATGCACAAAATAAATTATATTTATCAGAAAATGATGAATTAGTCTGACTTATTCACATTTCGCACTTTTAAAAAAGTCTGGAACCTACTATATTCTCGAGAAATTTTAAATGCTATCAACAATATACAAAATTAAACTAATTAAAAACACTATAAATATTATATTTTTCATTATAGTTATAAAAAAATGATAAATTGGTCTCACTTATTCAAGTTCCATAAAAATATTTAGAAAGTATAAAACTTACTATATTCCCACTTTTGTAAAAGCCCAAAATTGAATATCAAATCGAACTCAAGGGCATTTCAAGAGTTTTGAGAAATAAAGTTATGAATCTGAAAATTTCCTTGATTCATGTAATGATTTAGAGAAACTGTTCTTATAAAAATATCAAAGATTACAAAAAAAAATAAAAGGATTATAAATATATATAAATTGATAATATAAAAAATATAAAACTATATTTATAAAAGAAAACATTGAAGTTACAAAATATAATCTAAACGGATAAAAATGTCTTAGGAGTTAAAATCATACATTGAAATTAACACAATCTCTTTCCATTACTTGCCTAGACTAGATTTTAGGGATGAGCACGGGTCGAGATGTCCTGGCCGTCCTGGTCCGGCCCAATCTATAAGTTTGAAAAAAATCTCGTCCTGGTTCAAAATCAAAGGGACCGGGACAAATAATTCGTCCCGATTAAAAATCGGGATTGTCCCGTCCCAATTTATAATATAAGTAATATTAAATATATAATATTATTTTTTAAAAAAATAATATTAATTATTTTAATGAAGATATTATTTTTATTTTATAGAAAAATCAATACTAATAAATTTATGACGTCCCGGTCCTGTCCCAAAAAATTCGGGACGGGACAAAATCGAAATACTTCGTATTCGGGATCGAGATCAGGATACATATTTGCGTCTCGATTCAAAATTAGAACGAGACCAAGACATATCAAATTTCGGTCAGTCCGTCTCGAACTCACCCCTTCTAGATTTCAAACAAGAATATCTTTTCATTACTTAAATCTTCTGTTTGAAACTTAAATAAACCAAGCAATTAAGCAAAAATATCTCAATTTGTACATAGGTCACTCTCTAACCGACAAGACATGAGAGTACATACTTAATTTCAAACGCTTGGTGGCAAAATCGTTAAATTCCAAGGAAATGTTTATTGCAGACAACAACACATCGGCATTCGGCACAGCACTTTAACGCGGACAACAAGACAGCCTCAAACAATAGCAAGAACAACAAGAACAAGGACTCCCCTTCATTCCACTATATATCTTGTCGCCCCAAAACCAAATCCTTTGGCGGCAACATCGCTGGGGGCGGCCAAATTTTGGATTTTGTTGTTGCTCTCGTCGTCGCCAGGACGACGGCGATGAAGAAGCGCGTGGCCCCGCCGGCTGCGACGGCAGCGATGTCGCGGAGCAGGCTCTGGCTTGGCCTGCAGCTGATGATTTGGCTGTCGGCGCTCGCGTGCGCGCTCGCGCTGGTACACATGACCGCCAGATCGCCGCCCCCGGCAGCGGCCGTCGGGGTCGCGCCATGGACCGGCGTCCCGAGGATCGCCTTCCTCTTCCTCGCCCGCTCCAATCTCCCCCTTGATTTTGTCTGGCACACCTTTCTAAAGGCATTTTTCATTATCTAAAAATCTTATATTTTTCTGGTTGTTGTCGTTGTTAAGAGTTTGCTTCTGATTTCTGTGCAGAATGCAGAGGAGGATAAATACTCTATATACATCCACTCGGAGCCGGGGTTCGTGTTCGATAGGACGACGACGAGATCTCCGTTATTCTTCGGTCGTCAACTTAGGAAGAGCATAAAGGTCTTGCAATCCTCCTTAAATTTATGGTTTCCCCCCATGAATTTTATTTGTTTTGAGTATGTCGCGAAGAATTTTATGTAGTGTGAGAGAGGTTTCGGGGTTGCAGGTAATTTGGGGCGAGGACACGATGATTGAAGCAGAACGGCTGCTGCTTGCTGCAGCCCTCAAGGAGCCATCTAACCAGCGTTTTGCTCTGATCTCTGATAGGTACCTGACTTTCTTTAACCGTGTAGATGACGACATGATTTCTCATGTACAACTGATGATGCTTATTCCCAGATGAACTTGTTTCTTTAATTTTTTATTTCGATGTATGAAATCAAATTCTTTCTTATTATGCGTTTGTGACTGGTCTTGAAACGAAATTCATGCTATTCAAGATTGGAAAAAAAGAAGAAGAAACGAGTATTTTTTGCGGAAATAACACTATTGCTTGCAGATGTGACTTTTTGTTTTTTTGTGTGTGAAAATGAAGCTCTTAATTAATTTTGAAGGTTAGCGTTTACAACCATACAACCTTTCGAGAACTCTTAATTATTATTATTATTTTGCTATATAGATTCACTAGCAATTCTGATCATATAGTATAGTTCGAAATTTAGTCAAGGTCATCAGCAAATTCTGCTTTCTATTGTTGTTGTCCTATGAGAGTTGAGGGCCTCAAGGCTTGTGCTCTTTAACAGACAATTTATCTGAACTAGCATGCTCAATTGTGTGTGACTGTCTGGTGCTTGAATACGAGTATATGACATAGTGGTAATGGAATTTGTTCCATGTTACTGGATATCTTGTTATTGCTTTATATTTTATTAGCATTGCAATATTGCAGATGCAGTCTATATAAAATCACATGATGTGAAAGCTATTTAATTAACCATGAAGTTGTTATTTGTAAAACATTTTACACAACTTTTCTTTTGAAATTCGAGAGGTTGTTTCCATGGCTCGAAACTTGGTCACTCTAACTATGCACAATGACAAGGCTTGTCCTGATAGAATTTATAGAAACATAGCATGATCCAAATCATGACATAATGAAATCATAAATAGAGCATGCATAAATCTATAAACATGATAGATTGCGGAAGCGTAGGATACTAACCTCCTGCCATTGATACTAATTATATGGCCATGTCTAACATGCCCCAGTATCTACATTTGTCCACTAGGAAGTATTGATTGCATGTTTTTCTAACAAGATAGCTGTGCTTACCTCGGCATAACTTCTATTGTAATTGGCTAATTTAGTACATTGACAAACAAGATAACATTGTCTCTTTTTGAACTTTCCAGATTATGATCTGTTGCTGTTATCTTGTATGATTGTAGTTATATCTTCTCTCTTTGTTGATTTGATTCCAAGCAATTGATACTTCTGATTGATTTGTTGTCCTGGTACCCAAGAAATTTTATACCATTTTGACCTTTTTTGATGCATTTTAACTTTATTTTCAATGTTATCTAATTGAGATTGGTAGAACAATTCTAATTCATTAAGTTTATATTTCAGTTGTGTTCCTCTTTACAACTTCAGCTATATATACAACTACATGATGTCATCACCCAAAAGTTTTGTGGATAGGTAGGGAGCCAAAAGGCTAATTCTTTTATCTCATTTTTATTTTATTTTGACTTTAATATTTCTCAGTGAGAAGTATAAGACCTGTTGTTCTTGTTCTAGCTTTCTTGACAAAAAGGAAGGACGATTTAATATCAAGATGTTTCCTACAATACCCAAGGATAGATGGAGAAAAGGATCCCAGGTTATTTCACATTTTGACTAGAAGATTACTAATGTTTTTAAGTTTCATGCCATTAAGTTTCTACAGTCTCTTTTACTAAAGTACTTCAATTCAGTGGATAACCTTGGTTAGAAAACATGCTGAGATTGTTGTGGCTGATGCTGTTGTTTTCCCAATATTCAGGAGATTTTGCAAGGTAAGGAGTAAATTTATGTTATTATGCACAGAGTCAAAGATTCTTTGTCTGATAAAATTAGCATGCCAATTTGATTGCCATACAAAATATTAGGCATCGTATACTGTTAGCCAGTTTTTGGTACAAATATTGAACCACTTGACATTCATTAATGGTGTTTTTAACTTGATTGCTCTTATGGTGCTTCCTTTTACAGAGGTTACCGGAAGAAGTAATTGGAGGGAGAACACAGGATAATGTGAGTAGAATTTTGTGATCATTTTAATTGAATGATAGCCACATCGGATAAACATATAATTTTTCTTTTTTAGACTTTGGTTGTATGTTAGGATGGTTGCAAGGTGTTGTTTGGTTAGCGAAAACTATTTTCTGGTTTGGTTTCAGTGAAACTGAAAACTTGGTTTTGATTTCTGTTTAGTTAATGAAAACAACATCAGTTTTAGTTGGTTGAAACCACTGAATATTTCTTTGGTTATAAAAAATAATATTAATTCTCCTTGAACAGTTTTAGTAATTTGATTTTTGATTAAATAGTAAGCTAATTTATATGAAACAATTCATAAAACTTAATATGGTTGTAGAAGGTCGTATATTGTATTTGTAGTTAGTTTACAAAATTAAATGTTTGCTAATATGGTTATAAAATATTTGTAAGATTTAACTAATTAAGTTATTGATAATTTATTTTTTTTGTTCAACTAGATATAAAATTAATTAATAGTTATTGTAAAATTTCAAAAAAAAATAAGTTTAATGGTCTAAAATTAGTTTTGATTAAATTATAAATAGATTGACTTTAAGAAAATTGAGTTATTTTAAAATTTAGGTTGAGTCAATTAGATATAAATTGATTTAACTAATTTGTCAATTTAAGATAATGGTTTGAGTTGAAAATGATGATTTTTATTTTTATAAATTAGATATAGTTTGATTTATTTTTAAATTAATTAATTTTATAAAAAATATTTATAATTACAAAGTTGACACTGTATCTTGATAACGAAACCGACAGTCTCGAAACCACAAAAAATAATCTTATGGTGTTTTCATTTTTATTAAGAAAAATTGGTTTCGTTGAAATATGTTTTTATTCTGGTTTCTATTCAGTTTCAGCAGTTTTGGTTTCAGTGAAATCGAAACCATGAAAACACAAACTTGGTTTCACTAACCAAACAGGCCCAATGCTTTGCTATTTCAACGGTGAAAACACATAATGCAAAATAAAATAAAATAAAATAAAAGGAATTTTCCCACTTACGATGGGACCTAAAAAAACATGTGCTGATTTTGCTTTTGGAAGTTTTTGTTACAGTTTTTTTTATAGATAACGTAATCCAAGAGTACTATGTACTTACCTCCTTTTGTCTTTGTCCCTGTTTCTTTTTTCTTGCTTTCTCTTAATGTATTTAGTTGGTCTTTTTCCTGCATAAGCTCTATATTATGCAGCAGGCTTCCAGAGAAAAGGGATTTTTCTTTTATTCATTCTATTTCTATGGATGTGTTTGGGTTATTTTCTAAGGATAGATTGACAAGAGGATGAAGTTCACAGCTTATAAAGAATAGAGCTTGTTGGAAGAGGAATTGAAAAGAGTACGAGGGCTCAATTGAATTTCAATGCATTGGCATGAAGTGAATGGAAAGAAGCTTTCCTATCAATAGAGTTAGAGTAGACTGATGATACTATAATCAAATAACTTCGAAGAAGTTTTTGAAGATTAAAGTTGTGAAGCCAGACAGACTTGCTGCTTTTGAAGTTCCCCAGATGCAATTATGAAGAAACTGCCAAAATAACATCATCTGTTTTTACGACAATAATTGGTGCACAACCTAAGAGATGCCTATTGGGCAAAAGTGATGAAGGTCCAGTACCTAACTGTTTGTTCATTGAGAACTACATCTCACTGAATGTGATGGACTAAGATGGTGGTGGTCTGCTACCTGAGCTGTTTGTTTGACAATGAAAAAGATCTTGTTAGATGTGATACTTAGTTAGGAATTTGACCACTCATAGGAACAGATAAACTCAGGATGAGACTAAGAGGGGCCTCAGGACACTCAACTATGAGGATGTTGATTAGTTATCTGACATTATAATTGCAATTTGCAAGTTCAAGTAACTTGTAGGTTAAGAACGGGCATTTCATGGATTTTACTGGTTTGGTTGTTGATTACTTCTCTGAAGTTATCATTGCAAGTTCAAGTTTTGTTTCAGTTAATAGTTTCCAAACTTTGGGCCTTTGGGGAAATAACCTCAGTATTGTTCAGAAGTTGCAAGAGAAATTTTTGTAACATATTCTTGCCCTGACTGTCTTCCTCCCTTGTCCTGTTTTTACTCCTGAACTGTTACTCTTAGAAGAGAATTGTTCGAAATTATATTTTTTAACATTGAATACAGATTAGATTCTGTTGGGGAAATTGAAGGCAGTATAAGTGATTGTAGTGTTAGCCAAATGTTTCCACTAATGGTAGAAGCTTTGCTGGCATTCAACTATGTAACTAATGTTAATTTCATTTCATTAATGCTTCAGGTTATGCTGGTTAGTTTTATACTGGTTTTGCTGATGGAAACTATTAACTGAAACATTGTTATGCATGATTTGCATTCATTATGCTGTTGTTTAGATGCTGTTTTCTCTGTAGAACTGTCTATTGGGAATTGCTTCTTTATACTGGAATTTTACGATAAGGGATCTCCTTTTTTAAAATAAATAAATAAATAAGGGATCTCCTTTTTATTTACTTTCAATTTACCTATTTCCAGAAAGAAGCTGCAGAAAAGGAGAAGGAACATGATTGTATACCAGATGAACACTATGTCCAGACTTTACTTTCTGTAAGATTTTACAATTTGTTCTTTTCAATTTAGTTGGTTATTGTAACTTTTATGTGTGTTCTGTGTGATTCATCTGAGCTTTTTCTGTATGATTGGCATACAATATTTTATGCAGTTAAAGGTGAAGTATGTTTACGGAAGAAGATGGTTTCTTTCTTTTGGTTATATCTGATTATTATCGTTTCTTTCTGTAGTTGAGTCAACTTGACAATGAGCTGGAGAGAAGAACTTTAACATATACATCATGGAACCAATCTATAAATGAGAAGGACAAAAAAAGTTGGCATCCCAAAACATTTGAGTTTCCTGATGCAAGTCCGCAAAGTATTATGGAAATAAGGGTGAATATCATCTAACATTCACATTTACATGTGGACAAAGCTTGCATGCATATGTTTCTGGCTTTCTGCATAACTTGAATTTTTATGGGCATTTATAATATTTTGTCAACCTGTATTTTTCAATTTCCTTTCCTGTGAAAAAATCTGTTTTGATGATCCATGTGATCCATTTTCCACATTAAACAGCTTTGGTATAGTCACTTTCCTGAGACCATTGCTTATCATGCCTGTTTGACAAGCATTGGAAATCACTCTCTACCTATGATATTCCCAATTATCTTCTGGAAAATCTGGGTAGAAAGTAATATTCTGATTCATCTTTATGATGAAGGTCAATGGACTCTGCCAATATATATATAAAGGGTGTACATAGATTTGGTTTTAACCATTAGTGTACACTGAATAAGTATGGCAATGATCTCAAACTAAAGCCTTCAACAAATTTTGAATGGTGCAATACTTATACAGGCAACAATAAGATTTCTGACTAGGTTATCAAATTAGAAATCCAGGTTGAAATTTTATCTAACACGACTCATTGCTTCAAATTTCATATGTATAACTATTTAAGCTACACCCATTTGCATCCTGCTTGAGTAAATAATTCAGGTTAGAAGTTAGAGCTGCAAAGTGACCTATTAGTTTTATGAAGGAATTTTCTCTTCACAGCATATGTTAGTGTCAGCATGTCAACCTAGATCCATTCAAGATAACTAGTATTTATACACCATATCTTCTGGTTTTTAGCATGATTATTGTGGTACACATTCTGCTGATGATAATCAATATGGAAATTGACAGAGAAATGTAATTCAGTGAAAAACTGGTAAAATGGTTGATAATAGGACTGAAATACTTGATCTACCAGTGTTTGTCAAATATAATGTCAATGTTAACATCAAGTGTATGGGTCATTGTATATATTATAAGGTGTTTTGATGCTAAATTCTACATGGTTACATCCCTTCAGAAAGAAAAAATCTATATGGTGATTTACTACTTCCTTTTCTTAAGAATTACTCTTAAAATTTTTTTATAGAATGTGCATGGTGTCAATATGGTGTCAATGGTGCTAGCTCACTGTTAGTGGCACAGACCCAGATAGTATTGGTTGCTAGACCATATCTGTTTTAACTTTAAATAGAAAGTCAAGTCCTTGTTTGTTGTGAGAGGATTTACTTCAAAGTTTTTTCTTTGTCGAGCGAACCTGATATGATAATTCGGAATATTCTTAAAGTACAGTTAGTCAAAGTTCCCTCAGATGCAATTTGTACATCGAAGTCTATGTATCATAAGTAGAACTGTAAACATCCAAATAGTTAAAAATTTGATGCATAGAAAAACAATTTTTTTGCATTCTTGCTTGTATATTATATGACTTGAAGTTATAAGGATATTTCTTAAAGTCCTGTATATTTACTTTGCCTTATTCCATTTGAACTGCACATCTCCAATCTTCAAAAACTTCCTGCAATTATGATATATTTCTGAAGTATGCTCTCAATTATTTTGCAGAATATTGATCACATATACTATGAGACAGAATATCGAACAGAGTGGTGCCGATGTAATGCCACTTTTGTGCCATGCTTCTTGTTTGCGAGAAAGTTCTCACGGGGTGCTGCCATGCGCATTCTGCATGATGATCTGATAGGATCCTTCGATGCGGGTGCTTTATTATTTTCTAACTCGTAATTGATTAAATTTACTACAGTAGTCCCAAAATTCCAGCTTGATGCTCATACAACCATACTCCGGAAGTCCAACGATCATTTCTTCAAGCCATCTGAAAATTGATCATTGTCTGCAAAAGTTCCAAATGAATAATAACCGACCCCCAGGGCGATGGTTGTCTTGAAACTGATACGACATGAAACCTGAAAGAGTTAAATCATAGGACAGGAGAAGAAAGATGCAGATCTGTACAGAACCAATGACACGGTGGCCGAGTATGCATCCACTTAATGTAATGTTAGCTTATAAAGAGAATTTTTTTGTATGGTTGATATCATGTTATAGAGAGTACTTGTCGCATAATCAGAATGTTAGGAAAACCACGAGTATACAAATTCTTTACTGCTAACTGGTTTTGTTTTCAGGTTACTGCTTTTTTTTTGTTATACACAAGCAAATAAGTTCTTGATGCAGTGTACCATTGTTTTGCATTGATATGGATCATTGAAACCAAACGCTGATTCTTTTTGTAACAATTATACTCTGCCTTACTCCCATCTGTATTTTTATTCCACTAATATCTTTGTGCACGAAATTTCCATTCTTGCTGAAATTAAAGTAAGAGCGAACATGTGCTCGGAATGAGTGAATTTAACATTTTTTTTCTTTAGGAATGATTCTAGGCTACTCATGTGTAGGGCTCCATAAAAAATTCTATAGAATCTGACCCATAGTATTTTTTTCGGTTGAAGACTCATATTCATATTTAAATATATATAAATATCTTCAAAGATATCTAATATTTATTTTTTAAAATATATTTTAAAGTTTATAAAATTATTTCAGTTCTATTCAATTCTTAAGGATTGTAGAAACCTAATTTAATTTACTTTAGACAATTCTTTCATTTAAATAAATAACAAGTCATGATGTCATTGTATAGGATATACAATCATTTTTCATTTTCTTAAAAGGAAAAACTAAATTACTCAATAGCCAAAGAATAATTGTTCAATAGGGAAATAACATCATTCAAATCCATACTGTGTAACAAATTAAAAATAATTACATTTAAAGAGACATCATTTTTTTTAAAAAAAAGGAGATTAAACTTCAGACGATCATTTATAGTAGAATCATTTTTCGAAACTTCAATCTAATATTCCAATTGGTCTTTAGAGCAGTCATTGCCAAATTATAAGCCATGATATTTTGATTTTTCTTAGTAAATAGGCAGTCTTTTAACCCCTGGCCGTTGCGAGTGTCTTCAAACAAATTAATCCTTTTTAATTTTTTACTACTTGTTTTCTAATCGTTGTATCGTATCATGACACTAACATTCATTTGGATTGAGAAAAGAATTTTGTGGATAAGCTTGTCATATCAAATATGATGACATCTCATCCGATCCGCTCTATGATATGACAGCTAGGTCATATATATAGGTCATATATATTAGTGACAAGATTATAAATTATTATAATAATAAAATATTTATTTTAATTAACACAAAAATTATAAATTTGATTAATAAATAGATAAATATGATAAAATATATTGTTATATCATGTAAAATAAGAAAAAGTAAATGGATAAATGTGCTCCAATGATAAATGTATCAAAAATATTATTCATAACATCTTCTAAAATATCAACTAAATTAAAAATTTATCAAAATATATAACTAATAGTAATTGACATAACAAAAACATAATAAAATATCTATAATCCTAAAATATTCCTCAGAAATATCAACCTCTGATCATCCTCATCTTCAAAAAATATTTTTCATATTGTGGAATATATGCAAATTTAATAAGCGCGTCTATTTTCTCCATATGAGTGAAACATAATTTTTTTAATTCTTGCAATATTGGCTTAGCAGGCCCGAGCTTCGATGCTAACTCTTTTCTAGTAACTTTCATATTTTTGTCAAAAGCTGCAATGAATTCTCTTGCAATGTCGATATTACGATTTCACTTATGAGATAGACCAACAAATGCCTCTTTTGAAGGGGCAGCATTATGGGATGTAGGTATATAGCTCGCTGACATAGGAGACACAGGTGGATGTTCTATCCCTTCATTGCATTCAATGTTAGGTTGGGTGTCATTAATTATATCTGCTCCTGTCTCAGCTCCATGACCAGTAGCACGATCATTGCTGAAATTTTTTTGAAGTCTTTCAAACTCCTTGAATTCCTTTGTGCCAGGCCGCGACATCCAAGACGCTGCGGCAACGATGACACTATCGTGGACGCTGTTGCGGCCTCTCTATCAGGCGATGACGTTGCTGCCGATGTCCTCCCTGGAAGCGACATCGACAACGATGTCGGAGAAGAAAGCTTAACAATGGGAGAGGAGAAGAGAGGAGAGAACTCACGGTTTCACTTCTATCTCCATACGGCATTGTGCGACACAATGAATTAAGATGAAAATAGGATTTAATATATGAACGATAATATGATCATTTTAAGACTTGTACCAAAGTAACAGACACTTGTTACTCCAATTTGGAGTAATAAGAAAATGAGCTCGGTGTATTGTACCGAGATATTATTTTTTTATTGTACTTGATATATTTTTGCAAACAAACACCGGATAACATATGTTGTTATGTGTTGCTTAAAAGAGAAGGACAATATTAAAATTTAGGATTATCATTGGGTGATAATCCACCTATTCTATCTATCTCCCATATGGACTATCCACGTTATCACTTTGGTGATTATTGACAATGAACCAAATAATACATGGGTGTTGAAAATTTAAAAGTTATATTATTGATATTGCAGATTGTTATATAGCAAACGCCGCATAAATCTATATAAAAATAAGAAATAACTCATTTTCGTCTAAATTTCCCACACTCCCTCAATTATTTACCTTTATTTTTACCCTACTTATATTTTCATTTTTATATGCTTAATTTTTAAATCTTCAACTTTAATTTTCAGATGAAACTGCTTTAATTTCTCTCTATTTTATTTTTCAAAATTAATTTCATATTAAATTAATTTCGAATTTTATTAATAGTGAATTTTATTTTCCCTTTAATTAATCTTGTTTAATTTTCATATTAAATTAATTTTAAATTTTATTAATGGTGAATTTTATTTTTCTTTCGATTATAATGCTTAATTTTTAAAATTTTTGAATTTAATTAATTAGAAATATTGATAATTATTTATGAAATTTTAATTTTAAAAAAAACAAATTAAACATTAGCTTCAAATTTTATTATTTCTGTTTAATTAAACTTGCTTAATTTTGAATTTTATTAATTTTAATTTGGTTATAATTAAATTAATTATGTCTGCTTAATTTTCAAATTTTATATATTATATTATGTATTTTTAATTTTAATTTTAATTTTAATTTTCCCTCCGTATATATGTATGATTAATTGGAAATTTTTTGAATCCATTAAATTAAGTCGGTTTCAGTTTAAATTAAGTATCAGCTTTTATTCTTAAAAATATAATTCTTTTATAATATGATAATAATATGAAACTTATTTCTAAAAATTTTGGTATACAAGTATTTAAATTTAAAGTTTTAATTTAAATTATTAAGAATATTAAATTATAATTATAAATTTAATTTAAAATTTAAATTAATAATTAATTAACAATTTAAGTTTAAAATAATTATTTTTTTAAAATTTTAAAAATTTGTTTTAAATCTATATTTATATAATTTTAAATTAAAATCGTGTTAGAAAATATGAAATTTTTTTTTAAAAAAATCAATAGACTCTTCTATTTATATATAATAATATATTAAAATATAAAAAATAATTTAAATTTTTTTATTTATAAAATCATGGAATACATAATAATATATTAAAATATAAAATTTAATTTAAAAATATTTTATTTTTAAAATCACATTTTAATCGGCAAAATAGAATACTACAATTAGTTATTATACAAAAGAAGCTTCCATGATAAATATTTTAAAAAATTATGAAATATACTGTAAATAAACGAGAACTTGTGCCACGTGCTATTTTCATAATTCAATATCGCTGATGTGTAAATTTTAGAATTTTTAGATTTTTTTTCTTTTTAATTATTTTCTTGCTCTCCTTACAAAAGAAGCCTCCATGATAAAAAACTTATTTAATCAATTATAAATAGAGGCTAGGTTCCTTCTACACATATGATAGAATCAGAGATTTTTAATTCATTATTATTTTTTCATCAAAACAAAATCTTTTGAGAAAGCGACGTAGAAAAAATCTAATTATTCATGGAGACTCAAAAAATTATTTTCGTTGTATTTTTATTTATTTATTCAAGTAAAATATTTTCTTACTTTTTTTATATTTTGATATTCTTAATTCATGTAATATTTTTTTTAACATTAAAATTTTTCTTACATCTAATTCCTCTCTGAGAAGGTCGGACCGCTGCCCCTTGGACGATGTCGTCTTCACCATCGTCGTCCTCGAGCGCTCCGGCATTCAAGGGAAAGAGACAAGTCGGAAGGTGAATATAATATGCTAATGTACAAGAACTTGAGTATTTGGAATGCTTCCATCCTCCTTGAGTCCTTTCAGATTCCTGTCGTGGGAGCGTCGGAAGGATTCCTGTCAAGAAAAGCAGAAGCAGCTTGGAAACGTGCACACTGCACAAGATGTAGCTGCTGGAACAGTGCAGATGAATATTGGTCGTCGTGAGTTTTTTGTGCATGAACCTTGGGTATTTCGCCTATTAAGTATTAACTCTAAAAGCTTTTAATTATGATATAATGATATTAACCAAACTAATATATTTTCTTAATTTGATAGTGAAACTCGAATACAAGTGTTACAATTAAATTTTTAGAAGATAATATTTTAAATTTATAATATTAATTATTTATTATGTAATTAGTTCTTTATTTTATATACACACCCTAGAATGATATTATTATTTTATTTTTAATTATCTATTTGGTTATAGATTTTAATATTATAATTTAGGCCTATTTAATAGTTGGTAAATAGGAATAAAAATATCAATCAAATATTATGATAATTAGTGATTAATGAATACTTTAGTAATATTTTTTATATACAATATTAAAAATGAACATGCATAATTGAAACGTATCAAAAAAGATTAATTCAATTACCAATATAGAAATCAATTATATGATGAGTTTAATTTATATTTTTTCTTTACCTTTTGTGGATATTAGTTTGTTTGGTGAATTTTAACTAATAAAGGAAAATTATATTTAAAAAGAGAGTATTTTTTCACAATTATATAAATTAAGTTAATATTCAGTATTTTGTTTTATGCTTAATTTTTTAAATATATATGATATATCATTACTCTTAATATTTGGGATGTGAATATTACTATTCAAATGAATAATTTAATTCAAACTAAATTCTATAAACTTTTTGTCATATTTTTTAAATGTATTTAGATTTACTTATATTAGTTTATTTAAATTGACTTTTTATCATATTTTTTTTACTTTTTTAAATTTTTTATCATAAGATTCTCGACTAGTTTTATCCAAAAACAAGAACTGCACTGTTGGAAACGAGTAGATCAGCAAACACAAAAATGTCAAAAACCGCATCTTCCCTTTCCGAAGGTTAGGGTTTGGTTGGAGATCGGGCTACTCGTAAGATTCTATTCCTCGCCGTGGTGGCGAGAAGACCACCACCGAAAGGCGAACCCTAAAGAGGAAAAAGAACGGAAGAGAAGGGCAAAACTATACAGGCAGTCCAATCGATCTCCGGACCGGAACGGCAGCTGCGAATTGTGGAAGGAGGAGAGCAGAAGAGATGGACGAGGTATTGACTGCCGCCGACGTAGCGGCGTCGAGTGCTTCAGCCCTGGACGCCCCTTCGCCATCGCTGTCCACCAATCTCCCGCTCGTCTCCGCGGTCCTGGCTTTTTCCATCGCCCAATTCCTCAAGCTCTTCACCACCTGGTCGGTCCTCACTTCCTCCCATCCGAAAGTGTGATTCTTGTAAAAATTTCACTTGGAATCTTGCTGCTTCTTTACTTCACCTGCGCTGATGTTTCGGATGCTTATATTGACCCCATTTTCCCAAGATTTGATTCAGCATATATCTGTATTGGTATCTTGCATCCATGCCCATGATTCATGGACAAATAAGATATTGGCCTTTTAACTTCCTTGAAATTTTCCAAGCTCATTTTGGCATTTTTGTTGATACATTCATTATGTGCTAAGCCTTGAACCTGTTCATCCTAGACATGCAGGTACAAGGAGAAAAGATGGGATTCGAAGAGGTTGCTTGGCTCAGGTGGAATGCCTTCGTCACACTCAGCTACAGTTGCAGCGCTTGCCATGGCTATAGGTCTACAAGAAGGGATTGGCAGTTCTTCGTTTGCCCTTGCTATAATTTTAGCATCCATTGTGCGTAAACTTCATCACTTTATCTTGATTCCACATGATTTTTGGTCCATAAGTTATTTATAATTGTTTTCCTGTGAAATCCTTAACTACATTCTGATTAGTGCTAATTAACTCGTGATAGTTTATTCTAGTCAATAGTCATGATCTCTTATCTTGTGTGCGAGTATGCTCATAGAAAAGCTGTGCTATGTAATTATGTGCATTGAAAAATTAGCTTCAAAGCTTGATTGCATGTTTTCGACTTTCCTTTAACTGAAGAATGTTATGTTTCCTTTTGGCAGTAATATAATAAGCAGCATATTTCTAGTTTCCTTATGCAAATATGCTTCCTGCAATTGTTTTGAATCTTGATGGTATTAGCTGGTATTGCATATGCAAGAAACCTCCGTTTGGGATATGTGATTGACATGAAGACAATTAACTGGAGATACAAAGGATTAGTTTCATTAATGATTCATGACAATGTTAGCGCATGTTTTTTTGGATCATATATAGTGTAAGTGTGTAACAACTCATACAATCTAGTAGCTTAGCTTGTGCAAAACCTTGACTCCATGCTGGTCTATGGATGATGAAACGAGATATATGTTAGTTATTGCTAAGAATATAAATGAATAGATGAGATTGATGCTTTTAGATTGGCATTAATCTAAAACTTAGAGTTTTATCAAGAAAGGTCCAATTTCACGTGCATTGAAATCTTGTCGAGCCCACATTTTGAAGAAGATCCCAAATTTTCGAGTTTCGCATGCTGAGCTTAGGTTACTCCAATTCACACGGAAGAGTGTTAAGAATATCTAGATGATGGATTAAAAATTTATATAGGATGCTATTGATAAAAAATCTGAGTTATCATTTCTTCTTATATTGAGTGAGAACTCTCAGGGTTCCAGAATCATCCTATTAAACTTCCTCAATTCTGGAGTCAATGGTCTTGTTTGGAAATTAAGAGTTAGTGATTAACTTATTTTGGAAATTGGCTGAGTGTAAATGGTAAGAAGGTGAATATATTTTGATCCTAATTGGCAATCAATGTTGGTTGATTGTATTATTATTCTTCAATAATATTTTTAGAATTTAGATATTTATTATGTAAAAAATAAATTAATTAGTATTTAATATTTAAGAACATCATTCAAATAGCAATAGAAGTTAGCTTTTCTCTTAATTTTTTTAAGGTATTGAATTTATATAGAATATTTATTTATTAGTTTTTCATTTGAGCAATATATCATTCATCCACGTATGAATCAATTATAGAAAATCACTGATAATTTTGGGTAGTGCTTGTAATTTTTATCACCATAAAGGGCATAAATGCTTTTTGATCTTAAATCTCAAACTTACTCTTTTGAAAAACCTTACATATTGAGCTTTTCTAAAATTAGTTGTTTGGGGTGAATAACTATATATTCTAAATGAAAGCTAATTACTGAACACTGGAATCAGCGGTTCAATTCGGTCAAACCTCTAAAATGATCTCAAAACGCTAAAAGCTCTTCAAAAAGCTTGTTGCCAAACAAGACGAAGGTCTTGATAGATCTTTTATGACCTACAGGTGATGTTTAGGTGTTTGTGCAATCCAAGTCCCTTGTTGTTACCATAGCTTTTATTTGCAGAGCTAGAAAGGAGGAACCAGCAATTGTTCCCCTTGAAACAGTGAAGTTTAAAAAAGTTGATAGCGACCCCATTGCCATAGGTTCCATAGTCGTTCTTACTTGACGATGGGCATTAACTTGGATTGTGGACTGAAAATTGTTTGATGTTCTTAATATATATTGTATATTTGTAGATGCTAGCTTTTATTACTAAATCTATTATTGTTTTAATAACTCCTATATCCTCCTTCATGTTTTAGTACTAAATCTATTATTGTTTTTATAGATCCTATATCCTCCCTCATGTTTTAGCTTCTTTTGACTCTACAACACTAAATTACTTGTGTATCATTGATTTTCTTTTGTAACTAATGATCACATGTCATTATTCATGGCACAGGTTCCATATGTTTTTGTCATGCTACATTTCAACCCATGTTTGATATATGCCAACTTGACATAACAATGCTTGAACCTTATTGTGTTGAAGTTTCATGAGTGCTTGATGCTTGTAATCCCAAAATTATATGTAAATTAGTCTTATTTTTTATAACTTTCACAGGTCATGTATGATGCATCTGGTATCCGATTACATGCTGGTCGGCAAGCCGAGGTAAATATCATAGCAAAGTTTTACTTTGATATTATTTTCATCCTGGATCCTTCTTTTTGTTGAAAAAAAATGAAATGCATGCAAATTTATCCATGTTTTTCTTTGTGGATGGATTAGTTGGAATATCAAATTTTAGTAGTTTGAGTCTGCACTTGGTTGACTTTTCTTAGATTAGTGGCCATTTAGACCATAATTTCAGCAAATTTACATAATGGTATAGATTTTGACATCATTCCAATTTTCAGGGTAACTATATTTTGAGTTTGATTATTTCTCTTTTTTGATGTGGTTTACTTTGAGTTAACTCTTTAAGGATCTTCCAACGTGATGTTCATCGTTATACAGTTATACTGTCTGTAGCTTGTGCTTTTGGAGAACAATATGTTGCCCATATGTATGATACTATGATAGTGATAATTTAACTAATTGGTTTCAATGACTTTATTTACTATTGGAATTTTATAGGGTCTCCTTGCAAATAGTACAAGAACATCAAAGCATGGCTTTGTATCATATGATCTATAGTTTATTTATTCATCCAATAGGAACACAGAACATTCCTCTCGTACTAAAACATGCCATTTTCCCTTTTGTTACAACCACATTAAGCACAGTTCTTACTTCTCAATGTATTAGAGAGAATGTAAGCAGGTAGTTAAAACTTTTTGCCTTTTTTGTTCTCTCTTATTTTTCTTTCTGAAAAGTATAATTGCACATCCCTTAGTATTTCTCTTTCTTTTGTCTATTTTTATGGTTAGAAAATCAACCTGAGGAAAGATAGCTTTTGACATAATGAACACAGGTAGCAAAATAGTTTCTATTAAGATTAGGAGACAGGATTTGCTACTGTCATCATTTGACATGTCCACATATTTTTGGAAAAGAGTAGTACTTGAAAAACTTGATCTGTTTCCATAGTATCTTTCTTTCAAAGCACCTATATGTTTAGTGTATGATTTTTGGACTAGCTGAATGCTTTCTCATATTAGTTTCAGAATTTGTGAAACTCATCACCCTAGTGGTATGAAGAATCCAAATAAACCTATGAATCTCAACATTAGCTTCAGATCTCTGTTGCCTTACTATGATCCTTCTGCATTTCACATTTCACCTTTCACATTTCATGAGCTTGAAGATAGTGCTTAAATCATGTCATAGACATTCTGAGATTTACTTGTATTAGAATGATTGAGAAGGCTTTTCTTTTACACCGTCTCTATGCTGTTGTTTTTTTGTGTTGGTTGGCCGAGTATGGGGTAGGAGAAAGACACTTCAGCGTACTTATTATAATGATTCAGAAGCTAATGCTAAGTTTACGAAAAAATAGATGCACCACACCTCCAAATACCCATAAATAGACGTTCCACCCCCTCTTAGTTCCAAAAATCCCCGTGCCTCTCTTAAGTTTCAACGTGGCCTGCGTACATGGCAATTTCTTTACATAAAAAAGAATAATATATTTTTTAATAATTATGTGTACACGTCAGCTACTACCTAAACCCACTCAATGTTTTAGCCCATTAACCCGTTTAAAAACCCTTTAACCCAATTAATGTACATGTCACCTCTTGAATCTATCTCGGGCGGCGGAGGTGGCCTTGGCTGCTTGCGTGAACTATGGTTGGTATTGGTGATCCAGGAGGATGGTGTGGGTCCATATGCATATATATATATATATAGAGAGAGAGAGAGAGAGATGTTTGATTCGGGAGCCGCCTAGGGTCAATCCTGGTGGAGCCGCTTTATCCTTAGCTGCAGATTACCCCATTGCAAGCTCCTCCTCAAGGCCCAGAAATGTTTGATTTGGGAGCCGCTTTATCCTTAGCTACAGATTACCCCATTGCAAGCTCCTCCTCAAGGCCCATCGTGCCCGCAAGTGGTTGAGGCCACCTTTGTTGCCCAAGTGGGATCCAAGAGGGGGACATGTACATTAAACAGGTTAAAGAATTTTTAAACTGGTTAATGGGTTAAAACATTAAATAAGTTTAGGTGGCAGTTTGACATGTACGCATAAATATTAAAAGATGAAAAAAATCCCATGTAAATTTCAGGGGGGCATGCTAGAACTTAATAGGGGCATGTGGATTTTTGAAACAACATGGGGTGGCGCATCTACTTATGGGTATTTAAAGGGGTGGTGTGTCTATTTTCCCCTTCAATGATCTATATGGGGTAACTAATATATCCAGTAAATTGTAGGACCAATAGGGCATCTCATGCATGCACATCTTCTCCTTTTGGTTCTTGTATTGCAAAATATATGCTCTGCTTATATTATGAAATCACTAGAGGGATGATCTATGCTCTTGAATGAATTCTTGTTATGTTGTTATATGATTCACAGTATATCTCTCGCACTGTCGCACACTACATGTAACTAGTTTGACCTTTTTATTGAAATAGTTTTTATTTGGTTTGGTAATCATATTTAGATCTCTAATGACTTCCCTTCTTACATGGCCGTTCATGCAGCTGCTGAATCAAATAGTATGTGAGCTCCCTCCAGAGCATCCTGTATCCAACTGCAGGCCTTTGCGTGAACCCCTTGGACACACTCCACTTCAGGTAAGCTGCACATTGTCTCTGAATACCTTTTACATTTACTCACTATATCTTGTAAGGTGATTGATAATAATTACTAGATCTTCACCACTCTTTTACGAGGAAAAAGATTGATTTGCTACAACCTTTATCAGACGTTTATGGCAATGATTGACACCTATAATAACATGCAATTTCCTTCTCAAACAGGTTTGTGCAGGGGCAATCCTGGGTTGTATAGTATCGTATCTCATGAGCAATTCTGTGTAAGTTCTCGAGTGTCAATCAAAGTGCTATTCTTTATTCAATCGTTGGTGTTGATTTATGTACAACAGAAAGTCTTACTCTTAATTCGAGTGACGGAGTACTTGTCAACAACATTATCTAAGGTCTTTATAATGCGTCATTACATATTACATAAAGCATGCAGAAATTTTTGACCACCCTGTGCACAGATAACTTCTACTGAAACAGAAGCCCATCAAAACTGGGATGCTCTAATATAAAATAAAATCATCGTATCATCACTGTTGGCAAGCTACAATTAATACATGGGTCCACTATGATACTTTAACAATGAAATTGTACGTACTGATATTGTTAATGCAGTAGAATATTAGCTTAGTAATTAAGTATATTAGCAGTAGGTTTTGTTGATAGCTGAGTGATAGTGCCATGAGCAAGAAGTTGCTTGTTCGAATTCGCTTCTCCATGGCCGATCGAAGCCCCAATTTCTCCACCTTTTACCATGGTCTTAAAATTGTTTTCTTCTTTTGGAAATGAGTTAACTTGTTCAAATTCAAATTTCCACATATCTTATCTAGTGAAGCACACTTTAGATTCCATCATGTCTCATCTAATCTTGTCTAGCCAAAAGGTATAGAAATTTTTGGAAGTCCAAGGTAGCTAAAAGGTTGTCCTTATCTATATCTTAACATCATCGGGTGCCCGAGTCGGACAAGTTAATAGCACGGAAGATTGACAGGCATTAATAGCCCTCTTTATATATATATTTCAGGCATTTAGTATACATGATGTTTCCTCAGCACGTACAACACCCTACTTGAGCACTGAATGAGTGAATGGCAGCAGCAATCCACATTAATCTTGATCCAACTTAGGTCAAAGGATCTCAAGTCAATTGAAAATATGTCATGTTACACAGAATTCCCTTGAGGATACGTGTGTTTCATGGGATTGACGAGAATAGGATAAGAATAAACTTAGTTCCTTGTTTGTTTGCTATTTGGATTAGAAAGGTACAGGATCGAAGAAGATAAATTTGATTTTGTATTTAGTATACATGGATAAAAAATCATATACTTCAACTTGTTTTCATTTTTTTTCTATCCTATATTCTATCATCATGCAGAGAATCAACTCACTAGTAATTGTATTTCAACAAGTGAAAATAAGTTTTTCACTCGTCCAACCAACTAATTGAATGCAAATAGTTGAAAAACTGGTATTGGAACCCAAGCCTAAGCACACTGAGGTATAGGGATGGCTACGATTTGGTTAACCATCTTTTTGGTGGTTAACCAAAACAGAAATCAAATATAAAATCCGCTAATCAAAATCGAAATTGTTCAGTTTCAAAAATCAATATTCGAAACCGAAATCAATTTATTATCGGTTATCCGTCGGATATCTAAATTGGATTTCGAATAAATGTGTAAATAGGTTTCAGGCAGTGGGTTTTGGGGTTTTGGGTTAATAATATATATAATCGGGTAAACGGATAGTGCGTTTCGGAGTTTTGGGTTAAAAATATATATATAATAAGTTATTATCGATTTCGATTATTGGTTAATCGTGGATAATCGGTAGCTGAAATCGAAATATATAATCGGTTTCAGTTATCGGTTATTTGCGACACGGTAATCGAAACCAAATCGATTAAAATCGATTTTTGAATTTTATTAACCGAAATTGAAATTGAACCACAAATTTACTATCCGAAATCGGATTTTGCGTTCAGTTAATCGATTCCAATTGTCACTCTGCTTAGGTTCTACGAGTCTATAGGAATATTAGGAAAGGTACATTAGAAGAAAAAGAGTCAAGGGGCAAGAACCTAATTAGGGCCAAATACTTGGATTGACAAGATAATGAAAGATGGAAAGAGATCCGTGCAAAAGCTTTCAACCAAGATTTTGACCAAAGGATGTCCGTACCGCATCAACGCCCAACTCGGAACTAGGGAAAAATACTTCAAGAAAATGTGCGATTACAAACATTTAAAATCGATACCAACTCAAATACTTCAAAAAAATGTGGGAAATGTGGGACTACGAACATTTAAAATCGACACCGGTCATAAGTGTTGAAATTATGAAAACTCGTGCAGACGTAATTTGACATATTAATTATAGATTCGATTTATTTTAGGTATGAATTTGGATACTTATGCTCTACTGTTAATGCCGGTTTTATACTAATTTATCCGCTCTTTTATTTTTTTTACTTGAACTGTTTCACATAAAAGAGTACTTAAATTTTGTTTTAGTCATGCATTTGGTGCTGATTTTTCAAATAAATCTAACGTCATTTTTTTAGTGGAACTCTTGGAAAGGAATAGGCAATTAATCTAGAACCACTGCAACAAAAATTTAAAATATTGATTGATTTTTTTTTACGGAACATATAGACGTTGAAATATTAATAAATAAATAAATAAACAAAAATTTCGACGTTTGTTGCAGGCGTCGAAAAATTTCGACGTCTGAAGGCAGGCGTCGAAAAATTTCGACGTCTGGAGTTAGGCGCCGAAATATTTCGGCGCTTGAAGCAAAAGGCGCCAAAATATTTCGACGCCTCGGGGACCGCGATGACTGGCGCCGTGGATTAGCGGGCGCGCAAACTCGCGCCCACATTCGTTGGCGTCAATGCCGCGGGTTAACGAGCGCGCAAACCTGCGCCCGCATCCAATGGCGCCAGCGCTGCGGGTCAGCGGGCACGCAAACCCGTCATCCACTAGCGCTAGCGCCACGGGTTAGGCGCATTCGCCCAGGCTGGAGGCGGGAAATCTCCCGCCTCCCGTAAATTTTTCGTAAAAAATATATATTTTTTTTAAAAAAATATTTTTCTACTCCTATTTATATCTCTATTCTTCTTCATTCTTCTCCTCTTTCATTTTTATTCTTCTTTCCTTCTTTACTTTTTCTTCATCTATTTTTTCTTTTATCCTCTCCTCTTTTATTTTTTTTCTTCACTAATTTTTTTTTATCTTCTTTTCAGGTTATCAAAGCTGTTCAAATTTTCGATTCGAATCATCAAAAATTTTAAAAGGTTAGTATATAATTTTTTTCTCCTCGTATTTCTATTTAATTAAATTTTAATTTTCATTTAATTATATTTATTTAAAATTAATTATTATTTTTTAAAAAAATTACAGTGCGAAATTCAAAACTTGAATTCCGCGCTGCAAAGTTGGAACATGCGCGAGCAGGCGAACTGCGCCTGCTCAATTTTCACCACGCGGCGGAAATCGAGCAGCGAAACCCACTGCCTGTACGATCTCCGCCACTTTGCGAAAATCGAGTAGTGTAGGTGCAGACCGTTCGATTTCTTATGCGTGGCGGAGATCCGACGCGTTGGCCCCCGATCACGTTCGGTACTCGATTTTCGCGTGCAGCGAAAACGAGCGGGCGTGCC
Source organism: Canna indica (assembly GCA_034359265.1). Classification (NCBI taxonomy): domain Eukaryota; kingdom Viridiplantae; phylum Streptophyta; class Magnoliopsida; order Zingiberales; family Cannaceae; genus Canna; species Canna indica. The sequence goes on from CP136890.1 coordinate 13,408,798, forward strand.
AAGCCGCGCGCCAGCTTGTTTTCGCTGCACGCGGATTGCAGCTCGAATTCCGCGTGCAGCGGAAACGAGCAGGCGTCGCTTGCTCGTTTTTGCTTCACGCGGATTTTTTTTAAAAAAATAAAAAAACATTCCGACGCCTCTGATAGGCACCGGTATGTTTAAAAATTATTTTCTTAAAAGCATCGAAATCTGATTTCGACGCCGAGTCAGGCGTCGAAATGTAAAGTTTCGATGCCCGAGCCAGTCGTAGAAATGTAACATTTCGACGTCCTAGACAGACGTCAAAAGTTACATTTCGACGCCAAAGCCAGACGTTGAGAAGTTACATTTCAACGCCCGTCGTTATATGCGCATTTTCGACGCTCATGTAGGCGTCTAAATTTTTTTTTTCGACGAAAGAAGCGTCAAAATTTTAATATATTTTAACGTCAAAATTTGATGATTTTGTTGCAGTGAACTTGAGATCTCAAGCATAGAAAAAGTTTAGTATATTAATGCATGAAAGTTATTTCTAACAATATATTATGTATCGTGCATGCATGGGTCACGCAAGATATATATATATATTTATAGGGGCGTGACTTCGGTGCAGCCACGCCTACATCGGAACTCGTGCTGCCCCAATCACGGGACAGCATGCACGGGACCCTTCCTCCGGTGCACGGGTCACAGTGCACAACCCTAGAGAGGTCCATTGTATGCTGTCGTGATTGGGGTAGCACGGGCTTCGGTGCAATAAGATTGCGCCCTTTTTATTCATATTATATATATATAAAAGTTTTTCTTGCCACGCACGAAGCACTTTAATAAAATGAAAATCTGCATGTTAATTTAAGCAAAACCATGCACATTAATTATTTAAATGTTTAATTTCTTGATTGCTTAGACATGACACGTACAAGTGATTAACTATAAGTGTGAAAACGGATATGATAAATAATTAAGAACAAACAACCAATGCTAACACGTACAAGTAAATTTATAATGGTTCGGTAATCCGCCTATACTTCACTATCTAAACACCCTGCTTAGGATTTCAAACTTAGCTAATCCACTAGATGTAATGTTCCTTTACAATAAAGATTTTTCAATCGGAAAGTCACTGCTTTTGCACCGAAGATACTTTCTCACATTGGAAAGTCTTTGTCTTCGTACCGAAAACGCTTTTCCAACTCACCCTACAAAGAACACTCTAATCTTATATTACAAGGGTGGATTTATGCATCTACGCTAAGACAACTACCAATCACTCATCTAAACACTTAGATCTTTACCAACTTAATTTAAACGATAACAAAATATAAATGAAAACAATAATAAAAAGCACAAATATGAAACAAAATCAGTTAAATTGGTGCTTTTTTTAACTTCCTTCTAGCTTCTTCCTAATCCTTCGAGACCTCAAGATGATAAATCTTTGAACCAAGGTAGGCTTGAAGATGACTAGAAGGCTTAAGGATATAGAATGAGATTGAGAAATAGAGTTTAAAACTCAAGAAAATTGGTTTAATGTTTCAAGGATGAACTCAATGAAACATTAGGAAACCAATGGAGGATGATGTTATGAGCTTTTATAGAGGTGAAAAAGGTATTGGGTCGTAATTACCTTTCAATTGATCTAAAAAGATCCGTTGGACATTTTGGTCGATCATTGGCCGAATCTCGATCGATCGAAATTTGGTTGAGCTTCAGCCGAAAAGCTACTTGAAATTCCAGTAGCAATTTGGTCGATCTAGGCTGGACACCGATCGATAACTCAACTCATTGTTGATTACTAATTTTTTAGGCTAATTTTTGACTTGGGTACGATGTCAAGTTTCAATTGGATTTTGGCTTTGAGTAAATATTTGGGAATAGATGTTTTTAGGCCTTGGCCTTAGAAGCATTTTACATCAAAATCTAAACCTAAACCTAACCTCCGACCCGATCGCCTCTAAAGCCGTCGACATTTGAATTTACGTGATTTTTTGACGAACTTCGTGTGCATACGTATCGATTGATCACCCTTCTTGAAATCAAACACTTGATGAACTCATCAAAATATGTTGTTATCGTTAAAATCAAAATAGTGACTAACTAATTAATTAAGGTTGAAAACATTTGGTCAACACAAGCCTTTAAAATTAATCTAACCAATAATTAATTTTTTATAATTGTTTCTCGATACATATATAAAATAACATATATGTGTACCTACTCATGACAGAATTCCACACGCGCGCGCCCATATATATATATATATATATATATATATCATTAACTCATAAAGGAACATTTGCTTCCGCAGTAACCGGGCTTCTATTATTTCATGGATTAAAAGAAAGCTCATTATATTGTATCAGCTTTCTTCTATCGTTAATCTCGATCACTTGATTTAATTATTTGTGCTGACAATAAAATATACATGCATGCATACACAGTACACCATGTAAGAAAAAACATGCACCTGATTTATATATATATAGCATATATTACACATACGTACGTATTTTTATATAAAGAAAGAATTAATGAGATGTACCAAATAAAAATTGCTTGGCACTTCTCTCTATATATTAATTTAAATATCATCCTAAAGATCAAAACTAAGCAAATTTGTGATCCAATGATATCTAGATGATAGTATATATATTAATTATATATATATATATATATATATCATGCATGTACTCTAGTATATATTACTAATTATATATAAGTAGATGAACCCTAGAAAGCTGTTCGACAAAGCCCATGAATCTTCTTCCACGACTCCTCCCTCTGCATCTTCAACTGCATGTAGAAGTTACCGATGAAGGCTTCCGCCTTCGCAAACAATTCCTGCTTGCTGAGCTCACCATGATAACCGTCCTCCATCTTCTTCTCCTCCTCTTCCACCACCACCTCCTCCTCCTCTTTTATCGTGCTCTCTCCCTCCCATCCGCCGATGAAGAAGAGGCTCGGCTTCGACGAGCAGCGCTTCAGAGTCTGCGCGCTCGGTGCGACCTTCTGCAGCACCGTCCTCAAACTCTGCGCCGGTTTCGCTACGCCGTTGGTGTTTGTCATCATCTTGTCGGCAGTCACCGGCGCTTCTCCTGCAACCGGAGTCGCCGCGAGGTTGGTCTGGTGGTGCTTCTTGTCCTGATCGTGCGGCCTGGAGATGGCCTTGATGAAGCCGGCCTCGACGCCGAGGGCGACGATGAGGATGTTGAGAAGGAAGTAGAGGTAGGAGGATCGCAGAGACGAGGAGGAGATGAAAGGGGCGACGAGGAGGAGGAGGACGAGGAAGAGCCCTTTTGCTACCTGAGACCTGGCCGGCTTCTCCATTGAATATTACTGATGGCCGCTAATTAAGAATGTGAACAGTGGTAGTGACATATGGGAGGCCATGGCGCATATTTATAAGCGCAAGAGGAAGAGTTGAGAATTGAAGGTTTAATTAATTAAGGAATGATATGGATAACTTAAACAGATTTAGATCAGATAAGGATCATAACATGGGATTAGAGAGAGCGTAGAAGATACGCCATCTTGATGAATAAGAAGGAAATGGATGCATGGTTAGGACGATAAGGTCGGTGAGAATATTCTAAATCACTTTTTGTTAGGGCATCCTTTCAAGTAGATATCCATGACCATGGAACATGCACAGTGGAGAGTGGATCTTTGTGAGATCTTATGCTGGCCGTGACTGATCGATCCTGAGCTGGAACTACTTCATATTTTCTTCTCTTGACACCCACTTGCATGGCAGTGGCATATGTTGTTATGCGGTATAATGGAGTTTTGGACCCTCCCTCTTGCCTCCACACTTTGTGACTTCGTTTTATGCTTGCATCATTGCATGCATGTCTTGTTTTCAGAGAATTCTAATGGTTTACTACTTATTTGACTCACTTTGACAAGAACCAACGTATATAGCATATGTCATATGTGTACGTACGTATAATTCACTATTGGTCAAATATATTTTTCTCGACTATATATACTAATCAACAGCATTAAATATTCCTATGCGTATATATGCATAAAGGTATCAGCTAACTCCTCTGGCCGGTAAAATCTTTAACTAATTAAGGTCCGATATATATATATATGCACATCAATTCTCAGATGGTGAATCGATCATATCGATGCCTTTTAATTAAGTGGAGGAGAAATTAAGAGCATGAACACAACAAGTGGATGGTGGTCTTCAAATTAATGTGGCGTTCATGCTACCTTTTTATCTTATCCAAACAAACAGTTAATGGAGACTGATGGATGAATCTCTTTCGTTTGCTCATTTGTATCATCACTTTGCAGTGAAACTTTTTCTGATTCCACCATGTTATTCGATCAACATGATCACCCACCCCAATTGGAAACTAGTCAAACATGCATGTATATATATAAGTCGATCTATATATATATAGGAAAAAGAGAAACTGCATCAAGCTTGAGCTCGAGAAAACATTAAGGAAATTAATCCTAGCTCCTGGGCTTGAGTTAATTAGTCGACGTCTTTAGCAAACAAATATAATATTGATATTGTAGCTAGCTAGGAATCTGTGGGAAAAGAGCCAAATTTAAAGAAATGATAGCGAAGGCGTTCCTTTATATGTGTAGTGTTCATCTTTCTTATTTTTTTGTTACGAGCTGCGAACTTTATGACTTGATATATACAGGTATAGTGATGGATAGTACTGCTTTCGCCTTTAACGTCGCTGCAGAAATAAAGGATGGGATATCTCGTCATCTCGATCGATCCCTTAATTTAATCTCCTCACAATAACTAATTATATAGTTTCCTCAAAAATCTCAATCCCTGTATAACTTTCTCGATCCCTGTAGAACAACTTGTTATACTTTCTCGATTCATCTCATTAATTAGTCACGCACTTAACAATACACAAAAAAAAAAAGAATTTTAAGATCATTTAAAAGAAAAATATTGGTGTTAGAATTTTAATTTTGGCTCCTCTGAGTATGTTTAAATCAGAGTAAAAAAATTATGGAGAATGAACTTGGTATAGAAATTAGATTTTTGAGGCTTCTAAATGTTATAATATCATATAGTATATTGAATTTTATTATAATTTTTTTCTTTTTTCTTTTTTTTTAATTTTTTTTTTACATTATTTTTTTAATATTTTAAAATTAAAAAGTAAAGTTGCTAAGTCCAATCTAACTTTATATTCATTTCTTCTTCTTTTCCTTTTTTTTTTGACGTTGTTTGCATTGTCCCATCCTTACGCTCATACTGTGATGCATTTTTATTCTCACACCTAGGCTCCACTCACAAGCAATTATAATTTTCGCTCACGAATTAGGGATGACAATGGATTTGTATAAATGGGTATTTTCCCATCCCAGACCCTGATAGGTCATTAGTGGATTTTGCTCGTTGGGTCATGGGATGGGTATAGGATTTTGAGGTACAAACCCTGTAGGGTTTGGGACGGGTCTAGGATTTTAGTCTAAAACTCGTCCTAAACCCGTTAAGGGTAAAATTACTTAAATACTCTTCATATTATCTAATATATACTTATATAGGGATAATTATGTCTTTTTAGTTATACCCTAATTCCTAACCCATTATATAATATAAATAAATTAACAATACATTATTTTAATTCACCCGATTCACCCAGTCACCCGATGCCTCACTGCCTCAGCCATCTGCCCGACTGCCCTCACGCCCACTCGCCGCCTCGTTGCCCCTCCTTTCGCTAGATCGCCCTCTCGCCGCTCCTCAATCACGCGACTGCTTCTCTCGTGACCGCCGCTCAATCTCGACGCCTCTCAACAACAATCGATCGCCTCTCAACAGAGCCGACCGCCAATCAATGTACTTCTCCGATGATTGCTTCTCCCAACGCCTCTCAACAGCAACCGGCCGCCTCGATCTACTTCTCCAGATGGACCCGACGCCGCGATCTGCTCCGACGACTGCTTCTCCCGACGCCTCTCAACAGCAGTCGACCGCCTTGATCTACTTCTCTCGGCGAACCCAATGTCGTGATCTGCTCCGATGATTGCTTCTCCCGACGGACCCGACGCCGCGATCTACTTCTCCTGACGCTGCGACACGGACGCCGAACGCCCCTTGATCTGATTCTTAGGTTTTTTTTATTTTTTTTTACTTTTTTCTTACCTGCCGCTTGCAATTATTTACTGTTGATTTTTGCATGAAAGAAGCTATTTTTCTTGCTTGTTTTCTAATTGTTACCTGCCGCCTGCTCCTATTGATTCTTTGCATGAAAGAAGTAATTTTTTCTTCAGATAATTGATAGTCTTTACTAGCTCTTGATAGTCATTGATACTAGCTCAGATAATTGATTTCATTGTTTAAATTAGCTTACTGTTTATATGATTTATGTTTAAATGTTGTGATAATTATGTTGTGATATGTAAATTGTAATATATATATATATAATTTGTTAACGGGCGAAAAGCGGGTTCCCAGTGGGTACTCGTTAAATTAGTGGGATGGGTTTGGAAATTACCCTTCAAAATACTAACGGGTTTAGGGTTGAATTTTCTTAATGGGTTCGGGATAGGATTGGCTTCGCCGTCCCAAACCCGCCCCAGTGCCATCCCTATCACGAATGGTCATAGTCATGCGCACCGGTCCGACGCATAGCCAATCGGCCCTCAACGCACGTTTGTTAAGAAAAATATTTTTCAATACAATTGACAATGAGATTATTATGTAATATTATCAATGTATAAAATTCGTCGAGAATAATTATTACTTTTCTTTAAAAAATTAAGATATATTTTGTGCTTATAAATTATGCATGAATGATATTTATTGATTTTATACTATTATAATAAATAATCTTTTAAAAATTATATTGATTGTTTGTTGCTTCAAGTCTGCCCCCCTTGATTTTGATTCATAGCTCTGCCACTAGTGGCACCAATTTTATTTATTTCCTAAAATCGGCACTACTTGACGTCAGTTTCTCATATACCGACGCCAAGAAATTTCTAGCGCCAAAAATGGAGTCGATTTTATTAATTTTTTATTTTTGGGGAATCGACACCTCATAGGCACCGATTCTATGGTGAAACTATTTAGGTATTTTGTTGTAGTGTAAGTACTATACTGGATTGGACAAGTCCCTCTTGTGACATGTTTGTTTCACAAAATAGATCGCAATACTAGACAACAAAGGGATTTGACACTAGTCAATTAGCTATTTTCTTGTATTGAGAAAAAGCTCGATATAGTGAACCCTGAGAATGGTACAACGATACAAAATGACTATCTTGCACTCCAAATAATACAAAATATAATAATATTATAATTTTTCAATATCATATTAATATTATTGTAAAAAGATATTATACATATAGTGTCTAATATTTTTTTGTGACCATTCAAACATGTAACAATATAAAGGGTATTTTGAGTATTTTTCGAATTTAATTCTAATTTTGAAAAAAAAATATTAGACTTTTTTATTTTAGGAATAAATGATTTTCCTATTATGTATTAGGGAATGGTTGTTGCATATATATAAATGGTATGGATGGATGCATGAAGCCACAATTCGACCCATTTTGCCAATAGAATTAATCAATCATGGCTTATGGGCTTTCTATCTTCAATATATTGCCCAAATTTTGAGGCAGCCTCATTTTTTGAGTTCGTCATTATTTAAGTTTTAAAATATTGCTTAGAACAAAAGAAACTTAATTAACATAAACCAAAATGAACCAATCAATGATTTGAATTATGTGCAGATTAAACTCTCGATTTCAACATGGGAAAAATGTTGAACACAATTAAAGCATGCGTGGATCTGGAGTGATTAATATTTAATTAGTTTATTAATCGTGATCGAATTGCATGCATGCGAATTAATCACTTGTTAGGTTGAGCATTAATTAAGCAAAGCATCTGGTACGTGGCTGCATGCGTCAACGTTGATAGCAGGCCACAATTTGTACTCAATGCAATGAATTTGGCTTGATTTAATTTTATCAACTGCATATCAATCAATCGGAAACTGGAAGACAAAATTTCATCAACCAAACTCGTCATGAATAGAATTGCCAACAATTTATCACTTCCCATGCACGTGAATCTCATGTATATTCAAATTTATAATTATGTATAATTTTTTTAGAAGGCTCATTTTTCTCTAGTAGCAAGTCCACAAATTAATGATCTTATATTCAAATAAAAATTAATGATCTAATTCGATTGATTAGAAATTTAGAACCGAAATAATTCAGCAATATATATATCTTACTTTCACACAATAATATAATTAATATATAATTAATTAGCGTGTATTAGCAGCACGTGATTAATTGTGGTCGTCGAACGAGTGAAGCAGATCACGATATATTATATATACATATGAGAAAGGTCCTCGTCCTATCATTCAAAGTTTACGTGGACGGCCTTGATTTAATTATACATACATGTGATTAATTCATTCGCTCCTCGTAGATATTTCAATATACCCGCGTGGGCCTATATATGTGATATTGTCCTCATTTTTCATGCTCCAAAAATTATAATATACATATATATATATATATATATATGAAAATCTAATGCGCATGAGCACAACGTGATCTCTTTCTTGATAATTAATTAATGTTATTTCTCCACATCTTATTTCCCCTTAATTAATTCCCTAGTAAATTTCCCCAAAATGTGCTGACCGCATGTTATTAATTTGACAAAATAGGTGTATGAGTACAAATTTTACTTTTATTAAATTATGAAAAGTTTAAATGTGAGAAGAATGAAATTTATCCCGGCCCCCATTTTTCTTAATCTCAAATATACTTATTTTTATTCTTGTGCTGATCATTTTTTATTTGTTTTTATTTTCAAAAATTAATTAATTATTTAGGTTAATTAGGTTGTTTAGTTTTTAATTTTAGTTAGGTTGCTTAATTTTATATGTATTTAGAAAATAATTTAAATTTAAATTCTATTAATTATTGAGCCTTGATAATTCAAAGTTCAAACAAAGAAAATAAATAAATTATTCTCAAATTACTAAACAACTGCTCATTGAAACAGTAAAATGGATTTCTAATTTTAACAGATTCCGATTTTTTAGCAGCCAAACTAACCTTATTTGTATATTTTGCCTACTTAGTAGTAGTAGTAATAATTCGATTCGGAGTCGAATTAGTTGCGCGCGGTATATCCGCTATCCTTGCGACTCATTCCACGTAACTAATTAACTTGTTTTACTGGACAAGTTCCAAACACGTGTCCTCATTCCAGTAAAAGCCCTACGAAATTCCAACGATATCACAATCTGCAACCGCAATTGACCAAACTGTTTCCCACACTGCACCTTCCATTCTACGAACGCAGCAGTAGAATGTGTCCCTTCCATCGATAGGACGCAACCCGGAATCCGCAATCCCTTCTAATTTAATTCCCACCATAAACCTCCCTCCGAAACTTCTGCTGTACGTCGTCGTCACTATATATATATAGTACGCACCCCGCAATCCCTTCCATTTACTTATATACTACAAATCTCTCTCTCGCTCAACGAGTACTTGTCCTCCTCTATACAAGCAATTGATGAACCGAGAAGATAAAGGAAGACCACCCATGGAGTGGACTAGAGGACAAATCGTCGGCCGTGGCAGCTTCGCTACCGTCAGTCTCGCCTACGGCCGCTCCCGACAACTCCCGTCGCTGATGGCGGTGAAGTCTGCGCCGCTCTCCGCCTCCGGCTTCCTCCGCCATGAGGAGTCCGTGCTCTACGACCTCAGCGATTGCCCCCACTTGGTCCGCTGCTTCGGCCACGACGTCACCGCCGACCCTTCCACCGGCGCCCAGTCCTATGATCTCTTCCTCGAGTACGCCCCCGCCGGCACGCTCCGCGACGCGCTCCGCCGCGCTGGTGGATCGCTCCCGGAACCCGCCATCCGGCGCTTTATGCGCTCGGTTCTCCTCGGGCTGCGCCACGTGCACGCGCGAGGGTACGCGCACTGCGACGTCAAGCTCGAGAATCTACTCGTGGTAGGCGCCGCCGCCGATGTCGTCAAGATTGCAGATTTCGGGCTTGCGAAGAAGATCGATGACGGTTGCGACGCCCGCGGTGGCGGCGGCATTCGCGGCACGCCGATGTACATGTCACCGGAGGCCGTGGCGCGGGGCGAGTACGGTGCGGCGGCGGACGTGTGGTCTCTCGGGTGCGTGGTGGCGGAGATGGCAACCGGTCGCCCGGCTTGGGCCGGTTTGTTAGACGGAGGCCACGCCGCATGGGGATTGCTCTTCAAGATTGGGTTCAATGACGAATTGCCGGAGATACCGACGGGTTTCTCGGAGGAAGGGAAGGACTTCCTACGGCGATGCTTCGTCAAGAAACCGGAGAAGAGATGGACGACGGAGATGCTGCTGCAGCATCCATTCATAGCGATGGAAGAAGACGTTGTCGGTGTCCCCTCTGCATATTCTTCCATTGGTGTTCCTCAATGCCGCTTGACAGAAAGTTCTCCGAGGAGTGTTCTTGGCTTATCTCAATGGCCGTCTCCAAGATCTCAATGCAGTTCTATCTGCTTTACTTCCCTGACGGAATCAACATCTCCAGATTCATCTGCTTCATCTCCGGCCGATCGCATCGGAGAGCTCGCAACAACGAGGGGCCCCAATTGGATCTCTTCTTCCTCCTCATCGTCGTGGTTTGATGTGAGGGTGACCGCTGATATCAGTTTGGATTCACCAGAATCGAAACATGAACATGTGCAGATGTCTCCGGCCGATCGCATTGGAGAGCTCGCAACAACGAGGGGGCCCAATTGGTTCTCTTCTTCCTCATCATCATCGTGGTTTGATGTGAGGGTACTGACCGCTGATATCAGTTTGAATTCACCGGAATCGAGACATGAACAAGTGCTGATGCTGGAGACTTCAGAATCTAATGAAGAATATACTGATACAATTCAACTTCAGTTGCCATTTTTTGACATTTAGCGTGAAGAGGATATGAGGGCTGCAGAGACGGCAACATTCCAGAATCTAATTAATGAAGATTATATATTCGTTCTGCTTATACTGACACAATTCTACTTTAGTTGCCCTTCTTGCCATTTAAGCGTGTAGATACAACTAACAGTGGAGTTGCTGATATGAGCTCTAGTTTAAGCCAAACAGGTTCTGATCGATCTCAAAAGGTCTTCATTTTGTTCTTTGAGAGAGAAAGAATGTAAAGATATATATTGAAACAATGATTTAGCATGAATAAAAAGATCCATGCTTGATAGATCGATCCAAATTTAATTTTGTTCTTAGTTTGTGTTTGTGTTTGGTGATCCAATTAAACCACCAAACTATAATTTTAAACCTTACGCTACCAATCCATCAAACTATGACCAGGCATCCGGAAAAGAAGAATAATACCCATTAGTTCATATTTAATGGTCAACATTGCAGGGCTGCTGGTCATGAGATTATAATATTAACGTGTGTTTGCAAAGCAAATCAATATTTTAGTGAAGTTATTAAAGGAAGCAAATAGTGAAGAAATTAACAGTAGGTACTTTGAGACGCGGATCTCATATATTAGTTTAGCTTCCAAAGGAACTTGCTGGCAATTCTTATTTGACATCTAAATTTTGTCTGGACCAGCTGAATTATTGATAGTATATAAGAGACAATGAACTTTAATTAATGGCACGTGTAATGAGTGGAATAGTATATATATATATCTGCTAAAGTTGGTACTATGTTGGCGCCAATTCGGTACGTAGGTGCTTGCTTGGGAGCATATGTTTTATACTTTTGCGATGTTTGGTAACTAAAATGACGAGAGAATAATTCTTAAAACCAAATTGTTGTTCTGTTTGGTCTTTAAATTTAAGATTGTGTCAATAGGCATGTGAATCAGCAAAAGATTCTGTTTGGTTAGGGAATAGGGATTGCCTTGGGCTTTCTCTTTCCGACAGCTTCTTGTACAGCATCAGCATTTCTTTGAGGCATTGAAATGCTTGACAAGTAGAAATGATATACATGAATATATTATAGACTGGCCGTAGATTATCCAAGTCCCTTGTTTCTTTGTGTGCGCATTCGTTCTCGTAGGCTTGGGGTTCGTAGACATCCTCCTCGGTGGAGTCCTCACCTACGTGCTGGACAGGCAGGAAGCGGTACTGCTAAGCGCGATGGACGAGGACCGGGGCGATGCAATGTTGAGGAAGTATGTGATCGACGTGAGCAAAGTGTCACGGGCCAAATGTTTTGGTGCGGAAGAATCCGTGTGGCACCCTTGCATCGTATGCAAGGGATAAACCTTGATATAAAATCCGTCCCGAATGGGCTTACCGACTTAACATCGCGGGGCATATTTCGGACCACGTGCCAACCTAGTATTCCATGTCTGCGCCTTCAAATGACCATGTTGGCCGAATGGTATTGAAGGCGTAAAGTAAAATACAACATTTACAGGACTATGGATAAGAAAATGCAAAAACGGATGTAGGGTGAGTTCTGCAATCGCCTTGGGCGAATTCGACATGTTGCATGCCCATGTGGGCCGCTCGTTCGTTATTCGCACAAGGCAACCGCTTTCGTAAGCCAACACTCCCCTACACTATACATGAGACCTCAAACCCCCAAGTGCCACCCCCAAGGTTCCGCAAAGCACGAGGAGCATGACAAAATTTGAGCCACCCGACATGGTGATTTTCCATGGCCACGGCCATGACGAATGAACACCAAGTGTTCCGCTTAGCCGTAACGCACGCACCAAATGTCGAATGACCACGAAACGCATGCTGCTCGTACCATGGGCCCTTGGGGATCGCACAACGGGGTTTTACATGAACGAATACGAATAGAATGAAAATTTACATGGACACAAATCCATATTTACAAATATGTAAGGGACATTTCGTCGTGAGTCGTCGTCGCTCGGCGCATCGAAAAAGTCCCTAACATCCTCCCCCACTTCAAGCTTCGACGTCCTCGTCGAACTCGCCTCGGCCGCACCACCTTTGGTTGCTATTGCTGAAGTGAATTCTTCGCAAGTTGTCGAAGGGAAGACCGCCTGAGTAACGACACGCCGCAATGGGGCTGCAACATGTCGAGTTTTGCCGTGAAGTTCACCACCAAAAAATGACTACTTGGAACATCTTTGAGTTTCATCATCTCCTGTTGTTGCGAGAAAGGGACATGATATTCCCAAACTCGTTGCTGGGCAATGAAGTTCCAGACTTGTGGAGCAAACGAGAGTCGTTGAGCAACGATCGCCTGAAGGGGCACCAGCGCCATTGAGCAACGCTCGCTTGAATGGACATCGAGAAGTAGCTACTAGATTCACCAAATCTCGATGTTTGCTGGGTTATGAGGGTCCCAGACTTTGTGGGGGCACGCCAGCGCCGTTGAGCAACGCTCGCGTGAAGGAACCCGGGAAATGGTTACTCAATTCACCAAGTCCCGTTTTTGCTGGGCAATGAAAAGTCCCAAAGTTGTGGGGGCACACGAGCGCCGTTGAGCAACGCTCGCGTGAATGAACCCGAGAAATGGTTACTCGATTCACCAAGTCTCGTTTTTGCTGGGCAATGACAAGTCCCAGACTTTTGTGGGGCACACGAGCACCGTTGAGCAACGCTCGCGTGAAGGAACCCGGGAAATGGTTACTCGGTTCGTCAAGTCCCGTTTTTGCTGGGCAATGACGAGTCCCAGACTTATGGGGCATACGAGCGCCGTTGAGCAACGCTCGCGTGAATGAACCTGGGAAATGGTTACTCGATTCACCAAGTCCCCTTTTTGCTGGGCAATGAGAAGTCCCAGACTTATGTGGGGCACACGAGCGCCGTTGAGCAACACTCGCGTGAAGGAACCCGAGAAATGGTTACTTCATTCGCCAAGTCCCGTTCTTGCTGGGCAATGAAAAGTCCCAGACTTGTAGAGCCAACGAGCATAGCTCCGTGGCCGCGCCACACTAGAGCATCGCCCGCACCGTCGCTTTAAGCCGATCACTGCTTGCTCACTCGCCCCCCGCAGGAGTCATGGCGCCCACCACCGAGCCCATCTGAACAAGCTTCAAGTCTTACGCTGCTCTCCGCACAAGCCTTGCGCCTTATAGGCCATCATGCCATGCGCATCATCCTTGCGACTTAGGGGACAACGACCCTACGCATAATCCTTGCGACTTAGGGGACAACGTCCCTGCGCACCATCCTTGCGACTTACGGGACTACGCCCCGCGCATAATCCGTGTGACTTACGGGACTACGCCCCGCGCACTATCCTTGCGACTTACAAGAGAGTCTGCTCTGCACACAATGTGTGTCTTACGAGAGAGTCTGCTTCGCGAAAAGGACTTTGGTAACTCGCGAGCCATCGGCTCTGCGGTGCGTCTTAGGGGCTAACGCCCTGCGCACCACCCTCGCGTCTTATGAGATAGTCTACTTTGCTCACAATGTGCGTCTTGCAAGAGATCTACTCTGCGCGAGACTTTGCGTCTTATAGGGGACCATCCACCTTGCGCAAATGACTTTGCGTCTTATGGGCCCATCTGCCCTGCGCACAAGTCATGATCATCACCCCCATCAATGTATGCTTACCACCCCGAATACAACAGTCGGAAAGTTCATCGACTGGTTCACTGCATCAGCAACTTGTGTGCCACAGACGGCATGCACGTCGGCTATGTCCGCATCAAGGGCTTCCTCAGTTGGGGGCTTGCAATTCTCATTATGTGGGTGGACGACTTTGCGTCTTAGGGGCCTACCCGCCCTGCGCAAACGTCCCAATCTTTGCATCAATAAATGTATGCTTGCCTCCTCGGATACAACAGTCGGAATGTTCGTCGACTAGATTCACTACATTAGCAACTCATGCACCACAGACGGAATGCACGTCGGCTATGTCCGCATTGAAGGCTTTCTCAGTTGGAGGCTTGCAATTCTCGTTCTGCTTGCAAACAACTTTGCGTCTTAGGGGCCTATCCGCCCTGCGCAAAAGTCACCGTCTTTGCATCAATCATATGTATGCTTCACTCCCCGAACGCAACAGTCGGAAGGTCCTCCACTGGGTTCACTGCATCGGCAACTCGAGCGCCATAGACGGAATGTGCGATGGCTATGTCTGCATCGAGAGATTTCTCAGTTGGAGGATCGCAAACCTACTCTGATACCAACTGTCACGGGCCAAATGTTTTGGTGCGGAAGACCCCGTGCGGCACCCTTGCATCGCATGCAAGGGATAAGCCTTGATATAAAATCCGTCCCGAATGGGCTTACTGACTTAACATCGCGGGGCATATTTCGGACCACGTGCCAACCTCGTATTCCATGTCCGCGCCTTCAAATGACCATGTTGGCCGAATGGTATTGAAGGCGTAAAGTAAAATACAACATTTACAGGACTATGGACACAATAAAATGCAAAAACGGATGTAGGGTGAGTTCCGCAATCGCCTTGGGCGAATTCGACATGTTGCATGCCCATGTGGGCCGCTCGTTCGTTATTCGCACAAGGCAACCGCTTTCGTAAGTCAACACTCCCCTACACTATACATGAGACCTCAAACCCCCAAGTGCCACCCCCAAGGTTCCGCAAAGTACGAGGAGCATGACAAAATTTGGGCCACCCGACATGGTGATTTTCCATGGCCACGGCCATGACGAATGAACACCAAGTGTTCCGCTTAGCCGTAACGCACGCACCAAATGTCGAATGATCACGAAACGCATGCCGCTCGTACCAGGGGCCCTTGGGGATCGCACAACGGGGTTTTACATGAACGAATACGAATAGAATGAAAATTTACATGGACACAAATCCATATTTACAAATATGTAAGTGACATTTCGTCATGAGTCGTCGTCGCTCGGCGCATCGAAAAAGTCCCTAACAAAAGGGAGGATGAGAGTGAGGATGAAGGTTGGGTTGGCGCTGGGCGTGGTATTTGGCTGCACCGCGGTGGGAGCTCTGAGCCTCTGATGGCGCATGTGCTGGAGGGGTTGTGCTGGCTAGATAGCTTCTACCTATCAATGACGCCGGTGACGACGGTGGGGTACGACGACTACGCATTCTTTTCTTTCAATAAAATATTTATATTAACTATCATCAACGAATTTATTCCGTTGGTATTACTTACAAAATTACGAACGAATATAAAATCGGATAATTCAGCCGACTAATGTGTGAAATTTATATTTTTTTCTCTTTCCCTCCTGTTGTTCAGCCGACCCAAACATATCCCTCCATTATTTTAAGTTATACGACCAAAATAATCATTTTTCCGCGCCCAATTCCGCGCTCGCGTCCCTTCTCCTACTTTTCTTAGCCGACAAATCCAACTCTCGCCTCTATTCCCGGCCTGTCGCTCCTCAACACCTTCGCCTTCTAGGGTTACCTCGCCCACTTCGCCTCCCTCATCGACATCCTCCTCCCTTCCCCTCCCCTCCTCAGACGGCGAACACTCTGGTTTTCTCCATCGCCAACGACCTCCGCCTCCAAAACGCCTGGGGCAAGCTTATCAAGGCCCACGCTGCCACTGCCACCCTCCAAGTCTTTGTCGTCTAGGCCGAGCCCCCCGACGGCGACTTCGTGCTTCTTCTCCACGGGCTCGAATGCAACTCCTTCTCCTTCGGCCGCGTCTTACCTTCTCTCGCCTCGGGTGGCCTCCGCGCCGTCGCCGTTGATCTTCCCGACTTTGGCTTCTCCGATCCTTTACCAGATGGTGATCGGAGGTAGGGTGGGCCCTTGGGTTGGATTGGGGTGACCGTCGCTGGCGGAAAAGCCGTTATCCCATCCGTAATCCAGGCCGTCGCTGCCGCCCGGGAGTGTGGCATTTTAATTGTCTGGGTTCGTCTTTGTCTACTGAGTTATTTTGTCTTTATTTTAAGGGTTTTTTAATAAAAAAATTGTGATGGTTTGTTGGTCGATGCTCAATTAGTTCAATGCTTTATTATATCTCGATGCCACAAGTGCACGAACCACATAAAGCAGTAAACTTGGGAATATATGAGGAAGAAGTTAGTTTACAATCTTCTTTCAATTCGTTCTCTTGGATTTGGTTGTGCTCTTGGGTAGATTATGTCCCACAGGTATCCGAGCACAATTTGTGCAGAGATTTAAGATTTGTATAATAGAGATAGTTACAAATTAAGAGTTAAAAGATATGGTCTATAAACTTCCTCATTCTTGAGAACATCATGGTTTTGTATCCACCCAATCCTTCCTGGTTGATCGGGATCCAAAAGGATCAGGTAAACCTTGACTAAGGGATGAGAAGGACGTTCTTGGCTGCATTAGGGAGTGTTCTTGTTTTTATTCTGCTAACAATGGATGCTGACTCATGAGCTTCATTTTCTTGTTCTGAATTTGAGGAGTTATACTGAATTGAGATTCTGGTGATCCCTAAACTCAATATTAGATGGTGTAGAAATTAATCAATGATTTTGTCAAAGTTAAACTTAACGATTCCACTAATGTGATCATTGCTCTAATTGAACCGTGAAAATTCTAATGGTAGTGCCACAGTTCCTTTTCTGAAGGTTAATTTTGAGTGAAGAGTGTATTTGATATTTTCATGGATTTTAATAAAGAGAACTAAGTGCCAGGATATTAGGAATGACTAAGATGCTCTGAATCATTGTATATAGAATTTGGAATGAAAAGAAGATTCTAGGAAACCAAATTAGGATTTCTAGTTTTGCATTTGAAGTTCAATGCCTCCCTCTAGTATTGCCCACTCTTTGAATTGAGTATTGTATTAACATTCTGCATCTATTATTGCATTCAGGCTCCTTGCATCTAGTATTGCACTATATCTTACCAAATAATGGAAGATAAATTATCAAACAACTGCAGGTTGTTCGAGAACATGACCCATTTGGAAGAGATGTTGAGCTCTTCCGCATGCATTTCTATTCTGATGGTAAAGGACCAACAGTGATGGGTTCCAGCGGTGCAAAACTAGCTGATGGACTTGTAATCTTAGATGGAGA
Organism: Canna indica; assembly: GCA_034359265.1. NCBI lineage: Eukaryota > Viridiplantae > Streptophyta > Magnoliopsida > Zingiberales > Cannaceae > Canna > Canna indica. Next base: position 13,426,714 of record CP136890.1, read on the forward strand.
CTACAAGCTGGTTAAGACACGCTTTAGTGCTTTCTTTGCCACAAGCCTTCATTCTCTTTTGCAGAGCTGTGGGATCAAGAGTTTGGTTGTTGGTACAATCTTCTCTATATTGTCATCTGTTAATTAATATTTTTTCTTCATTCCAAAAAAGTTAAAGTGGATTGCACAAGTCGATTGCTAGCATCGGGCAGTTATTCAACTTGCAGATCCACATTGAAAGATCAAAATGGATCCCACATCCCAAATTTGAATGACAGTAAGATCATTCCTGATTCTAATCCTTCTAGCATTAAAGATGCTAATCTATTACACCAATTTTCTTCATTTAAATGAGTTATCAAAGTTTCCTTAATTATAAGTGAACTTGCCATGATTCTTGTAAAATTATGGTATACTAATTTTGGTTGTGCCCGATGATAAATTATATATGATTAGCTTTACTACTCTTGTCTCTTATTCTGTGACTCTGCATTTATTAGTTTATTAAACCATTACGCTTTCCATCTATGACTAATCCCATGAAAATATGATATACTAGCTAGGTTCATTTTCCCAAAATATGTCTTTGATGCTGAGGTTGTGAAAGAGTTGATAACATTTCTCACTAAGGAAAGTATTGTAGCGGCTCTTATCAAACAGTGTAGAGTATCTCTAGTTGTATGTTAATTTTTTCCCTTAATCTTTCTCTCAATTCCTTATGGTTTCTATATTTCCCATCTTTTCCCGGTATAAAAATTAGGTTTTTACAAGTTTCGAGAACATTAACAATATCATGCTGCGAACTGTATGGTGAATGCATAAACCAACTATAATTAAGGGCTACAAGCCTACAACAAGAATGGATTGCATTAATCTGCATATGATGTGTAATATGCACCACATGTCATTGAACTGCATGGTGGTGGGCTAGGTTATGCTGTGGTTGAGTTTCTTTGGTTCTGAATCAACTCTAACCAAACTCAAGAGTCAGGAATGGTAAAATTTTCAATTTAAAACCTGGTCCAAATATGAAGCAACCTATACCAAACAGAAGTAGAAGGAAGAAATACTATTATCAAAGGATCAGTATGCTGTGACATGGACAACAACCATATACAACTTGCTGGAGCAATGATCTACTAGCATATATTGTTTGGTTACACTACTATTTGTAGTGCACAACTGCACATGATTTAGAGCATGGTACTTTGGTCATTTGCATGATCATTAAGATATGTAAATAGCAGCTTGTCAATTTTTGTTCTCTCTTTAACACTGGCATTAATCTTTTACAGTTGTACCCGTTATAGATTGCTGGTAGTGAAAACCTTATTTTGAACTCTATTTCATCCTAGCATTTAATAGAGCAAAGGATGGTATCATATCTACTAGAGATGCTAAGTTATATTCATCCCAACTCTCATTTTCCATGTGAAGGATATACCATGGGGTCCATGGTGATTGTGGGTATTTGCCACTTGCAGTTTCAAAATCTGGTGTTGACTTTTACCAAAAGAAGAACTCTTTTATTTTATGCTAGTAGTAATTGTCCAGATCTTGTTTTTTAATTTCCCATGAGTTATCATGTCATCAGGTCTCTTTTCGCACCAAAGTTTTTCATCAAAATATTAATAGCAATGGCAGCATCTGCCTTGACATCCTCAAGGAGCAGTGGAGCCCTGCTTTGACAATATCAAAGGTGATTTACTGCTTATTTCTCTTCATTTTTTGAGCAATCTTTCTCAAGTTATTAAAATGAAGCACAACAAATTATCATATTCAAGACTTACTAGGACTCAGTCAAATTAATTTCACTAGAAGGCTTTTTCATGCAGTTTATTTAGAATCCATGTTGAACGAAATGCTATTGTTAGGTGTCTTAAGTAGTATAAAAAGAAATTATTACTGAGCCATGCCTTATGTTTGTGACATTTGCACATCAAGATCCATAGCTTGGGCTGCTGTGGATGATTGTAGATTGGTTGCATCCATTTCTTCTTCCATAGGTAAAAGATGCAAAATGAATTAAATTTTCAATTGCAGGTGCTGCTATCCATCTGCTCACTTCTGACAGATCCATCTGCAGGTGCTGAATTTCTTTTCCTGCTACATTTTTTTCCCTTTTTTTATTTGCTAATCTACAAATTATGATTTTGCTTTTGCATCTTTAGAAGACAGGTTTCATACTTAATGTTCAAGTTTACTACTGACTTGTAGAACTTAGTTGCTACAATGTAATATCTTAAATGAGTTCATTACTTCCTTTTGCTCTATCCAGGTTGTGCTGTTATTATTTTATTAATGCTGCTGAAATGGGCATTTCATTCCCACTTAAATGAAGAGATCAAATGCTCGATTATGTACTGACATTGATGGGTAGAGATGAGAGCGAGGTGTTAATTGATTCAAGCACTGAGCATCTCCATACTTAGGTGGTTTATGCTTTTTACAATTTAGATTTTTATTATTTTCAGTTGAGATCATAGATAAATGCTTGACCTAAGGGTTCTGTCCCTCTCTTTTGTGTGATTCAAATTCCATTCTTCCTAGACTCTTGCTTTGAGTGAGTGCATGCACCCCTACGAATTAGGCTAACTACCGGACAAGTGAAGATTTTGTGCATGATGAATCAAAGAATTTTTGAGCTCTTAAAATCATCATTGAATCTCAAACTTACCAACTTCCACTCATGAACTGCTCTTCCATAACCAATCAATATGAAATGGTTAATGTCAAACAAAGAAGACCATGTCAGTTTCCAGACTCTTAGCAAGTTAACATATCACCAGAATCAAACTATTCCTACACTCTAGGCACTGCTAGATTTTAATATATTTTTAAACTCAAGATCAAAAACAATACCGGGAGATGGAAAATAAGGTTTAATAAATTGAACCTCAACAGAAAACAAAATCATAAAGTGAAGAGAGTAAGATATGTAGATAGAGCTACTTTTTTCCTCCCCCAACTTCTTCTTCATGATATTAATGCATATAACTAAACATTAACTCCACTCTCAAACATGAAGTAGACAACCATATTTAGAACATGATTGAATAAGAAGATTGACCATGACTAACATGTTTCCAGAACAAGATTTAACAGGATTGAGTATGTCAACTACAAACATATTTAGATTGATCGAGAAACTAAGTTAAAAAATAAAATTATAAAAGGAAAACATTCAGCATGCTGAGAATGAAGCATGCTGAATGTTCAGCATGCTGACTTGTTGAGAATTCATTCTCAGAATCTCAGCATGCTCGCATGCTAAAACTCTCGGCATGCTGAGAAAGAATTCATTCTCGAGTTTGAATCATAACAGTTTAATTCATTCTCGAGAGTTCCAGCACTCTAAGTTTTGCGTGAAACGAGAGTTCCATTATATCCAGTACATCAGTCGCATATATCTACCTTTTTATCTAATTAGAACATATGTGTCTTTTTCATACTTATGCGCACTGCCATGCAACTTGCATAGCAAAATAATTTGTTTCTACCGTTCATTTTGGATGCTAAAATTACCGAGTAGAGAGTATGCCTTGATATTGAAAGCTTTGGTGAAGAGGGGATAAACATGTTGCTGAAAATTTCAGCTTGTGATGCTGAAATTTCAAGCTCAGTTAAAACATCTTGATTTCTGAAATTAAGGACTTTGTTACACCGACATTTCTGGTTTAGTAAGAGCATCCTAGTCGCTGATTTTTTCTATTTGGAGTAGATGTGCCGGTGTTGAAAACTTGATTGCCAGGGTATGGACTTGTTACTAAAAATTTCAGTAACAAAATTGCCGTTATAAGAACATATCTAGATATCAGTAGTTTGAAAGTTTGAGCTACCATAGACCGCAGGAAGAGAGAGTCCTTGCTTCGCTTTCGCTATTCAACTTTCTTAGCTATCCAGGTATTAATCAGTTAATGTCATCTTCACTGCTTTATTTTCTTTCCTCATCAACTTCAAAGAGAATAAAATTAAAAAAAAAATTAAAAAAAAAACTTCAAAGAGACAACACCTAACTGTATGCATTGCTTGCCACTTAAAATTCAGGGCTTTTACAAGCTCTCTTAGGAAGCTCTGCAATATTTGAAACATGGTATCTTATATGTATTAAACTGAATATGCACTTATTTTGATGGAACATTCAGATCCTCATTGTTTTGCTTTGCTTAGTTGCTTTGCTGTGTCAGAGATTTATAAAGAACATCCATTTCTGGAGTTACTTTCTTTCACTTGGTTAATCTATTCATTTGGATGATATTTGTTGCCCTCAATAGATTGCTTTCCTGAGCTTTTTCCATTGGATGAACAGACCATTTCCTCACTGCAAGATCTTGCTCAAGTAACCTGGACTGCAAAGGAGATTCTCTTTGCTCGCTGCAGGTAGATTTTCTTAACCTTTACACGAAAAATCATACAAATTGCTTTCCTGAGCTTTTTCCATTGGATGAACAGACCATTTCCTCACTGCAAGATCTTGCTCAAGTAACCTGGACTGCAAAGGAGATTCTCTTTGCTCGCTGCAGGTAGATTTTCTTAACCTTTACACGAAAAATCATACAAAGTCACGCTAGAAAGATAATTGCCATCTAATTGTCTTTTTTGTTTGATTGATCAGAATGGAGAACCAATGCACAAACATACTAGTCAATAGAAAATGCATGATTCCACTGTACAAAGAGCTCCATCTAGATTAAGATGCCTAGTCAAGGATTTGCGGTTTGGGCATCCTCTAGCATAATAAATTTGTTCTAGTTCTTGAGTGTTTGCTTGGTCTGCAAGGAAAAAAAAGGAAAAAAGAAACTTATAGAAGTAGTTACTAAAATGTTGGCGTGCTAGTTATTTTGTCAAAAAGATAATGAACATGTTAAAATCAGGCAGAGCATAACAATGTTTGCAAATGATTAAAGATATATCACTAAAATGTAGTACTGACTATTGGCGTGCTAGTTATTTTGTCAAAAAGAAAACAATATGGAAAGTGATTAAACCAGCAGTTATAGTGGAAAAGAAATCAAATAAGAACAACAATACAGCAACTTTAAAGAGACCAAATTATATGCATGGGTTTTTTTAGTAATTTTAAAATTGTATAAGCAGTCACCTCATCTTAGCATGCAGTTTGAGCTCCATGTGCAGATTCTGCATTTCCATGATCAAGCTCCCACCAAGATCCTTTGAATTAACCGTTTGCTTCTTCCAATCCACCGAAGTTTCTAATCTACTAATAGCAATCTCCACCTTTAAATTAATAGAGCCCATTGAAATAATTAGTTTATGAAATAAAAACATGCATTTCAGTTAATAAAAATGAGGAAACAAAAGTAGATACTCTCCTTTCTAGAGAAGGACGAGGGTCTCATCGTGTTTTCCAATAGAAATTCTTCAAGTTCTTGCCAAAAATGCTTGTATTGTTATGTGGGTTCTTTATCAAAAATGCTTGTAGAGACAATTTATTGACTCCTATCATTTGAATGAATTCATTCTAAGCTCTTGCCTAGGGATTCTCTTTCAGATTTCTTCTCCTATTTTTTTACTGTTGTATCTTTGTGTGACTTCTTTCCCTATTCTTTCCAATTTTTTACTGTTGCATTAGTATACTTGTTTTGATTATATAGTTGAGCATTTATAGTTAAATAGTGCTGGAAGCATAGTTGAGCATTAGATAATTTAGTTGCAAACTTGGTATTCCTCATTTCATTGCCTCATTGTTTCCTTTGTTTTTATATGCAGGTAAAAAGGATAAAGTGCAAGTGATCAGCTTCTGGAAAAAAATATTTTATGTATTTTTCAAACTTTGAAACTTTGAAACAATGTAAATATTTGACTAGCACAATGTATTTCGAAATTACTTGTATACAATGGTTTCTTATGTGTGTGGATTTCAAAAATTATTTTTAAGATTTCGTGTGAATTATCAAATTATCTTATATGTGATTTCATGATTTGAGGATTGATTTAGGTACACAATAATGAGCAATTGATAGATTTTGTTGGTAATTTCAACGGATATATCAACAAAAATTATTTGTTGGTAATACCAACGCTAGCGGACATTGTTGGTATTACCGACAGATATGTATCCGTTGGTATTATCGACAGATATGTATCCGTCGATAATACCAATAGATATGTATCTATCGGTATTACCAACAAAAATATATCTGTCGGTATTACCAACGGATAAATGTATTTGTCGGTATTACCAACAAAAGAAAATATCTATTGGTATTACCGACAGATTAATTAAAATCTGTTGGTATTATTGAGGAGCCTTTTATCGACGGATTTTATCGACAGATACTCGTCGGTAACAATATTATCGACGGATTTTTGGGTATTATCGACGAATTTGGTCCGTTGGTGATACATTGCTTTCTTGTAGTGAGATTAAATTAAAATTAGTTCTAAAATATATTTTAGATATTTAAACGAACTAAATTATATTTTTTATGCAAATGTATAAATCAAGCTTTATAATTTGTTGGATGCATATTTTTTTTTGAAAAGAAAAATTCCCGGAATCTTATTTAGAGAGTTGAAAGATTACAGAACAGGGGGAGAGGGGGAGAGGGGGACAAAAGTTAAAAAGTAAGAGAAGACAGATCCATTACAAATCACCTAAACATGAGGAATAATGATCATAGAAACTAGCAACCGCAACGGCTGTTGACTGTCGGGGAGAACTCTTGTGTTAGAAGACACGAGTTTCTTTTGTACCAAATGAACCAAAACCACACTAGAGACAGACACATTTTGAATCTGAAATGCTTCGAGGTCGGATTACCGAAGGTAGAAGCCGAGATGAGAGGAGCAAAACCCAAACGTAGACAAGAAAGGAAACACCTCCAGCCTTCTAGAGTGAAGGCACATGTATTGAACAAGTGAAGATGAGTTTCCCTCCCACGAAGCAAGCAATCCTCATCCAAGGTAATCCATCATCTCACAATCCGATCTCTAGTGAGCAAGTGCGAAGATGAGTTTCCCTCCCACGAAGCAAGCAATCCTCATCCAAGGTAATCCCTCATCTCACAATCCGATCTTTAGTGAGCAAGTGCCTCTTGAACAGAGCCAACCAAAAATGAAGATTTTCGGAGGCAACTTGATTCTCCAAAGAGCATTGAAGAAAGTATCAGTAACCTTTGAAAGTCAAAAGACTATACAAACTCTTGGTAGAGAAGTGCCCATTACTAGACCAGTTCCATTTGATAACGTCAATTCCAGAAGAATACTTCACTCTCTCCGGGTCATACACAAAGAAAGTTAAACAATCAATATCAACCAAAGAAGAGAAGGAGATATTCCACCCCTCAAAAAGTCCATTAGGGCCAAGTATTCTAGCCTCGGAGATGGTGCAGTTCTTCTATAAAGAGAGGGAGAATAAACATGGATCACTACTAGAAATGTGATGCTCAACAACAGCTATCAGCAATGGCCATGCAAGCCATTGCAATTTCCAACGACATTCTTATGATCGCTCCGACCATTGTAGAAGTGATATATCTGCAACGGCTTTGTTACGGTCGCTCGAGCCATTGCAGATATATTATCACATTAGCAACGACTTAGTTATGTCTACGTCATCCGTCACTATTTAGCCGATCGCGCGCTCGCGGCGTGAAAATAAAATACTTATCAGCAACGACGTTCTAACGGACGAATGAGCTGTTACTGATGATGTTACTTATCAGCAACGACTTTTTAACAGATGAGTGAGCTGTTGCTGATAAGTTTATTTAAGTCGACCGATCGTGCCCGCTCCTTCCTTCTTCTTCCTTTCTTTTGCCGCCGCCGATCTCCGCCTGCTCGCAATCATCGCCCGCTCTAGGTAACTCGCCCCCTCTCTATTTATTGTAGAACCGATCGAAACCCTAGATTTAGGGTTTTGGTCGGCGTCTGGCGGCCAGAGCATTGTCCAGTGTCCGACATATGTCAGGCACTAGACTCCAGTGCCGAAAATAGGGTTTTTTTAAACCCTATTTTTTTGCTTTTATTAAATCCTAATCTAGATTAATTAAATGTTTTTATGGTAAATTTATATGTTTAGATTAATTAAATCTTAGATGTTTAGATTAATTAAATCTTAGATGTTTAGATTAATTAAATGTTTAGGTTAATTTAGATGTTTAGATTAGATTAGATTAATTTAAATTATATTGATGATGATGATCATGAAGTTGAGAAAGCTGGAGATGAAGAAGATGAAGAAGATGATGAAGAAGAAGAAGAAGAAGAAGAATTCGAAGACTATTACTCAGATGATGATGAATAATTGTAAAGTATATCTTATATTAAATCTATCTCTACTATATATAATCTAATTATATGCTTATTTGACAGATATGGTGGGTCGTGGTTATCGTTGGATGAGAGCTTCGAAGTCTCCGATCGATCATACTCAAACACTTCCTCCTCCTGATCCTCCTTCCGATGATACTCCTGTCGCCGATCCTCATGCCGCCGAGGCTAGTTCATCGAGACGCAGGTGGCCACGCGGGCCGAACAGGTGGCAGCCTCCGCCACCCATTGAGTCACGTAGACTCATTAGTGTGATTGGGGAGCGGTAATGTATCATGAATTAAGAATTTTTACAAATTTATTATATCATAATATATTATTGAACTTTGTTTTTGTTGTGCAGGTTCGAGCAGGAGGATGTGCCGAGGACCATATCTTCTACGATCCGACGATACATGCATGGGGCATGGCTCACGTGGTCTCACGTGCCCCGTGAGCACATCAACATGCTATGACGCGAGTTTGAGACACATATTAAATTTTTGTATATACATGATGATTAATATTGGTACTGATATTATTATTTTGCAGGCTCGATATACATGGGCTGAAGACTAGATGTCCTTTATTTACACAACCTGGGAGGCTATTTCTCGGCAGAGGTACAACGACCAGTGATGGCCCGAGCTGGGACCACAAACATCGTGGAGACTCGGGGATACGACCCCGATTGGATTACTCCGGATATATGGGATCAGCTCGTGGCGTTATGGTCGATGGATCGATGATAGGAGGTTTCTAGGACTGCGGCTAGAAATCGCATGTCTGGGGGAGGAGCGCGTCACACTGGTGGCTCAATATCATTTGTAGTGCACGATCGTCGTATGGTAAATATTATACCTTAAATTAAATTATATATTTTATTTGTTACCCTATGTAATAAATAATGTATTTATTTTGTAAATGTAGACGACGGTGATGGACGACGGGACTGTCCAACGACCCTCCCCGATATGATGGAGGTGTTTGAACGGACTCACCGTCGAGGACATGGGATGGAGGAATACATCGACACCCGCGCTGCAATCATTATGGTAAGTATATTTATTTAAATTATTCATTATTTATTTATAATTTAAGTTTTATGAAAAATATGAAACAAAAAATCAAACTCGAGTAGAAGACCTACATTTAGACGGTGATGCAGCGTGGGGGCACCCCTGAGGACTTTGAAGCATGAGCGTGGGTCGAGGTTGCAGGTGGCTGGGACCACGATCACGTATATGGCTTTGCAGATAGTGGTCATGCGCGAGCCGTGCTTGGGCCACTTTGGGCACCGACCCCTCTGGTCGCTGGTGAGCGGCTGTCCACCTCCAGGATTAATTATGATTAGAGCAACAGGATAAGGACATTGGAGGAGACAGTCGTGCGTCAGAGTGAGATGATGGAGCGTGAGAGTCAGATGATGGCGGAGATGCATGCTATGCTACGCAACATCTCAGCTCATACCGGAGTAGGCATCCCTTCGGCATCATCAGATCCATCGTCCTCGAGCCAGTCCACGCCGGTGTACACCCAAGCACTCCAGACCCCGCCATATTATGATCCAGACTTTTCTCCACCGTCGTCGTGAGGTTTATTATTTTGTTTGGATATTGACTTTGTTATTTGGATACTACTTGATTGACTTATTTTGTTTGGATATTGATACTATAGTTTTGAATTTGAATAGTTTTTATATGATTGTGGATAATTATGAATATAAGTATAATTATTTTGATGTATATCTGGGTGTATCTGTGATGTGTATGTGAATGGATATATATGTGTATGAGTGTGTGAGTTATGTATCAGGTTAAATGTATCAATGTATTAATGAAAATTAGAAATTTTAAAACTTTTCAATTATAGGTTAACATCATCAACAACGGCTTTCCCACGGCTGTTCGTGGGAAAGCCGTTACTGAAAGTGTATTGTATTTTCTCTGTTGCTGATGACCTACAACAACGACTTAGCAACAAGTTTTCACTAACAGCTTTGCCACGACAACTGGGCCGTTGCTGATGTACATATCTACAATGACCCTACAGCCGTGGTAGAACCGTTGCTGATAGTGTTATTAGCAACGACCGCTGCGGCCGTTGCTGATCCGTTGTTAAGTTATCAGCAACGCGCTTTTCTGCCACGACTACTTTGCAATGGGCCGAGCCATTGCACGCCGTTGTTAATGGCTTTCAACAACAGCTCAGCAACGGTTGGAGCCGTTGCTGATGCTTGTTATTCTAGTAGTGGATATTTCTCAGCAAGACTGGTAACCTATTTTTCAGTCCAAAGCCTCACCGGTGCACCATCTCCGATCTGGTATGAAATGCAAGAGTACATCAACTCAAATTTTTTTTAAAGCTCCCTCCAAATAGGTGATGCTTTCGTGGAGAAAGATGGCTCAGTCCAGCCGCAGAAGTTACCATACAAGTGATCCAAGAGTGGAATAAGTCATGCTCGTGAAACATCTTCGGAATCTAGATTTCGAGCCTCGCACGATTGCGTTCCTATAAATCCAGTACCTTCAAAAAATTTGTTGAATGATTATTATATATATATATGATATTCTTAATTAATATGATCAAATATTCAAGGTGGAAAAAGCTTGGACTCTCCATCTTGCAAGAAGCCATTAGAGCCGACCATGGACTCTAAAACTAGTAATCATCCTCGACATATATAATTTTTGTCACACTAAATCAGGATCCAAGAATGGGTTCTAGTGGGGATTCCAACCAAGGTACTCCTTATCTCAGAATTTTCATTTCCCTAAATGTATTTGTTATTGAAAAAAATCCAAATAAACTTTTCTTACTTTGATCAACTCATCTCTCACTCCAATATCTTTCATACTAGTGCTCCACATCCTTGGTTAGAGATAGAAGAGAAGGATATGAATGTAACAAATAAAGCTCCATTTATGAATGGTCTATTCGTGTCTTCGTGCAACATCAGGAAGTCCAGAAAGCTGAATCCAAAGCGTGTAGGAGCAGCATGGGTATTAAAAAGAAGAGCTGAACTTGATCTGGAGAAGAGAGGAGAGACTGTTCCAAAGATTTGTGATGCTAACTGGCTTCCTAATTTTGTTAGTGTGTGGCAAGCAGGTACCAGGGAGGAATCTCGAAAAGAAATGAAATGGAAAAGACACTTGCTACAACAAAATCTTCATATATCGGCACAATTTTTTTTTTGTTAGTGTGTGGCAAGCAGGTACGAGGGAGGAATCTCGAAAAGAATTGAAATGGAAAATACACTAGCTACAATAAAATCTTCATATATTGGCACAAAATTTTTGACGCTTACAATAAGCGTCGAAATGTAAATTTTTTTAAAAAAACTTTAATACGATAAAAAAATTTGACGCCTGACAGCAGGCGTTGAAAAAATTCGACACCTGACAGCAAGCGCCGAAAAAGTTCGACGCCTTACAACAAGCACTGAAAATATTCGGCGCCTGCTGTCAAGAAGCGCCGAAATATTCCGGTGCCATGTAGGTGCCGAAATGTTTCGACGACTGGATACCGATGCTTGTGGCGCGGGTAAGCGGGTAAGTGGGTGTGCCTGCTGGCGCGCTCCCACCTCGTGTAATTTTTTTTTTTTTTAAAATAATTTTTTTATCTATCACTTCTATTTATACCTTTTCCTTCTCCATTTTTTTAACTTTCTTCTCTTCTTCCTCACCTCTCCTTTCTTCCATCCTTCTCTTCTTGGATAAGCCGGTTGCCAAATGAAGATTGATCTCATTTCTTGGAGTGCAACTTCTATGGGCAGGTTGCTTATAGAAAACTTATGAATGACTGGATATAGTCATTAAACGACTGAACATGGATAAAAAAGGAATGAATATAAACATGGATAGAAAAGGAATGGATATGAACATATACATTTCTTTTCTATCCATGTTCAGTCGCTTAAAGCTCATATCCACTCATTCATAGAGATTTATATGGGCAGGTTGCCCATATAAGTTTTTCCCCATTTTTTGGACCCCACGAAAGTTGAGAAGATTGTAAAGAGATTTGGTTGAGAATTCATCATTTATCCTCCTCCAATCGTGTGATCGAGATAAACATTCACCCGTTCTAGTAGATTGAGAATCTCAGAGATATTAATGTAATTAGTGAATTGAATATTCCAACTTGTGGGGTTACCTAGTGAATCATACTCTTTGAGATCCGCAATGCTAGCATTGGGGTGGCAGAGAGAGCAAATAAATTTGGGAACGGTAAGTGTAGAGGTGTAGAACCCGTCCAAGTATCTATCCAAACACTACTGGAATAACAAGCATCAACAACGACTTCAACCATTGCCGAGCCATTACTGAAAGCCATCAACAACGGCATGCAACAGCCCGGCCCGTTGAAACGCAACCGTGGCAAAAAATCACGTTGTTGATAACTTAGCAACGGATCAGCAACGGTCGAAACGGCCGTTGCTAATAACATCATCACCAACGGTCCTGCTACGGGTCAATGATGTTGTTGCTATGCTTATCGACAACGGCTCTGCAACCACGCACAACTGTTGCTGATATTAGTATCAGCAATGGTTCTGCCACGGCTGCAGGGCCGTTGTAGATATATACATCAACAACGGCCAAGTTGTCGTGGCAAGGCCTTTAGAGAAAGCTCGTTGCTAAGCCGTTGTTGTAGGTCATCAGCAATGGCTTTGAGGTTATGGCCCAGAAAATACGATACACTTTCAGTAACGACTTTCCCACGGACAGTCGTGGGAAAGTCATTGCTGATGATGTTAACATGTAACTGAAAAGTTTTAAAATATCTAATTTCCATTAATACATTAATACATTTAACATGATACATAACTCACACACTCATACACACATCCATTCACATACACATCACAGATACACCCAGATATACATCAAAATAATTATACTTATATTTATAATTATCCACAATCATATAAAAACTATTCAAATTCAAAACTATAGTATCAATATCCAAACAAAATAAGTCAATCAAGTAGTATCCAAATAACAAAGTCAATATCCAAACAAAATAATAAACCTCACGACAACGGTGGAGAAAAGTCTGGATCATAATATGGCGGAGTCTGGAGTGCTTGGGTGTACACCGGCGTGGACTGGCTCAAGAACGATGGATCTGATGATGCCAAAGGGATGCCTACTCCGGTATGAGCTGAGATGTTGCGTAACATTGCATGCATCTCCGCCATCATCTGACTCTCACGCTCCATCATCTCACTCTGACGCACGACTGTCTCCGCCATCACCAGCGCGGGTTTCGATGTACTCCCCCGATCCATGTCCTCGACGGGTTTCTAGCTGTAGTCCTGGAAACCTCTTGCCATCGATCCGTCGACCATAATGCCACGAGTTGGTCCCTTATATCCAGAGTAATCCAATCGGGGTTGTATCCCCGAGTCTCCGCGATGTTTGTGGTCCCAGCTCAGGCCATCGCCTGGGACCGGGCCTACCCCAGCTGGCTATTGTACCTCTGCTGGGAAATAGCCTCTCATGCTGTGTAAATGAATGACATCTGGTTCTCAGCTCATGTATAGCGAGCCTGCAAAATAATATCCAACCAGACAACATGTCATAGGCCGGGAAATCATTGATTGTCCACAAGGCCGCGACCTTTAAATTGAATTTTTGCTTCCGATGACAATCATAAGTGACAGCTCCCTCAGTCCACAATATTTTCAATTCATCTATTAGGGGTCTGAGAAACACGTCAATTTCTTTTCACGAACCCTTAGGACCCGGAATAATCATCGAAAGATAAATAAATTCATCTTTCATACACATTGACGGCGGTAAATTATAAACTGTTAGCAACATTGACCAAACTAAATAATGAGTTGCAGAATGATCAAACGGATTAAAACCATCTGTTCACAATCACAATATGATATTTCTAGTATCCCTAGCAAATGAAGGATAACATGTATCCAAATGTTTCTATGCTTCACTGTCAGATGGATGAGTCATTACTGTATCATCATGACTTCTTGCATGCCAACTCATGTAGGGTTTCTCTTAAGCTTCGATCTTCATTTTGATGATAACAAATATATATTTAATCTATGTGTGAAGTTTTGAATTCAGGTTGAGGTTGCGATAAGCATGCAAACTTCGTTCAGAGAAACGAAAGAAAAGATCGTCAAGAATCAATAGAAAACGAACGTCAAAGAAAGGCTCGGGTATAGCCTAAGTAGATATCTTGTAATATACCCATAGGACGATCTTATCCCTAGTCTAATTGTAAAGTTATCCAAGTTAGAACTTGGTAAATAAACCTATGAAAAAGCATGTAACAAATATAAAAAAAAATCAGCCTCAGCCTGAGTTCGGTCAACCGGACAAGGCAAAAAAATTGGCAGTAGCCTTGTCGGTCGACCGGTCGATCGATCGAATGATGCCACAAAATGGCAGTAGCCAATCGGTCGACCCATCGATCGACTGAAGATGGTGAAGAAATTGGCACAAGGCTACGTCGATCGATCGACCAATGTCAAAAATTGGCAGAAGGTGCTTTGGTCGACTGGATTACGGATCACTGAACTTGCGACTCACTCGGTTGTCCGAACAGCGTAATTAAAGCACATAAAGGCAAGCGGTTTCTACGCAGTCGATCGGTCGATCGACCGATGATCGACCGACAAACGACCGAACGACGAAAATGGCTAGTTTTCTGCCCGTTGAACAGCCCGTTCGGCTGAGGGGTTATAAATACCCCTCACTTAACTCCTCTAAGACCTCTTAGAGAATTAATTGAGATTTGAAAAGAGTGATTTGAGCCTTCTTAGAGATTGATTGCTGCGCCCTGTTCTTCCGTCAACATTCTTCTTCAAGCGCTCATTCTTCCTCAACTCTGTTGCGATTCAAGTTCATATACTGGCAAGTTGGAGGCTTGAAGGCTTGGGAAAAGAGCATTGGTTCTTCTTTTAATTCTTAGCTCTTTTTCATTGTATTTGAAGAGTTGTTTTAAACTTGTTTTCACTTGTAATAGCTTGCTAGGTTTGGTAGAGAAACACTTAGGGGTAGGCTTTGTAGATTTGTGTTTTGCCTAGGTGAATAGGTTTGAAGAATTCTTAAAGAAGTGAGAATTGTGTCCTCAGTTGTATTAAAAGGAAAACATAAGTTCTATAAAGTAGTTGGTTAGAAATCCTTGATGAGGAGCCAAGGTAGTGGAGTAGGCGGTTGGCCGAACCACTATATTTCATCGTGTTAGCATTGCCTTGATTGTTTACTTATCGTTGTGCTTGATATTTGATAACAAACATCATTAAGTTATATTTGCATTTGATAGAAGTTGAAATTAAGCAAAAAGGGAAATTGATTAAATAGAAAAAGGACGCACACTATCCAACCCTCCTTCTAGTGTGGTATTTCATCCAACAGGGTTGTCTTTTCCCACATGAATAATCTTTGAAGCCTCGGTGTCAGTGGAAAATACCGAAGCACCTTAAAAGAGATATTTTTTTGTAGGACCGATTTTTTCTCATTGTAATGAGGATGTTGACATACATGACATTTTCTTTATAATATAAAGTGCTGTTATCTTGGCATGCGTGTATTTTTTCGTATCCAAGCCCTTATTTTCTCATCAACTTTTTAGTCTTATAAAAAGTTGGCTCAAACTTGTTATTAGTAGGCAACATTCCATTAATCAATCCCGCAATCCGATCAAACGCTACCCCGCTGATATTACAATCGGCCTTGATGTTCAGGAGTTTCGTTATTGTCAAAAATCTAGTGTAGTCAGGACAATTCTCATACAAAGGTTCATCGGCAGCTTTGAACATATCGTAAAATTTTGCGACTTCTTTATTCGGCAATTCAATCTCTACCGCAGGTTTTACTTCTGTGATATCAACACCTGTAGTATCTGGTGGCACCGACGTCTCAGTAACTGGTCGATCGACATTATCATTCAGTTGGAATTGACCCCCAAGACTATCAAGTACCATAGTTCTATAAGGATTAGATAGACTGGATGAAGAAACACCAACAGAGGAAGATTCACCATGTGTCTGAACGACAGGATTGCTCGACGTCCCGACTTCACGTGACTCCCCATGACAAATCCATATGAAATATCTTGGTGCAAATCCTTTGTTATACAGATGCAGAGTGATAGTTTCTCGATCCAAAAATAGTGTATTTAAGCAAATACGACACATATATCGGATTTTATCATCGGCACTAACGAATTTCCTATTTGAATAGGCGAAATTTAGGAAGTAATTTATGCCTAACCGAAACTCATTCGTTAAAGCTCCACGATCAAGACATCGGTACATCCAACTTCGATCGCCCGACATGATTCTATCAATCAATGACAATTTCTTCAGTTAATGCCTTTAGGTGAGATGGTCCTATTCCATTCGGGATTCATGTTATTCATATTGCACTAAGTATTTCTTTTAACCGCTAACTGTTGGTAAAATGGCCACACTAGAGGGGGATGAATAGTGTGTTATCTAAATCTCTTTGCCTAAATTCCGTTTTAATCGTTTCTTGAACTACTTAGGCAAATTATAATTTATCGACTAAATGCAAAAGCGATAATAAAATAGTTAAACATAAACAATGATAACAATGCTAACACAATGAGATTTATAGTGGTTCGGCCCCAATGCCTACTCCACTACCTAAGCACCCCGCTTAGGATTTCCAAACTAAACTTACTAGATTAATCTTGTTTCCATTACAACAAGGACTTTGACCCGAAGAGTCTCGCTCTCAACCTAAGACACTTCCACACCCGGAAGTCTCCGCCTTCTTATCGAGAGTACTATTCCACCTCAACCTAAGGGATAACTCAACTAATCCTAGTAAACTAAGTTTACAATGGTGGGTTTAAGCGTCAATACCAAGGCAACCATCAACTCAATCAATCTAGCATTCTAGGTTTACACAAATTCAAATACAATGAAATAAACACCAAAATACAACAATAATGAGAACAAATAATAAACAATAGAAACTTAGTTCTCAAACAAGATGTCTTAGCTCCTCTTGATGACTTCAAGATGAATCAAAACAAGCTCAAATTCAATCTCAAGATTTCTAGGCTCAAAGCTAGGGTTTTTTACAAAGATGGCTTAAGAATTCTTATAGAGATGCAATGAGTGGCTCTTTGAGGCTTAAAAGCATCATTGGAGGCTTGGAAGAGAGTTTGGGATGGGTATTTATAACCCCCCAAACGAAATGGCTCTTCAACGGGCTAATTTTTGCCCGTTGGCGACGCCCGATCGCCTACCGGTCGATCATCGATCGACCGACCGAGCGACTAAAGGCGTTCTATCCGTTTTGGGCAATGTTCGGTTGACCGATCAATCGACTGAAATGTCATCGGTCGACCGAACCTGGGCAGGGCAGACTGCTTAGGCTGGTTTCTCTACTTGTTTGCTCATTTTCGGGTTCCGTCTTCGCTAAGTCTACTTATATAATATTTTTTAACTTTAACTTTAAAACATAAATGTTATATATATAAGGATTACCCCCCATTTGGATTCAATAAAAATATCTAAAAAATCAAAATTCTTAAGAATCAAAATCTAGGGTCTAATACAAATTTCTGAAAAACAATTTTTTTTTTAATCTTTCGGGTCAAGTATGGGTAGGCTAAAGGCTTCCAAAAAATCCTTTAAAATATCTAGTTTACTAGTTTTTACCTAAGGAACAATTACCGATATTTTTGGTGCAAAAAAAATATTTAGGTCATATAGCCCTCCAAGGAGCTCCAAAGACTTAGTGAATTCCAGGGTCATTTTCTAATTTGCCGATTTTTCATGTTTTGGGGTTCGAATTTGGTTTTTGGGTTCGTATGCATCATCATGAAGATTTACAACATAAACTAGATACCTTAGACCTAAACTTTAACTTCTCGAAGAATCTGAGCGCGTCGACCAATGTCCTTCCGATTTTTCAATTTCTCCGATATTTCTGATTGAGGACATCGAGCGCTAACCGATTTGGAACCTAAAAATATTTCTTCATGAATACATTAGTTCCATGTTTGTTATCATCAAAATTGAGATTAAGACCAAGGTTGAAAATCTTAGGCCAACACTAACTTTATTCTAAATTTCGGCAGCATCTCTTTATAATTCTCCGAATACGCATACTATCTGGGCGCTTATCGGAGAGCAAGAGAGACACAGTAGCCAAAATTTAAGAATTAATGAGTTAACGGTTAAAAGAAAAAACTAAGCGTAATACAAATAACTATATTCTCAAATTGTTCAATCAGGGACAATTCAAGGGTTGTACGTCGTATAAAAGATCATCTACTTCTTTTACACGAACATACAACCCCTGAACGGATCTATGGTTTTGCTAAATCATATTCGACTCGTCGGATGGATGATTATTTTTCAAATGTTTCGATGCCGGTTCGAGTCCACGGTGGACGATTCCGACACGAGTCCAAAGTAGACGATTCTAATTAATCTAAATCTAAAGATTAACAATAAAATTAATCTAAATTAATATAATCTAAATTAATCTAAAGATTAACAATAAAATTAATCTAAATTAATATAATCTAAATTAATCTAAAGATTAACAATAAAATTAATCTAAATTAATCTAATCTAATCTAAATATCTAAATTAACCTAAACATTTAATTAGTCTAAACATCTAAATTTACCATAAAAATATTTAATTAATCTAGAATTAGAATTTAATAAAAGAAAAAGAAAATAGGGTTTAAAAAACCCTAAATATTAACATATTTTTTCGGCGGCGGCGTCCAGTGTCTAACCTATGCTAGACACTAGACAATGCTCTGGCCGCCGACGATCGACCGAAACCCTAAACCTAGGGTGTCAGCCGATTCTACAATAAATAGGGGGCGCTAAAGTTACTTGGAGTGGGCGACGACGGCGGGCGGGCGGAGATCGGCGATGACAACAACAAGGAAGGAGGAGTAAGGGGCGGGCGCGATCGGGATCGAGTTAAATAAAGTTATCAGCAATAGCTCACTCATATGTTAGAAAGCCATTGCTGATAAGTAACATCATCAGTAACGGCTCACTCATTTGTTAGTACGCCGTTGCTGATAATTATTTTATTTTTGCGCCACGAGCGCGCGATTGACTAAAGAGTGGCGGATGCAATAGCCGTAACTAAGCCGCTGTTGATAATATATCTGCAACTACTTGAGCGGCCATAATAAAATCGTTGCAGATATATCACATCTATAACAGCCCGAGCGATCGTAAGAACACCGTTAAAAATTACAACTGTTTGAGCGGCCGTTGTTGATCGCCACTGTTGAATAACATATTTTTAGTAGTAAAAATTTGAAATGACGCCATTTCCAACCACAACTCCAAGAGATGGTGAGTCATAGTGTGAATGAGAAACCAACTCAATGTCTTGTCATGATCGACTCATTAATTTGATCCCTTGACGCGGCGAGTGATTATAACTACGACCTGTTCCATCCACATATATGGCAGACTTTGATGTCCTTCGCTATGGACTTTGATGTCATCAATTAATGTCTTTATGTTTTTTCCTCAACTAATTGCACCCCAGCCCAACGCAAATGCACTTCTTCCGCTGATTTTTTCTAATATAATTTTTTCTTCTTCTTTCAAAGAATAAATACTTGTGCTAAAAGAGACTATCTTTATGACGCGATCAATTGGTCGGTGATCCTGGTTCAATGTCGTAAACAATATATATGTCCTCATCAATTCTGGCGATTAATCAACCATGATGATGCATTAATTGATGACATAACAAGACATGGCGATTAATCAACCATGATGATGCATCAATTCTGGCGATATGAATGAAGCCCAGTTGGCGTGCCGTCTCAACTAGGGGTGTAAACGAGCCAAGCCGCTCGCGAGCTACTCGAGATCGATTCGGTAAAAACTCGAACTCGACTTGAACTTATCGAGCTCGAGCCGAGCCGAGCCGAGCCAGACATTCGAGCGAGCCGAGTTCGAGCTAACCTATACTCGGCTCGAGCGGCTCGCGAGCCTAATCGAGCCTAATCGAGCCTTCTATATATATTATATACCGGGTTTGATTTTTAAATTTTATGAACCCGTTACCCTCTAAAATGAACCCGAGCTTAGTCGAGCTCGAGCTCGATCGAGCTCGGCTCGTGCGGCTCGACTCATGAGCCTTGATTTTTTTCCCGAGTCGAGCCGAGCCGAGCTCGAGTTGCTTGAATGTAACTCGAGCCGAGCTTGAGCCGATAGACTAAAGCTCGATCGATCTCGAGCTGAGCTCGAGCTCGTTATTTTCCCAACGAGCCGAGCCAAGCTTGGCTCGGCTCGGCTCGATTACACCCCTAGTCTCAATTGGGCTTCATTCATATCGCAAGGCCGGCAGGTCAAGTTAGCTTCGCCGGTCGAAGCCCGCAATTTGATGTGTCAATGAAAGTTGCCTTCACGAGAAGAATTTTTAAGTACTAGAAATAGCTTTCCAGCAAACTATGGGCGGCAAAGATAGGCACGACACGATAGCACGACACGAGCACGACACGATAACTGCGGGCCGAGCCGAAAAATTTGGCCCGATAAGCTTATCGGGCCGGGCCGGCCCGGTCCGACAACATTGCGGGCCAACACGGGCCAGCTCTTATCGGGCCGGCCCGGCCCGTTTGGCCCGCTAAACATAAAAAAAAAAATTAAGTCTAGATTAGGGCTGTGATGGTTGATTCATTTTAAACCCAATATGAAATGGGCCAGCAGAGAGAGAGAGAGAGAGAAAAAGAGCAGCATCTGTTTTGGGCTCGGCCCGGCCCAGGCGGGCCGAACATCCCTCCAGCCACCAATTTTGACTGGTTCCTTGCATGGAACTCGGTCTATTTTCGATTGTTTCCAGCCAAAAGCTTATCCACCGCCTCAATTACTTGGTAAAAGAAATTTCAGTAACCATCTGATTAAATCAGACGGAGCAGCAAATTTTATAGAGAGTTTTTCTCCACCAAATCAGGCATGAATCGGTTCTCCTCCTCTATTATAAATAGGGGTCTAATATGCAGTTCTAAATAATCTAATCATCCCAATAATTCTCGGAGCCTCTCATTTACTCCGTTTCTCAGGCAGGATTCCTTTCTAGCGGCTCTCTTCCCCTTCACACCATCTCAAGCAGAAGCAAGTAGAACAAGGACGCCGCATCCACAGTTTTCAGGCAGAAGCAGGAATCCAGATTTCGGAATACAGAAAAATATCCAAGAACATGCAATATTTTTCTTTACAGTTTATTAATCAGTTGTATTCCGCTCTTGTATTGGCCGTGTTTTCTCCTCCTTCTAATAAAATCAAGTGCCCTCTTCTCCCCGTAGAGTAGGCCCGGTACCCCGCCTGGCTGAACCACGTAAATTTGGTGTTCTTTGTGTTTTTTCTGAATTTACTCGTTTTTGTATTTTTCCTTTTGGCGTTTGGATTTTTGGATCCTTGTAGGAAGACCCAATTTCTTCCTAACAGTTGTGGTATCAGAGCCAACAATCCACAATATCAGGGGCAAAATATGAAATCCAAAAACTGGATCATAATGTCAACTACTCATTATGGGCTTTGAAGATCAAAGCAATTTTGATTAAAGAGAACCTTCAGGACATTATTCGTGGGCGAGATGCAATGGAAGACACTGAAAGAGAAAAGGACCGAGCCGATGAAAGTGCTAAAGCCACATTGTACATGAGCGTTTGCGACGAGGCACTACGAGAAGTTGCATCAGAAAAGACTGTCGCAGATGTATGGAAAAAGCTTGCCACAATCTACTAAGATAAAACTCTTACAAGTAAGATGACACTTAGACAGAAATTATATTTTTTACGCATGATTGATGACACTTCTGTTAAAAATCATATTAGCATTTTTCGCTCTATTCTTGCTGATCTTGAGGATATGGAAGTTAAATTTTAGGAAGAAGATAAAGCTTTTATGCTTCTAATTACTCTCCCTGCTTCTTTTAAAAATTTTCGTGAAAGTTTATTGTATGGCAAGAATACTATAACTCTGGATGAAGTGACAACAATGCTAGTATCCAAGGAGATTGTCGACTCTCAACTTACAACAGGATCCTCTAGAAGCCGTGGAGAAGCCCTGGACACTACAGGACGAAACAGGTCACGGGACAAAAGCCGGGGTAAGTTCAGATCTAAATCCAGATCTAAAAACGTGCAGTGCTATTATTGCAAAAAGATGGGACACATCAAATCAGAATGTCGTAAGCTGAAACGGAGACTGGAGGAACAAAATCAGAACGAGGAAGCATCCTATGCTGATGAGGATGAAAAAGTAGAGGTACTTATTGTTTCTGCTTGTTATGCTAGATCTCAAGATGAATGGATTTTAGATTCAGGTTGCTCTTATCATATGACACCGCACCGAGAATGGTTTGTCACATATGAAAATGCTGATGGTAAGGAAGTGCTAATGGGAAATGACTCATCATGTCAAGTAGCAGGAGTTGGCTCAGTAAAAATTAAAATGCATGATGGCATTACAAGGACTCTAACTCAGGTATGGCACGTTCCAGGTCTTAAAAGAAATTTAATTTCTTTATCTTCTCTAGATGCACATGGATACAAGTATTCAGGCCAAGATGGAGTTTTCAGAGTCACAAAGGGGTCATTAACAGTAATGAAAACACTAAAAGTAAACCAACTCTACATCCTGCAAGGCACAACGGTAAAAAGTGGTGCAACTATGGTAACTTCTGAACACTCTGATGATGACAATACAAAATTATGGCATATGAGACTAGAGCATATTAATGAAAGGAGCATGCTAATACTTGAACAAAAGGGGCTACTTGGAAAACAAAAATTTGCTAAGCTAGACTTATGTGAACATTGCATCTATGGCAAACAGAAAAAAGTCTCATTCTCCACAGGGCAATACTATGCAAAAGAAAAATTGGACTACATCCACTCTGATCTGTGGGGGCCATCACCGGTTGAATTTCAAGGAGGAGCTCGATACATGCTCACTTTTATTGATGATTACTCCAGGAAGGTATGAGCTTATTTTATTAAAAATAAATCTGATGTCTTCTCTAAATTTCAGTCTTGGAAGACAATGATTGAGAAGCAAACCGGTAGAGATGTTCGGACTCTGCGAACCGACAATGGCCTAGAATTTTACAGTGGAGAATTTAAAGATTTTTGCTCTAGAGAAGGGATCATAAGACATCACACAGTTCCCTACACACCTCAGGAAAATGGAGTGGCAGAAAGGATGAACCGCACCATCATAGAAAGGGTAAGAAGTATGCTTTATAATGCTAACCTTTCTAAAAGTTTTTGGGCAGAGGCTGCATCCACCGCTTGCTACCTGATAAATCGATCATCTTCTTCATCCATTGAATTCAAGACGCCTGAGGAAAAATGGACCGAGTCGCCGGCCTCTTATGACCACCTTAAAATTTTTGGGAGCATTGTCTATGTCAGAATGAATGAAGGAAAATTAGAACCTAGATCAAAGAAATGTATTTTCTTAGGATATCCTAGTGGAGTGAAAGGCTATAAAGTATGATGTCTAAATAATTGTAAAGCAGAAATCCATAGAGATGTAATTTTTGATGAACGGGTACTTTTCAAAATGAAAAAGGAGAACCAAGAAGAGGAGGACTCACAGGAACCTATAGTGCTACCAGAAGAAATACCACCTCAGCCTGCTACCAAAGAATTCTGGTTTCCTACATCTACGCCTCGATCGTCTTCCATAGAAGCCAATGACATTGCTCCATTAGAACAGGCCACTAAAGAACATGTGCAGGTCCAGGAGGAGCCACAGCCATTTCAGGAGGAGCCACACAGGGTCCAGGAGGAGCAATATCAAGTTGAGGAGGAGAATATTTTTTCCATCGCCCTCAACCGACCTAGGAGAGCACCACGTTCTAATCCTAGGTATGTAAATATTGCTACATATGCTCTAGGAGTGGCTGAAGAAACTCCATGCACCGAAGAACCAGCTTCCTATAAAGAAGCTCTAAATCGGACAGATTCAAGAAAGTGGCATGAAGCTATGGCAGAAGAATTCAAGTCTTTGCAGAAAAATAAAACTTGGGAACTTGTGAAACCTCCACCGCACAAGAAACTTGTTGGGTGCAAGTGGATCTACAAACTCAAAGAAGGCAGTATCTATAAAGCTCGGCTTGTGGCAAAGGGATACAGTCAAAAGGAAGGTATTGACTACAAAGATATTTTTTCTCATGTGGCTAAGCATACCTCTATTCGTGTTCTTCTAGCATTAGTAGCCATACAAGACTTGGAGTTAGAACAGTTTGACGTCAAGACAGCTTTCCTACATGGTGACTTAGAAGAACAGATCTACATGGCACAACCAGAAGGGTTTGAAGAGAAAAATAAACTTGATCATGTCTGCCTCCTAAAGAAGTCACTCTATGGCCTCAAGCAATCTCCAGACAATGGTACGAGAGATTTGATCAGTTTATGCTTGGTATTAATTTCAGTAGATCATTTTTTGACAGTTGTGTTTATTTAAAGAAAATAATTAGTTCTATGATTTATCTGCTTCTTTATGTTGATAACATGCTTATTGCGGCAAAAAATATTATTGAAATAGACAGACTTAAGAAACACCTTAAAGGCGAATTTGACATGAAGGACCTTGGGCTGCAAGAAAAATCCTTGGGATGAAGATAAAGCGAGACCGCAAAGCAAGAAAGTTGTACCTAACTCAAGAAAGTTATGTAAAGCAGGTGGTTGAGCGCTTTGGCATGCAAGAAGCAAAATCCGTCAAGACACCTCTTGCCGCACACTTCAAATTGTCAGAATTACTATGCCTAAAAGATGAAAAAGAAAGAGTTAATATGTCACAGGTACCCTATGCAAGTGCAGTTGGCAGCCTTATATACGCCATGATCTATACCCGCCCAGACATAGCACATGCAGTCAGTGTTGTCAGCCGGTACATGGCAAATCCAGGAAAAGCACATTGGGAGGCAGTCAAATGGATCCTGCGCTACTTACATGGTACTTCTAAAACCAGTATTGTTTTCGGTGGAACTAATGAATCATTTGCAGGATACTCAGACTCGGACTATGCCGGTGACCTTGATAAAATGAGATTAATTACCGCCTACATCTTCACTATAGGCGGAACTGCAGTAAGTTGGAAAGCTGGTCTACAATCTACTGTCGCTCTCTCTACCACTGAAGCGGAGTACATGGCTATTATAGAAGCAATTAAAAAAGCAATCTGGCTTGGAAACCTGATAAAAGAATTAACTTCTCAAAATAGGGACATAGTCGTACATAGTGACAGTCAGAGTGCAATTCATTTGTCAAAATATCAGATGTTTCATGAAAGGACGAAGCACATCGACGTCAGATTCCATTTCATCAGGGATATAATTTCAAAAGGAGAAATAAAGCTTCAGAAAATTGACACAGCTCACAATCCTACAGATATGCTTACTAAAGTACTACTAACGGCCAAATTTGAACACTGCCTGAACTTGGTAAGATTGATTAATGGTGCATGTTAGCCCTACAGGTCTCTTGGGAGAAGAGGAGAATGCTACACATCGGGCTTAAAATTCATCAAAGGAGAAAATTGTGAGGGTTGAATCATTTTAAACCCAATATGAAATGGGCCAGCAGAGAGAGAGAGAGAGAAAAAAAAAGAGCAGCATCTGTTTTGGGCTCGGCCCGGCCCAGGCGGGCCGAACATCCCTCTAGCCACCAATTTTGATCGGTTCCTTGCATGGAACTCGGTCTATTTTTGACTGTTTCCGGCCAAAAGCTTATCCACCGCCTCAATTACTTGGTAAAAGAAATTTCATTAACCATCTGATTAAATCAGACGGAGCAGCAAATTTTATGGAGAGTTTTTCTCCACCAAATCAGGCATGAATCGGTTCTCCTCCTCTATTATAAATAGAGGTCTAATATGCAGTTCTAAATAATATGATCATCCCAATAATTCTCAGAGCCTCTCATCTACTCCGTTTCTCAGGCAGGATTCCTTTCTAGCAGCTCTCTTCCCCTTCACACCGTCTCAGGCAGAAGCAAGAAGAATAAGGACGCCGCATCCACAGTTTTCAGGCAGAAGCAGGAATCCAAATTTCGGGGTACAGAAAAATATCCAAGAACATGCAATATTTTTCTTTACAGTTTATTAATCAGTTGTATTCCACTCTTGTATTGGCCGTGTTTTCTCCTCCTAATAAAATCAAGTGTCCTCTTATCCCCGTGGAGTAGGCCCGGTACCCCGCCGGGCTGAACCACGTAAATTTGGTGTTCTTATGTTTTTTTTGAATTTACTCGTTTTGGTATTTTTTCCTTTTGGCGTTTGGATTTTTGGATCCTTGCAGGAAGACCCAATTTCTTCCTAACAAGGGCTTGTTTAGTGCTTTAAAATTGAATGTGAAATTAATCTATGGAGTTTTTCATGTGAAATGTCATATTTGATGCTTATTTAGTCTTTTAAATATTTTAAATTATTTTTTTACAATTTTTTTTTTAAAATTTTTAGTTAATAAGAGGACTCGCGGGACGTGCCGGGCGGCCCGCAAAATATTACGGGCCGGGCCGGGCCGGGAATTTCCGGCCCACTGAGTTAGCGGGCCGGCACGCCACCTTATCGTGCCGGGCCGGCCTGACCCGTTAACTGCGGGCCGACCCGTTTTGCCACCCCTACAGCAAACCATGCATTCATGTACCTGTCATTAAACATCGTATGATTTATATCAGACTGCTCTAAAGTCAATGCATAGTCACCAGTAATCATATTATTTGCAGGCGTCCCATGCTCCAACCTCCATCTCTATGATCTCGTACATAGCGCTTTTAATGGCTGCTGCTAGTGGTAGGGCAAATAACTTTGGATCAATTTCTTCAAACCTTCGCCAAATGCTCTTACTAGTTTTGAGCATTTATGCTTCCTTCTCCTGCTGTCTCGGGCACGGCGACACCGATGCAGCCACGGCAGCGGCGGGAAGAAGCGGCTGCATAGAGAACGAAAGAAGAGCTCTCCTCGCCATCAAATCAGACATGTACGACCCCGACAACTGGTTCTCTTCTTGGACCGGCCATGATTGCTGCAAGTGGAGAGGAGTCACCTGCGACAATGACCAGCTGCACGTCGTCGAGCTCGACCTCCACTATCCTTACACATATGATCAAGATACAGAAACTATAGGCGTGAGCAAGGTGAATCCTTCCATGCTTGATCTGAAGCATTTGAAGTACTTGGATTTGAGCATGAATAACTTCTCCGGCGCTGATGTGCCCAAAATGATTACTTCTCTCGTGCGTTTGGAATATCTTAACCTCTCTAATGCCATGTTTAGTGGAGCAATCCCTTTTGAATTGGGAAACCTCTCCAGCCTACGCTACCTTGATCTTGAGGGATCTCCAAGCCAGCTACGCGCCGACGACCTCGGTTGGCTCTCCGGCCTTCCTTCTCTAATACACCTCGATCTCAGCTTCGCCGACCTGTCCCAAGCAACCAATTGGCTCCATCAACTTAATTCCATCCCCACTCTTCAAGTGTTGATATTGGGGTCTGCAAATCTCCCACCCCTTCCATCTCCTTTGCCTCATTTTAATCTCACATCCATCTCCACGCTTGATCTCTCTTACTATCGTAGCTTTACTAGTCCCATGCTCACATGGCTGTCAAACGCCAGCAGCCTCCACCACCTACGTCTTTCCGGCTGCAGCGGTCTCGATGTTGAGCCGCTACAGGTTGCTGTGGGAGCTCTCAGTAATTTGCAGGAGTTTGATTTGTCATTTAACCACATCAAGGGAGATATTTATGGAATTTTGAAGAATGTCAGCAGGAGCGTGAAGTACCTGGATTTGAGCTTCAACTCATTAACCGGAGATATACCGCCATCTTTTTGGAGCCTTCCTCACCTGGAGTACCTGTCATTAGATGAGAATGATGTCACCGGACACATCCCAGATTTGGTGGAGAACCTGACAAGTCTGCGACATCTAAGCATGGATTTCACTCAAATATCAGGTGAGATTCCACGCACCTTGGGGAATCTTGCGCGCTTGGAGTTCATAGATTTGCATCACAGCCATATCATTGGAGAGATACCGCCGAGCATGGGGAACCTCACAAGCTTGGTCTACCTAGATTTGTCAGTGAACAACATTTCCGGCTGGATTCCGGAGACTTTTGGCGATCTCTTTCACTTGAAGGGGTTACACCTCTCCGATAACATCATTGGTGGACAGCTGCCTAAAACAATTGGAAATCTCCACAATTTGCAAGAGTTAGATTTACATAATAACTCTGTTGCTGGGCACATACCAGAGACTGTTGGAAGACTCCACAATTTGCAGGTCTTGATTCTGTCAAACAACAAGTTGACGGGGACAATACCGAGGAGTTTGGGCGGTCTATGCAACTTGAAGATACTAGATGTATCCCAGAATAGTATTGTCGGAGATCAGGTAACAGATGTAATCCATGGTTTGTCTAATTGCACTCAAGGAGCTCAGTTATCGTCCCTTCATGTCGAGGGCAATAATTTGAGCGGGATGATCCCACCAAGTCTGGGACACATGTCCCAGTTGCAGGAGCTTTACCTCTCCTCAAACTCACTGCAAGGCAACATCACTGAAGCCCACTTCTCCAATCTCACAAATCTAAAATTTTTGAACATATCTCATAACTCCTTTAACGTCATTCTATCAAATGATTGGGTTCCACCTTTTAGTGCCTACTGGATTGTCATGAGCTTCTGTCACCTTGGAGTGAAGTTCCCTGCCTGGATTCGGACCCAAACTAATTTGCAAAGATTGTATCTTGCTAGAGTTGGACTCTCCGACAACCTTCCCTCTTGGTTTTCCAATTTCACATCAAAAGTGTTGCTTGATGATCTTGACTTGAGCTCCAACAACTTGAGTGGTCCACTGCCTACGCTTCGAGGACTGGTGGATCTCTCAAATAACTCATTTGTCGGCCCTATTCCTTTGAGCTCTGCAAACGGCATGGACCTTCGGATTTTAATTTTGTCTAATAATCATATTAACGGTAGCATTCCGTCCTTGTTTTGCAATCTTACTTCCCTTATAGTCCTCGACCTTTCTAGCAACCACTTATCCGGTGAAATCCCGGATTGCAATGGTGGCTCATTTCCGGCCTCTCTACAGTCTCTACACTTGAATAACAACAACCTCGTCGGGAGATTTCCTTCTTTCTTGCAGTACTGTAAAGAGTTAGTTGCTCTTGATCTTGGTGAGAACAAATTGTTCGGAGAAATACCAGTATGGGTAGGAAGAAGCCTCCCATCATTGAAGATTCTCCGTTTGAGCTCAAACTTCATTCATGGCAGAGTCCCGGTGAGTATAGGAAGTCTCACTTCTCTTCAGGTTTTGGATCTTTCTTCCAACAATCTCTTTGGCGACATACCTTCATCTTTCGGAAATTTAAAAGCGATGGCTGCAATGCAAAATGAAATTAGATTGTTGATTCTTGATGTCCCTCCCTATATTCGAGACTGCCCTTACTACACGTATTGTTGGAGCGACAATTTTTATGGTGACAGCATCACAATAACTGCAAAAGGAACAACCAACCAGTACTCGAGCACTCTCTCACTTGTGACAAGCATCGACTTGTCGAATAATAATCTTACCGGAGAGATTCCAAAAGAGATCACAAATCTGCTTGGATTGCACTTCCTCAGCTTGTCCAATAACTATTTGACGGGAAGGATTCCTGAAATGATTGGTGCCATGACACAGCTGGAATCACTCGACTTATCAATGAACAATCTCGTAGGAGAAATTCCTTCAAGCTTATCTGAGCTGTATTTTCTGAGTCACTTGAACTTGTCTTACAATAACTTGTCGGGAAAAATCCCAACAGACAATCAATTGTCGACATTTGATGACCCATCAATCTATGTTGGCAACAAAAACCTTTGCGGAGAGCCATTGCCGGACCAGTGTCCCAATGCTACAGCAACTCATTCAGGAGATGAAGAAAGTGGTGACGAGCTTGAAACAATATTGGAGATTACTAGCACTGTTGTGGGATTTGTTGTTGGTTTTTGGCTTTCGATGGGCATAATTATTGTGAAACATTCCATAAGGATTGCTCTCTTCCGATGGATGGACAAGATGTGTGATTGGATCTATGTAAAGTGGGCAATAAAGGTTGCAAAGTTAAAGTCCAAATGGCGAACTGTCCCCAATTAAATCGGCATAAATTAAGGAGACTCTCATACTATAGCACGTTACATCTTATGATCGATCATGGTACTTTCTAGTATATATAGTTAATTGGTATGTAACTTATCCTAAAAATAAAGAAACCGAAAACTGTTTTGTGGATGGTCGTAAAGTATCAAGTATTTGTTGTAATATTCTCTATACAAATATGGTGTTTTTGGTGTGTTTTGTTTTATGACTTAAAATGTTATCCCCACCTAAAATTATTCTAGAATTATTCCTCCAATGGAGGATATCTCCTAAGTAGGGCCGTAAATGAACCAATACACTCATTAACAACTCATGAACATATATACTTGTTTAGGGCTCGTTTATGTTCGATTATTTATTAAATAAATAAGTATGAACCAAATTTGTAAGCTCGTTTAATAAACGAGCCGAGTTCAAACATAAACAAGCTCGACTCGTTTATGTTCACGAACATGCTCATTTACTGTTCGTGAACATACCCGTTTAAATACTGGTTTATTGTTCGTGAACATACTTGTTTAAATACCTGTTTATTGTTCGTGAAAGAACCGTTTAAATACTTATTTAACTATTCATATTTTGTAACTTTTATAAATTATAAATTATAAATTAATAGATTACTTGGTTAATTAATATAATATTAAACTTTAACATTACCCAAACCCATTACCCATTTACTAAACCAGTAAACCCTAAAAGTCAAACCATTTACCTATCACCCACTCACGTGACTCACCCACTCACCCTCACTCTGCTGCCGACTGCCTTCACAGTTCACACACCCACACGAGATCCCGATTCGCTCCTCACCCATCCCGATTCCCGGGCATCTGACCTCCCCATCCTCGCCAGCCACGCTCGCCGGCCATGCAACTCCTCTCGCCAGAGCATCTCGACGACCTCCCCACCCATGTGGATCCTCTCATCTCGCATTTGCTCGCCGGATCATCTCAGCATGCTCGTCGGATCTGCTCGTGCGTCGTCAGATATACTCTCGCCGGATCTGCTCTCAGCCACGCGACTCCTCTCGCCGGAGCATCTCGGCGACTTCCCCACCCACGCGGATCCTCTCATCGGATTTGTTCATTTAAAGTTTGTTTGTTTGCTTGTGGTTCATTTATGGTTCATTTATATATTCGTACTTGTTTATTTGTTCGGTTAGATGCTCGTTTTCATGCGTTTAATGCTCGTTTACCTGTTCGTTTAGTGGCTCGTTTGCATGTTCGTTTAGGTACCCTTTTATCTGTTCATATCTCGTTTATCTTTAACGAACCGAGTTTAAGTCGAGCTCGAACAACTTTAAAATCAAACGAACCGAGTTCGAACATGGCTTGAAATAAACAAGCCGAGTTCGAACAAGCCAGTACTCGGCTCGGCTCGGCTCGTTTATAGCCCTACTCCTAAGAACTACTTAATAGGGGAACACGACAAAGTAGATAACGGTGATCATTAATGTCATCAAAACATTCTTGTAGCAGAATACTTAACCATGTATTTATAAATGAGAAAATTGACAAATCTAACTCATACTTTGACGAAATTAATAAATCTAACCCACCTTTTAATTTGCATCAATTATAACATGTACTAACGAATTTATATCAATTCTAACCTTCTGTCTACTTGCTGTTAATTGCCCCGTTAGTTGCTGACGTGGCATCCTAGTCAGCAACTTAATTTATATTTTTTTAATATGAACTTGCCACATCACCCTATTTTAAAAAGAAAATTGACAAATCTAACCCATACTTTGACGAAATTAACAAATCTAACCCACCTTTTAATTCACTACAAGAAAAATGAGCATCAGTGATGGAAATTTTGTGACGGCTAAAATCCGTCACAAACTGTGACAGATTTGTGACGGATTTGTCATGTCATGAAATGAACTTTCTTTTTTTCCAAAACAATGATGGATTTGTGACGAAAAATTCGACACAAGACGATTTCGTCAAAAATCAATAACAGAATTTTGATCAATTTGGCCTAGAATTTTTAATAAATAACATCAGTGACAGAATAGTGACAGATTTCATTTCTGTCACTTATTTTCCGATACTAATCTGTCACTAAATTTTTTTCTTCATATCCGTCACAGATCCGTCACTGAGCCACCACATAACAGTGACAGGTCAGTGATGGAAATAGAATCCCGACACAAAATTAAACTAAATATTAGTAAAATAAATTTTATCATGTTTAGTCCCATATGGATTAAAAATAATTTTTTACTTATTCTTAACCATTATAAATATAATTTTTTTAGTTCCATACGGATCAATTTTTTTCTTTCCTAGTTTTCTTAACACTACAACACATCGTTGGAATTCTGACGGCGAATTATAAAGAAATTTTGACGTCGGAGGGAGTAAATATTTGCATTCTGACGGCAGTGAATCCGTCGAAAACGCGTGTCAAAAACCCTCCGCTTAATTTTAAATATTGACGTCTATCTAGACGTAAAAATTCAAATTTCGACGACGTGTGCGGTCGAAACGAGACGTCAGTATTCAAAACGAGTCGTTATGCTTAGCATATTGACGCCTGTGGAGGCGTCAATATGCTAAGCATATTAATATAGCGTTTTTTTGTTTTTTTTTAAATAAATTTTACTCATAATCAATAATTAATATATTAATTAACTAATTAATTTAAAATTAATCAAACTAGCATTAAAATTTATAATTTTATTTAATTGGAACAGTAATACAAAATTTGATTAAAATAATACTTAGTAAATTTATTTACAAATAAAATTAAATAATTTAATCTTCATCGTCCATTTCCTCCTGCTCCTCCTCGTCTTATTGTTCTTCCTCGTCGTCTTCTCTATACGGATCAACATCTCTATCTATACATTTATATCAATTATAAGCATATAAATTTTAATATTATTAATTAAGATATTCAGTATGACAATATATAAATTACTTACAATTTAGAAATGGATCTTTACATGTACCTTCTCCGAGATTAGCCGACGGTATTTCATGAGGAAGACTTTCAGGAACATACAATCGATCCTGTTAAAAAATATATTTAATTAATTACAATGCTAAAAATATCAACTACAAATAAATTAAATAAATACATACATAATCAATTGGCGAGGAAAACATATTAGCTTGATTAATAATTGGATTTAGTCCCTGTGACGATGAATTATTAAATTGTTGTTGAAACCACATCTGCTCTATTCTGTTCAGTCTTTGCTGAACCTCCCTCATCTCAGCATCATGTTTTTGCTGCATTTCTTTCATTGCAGCCTCTTGTTGCCGTCGAAGCTCGTCATATGTTGCATCGTGGGAAGATGCAACAAAAGATTGTCGATGATGTTCATAAAATTGACTTGGTGTGACTCCAATCCCTTGTAGGCGAACTCGAGAATGATGTTCGGGACCAGATATTTCCCGATATACTTGGTTCTCGAGTTGAACTCGCTCTGTTGTTGGATTAGTCTCAAGTCGTTCATTAAGTGTTTGTTCGGCGGTGGCCTACATTTCAAAAAATAGATTATAAATTTTTAAAATATTAATTTAATTCATTCGTAGATGTGTTATACCATAAATTGAGCAGCTTCTTCGCGTACATATCCTCGTCCACTTCTACGAAGATGTGTTGTTCTATACACTTCAAGCTCACTGGGCTCTCTATTATGTGTACGTCGCTTCACACAATATAAATAAAAATTAATTATTTAAAAGATATTAAAAATAAAAACAAATAAATTACAAATTATTTACTAAACTACTTACAAAATCAGCACGTCTTTGAATGTAAGGGGTCGCACCGCTAGTATGTATGCAATCTTGAGTTGCACTTCTTGCCCTTCGACCCCGTTCAGACGCAGCCTGTCATATTTAATTATAATTATAAAACAAATATTGCAAGTATCAAAATATAAATTTTTACCTGACTAGCCGAAGAATGCCAATAATCGACCATTCTTATCCATGATTCTCTACTAACATTTCGTGGTTGACGTGTAAGATTTTCCTCTTTTGACTCTTTAATTTTAAAATATATTTTTTTTTAATATAAGTTTATAATTTTTAAATTTTCTGTCGAAGGCTGCCATAGTAGTGCGAAAAATACGATCTCTGTTCTCAGTAGGGATCAAAAAATATCTCTGCATTTATAAATGATATTAGTTTGACCCCAAAATATATATTTAATATATAATTTCACACAACTAAATAATGCAATCTAACATAAATTCATAACATACCAATAATTGCTCCCATAATCCATTCTTATATATGGAAGAAATTTGATTCCAAGGGTCAGGCGTCAATGGTAAGAATGTAGAATCACGCACTAGTAACCCCATAAAACGTGAGTATAATCTGTGGCCGCCATCATGACTTTGACCCCAATCAGAAAAATTGACCATAATTAACTGGTCGGGATTAAGTGTATACACAGAAGAAGCTGTAAAATATGGAGACCCTTCATGTTGCATTTGTGTTGTAGTGTCTGTTTTTAAATTACATCAGAAAACATTAATATAAATTTGATTAAATAAATAATGTTCACATGTATGATGATATAAAAACTAACTCCAAATGTAGAAAGGTCTGTGAATTCGTCCTTGTGACGACCCAGGACGATCACTCTCGGGGCTAAGCTCACCCTCCTCGCGAGTCTCAGCATCTGAATCAATTATTCTTGATCTTGACATCCTGTATAATAACATAATATTATATATTGATAAATACATAAAGATTAACAAATTATATAAATAATATTGGTAAATAATAAGTCAGTTACCGATATCATATAAATCTCTAGGATATACATTTATGACATGCGACCACTCATTATTCTTCGAATCTGACATGTAAAATACTTGTTTTGCTTGTGATGAAAACACATATGGGTCATCTTTTAGAAATGCACCAGTATGAAATAATCGAGAAAGATTAACTAATGTGAATCCATTCTCATCCACTCGTAAACCTCGTGAATTTCTTATATCAACCCATTCAGCACGAAAAATAACTATCTTGAATACCCCACGATAATCCAATTCAATTACATCCGTTAGAACTCCATAATATTGACGATTGTCAGCCTCAACCATTAAACCATTATTTTGTGTTTTACGCAATCTTTCTCGTTGCTTGGTATGAAATCTATAACCATTTATAATCAATCCATCATATTTTTTAATTACAGATACTGGACCTCGAGCTAACGCAAGTAGTGAAGCATCACAATCATTTTGTATCATTTCCGACACTTTATCTTGTAACCACAATGCGAATCTCTCTATGATCCACCTTTGTTGTTGAGCATTTGATGGAACTGATAAATTATTTATATGACATTGTTCTTCAAGAAATTGCCTGAGACAATAAAATAAAAATTACACCAATAATCTTAAAATAACTTAAAATATGGAGACATTTAATAACAATTGATACCTTTTGTATGGTTCAATCATTGGAGTATGCAACAAGACATATCTGTGCATTTGTGCATACGCATTTAAATCCAACGTACTAATGCGAGCTTTGCCAATAAATCGACCACCAGAAGAAAATAAGTAGTTTTCAATATTTTCAACTTCATAATTTCTTTGCGGTCGATTGAACACTGTTTCAATATTATTTAAATATCGAGAACAAAATGTAAGACATTCATCAGCAATATATCCTTCAGCGATGGATCCCTCTGGTTGTGCTTTATTTCGAACATGAGATTTATATCTCATAAATAACCTATGAACACGAGACAAATTCATGTTGGAAGGTGAATCATGCGGACCACGAGACAAATATAAATAAAACAAACCTTTCAATTGGGTACATCCAACGATAATGAACAGGACCACCAAGTTTCACCTCTGTTGGAAGGTGAATCATCAAATGCACCATAATAGTGAAAAAACTCGGTGGAAAAATTTGCTCCATTTTACATAAGAGCAAAGGCACACGTGATTGCAAATCGTCCAGGGCACAATGGTCTAAATTGGCACTGCATAACTTTTTGAAAAATGCAGAAATCTCTTTAACAATGAGGAGAACATCTTTATGCACAATTCCTCGTAATGCATGCG
This sequence comes from Canna indica, assembly GCA_034359265.1. NCBI lineage: Eukaryota > Viridiplantae > Streptophyta > Magnoliopsida > Zingiberales > Cannaceae > Canna > Canna indica. Next base: position 13,463,191 of record CP136890.1, read on the forward strand.
GAAAAACATCTTGAAGCATTATATGTGAATCATGACTCTTCAAGTTTTGTAATCTATGATCCTTGAGATTCACACATCTAGAAATATTTGATGAATATCCATCGGGCACTTTCATATTTTTGATACATGTCAGCATGAGATCATTTTCAATAGTGGACATTGAATAAATTGCCAAGGGTATATCATATCTGCCATTTGGTAATAATATTGGATGTAAATGATGTCTTATATTCATGTCTTGCAAATCTAATCGTGCATTTAAATTATCTTTCCCTTTTCCATCAATATCCAATATAGTACCAATCAGATTATCACATATATTTTTCTCAATATGCATAACATTCAAATTATGGCGCAATGGATTATGCTGCCAATATGGTAATTCAAAAAATATAATTTTCTTTTTCCACAATCCAAAATCGGTCCTCTGAAAACTTTGCTGAGTTTGTGTGTCTGCATTAATGCCTTCTGACTCACTACCCAAATTATTTCAAGTGCGCTTTTTACTTGTGTTGGTAGTTTTGCCATAAACATGTTTAATGTGTTGAATCTGCTCGTAAATAATTTTTGAATCAACTGACACTGGTGCATTATCATTTTCTATTGTCCCGTCAAATAATTCAGTGTCCCGACGAAACGGATGTTCTTGTGACAACCATCTACGATGGCCTAAATAACAATGTTTTTTTCCGTATTTAAGCCAACGAGAATCTGTCTTATCACCGCATATGGGACATGCATATCGTTCTTTAGTGCTCCAACCTGATAACATTGCATATGCTGGAAAATCATTAATGGTCCACATTAAAGCTGCACGCAGAGTAAATTGTTCGCAGGAGATACTATTAAATGCTGTTACTCCGCTCCACAATAGCTTCAATTCTGAAATGAGAGGTTGTAAGTACACATCAATGTCATTTCCTGGTCCCTTAGCGCCTGGAATTAACATTGATAACATTATTGAAGATCTCTTCATACATGCCCATGGTTCCATATTATAAGGTATCAATACAACAGACCAAGTGCTATAAGTTGTGCTCATTGATCGAAATGGATTAAATCCATCACTTGCAAGACCCAATCTAACATTACGTGAATCAACAGCGAAGTCTGGATATCTTCTGTCAAAAGCTTGCCAAGCTTCTGCATCAGCAGGATGTCGTATGATTCCATCTTTGGTACGTCTTTCAGAATGCCATCTCATCGAGTTTGCTGTCTTCGATGACATATATAAACGAGTCAGTCTTGGAATAAGTGGAAAATATCGTAACACTTTTGCAGGGTTTTTTTTCGTTCTAACTGACTTGTTGATTCATCATTAGTTGAAGAGGAAGTCCATCGAGACAATCCACAAATGTTGCATGTTGATGCTTCCGCAGTTTCATCCATGTATAAAATGCAATCATTTGGACAAGCATGTATCTTTTGATAGAATAAACCCAAATCTTTCACATATTTTTTTGCTTGATAACACGTTGATGGAAGTGTATTGCCTTCTGGAAAAGCTTCTTTCAATAATTCTAACAACATTGAGAACGACTTTCCAGACCAACCATTAAGAACCTTTATATGATATAATTGAATGATAAATGATGATTTACTGTATTTTACACAATTTGGATACAGAGGAACATCAAGATCATCCATCATAGAATGTTGGGAAGATTCTTGTGGCGGTTCGAATGCATTTGGAGCTTCATCAAGATTAACATTTGATGTTTCATCATTGACATCAATTGGTGTTTCATCATTATGAGAATGTAGTTGATGGGATGCTTCAGCTCTGTTTGATATATCAAATTGTGCTTCTGTTGTCGGATATAAAGGTTCACCATGGTAATATCAAATGGTATATCTCGGTAAAATTCCATTCCATATTAAGTGTCTTTCAACATCTTCTGGTTTATGATATTTCCTATTGATGTATTTTTTGCATGGACAATTCATTGTGCCATCTTCATCCAATCCATTATCAATTGCGAACTGCATAAAATTTTTCATTCCTCTCGCATAGGCTTTAGATGATTGAGGTGCTGACATCCAAGTTTTATCCATCTTTGACTACATTTGTGAATTTCAATGTTATTATAAAGGGTATAGTCATATAGGTGGGTTGGTCCTATCCCATTCAGCAACACATTATTAATATCGCACTTATAATCTCATTTAATCACAACAAGTCACTAAAAATTTCGGCAGCATCTCTTTTTAGTTCTCCAAGTACGCAAAACTTCTGAAGCGTACCGGAGAACAAAAGAGATGCAACCGATATTTCATTGACATGTGTGATCAAATGAAATTAAATTTGCGATATTAATAATTGTGTTGCTAAACTGTCCAATAAAGGATAATTCGAGATTTATTATTTGAAAAATATAAATTTTATTGATATTATTTAGTAAAATATTAAGTAGAATACGCATTCCAATAAGTATTCAACTTAATATTACAATAAAATTTTATCAATAAAATTTATAAAATCAAAAAATATTTCTCGAACGGGTCTAAGCTCTGGGTAGAAAATTATAAAAATATCAAATTGAGAAGTTTAAATAAAAAGTTCATTGTTGGGAGCAAGAAATTTAGTCCATCAAGACAAGATTAATGAATTCTAAATTTAATTATTCTAATTAATTATACTCTAATATAAGTTTAAATAATAATAATAATATTAATTAGTAATATATTTAATAATAATAATATAGTATTTATAATAATAATAATAATTAGTAATAATTATAATATTAATTAGTAATAATAATTAAATAATAATAATAATAATATAGTATTTATAATAATAATATTAATAATATAGTATTAATGACAATAATATTAATATAGTAATAATAATAATAAATAATATAGTAATAATAATAATAATAATAATAATAATAATAATATAGTATTTATAATATTAACAGTAATAATAATAATAATATAATATTTATAATAAATAATAATAATAATAATAATAATAATAATAATATTAATTAGTGATAATAATTAAATAATAATATTATTATTATTAATTCAGTTATGCTAATAATAATAATAATAACAACGATAATAATAATAATATTAATTAGTGATAATATTTATAATAATAACAGTAATAATAATAATAATATAGTATTTATAATAATAAATAATAATAATAATAATAATAATATAATAATAATAATAATATAATAATAATAATATTAATCAGTGATAATAATTAAATAATAATAATAATAATATAGTATTTATAATAATAACAGTAATAATAATAATAAATAATAACAATAATAATAATAATAATAATTACAGTAATAATAATAATAATAATAATAATAATATTATTATTATTATTATTATTATTAATATTAATAATAATAATATTAATCAGTGATAATAATTAAATAATAATAATATTATTAATTCAGTTATACTAATAATAATAATAATAACAACAATAATAATAATAATATTAATTAGTGATAATAATTAAATAATAATAATTATATAGTATTTATAATAATAACAGTAATAATAATAATAAATAATAACAATAATAATAATAATAATAACAGTAATAATAATAATAATAATAATTAATTAGTTATAATAATAATAATAATAACAGTAATAATAATAATAATATTATTATTAATTAGTGATAATAATTAAATAATAATAATATAGTATTTATTAATTAGTATTAATTATTAAATAATAATAATAATAATAATAATAATAATAATTAATAATAATTAATTCGATTATAAGAATAAATCTGTATTTATAATAATAATAATAATAATATAATATAATATTTATTATAATTTAACAGTTAAATCATAATTTAAATAAGTTAAAACATAATTGTTAAAGTATAATCATAATTAGCAGTATTAAAATCATAATTTAAAGATAATTAGCACTAACTGCATGTTTATACTAACTAAAGATAATTAGCACTAAAGAAGATTAGCAGTGTTTAAATCAGTTAATTAGCAGTATCTAAATTAGCAGTATCTAATTAGGCTAACTAAATTAGCAGTATCTAGCAGTATACTAACATAATCATAATTAGCAGTATCTAAATTAGGCTAACTAAAGCATGACAGCATAGTTAAAAAAAAAATTAAACAGCATAACTGATATTAAATCTAAAGATATATATGCATAACATCAAATTTATACTAACTTGAGAGTAAGAGCCGGATCTCGAGCTGGTTCGACGTTGACGAGAAAAATTTACAGCCGGTTGCTTCGTCGGGATGAAGAGGAAAGAAAAAAAGAGAGTTAACTACGAAAGAAGAAGGAGCAGCGACGGAAGAAGAAAGAAAGAAGAAATTACCTGCTGATTCGACGACGGAAGAAATCGGCTAGCAGCAGCGACGACGGAAGAAATCGGACGAAGAAATCGGCAGTAGCGACGAGACGAAGGAGGAAGAAGAAGTAGTAGGTGCACGGGAGGAAGAAATTTAGGGGGTGAATGTGAAATTTATAGGTAAAATTTATTATTAAAATAGTAAAAGCACTGTAGCAAAAGTTAAAAAAATTATATATATATATATAAATATATATATATATATATATATATATATATAATTTCGTACGGTTCTGCAGCTGAAAAGAAATTTCAGCTGCTTACCGTACGCTCACGGGTTGAAATTTTCAACCGGTGATGCTTCGATGACCGCGCGTTCGCGCGGGAAAACATTTCGACGCCGAATGCGTCGAAACGCTGGCGTCGAAATATTTCAACGCTGCCTTTTCGATGAAAAAAACGCCATTTTATCGACGCCGTCAAAATATTTCCCGTTTTTACATATCGACGTCTAATATAGACGTCGATATTTTTAAACTTTTGCAGGTTCCGTTCTTAAACATTTCGACGCTTCTTCAGACATCAAAAAATAAACGTCGTTATTTCGAAATTTTCTTGTTGTGTAAATTTTATAAATTGACACCTCGTGAGACCAAAAAGTTTACTATCATGCTATCTTTTATAAATTTATTAAAAATATTATAAAAGTATATATAATAATATAATGTAATATCATTATTGATTATTATAATATATTATAATATTATTATAATATACTATTATATTATAAAAATCTATAATAATATATAGTTGATATATTTTTATTAATAAAAAATATAATTAATATCAAAATTAGTGACGAAAAATTTATTTTCGGTCATCGACATCAGTGACGAATTTTGTGACGGAAATTTTTCCGTCACATATTTTTATGACGGACACATCCGTCACAGAACAGCAAATGAAGCATTAGCCACGAGACTTTCAGCGACGAAATTTATGACGGAAATTTTCGTCACTGATACCCTTTAGTGATGGATTTTCAAGTGTTAGTGACGAATTTTTTCGTCACTGACGCCTGTTTTTCTTGTGGTGATTTGCATCAATTATAACACATACTTACGAATTTACATCAATTCTAACCTCCCGTCTACTTGTTGTTAATCGTCTCGTTAGTTGTTGACGTGGCTTGTTGACGTATGGAGGAACACGCGCATCTTGTTGACGTGTGGAGGAACACGCGCAACGCCATCTTATTGACGTGTGGAGGAACACGCGCAACGCCGACATCGACGAGTTTCGACCGGAGCGGCACCTATTGCCGACGAAGGGTGAAGGCGAGTAGTAGAGAGTGGATATAAGCCACAAGCCTGACTTCAAGATCCTGCCCTTTAGCGTCGGGAAGCGGAAGTGCCACGGCGCACCGCTGGGGGTGGTCATGGTGCTGGTGGCTCTAGCCACGCACCAATAGGCTGACGTGATAAGTTTGAATTAAAAAAAAAATCAACTTAGTTTATATTTTTTTATTCTTTTAGAATAGGCTGACGTGGCAAGTTCAGGTTAAAAACATATAAACTAAGTTGCTGATTATGATGTCACGTCAACAACTAAAAGGGGCGATTAACAGTAAGTAGACGAGATGTTAGAATTGATGTAAATTTGTAAGTACGGGTTATAATTGATGCAAATTAAAATGTGAGTTAGATTTGTTAATTTCGTCAAAGTATGGGTTAGATTTGTCAATTTTCTTTTTAAAAGAGGGTGACGTGGCAAGTTCATATTAAAAAAATATAAATTAAGTTGCTGACTAGAATGTCACGTCAGCAATTAACGGGGCGATTAACAGCAAGTAGACAAAAGGTTAGAATTGATATAAATTCATAAGTACATATTATAATTGATGTAAATTAAAAGATGTGTTAGATTTGTTAATTTCGTTAAAATATAGGTTAGATTTATTAATTTTTCCTTTATAAATTGAAGTTAAATTTCATTAACAGACTGAAAACAATTAAGTAATATATTAAACAATGTTTGAAAAATAACATGATAGGACTACTCATAACAACCGAGTCTAGAAGTTAAATAGAAAGAAAGGACATAAGATGGTAATACGTTACAAGTGTCTCCTCCCTCGTGCAAACAGAGTAATTTCATTCATCTCCTCCTTCCTCATGCAAACGGAAAAGTGTACACCCAATCTCGATCCAAACCAAACTCACCCTCGTTCTAGTGGTTAGTACGCCGGCGACGACATCCCAAGGCTTAACTGTCCTCTCCTCCTACCTCCAACGCCTGAGGGGCCACTTGACAATCCCAAAGACCCACAACATTGCTGCCAGACAACCATTCTATTGATTCCAAATTTGAGAAAAATCGATCGGAAGAAGATTGTCTACATAGTGAAGGAGAGAAGGAAAACGATAGATTAATTACGATCGTCGGAACTTTAACGAAAATATTCGATAATAAATTCTTGTCGGAAGTTGTGGTCGATGATTTTAGCCTTGATTAAATATAAAAATAAGTCATTAATATTTTCGACGAACTTGCGACTATAAAGTATCAGAAATTATATATTATCGACTAAATTTTTGATGAAAATTCACCGATAATTTATTAAAGTTTTTAAAAATAATATGACAATTTTGTTAGAAATTTTGGGGTACTTTTCCTGTGAGATCTATAAAATTTGAACCCGACGAGAGAAATGGAAAACCAAATCCGATAATAATAAAGTGGAAAAATAAAATACAAGGAGATTAACGTGGTTCGAAATTGATGAGATAATGATCCTACTCCACAAGGAGAAGATAACACTTTTCTTTTATTAAAGGAAGGAGGAAACAGTCTTATGCCAATACAGAACAATAATAATTAATTGTGAACTAAAGTAAAATATTGTCTGATAATTTTCTATATTTGAAAACATGTCCTGTGAAAGACTGCTCATGTTGTTTTGATGGAAGAGAAGAAACTGTCTTCAATCTACCGCCGTAGTCGAAAGGGAAGATTACAGTCGACTGCTCTCCAAAATAATAATGACTGCTCTCTAAAACTCTTTGTGCCTCGGTGTGGGATGATCTTTGTCCTCGAAAATAACATATATTTATATCCCAGGGGATGAGTCGGTCCAGAGAAAAAAATTAGGATGAAATTAAATCTAAAATTGTCCGATTAAATCACACGACTGGGATGATTAACTTGACCAAAGAAATTGGACATCTTGGACCGAACCATTGCAAATAAAGTGGTAGCATCTCCATTTAATTTTGATGTGCGTGCAGAGGAAAAAACCATGCAGCCAATGATGCTTTTAATGTGTCATATGTTCACATGAAATATTCAATAAAAAATGGTCCTTCAAATTACGTGCAAGGCAAAAAGCTTCTCCAACTTAGTCAAATTTAACCATATTGAATGAGTTGACATATGTGCACCTTTTCCAATCTGCTGCAACGGGTTGGCATGCTCCATGTGCGTTGCACATGGAGACATCTTTGGAGTAGGTGGGCTCGGCCCATATACTTGGGTTGGGCTGAACCCAGTCCTGCAGGCTCGGCCCAAGTGAGCAGCAACTTTTTTTTCCCTCTTGATCAAATGGACTCCGATTTTTTGGTCTGGTCTGATTCGTTGAATTCGGATCGGACCCAATTTGAGTCAATCTCTAATAATTTTTTCTTTGATGAAAATTGAGTCTGGTGCAGTCCTCAGAAGTCGTCCTCTTCTCCCACAAGGCTCATACGGGGCTTACGTCGAATTAGGGTTCAAGTGGGTCAAGCCAGCTTCCTACTTGGACTTAGGTACCCACATAGTCCTCCGACTCTCCTCCTTCATTCTGCATCTCTGAGAAGGGATTGCCTTGAAAGCAAAATTTATATCAGACCCGGTGTCTGATTTTGCTGTGTTTTGCCTCAAAATTTGAATTGTTTCAGAAAGATGGATCCGTCCATCTTGTACAAATTGTTCGACGTCCTTAGAGCCTTCAGTACCGTCGTGGATCCATCGTGTACCTCGAAGACTCCTCCTGCAAAGGATGTCGTGTAGCCCCTAATGTCAAGAACTCCAAGAGACACTAGATTCCTTCATAGCTTCGGGACATGACGAACATTTGCTAGGATCTTTGTCGAGTCATCATGCAATTTTAATTTCACCGTTCCAAATCCGACAACTTTGCAAGGTACGTTGTTGCCGACACGAACTATTCCACCATTGGTGCACCGATAATCTACAAAGGTCGTCTGGTGTGAAGTCGTGTGATAGGAACACCCAGAATCAGGAACCACTCATCAATGCTACTGGTGGTTGACCTGTTCGCCTGCTGACATGGATTGCATGTTGCATGATCAGACATATCAGAAGAAGAGGAAGAGGAAGTTTGACCTGAGGTGTGTTGTCGCCGACGAGACCGTCGTGGCCCATGGCATGTCTTAGCAGTGCGTGTGCCATCTGTCACGACCAGTACCTCAACTTTCTCGAAATCTGCGTAAGAGGCCTCCATATGTGCGTCTTGACCCTTATTTTGCTGTTGTAACTTTTTCTTAAGACTGCGACGTTCTGACTTGATGTGATCTCGTTTCTTGCAGTAATTACAGGTGACATTTGATTTTTTATCTCCTTCTTTATTAGAGTAGAGAGCTTATCCTTTTCCTCCACCAGAGGAATTTGCTGTAAGATGTGTGTCCATAAGCTCCTTAGACACAAGAGCAGTGATCATCTATTCTAGAGTAATAGTAGTCTTTCCAAAAAGCATAGTTTTATGAAATTTTTTAAAAGAAGTAGAAAATGAACATAAAAGGAATAAAGTCTTTTCTTCTTCTTCTTCTTCAATTTTGACATCCATATTCTCCAAGTGTATGATGATTGTTTGAAAAGTATTGATATGTTCTTTGATCGATGTGCCTTCTGCCATACGTAGGAAATGGAGCTTCTGCTTCAAAGCCATCTTACCAGTGAGAGTTGTATCCTGATAGATGCGAGCTTGTCCCAAATATCTTTAGCTGTCTATTGGGATGCAATTTCTCGAAGTGCTTCATTTGACAGGCTTAAGTACAAAACTATAATTGTCTTTTGCTCATTATATTCTTTCTTCTCCTCGGTCTCTTGCATATTATCCTTACTAAGGATGGCATCATGTATCTTCTGCATAGTTAGGATTGCTTTCATCTTCATTGACCAAAGTGCATAGTTGACATTGCGATCTAACTTCTCAATATCAAATTTGGTGCTCGTCATGGTTGGGGAAGTAGGCTTTGATACCAACTGTTGGGAAATTTGGGGTAATTTCCTGTAGGATCTAGAAAACCCAAACCTAGTGAGAGAAACGAAAAACTAAATCCGATAATAATAATGTGAAAAAATAAAACACAAAGGAATTAACGTGGTTCGGAATCGATGAGATACTGATCCTACTCCACGGGGAGAAAATGACACTTTTCTTTTATTAAAGGGATGAGGAAACAATCTTATGCTAATACAGAACAATAATAATTAATTGTGAACTAAAGTAAAATATTGTTTGATAATTTTCTATATTTGAAAACATGTCCCGTGAAAGACTGCTCATGTTGCTTTGATGGAAGAGAAAAAACCGCCTTCAATCTGTCGCCATGATCGAAAAGGAAGATGACAGTCGACTGTTCTCCAAAACAATAATGGCGGCTCTCTAAAACTCTTTGTGCCTCAGTGTGGGATGATCTTTATCCTCAAGAAAATAACATGTATTTATACCCCAGGGGATGAGTCGGTCCAAAGAGAAAAATTAGGATGAAATTAAATCTAGAGCCGGCCGATTAAATCACACGACTGGGATGATTAACTTGACCAAAGAAATTGGACATCTTGAAAGGAATTGAACATCTTGGACCGAACCATTGCAAATAAAGCGGTAGCATCTCTATTTGATTTTGATGTGCGTGCAGAGGAAATAACCATGCAGCCAATGATGCTTCTAATGTGTCATATGTTCGCATGAAATTTCAATAAAAAATAGAATGCTATATTTGCCTTCAAATTACGTACAAGGCAAAAAGCTTCTCCATCTTTATCTTTTATCTCTTTGACTTAGTCAAACTTAACCGTATTGAATGAGTTGACATATGTGCACCTTTTCCAATCTGCTGCAACGGGTTGGCATGCTCCATGTGCGTTGAGCATGGAGACATCTTCGAGTAGGTGGGCTTGGCCCATATACTTGGGTTGGGCCGAACCCAGTCTTGCAGGCCCCGCCCAAGTGAGCAGCAACTTTTTTTTCTTTTCTTGATCAAATGAACTCCGATTTTGATCCAGTTTGATTCGTTGAATTCGGATCGAACCCAATTTGAGCCAATCTCTAACAAATTTTATGACTCAATTTGATCGAAATTTTTTGTCGGTAACTCTTTCCGACGTAGAGAGTTGTCGAAAATCTAACGAATATTTTCGACAACATCTTCTGGTCGAAAGTTATGATCGATGAATCCAATATTTCTTGTAGTGTATATATAGTGAGGAGAGAAGGAAAAAGAATCCTCGGTACCTCTTTCGTAAATTTTAACTCCGATTATGATCGTCGTCGGTCGGAATCAATTCATCTCCACTATGACCACCTCAGATCCGTTCCTTCGTCGATTACTGTAGGGAATTGATTGATTAGGTTAAAATTAATATGTAGTTAGTCATTTTGCTAAAAATAAAATAAAACTCCTTATAAAGTAATTTAGAAAAGCACCTCTGTTCTAAAAATTAACTTAGAAATAAATGAAAATAAATGAAAGATATATATCTATATTGGGTATAACATAAAAGATTGAAGAAAAATAAGGAACAAGATCCAACTTAATAATAAGGACTTGAAAGTTGAAAAGAAAAATGTTAGGAAGAAAACAAATATTTCTGCAAGGATTCAAAAATTTAAATATCAAAAGCAAATAATATCCAAAATGAATAAATCCATAAAAACAAATAACACCAAGATTTACATGATTCGACCTAGCGGGATACCGTTTCTACTCCACGGGGAGAAGATGATACTGATTTTTATTACAGAGAGGATGAAAAACACAGTCACTACAAGAGAATTAGAATAAAATTAAGAACTAAATTGTAAAGAAAAATATTGTTTGAACTCGAATATTTTTTTATATCTCAAAATTTGGATTCATGTTTCTACTTGAAAATTATGGATGTGACGTTTTTGATCTTCTTGCTTTTACCCGAGATTGTGTGAAAAAGAAGATAATGGCCGAAAAAAAACTTTGTTTGAGAAATAGAACAGTTAGGATGATTTAGAATCTTGTATCAATAAAATGGAAGGAAAATCTGACATTGTGCATCCGGTTCGGCAAGATTTTGCAGCAAGGATTATGCAATGTCGTTCAATCTAATCGGACGGCTGTAGCAAATTTTTGGACCCAAAAATTTCGAAGATTGACCGAGAAATCAGGAAAGCAATTGAAGCGGTGCAAGTGCAATTCAATTTTCGAATCGCGTGGGAGTCAACAATGGTGGGCGGCGAGCTGAGCAATTTGCATGCAGCACCGCCAGCAGTGTTGGGGCGTGCAGCGAGCTGGGCTCGTCCCAGATGTCAGGCCCGCTTGGGGCGGGCCGAGCCTAGTGAGCAACAGTTCTTCTTTTCTTTTCTCTTTTGATCTAGCTTTTAAATTTGGTCCTTTTCCAAAATGGATTCGGATTTAAATTGAATCGAACCCTCACAAAAAATATTTGCTCTCAACTCAAAGGGAAAAAAGAAAAAATTTACTCTCACAAGGACATTCAATTAAAATTTAATTTTTTTTTGAATAAATAGCAAAAATCTCATCTGAACTATGATTCATTTGTAATTACCTAATGAACTTTGAAATTAGATAAAAAAAAATAACTAAACTTTATGAAACTAACAAAAAACACCCCATTTATTAACTAATGTTATTTATTTAATATGATCTTGTTTAAAATGACACGTGGTAGCTTTTCATTAGTCTCAATATTAAAAGATAAATAAAAAATAATTAATAAATTAATAAATAAAAAAATAAAAAATATTAATTGTAAATTTATTTTCTAATTAACTTTCTTAGCAATTAATATTTTATAATTTCTAATTTATTAATTTTTTAATTAATTTTTTTATTTATCTTTTTATATTTGAATCAATAAAAATTTATCATATGTCATTTAAAAAAAATATTATGTTAAATAAATAACATTGAGTTAACAAATGAAGTATTTTTATTAATTTTATTAAGTTTAGTTATTTTTTTATCTAATTTCAAAATTATGAAGGTAATTTAATAGGGAACATAGTTCAGGAAAGATTTTTATTATTTATCTATTTTTTCTATTGAACTAGTTCGAAAAAATATTGAACTTAATTAACCAAATAATTTTTGTGTTTCTCTAAATAGCTTGTTTTACTTTAGCAAGAGCTTTTCTACTTTCATTTATCTAAATAGTGTAAATTAGGGAATGTCATTTCTCTAAATAGCTTGTCTTTGTTTGGGTTTTGGGCCTTTTGACTTGGAACTTCTCAGAAATATAAATGCCATTGGAGTTGAACTATATATCTTAATCGACGATCTTAATGAAGGCTAATTTTGAATCAGTATGTGAAGCTGATTTGAAGCTTCCAAATCTATCTCCGTACGTCTCGAAGCCAAATCATCAGCTGTCTTCGGCGTCCATTCATTTCAAAGCCTCGATTAGTTGGTTTACCTTGCACCCGTTCTAAGACTTCGTCTTGAGCTAGCTGACACCGGAGACACAAGTGCGTGGCTCTGTTTTAGCGCTTACGTATTACTTTGATTTTGTCTGGCGTTGACTGCGCATTTGAAAAAAAGAAGAAGAGGTTTGTGCTCTACATTTTACGGTGGAAGAGAGACAACAGAATCTATGAGCATAATCTGCGAGCCATTAAAGTACATTTAAGAGTTGAGTGAGAGCAGTAATCTCACTGTCCTCTCGCTCCTTTGGCCCTTGTTTGCTCCAACAAGATGGCGTAATTGAACTCAGACGGTTGGTGCGTGTCGAATTATGTCTTGACTTCTAAAGTATATTTAAGAGTTGAGTGGGAGCAGTAACCCCACTATCCTCGTTCTGGCTCCTCCAATCCTTGTTTGCTCCGACAAGATGGCTTAGTTGAACTCAGACGGTTGGTACCTGTTGAATTATGTCTTGACTTCTGAGAAAGAAAATGAGCCAAAAAATAAAGAGTAAATTATGCGGAACTTTTTTCGACTATAGATCCTGTGTGTAAAATTTATCTAAACTACTAAGTGTGCATAAAATCCTCTCCACTACATTAGTTGTCTGAATAAACTTCTTCATTAGCCCTCTGTCAAAACAAGAGCACGTGGCAGTACTCTCCGTCCTTCATCTCATCTGGCGTTGACTGCGAACAAAGATTTGTACTTTACAGTGGAAGAGATACAACATAATCTATATATGAACATAATTTGCGAGCCACTGAAGTAGATTTAATTAAGAGTTGAGTGGGAGCAGCAACCCCACTATCCTCGTTCTGGCTTCTCCGCTCTTGTTTGCTCCAACGAGATGGCGTAGTTGAACTCAAACGGTACTGGGTGCTGGAATTATGTCTTTAACTTGTGAGAAAAAAAGAGCCGAAAAATAAAGAGTAAATTATACGAAATTCTCCTCGACTGTAGATCATGTGGGCAAAATCTATTTAAACTACCAAATGTGGACATAACTTCCTCCACTATATTAGTTGTTCGAATAACCTCCTTCATTAGTTCTTCGTCAAAATAAAATTATATATGCGACAACACTCTTCATTTTTTTATCTCATCTAATTATCATCATTTTTTCTATTATCCATTTATCACCTACCTAGACTCCTCTACATGCCCTTCTTCTAGACCTCACCGCCGTTGTCGTCGCCGGTTCTTCTTCTTGGAGACCACGGTCCCCGAGAAGAAAAAGTGACGGCAATAGCGGCAACAGAGTCTAAGGGAAAGGTAAGGTGAAGGAGTCCAAGATGAAGCAGCGGCAACGACACGACGGTGGAGTCTAGGGAAAGGGTAAGGGGAGGAGTTTAAGTAGCTGAAAAATGAATAGTAAAAGAAGTAATGAACATTCGATGAGATTGAGGATAGAAAATGCTAATATTGAGGTTAGAGAGTGCTGTCACATTGTCTTATTTTGACGGATGGCCAACGGAAGAAGTTATTTGAATAATTATTTTGACGGATGATTAAAGAAGAAAATTAGTCGAACAACTAATATAGGAGTTTAGAATTCGGTATAATTTACCTAGAAATAAACACAGGTTTTTGGTGAAGTAGCTGCTCAGTGTCGTAATCCTTTTTGTCCCGCGTCAACTGGTCAAGGTGCGGGCGAGATTGGAAAATGACGTGCTCGTTCTCTCCTCCTTTAATTATTGTCATTCCTGTCGACTTTTTGACTAGCTAGGATATCACTTGTTGAGTCAGTGGGGGTGGACTTGGGCAGCGTGCAATGCTTCACCTACCTACATATGTGAATGATATTGAGGTTCCCTCTTCCCTAACACGCTTCATCTTCCTCCTCCCTGTCCTCCATCTCTGGTGAGGTTAATCGAGCAATGGCTGCTCGTAGCAGCACCAAGCTTTACGGATTCGTTTCCTCAAAACATGTCCCTGTAATTCTCACGGTCTTCCTCTTGAGCCTCGGAGCCACCCCCTGCTGTCGCAGCCTCGAGGCCGACCGGACCACCCGCTGCGTCGAGACTGAAAGGCGAGCTCTACTCGCCATCAAGTCCGACATGTACGACCCCGGCGACTGGTTCTCTTCTTGGACCGGCCGTGACTGCTGCACCTGGAGAGGAGTCGCCTGTGACGACAACGCCACCGGCGGCCATGTCACCGAGCTCAACCTCCGCTACCCTTACGCGGACGATCAGTACGGATTCTCTACGAAGGGCGCGAGCAAGGTAAATCCTTCTTTGCTTCAGCTGAAGCATTTGAAGCGCTTGGATTTGAGCATGAATGACTTCGCCGGTGCCAGAATCCCCAAAATGATTGCTTCGCTTGTGCACTTGAAATACCTCAACCTATCCAATGCCGGGTTTGGTGGATCAATCCCTCCTCAGTTGGGGAACCTCTCAAGCCTACGCCATCTCGACCTCGGTGGATGTTCTAATAAGCTGCGAGCTGATGACCTTGAGTGGCTCTCTCGCATTCCTTCTCTCATGTATCTCGACATGTATTGCCTCAACCTCTCTGAAGCAACCAATTGGCTTCATCAAGTTAATTCCATCGCCACTCTTCGAGTGTTGTGCCTGGGACAAGCTAGTCTCCCGAATGTGCCACCTCCTTTTCCCCCTTTCAATCTCACATCCATATCAAAGATTGATCTCTCCGCTTACCACAACTTGACTAGTACCATGTGGAGATGGCTGTCTAATGCGAGCAGCCTTGAATACCTATACCTTGATTCCTGCCTTTTTAATCTCGATGTTGAGGTGGTTCAAGTGGCACTTGCAGCACTCAGTAAACTGAAGGAATTGAATTTGGCAAATAATGATATCACAGGAGAAATTTCTGCAGTTGTGAGGAATATCAGCAGGAGATTGAAGCATTTGGATTTGAGCAACAATTCATTGTCCGGAGAAATTCCACCTTCCATGGGGGATCTTCTCCTCCTAGAGCACTTAGATTTGGAACATAATAATATCATCGGAGAGATTCCGAGGAGTGTGGGCAACCTCACCAATCTGGTAAAGTTATACCTAACAAAGAACAATATTTCTGGAGAAATACCAAAAAACATCGGGAACCTTCTCAGCCTGCAGGTTCTGAACTTGGATCGGAACCAGTTAACAGGGCAGATTCCAGAGAATATTGAGAAACTTCAGAATCTCACTGAATTGTCTCTTGATGATAACTCCATTACTGGGCAGATACCAGCGACAATTGGCATACTGTACAACTTGGAGATCTTGAGCATGCCGAGCAACTACTTGACAGGGGAAATACCAAGGAGTTTGGGTGATCTATGCAAATTGATTGTGCTAGATTTATCCTACAACGATATTGTTGGAGAGGTTACAGATCTAATTGATGGTTTGTCTAATTGCAGTGAAGGAACACCTCTGAATACCATGTACATGGAGAACAACAATCTCAGTGGGATTATCCCTCCAAGTTTAGGTCAGTTTTCTGAAATGGAGGATCTGGACCTATCGTTAAACTCACTTGAAGGCAACATAACTCAAGCCCACTTCTCCAACCTTACATACTTACTGTATTTTGACATATCTTTCAACTCCTTGAATGTGATTCTACCAAATGACTGGATTCCCCCTTTTAGTGCCAGTGACATCTCTATGGGCAATTGTCATTTTGGAACTAAGTTTCCTGCCTGGATTCGGACCCAAACAAATTTGCTAGGACTTCATCTATCTAGAGCTGGACTCTCAGGCAATGTTCCAGCTTGGTTTTGGGACTTGTCCAGAGGTTTGATTAATCTTAACTTGAGTTCCAATCATTTGAGTGGTGTTTTACCACCTTCCGCCTTTTTATCTTCTACTCAGCTAACTACATTAGACCTCTCCAACAATTCATTTCAAGGACCTATTCCAGTAAGCTTGGCAGATGCTATAGAACTTCAACTTTTGACTTTGTCTAACAACCATTTCAATGGTAATTTGCCTTCTTCTTTTTGCAATATGAGTAAGCTTGAAGTGCTTGACTTATCTAATAATAACTTGTCCGGGAATGTTCCAGACTGCCATACTTCTTTTCCAGCTTCTCTAGAATCTTTGCACTTGAACAATAACAGCTTCTCTGGAAGGTTTCCTTCTTTGCTTTATTGTGAAGAGTTAGTTCTTCTTGATCTTGGTGACAATACATTCTCAGGTGAAATACCAACTTGGATAGGAGAAGCTCTCTTGTCTTTGAGGGTTCTACGCTTGAGGTCGAACCTATTTTATGGTACTATCCCGGCGAGTGTATCAAATCTCACTTCTCTTCAGGTTTTGGATCTTTCTTCCAACAATCTTTTTGGAAGAATACCTTCATCCCTGGGATATTTAAGTGCAATGAGGATCATACAAAATAATTCCGCACCACTTAACTTTTTCTATAGTGAGAGTGTTGAAATAATTGCTAAAGGATCATCTTTTGAATACACTACTGTTCTCTCACTAGTTACTAGCCTCGACCTTTCAGGCAATAATCTTTCTGGTGAAATCCCAAAGGAGCTGACAAATCTCCTTGGTTTGCGGTTCCTAAGTTTGTCCAACAATCATTTGACAGGTAGGATCCCCGAGAAGATTGGTGTCATGACGCAGCTAGAATCTCTTGACTTATCACTGAACAACTTCTCTGGAGGGATTCCTTCAAGCTTATCTTCTCTACATTTTTTGAGCCATTTGAATGTATCATACAATAACTTGTCAGGAAGAATCCCAACAGGCAGTCAATTCTTAACCTTCAATGATCCCTCTATCTATGTTGGTAATAAAGACCTTTGTGGTCTGCCACTGCGAGAGTGCCCAAGTGATGCAGCAATTGCAGAAGATGAAGAAAGTGATAGTGACAAACTTGAAACAGTATTTCTGATTACTAGCATTATCATTGGGTTTGTGGTGGGCTTTTGGCTTTCTGCTGGTACATTAATCATCAAGCATTCCATCAGGATTGCTCTCTTCCGGTGGATGGACAAGATCTGCGACTGGATCTATGTGCACTGCGCAGTAAAGTATGCAAAACTCAAGTCCAAGCTGCAAGGAAGGCCTAAGAATTGAAGAGTCACATTGCTGATGATGTCTGTTTATATAAAGCTAAACAAAAATAACAACCATGGATGGTTTATAATCTATATAATAATTGGTTTCATGTATATCTTCATATTATTCCTGGTTTCAAGCTACATTGTTTGGGTAAAGGTGGTCAGAAAAATGCCAATATTTTCAGGGCTGTGTTATGCTTATATTACTGCTCAGTTGGATTGAGATTTGCCAAACAGCATTTGATTGTGTACTGTTGAAATAAAGGTTAACCAGTTATAGTTTATGAAATTAGACATTTCTTTCTCCACTTGAATGTCTCTTGTAGTCAATCAGTACAATTATTTTGCATCATCAGTCCAGACCATTGTTTCAATGTATCTTCATCATGTAAAACTGGAATGATGAATGGTCACTAGCCAGCAAAATACATAAAGAGAAACCATTCATCTCAACAAGTCCAATTTGTCTTCCCACTGAGCAGTCCTTGACAATAATGAGAGTGGTCATCACTAGCCAGCAAAATACATAAAGAAGAAAGAAAAGGTAGACATCAGCACATTTATATAGCTGGCATATTAATTATATGCACAACATCATTGCAATGAAGCCCTTTCTTAATTTGAGCTTAATGATTAACAATTGAAGACTTGCTGATGCTTTCATCATTGACATAACTGTTCAGATTATAAATAAAATAAAGATTATTTACATTATATGGAAGGTAATCAACCAGGTTAGTACAACTCATAGCCAAATACTTTAGGCCCTTGTAGATGTAAACTATGGAAAATATCCTGGGCTCCTGGCCACCTTCCATCCACCCCAAACATAGAAACTACAAATAGACACCAAAAAAGCATTGGTAGACCGTAGACACCAGCCTCCATTCTGTCTTAGTATTGGAACATGTTGTCTGCTGAAGCCATGATTGGCTGGTTCATGCAAACCAAGTTCCATGGGTTGATGAAGCCATCACAGAGGCCGCCGTTGCTGGTTCCACTCAAGCAGTGGAGAATGTCACTGAGAGACCGCAGCCGGCTGCTGAGCTCCATCATCTGAGTCCTCAGAATAGAGTTCTCGGCCTCCACAGCAAAGTAGTGCTGCGTGGTGAGAGTGAGGGATGTCAAGATCTTGCTGTTCTCCTCCTGCAGCTGGTGGAGTTGCGAGGTCAGATCATCCAAAAGCTTCTGCTTGCGCATCCTCGACCGCCTCGCAGATTCGCGGTTCGATATCATTCTCTTCTGCTTCTTTTGGTCCATCAATGCCTGCAGATCCTCTTCGGAGCCTGAGTTCTGGTGCAGGCTGGAGCCGGAGGAAGTCCCGCTGGGAGATGCCATGGAAGCTTAATTTGGTGTTTTTATGGTAAAAATTAGATCGTTTTTTAGCCTTCTTTTACAAATTCTTGTGCTTGTGCTTCAGAAAATAGTACGAGTATGTAGAAGATTGGCAAAAAGAACAAAAAACTAGGAGATTATTTGTATGAGAAAAAAATGGAAAGCGTCCAGGTACTGATCAGATCTCAGAACAAGCTCATGAAAACACATAAAACCAGTAGAGGAAGACGACGGAGAAGGATTGAACGAGATGGGTCCTGCGCCTGAGTACGGAATTTATCATAAACTCGGAAAGAAGAATCTCACTTAGGATAGGTGACATCAATTAGAAACATCAAGAGGAGCAGATGCTGCATGAGAGAAGAAGAAGAAGAAGAGTTTCAGTGCACAAAGATCGGATCTTGGAGCTGAGGGGAGAAGAAGAATCTCCCAGACTTCAGCAGCAAGGTGGAACCTTTTGCACCAAAAGATCAAGGAAAGGCCAGATTCAAGACTTTGGTGAGGTTTTGGACCCCAGAAGCAGAATCTTAATTTGAAGAAAATTTTGGCAGAGTTTCCCCAATATATGAGAGCTCAAGGGATCCCCGGAACAGGTAGTTGGTCAAAGTAGACACAAAGGAGAGACCTTTTTCTAACTGGAAAAGAGAAAGAGCAGCAAGAACACAGTATGTACCCAGCTGCTGGGTTTTTGAGATCAAAAACACAAGAAAGGTTTAAGGGAAGCCCACAGGTGGCAAAGAGAAAGAGACAGGATGAGGCTAGAGAAGAACAGAGCAGCAGAACCTGCAGAGCTTAGCGCGGAAGATGAGGGGAGAGGGAAAGGGAATTAGAGCCTGGGGGAGGAGTGGAATTTATAGAACGAGAGAGAGAGAGAGAGAGAGAGAGAGAGAGTTGGAATCTGAGAGGAGTGATGATTCTCCAACTCATGACAAGGGTAGAGATGGGATTTCATACAACACTTGCAACCCCACATTTCACCTTCCCCAGATCACAACTCCTCCTACTTTCTCTATTATTGTTTCATCTAGGGTTCTAATTCAGTTCGACCAAATTGTAGTAGTTGAGAGGAGTGATGATTTAATCAGTTCGATCAAAGAAATAAAGTCAAATTAAATTTTTGAATCAACAATTAAGCAGCACGTTTTGTGCTTAATGATCCGAAGCTTAATTTTGTCAATCATCTAAACTTAGAAGCAAAGGGAACTTAGATTACAAGCTCTTTAACTTTGTCTCCATTACTGATAACTAAGTCGAACTTGTTAAATCTTGCGTTGAAGAATCAAGTGAGTAAATGCCAGAAATATAATGCCTTTGTGGCACTTTTATGTCCATTTATCATGAGCGGTCAACATTTGATTTAGATTCTCTCGAATCATAGAATTTATAGGAGAAAATGACAATGTGGAATTTTACCCATGAAAAATAAAAAGGGGAATGTGAGGGCTGAATCATTTTAAATTCGTATTTATTATGAAATTGGATTTGATCAACATAAGTTAATTTTTTGGGTCAAAAAAAGTATTTCAGCCATTCGATTAAATCAGACGGAGCAGCAAAATCTTTGGAAATTTTTTCTCCACCAAATTAGGCATGAATTGGCTCTTCCCCTGTATTATAAATAGGGGCCTAATATGCAATTTTAGAGAACATCCCAATAATTCTCAGAGCCTCTCATCTACCCCGTTTCTCAGGCAGGATTCATTTGCAGCGGTTCTCTTCCCCTTCACACCGTCTTAGGCAGAAGCAAGAAGATCAAGGACGCCGCATCCACAGTTTTCAGGCAGAAATAGGAATCCAGATTTCGGGGTACAGAAAAATATCGGAGAACAGACAATATTTTTCTTTACAGTTTATTAATCAGTTGTATTCCGCTCTTGTATTGGCCGTGTTTTCTCCTCCTTCTAATAAAATCAAGTGCCCTCTTCTCCCCGTGGAGTAGACCCGGTATCCTACCAGGCTGAACCACGTAAATTCGGTGTTCTTTATGATTTTTTTGAATTTACTAGTTTTGATATTTTTTCTTTTGGCGTTTGGATTTTGTATCCTTGCAGGAAGATCCAATTTCTTCCCAACAGTTGTGGTATCAGAGCCAACAATCCACAATGTCAGAGACAAAATATGAAATCCAAAAAATATTGGACCATAATGTCAACTACTCATTATGAGCTTTGAAGATCAAATCAATTTTGATTAAAGAGAACCTTTAGGATACTATTCGTGGACGAGATGCAATGGAAGACACTGAAAGAGAAAAAGACCGGACCGATGAAAGTGCTAAAGCCACCTTGTAGATGAGCGTCTGCGACGAGGCACTATGAGAAGTTGCATCAGAAAAGACCGCCGCAGATGTATAGAAAAAGCTTATCACAAACTACCAGGATAAAACTCTTACAAGTAAGTTGACACTTAGACAGAAATTATATTTTTTACGCATGACTAATGACACTTCTGTTAAAAATCATATTAGCACTTTCCGCTCTATTCTTGCTGATCTTGATGATATGGAAGTTAAATTTGAGGGAGAAGATAAAACTTTTATGCTTCTAATTACTCTCCCTGCTTCTTTTAAAAAATTTCGTGAAAATTTATTGTATGGCAAGAATACTATAATCTGGATGAAGTGACAACAATGCTAGTATCCAAGGAGGTTGTTGACTCTCAACTTACCACAGGATCCTCTAGAAGTCGTGGAGAGCCCTAAACACTAGAGGACGAAACAAGTCACGGGACAAAAGCCGGGGTAAGTTCAGATCTAAATCCAGATCCAAAAACGTGCAGTGCTATTATTGCAAAAAGATGGGACACATCAAATCAGAATACCGTAAGATGAAATGGAGACTGGAGGAACAAAATCAGAACGGGGAAGCATCCTATGCTGATGAGGATGAAAAAGTAGAGGTACTTACTGTTTTTGCTTGTTATGCTAGATCTCAAGATGAATGAATTTTAGATTCAGGTTGCTCTTATCATATGACACCACACCGAGAATGGTTTACCATATATGAACATGCTGATGATAAGGAAGTGCTAATGGAAAATGACTCATCATGTCAAGTAGCAGGTGTTGGCTCAGTAAAAATTAAAATGCACGATGGCATTACAAGGACTCTAACTCAGGTATGACACGTTCCAGGTCTTAAAAGAAATTTAATTTCTTTATCTTCTCTAGATGCACTTGGATACAAGTATTCAGGCCAAGATGGAGTTTTCAGAGTCACAAAGGGGTCATTAACAGTAATGAAAGCACTAAAAGTAAACCAACTCTACATCCTGCAAGGCACAACGGTAACAAGTGGTGCGGCTATGGTAACTTCTGAACACTCCGATGATGCTATTGCTAAATTATGGCATATGAGATTAGAGCATATTAATGAAAGGAGCATGCTAATACTTGAACAAAAGGGGCTACTTGGAAAACAAAAATTTGCTAAGCTTGACTTATGTGAACATTGCATCTATGACAAACAGAAAAGAGTCACATTCTCCACAGGGCAATACTATGCAAAAGAAAAATTGGACTACATCTACTCTGAACTATGGGGGCCATCACCGGTTGAATCTCAAGGAGGAGCTTGATACATGCTCACTTTTATTGATGATTACTCCAGGAAGGTATGAGCTTATTTTATTAAAAATAAATTTGATGTATTCTCTAAATTTTAGTATTGGAAGGCAATGATTGAGAAGCAAACTGATAGATATGTTCGAACCCTGTGAACCGACAATGGCCTAGAATTTTGCAGTGAAGAATTTAAAGATTTTTGCTCCAGAGAAGGGATCATAAGAAATCATACAGTTCCCTACACACCTCAGCAGAATGGAGTAGCAGAATGGATGAACCGCACCATCATAGAAAGGGTAAGAAATATGCTTTTTAATGCAAACCTTTCTAAAAGTTTTTGGGCAGAGGCTACATCCACCGCTTGCTACCTGGTAAACCGATCTCCTTCTTCATCCATTGAATTCAAGACATCTGAGGAAAAATGGACCGGGTCGCCAGCCTCTTATGACCATCTAAAATTTTTTGGGAGCACTGTCTATGTCAGAGTGAATGAGGGAAAATTAGAACCTAGATCAAAGAAATGTATTTTCTTAGGATATCCTAGCGGAGTGAAAGACTATAAAGTGTGGTGCATAAATAATTGTAAAACAATAATCCATAGAGATGTAATTTTTGATGAACATGTACTCTTGAAAATGAAAAAGGAGAACCAAGAAGAGGATGACTCACAGGAACCTACAGTGCCACCAGAAGAAATACCACCTCAGCCTGTTATCAAAGAATTCTGGTTCCATACATCTGCATCTAGACCGCCTTCCACAGAAGCCAATGACACTGCTTCAGAACAGGCCACCGAAGAACATGTTGAGGTCCAAGAGGAGCCACACAGGGTCCAGGAGGAGCAATATCAAGTTGAGGAGGAGAATCCTTATTCCATCGCCCTCAACCGACCTAGGCGAGCACCACGTCCTAATCCTAGGTATGCAAATGTCACTACATATGCTCTAGTAGTGGCTGAAGAAACTCCATGCACTGAAGAACTAGCTTCCTATAAAGAAGTTCTAAATAGGACAGATTCAAGAAAGTGGCGTGAAACTATGACAGAAGAATTCAAATCCATGCAGAAAAATAATACTTGGGAACTTATGAAGCCTCCACCGTACAAAAAACTTGTTGGGTGCAAGTGGATCTACAAACTCAAAGAAGACAATATCTATAAAGCTCGGTTGGTAGCAAAGGAATATAGTCAAAAGGAATGTATTGACTACAAAGATATTTTCTCTCATGTGGTTAAGCATAACTCTATTCGTGTTCTTCTAGCATTAGTAGCCATGCAAGACTTGGAGTTAGAACAGCTTGACGTAAAGACAGCTTTCCTACACGGTGACTTAGAAGAACAGATCTACATGGCACGACCAGAAGGGTTTGAAGAGAAAAATAAAGTTGATCATGTCTGTCTCCTAAAGAAGTCACTCTATGACATCAAGCAATCTCCCAAACAATGGTATAATGTTTGAAGAACAGCTTGACGTAAAGACAGCTTTCCTACACGGTGACTTAGAAGAACAGATCTACATGGCACGACCAGAAGGGTTTGAAGAGAAAAATAAAGTTGATCATTTCTGCCTCCTAAAGAAGTTACTCTATGGCCTCAAGCAATCTCCCAGACAATGGTATAAGAGGTTTGATCAATTCATGCTTGGTATTGATTTTAGTAGATCATCTTTTGACAGTTGTGTTTATTTAAAGAAAACAAATAGTTCTATGATTTATCTGTTTCTTTATGTTGATGATATGCTCATTGCGGCAAAAGATATTACTGAAATAGACAGGCTAAAGACACACCTTAAGGGTGAATTTGACATGAAGGACCTTGTGGCTACAAGAAAAATCCTTGGGGTGGAGATAAAGCGAGACCGCAAAGAAAAAAAATTGTACCTAACACAGGAGAGTTATATAAAGCAGGTGGTTGAGCGCTTTGGCATGCAATAAGCAAAACTCGTCAAGACATCTCTTGCCGCACACTTCAAATTGTCAGAGTTACTATGCCCAAACGATGAAAAAGAAAGAGTTAGCATGTCACAGGTACCATATGCAAGTGCAGTTGACAGTCTTATGTACGCCATGATCTGTACCCGTCCAGACATAGCACATGCAGTCAGTGTTGTTAGCCGGTACATGGAAAATCCGGAAAAAGCACATTGGGAGGCAGTCAAATGGATCTTGTGCTACTTACAAGGTACTTCTAAAGTCAGCCTTATTTTCAGTGGAACTAATGAATCGTTTGCAGGATACTCAGACTCAGATTCAGACTATGTCGGTGACCTTGATAAGAGGAGATCAATCACCGCCTATATCTTCACTATAGGTGGAACTGCAGTAAATTGGAAAGCCGATCTACAACCCAGTGTCGCCCTCTCTACCACTGAAGCGGAGTACATGGCTATTACAGAAGCGATTAAAGAAGCAATATGGCTCGGGAACTTGATAAAAGAACTGACTTCTCAAAATGGGGACATAGTCGTGCATAGTGACAGTCAAGGTGCAATTCATTTGTCAAATGATCAAATGTTCCATGAAAGGACGAAGCACATCGACGTCAGATTCTATTTTATTAGGGATATTATTTTAAAATGATAAATAAAGCTTCAGAAAATTGACACGGCTCATGCATAATCCTGCAGATATGCTGACTAAAGTACTACCAACGGCCAAATTTGAACACTGTCTGAACTTGGTAAGATTGATTCATGGTGCAGGTTAGCCCTACAGGACTCTTAGGAGAAGAGGAGAAGACTACATCAGGCTTAAAATTCATCAAAGGAGGAAATTATGAGGGTTGAATCATTTTAAACCCGAATCCATTATGAAATTGGGCTTGATCAACACAAGTTAATTTTCTGGGTCAAAAGAAGCATTTCAGCCATCCGATTAAATCAGACGGAGCAGCAAAATCCTTGGAGATTTTTTCTCCACCAAATTAGGCATGAATTGGCTCTTCCCCTGTATTATAAATAGGGGGCTAATATGCAGTTTCAGAGAACATCACAATATTTCTCAGAGCCTCCCATCTACTCCGTTTCTCAGGTAGGATTCCTTTCCAGCGGCTCTCTTTCCCTTCACACCGTCTTAGCAGAAGCAAGAAGATCAAGGACGCCGCATCCACAGTTTTTAGGCAGAAGCAGGAATCCAGATTTCGGGGTACAGAAAAATATTCGAGAACATGCAGTATTTTTCTTTACAGTTTATTAATTAGTGGTATTCCGCTCTTGTATTGGCTGTGTTTTCTCATCCTTCTAATAAAATCAAGTGTCCTCTTCTCCCCGTGGAGTAGGCCCGGTATCCCGCCGGGCTGAACCACGTAAATTTGGTGTTCTTTGTAATTTTTTTTGGAGTTACTCATTTTGATATTTTTCCTTTTGGCATTTGGATTTTGGATCCTTGCAGAAAGACTCAATTTCTTAGTAACATTGAATAATCACTTTTTTCATATACTTACAATTAACCTTCTCATAAAAAAATAATTCTGAATATACATAAATTAATATGTTATCTAATATTGCAAAAAAATAATAACAAATAAGAAACAAGAAAGCTCCTTCTCATCCGTTGGTTTCTTCAAAGTAGAAAAAGTAGAAAAAGGACAAATATTTCCCTCTCTTGGTTCTTAATTTCTATTATTAAGACGTATAAATATATAGCTTGTACATATTCTCATAAACTGCATGCATGGTAATTAAAGAGAATAAGTGACAAGTCAAAGTTCATGGTATATTGGTATATATATTCTTCCACTTAATCAAATCATTCACGCCTCCATTTGTCAGGCACTAGAATAAAATTGGGAAATTTTGATACCAGATTAGCCTAATATTTCTACATTTTTTCAACCGAAAATATAAAAATAAACGTCTGCCCAGACGTCGAAAAATAGTGGTTAACGATAGGCGTCATATTGAAAATATCAAAATAGACATTTGCCCCGACGTCGAAAAGTAGTGGTTAACGATAGGCGTCTAAATACGACGTATCGACAAGCGGCGTAGAAATTGGAATAATTATATCCCAGGCCTATGAATAATTTGGCTCTACTTTTTCAAATCCAAATCCATATTTAATCTAATGGAGAATATTCTTAACTTGCTTGCATGACCAAAACTCTTACTGAAAAGAAAGATGCTCCAATTAATGGAGCATCTATGCTTGCATGACCAAAACATGTACAATAGGAAAGGAAGCAGAATCCAATGCACATATATGCTTGCAGTAATTCCTTTCATTTCATCACTGCAGTTGAATATTGCAATTCATTATCAGTATGTATTTGAATGTCTCATTCTATAATTTTTTTTAAAAAAAATAAACGGATTGATTTATTAAATATATTTCATTTTTAAAGATTTTTTTAAAAAGTTATCTATACATTTAATTTATAACAATCGGATACTTCAATTTTTAAATTTGTTTCAATTTGTCTTTTAATACAAATGTGATACTATTGATGTGCATGAGTATTACCCTATCTACATCCTCTAAATAAATAAAAATTTAAAAAACATTTTGTCATATTACCTTTTTAAATAGTGTTAAATATGTTTTATATCCTCATTTAAAAGGTTTTTAAAAATATATTAGAACTTTTTATTTACAATTAATATATAGAGGTACCGATCGTAATTTTGATTTATTTCAGTTATATTTTTTCATCAAACTATCATCAATTTGGCTACTAGGATGCTAAGTAATATTACCCATGTGGGTCAAAATTCCAATCATCATATCTAAATATATTTAAAATTAATAAAAATATCATGACACTAAATTTATAGGATTTATAAAAAATGCAGCTGAAATTTAAGGAATGATGCAATTGAGTATCATGTAGTTTGGTGAGAGTGGTGATAGTTTTGGATTCGAGCAATATTGATGCAAAAGATATTTAGGTACTAATTAAAAAAATAAAAATATATAATTTTTTAAATAGTTGGGTGAAATTATATTTTTATTATTTTAAAATATATTTAGATACTAATTGGACTTGTGACTCACAATAGCAATGTCATTCATAGAATTTTAATGGTTAAAATGAAAATAGTTGGATGGTAGAATAAGATTGATAAAATCCAAAGCAATAGATTCCTATTGGTTGAAAATAAAATATTGTGATAAGTTTGGAAAAATCTCTAATTTTTTTAATATTTTAAGTAATTAACTCTCAAATTCTTATTATAAAAGATTAGAGGATGTGACATTTTTAATTTTTATTCACTTAAAAATATTTAAGTGGCACTACTGATCATGTCCTATTCAAAAGATAAAATTGACATTTCTTTGACAATAAAAAATGAGACATAATTAAAATACATCAAAAATTGAAGTACCATGTCAATATAAATAAAATATTGAGTTAAATTTGAAAAAAAAAAAAACTAAAACTAAAATATATTAAGTAATCAACCAAAAAAAACTGTACGGATCGAATTTAATTAGGATATTTGTAGCCAAATACATGCTTATGATAGTCAAATTCCAAATTGATTAAGAAAATAGGAAGGTGATAGGAAATGAAGGAACATATATCATATCATATCATATGAGCCACCTGGCTCTTGTTCGAAGGTTGATGTGACCTACAAGTGCTTTGTCACCTCTCTACTACAAGACTCTAGAAACAGCATCTAAATTATATACGTACGTTGATGATGATATAATTATTCCTCTGCCCATCTCTTACTTTCTTTCAATGCATAAAGTTTTTGATCATTTCCTCATCACTAAATAGTCTAAATGAGTTAATGTTTACCAATACAACTCCCTGTTTTTGCACCTCAATTAATGCACATATACTTGTTATAGAAAGCATTTCTAGTTGAATGATTTGCATTTTTCTATATGAAATTGTAATTATCATCTCATTAATTATAATAATATTACATATGAAACTTATATTATTTTTTTACATATTTGCATTTGATTTATACTACTCTTTGTTCTTACCAACCCATGACTATTATACATATATTATAAAATATAGAAATGAATTAACTTATTAACGCATAAGGAAAAGACGTGAGAAGAGACAAGAAAAGCCATGTTTTCAGTGCCTCCAATTTCCACATGCTTATATTCTATTCACTTGGTTATTTAAAATGATTTAATTAATTTCTGCAGGGTGGATTTCTTTTTTCATATTTAAATCTCTAAAGGTTGGATTTATAGTAGGCAATATTCCTGCAGAACTTAGATATTCTTAATTCTTAATCACACATGCATGCATGTACGTCTACTTATATTTTTATACTTTTAATTTATATATATACTATCAGAAGTTGAATTCTTTTTCTTTTCACGTGGACCAGTAATTAAAGAATTGAAGAGAGTACATATCCAACCAAGATTCAAACTGAGAATATATATAAGGAGATGTGTATATATGGTGGGAATTAATTAATAATTGAGTAGCTAGGTTCATGAACATGTTTTTAAAATTATTAATGATGAAACACACGAATAAGTTTTATTTTAATAATTGAACAAGCATATTTTTATTAATTAGTGTTAATATTAATTCGAAGTTTCCATGGAAAAGTTTTGTTGATAAATCGAGTCCATAGTTGGAGGTTTTTAATTACTGTGGTAGAAGATGGAGAAAGATTCTCCATATCCATAACAAAACTAAGTATATAAAGGAATTGAATCTAGATTTGTGACATGGATTGGAGACTTCCTCGATGACCTAACTGGAAAAAATAAGATGGTTGCGTCCTAGAAAAATCTAGCCTTCTCTTGTTGATCAAATGCAAAAGACTTGGGTTCTTCATTGTCCACTTTCCAAGACCTTTTAGAAAGCAGATGCAACCACTAGTAAACATCTAGCTTATACTACATTTTGTGCTATCAAATACCACTTGCCTCTCACATGAAAGGTCTGATTCCATATACCAAAGAAGAAAGCCACTAATCTGTCCTTTCTTGACAGAAATCTTTTGCCAACACTAGCTTCATCTTTTAAAGAGCACAATATCTTCTTTCTCCATAACTTTTTAGCAACCACTACCACTTCCAGTTCATCTTCCACTGCACACAGTGTCCCACAATGGAAGAGCCACGAGGTATAGCAATGAGAATCAAAACCTTTATCCTTTGCCCAATCCTACAAAAATCATCACAGCAAAGGCAGTTTTTTTTTCCACTTGGAGCATGGAGGAAGATGCATCACCTTGACTGGGCAGCATGTTTATTTGTTCAACGTGATGTACTCCCTGCATGCACTTTCTCCAAAGAGAGAAGAACAGAACAAAAGCTTAGCGAGGAAGGATTTGTGAGGACATATCAAATCATGCAGCATGCATATAGGGTTAATGGTTTGGAAGATCTACCATTTTGGAGTTTGGACAGGTGATTGTCTCCAGTATGCTGAAATGATTCAGAGTTCCAGATGTTCATTCTACATAGTTGATGAAAAAATGGATGTCAAAATTAGAGAACTTTTCTTTTTCCACTCAGCATAATTAAACTACAGGAATGTAAATAATTGCTTTCAAGCAAAATAATTCTCTTGGCTGCATAATTACGTTCGGCTAATATATATAGCACGTTACAACCAGTCATCCACTCATCAGTGCTTTATTCTGTCACATGTACCTTAATAAACAATTCACCCACCTACATTACATCACCGACTGAGCCAGTGGAAAGCAGCGAGCAAAAAAGTATGGTTGCTACAGGAGCACTTGACGTAGAATGTGCCAAATGGAACTGCAGACCAAAGTGATGACAAATATACAAGACTAGCTAGAAAAAGACAGCCTACCAAATACTCTTAGTCATGAAGAACGATTGACAAAAGCATCGCCACAAGTCAAATCAAAGGAACTTGGTCAAATGTGTTGGGTATATAAATAATATATGATGCAACAAATAATTATAACCTGCACACAAGCGTTCCAAATTAAGTGTGTATGTGCAGACACAAGAGAATTAATTGGAGCCACTCATGCATGCGGGAAAAGATGCATTATGCATAATTTGATTTCAGATTTGGTGGTCTTATGAAGCTAGGAATAGCCTCGATAATAGTCTCCCCAAAAGCACGCACGTACTGAAGGTTTCTCACCAAAGCTACATCTATAACAAGTTACGATAGCTTATAGTATTCAATTTACCTATAATAAGCTCAGCATAATATTAATATTGCAAGGGTTCTATTATTATTGGGCTCGGCCCATGTGTGCCAAGCATGAGGGTCATCTATTTTAATTTGCACCACCGATACTTTAATTGCCTCACGCAAGGCAGCACATTACTTGATCAATTGGAAATTACGTGCATTATTTGGGCAGCACATTTAATATTTAAAGCATTTCTTTTTGAAGCCTTATGCAGCAATCGAGAAACTCGATCAACAAACTCATTGTTTTGGTGAAAGTTGGAGTAAATCTCCAATTGACAAATGCATAACGTATGAGATTTTTTTGGAGAAAATCTCTCAGCACCTAGGTTTCATTGCACTATAAAAGAGGCACAATATTAAGGTTTCAAATCATCTGCTTCATTTCTCAAACAATATTCTTTTTCGACCGCTTTCTTTTCTTTCACACTGTCTCAAGCATAAGCAAAAAGATTAAGGACGTTGCATCCATAGTTTTCAGACAAAAGCAGGAATCTAAATTTTAGGATACAAAAAAATATTCGAGTTCAGACAATATTTTTTCTTTTACAGTTTAGTTATCAATTTTATTTCGATTATCTTATACTGGTCGTGTTTCCTTCTCTCTCTAATAAAAATCAAGTATCCTCTTTTTCCCATGGAGGAGGCCCGGTATCCCGTCGAGCCGAACCACGTATACTTTGGTGTTTTTTTTATTTTCTGAATTTATTCAGTTTAGTATTTTTTTGCTTTTGGCGTTTGGATTTTTGGATTCTTGCAGGAAGATTCGTTTTCTTTCTAACAGTTTTGGTATCATAGCCAACAATTCATAATGTCATGGGCAAAATACGAAATTCAGAAATTGGACCACAATGTCAACTACTCATTATGGGTTTTGAAGATGAAAACATTATTGGTTAAGGAGAACTTATAGGACAGTATTCATGGACAAGACGAGATGAAAGGCACTGAAAGAAAAAAGACCGGACTGATGAAAGTGCTAAAACAATCTTGTACATGAGCATCTGCGACGAGGCACTAAGAGAAATCACATAAGAAAAAATCGTTGCAGATGTATGAAAAAAGCTTGCTACAATCTACTAGGATAAAACTCTTACAAGTAAGATGACACTTAGACAAAAATTATTTTTTTTACGCATAACTGATGACACTTCTGTTATGCTGATCTTGATGATATGAGAAAGAAGATAAAGCCTTCATTCTTTTAATTAGGCCTGTTCATTGGGTCGACCCGACCCAATGAACCAGAGAACCCGACCTATTTGGGTTGGGTCGGGTCGGTTAATTGGGTCGGATAGGGTACAATTTGACCAAACTCGACCATAATCGGGTCGAGTCTCGGATTTTAGAATTTGAAACCCGATGATCCGATTATTTACATTTTTGATACTTAGACATAAATTATATTTTTTACGCATGACTGATGACACTTTTGTTAAAAATCATATTAGTACTTTTCGTTCTATTCTTGCTGATCTTGAGGATATGATAGTTATATTTGAGGAAGAAGATATGACCTTTATGCTTTTAATTACTCTCCCTACTTCTTTTAAAAAATTTCGTGAGTTTATTATATGACAAGAATACAATTACTCAGGATGAGGTAACAACAATGCTAGTGTCCAATGAGATTATTGATTCTCAACTTACCACAGGATCCTCTAAAAGACGTAGAGAAGCCTTGAACACTAGAGGACGAAACATGTCACAGGACAAAAGCCGGGATAAGTTCAGATCTAAATCCAGATCCAAAAATGTACAACGCTATTATTGCAAAAAGATGGGACACATCAAATCAGAATGTCGTAAGCTGAAACGAAGACAAGAGAAACAAAATTAGAATGGGGAAGCATCTTATGCTAATGAGGATGAAAAAGTAGAGGTACTTACTATTTCTGTTTGTTATGCTAGATCTTAAGATGAAAGAATTTTATATTTAGGTTGCTCTTTTTATATGACACCGCACCGAGATTGGTTTACCACATATGAACATGCTAATGAAAAAGAAGTGCTAATGGGAAATGACTCATCATGTCAAGTTGCATGAGTCGGTTCAGTAAAAATCAAAATGCATGATGGCATTATAAGGACCCTAACTCAGGTATGGCACGTTCTAGGTCGTAAAAAATATTTAATTTCTTTACCTTCCCTAGATGCACTTGGATACAAGTATTCAGACCAAGACAAAATTTTCAGAGTCACAAAGGGGTCTTTAACAGTAATAATAGCTTTAAAAGTAAACCAACTATACATCCTGCAAGACACAATGGTAACAAGTGGTGCAATTATGGTAACCTCAGCTCTGAACACTCTGATGAAGATCTTGCTAAATTATAGCATATGAGATTATGACATATTAATGAAAGGAGCTTACTAATACTTGAACAAAATGGACTACATACTTGGAAAGCAAAAATTGTCTAAACTAGATTTATGTGAACATTGTATCTATCGAAAACATAAAAGAGTCTCATTCTCCACAGGGTAACATTATGCAAAAGGAAAATTGGACTACACCCACTCTGATCTATGGGGGTCATCACCGGTTGAATCTCAAAGATGAGCTCGATACATGCTCACAAGAATGTATGAGCTTATTTTATATAAAATAAATCTGATGTCTTCTCTAAATTTCAGTCTTGGAAAGCAATGCTCGAGATGCGAACCGGTAGATATGTTTGGACCCTACAAATCGACAATGGCCTAGAATTTTGCAGTGGAGAATTTAAAGACTTTTGCTTTAGAGAGGGAATCATAAGGCATCACACAATTCCCCATACACCTCAGCAGAACGGAGTAGCAGAAAGGATGAACCACACCATCATAGAAAGAGTAAGATGTATGATTTCTAATACTAACCTTCCTAAAAGTTTTTGGGCAGAGGCTGCATCCACCGCTTGCTAACTAATAAATTAATCTCCATCTTCATCAATTGAATTCAAGACGCCTGAGGAAAAATGGACCAGATCGCCAGCTTCTTATGATCATCTTAAAAATTTTGGGAGCACTATCTATGTCAGGGTGAATAAAGGAAAAATTAGAACCTAAATCAAAGAAATGTATTTTCTTAGGATATCCTAGCGGAGTGAAATGCTATAAAGTGTGGTGTCTAAACAATTGTAAAACAGAAATCCATAGAGATGTGATTTTTGATGAACAAGTACTCTTGAAAATGAAAAAGGATGACCAAGAAGAGGAAACTACACCTCCAGTGCCACAAGACTCAGTCTACTTCCCGAGAATTCTGGTTCCCTACACCTGCGCCTCGACCACCTTCCACGGAAGCCAATGACACTGCTTCATTAGAACAGATCACTGAAGAACATATTCAGGTCCAGGAGAAGCCACACCGGGTCGAGCAGGAGCAATATCAAGTTGAGGTGGAGAATCTTTATTCCATCGCCCTCAACTGACCTAGGCAGCACCACATCCTAATCCTAGGTATGCAAATATTACTACTTATGCTCTAGCAGTGGCTGAAAAAACACCGTCAACTGAAGAACCAAACCTCTTATAAAGAAACCCTAAATCGGACGAATTCAAGAAAGTGACGTGAAGCTATAACAGAAGCATTCAAGTTTTTGCAGAAAAATAATGCTTGAGAACTTATGGAGCCTCCACCGCACAAGAAACTTATTGGGTTCAAGTGGATCTATAAACTTAAAGAATGTGAAATCTATAAAGCTCGGCTTGTGGCAAGGGGATACAGTCAAAAGGAATGTATTGAATATTTTTTCTCCTGTGGTTAAGCATACTTCTATTCGTGTTCTTCTAGTATTAGTAACCATGAAAGACTTGGAATTAGAACAGCTTGACGTAAAGACAGCTTTACTACACTGTGACTTAGAAGAACAGATCTACATGACACAATCAGAATGGTTTGAAGAGAAAAACAAAGTTGATCATGTCTGCCTTCTAAAGAAGTCATTCTATGGCCTCAACCAATCTCCCAAACAATGTATAAGAGATTTGATCAGTTTATGCTTGATATTGGTTTCAATAGATAATCCTTTGATAGTTGTGTTTACTTAAAGAAATCAGTTATCTCTATGATTTATCTGTTCTTTTATTTTGATGACATGCTTATTGCAATAAAAGATATTACTGAAATAGACAGGCTTAAGAAATACCTTAAAGGAGAATTTGACATGAAGGACCTTGAGAATACAAGAAAAATCCTTGGGATGAAAATAAAGCAAGAAAGTTATACCTAACATAAGAGACTTATGTAAAGTAGGTGGTTGAACGCTTTGGCATGCAAAAAGTAAAATTCGTCAGAACACCTCTTGTAGCTCACTTCAAATTATCAGGATTGCTATGTTCGAAAGATGAAAAATAAAAAATCGGTATGTCACAGGTACCCTATGCAAGTGCAGTTGGCAGTCTTATGTACGTCATAATCAATACCCGCCCAAACATAGCACATGCAGTCAGTGTTGTGAGCCGGTACATGACAAATTCGGGAAAAACACATTGGGAGGTCGTTAAATGGATTTTGCGCTACTTACAAGGTACTTCTAAAGCCAATCTTGTTTCTGGCGGAACTAATGAATCATTTGTAGGATATTCAGACTCGGACTATGCCGGTGACCTTGATAAGATAAGATCGATCACCATATACATCTTCACTATAGGGAGAACTGCAGTAAGTTGGAAAGCTAGTCTACAATCTACTATCGCCCTCTCCACTACTGAAGCAGAGTACATGGCTATTACAATAGCAATTAAAGAAGCAATCTGTCTTGGGAACCTGATAAAAGAACTAACTTCTCTAAATGAGGACATAGTCGTGCATAGTGACAGTCAGAGCGCAATTCATCTTTCAAAAAATTAGATGTTCCATGAAAGGACGAAGCACATCGATGTCAAATTTTATTTCATCAGGGATATTATTTCAAAAGGAGAAATAAAACTTCATAAAATTGACACGGCTCACAATCCTGCAGATATGCTGACTAAAGTTCTACCGACAACCAAATTTGATCACTACCTGAACTCTACATGGCTCTTGGGAGAAGAGGGGAAGGTTACATCGAGCTCAAATCTCATCAAAGAAGAAAATTGTGAGAATTGATTCGATTCAAACCCGAATTCATTACAACGGTGAATAAAAAAAAATCTGCAGCTACTATTATTGGGCTCGGCCCATGTGGGCCAAGCATGAGGGCTATTAGTTGGTCAATTGAAAATTACGTGCATTATTTGGGCAGCATATATAATATTTGAAGCATTCTTTTTGAAGCCTTATGCAGCAATCGAGAAACTCGATCAACAAACTCATTGTTTTTGTCAAAGTTGGAATAAATCTCCAATTGACAACCGCACAACAAATAAATCTCTTGTACTTGTCGTATTTCTCCTCTCTCTAATAAAAATCAAGTGCCCTCTTCTCCTCGTGGAGTAGGTCGATCCGGTACCCCGCCGGGCCGAATCACGTAAATTTTGGTATTTTTTGTATTTTCTAAATTTATTCGTTTTAATATTTTTTACTTTTGATATTTGGATTTTTAGATTCTTGCATAAAGACCTATTTTTTTTCTAACAAATATCATCCTTTCAGAATCTGATATCTCTGGCCCTTATCTACAACAAGTATATCAGATATAAACTTGTTCATCTAGAGCTTAGAAATCACTCACAGGTTTCAGCTGAAATCAAATTGCAATAGCAGTATCATCCAGCAATATGCCAATAAAAGAAATTAATAAGGCATAATTTAAACCAAATGGCCTCTTCCCACAACATATATACCAGGCCATAAACCTAAAAAAGTGCCAGCTCAAACTATTGCTTTAATTAAAAATAAGCTTGTAAAAACAATAATGATATTTTTTCTGTTCAAATCATGTTGAAGCTACTATATGATAACTTCATCTGAGCGGATTTATTCTTCTCTGCTATGTTTACCACAATATATCATGCATTATTTTGCTAAAATCTACCCTGACCTCAAAAAATGAGCTTGATCATATTAAAATATAGAAGACAGCAAAATTTAAATCTTCCTCTATTATAGCCTAAGTGTTGGGATATATATTCGTTGTTTTCAAGCTCCGGTGGCAATAAAGTACCAGGAGTGACAATTGCTCAGGACATCAAGACCAACTGAAAAACCTTCTAATCCAGCAAAAAAACAAAAATATTTCTCGTGGCATCAGCATCATAAGACCATTGCACCTTCCCAATCTCACAACACTTACAGAGAACATTAGTAATTAAATATAGCTTTAGTTACTTTTTCTAGGCTGGATGAGCATATTTGGTTTTGTGTTAAATACTCATAATTTTCCTTGATTTCCTGGGGATTTATGCCTCTTTGCCTCTATCAATATCTTAAGGGTGAATCCAATATGTCAACATTTGGAGTACAAACATAATTTCCCCTAATAGCTTAGTACTAAATGTGAGCGAAATGGCGACATCAGATGAGGGTGAATAGTATGTTTACTAAATTGATTAGCCTAAATTTCAATTTTAAGCGTTTCTTAGATTAGTTTAGGCAATTTACAATTCGATGATTATACGATTGAATGCGGAAGAGATAAATAATCAAGCAAATAAAACATACAATTAAAACTAACGCAAACACAAAATTTATAGTGGTTCGACCCCAATGTCTACTCCACTACCTAAGCACTCCGCTTAGGATTTTCAAACTAGATTTACTAGATTAATTAGAGTTTCCCTTACACAGAGGTCTTTTCACTAAAGAGTCACGCTCTCGACCTAAGACACTTCCACACTCAAAAGTTACCGTCTTCTTATCGAGAGTACTATTCCACCTCAACCTAAGGGACAACTAGAACTAACCCTAGTAATAACTAATTTTACAAAAGTGGCTTTACACCTAACACCAGACAACCAATTATACCCACAAGACCAAACACCTGGTCTTCACACGCACAAAACAAAACACAGTTCAAATAAACAGATAAAATACAATCAAAAGAGCTATAATATAAAACAAGATTAAAATCTAATTGGATTTACTACTAATTAGATTAAAACAATTCATGATTGAACACAATATATAAAAAGAAAATTTACTACTAATTGAATTTCAATCATAAATAGATTCAATATTAATATTTAAATGTTTCTAGTTAGTCAAACAAATTTAAATCGAGTTAGTCTAAGCAATTTAAAAGAAATCAGATTTAAACCCAAATTAGATTTGTATTGAACCAACATTGAACCAGTTTAAACCAATGAAACGACATCAAATGAACCAAAATAAAATTGGACTTATTTTCAATTGATTTGAACTGAAAATTATTTTCAATTGATTTATTTTCAATAAAATTTTATCAAACTAGATATAAACCAAAGCTATTTGAACCAGAAATTGAAATCAACTCAAATCAAATGAATTGGACCGGGTTCAATTGCTTTGAACCGGACCAATATTACGTTAAATTAGAGGTGAACCATTTGCAATTGAACCGAAATTTAAAATAAACCTAGAACAATTGAACCGAACCAAATTTCACTTAAGTTGCGGATCAGGTGTGAGAAGCATATGGATCCGAATTTCAAATAAATATGATGCAGATTCGATTAACTTAAAATAATTAAAAATACGAGTATAAAAGGAAAATCGAATCCAATATGACTTAAACCACTAACCATTATAATTAAATAAATGGGTGTCTTAATGGGTCAAGAATCCATTATATTGGATCCAAACTCAATTGACTTAAACCCATTAACCATTTCTCTCTTCCCCATGTAACATCGAACCCTAACACTATTCCAGCCGCCACACCACCTTCACCGGCCATCATCTTCCAACCGTGAGCCTTCTCCGCCACCCATCCTGATGCGCCGGCGATCGACGGCGCCGGACAATGTGAAGGCAGCTGCCCATTACGATTGTTGTATAATGAAGAAGCACATGATGTGCAGCAAGGCAGAACCCGACAGAACTCGACCACGTTGCCTCTACCGCCGATCATCTTCAACCTCAATCCCTTCGTCCATCTTCATATGTCGGCGAGGATCATGCCGACGTCGGACAATGAGGAAAGGTTAAAGATGGGAGCATGCAAAGTCGGTTACATCAGAAAACCTTTAGGGCAACGACATGTGCCGACAACACCAAATCGACGCAAGTCGTCGACTGCCTGGAGATGCAGACCCGAAGTAGAATTGCACCAGCAGCAACAGTCGACTGAAAACTCGTTCTCCCCTTCGCTCCCGCAGAAGCATTCTTGATGAGGGGAAAGACCAGCCGACTACACCATCCAATGATCTAGGACAGCATCTCCTACCTCTTCCCCATGGCTGAAGCCACGGGAGAGCCGCAGGTTGTTGCACCAATGCCGACACTAATGCCGACATGCAATGCAACTAAACATGCACCGGAGAAGAAAAGAAAACATGAAAAGTGGAAACAAAATCGAAACCAACAACGCAAGTAACAATAAAATTTGCACATGTAATCTAACTTCATGCATAAACAAATTAGAGCACGTAAACTATAAAAGCAAATGCATAAACAAATTAGAGCACGTAAACTATAAAAGCAAATTGCGGAAGCGTAGAATCGCTAACCTCCTACCATTGTATTTGTCGTCGTGAGAAAAATTGAAATCCGCTACGAACCGAGCGTCTCTGTAAGGGTTCTTCCGAGCTCTCATCTTGACTCACTTTTGATGGTGTATGTGATGTATGTCACGATGAGCCTGGGGACTCTGACAATCTATCTATAGATTTACCTTGTTATCAAAGGTGATAAAGAGATAGACTTGATTGAGTTAAGGGGATTGATAGAGTACATAATAATGAGTCGAACTAGATAATTATTCTTAATTATATGAACCACATAGAGATAAGCACATGAGTACGTGGATCACAATACAAAGTACGTGGGCCCTATGTCTTACAACAAAGCCATCAGATTTGTCTTCTTCATTCGATATACAATTAAAGTTACCACTTAAAAGTCACGGGAAAGAGGTAAAATCAAAAATGAGAAATTGCGGAAGAAAGCAAATCTAGTATTCGGATTTGTACTCAGCATAGAAAAAGGATAATAAAAAAGCTTTACAATTATTAAACCTGATAACAATACGAATAACTTGAGATTGGAGGGATATCACTTGGGTTGTCACAAAGTCCTGATTCCATGCAAGAATTATACCCTTTGAGGCACCATTAGAAAGCTATGACACCCTTGTCCAATAGCGACCAAAGGAGTGGATGATTCTTGAAATTGTCGGTTCATCAACATGTGATTCATGCAATGTTATAATTCTCAAGAAAAATTTGTGAATTAACATAGAAATATGATATATTATCTTGCAGGGAAGGGAACTGCAACAATTTCAATTTAGAATATTTATCATATAGAAGATCGAGAAGTAATGAATTGCCCAAGGAGCTTTGTCTGCAAGGTAGTTGAAGTAGGGGTGAGCGGGTCCAGATACTTTGTATTTTTTATAATACCTGAATTTTATTCTATATAGGATCAGTTCCTAAGTTTTGGAATCGGATCCTACCCTGTTGGAATCTGAAATCGGACCCTATCCGGAATCACAGGTTTCGATTTTGATTCCGAGTACCCTGTTGGAACATATTCATATACAGGTTCCAGGATATAGATTCTGGGTACCATGTTGGAACTTATTCTGGAACCTCTAAATGTACAGGTTCCAACAGGGTACCCTATTGGAACTTGTACCCTAGAACCTATAAATGAATATGTTCTAGAGTACAGGTTCCGGATCCAGGTACCCGATGTGTTGGACTCGGAATCGAAACCGATTTTAATCGGTTCTTAAATTTTTCTCTCGGATCCTACCTAAATTTAATTCGGATCTATCCGAAATCTACCTAATTGGATCGATTCCAATCGATTCTAGATCTATTTGGTACCCATGCACACCTCTGAGTTGAAGTAGTTATCTAGGTGTGAGTCTAGATCTTTTGAGGTTACCCTATCCGTATAGATAAGAGACCTCCAATGGGCTTTTCTAGGGCTTGGAGATTCGCCTACTTGGCTTACGGATGTTTGGTTGTGGTAGTATGATTGAGTTGGAATCTACCCTATCAATCAATCTACTATACAGTAATTTTAGAAGTCGAGGATTGTGGTATGTACGGATGTGCTCTAATCTCTCTACACGTTTCTTTTTTTCTTCTTCTTTTCTCCATTTTTCCTTCATCGTTGAACAGCCACGTGCCACGTGCCTGTTGCTTTTGGTTGCTCCCACTGCCACATGGCAGTAATTTGATGCTTTTTTTCCCTTTTTTTTTTTGTCTCATCTTGCCTTCGATTGAAGGGTTGCTTCCACTGCCGGGTGGCAGTGGTTTGACGAAGATGACGATGCTCCATTTTTACTTTGCAGATGTAAATCTTTTACTTTCCTTTCCTTTTCTCATGCTCTTACGCGTTCTTTTTTTCGTTGTTGCGACTGTCGTCGGCCGGTGGTGAAGAGGTAAAGATCCTTTTTTTCGTCATTGCTGCTGTCGTCGGTCGGTGATGAAGAGGTAGAGATTGACATTTTTGTTATAAATTTCTGTGCTCGGTGAGCTTTTCTTTCTGAATTGTGCTGATTGTTTTCTTAAACTTAGTGATCTGCTGATTGGTATTTTGATTACAAGCTTCGTCTGTTCGTTCTATTTGTGCTGCTCCGCCATTGTTGATGTTTATTTTCTTCACTTTTCTTCATTTTTACTCCTGCGGCTGGGCGCCTGGGCATGCGAACGGAGAAGGAGAAGAATGGTCATATTAACCTCGATACTGATGTCAGGTTGTAAAGTGTTTTCTTTTCAATTGCATTTATCTAATTCTATGTATCTTCTTCTTCAGTCATATTTTGCAAACCTTATTTTCAAATACTTTTTCTAATCATATTTTGCGTATATATTCCCCTTGCATGCTCAGGAAATCAATATGTGCTTTTAAAATACTAACCCAAATTTATCATCCATCTATATATATATATATATAGTTCATTCTTCTCTACATGCTAACCCAAATACTAATTGATTTCTTTGTATATGAACCCCAAAAAAGTATTTTGTTTGTTCTTCAAGCGGCACATTAATATCTGGAAATCAATAAATTTTTCAAATACTTTTTTATGTTATATTTGTGTATTTACTACACAGTCAATTTGGATATTCATGCTATATTATAAATTATGCTCATGTTGCGTGCAACTAAAATTCTTTCTTATTTTATATAAGGTATTGCTAATAGTTTATGTATAATTTCACTTGATTCTCTTTATTTTGTTTTTCTGTTTTTGCGTTATTAAACTTTTATAAACATGATGGTTTAGACACTACTAAAAACATTCTCTTTTGCGACGGGCATGACGGTCACAGAGCAGTCGTTATAGGTCTTTTGCGACGGTCACGACTGGTCGCTAGAGTTAGGGACTCTGTCCACGTCGAGTATGGTTTAATTTTTTCGCTTATATACTTTTTATAGAATTGTTTTTATTTTATTTCAATTTTACTTTATGGAATATAAATTATTGTATTCAAATATTCCTTTTCATTGGATTCTTTTAGTATTTAATCTGCTTTATAATATATGCTTATTTAAAACAATTGTTTCTCATTGTTTTATGGTATGTTTTTATTTTTTGACAATCGATCTCTTGGGGTCGTCAATTATTATTACTCATGTGCTTTAAATTCTATCTTATTTTGATTTTTTTTGTGCCTTATATAATTTTTTGCAGTTTTACATGTTTCAAATTTTTTTCTTAGTGCAAATACATTATATTTTATTTTCAATTTGCTCTAATTTCGCTTCATCCTTTT
This sequence comes from Canna indica, assembly GCA_034359265.1. Classification (NCBI taxonomy): domain Eukaryota; kingdom Viridiplantae; phylum Streptophyta; class Magnoliopsida; order Zingiberales; family Cannaceae; genus Canna; species Canna indica. The sequence goes on from CP136890.1 coordinate 13,505,998, forward strand.
GGCATTCTTTTAATACTTTGTGTGTTGTTTTTCAGGATTTTAGTTTACGTTGCGTGTTTGCTCTTATTTTATCAATTATATTTTTCTATTGCATATTCTTTTTGAAGTGTGAATGGTTTTAATTATTTATTACTACTTAGTAATTTGTTGTTACTTTTTGGAGTCTCTTCAAATTTTTTTAAAGGTGTAGTTGATATTCTATGTATAGTTTTGTTGTATCTTCTTTATTTTGTTTCTTTTCTTGATGTGCTACTAAAGTTTTTCTATTTTTAGAAGAATTTTGTATTCTTTCTTGAGTACACACATTATTTTTAAGTTTGAGGTAATGTTCCTGTTGAATATGGTTACATTTTTTCAATATATATTTTGTATTTTTTTTGAAGAAAATATCTCTTTTCCTTTATTCTTTATGGATTATATGATATTGTATTATAATATTTATTTTAATATGGTTTTTACTTGTTTTAGCTTTTGTTGCACTTTATATCTTCTAATTTAAATTTAACTTATGTTGCAGTTATTTACTATTATTTTAGTATTTTAGCATGATTTTATAGTGTATTTTGTATATTATTTTTCTTATATTGTCGCATAAATTTATTTCTTTTGTCTCTTGAATATTTCTATAATTGTTTTATATATGCATAAATTTAAATGATCATTTTTTGTGCATTTCAATTTGCTTTTTTTTCTTCTCATGTACTTTAGATTGCGTTTGGTGCATTGCCTGGTAGGATTACCAAGCAATCTAGATTACCTTTGAGATAGATTATCACTAAAAAGATTACTAGTAATGCAGATTATCTTATTTGGTATGCACTAGTATTGTTATAAAAAGATTGTTGAATCCATATAGACATGTTTGGTATAACAAAAAATTACTAAGTAATGTGATCTATTTTTCGAAAATACCCTTTAAACATATATACAGTTTAAAATCCACCAACTTCAAAATACAATTTACGAAAATACCCTTTAAAATAGACTTCACAAAAAAATACCTTTTAAACATTTATGCAGCTTTAAACCCACCAACTTTAAAATACCAAAAATACCCTTTAAATACACTTCATAAAAATACCTTTTAAATATCGAGACTATCAATGAAAATACATTATATAAACAAGTTGATCAGTCCAAATATAACCATCCAATAAGTTCACTAGACATCAAAATCATAGCATATATCCACAAGTTGATTAGTCCAAGCATAAGTAACAAAATGATAAAGTACCATTATCCACAACCATCCATAATAAGTTCACTAACTAGCTAGACTACAAAATGAAACCCATCAAAGTCACCAAATCCAGAACCAACCATAAGTTCACTGGATTTCAAAATGAAAACCTTCATAATCACCAAAAAGCTGCTACTTCCATTCGTTACTCCAATTATGAACGCACGATACTCATATTGACACCGAGTTTCTTTAGCACATAAGTCTTCCTTGCTGTCATAGGCAATGAGAAGAAATATTTTGCAATATAAGGATCATGGGCAATGATCTCTCCAACTTCAACCATCTGAGACTCATCTAGACCCAAATCTTTAATTTTAAGCAATCCTTGATAAACATCTTGTTGGAACTCACTACAAGCTGAGAGAGTCTTGAAGTAACTTGCCACATCTTGAATGCCTTGACTTGTTCCTTCACACATAGTGCTAATTTTGTTCATAGACTCAACCAAAGAGCTTATCATAGCTGCCTCAGCATTAGCTTTCCGCTTCCTAGAGTTATGCTGCGTGTACTGAAGTGCTATGATTTTGTGTGTTGTTGGCTGATGGTTGAGCAGTTGGGCTATCAATTTCAACACCTTCTGGGCTTCCTAATGGAACCTCTTCATGAAGATTCACAACTTTTCTAAGAATGCTTGCAGATGAATTTGTAGGATCTTCAGCTCTCTCCCCTGTAACTCAATCTTTGCCAAATATGATTGACAAGCTATCCAGATGAGGGAATGGCTTATTTCATAGGCCCGAAGCATTAGGATGACTATATTATTATGAATTATACATTAGTGAGTCTAGCATAAAAGAACCAAATATATATATATAAATGAAAAACTGAATGTGGTTATAAGTTTACCTTGACCCATTGATCTCATACATCTTGATCACAAGTTACACAACACCTATTTGGATCCCATCCAAATCCTGATGACTGATGCAGCATATCATAAATTGCATTGTATTGTGTCTTCAATAACTTATGCCTTGAATGGATTTGTGGATGAGCCTTGATACCACATCCAGGTAACATGGCTTCTAGCATTTTCTCAAGCTAATTCAGAAATCCAGGTTTGAAGTTGTTACCTTCACCAGCACTCCAAAAATGATCATTCTTCAAGTCGAGCATGCAATCAATCAGTGCAGCATCTTGCTCTGGTGTCCACTGATGCTTCTTTCCTCGAATCTTGTTCTGTGTCGTTCCTTGACTTCCAATACCATCAATATCCATCTATGTAATCATAATAAGTAATATGATTAATATATAAACTATTCAGGTAGAAACATGAACATGTAAATGGTGAAATATCAAGTGTTGAATACATTACTAAAAAACCAAATTAAAATTACAGTAGTACAAGTTTGAATACAGTAGTACTAGTTTCAGTACAAGTGCTGAATACATTACTAAAAAACCAAATTAAAACTACAGTAGTTTCAATACAAGTGTTGAATTCATTACAAATTGTCGATACATTACACAGAACAAATTAAAACAACAGTACTAAAAAACTTCAATTCTAGATTGATTCCACATTTCTTGGGCAATATTGTCTCTAAATTGATTCCAAGCATCTGAAGTCGCAACATGATCAATCCTTTCTCCCTCAATGACATTATCTTCAGGTGAAACGATCTAGGGAACCTCATTCTCAAATGGATCAATAGGCATCTCTCTTCTTATATGATTATGAAGAAGAGCACAAGCTGAAATAATTCTTGCATGAGTTTTGACCGAATAGAATGACCGCTCTCGCAAAATAGCCCATCTCATCTTAAGAAATCCAAAGCATCTCTCAATCACGTTTCTAGCAGATGAGTGCTTATAATTATAGAACTCTTGTGGTGTTCTAGGTTGTTGATTTTGTCTCCAATTGTTCAAATGATATCGTTGACCTCTATATGGAATTAAAAATCCTTCTCCATTTGTATATCGAGCATCACATAAGTAATAATAACCTAGCATAAACAAAACTATGTTAGAGGACAACCCAATACATGTGAAACCCCTAGATTAATTGTTTGCTTGATAAAATGACTAGAAATATTACCTTGGGGTACTTTTAAACCTCTCGGCCTTTATATTGCATCTCTAAGGACTCTACCATCTGCAGCTGACCCTTCCCAACCTGGTAAGATATAGATGAACTGCATATTTTGACTGCAAACTCCTAAAACATTCATAGCTATTTCACCCTTCCTTGTTCTGTACCTAGGCTTCTCAAAATCTTCGACAGTGCACCTAACATATGTCCCATCTAAGGCTCCTAGACAATTCTAAAATAGAAAAAAAAATAGTTTATGTATTTTTACTGATATATAATATAATTATGTTACTGATATGCAAAATACCTTAAACCATTTCCATCTGTAGTCGGTTGAATTTTGAGGTACAGGCTCTGGTTTCTTGAGCAACATCTCATAGCAAAGTATTATGGAGTTCAAGACAGCATTAAATTGCTTACTAATAGTCTCTCCACTCCTAACAAATTGTCTTTTAATCACATTATTCTTTACATGATGAGCACAAATATGCAAAAACATAGCAACCATTTTCTCCACAGACATTTTTTCGTACTAGATAATCTCCCAACAGTTTGTAACATGTCACACAATTTATGAAAACTTTTTCTATCCATACGTGTGTTCTCTACACATAGTAAATTAGAGTCAAAAATAATCCCTCTCAAACTAATTTCTCTGATCATACGTCGATCATTTTCACCTAAAGAAATCCTTCTTCGCTTATTCATTCTTTCAGCAACCAAATAAGTACAAAATATTTCTAGCAGACCATTCAATGAAACAAGAGCATCATGAAAGTTTATGAGCATTGTTATGAGAGAGGCCAAGTGCACTTGCAAATCATTCGGCTGTTCATCCATGGCACCACAACTAATACCACAACAATGTTTCAAGCATTACAACCAATTCTAAACAATTTAGCAAATACAAATGCAAAGCACAACCTTCAAAAGCAAAAAAAAAAATGGGATGCATAATATAAAGTTAGAATAGAATGCAAAATATAATAAAGGGAAAGAAAACTATGTCCAATGCAGAATATAATCCTACTTTAGATTGATTAGAATGGGATGCAGAATATAATAAAGGAAAAAAAGATTAATGTCCAATATGATGAAGCAATAACACAAAGTCAACGAGATGCAGAATATTAATGGGAAAAAAGATTAATGTCCAATATTAATGGGAGGTAGAATATTGACCTTGGAGAAACAAGCTAACCAATGCCATCTAAAAAGTTATGATGAATCAATAACACAAAGAACAGACAAAGAAGCTATCTCTAAAAAGTTTTCATCTCTTCCACACTCCCAATGTCATCTCTTCAATCGCCCCATCTCATCTCCTAGCCCAATCCCAGATCATAACCAATTAATCGTCCCAAATCAACACATATGCAATAGCCCCATCTCTTCCACGCTCCCTCGAGAAAAAAAAAATAAAAAGGAAAGAAAACGGAGCAGGCGTAGGGGATGACTACCTAGGGAAGTGGAGGTGATCGGAGAGGAAGTCAGACGTGGCCGCAATGGAAATCGCAGGTGGTCGGAGAAGTCGCAGGGAGAAGTCGCGGGTGCTGGTCCCACAGAGGCAGGTGGCTTCTTCGAAAGGAAGAGGGTGGATAGGCTGTAAAAATACTAGGGTTGGGGTTGGAGGGTAATTTTGTCCTCCAAAATTAATTCAGATTGCCACTTTAGAGGCAATCCAGATTGACACCCCTCCAATGAGCAATCTGGATTGCCACTTTAGAGGTAATCTGAAATACCTAGGTAATCCATATTACCTGCTCAGTTGAGATACCAAACAGGGTAATCTGCAGGGCCCAGGTAATTTAACTTCAGATTACTGGTAATCTGGATGGATTATTCCATACCAAACGCCTCCTTAGGTTTTGTTTGCTATTTTTCCTTTTCTCAAGATGTCAAGTAGATATTAAGTCGATTAATTGTTTTGACATATTATGTTATATATATTTAAGGATTATTTGTTTGTTGTTCTATATTCAATTTTTTAAAATATAAAAGATGTTTTATTTTTTTCTAATGTTGATATTATGGCTACATCCAATTTGCAGCACTATGGTCAAACATTATGGTCACGGTAGTTCTTTCATATGACAATTTGTGAATTGGGTGTGATGTACAAAAAAATATTTTCTTAGAACTCATTTGTCGAAAATTATTGTGTTGTGATCTAGATGACGAGTTTGCTAACTTTGTTAGCTTATTAGCAAGTGTGTTTGAATTCGATGGACATCTCGAGTGTGCTAAATGGTCATCGTCCCCATGGATTGACGATATTGTGCATTTATTTTCTCTTTGTTTGCTGATTTATTTCATTTGTGTGTTGTGCATTTTTTCCCCAAATTTATTTTAAAGTTGTAGGATGTTTTGGTAACATATTTCTATGTCAAATTATTGCCGGTGCCATTTTTTTTGGTATTTTTTTCGTATAGTTGTTCTCCAAATGACGATAGCGTCGGAAGTTAAACACAATGTTTAATATTGCTCAAATTGAATTTTATTGTATGAAATATGATAATTTTTTTTATATGTGCTTTGGTTGAGATTGTGGTTAATGATTGATATTGTCATGTTATTACTATTTGTTTTGCATTTAGGCTAAATGTGTGGATGGTGACAAGATATTATTGAACGTATGTAGTCTTTTAAGAAATGCACTTCTTTCGTTTTGATGAAAGTGGTGTTGTTGTCAATTTTCAAATATTTTGAATTTGTTGCATGTAAAATAAATGTTCCTTAGTATTAATTGAATTTGTAATTGATTGTTTATGTTTAGAGGCAAAATGAAAACGAATAGGAAACTGAGGAACGAAAAAAAAAGAAACCAGATAAATGCATAAGCACAAAAAAGAGAGAAAAAAGTAGAAAAAGAAATAAAGACCACTCAATGAAAACAACATAATTTTTATGATCACATTAGTTTTTTTTCATTGCAACTCTTTCAAGGCATTTAGTTATTGTATTTCACTTATTTATGAATTAAAAATTTAAACTATAATCATCCAATTTAGAATTGGATGAACTAGAAAAAGATTGGTCGCACGTCAATCGAGAACATGCAATCTCCAAATGATTCGCAGAAGCTCTCCGATAAAATTAAAATTACATGTTACTGATTACTTTATTTGCAAACACAAGAATAATATTTTCCTTATCAAACCTTTCACCATTGTTTAAAAACTGAAATCAAGTATATTGTTTGCCTCAAATTCAACCAATGCACCTACTTTCGCTCTCCGAAAGCGGCAACCATATCATATACAGTATGAAGATCGTATAATTGCATCTTTTGTCTATTTTGAGTCAATGTAAATGTTGGAATGCAATTTACAAATCTTGCATATTTTGAATTAGTTTTTTCAATAGCTTTTTTTTTGTTAACTTGCTGACTTTATCATCCAATTATGTCTATACTTTATGATTCTACTTTAATACAAATGTATATATATCTATTTGACTCATAGCTACCTCTTTCGACATTCATTATTTATTATCTTTTTAAAAATTATTATTTTGGTTGTCATACACACCAATTTAAATTATAATTGATAGATGTTGTCATAGATAATACGAGACCAAATAAATGTAATGTCTCCGCATCTTGCACTCTTTTATTTATCCATATATTTAAACTTTTGCTTTGCTTCTAAGACACATAAATATAACTTATATTATTATTTTTGGTTGAGCTTAAATTTTCAGTTTACATTAAATGACTATGTATTACAACTATTTGCTCCACAAACTTCGCTTATCCAAAGCTCAAATAATAGATCACACATGCATACCTTCTTCATAGTATATCGAGCACGAAATTAATTTGCTTACCTCTTCATTTTCTTCGATGACCTCAATTGTGAAATCAACTTTTTTTCGAATCGAAAATTTGCCTAAAATTATTTGTAAGCCCGACGCAACGCTAGGGCACTTTGCTAGTTCCATAGTAATTTTGGAAAAAGAGGTTGTGATCAGTACGGAGAGATGGAGAAGCTCTTAGCTTTCTCCACGTTTTTTTCCTTTTTGACTTTTTTTTTTTTTTTTTTTTACCGTCTAGCTTACTCATAAAGCAACCCAAACATGCATTTTGTAATTTTGACTTTTCCAATTCTCAAAAGGAGATGCTCAAAACAATGTTGAAGTTTTTTTTAAAAAAAATCACTTTGTATTGTCTTTTTGGGTTATTTTCTTTATGTTTTATTAATTATTAATTTCATGTTTTTTGTTTTTAACTAATTTACTTTTGCATTTCTATATTTTAATACAAATTTTATTTTTATATCAAACTTTTGGTTTCATATTTTCCTTTATTCTTAATTTTAGTAGTATTAAATTATATTATTTTAAATAAATATTTCAATTTATTAATTTCAATGTTAAATTCAAATTCAATTTATTCAAGAATTTCAACCACTTTATCCATTCAAAACTTTCTATTAATATTACATAGACATGACAAATCGTGTTGGGGCACAGTTATTGGGCTGGGCCGAGCTGGCTTGAAAAAAAATATGTCCGGCCCGACAAGCTGCCTCAAAAAAATTTGGGGTCTGGGATCACTGGCACATCACAAATAATAATGGATCGGCACGACCCTAGCCATTTAGCCCAATAACACACAAAAAAGGGAAAAAAATAATCATGTTGAATTGGTTTATCCGGCCAATTCGGCTCGATAGCCCAATAACTAATATTTTTTAAACCCATTAATACCCAATTTTATATTGTTTATTGGGCTATCGTGTCGAGCTGTTCTACGGCACTTGGCCCGGCCCGAATCGACAGAATAATGGTCTGGGCGGGATAATTATCGACCCAAACCTAATTTTATCGGCCCGAGCTATGGAGTCGGGTTGAGAATTGTCAGGTCTCATATTACATTAGATACGATAAATTATATCTCTATATGTCTGTCTATTATTGATCCCACTAATTTTTTTTTGTATTGGTCCATATTTTTATTTTTTATTGTAATTTATCAAAATGTTATCCTTTTTATTTATTTTAAATTTTTAAATTTTTAAATTTTTAAATTTTTAAATTTTTAAATTTTTAAATTTTTAATTTTTTTTAAAAAATATATTATATATTCGTTAAAGAAAATTGAAATCTTGAATGTTTATGTGTAACTTTATTGTATAACTTTATGTTTTATATTATATTACATATTATGATTTTTTCTATTACTTCTATATTATCAATTTTGTTTTTATTATAAATAAAAAATTGATTTTGTTAGAGTTTTTCATTAAAATTTATGATTTAATTTGAACTTTTATATTTATTTGATATAAACAAAACTATTTTTTTATTATCGGTAAATATTAAATATATATCGATAGATTTTGATTTTGTTTTTATTCTTACTATTTATCACTATAATATTGTTATTTCATATTTATTATTTCTAAGATATATGCAAAAAAAATAATTTTATAATTAGATTTCTTGAGTTTCTTTGTTAAAGTTTTTATTTTGGTTCATATTTCACATATTTTTACCAAATATATTGAAAAATCTATATACTATTAGTATATTTTAATATATAATTATTTCTATTATTTTATATTGTATTTTATTGTGTATTAAACATTTAAATTTTTACTTTCATTATCTTTATTTTTTTTGTTTAAATTGGTACGTGTATCATATTTTTCACGGAAAATTCAAACGCCACTAATTATATATACTTATATGTTGTTTAATTTATTCTTTATTTTTCTTATATATTTTGTGTTTTATATTATTTATTATTATTTTGTATTCTATTTAGTTATATATTATTCAAAATATTATTTTCATTAATTTAATTTTATTGTCATGTTTTTTTATTATTTTTTAATTAGTTTAACTTTTACAATTTCGGAAGAAATTTAAAATTTTGAATCAAAGCAATTATAAATACCTAATATATATGAAAAAACTATTGAATATCATAGTAAGATAAATGATATGATAATCAAGTAATATTATATTAATTATTATTTATATTATCCTTTTATGTTTTAGTATTTTTAAATATATGTATATTTAGTTTTATTATCTTCTATTTCTCTTAAGTATTACAAATTTTTAGTGAAATTTGTTATTTAGTTTGATTTTTTCGTATTTTTTCAATATTATTTCAAAACTTCGAAACAAATTAATTAATATATGTAATCATTATATTTTAAAAAATATTTTACTGTCTATATATTTTATATTTCCTATATTATTACTATTTTAAATTTATATTTTGATTGTTTCTTTATTATATGATACATACGAAGAAAATATTATTTTTCCATTAATTTAATTTTTTAATTTTTTTTGTTAAATTATTTAGTTTGAAGTTCTACATTTTACTTTCATTTTAGGTATTATAGTGATATTACTAATAAAATAAAGTAATACATTTTAGTCTTCTTAGTCATTTTTAGTTTTTTTACTTTTATTTTTTTTACTTTTATCAAAATTATAATTTTTTAAAACGGTCTTTAATTTATCTAGTAAGTTATTTTAAGTGTTTAAGTTTAATATTATTTCTTTTTACTAATTTGTGTTTATTGTTGTATATTTATTTTTGAAAAAATGTATCCGCCTTGATTAATTAATATTCACTAATATTTACTTTTAAATTTATTAATACATAATCTTATATTTATATTATAATATTTAATTATATTTTATTCAATATAACTTAATATATAATCAATTTCATAATTTTTTTATCGAACAAATATTTTAGAGTTTTTTTTCCATCGAAGAGTACAGTGATTTCACTTTTTCGAGAACGGTACTCTATCAAATTTTAATTAGTTTTAATTAAAAAGTGAATTATTTCACTTATTATTAAAAATTTTCTTTTTGAATCTTTTTACTATTATTATCACTTATTATTTTCGCTGACTTTTTTTATTTAAATTACATTAAAAGTATTATTTTTATGTTTAATAGCTTTATTAATTAATAATGATGTTTAATATATATATATATATTTCATTAATATTATTAATTTTATAAATATGTTTTGATCACGTCGTCGAAGTGTCCAAATTTTTTTAGTAGTAATTATTAGGGCTGAAAATCGAACCGAACTGCTCGGGCTCGATTCGAATTCAGCTCAGAATCGAACGAGCGGGACTCGGATTCGAAATAGATCTGAGCCGAATCCGATCTCGGGTTAGGGTTCGATCAAGTTAACGAGCCGAATATAATTTGAAAGGTACTCGACTCGTTTTCTCCTCAAACTACTCGACTCCTCCCGAGCTGTTCGAGAAGGCATCGCCGCTCGAAATCGCCCGAGCAGTTCGAGCGGAGATCTGATGCAGTTCTGCGGTTCTGCCGACTGCCGACTTGCCGAGTGCCGACTGAGTCAGCCTGATTCCGAGATCGAGACGCCGACTGCCCTTTCTCGTAAGCGGTAAGTCTTTAATTTTTTTGCCCTAATCGAGTAGAAGTTGAAGCGATAGACGCCGGATCGGCGATTTCCGAATCAATTTGATATTTTTTTCTCGGTTCCAAGAAGGCAAGAAGATTTATTTGCATTATTATCTCCGATTTTGTAAGTTTCAAAACCCTAAATTTACTATTTGCATGATTTGCATCGGACATTCGCACGGCTTCCGGATTTAATTCTCTATAAATAGAGGCCATTTGGCCTCTAGTTCTTACTTCTTAGCATTGAGCGGCTGTCTCCTCCCTTAATTTGAGCCATTGAGCATTTGTGAGTCTGTCGACTGTCTTCTCCCTTACTTTGACTCTGTAGTCTCTGTGCGAGTGTGAGTCTTAGCAATTAACATTGAGCATTTGATTCGCTACTGCCATAGCAATTAGCATTGAGCAATTAGCAATCTGCCATTTTAAAATTTTTCCCTTACTGTGAGTCTGTGAAGTGTCAAAGACTCAAAGTGTGAACTGCTCGTGTGTGTTAGTGTGTAACAGTGTAAGCCATTTAGGGTTTAGTATATCTGCGGCTCTACTTCAGTACTTCTTCATGTCGACCTCTGTAATTGAAAATGGTAAACATTTTAATATGTTCTTCTATATATTTGATTTGTTTCATTCAATTTATTATATATTGTAACTATAATATAATGTTTTAAGTCTGTGATTAATCAGTTGTGTTGCTTGGGCCGGGATGATACAAACACAACCCCAGGACCGCAATCTGAAGCAGGGGAAAATTCTGCCATTGTCAATTCAAGCCAAGAGGCTCCTGACGAAGGACAACGTAATAGTACGGATACAACAGAAACTACTATGAATGGTGATACTGATCCCCCTGGAAAGAAAAAAAGAAAGACTTCTAAGGTTTGGAATGAATTTACAGTGGTATCATTGAAGGATGGTATCAAAAAAAACCAATGCAACTATTGTCGTGCTCGTCTAGCTTATCAAAACAAGGGCTCAACAACACATCTAAATAGGCATATGCTCACATGCAGGTATTGGCACTCCCTACTATGGAACCTGATGGTAAAATAGGTAACTTGACGTCATTTAGATACGATAAGGAAAAAATTAGAGATATACTTGCAAAAATGATTATTGTCCATGAGTATCCTTTTAGGATGGTTGAGCATGTTTTTTTTCAACTTCTCATGAAAACTTTAAATCCTAAATTTGAAAGCATGTCAAGAGTGACTGTTAGGGCAGATTGCATGAAGATATATGCTTTAGAGAAGAAAAAAATCAAAGCTTTGCTTGGTAGTGTTGATAGGATAAGTCTTACTTCTGACTTGTGGACTTCTAACCAAACTATTGGTTATATGTGCTTGACTGCACATTTTTTAGACAATGATTGGAACCTTCAAAAAAGAGTTTTGAATTTTATAAGCATGCCACCCCCTCATACTCGTCTCATGATCAGTGATTGTATTTTTTCTTGTCTAAATGATTGGGGCATTGAAAATAAAATTTCAACAATCACTCTTGACAATGATTCTTCAAATGATTCAGCTGTTAGACACTTAAAAGATAGTTTCACTTTGAAGAAAAATCTATTTTTTGGTGGAAAAATATTTCATGTAAGGTGTTGTGCTCACATCCTCAACATCATGGTTCAAGATGGATTGATTATAATTCATGACATTATTTCTAAAGTTCGTGAAAGTGTTAAATATATAAAGGGGTCACCTGCTAGGCTTCACAAGTTTAATGAAATTGCGAGGCAATTACAACTGTCCTCTACCAAAAGACTTGTATTAGATGTTTCTACTCGATGGAACTCGACTTATGCCATGCTTGAGTCAGCTTTAGAGTTTAAAGATGTGTTTCCGAGATACCATGAAAGAGATCCTAACTACAAGTCAGTTCCTTCATACGAGGATTGGGAAAAAGCTTCCAAAATTATGAAATTTTTGGAGGTTTTTAATGAAGCCACTAATGTATTCTCTGGCTATGAATACCCGATTGCAAATCTTTTTTTACCTGAAGTTTGGAAAATAAAGCAACTGTTGGAGTTAACTGTAGTTGATGATTGTGAGTACATGAAGGCCATGACTTTCAAAATGAAAGAAAAATTTGATAAGTACTGGGGTGAGTGTAACTTATTAATGATAATTGCATCAATATTAGATCCTCGATACAAGATGCAATTAGTCATTTTCTGCTTTTCGAAAATATATTTGAATGAGTTTGAAGCAAAAATAAAAATTGATGTTGTGAAAGATGCAATTTATGATCTTTACAACTATTATGTTGAGATGCATAAGTCACAACAACCTTCTCAAACCAACATGGACAGTGGACCCAGTGGTTCTTCAAATAACACTTCATTGCTTGAAAAAAATAAAACAAAGAACATGATTGAATTTGATATGTGGGCTCAAAGTGTAGAATCTATTACACCTTCTAAATCTGATCTTGATGCCTATCTTGAGGAAGGTAGATACATTTGTACTCATGGAGAAAGTTTTGATGCTTTGCAATGGTGGAAAACAAACACTTTGAAGTTTAAAATTTTATCAAAAATGACAAAAGATGTACTCTCAATTCCTATGACCACAGTGGCTTCAGAGTCCACATTCAGTGCTGGGGGTCGAGTTTTGGATCAGTATAGAAGTTCTCTAAAGTCAGAAACTGTCCAAGCTTTGATATGCACCGCAGATTGGCTGAAAAATGATTACAAAATTATCAACTATACGATAAATTTAGACTATTTAGTTAATAATGTTTTATGTTGTTTCTATTTTTATCTCTTAATTATTATGACTAATGCTACTGCCTTCTGATATTGATAGGGTGAAGAAGAAAATCTGGATTGAAGATACTGCCTTCTGATTACAAACTTATGTTTAGTTTAGTTTAGTTTAGTTTACTATTTTGTTACTGCCTGTTTTGTTACTATTTAGTTACTGCCTGCATTGATGAACTGCATGTCTGCCTGTTTTGTTTGAGTTCATCATTCATAAACACATCTTTAGTTTTCTACTAGCTGCTACATTGATGAACTGCATTGAGTTCATCATTCATCAACAAGACTTATATGAATGTTCACTGTTCAGGTAAATTGATGAACTTGTTTAATTTTTACTGAGTTCAATATGTTTAATTTTTTCTGCTAAACTGATGAATTGATGTTTGTTGCTGCTCAGACTACTGCTGTATGAGTAAATGATACTTGGTTTATGAACTTGTTTCAGTCTTTCAGGTATTGATGTATTATTGTTCTTTCATCCTCATATTGGTGTTCTTTTAATTATGATATATCTATTGAATTTGCAACAGTGGCTGAAAGTTTTCTTTTAATTATGTATTGACTGTTTAATTATGATATAGGTTAAATGTTCAATTCAGTTAACTGGCTTGACTACTTGACTACTTCAAACTCTTCAATTCGGTTAACTGGTTTATATATATGAATTAATTTAATGAAGTGGTTGTGGGCTGTTGTGTATTTTCAAGTTTAGTTAGCTGTTAAACATGTGTTGCAGTGTTGGATACTTGGATCACTTGATCTTAATGTATTTTCAAATTGTTAAGATTAAGGTTGTTGTGTATTTTTATGTTCTGTTAGCTACAGATTGTAAGTCTGTTAAACATGTGTTGGATCACTTGATCTTAATGTATTTTTATGTTCTATTAGAAGATAAGTATGAGTTTGTAGATACATGCAGTTAAGTGTTTATTGATAGTTGTCTTTTTCTCCTCAACTCTTTCTTTTATTCCTTTGGCATTTAATATGAGGGAGAAGTTGGCTTGCAGATAAATCAAACTCATGAGATGAGAACCTGATCCATTGCTTTTCCTTGGTGGTGATCCATTTGTTGGTCTGAACTCTGAAGACAAGAACCAAGACATGACTATTCACTATTCAGGTTAGGTAAACTCAATAACTAGTTTGCTGAATTGTTGTTGTTGCTGTTCTGGTTTGCTGATTTGCAATACTTAGTTTGTTTAATTGTTTCTGCTGCAATGATGAACTGATGATTGTTCAAGTAGTGATGATTTGAACTACTGCATAAAACCTGATGAACTGCTGGTCTGCTGCAGCCTGCAGTGATTAGGGTTGGCAATGGTGCGGATACGGTGCGGATACGGATTATCCGTATCCGCACCGCATCCCATATCTGCTCATCCGTATCCGCACCGTATCCGCACCGTATCCGCCACGGATATGAATATGGATATCCATATCCGCACCGCTTCAAATGCGGATATCCGCACCGTATCCGTATCCGCACCGTTTTTAATAAAAAATATTAAAAATAATATATTTTATTAAAAAATCAATAAATTATCAATCCATTGATCCAAAACAAATATATAATATACTTCAAAATTCATCTAGACATGAAATTATTATAAAGTCCTTATATATATTAATAACTTATATAGGTAAAATAATAATTAAAATGAGGCGGATAGGCGGTGCGGATACGGTGCGGATACGGTGCGGATACACAGACAAATCCATATCCGCACCGTATCCGCGCGGATATGAAATTTTCAGATCCATATTTGTATCCATATTTGTTTTTACTTGCGGATACAGATCGGATACAATACGGATGCGGTTTTTAGTTGGCGGATGCGGATAAAATTGCCAGCCCTAGCAGTGATGAATTGTAATCATACACAGTACATTTAGTTGCCAATGAAGAGCTACTGCATAAAACGTGATGAACTGCTGCAGCCTGCAGTGATGAACTATTGAACTGTAATCAAACTAATCATACACAACACACTTAGTTCTGTTAGCTCCAACTTGTAACAGCACACTAATCATACACATCACACTTGATGAACTACAAGTTGTAAGTCTGTTAAATAGGTGTTGACTTGATTAAACAGGTGTTGATCTTAATGTATTTTCAAACTTGGTTGTGTACCTTACAAATTGAAAGTCTGTTAAGATTAATGTATTTTCCAATTTGGAAATTCCAAGTGTTGATCTTTGTTTTGTAAATCAGTATATCTTAAATTCTGTATCCATTGATTTCCAAGTGTTGATCTTGGTTTTGTATATATCAAATTGTTAAGATTAAGTTTGTATGCATTAGTTTTGAAATTCCAAGTCTGTTAATTTCATACAATTTGCATTGAGGTCGAACAGTACTCGGATTCGTTTCAATCAGACTGTTCGAATCCGAATCGAGTCGAGCAATTACGAAGTCGAGTGCTCAAATATTCGAATCAAGCCGAATATAATCAGCAAGTCTAGGTAATGATTCGAATTCGAATCGAATTCGAGTCTGCGATGTTTAATACCGAGCCGAACATGAGCAGACTAGTACTCGCGATGTTTAATACCGAGCCGAACATGAGCAAACTAATTATGGAAAAGGGTGGAGACGTACGGATGAATTATGTACGGCACTACTCTCCTTTTTTTTTCTGTTTTATTTTTATTTGAAAAAAGGGCAGCAAGAAGCGTTCAACGCTGCTGCCCCTTTTCCTTTTTTTTTAGAGTGGGCAGCGCTGTGCTGCCGTTTCTCTTCTTCTTCTTTTTTTGTTTTTTTTTTCTTTTATATATTTTGATTCTTATTTTAATTTTAATTTTTTCTATTTTTTGTTTTTAACAAAATTACTATATAGTAGATTATTCGGGTTTTATTTTTTATATTTTATTCATATTTTATTATATTTATTATTTATTATTTTTAAGTATTTTTCTTTTAAATATTTTTTCTCATTTTATTATATATTTTTCATTTTTTTTCTTGGCTTTTTGTTTTTTTAGAATATTTTGATTTTCTTTATATATTTTGATTTTTATTATATTTTATATTTAAATATTTGAATTAAAAATTTTACTTTATTTTTTATTTTTGTAGTACTGAATTATATTATTATCTTTTGTAAATTTTGTTTGATTTTTTTTTATTTTTTTGAATTTTTTATGATGTTCATAAATACATTTTACAGAAAATTCAATACTTGAAATTACATTGATATTCTTTGATCATATTATTAATTAAATATTTAGTTATTTCTTAAATTTATTTAATTTTGATTGGCATATCCACTACCAAATAAAATAAAATTTTGAAATATTTAATATATATATATATATATATATCCGAATTCTAATTCGGACTCATCTAAATGGGTCTAAATCAAAATAAAAAAAATTATAAAGAAAAAACATAGATACTGACACCTATTATATGCGTCGGTATTCACGACCCAAATATATTGACACCTATTATCAAATATATGTTGACACATATAATAATTAAGTGTAAGTATTTGAATACTGACACACAATTATAATTACAATCTTTAAATATTTTAATATAAACTTATAACATTATTATAACATATAAGAGTGTAATAAAATTTTATAATATCATATTATTATTGCAAATATATAACATTATAATAAAATAATATAGGATTATTATTTGTATTTTATAATTTCCACAAATTTAATGAAAAATAAATATTATTGTTTTAAGTTTAAAGAAGTATTTATAATTGTTAAGAGTTGTAGGAAAAAAAATCTTAAGTGATGTGGGACTAAAAAAATTAAATTTATAGTAATTAAGAATAATTACAAAAAAATAATATAACATGTGTGGGACTAAAACAATCAATTTTGTCTATAAATTGGCACCGAATTTTTGTTTATTTTATTAGTTTTAAAAATCGGTACCACTCAGCACCAGTTTCTTAAATACTAGTGCTAGGTGACATCTGTTTTTAAATACAAATGTCATTCTTTGCATTGATGTATACAACTCGGCGTTAAAAATTTTCATGTGCTAGATCTTTGAAACTAATGCTATTTTTGGTATTGATTTTTTTATTTTATTTTTATTTTACTTTTTTTTGGGAACCATCATTCAATAGTGATGGTAATTATAATTTTTTTTTATAGTGATAGTATTTTTTCTTAGAATTTCAAACTCTTAAATAGACTAACTACATGTACTTATAAATTTTTTCATTTCATTTTTTCTTATATGTTCTATATTTTACATTATTTATTATTACTATTATTTTATATTTTGTTTAGTTATATCTTATTCGCTATGTACGAATAAAATTTTATTTTTTTCATTTACTCGATTTCATTGTCATTTATTTATTTATTTATTTATTAGTTTAAGCTATCATAATTTTGGAAGAAAATTTAAAAAAATCCGAGTCAAATCAATTATAAATATCTACTCAATATGAAAGTAATGAATTTTGTAGTAATTAAGATGAGTGATAGATAATCAAGCGGTATTTACACATTTGAACATTTCTAGCAAATATAATACAAACTATGATTAATACTATTTTTAAATGTTTAGGAACTTAGTTTTATTATCCTTAATTTCATCTAAATAATAAATTTTTTAGTAAAATATATTATTTTGTTTGGTGTTTCATATTTTTCAAAATTATTTTATAACTCTAAAATAAATTACAAATATATAATTATATATTTTAAGTTTATATTTTGATTTTATTATATATTATTATTTATTTTATATTATTACTATTATAAATTTTATTTTGGCTATTTTCTATATTATTTACCATATGTGAAGAAAATGATATTTTTTTCATTAATATGATTTTAATTTTTGTTATTCAGTTATTTAGTTTAATTCTTTGCATTTTACTTTCATTTTAGATATTATAGTGATAATCGGTATTCGCAACTAGCGAATCATCATCGTCGGTAACCCAGCTCCCAAAAGAATCAATTATGGGACCGGCAATGTACCCGCCAAGTGGCAACACTCAAAGGCCAATATTCCAAGGAGATGTTAGCCAGATGAAGATGAAAGTCAACAACCTTAGAGGAGGATACGCAAAGGCGTACAACGAAAAATACACATTACCATCAGCCCAATCCAACACAGGGGCTATTCTGGTTCTGCCCGAACAGATGGGGCAGTATAGTGATGTCATTTCCAGGTGGGAATCTATTACTCTAAACCTGGTAAATGAAAGAACATGGATCGATAACAAAGCCAAGATATGTTTTATAGAAAACCTGCTGGGAGAAAATGAGAAAAAGATGTGGATCCAATGGAGAATGACGTACCCAGCTGAGTATGACGAGCTTACAAACATTGCAGATGATCCACAGAATATACTTTCACAAGTTCGAAGAATGATCCTACTGGAAGTGATTAACAAAATAATAAAGTAATACTTCATATGTGGGACCTCTTAGTCATTTTCTTAAAAAAATATCTTTTTTTTTAAAAAAAAGTACTTTCATTTTTTAATCTTTTATCAAAATTGTAATTTTTTAAGCTATGATTCTTTTTAATTATTAAGTATGTTATTTTGAGTGTTTGAGTTTAATATTTTTTCTTTTATTAATTTGTTATGTGGTATTTTTATTGAAAAAAATGTATCCACCTTCATTAAATATTCATTAATTTTTTATATTGTGTATATTGAAGTTTACTATTATATATAGTTGAATTTAAATTTAACCATCGTTACATTGATGTTTATTTTAAAATCTATTAATGCATGATCTTATATTCATATTATAAAAATTAATTATATTTTTCATTATATCTTTTAATATATTATTAATTTCATAAATTTATAGATAAAAAATATTTTATCTAATTTTTTTATTATGTCGAAAAGTGATTTTTTTTTAAAAAAATACTTTTGTAAACTTTAATTATTTTTAATTAGTAAATAAGTTATTTCACGTATTATTATTTTTTCTTTTCATATATTATATTGCTCCATTTCATTTTTTAAGATTGTATCTATCTTTATTATATTTTCATTAATTTTTATATTTACATTATTAAAAATTTACTATTATAATTGAATTTAAATTTATTTTTGCAAGATTGATTTTTTTATGTTTAGTTCTATTAATAAATAATCTTATATTTATATTTTAATGTGTAATTATATTTTTATTTATTTTATATATTAATATAAAATAAATTTTATTATTATCATTAATTAAAATATTTTATAAATTTGTTTGATCCCGTCGCAAAGCACGGCAAATTTTGTTAACCATTTTCTCAAAGGTGTGTGATGTGGGTGGCAAGATGAAAAGTAAAAAACTTTAGGAGTATGAAATAATGAAACGAAGGCGGGAGAGTGTTAGCTAATTATGTCAACAGCCATCACTGATAGGGTTTAGAGGAGTCAATAGGGTTTGGTTTTTGCAAGTGGAGGATTAGGTGGTATGTGAATTTGAATGATCATACCAGATGAAGATGAATAATGTGTTTCTATAAAGTTTAAGCCTAATATATATTTTAATTATTTTCTTGAATCATTAGGCAATTTACAATTAAACTTATAAACATGGAAGCTAATAATAATCAAGTAAGCACACACAAATAAAGCAATCCAAAATAATTAATTTATAGTGATTTGATAATATTGCATATTTCATTAGCTAAGCAATCTGCTTAAGATTTCAATCTAAATCCATTAATTATAGAGTTTCTTACAATGAGAATTTTTACACAGAAAGCTTTGTCTTCTTCTTTAATGCAACTTCCCACCTATCTCTCCAAGGACACTCTAAATAAGAGGCGAAGTCAGAAAATTATTTCAGGAATGGTAAAATATAAAACCGCACATCATGAGAATAATTACATGACAAAAAAATATTTATAAGGGGGGGGGAGGGCAAATATAGTTAAATACAAGTGTATATATATAATATATTAATATATATATTAAAGGGGGACCAATGTCAAGGGGGGGGGGGGGCAATTCCCCCCTGGATTTATGTCGGATTATACCTCTACACCAAAACAACTACTCAACCAAGACCTAAAAACATAGGTTTATTACAAGTTTTAGATAAAGATAATAAACCACACAAAATACAACAAAAAATGGAGCAAATAAGTAAACAACCAATTCTTAACTCCAAACAAGAAGTTCTAGCTCCTCTTGATACCTTGATTATGAATCAAATGAAGTTCAAAGGCAAAATTAAGATTCTTAGGCTCAAAACTAGAGTTTGATGGAAAGATCTCTCCAGGCTCAAGGCTCAAAGCTTAAGGATATGAAATAATGACTCAATGATCATTAGAATGTCATAAGAAGGTAGGGAAATCGTTTATATAGGCAGAAGATGAGGTAGGTTTCAGGTTTAACGGGTGAAAACAACTATTTTTTGAGCCATTGTTGTTGCCGATCGAAGATCGATCGACGGTCGATCAACTAAATCGACGATTAAAATTCCACTGACTGCAGTTTTAGTGCGACTTCGGTTTGGGTTCGTGTTTTGGGTTTTGGATTTTGGTTTCTTCATCATCAATACACACTTTGATGATGTTCTAAACCTAAGTTTTCTCTGTCTTTCGAGCATCGATGAATGTCCTTCTTGAAACTTTTGATTTCGCACAGATCTTCTGATCGCGAACATCACACTACTCAATTTGTAACCTAAAATTATTTTTCATTGAAATGTTAGTTTTGAGTTCGTTATTATCAAAATCGAGATTAAAACTAAGTTTAAAAACCTTAGGCCAACATACTCGAATTCGCCTTGGGATGGAAATGAATTTGATTCAAATTAATTGCAGGGATTCACACTGCAACCCAAGTCGCATATTGGGGAATGTTTGCTCTTGAGGGAGCGGATTATTTTAAACTCTGTAATGCCCATTAAGTAGTGCTTTCTTTCCTTTTTTGGGTTGCTTACTTGTATTGTTTTTCTTCTCTTTTTCCCTTCTCCGTGATTCTTGTATCTTTTCAAGACTCTTGATTAATACAAATTTTTTATTCTAAAACAAACACTTTTGGGGTAAGCTCATCCTCCTCACGTATTGTGTCACCCCCGACACCCACGCCCGAGGCACATGACCCAAACCTCCAATGCGTGTGTGGGAGCTCGACCATCTGCAGACATGGTGCAGAGTCGCGCTAGCTACAACGGCGAGGTGGCCAACACTGTTGGACCTATATCCACGGCTAATAGATCAGTTCTAACGAGGGCGCAAAGAAGGGCTCACTCCCACCTAGCGCGCGCTGACCTAGATTTGGCGCGTGCCAGACCCAGTTCTGGCGCGCGCTAGACCATTAAAGAAATTTGAAGAAAAAAAATGTGGGACCGGCCCCGAGCCCGAATGGGTGGGCCCTCGTGCCAGGTTGGGTCTTCCCCTTGAACAACCGATTCATGCCAGGCACGACCCGAGTATTGGCCGGGCCAGGCCAGGCACGACCCAGAGGGCAATGGGTCGTCCTGAGCCTGTTACGACCTTAATTGCAAAAATAATTTAAATAAAATATAATTTAAATTTTAAAAATATACAAGAAGCAGGTAACTTGACAATAATCAATTATGTAAACATCTGGAGTTGCCCGTTGATGCGGTGTTCTAATCCTATCCATCAATTCCCCAGGATCATGCCGCCGTCCTCCTCTCTTCGCATCTGCCATCGCCATTACACTATGTTTAGATAACTTTGAGTAAAGGGTTTGGAGATTTTTGAAAGAATTTTAAAAACCTATTTTGGTTAGACTTCATTAGGGATTTGGAGGGGTTTGAAGAGATTTGATAGACCATTATGCCCTCATTTAGAATAATTTTTTTTTTATTTTAGGGATATTTTTATAATTTTGTTTTAAATTCACTAACTTTTCAAACTCCTCCAATTAAAAGTTTTTGAAAATAGGCTCTAAGAGGGATTTGATACTTTGAAATCCCTTCAAATCCCTTTATCCAAATAGAATATTTTAAACCTCTCCTCTCCAAAACTCTCCCCTTCAAATAAATCATCAATCCAAACATAGTGTTACTGCCGCCGGACTCCATGATGGAAGATGCACTCCGGATCTATTTCGAGGCAAAGAGAATTGAGCTACAGATAGGGGTTCGCTTATCTAATCTATTGCTGAAGGTTTTGATCAGAAACAATAACATAGATAAGGCCAAGATTTTATTTGACAACATGAAGAGATGCGGGCCAAAGCCTAATGTGTACAGTTATACCATCATGCTATATATGTATACTAGGAAAGATATATGTGATATGGATGAATGCAATAGGATTCTTTACGAAATGGAAAATAGTGGTATGAAGCCTAATGCAGTGACCTATGGTACTTACATTCGCGGACTGTGCAGACTGCAGAGCAGGGGATATTAAGTTTGCATGGGAGTTTCTTCAATCTTTGCAGTCTAAAGGCCTTCCATGCAATACCAATTGTTACAATGCTGTCATTTTTGGTTTTTGCAGTGAGGGTGAATTGGACAATGCTTCAATGGTATTTCAGGAAATAAAGGAAAATGGGCTAACACCTGATGCACATAGTTATAGTATTCTTATTGATGGTTTTTGCAAGAATGGAGATCTTTCCAATGGCTTCAAACTTCTTGAAAAAATGTCAAGCAGTGGAGTCATGCCAACAATGGTCAGTTATAGCTCGCTGCTTCATGGCTTGTGCCTGGGAGGAGAGATGGGGCTTGCATTAAGTATTTTCAATTGGTTGAGTAGCCAAGGTTATACACATGACTTGGTTTCCTACGGAATTCTCATTGATGGGTATTGCCAGCTTGGGGATTTGGACGGTGCTTCTAGGCTTTGGCAGGAGATGATTAAAAATGGTTTTGTCCCAGATGCTTATAGTTACACAAGTATTATATTTGCCCACTGTAAAAATGGATGCTTGGAGGTAGCATTGGACAAATTTAAATCCATGCTTTGTAATGGTGTGATGCCTACTGTTGTAACTTGTACTATGATAGTAGATGGTTACTGTAAGCAACATCGAATTGTAGAAGCTTTTGCATTCCTTAATGCAATGCAAGAGCAGGGAATAATTCCAAATATTATGTACAAGGTCATTCTCAATGGACTACAAGGAGGGAAAATCTAGTTGCACATAGGGGATTTTGGGAACAATGATTAAGAAAGGGATAATTCCTGATGTAGTTGTCTATACCATCCTTATTGGTGGTCTAGTTAAAAATTTAAAACTAGAGGAGGCATTGAGGGTGTTTGCAGGGATGCCAAAGGTGGGTGTGATGCCCAACATCTTCACTTACACTAGCATTATTGATGGGCTTTGCAAGAATCGTAGGTTGCGTGAAGCATCGAGTTTGTTCAGAGAAATGATTGGAAAGGGATTCACACCCGATAGGATTGTGTGTACATCCTTAATTGATGTATCAATCAATTAAGGATACATCAATTTGTACATAACACATAAGCGTGGCTGCATGTGTCTCAATATCTTCAATATTGGAATGGGCTTATTGAGTAAAGTAGTTGAGTCTTATCTTGTTTTGATGTGTCTCACATTATGATTAATATCCGATCAAGGGCTTGATTAGTATCTTAAAACAGGAGAGAAAATTAGGGCTGAGGATGCTTGGCTGTTAATTCTATGAAGATATTGTTATGAGTTTTATGAAAAAAATAGCTCTTAGGAGGTTAGGTTTCCTGTAGTTCACTGATTTAATTAAGTTCTGTAAATGCAGCTATCGTGCCGCACCAAATTGGCTTCATATGAATCTTTGTCGATTGGCATGTTGTTGTGCCTTGTGTTGGCAAATTGTTGGTTGACACGCTTTTTTTCTACCAAAGTTAAAACTTTATTTAATTAGTTGGTTGATATGAATCTTGAATTAAGTTTGTTGCAACAATTAAGTCAATTTTTACTATATGCAATATAAATAGGTAATAGTGAAGGAGCACCAGTTAGAGAAGGTCAAATTCGATAGATGTTGAAAACCAAGCGATTATCTTTATGATAATTGTTTGGATGACTAATTAACCTCAATAGGCAGGTTAAAAAGTTTCAACAACACAAGTTGGGACATTCAGGAACTCCTCATAAGTCCATTGTAAGAGAGGATAACTGTACCTATCAGTATGCTTAGTTGTGAGGATTTGACATCTATATTTGCTGCATAGACTTGAATATTTGATATTTCCCCTCCAAAATTCTGAAGATCTCCCCTAAACAAATTAGCTCAGCAAATTTTGATCCCAACATATGCTTATAATTACAACTATGAATCTGCTCATGTAGATGATTTACGATTGTTATGATTGTCGCGCCCCGGCCCCGGGCCCGAGACGCGACGGCGACCCGAACACCGCGCAGCGGAAGGAAAAGCCACGAATCCGAATCATAAATTATAATCAAGCATATTTAATAATATATATTTACAAAACTTCAAAATCATCAAATATCAAAAGACGACAAAATAAGATAAGATACAAAAGCTATAGTCATATCAGAGCTCCAGATCTACATGATGTCTATCAACTATCTACACCTCGATATATAGATCAACAGCTCACCCCTGCAAGTCTGAAGCAATAACAATAGGAGTCAGCGGATGCTGAGTAGCAGAATCACAATATGATCAACAACATGAATAAGATGTCAACTCAACAATAAACAACAATATGGTCTAAGATGCAGTCAAAGGCGATCGATGTATAACAAATGCTCCACACCTACTCCTAATCAACGTCGACCAAATCATCGAGCGTATGGACCGTTGGGTAAAAACCCCGCACTCTACCACCCATAAAGTGGCATCAACCGTCCGCTCCAACGGCGACGCGACTACCCCCACCAAGCAGGTAGCCCGACGGGCGTCGTATCCGACATCCGCACACCCGAAGGTGCCCAAAGTGACTAGTCAATATCCATACCCTCACCCATGTCTGGAGGGTACCGCAATAAAATGGTCCTGGACCGAAGTCCTCTCCGAGGTCGTAGCCTCCAGGTCGACAACTCAACTCCAACAATGCAACAAAGTGTATCACCATGATCAATGGATACAAATAACATCACCGGTATCAACAATATAACAACTCTGAATGATGATATGATCAAAAGAATAACACCATAAGTAACAACATATATAATAACATGCATGGCATATCATGATCAAAAATCAACATCAATAATGTATATCACCATGATCAACAATAACACATGCAATTATCTACATGGCATGTCCAACAATAATATGCAACATGAGTTCAATGGAATTAGAAGCAATATCAAACAGATCGAGGCAAAAGGATAAATCTGTCATTTCACCCAACAGCAATTGATCGACTACAATGGGAATCAAACTCAAGCTCACACCAACCAATTACCCCTAAATCACCATTTAAAGCAATATAATATTTTTATATTATTTAACTATTTATCAAATTAAATTAATAAATATTAACCACTAAACAACACCAAAATATAGAAAATACCTACCAAACGGCCTCCGATCAGAAATCCGACACCACCATCGCGTTCAGCACACGAAAACATGCTACTTTGGTATTCTTCTCGACTCGATCCGACAACTCTACGATCAACTATAAAAATACCCCAAAAAATCTACAAATTAATCCTATTTCACACAATACAGCTCTCTTCACTCACTATTCATGTCCGACACCCGCGCCCGACACTCCGCTGCCCGCTCGACCCACGCCGGGCAGCCCCCCTGGCCGCCGACGATCATTCGCCGATCTCCTCTGCGGCCTCCGGCGCCGGCGAGGCACCAAATCATGGCCGGGAGGCCACGGCGGCCTCCCCTTCCCCTTCACACCTGACTCCCTCTTCTGCCACCTCAATCCGTCATCGGCCGGCCCCATTGCCGCCGGCAACCCACCCCGGCGGACTCGCCACCTCCTACGCCGGCCTACGACCCCCGGCGGAGCTCCGAACAACGCCGGAAGGCGCAGCCGCACGCTGTGCCCTGCGGCCTGGCCGCTGCACGCGCAGCGGCGTCAGGTCGTGCTCCGACGGCCTCCGACCACTCCAACCTGCTCCCTCGCCTCTGATTCCATCTCGCCGATGATTACCTCGGTGAAACGACGGAAAACAACAACGGAACGAGGGGGAAGACTCTTACCTCAAGATTCCGGCTCCGGCGACGACGCCGACGACGATCCGACCTCCGATTTCTCACCCTCCGACGCCGATTCCACCTCCTCTTCTCGCCCCCTTCTCACGCGACTGAGCCAACTCGTATAAGAGCTGGCTATGAGGCGGTGGGGAGGTAAATTTTCAAAAACCCCCCACACCTCAAAAATTTACAACAAAGTCCTTTTTTTTAACAGAATATAACAATGATGCAGGTACTGAACATTGGTGACCACAAAGTAAACATGGACCATAATAAGATAGAAGACACATTTAACCAAGTCACTGAGAAGCTGCAGAATAAATCTTCTAAGATTCTGGAACTAGTTGACTAAATTGGACAAAAGATCGAGTGGGGTAATTTTGAATTAACTTTTAGGATAAAATTGTTATTTGTTCCTCCCACTGCTTCTTCGATCACATAATATAATATAATATTACATTATTTTAATATTATATATAATATAATATAATATAATAATGTTATAACATTATAATAATATTTTAATATTATATATAATATAATATAATATAATTATGTTATATAATATATAATATGCTTAATTATATTTTTGGTCCCCCAAAATATCACGTTTTTTTTGTTTGGTTCATCATTTTTTTAAAAAAAAACCGTTTAGTCGTTCAAAAAATTATTTTCTTTTTCGTTTGGTCCATCTGTTAACTTTTTGTTAATTTTTGCTGTTAAGTGTCAATGTTGACATGGATTAAAGACAAAATGAGAGACCAAATAGAAAAATAAAGATATTTTAAGGGACTAGATGAAAAATATATATTTTTTAATAACATAAAACATAACAAATATATATATATATGATTTTTCATTTTATTCATCAAAATAAAATTCCATCAATTTATTTTTTATTATTTTAAAATATATCTCATAAATCTACAATAAATTTATGACTCGCACTCGCGTCATCTCTTATTTACAAGCGTGAGTCGTAAATTTATTATTGATTTGTGATGTTAATATTTTGAAATAAGAAAAAATAAATTGATGAGATTTTATATTGATGAATAAGATGAGAAAACTTATATATATATATATATATATATATATATATATATATATATGCGTTTTAGGTTATTAAAATATATTTTTTTTTTCATCTAGTCCCTTAAAATATCTTCATTTTTTACGTTTGGTCCCTCATTTTGTCTTTAATTCATGTCAGCATTGACATTTAACAACAAAAGTTAATGGAAAGTTAACGGATGGACCAAACGGAAAAGAAAATAAATTTTTGATGGACTAAACGAAATTTTTTTAAAAATGAGGGATCAAACGAAAAAAATATGATATTTTGGGGACCAAAAATATAATTAAACCTATAATATATTATATTATATAATATGATTAATTATAATATTATTATAATATTATAATATATTTGTGAAAATAATATTTTTGAAAAGTATGTCTCATTACTTGGTAATGTATTTGTTATACCAAACATGTCTATGTAAATTCTAGTAATCTTATCATAATATTACTTGTGCATATCAAATAATATATTCTACATTATCAACAATATCTTTAGTGATAATTTATCTGAAAGATAATCTGAAAAGCAATGCATCAAACGCTGACAACTACAGTTCTTCAAGATAGTAGAAGCAAGATGACAAAGAAAAGGCAATGAAATAAAACAATAAAAGTTGCATGATTTCTATTAGAGTAATCCAGAATTAGATTAACAAATCATAGAAGATTCAGAAGCAGAACTACTGATCAGTGATTACCTTAGTCTCAGCAGCAAAGCACACCAATCTACAATCGAACATCGAAGTTCGCACAACACTTGTTGTGGGCGAAATGACCTATACTAGAGGGAGGGTGAATAGTATATTTACTAATTCGATTAGCCTAAATCTATTTTTGATCGATTTTTAGATTAGTTTAGGCAATTTGCGATTCAATTGCTAAATGCGGAAGCGATAAGAAGATAAGCAATAAAAATAATCAAGCAATGCAAACACGATATTTATAGTGGTTCAGCCCCAATGTTTACTCCACTACCTAAGTACCCCGCTTAGGATTTCCAAACTTAGTCTTTACTAGATTATATCGAGTTTCCCTTACAACGAGGACTTTTCACCGGAAAGTCTCCGCTCTCCAATCGAAGGCACTTCCACACCCGTAAGTATCCCGCCTTCCTACCGAGAGCACTTTCCCACCTCAACCTAAGGAACAACTAGAACTAATCCTAGTAATCTCTAAGCTTACACAAGTGGCTTTACTCCTTAACCCCAAGGATACCACTTCACACAACAAGACCTAACACCCAGGTCTTCACAAACTTAAAATAAAACAAGTTTAATAATAATTAAAAATACAACGAAAAGAGCTAAAGGTGAAACCAAGTGTTTGTGCTCTTTTCCAAGCTTTGGATCCTCCAACTCGTCAAGTAGTGAAGCTTGATTCAATCCCGAGTTGAGGCAACAATAGGCGCTTGAGGAAACAGTCACGAGATGAACATGCGCAAGCTTTAATCACTCTTGGAAGGCTCAAATCTTTCTCTAAATGGTTCAATCAAATCTACAATGGTAGAGAGGAAGAGTTAAAATAAACATATGAGAGTATATTTATACCCTCGTGAAGCAACGGCTATTCAACGGATAAAAATTTATCTGTTACAGCCGCCGGTCGAAGCATCGGTCGACCGGTCCTTCGATCGCTCATTTTTTTTTTCTTGAGGTCGGTCGACCGCCGGGTCGAGCACCAGACGCAGATTGCGTGATCCGCGATCTTCGGTCGACCCATCGATCGACCGACGCGATCTGCGTCTACGCCTTTCAGTAGGTCGGTCGACCGATTGGTCGATCGCTGCTCTCTGCCTATTTCTGCCGCCATTCGGTCGACCAATTGGTCTGGACTGGGTAGACTGGGTCTTTGCTTTCAATAAAAATATCTAAAAAATCAAAATTCCTAAGGATCAAAATCTAGTTCTTGGGATCTAGTGTAAGACAGAATTTTTCAAATTTTCCGGGTCAAGTATGGGTATGCTAGAGGCTTCCAAAAATTCTTTAAAAATACCTCGTTATCTAGTTTTGACCCAAGGAATAATTACCGCCATTTTTTTATTTCAAGAAAAAGTCTAGGACATATAGCTCTACAAGGAGCTCCCTAGCCTTAGTGGATTTCAGGGCGGTTCCGGAATTTTATGATTTGGGGTTCGGGATTAGTTTTTGGATTTCTAGAGAAACATGATGAGGAATTACAACATATCTAGACACCCTAGACCTAAACTCTAACCTCCCAAAGAATTCGAGTGCGTTGACCAACGTCCTTCCGAATTTTCGATTTCTCTGATTTTTCGATCGCGGACGACGAACGCTAATTGATATGGAACCTGAAAGATATTCTCAATGAAATCATTAGTTCCATGTTTGTTATCATCAAAACCATTAAAATCGAGATTAAGACTAATGTTAAAAACCTAAAGCCAACACTCGTGTCCTACAACAGACTTTAAATCCTAAATTCCACAGAAAAAGGAAAACAACCCACGACACCTCCGAGAACTCAGCTCCACACTCTCCATCATTTTCCTCAAGTTTGTTAGTTCCCTACCTCGGTTTCAACAGGAACCCTAGATTCATCGCCCGACGCCATCCGAAATCGTCGCGATCTGGGTTGGCTCTTTCAGCGTCCAATCCATAAGCACTCTTTTTTGTCCTTTTTTTTGGTTTTATAAAGAATGCTCCATTTTCATCAAAATTACTAATTTTGTACCTAATTTATTGTATTTTTCAAAAACTTATATCAATTTAAACACATTTTTATTTTTTAAAAAATACATGCATAGTCACTTTTAAATTTTAATATTCTTTTTTTAAAAAAAACAAGTAAGACAAAACGGAAATCAAATTTCACTACAACTAAAGACGGAAATCAAAATTTTGAAATCTAATTTTCATTTTAACTGAAATCAAATCATTTTCCTTAACCAAGTGGCACACATTCTTGATTAATGTGCATCAAATAAAACTAATATATGTTTGCGACTTCCAAATAATAGTATATAAAATTATAATTATATACCACCATGCGTGTTCCATTAGGTCGATATTTAATATAAATTTAGTATTAAAATATAAAACAACCTTTTTTAAAAAAATATTACTATATCCTTCTAATAATCAGCCTAAAGATCCTCCTAACCACTCACAATGACATGGGTTATAATTTCATCAACAATCATAGATAATTTATTATATGTGAGTATTAGAAGAATTAATATGAGAAAACGTCAGGGGTACTTTTGTACCTATGAGAAAATGTTAGGGGCATTTTAGTACCCGTGAGAAATTGTCATGGACATTTTAGTACCCGTGAGAAAATGTCTTGGCCTGCATACGCATCAGATGTCCACATCATCAGTCCTAATCATCAGTCACATCAGCTCCGTTATTTCTCAACTAACATCGTTTATCTATAGGGACATTTTTGTACCCAATTCATAACGTAAGGGGTATTTTTGATCCAAAAAAAATATTATGAGTATTTTAGTACCCGCGAGAAAATGTCGGACATTTTTTTATCTTTTCCCTAATAAAAATATCTACCTCTTCTTCGTCGTTGATGGAAACCGTAGAAGAAAATAGTAGCCTTGGTTCTGCTACAGTTCTGTGCGCTGCACAGAACGTACCACGACACCGCAAGAAGGCCAATCAGGCGATGACGCGTTATACTTTCGTGTCAAAAAGATCAAATGTTTGTACATCAAGCTGTGGGACCTGCAGCTCCCGGGGAATCAGAAGGCGCCGTTCCGTGCTTGGTGCCTGGGGTGAGGTAGGTAACATGGGCGCATATAAAAAATCTCAAGAGGCGGTCTGTTTTTTGGACAAGCCCGTGAGGACCATGTCAATTACTACCAACCCCTTCACAATCGTGCTCAATCATAAAAGACAATTAAAATAAATTAAGAAATACGTCATGTTGATCATCCGCTATCCACCAATAAGGAATGTCCAACTTTAGATTTTTTCCAAATGACATAGAATATATTTATTATTAGCCTAGAATTACACTTCTCTCCCTCAGAAACTCATATATTTGGACTAATATTTGGCCACAGTGCTAAAGTTAAAGAAAAAAAATACCATATAGATATTGCATCGTCTAGATAGCGAAAATAATGACACAGATACCCTTATGGCCTTATCCATCTTTCTGCTTCGTGGACACGAGTCATCCATTCACAGCTAGCTATTCATTCTTTGATATGTTCACCGGCACCTTCCGGTCGTTGTCAGTTCCATGCTAGTAGAATGACAAAGTATAGTCGGGATATTTCTCTAATTCCCAATTCTGTCCTTGCCAATGCCGTCGATAACGAAGAAATGACGCACGTAAGCTACTGGAGTATGTTGACATTGGGGTATCTTTGTCTTTTTTCTCCTGGGGGAACGGCCAAACGACGGTGGAAGGCAGCTTTCCCGTCAGCGTACTGGATAAACAAACAAAGGGTATTTGCTGATGAATAACTAGTAACTGCCATGTATACCCTCATCTTTATCCACAAATTCAAGCACTGAAGCGGCAAGTTAGGTAAGAATGGGGGTATAGAAGTAATTTTGAGCTTAGGAAAGCACTACCGGTTCGGATCTCTGTGCTCTCATAAGGAAGTAGAATTATGAATAGGGGCCTCCGAATTTGGAATCTTTGATTGCTACCGTGCAAATTTCCTTTCTATTCTCTTGATTGAGTAATTTCTTCGTAGTTGGGGGATTAACTTCGCGTAGCCTTGAAGAGCATATTTTTTTTACTTCTAGATTCTTGAACGATTGCTCTAAGATCGGTTTGATACAGAAGGTGCAGCAGGTAAAGCCTTTTATTCGTCAATGGAAATCTCTTTGCCCTTCTTTTAGGATGTTCGTCTTGGAATTTTGAGGATCTATTTCGTGTTGGTTATTTTAAGTGGTTTTTAGATTTGCAAGCTTATGGTATTCTCTTTTTGTTGAGGGAAATGGAGGGGAAGATCACCACCAGTAAAAAAATATTAAGAGAGAAAATATTTATAGATTTGCAAGCCTATCTGCAGGATTTTTAGATGATGGTTTTTTTGTTAGGAACTCCGTTCAGCTATTGCATCAATCGATTAAAGATTACAATTTTGACTCGATCTCGTCGTCGGGCTTCAATTTTCTAAACTTATGCGTTCTGTATCATGTGGTATCTGATCCTTGTGTAGGTGATTTCAACTATGAACTAGGGTTCGTAGCGCTCAACGTTAACAGTTAGTGTAGTGGTTTCTCTATTCAAGGACAAAATTCTAAAGAGGCGATAAAAAAACTGAGGAATGTGTGTTCGGCCTGAATATAAATTACATTGCAGTCTTTCAAGAAACACTTAATATGGGCGTTGCAATGAATATTCAAGAAAGAGATGTCTAATTTCCTTGGCCCTTCTTGTGAGTTGCATTGAGGTTTTATCTAGATTATGAGTTGCAGTGGTGACACTGCGTGTTTGGCTAATTGTAGGGATGAATATTTAGATAAAGTTAGAACCACCTTGATGACAGAACTAAATTGGTACATTATGGACACTACAGTTAGTTGAGACACAAAAAGGGTTCTCCAACAAGGATTTGGGAGGTTTCTGCTCTAATGAACTTATGAGAGCATAATTATCTATCCATGAATATGCTTATAGTACTCTACCTAAACTCATCTATGCGTCCTCGGTCTCCAGATCTTGGTGCATGTTGGACATTGCAAGCCTGTGTCTTTGACAGTTTTATTACAACAGAAGCTTAGTATTGCACTAATCCGACCCATGTTTTTAATATTTGTTAAAGTCCCACATTGGTTAAAAATATGACCAAGATAGCCTTTAAATAGTTTGGACAATCCTTTCCTCTTGAGCTAGCTTTTGGGGTGAGTTAGGCCTATTAATTTCTTAACATGGAATCAGAGCCAAACCTGGGTTGATATTGTGCCACCCGTAGATGTCCAGTTCTACAAAACTCCACGCTCCAAATGTCCAATCCTAGGCATGAGAGGGGTGTGTTAAAGTCTCACATTGGTTAAAAATATGGCCAAGGTAGCCTTTAAATAGTTTGGGCAATCCTTTCCTCATGAGTTAGCTTTTGGGGTGAGTTAGACCTACTAATTTCTTAACAATATTGGACATTGCAAGATTGTGTCTTCAAAATTTTTTTTATTACAACTGAAACGTAGTAATGCATTAATCAGACCCATAGCTTCAGCTTGTAGTGCAATTTTTCATGCTATTTTTTCCTTTAGTAATTAAATGTTAGGATTGTGCTTATACTTTATGTTACTTTGTTCATAAGGGAACTAAGATGGGAGTCCTGGAGAGAGCAATTATTTGCCACCCTGATATTCGTGCAAATTATGCTGGAATTTCCTCTCCCCTTATCACTAATAACATTACAAAGCCTGTATGCCTTCGAAGTGGCATTTGGGGGTACAAAGCTAGATGCAAAAGCATAATTCAGGTTGGTGGCATATCTTTGCAACCTTGTCATAGGAAACAATGTCGAGTTAATTGTAGTTTCAGTTCCTCTTCTGATGGTAATGGAAGCATGGCTGGAGATTTCAATGCAAATGATGAGGATTATGTAAACTCCACTGTGATTGAAGCTGGTAATATCTTTGAACTATTATCCTTTCTCTTTGCACTACTTTTCTCCCTTTGAATGTCTTAAGTCTTTATTCAGTGCCTATAACCCTGACGTGTACAAAGCTAGATGGTTAATATATTTGTTGCTGCAACTGAAAAAGTCTACAGTCCACTAAGTTCTTTCTTGATGAGTTAGCTTCAGTTGAAGCTCAAAGCAATATTGTTACACTTAGTTATTATTCACTATCAATAGAAAGGCATGAAAGATTGGATCGCCTGATGTCTCAGCTAATTGATTAACTTTGTCAGAAGTTATCCATATGTGATAGAAGTTGTAATTTAATATTCTTATATTGTATTCTCTACACTTCGATGCATGCTGAAAAAAGTTAATTTCTCTTTTTAATTTGAAACTCATCCTGTAATCTTCTGATTTGATGTAAGCTATATAGATTTTATATACTTCTCTTGTACAAGCAGTTCAGGTCAGAAGTGGATCTGATGGTTTTATGATAAAGATGCGTGATGGTAGATATTTAAAATGCATACATAATACTCCTCAAGGAGGGAACTTGCCAGACTATGCTCCGCACCCTGCCATTGTGTTGAAGATGGAAGATGGAAGTGATCTTCTGCTCCCTATTATTGTTTGTAAGTTCCCCCCCTACCTTAACTACTTCTTACTAGTTATTTTTTAAAAAAATGAAGAAGTGATGGTATAATTTCTTAAATTTCAGTGGAAATGCCAAGTGTGTTACTGATGGCTGCAATTCGCAATGTTCATATTGTAAGCTGCATATATTTTGGATTATCATGTTTATTGATTCTCGTCTTCTGAAAAGAAGAATATTTGATATATGTTTCTCAGGCTAGACCAACCATTTATCAAGTAGTGAAAGAGATGATTGAAAAGATGGGATATGTGGTAAGTTGGCATATGTTTAAATCTCTTGAAACCTTTCATCTTTTGTGTTAAAAGGATTCTGAAGGAGTCCAAGGAGTTATTTGGGGAACATCTCATCAGCCTCCTCATTGGAATTTTGTATATCTACAAATCTCTTGCTTCTTCTGGAGCATTTTCCTGAGACTTTTCTTTTTCTTTTTCTTTTTTTTTTTGAGGGAAAAGGAGGAATGTTAAACCCACCAGATTTTATTAGGAATGAATAACTAACAAGGGTATAACATTTTTCCAGAGAGTTAATCTAGTGATTGGTGTTTCAGTATAAAATAGATGGTAAACCAACTATATCTGCTGTTTTGAACTTTGATTGCTTTAGAACCTTATGATAAATTCCTTATTTCAGGTTAAACTTGTTAGGGTCACCAAGAGAGTCAATGAGGCTTACTTTGCTCAGCTGTACCTAGCAAAAGTAAATATCATTTTAATGGAATCTTCTATCAAACTTATAGATGATGAGTTCTGAATTTAACTTAATTTCTTACCTGAAGTAAACATCTTACTCACATGCAGGTAGGGAATGATGCTGAGACTATTAGCTTTGATCTTCGACCTTCTGATGCCATCAACATGGCTGTTCGATGCAAGGTGTGTTGCAGTTCTTAATATACCTTTTTGAATCTGCTGGTGCATACTCAACAGCTTGTAAAATTAGTATGTAGCTTCAGAAAACTTTCGACCAAGATTTTAGATACATTTTGATATTAATTTCAGCAACCCTCAGGCCTTTAGGATACCGAGATGCCAAACTTTGAAAATGATGATAGAATGACAAAAGAGAAAACTGTACCATTTGGCACTGAATGGTATTTCTGTTATTGGTGGTTGACCAGATCTGAAAATACCAGTCATTAAATGCTAAAACAACCGTGGACTTCTTTGACTTTAATATCAATCAAGAAAAAAATGGTGCTTGTTGAATCATCAGAACTATGGACTAAGGTTGTCAAATCTTGGTAGATATTGGATTTTGATCTTCTTAAATATTTTTTGGACGTTCTTTTTTCATTTTGTACTATGGTATTTTGAATACATTGTATTACTAATCCAATTAATTTTAGGTAATTGATAATTAATTTTTTATTATCTGGATGTTCTAAGAGTTTTACCAGAATTAGATTCTTAACTTAAGTTGGAACTGTTGCTGGTTTAGTTTATTCAGGTTTTGTTCCCAATTTAATTTCTATGTTTAATTAATCTTATTACAACTATCCCAATGAGGATGCAGTCATGAAGTGCTGAAAAGCTTTTACAAAATGGTTGACCTTAGAATCTTCTATGCATCTCATTAAAATACAAAACTCACTGTGCAGATGGTTGAAAGTGTAAACTAGAGCAGAAAATTAGACCAATACCAACTTCTTCCTGCAGTGTGAATCTTAGTCCTCTTGGCTTAGGCATGTTACGCAGGCTGACAGACTTCTGTTGTTTAGTGAGCTATGTACCAGCATGCTGAACCAAGGGGAACCTTGTTATAGAATTCACATTGTTCTTTAGTGCTTTGAACTCACTAAAACGGCGATTTGTTGATTCAACGTAGCTGGGTTGGGTAGCAGAATTCATGAAGCAAGAAATTCTTATTCCTCTAAATTTTCTGCTGCAATAGTGGACAAGATCTAGACTAGCTGCTACTAGAAGGAAAATAGTAGCAGTTATGTAACAGGCGAAATGAATGATGGACTTGGTGGTTTTACCTACTTACTCTCATTTTGTTAGAACTTGGCACAATATCCACAATCTTAAGCACCCAGGGTATTGACCACCAAGTTCCAATTCATTTGATCCATTGGCCCAAAACTATGGGGTTATCCAGCCTTTGCATAAGAACTTGAGTACCAAGGATTAGTATAGCATAGCCGTAAACCAGATTGGTGCGTGGAACCAGAAAATTAATTGACCAGTCAATTAATATTGGTTGGAATAGCTGTTTCAAAACAAATATCACTGTGACAAAGATTAAAAGATTTAATAGTTATTCAAATGTTTGTGGCATGTAACACATATGTTTAATTTGGACTAACTACAATATGCTTTGTTTGTTAGTTGATCATTAATCATTAATATTACACTTTGGATTATTTCGACTGTAACTATGTATCTTCATGTCTCTCGTCCTGCTAGCATATTATAAATATTCAGGGATCAGTATCTCCTTCTGAGACATCAATTAGTTTATGCTTTTAAAATACAAAAATGTTTTCTTTTATCATGCACATTCAACTCTTAGACAATTCATTATATTCAAACTCGAAAACATTCTTTTTGATTCTTCCTTTGGCTTCAACCAATGCAGGTTCCAATACAAGTCAGTAAAAATCTTGCATATAGTGATGGGATGAGAGTGCTTGAGCCAACCAAGTTGGCAATGCAGGCTCCTCAATTGGATGGAATGCTGTTTATGGAACTTGATAGGTAGAAGAATATTATACTTTAAAATCTTGGAGAAGAGATAATTTTGTCCCAATTCAGATTTAAATCCAATTTACATATGTTTTGGTAGAGTTCGTCGATGACATTGTGGTCTTTTCATCACAAAGCTTTTTCTTAAATATCTTCAATATAACTATCGAAGAATAGAATTTTTTTTCACCACTTAAGTACCAACTTATTCTGTTAGTGTTTTATGAAGAGGAAATTCTGTTTAGATATTTACACATTAATATATTATGCTCATTCTATGGCTTGTACTGAATTATTTTTCATCTTTCCTTTATTTTTTTTTCAAAATTAATTATTTGATTAACTCTCATGCTTTTTGTCACGCAGGCCTGATGGTCAGCCTTGCTTGGAGACAGAAGAGTTTGGGTTGATCCGGAACATGGTGACAGCTGCTGTCGAGGAACGATATGTAGATGCTGGTAAAATATTATTTTCTCCTTTCACTACAAGAAATGTAGTGATTTTCGACAGTCATTGGAGTCGAAAAGTGGTCGAAAGTTTGTCGAAAATATTGATTTACCGACCAAATTTCGACTAGTTTTGGAGGCTAAAATTTACGCCGGTAAAACCTTGGTCGAAACGGATACCGACAATTTATCGACAAAAAATATTGTCGGTAATTATCGACCAATGTTTTAATCGAAAAGTTATCGATAGTACCTCGGTAACTACCGACAAAAGTTTTGTCGGTAGCTCATCGGTAATTACCGACTATAAATACTATCGAAAAAGTGGTTGATAATTACCGACTACTTTCCTACCATATTTCATTCGGAAAGTGGTCGGTAATTTCCGACGACATGTCATTGAAATTTTGTCGAAAACTTAATATTGAAAAGGAGTGATCCAAGTGCACAAAGCAATTCCAATTTTTTTTTCCTATTAATTATATGTGGAAAATTGGATATATAATTCATGAATTATAAGATTTTAAATTGCAGACTACTCCATGCACCTAAGAATTACAATTCTCGAGCTATAAATTAATTAATTGTCCTCAAAATAAAAGACTTCATTTTTTCTTGTCGTGAACACTAAAACAAGCGATCGAGTATTATAGCTCTTCAATATACACAGCTACAAAAAAAGACTACATCGTCTTGAGATAGAGAGAGAGATCTCAGAAAGAGAAGCAAGTGTGTCTCAGCACGAGTACAAAGAGAAGGAGTGGCCACCGCCGGCACCGCCATGGCTGAGCCGCGACGACGACGACGACCATGAAGAAGACTCTCTGTCGATGCGCCGACAGAGGTGGAGGAAGTCTTCGACGGAGCACGGCAGCTTGAGCAGCCCTTGCGAGCGATAGCCGTAGGCCTCCTGCGCGGCCTCGAGGAGCTGCTTGAAGAGGGGGTGGTAGAGGTAGGAAATAGGGATGACGAACTTCCGAAAGCCGCCCTCTTCCCCTTCGAGGCCGACGCGGACGGTGAGGGAGCCCTTCTTCACCTTCATCCGCTTCTCCTGTATCTCGTTCTTTGATCTAGATGTGCAAGACTCACCCGTTCGAGAGCGGAGTCGGCGTCTGAGCCACCTGCCTCCGGCAGCGCCTCCTCGATCTCACTGAAATCGTCTCCGGCTCCACGGGAATTGCCGAGCCGTGACCATCCTGGCTACCGCGGAGTCCGAAGTCGTCCCTGATGAGGGGCGTAACCGCAGAGCAGAGATCGACGGCGTTCATAGGTTGGCAGCGAGAGGAGGAAAGTAAAATTGTGAGATTAGGGATTTTGGAGGATTACGGGGGGAAATAAATATAGGGCGGAAGAAATTAAGAAGAGGGGTCGGCTGAAAAAAAAAGGGCGCGGACTATTTTGACGAGTGGGCGGGATAATAAAGAGGAATCCGCGCGGGAAAATTTTTATTAACTAAAATTTGTCGATAAATTTTTAATCTTTATTTATAATTTTTCGACTTAGTTTTGGTCGAAAATTTCTGTCGATAATTATTTTCGATGCCGAAAGTCGTCGGAACTTTAACGAAACTTTTCGACGATTGGTTCTCGTCGGAAGTTGTGGTTGATAAGTTCACCATTAATTAAGTATAAAAATATGTCATTAATATTTCCGACAAACTTGCGACTACAAAATCTGTCGGAAATTATTTTCGACCAAATTTCCGACAAAATTTAATGGATAATAATATGATAATTTTTCGACTCATTTTGGTCGAAAAGTTTTGTCGGTAACTCTTTCCGACGCTATGGGTCGTCGGAAATATAACGAAAATTTTCGACGACATCTTATCGTCGGAAGTTGTGGTCGATAAATCCAAATTTTCTTGTAGTGTTTCATGCCTTTATATTGGAGGAATACATTGCTTAATTTCCCTTGTTGTAAAATATAATTGCTGTTCTCCTTTCATGCATTTTGATAACTGACATTTTTTGAAATTCTGAAACACATTTTTAAGAGGGCTATAAATTTTCTTAAAAGACATGCTAGGGTTCGTCAGGCATGTGATTTGCTAAGCAGTTGGGTTTACCCAGAAGCATTGTTCTCTGCATAGATTTCTCAAAACCAAACCAACTAGCACCTTGTCTCATCTACCCTGCATTGCATAGTTGTTGGATCTGTCTCTCGGATGGTAATGTATATCTCTCATGATTTTTCAGCTCAGTGGAGGGACCAGCTTCATCAGCTTAGATCCAAGAAAAAGAACTGGGCATGACAGGTTCTGATGAAATCTATTACTCCATATGTTTGTATTTATGCGTATACTTGAATTCCTGGATACTTTTTAACAATGGTTTTACATTTTGTTGGCAGCAGCAGTTGACAGGGATGTGTATATAAACCACGCAAGCATTAACCTAAAAATATGTATACATATATATAAGTAATATATAGTAACCATCTTGTGAATATTTATGACTTTCGTTTGTAAGTGCACGTTGGCAGCATTTGCCCGTACATACATTGTTTCAGTAGACACTGAAGAATTGTGTGTCTCGTCTCTCTCCTCCTGTTGATTAAATGAATCCGTAATTTGTTTGATAGCCTGTTTAGGGTACAAACCCTTTTTTTTTCCTTTTTTTTTTTGTTTAGGCTACAAACCTACTACATACGCAAGAAAACAAAACTTTTATAAACATCAATGTTATAATTTAAACAAACGCCATAAATGTGCTTTGTTCAAACTGAAGAATCCTGTACACGTACAACTCAAATTCCATTCATGATTCATGACAATTTGGAGCTTCTTGCTTTTGTTTTCTAGTATTTATCGTTTTGGTGCAGCGAGTGCATGTTAACCCTCCCAAGTCATTCAAATCAATCAAATGGATGGAAAAAGATCACTGCTACTATTTTTTTTTGTTCCTTTTTCCACTGTGCATCCACATGTCACACTTGAAACCAAATAAGTGAGGCCAAGGACAGGTTAAAAGTTTGTGTCAGCATTAGTAAATTCTCTGGGTAACATGTAATATATAAGATAGAGATCGCTAGGAAGCAAAACCAAATGCATCTACTGCTGTTACGTGTTCCCCTGCCTGTCCTGCTCTATTGTCCCTTTGCTCAGGTGACGATACGGAGCGAGTTCAAGAAACGTTTCCCCTCCTTCCCAAAAACATTTCTCGCAGTGGATTTGTTTAATTATTGATATAACTTCTCTTTCTCCTGGACAATAAAAGTCTGTATCTGCCCAATGCCCATAGAATTTATCATAAGCTATGCTGACGTGTCGTATTGTTCTAGGCTTATGGGGTCCTTTTTGCTGTCTGAGGCTGACCAATTATAGCCATCGCAAAGAAAAAGAAACACTTCATGCTCTGTTATCAATTTACTTTTGCTCTCAAAGTTTATTTCAAATCTCACTTCCTCTCTCAAAATTTAAGAAATTAAAAGGCACATCAAATAGGATTAGCCTTTTTCTTAAAATAATTGACGGAAGGGTGCTTTGACTATATGCATGGAAGAATTGGGATGCAGAAGAAGTCATAGGAGTCTGATTTGAGCAACAAGTATAGGTAGGTGGAATGATGTTGCCGTGTGAGATTAGCCTTTGTTATGACAACAATTAATTGCTAACATATATAACAACTCGATTGCATTTTATTCTGAGAATAAAAATGTTTTGGGGCGGCAAAGAAAATGCTTCCAAGCTT
This sequence comes from Canna indica, assembly GCA_034359265.1. NCBI lineage: Eukaryota > Viridiplantae > Streptophyta > Magnoliopsida > Zingiberales > Cannaceae > Canna > Canna indica. The sequence continues at coordinate 13,547,646 of CP136890.1, forward strand.
CCATCATGCATTAATTGACATGCACTAGCGGAGAATTGCGGATAAAGTAAAATTATCTCTTGGCATCGTGCATGGAATAGGATGCGAATGTGATCAATTATCTCTTGCCAATTCCATTCATTTTTTCAAAAAATTGAAATTGCCAGTAATTAATGGTCCTTGTAAAGATGGAAAGTGTCGTCCAATGAATAAAGATAGGCAAGGCCAATGAATTCTTGGCAAGTTGAGACTCATGAGATGGACGTCAGTTAATATTTGGATAAAATAGTATAGGAGGGGAAAAAAAAGAAAATTGGAGAACACAGTAGAAAAAAAAATAGAAAATTCTTTTTAGACATATCATACTTAATTAGTCTCGGATAAGGAGTTTGTGAAAAATATTGTATTGATTAATAAGATCATAAGTATATATATTATTGTCAACTTTACTTAAATATTTTAATTATTTAATATTTTAGATTTTATGAAATTAATGAACTAATTATTTTATTGGACAACCAGCATCAAAGCATACCTAATATTAGATATAATGAGTGTGCGGAAGAGATGTCTAAGAATGAAGTGGGTTGTTAACAAATTACACTTCACGTGTCACCAATTAGGGTGTGATTTTGAATTATGCATTTAACTTAACTTAGGTTTTGACCGGAATAGTAAAACTTAAGTGTGAGAGAGTAACACTCTAGTTTAGTCTCGTATTGTGAATACTAGTACCTTACTTTAAGTGGGCACCGAAATTATTTCGTACCCATGATCTTGATGAAGTAATGACAAGTGAATTAGTAGAGTTTCAAGAGGGTACATTAGGACTCAATGAATATATTTATATTGACTTTAATTTAACCATATTAATTAGATCGATAGCGAAAGATTATGAAATTGATAAGTTAGTTCTTCTATGAATGTGAATCATAACACTTAGATAGATGGAGAAAGGAAGAAAAAAAAAGAAACAAAAGTTTTCTCTTACTTGGTTACAATAAATAAAATTGAAAGAACAAAAGATATTATCATTTTCTCCTGATAATACTTTTAGAATTATTACTTATACATCTTATAATTAGAATATAGAATAGAGTGATGAAGAGTTGAATAGATAAAAAAAAGAGTACAAAATAAAAATTTACTAAAATAAACTACTATCTTGCAAATTATTAATTAAAATAAGATATCATCTTAAAAATATAAAAGTGATGACAAAAATTAAACGAGAAGAAATTATTGTAGCTTTTTTTAAGAGCACCAAAATCAATATCTATCATCTTTGATGCTGAGCAATGACAGAAAAATTTTGTAAGCATTTTATATTAAGCTACGAAAGTATACAAAATATTATGGTGTATTTGATTAGCGAAAATTATTTTTGTTAGGGTGTGTTTGGTTAGCGAAAATTATTTTGTGTTTTCATTTTGAAGAAAACGAAAACGGTTTTCTATTTTTATATTTTCTGTTTTGATGTTTTTATTTTCAGAAACGCATTTGGTTAACGAAAACAAAATGTATTTTCGTGTGTGAAAACTTGTTTGGTTAGTCAAAACAGTATTGATTTTCAGGGGTATTTTTTAGTTGAAAATTTGAAAACTTGTTTGGTTTACCAAAACAATGATTTTATTTTGAAATAATATATGTGTATATAATTTATGAATAATATTATAAATTGGATTATAAAATAATTTTAATAAGTTATTTAAATTGATAAAATTTAAAAAAAAAATGTTTATTATTTATAAATAATATTTAAATTATATTAAATTCTTAATAAATAAATAAAAATCTCCGGCTACTTGAATTCCGATCTGATGAAGTTGGCAGTGGCATTGGATGGGTTCTACTTGAATTCCAAGTGGAGGAAGGGATGAATTGGTAGGGGATAATTTTGATTCTTTCCTTCATAATTCATTTTAATATTTTTATTAGCTCAATTTGGTTAAGTCAAAATTTGGTTAAGACATAAATTTGATAAGTCATAATTCATATTCATTCTTACAACAACCACATATAATAGTAACACAAGAATATTTCCCGACATTCAAATAAATATTCATTTATTTCATGTAATTCAAATTACAATAATAGTCAAATAAATATCATACATATAACTACAAAAATACATTCTTATAATAAAAATTACAATTACAATTCCAAATAGTTCATCCCCTAACTATATCAAAGCTTTTGCTACAGTCTTTTTCAATTCAATTTAGTATAACATCATGATATTCCGCCATAATAAAATGTAGGACCATATGATGACTGCGATCCACCAAATGGTAGTCGCCTCTAATTCAAAGCCCAAAAAAAAAGTTTTTAAGCATGCAATAGCAATATGCTGCAATATCAAAAAAATAGAATGAATATTTTCCAATATTTTCCAACAGAATGGAAATTTTGATTTTATTTTGAAAAAATGGTTCAACAAATAGCAACAAACCAATAACAGATCATATTTAACAAAAGTTTATGAACAAATATTGATTTTAAAAGTTGCAAAAGACCATTAGATGTTCACTTTAAATAACTAGCCCTTATAACAAACTAGAAAATCGCAATAATTCTACATAACTAGTTCAACCATCAACGATATAGAAATGAGCAATAACAGCCACCAACAACAACCATATAGAATTGAGCAATAACAACCACCAACAAGAGCCAACAACAACGATATAGAATTGAGTAATAACAATCACCACCAAGAACAATATAGAACTTTTTTGAGCAATAACAGCCACCAACAACAACCACTAACAACAACGATATAGAATTGAGCAATAACATCCACCAACAACAGCCAACAACAACGATATAGAATTGAGCAATAACAACCACCAACAACAACGATATAAAACTTTTTTGAGCAATAACAGTCACCAACAATAACGTAATAAAATTCATATAAATATTGAGCGATGAAAGAAATGCGCACCAACAATATATTAGATCATAACATGAGATCATACTAACATATATCAACAACATATGAGATCATACATCGTATGAGATCATAACATGAGATCATACTAACATATATCAAAATGAACAGAACAGTTTTGAGATAACTAGAATAGAACATGAGAACATAGCAGCATATGAGATCATAACATGAACATAACAGAACATAACAACATATGAGATCATACAGCATATGAGATCATACTAACATATATCAACAGCATATGAGATCATACAACATATGAGATCATACTAATATATATCAAAATGAACAGAACAGTTTTGAGATAACTAGAACATACTAATAACTAGAACAGAACATAGAACATGAGAACATAGCAACATATGAGATCATACAACATATGAGATCACAACATGAACAGAACATAACATAACAACATATGAGATCATACAGTATATGAGATCATACTAACATATATCAATAGCATATGAGATCATAATAGCATATGAGATCATACATCATATGAGATCATAACATAAGATCATACTAACATATATCAAAATGAACAAAATAGTTTTGAGATAACTAGAACAGAACATAGAACATGATAACATAGTAGCATAAGAGATCATACAACATATGAGATCATACTAACATATATCAAAATGAACAGGACAGATCATAAACTCAAAAATAAAATATGAGATCATAACAGCATATGAGATCATACAAAATAATTTTCGAAATAAAATATCATACTAGAACACAACAACATATTAATCTAAAAATATGAAACAACCACCATTATACTAAATTGATCTAAACATAGATCTGTATCAACTGAAACATAGATAAAAAATGAATAACACAGAACCCACCATAGACCAAAATGAACAAAACAAAACCCATCATAGATCAAAATGAACAAGACAAAACCTACCATAGATCAAAATGAACAAAACATAACCTACCATAGATCAAAATGAACAAAACAGAACCGACCATATATCAAACTGAACAGGACAGAACAAAAAAGAACAATACAAGAATAAAAAAAGAACAAGAACGATCAATCCTAGAACATATATAAACCCTAGATCTGTAAAAAAAAGACAGAACAATATACCCTAGAACAATAGATTTGTATTAACCGAAAGTTAGATTAAAAAATGAAACAAATAGAACAATCGATCTTGTATTAAACATATATAGATGCGTAAACAAAAAAGAACAAGACATAAGAAAAAAAAGAACAAAAAAAAAATAAGAACGAAGATAAACCCTAAACCCTAGATTCGTAAGAATAAACCCTAGATTGAGTCAAGAGATGAAGAAAGCCAAGTTAGAGATTACCTAACAGGAGTTTGGCACCGATCTCGTGAATGTAGCCTGATCCGGTCGGAGTTTGTCGCTACGGAACTCTCCTAGTGAGTAATAATGCGCACGTTTAAACATAGAAACAATAAAGAACAAGACATAAGAAAAAAAAAGAACAACAAAAAACAAGAACGAAGATAAACCCTAGATTGGGTCAAGAGACGAAGAAAGCCAAGTTCGAGATTACCTGGCAGGAGTTTGGCGTCGATCTTGTGAATGTAGCCTGATCCGATCGGAGTTTGTCGCTGCGGAACTCTCCTACGAAGAGATCTGAGTGAAGAAACCTCATATCTGAGGGGGTCTGCGCTAGGGTTCAAGTATTTTGTGAGAGGAGAACATAGGAGAACGGGAGTCGGTGTGGGGCGAAAAGTTGTCGCCGCGGAGGGGGTCTGTGCTAAGGTTCGAGTATTTTGTGAGAGGCGACTCGGGAGACACTCGTGGTTTTGTTCGAATACCCAAAAATGGATTATTTTCGAGATAATTATAAGTTTGTCACTCCGCCCGTTTTCTGCTTTTGATGAAAACACAGAAAATACTGAATCGATATTTTCTAATTCATGTTGTAATCGTGTTTTGAAGAAAACACATGTCCCGTTTTCTGTTGTTTTGCGCAACCAAACGTGTTTTCGGGCGCGTTTTCATTTTCAACAAAAAACGAAAACTCAAAACGCGTCCATTTTGAATAACCAAACAGCCCCTTATAGTTTTTCTTTTGCGTGCAAACCATAATAGTTTTTTTTTCTCACCTTTTCTATTCCATGCATAAATCAACTATGGGTAAATTCGAAAGAAAAATATTTTCTTATTTTTATTTTTCTATTTAATCAAGAGATAAATATCATTCATTTCTCTCTCCCCCCCCTCCCCAAATTATTTCCTAACTGAACGGATCCTTGGATTAACCATAATTATGCCAAATTGAGAGATGGAAAATATACTAATTTGTTTATATAAAAATTAGGTACCATATATAAAGATAGCAATTAATTAATTACAGCTGCATCCTATGAACATTTAGGTCATGTCATAATCTAATATCGCTTCATTTGGTGTCACGAATCCGATCCACAACTTGTTAAGAGAGCAACTAATTGATTGATTGCGAACCATCAACTGTCAAGTGCATGCCATTCATTAATTCCTCCATTTAATTTTGCCCTGTGATAGCTTAACCAAATTAATTGCATTCAAATCCCTCCAAAAACATTCAATTATCAGCCCCCCCCCTAAATTATTCCATGTTTACAATAAAATAAAATAAAAAATCAAATAATATCTACAACAATAATGGTTGAAGACTTTACCAATTAATGTTATAAAAATAAAATGTACCATCCATAATTTTTTCTAGGTTTTTAAATCCGATTAGATCAATCAACTTCACCTACACTTCAACGAATATCTTATTCATATGACCTAATTCAATATCAAAACCATATAATTATTGTTATTTTTTAATGTAATCTAATTCCTATACTACGAGAATTAAAAAGAGAAATCAAACTAATATCCTTCCCCACCAAATTTGTCCTCTTCCAAAATTAATTTGTTTTTCGCATGTCGCATTCCACAGCATGCTTTGGAAACAGAATGAGTAGAGCGAGAAAAAGAGAAATGCTTTTAGAAACACACTAATACAGGCGTGGTTTGCTTCCACAATTAAGTACAAGGGATGTGATTTCTGTGTATCGCTTATTACACCAATCATGTAATAGGTTTCCGTGATTGGTTAGTACAAGGGCCCCACCGGTGGGTTTTACCACTTTAATCCGGAGCCCGCTTCTATTGACCAATAAGAAGAGCTGTTTTGTTGTGCGGTGAGGATTTGAGTTGCATACGTCTTACCATTGCGGTTAGCATATGAACCCAGTTCAACCGTGTTCTTGCTTTCTCTTTCTTACCTCTTTACTTTCTTTTAGGCCGAAAGAGAAGGAGAAAGCACGGAAGAGGTGGGTAGGAAGAAGAGTCCCGAGTCTTATACGGCCGCTGCCAGCCGTGGAGCACACCTGCAGGGAGGAGCTTCGGTCCACGCGCACAAGCCCGCCTCTGCGCGACCCGCCGCCGCTTAGGCTCCCCTCGCCGCCTTTTGCGTGTTGTCCTCTCCGCTCCGGGCGCTGATTCCGAAGCTGGTACTTTTGGAGTTCGGAGCTGCCGAGGTTCCTCTTGTTTTTTAACTAGGATTTCGAATTTATCTAGTGCTTGTTGGGTTTTTGTCCTTCACGATTGCTCTAACCGTTGGATTTTTGAATTCAAAGTTTTCTTATTGTTCTTTTTCAGAATTTGGTAGATATGTCAGGGCCACTCGACAGATTTGCAAGACCTTGTAAGTTGTTCCTCCTCACTTGGGATAATTCGTGCAATTTATGTACTAAAAACTTAATTTTTCTGTAAGGTTTTTGACAGCTTAGAATCCGCTTTCCTTAATGTTTGACTTTTTGTTGAACTATATCTAAGAACTTGTAGAACTTCAAAGGGTTAGTTTTCTGTGGTCTGAAATGGATGAATTCTAAAAAAGATGAATGGATAAAAAAAGAAGATAATTTTGGACTAGTTATTCCTCTAAACAAATAAAGGGAAACTCAAAAAGAGAATCCCGAGATGATTTTTGGATTTCCAATTTAAGGAAGAATTTATTCTACGGTCATGAAGCTTCAATAAATTTGTATTGAGCTTTGATAAAAGAGCGTAAGATAGGATTTTCTAGATATTCATCAAAATTTTAGTCGTTCCAATCTCTTTCTAGTGTTGGAAAATGAAAAACGCCTGGTTCAGCTTGTAGTTGCCTCACCTTGTAGCCCCTTTTTTGTATTAGTAGCAACCACAGATCTGTGTGCCAATTTGATGACTACGGAGTCCTATGATATAATTAACTGAATTAAATAGCCTGAAATCACAAAACCAATTTGGCCTATGATGCTTTTGATCATTACTATTTTCTAGAAATTTTTGGCAGTTATCTTTTCAAGACTTGGTGATAAGGCTCCACTTGGTCCTCCTAACCTTATAGTTGGAAATTGCAGTTGCAGTTATTGCCAACTCACTAGTTGCCTAGTCAAAACCACATCATATGCGGCTGTGGTAGAATACTATGAATACCTATTAGTCATAATCATAAACCAAATTATGTTATATAAAATAACAAAACTTCTTTTTGTTGATTTTGCACCAGATTGGTCATGACTTATTATTAATCAACATTAATGTAAAAGGGTGACCCAATGCACGAAGCAAATCCCACTTTTGTGGGCTCTAGGGAGGGTTGATGCACACAGTCTCCCCCTGCTTTTTTTTGCAGAGAGAATTGTTTCCGTGGTTCAAACCCATGACCTCCAGATCACTAGGGGGGCAACTTTACCGTTACACCAAAGCCACCCTCCTTTTTCTAAAAGGGGTGCAACGACTTCCCAGTGGTCACCCATCCTAGTACTACTCTCGCCCAAGCATGCTTAATTTTGGAGTTCTGATGGGATCCCATCAATGCATTAGTGCTGGTATGATCGCACCCGTTAATTAAGTTTAAAAAAAAAATCACCAACAGGATGTAGATTGGGGTCTAGAGAAACTTGGATGGTGCTTCTCAAAAAGAACATTCTTTGCTTTCTTTCTGTTTCATATGCATGATGCATACATTTTGGCATCAATAATAGACTGGTGTATTAAAAGGACTTATTTCGGATGATTATGATGACTTCTGATGTTGCAATCGTGGTTGATTTGGTTTATCGAGTTGCAGGTTTCGAGGGGTTCTCCAGTCATGATGAGAAAAAAGAAAGGAAATCTGATGTCGAGAACTCAGAAGATGAAAGGAGAACAAGAATTGGCTCCTTAAAGAAAAAAGCTCTAAGTGCATCAACTAAATTCAGACATTCTTTGAGGAGAAAGAGCAGAAAGAAACTTGATACCAGAATCAGCTCTGTTTCAATTGAGGATATAAGAGACATTGAAGAGCTACGAGCTGTTGATGCATTTCGTCAATCCCTAATTCAGGATGAATTGCTACCATCAAAGCATGATGATTATCATATGATGTTGAGGTAACCTATCATATGCTTTTAACGTAGTTTTTGATTTTTAACTTTCAGTTTGTGACATGATCTTCAATGAAGCTCAATATACTTCTTTATTTTCCCCATCCTCAACATTCTTTGCCATGCTAAGAAACTGTGAAGTGTGAACCCATAATTGTAAGTTCTAAAGCACCAAGTAAGGAAGTGTTTTTAATTAAAATAACAGTGATAAAATGATATCCTTAAAGTGTGGAATACTATCTTCAGATAAAGATAAACAAACCATGCCTCATTGAACATGTCTTTATTTGGCTGTTGAAGCCACTGAATAGATACAAAATTAGAATATATAAATCCAGTAGTGAATATTCTCAAGATTGTAGTACCTTCCATAATCAAGGATGAGGAAAGCTGGCCCATTCTTGTGGTGCTTATCTTGAAGAACTAGATCAGCATATGTGTCTCTATTCAAATCAGTTCTGGCTTTAATTTAAGATTGTTTTGATAGTGTCCTTATATATGATGTCAAATTTGATTGGATGATCAACTTTTAAGCTGTTAGGAAAAAGACCAATATGCATTTATATTTATAACACTTCCCTCATGGGCGGACAAAGTTCATTAGATTGGTCCAAACCCAACATGTGAAGGAGTATTTTTTTTTATAAATATTGTTACTGACAAGAATCGAACTCAGAACATGATACCATATTAATTGATTAGATGACCAACTTCTCCAAAAGCTTAAGCTCTTAGGAAAGAGACCAATGAATAAATTTATACTCTTTAACATATGATAATACTCAATTTATCCCATTGGATTTTTATGTTATATATGAAACAAGTCTTCAATCTAGGAATTGTAACATTTGTGGTGGAAAGGTCGCACGTAAGGCATCCTTCAATATATAGTTACAAGTTGCTTTTGTTGTACAACTTGTAAGCATTGTGTTAGACTGGCAGTTGTGATAACTTGTGCATGACTGCATGATATTTTGGAAGTCACCTTATTAGTTTCATATTCTCATTCTCATGTGAGAAAGGGTTGTTGTTGTTGTTAAACCGCTATAAACTTCTACATGGTTCGTTGGAATTTGGATTTTTTTTTCTTTAAATTCTTTTTTTCATGGCTTAATGGCCTTGTGCTAAAATGAGAAGGAATCAGGTTATTACACTATAGTATAGTGAGCATACTCAGAACAAAAGGAACCCACCTAAATGGGTAGGTTCTAGGTAGGTTTGAGATTTGATGGGGTAGGTTCCAGTTTCTAATCTCTGGAATCAGTTTTTCAGTCCCAGTTCATTTTCTAGAACCACCCAGAAATGGAACTGAAATTATTCTTTATTATAATATATATAGTTACATCTTCTTTCTTTTGAAATTATTTCAATATTATTTTATTACATCCATAATTTTATAATGCATGTAATATTAGTGTTAGTTTAAGTTAATCAATACTCAATAGTTCTTTCATTTGGCAATAATGACAACAAATAATTTATCATCCGTTTCTGGTTCATCTATGGTTCCATATTTAGCAGCATGCCGTTTTGGTTCCAAAATTTAGGAATCAAATTAAGTTTCGTACAGGAGCTCAAACCACCCTGGCACCCTCCAAATGTTCATCCCTACATTATACACTATGTCATATGATGGTTTCCTGCTAACTGAAAGCTAGTTTGTTTAGTCTTATTGCTACTGAAGTTCTGGCATTTTTATGCTTACTGCTATCCCTTTGCTTGTTATTCTTTTCCTATTTAATTTCCTAATAGCACAATTGCCTTTAGGTTTCTCAAAGCACGAAAATTTGATATTGAGAAAGCTAAGCACATGTGGATGGAAATGCTTAAATGGAGGCAGGAATTTGGCACTGACACTATTATTGAGGTGACAAACAAGTTTAGTTTCTTTTTGTGAATTAAGTTTTCCAATTTTAATAGTCATAGAAAAGTGTATTTACTTTGTTCCAATCTAAAATGTTCAGAATCAATTAGGGTCTAGACATCTGCCAACATCAGGATACTTCTCTGACATAAAGACTCTCTAGGACCACAATTACTAGCCTATTGATTAGAAATTTAGTTACAGTGCGTATCCTAGTGATGTCACAAGAAAGTTTACAATTACATAAGTATACTAGTCCATTGCACAAGCTAAAGATCTGGATGTTATATTTTCTTAGACCAGGTCATTTTCTTTTGGGGGGAAGAAGTATTTTCATTTTATTTAAATATCCTGGCAATTTTAGTAGGAATTATCACTACCATTATTTATAAGATTTCAATTTCTGTTTTTGCGAAGTATTTGTTAAAAACACCACTGCATGTCTGAGAGGAAGCCAGGCCTTTGATAGTGTTGGACCTTATTAATTATTACAGCCATTCTTGATTCTTGCAGTAACCTATAGTGCATCCTTCATTTCTTATGTTATGGATAACAATAATCTTATATCAATCAATAACATTGCTGACATTTCCATAAAAAAGGTGTACAGTCATAATTTAGACCATCACCAATCTGTTAACCTCCTTATTATTCAAAGAAATTCTTGCCTTGGTCTGTCACTTTGCCTTCCTTTACTGCAGACATTAAGATGGAGTTGATTTAGATCCAATATGGTTTACTTCATTGAAGATGATAATTACCTAATATTCTTTCTTCATCAGGATTTTGATTATACAGAGTTAGAAGAGGTTTTAAAGTACTATCCACAAGGTTATCATGGTGTGGATAAAGAGGGGAGACCTGTTTATATTGAAAGGCTTGGAAAAGTAGATGCGAACAAGCTAATGCAAGTGACAACTATGGATCGGTACCTAAAATATCATGTGAAAGAGTTTGAAAGGTGCTTCCTGATGAGGTTTCCAGCTTGTTCAATTGCTGCAAAAAAGCACATTGATTCAAGTACAACAATTCTGGATGTCCAAGGCGTGGTGTGTTAACTTTTTTATACATCATCTCTTCTATAATTTCAGTTGCTATGTTGTAATTGTATTAGTTCTCAATACTGATGAAGGTATTTTCCTCTAGGGTCTGAAAAACTTCAGCAAGTCTGCACGAGATCTGATCATCCGACTACAAAAAATTGACAACGATAATTACCCAGAAGTATGTAATTACTTGCATATTTGTTCGTTTAGCATGTCCAACCTTCAATTTTCTAACATTTCAATTTTGGAAAAGAATCTTTCTTTACCAATGAATTTCATTTTTTATTTTGGAATGCTTCACCTAGTTAACTAATTAGCCTAGTTTGCTGCAGACATTATGCCGGATGTTTATAATTAATGCTGGTCCAGGTTTTAAGCTTCTATGGAATACTGTGAAGTCATTTCTTGATCCTAAAACTACTTCTAAGATTCATGTAAGACAAATTTCCATCCTGCATCATATTAATAGTCCCTATTTTCTTAGTTAAATCTCAATACACTTCTTTGCCAACTACTTATATTCAGGTTCTTGGGACTAAATACCAAAACAAGTTGCTTGAAATAATTGATTCCAGGTCAGTTTCCTTTATATCCGAAGTTCTATGTTCTTGTTACAAAGCTCTTTCTTCTCTTTGTTCCGTTCTCTGATCAGTGGTTTCTGGATTCTCTAGTGAGTTGCCAGAGTTTCTTGGTGGTAGTTGTACATGCGCTGAGCATGGTGGATGCCTTAAATCTGATCGAGGTCCATGGAAAGATCCTAACATCTTAAAGGTCTGTCTCACTATCTCTCCCTTGTCATACCCTCTTTATGTGCATACACATACATGCACACTTGCATGTGTGTGCATGTATAAACACATTACCAGCTTACCAGCGCACATTTTTGGAGGATGTCTCTGTTGGATTGATATCTGTTGATTGCTTGGATTTTAAGCAGATGATTCTTCATGGTGAAGCACAATGTGCTAGGCAAATTGTTACTGTTTCAAACAGCGAGGGAAAGATCATTGCTTATGCTAAGCCAAGATACCCAGAAGTAAGAGCTGCAAATATTTTCTTGTTTTTGGCCCTCGGTGGCAGAATCGGCTTTTAGCTCCTGCCAAATGCCAAACAGCTGACTTTTTCAAAAAGCTGTTAGAAATAACTTTTCTTTAAACACTATTTATTGGATAGTTATTTCTTCAAAAGTTGTTTACCAAACAAGTTAAATGGCATCTAGCAAAATGAAAGTTGCAAAAAGCCACTGCTAAACAGGGTCTTTATCTGCACCTATTCATGTTCTAAAATACTTTTGATGCGTGTACCAGATAAAAGGAAGTGATACATCTACCGCTGAGTCTGGCTCAGAAGCTGAAGACATTATTTATTCAAGAAAATCAAGCAGCTATATCCGGAATCCTCAGTTGACTCCTGTTCATGAAGAGGTGAGTCCTAATTTCTTAGAGATTAAATTGGGTGTGAGTTCTAATGAGTACAAATTGAGAAAATAATGTCAATTTATTATAAGAAATTAAGAGTTGAGATTATAGTGTATTTTCTAAAGAATATTTGATATGTTGTTATTAATTCTGCTTATTGAAGATAGCCGGATGCCATGAGCTGCTGCCCTATATAATTGCTGATTGCTTAGGGAATATATGAAATGTTAGAATAAGGGCTAATAATCTGCTATGAGACTATGTTCTGCAGATAATTCTAGAATTTAAGGTAAGATTTTTTTATGACAGTTTGCACCTCCTGTTCGTCACGTAAGGTAAGAATATGTGAAAAGAAAGTCATATAAGGAGAGTTTGGATGTGAATAGGAATAACAATGATAAAAGCAGTAGACTTTTGCCATTAAGAAAAATAAAATGATAACAGATTAAGTCTGGTAGGATGATAAACCATGCTTTCATAATTAGCCTCTGAACCTATTTGACACATATGATAAGGTTTGTATATTTGTTGAAGTTATATATGTATGGTTATGCCCTTGTCATTAGAATCATCATTGGAGCATCTTATTGTGAAATAAGCCTTGTAATGCTATTAGGAACTTTTTCATCACCACCAGACTAATTAAGTGGCCCACATATATGCAGACAAAAATGGTAGGGAAGGTTAGTATCTCTGGTGGCTCTTCTGAGTATGAAGATTGTGTGCCCATGGTTGACAAAGCTGTAGATGCAGCATGGAAGAATCAAATTTCTACTCCTATACGCTCTTCCTCAAAAGGTTTGTGGACATAGAGTTGATGTTGAAGACTTGAAGCTATAATGAATTTTTCCTAGATTCCTAGTCAGATCATTTTTAACCATTGGAGATAAGAATTCTACATAATTACATCTGCAAGTAGATAAGTTGACTGAAATTCCAGCTAGACTCTTTTGATTTCCTAGATGGTATTGCTTCCTGAAACTGCTAATGAAAAATAATTAAAATTTACTATTTCCTTTTCTTTTTCATTTTCTCCCTAGATCTGCCTCTGAAATAGTCCAACCTTTTCATAAACTCACATTCTATTATAGTATAACTTCATTTTTAGGTCATAGGATACACCTTTTCATAAACTCACATTCGATTATAGTATAACTTCACTTTTAGGTCATAGGATACTAGTTTAATTTAATTCATGATTTGATGTGATTCTTATTCTAGAAGATTAGTTCTTATCTCTTGATGGTTATCGAGTTTTGATCATCTAATTGATCATCCTGTCTTAATATTCATTTATAATCTGGGACAACTAAACTAGTCTGCTCATTACAGAGAAATTTTGGTTGCTTGACATGAGTGAGCCTTCTGGAGTTGGGACTCGAATTGTTGCATGGCTTACTGCCTTGATTATGACATTTTATGCAATGTTCTGTTCAGTCACTGGTCGTGTAACTAAAAAGCTCCCAGATAAAGCGCTTGAGTTTGATCGCTACTATCCTCAATTCGACCTAGAGCCAATGCCCAAAGAGGAATTTCGACCCCCTTCACCGTCCCCTCCCTACAAAGAAGTAGACCTACTTTCATCTGTCTTGAAAAGGTTAACAGAGCTAGAGGAAAAAATTGATGAACTTCAAGCAAAACCATCTAAAATGCCCCACGAGAAAGAAGAATTGCTTGATGCTGCTGTCCGCCGTGTGGATGCACTAGAGGCTGAGCTTATTACTACGAAAAAGGTTAGTTTTACTCTTTGTTCTTGATATCAATTAGTTGTATTTCTCATATGTCTTAACTCATAAGACGAACTAGATTCTCTATTCAGTAGCATGGAGGTAAGCTTGCTGAAAAACGAAGATGAATGATGTGAAAACTATAAAGATGCCTCTCAAAAATGTCCACTAGGTGGCATGACTTTTCCCGTTGGCCATGAACCTACACTAATTCTCCCATGTGCATCTTGTTGAAGAAAATGGACTTGGGGCCAAACTCCACCCCAAAAGTTAGTTCTTAGGGGGAGAATTGTCCAAGCCATTATAAGGAGCACTTTACAATTATAACCAGTCGATGTGGGATATCGAATAAAAGACACTTTTAGTATATGCTGCTTGAGTTTTCACATCTCTAACTTGTATAGACTTTTTTTCTCTGTGACTTGTAGTAATAGATGGTTAAGCAAGGGAACTGTGAATTGGATTTTGTAAATATCATTATTCTTGTGTCTGTTCCAGGCTCTATATGAAGCATTGATGAGACAGGAAGAACTGCTCGCATATATTGATCAACAAAGGGAGGCTGTATTCCGGGTAAGTTGCATGCAAATACTTTCCTTACCATTTTGGTATCTGCTATTTTGTTTGACCAATTCAAATGGAAGATTCACCTCTTGCTGTGGTTTTGAGATATTTAATTTCTTCTACCAGCATAACTTTCTAGATAAACCCTCTTTTTCTCTTTTGCAAAGATTTCCAAAGTGAACTTCAGCTGTACTTACCCATGCTCATTTTCCTTTAATTGCTATTGATTAACCAGGGCAACAGCTCTCACAGAGTTTAGCATTGAGGTTTACTTTGGCAATGTTGTTCTTAATCACATTTTGCAGCTGCATAATACTAAAAGAGCCAGCAAGCACAAGGCCATAATATCATTCAGTTGGTGCTTGTGATTTCCTAACCACGGCTTTTCCTCTCTGTTTTGCAGAAGAAGAAGTTTTGCTTTTGAAGCAAGGTGTTGCCACCGAACGGCGCGGCAGTGGCCAAGTCATTGAGATTCTGCTGTTTGTGCAATGTATGATGTAGGATTATATATATATATATATACATACACACGTGTGTGTACGTATGTATAAGGGATATTTATAGTTTGATGATGTAACAACCTCTCAATGATATATATATATATATATATATATAGTAGCTTTTATGCTTGTGCCCTCTTTGGACCAAATATAACTTGGAGCTAGGGGTGAGTTCGGGACGAGCCGGGCCGAGATTTGGTATGTTCCGGTTCTGTTCCCGTTTTGAGTCGGGACGCAAATATGTGTGTCGGTCCTGATCCCGAATATGAAGCATCCCGATTTTGTCACGTCTCGAATTTTTGGGACGGCTACCGGGACGTCCCAAATTTATTAATATTATTTTTTATATAAAATAAAAATAATATCTCTATTAAAATAATTAATATTGTTTTTTCCAAAAAATAAATATTATATATTTAATATTATTTATATTATAAATTGGGCTAGGACGGGACAATCTCGATTTTTTTATATCGTCCTGGTCTCGTCCCGTCCCAATATATTTGTCCCGGTCCCGTCTCGATTTTGAACCGGGACGAGATTTTTCTTGAATTTTCGGGTCGGGCAAGACCGGGATGGTCGGGATGTCCCGACCTGTGCTCACCCCTACTTGGAGCTGCCTATTTATAGTTGTTGATTCTAATTCGTTTGTGCTTTCTTTGCTATTCTGAATAAAAAATATTGATGTTTGAAAGGAGTTAAATTTTTCAAACATAAGAATTCTTAAAGTTCTCACTTAAATGCTACCTAATAGCCTCTCTATCACAAAAATTGAATTTAATTACATTACATATTGATTCAAAGATCAACGATTTCTTGGAATCAGATTTTCCCCAAGGGAAACTCCTAGTTCCGGATAAAGGAATGCCAAATTCCCAAAACCGAAACTACTTTTTTCAAAATCCCAAAATATCCTCAACTTAACCAGTGGCACCGAATGACCCGGTTACCAGCCCCCCCGGGTCAAAATTAGTATTCCCTCATTCCATTTTACAGCGATACGATTTACTCAAGCCCTAGAATTTACTGCGACTTGAGTTTACTAGCCATCGGCGGACCTCGACAAACTTGCGACACTCTCCTCCCCTCGGCCAATTTGCTCCTCTCGACGACAGGTTCAAAAGCTCTCTCCTTTTTACTGTGACTCAATTTACTCGAGCCCTAAAAGTTACTGCGACTCCATTATACTCGTCACTGGCGGACCTACAACATTCTCCTCAGCCAACTCCCTCCTCTCAACTACAGGTTTGGAGGCTCTCTCCTTTAATTAGGGTTGTCCATTCGGTTCAACCCGAACCGAATTGAAATATACAAAATCGATTTTTTTTTATTCTTTGGAATTTCAATCCGAACCCGAACCGAATTCAACATAAACCGAATAGATCCGAATCAAATTATTTCGGTTCGGTTTAGTTTTCTAACCGAAAATCGAAATTCTAATTACAATGCCAAAATTTAAAATTTGAAGAGATAAAACATATTGACAATATTGGGAAATAAACCCTAACTTACCCAAACACACACACACACACACAATTCGGTTTTCGATTTGGGTCGGTTCTCGAATTTCGGGAATCGAATCCGAACCGAATACTATGTTCGGGTTCGGTTCGGGTCAAGAACCGAACCTGACATTGTTGAAACCGAACCGAATCGAATAATTCGGTTCAGTTCGGTGTAACCCGAATAGTGGACAACCCTACCTTTAATGTCCCTAACATTCGAAACCCTAATAATGGTTCCATGTTTGCTTTTAGAAAATATGAATGATGTTTCCTTGAGTAGATTGTAGTGGTTCCTCGAGTTCAATACTTTCTGAAATATTTATGCAGTTGTTCATGAGTAGACTATTTGTGTAGTGTTTGACAGTAGATTATTTTGTGTTCGAGAGTTATGGCAAAACACCCAATTTTTTTATTTAGTAGTCTAATTTTAAAAATATGTATCATTGGCACTATATACACTAAAAATAATTATTTAGTAATCTAATTTTACTAGTTTTAAAGCGTATCGTGGTAAGTCTCTAACTCATTAGAGACTTTTCCCAACACGGTTTAAAGTGAGTTTTTTTATCTAAATAGTGTTGTAAACATAATGCGCATAGTATTTCTACCCTATACATGATAAAAATTTCATCTAGTAGCAAGTAAATTTCGTGTTAGAGACATTTTGAAAAAGTCTCTAATGTGTTAGAGATTTTATCAAAACTCTCTAGTTCTTTATTTGATACATAATCAGTGTGTTTCTTTATCATGATTGTAGTTATCATATATATCTTGTATCTTGGTGATTGAAACATTAAAATTGATTTAGCGGTGTGAAAGCTTGAGATATATTCCTCATGGGTAGAAAAAGAATGCGTACAAGTTTGATTTGTATATTTTATGGATTTGCTTTCCATTTTTTGGATGTTAAATGAAATAATTTATTTATTTATATATACTACAGCTAAGCCAGCACAACAGAAAAAAAAAATCCTCTAAAGAAGACAAATCCCAATTGGTTCAATGGACATGTTTTGTCCATCGCTTCCGCAAGTTCATATCAATTTGAGTAGATAAAGCCTGGGTTGGGTTCTTACAATTTGTTCACATTCAAGACAGCTGAAGGGAGATAATTGAAAAAACTTCATTTGAAGTATTCCTCAAAATCCAAGATTTTCCTGCACTACGAAATGTGATCTGCTTGTTAATGAATCACTGGGTTAGGGAGACTAGTTTTAGATTCAAAGGTGCTAGGGTCAATTTTATGTCAAGCGATGTTTCCCTTCTGCTTGGCATTCCAGATAAAGGAACTATTATCCCAATGCCGTCATCTTCAGTTGAACCAAATGGAGAAGGATATATGAAGTTAATTTTTTTTATGATGGTTCTCCATGCATCCGATCAGCAATTGAAGACCATATGTTGCGGTTACACAATTCAACTGATCCGGAGGACAAAATGGACTTTTGTAGATTATTCATATTGTATATTTTTTGTTGTATTTTGTTTTGTACATCATCTTACACGGTTCTATTATTTTTATTGTCATATGTAGACAACTTAGAAAACATATATAATTATAATTGGACAAGATGTATATATTCTTACTTATGTGCGCAACTCCGCTTAGTTGGGGAGAAAATGAGAACTGCTAGGAAGAATCCAAGAGCAATTCAGTCAGCAACCTACATGAGAGGTTGCATCATTCTACTCATTGTAATTATGATACCATCAAATTAAGTGTATGTTTTAAATTTAAAATATTTTATTGGATTTTATACTTCATAATTTGTAGGGGTAGTTCTTTGAACATGTGCAAATTATGAAACCTAAAAATCTAGAAACTCTCCCTTGAATCCTTAGATGTGAGTTAAAAAATTGGCATAACAAGACCCTTCAAGCTCTTTTAAAATCCCTGGACCAAAACTCTCATCTAATAGATTACCGAGTTTAGAGCCCCATTTTTTAACTCCTCTTCATCTTATTTTGGAATTGGTCCATGAAATCCCATCTAATGGTAGTATATTGATTCCCAATACATATAATATTGTTTTATAGATTATAAAAAATTTAGAGCCCCTGGAGGGTGAAGAGGAGTTAAAGAAAGATGAGCCTAGAAATGGTCTTGCAAATGTTTATAATTTGAGTTTTTTATGAATTGATTAGACAATGTTAGTCAACTAAGATTTATTTTCCTTGTCTTCAGGATAAATCTGATATTTTTAGAGTTCTTGATTATTTTGTTATTGTATATGTTAATAAACATGTAGGAGAGTGTATTGATATGACACTTGCTGAAGATGACTCCCCTCTGTGAATGTCTCTACTCCAATATACCAAGAGTATTGTCCTGCTTTGGAGACTTCTGCACGAAGGAAACAATCTTCCACTTTGAATGTCTCTACTCCTATGTACTAGAAATATTGCCATTCACCTCCTATTCTTAGGAGTATTGTGAGATCCTCTCTTTCAAATGTAAGGAATTGTGTTGTTAAGAAATCTATGTAAGAAAATATGTCTCATGTGGCATAAAGAATGTGTAGATATGTTATGGGTTTAATAAATTATAAGTAATGAGGAAAGTTAGAGGAGTTATTTTAGAAAGTAATCAACTTGATGTGAGTGGATTTATAAAAGAATTTATGAGAACTTTGGTCCTCTTCCTAGTCACTACGTTCTCTTCTCATTTTCATCATCACTAAAGGAAGAAGATAGTAAGGAAAGACTAAGGAAAAAAAAAATCAAAGTTTCAAGAAGATTTCTACTCTTCTCAACCCTCTACTATTTGTTTTGATTATGGACTAAGGTATGTTCTTATACTTTACTTATGTTGTTGGTAAGAATCATGAATTTCAAGATCATGTATGATGTGAATGATAGTTTTCTGAATGCGATTTATAGAAGACCTATAAACTTACAATCTACCCACAGCTATTCAATGAGGGATCGAATAGGTACTCCCCTGTAGGTGAAGATTTATATGAAGAACAAGAAAAAGAAAGAAAAAAATGCAAGAAAAAGTCACCAAAGAGGAAGGAGGACATTTACGGCATAGAGAGAAAAGAAAAGAAAAGAAAATGAAAGAGAAAAAGCCCAAGAAAAAAGTGGAAAATGAGAAAATAAAAGACAATGAACAACAAGAACCCCAACACTTACCAGAGAAGGAAAAAGAGAAAAAATAATAATAATAATAATAATAATAATAATAATAAAACACAACTTCGGGATTATGGGCCACAGGCAACTTACAAGAGAAGAAGAATAAGACATGCTAAACCAAAAGCACAAGAAGTCGATCACCAAGTTCACCGTTGATTACCAACAACTTGGGGCGGTAAACAGCAAGTCGTCGAACATGGGAAGTTGAAGAGTGCAGATGACGGAGAGAGAAGATGAAAATATTACATGCTTTTGGTGACCAGGTAATCAGATTGCCTAGTTTCACTTTTTTTTACAACCTACTACTTACCGATTTAGTTGGGGGTATTTTGGGGTTTCAAAAAAGTATATTCCGATTTTGAAAATTTTGCATTGCTTTATCAGGAATTGAGAATTTCCCTTGAGGAAAATTCGATTTTGGAAAATTCCTATTTAAAGATTATGAATCAGATATACAGAAGTTATTCTCCAAGGAATACGGTTTTCATGTTCTTTCTGATGCAACCGAATTTGGAAACGAAAAATGATTTTCATATAATTAAAAATAATTTAATTAACCAAAAGGGTGATACGCAAAGCATGTGCATCTAAGTAATAATTATTTTATATAATGTCTTCTACGTAGTTATTTGAGCAATTTGCAGAATTCATAATAAAAATGGATGAAATAATTTAAATAACAATTATATAATGTCTTCTACAAATTTTTACTTTTAAAATATAAAATTTGAAATAAAATTTATATATAATAATTATAAATTAATCTTGATGAAATCGTGGAATCATGCAAGATATTTAAGTGAATAAATACAAATAGCAATTAATTTTACAAGGACATTTGTCCTTTTAAAATAGACTATAAATAGCAATGGGAAACCCACAACTATAGTATTTGAAATATTATAGGCGTAAAATACTATATAATTTTGATTTCACGGAGTCTAATAAGACTGCAAACGAAGGAATTCTTAAGAATTTTACCTTGATTTATATATTGTCTAGTGAGCAGTTTGATTACATTGTCAATCAAACAATATTATTACACAGAGTAATCAAAGATTTAATCTGTCTAATTTAAACTGCTAATTTTCCATGGTTCTAGAGTAATATATTTCAAGACATCTATCAAATTCTTATTATCAGATTCTATAACGATTTAATCCAAGTGATTAGCAGCACTTTACTGAAGACCCTTATCGTATTATAAAAGAATGCTTTTTAAAATATTTTTTTTCTCTCCAAAAAAATTAGTAAACCATTATAATAAGTAAAAATTAGCATTATTATATAAAATTTTACTAATAAATAAGTAGTAATTGGTCATAACTTTTAAAAAAATTAAAGTGGGCAATTTGTTAGTGTTGTAATTTAGTATAAATTAATATATTTTTTCGGAATTAATTGTAAAACAACATTTTATTTTAAAAAAATACGTCAACAAATACACTCTAGATTTCTCTATATTTTGAAATTATAAAATAATACGAGGACTATTTGATTATAAAATAAATATACCTAAAAATCTATGTTTTTCTCTATATATGAGATAGCGTGGATCCGTTGCTAAGATATATTACAATCTTATTTATAATAATACATTTATTTTATTGGATAGGATTTTAGTCCAATATAAATTAAATTAGAATTAATTAGAACAAAAATCGTATGAGATAAGTTCACTCCCTATTTTGAGTTTGTTTGAATTTGATAAGAGGATTGGAAACGACTAAATTTTCACTAAAAATGAATTGAAGTTTTTTATCACAATACAAATATTCATGAAAAATACACAAATATATATTACTTATTATTAAAAAAAATCGTTAATTATTAGCAATGGAATTATAATATTTCCATAAGTTTATTAAATTATTGTGTTGGGAAACATGAGAATATAGGAATTAAATTTTCTCATCCAAACTAATGGGACTTCTCCTCTATTAATTATATTAAAATACTCTGAGTAAATTGGATAGTTAGGCTTCAGTCAACATCTCCCAAGCGGGTAAGCTTACTCTTCTTAATTCAGTTGTTAATTCAATCTCTTTACATTCATTAATGGCAACTACTTGGTTGAGTGAGAAAGTCGTCAAGAAATAGAAAAAATTAATAATAAGCTATTTTTGGAACTCTGAAAATAAAAAGAAAGGTGTGCATCTTGTTAAATGGGACTACATTACAACAAGGAAGTTTGAAGGTGGCTTAGGCACGAAGGATATAAGTATCTCCAAGTTTTTTGTCCAAGCTAAGAGAATACTTCCCTTCCTAAACAAAGGAAATTGTTTTTGGTCTAAATTGTTAAACAAAAAGTACTCTAACTATCATCATTGGTACAATATTGGGGTAAGGAACTGTTCATAAGCTTTCAAAAGCATTCATAATGCTATTCTTCATCTAAGGGAAGGCCTGATAAAAAAAATTAGAAATGGAAGAAACACAAAAGTACTAGAAGACCCCTGGATTACTAACATCCCATTAGGGAAATGGCCAACTTATGTCAATATGGACTGCTTGGGTTCTTTCAGTCATATTTCGCAACTGATCTCCAATAATGACCGGGATTTCGAGCTTATTCATAATTTGTTTGGAGACTTACAATTGAATAACATTTGTCAAATCTATATTCCAAAGCACGATATGAATGATATATAGTTGGGTTTGGAGTCGGAACAATAGTGGCTCTCTTTCATGTAAAGTGGCATACAATTTCATCAAAGATCAACAATGTAATGACATGCCTAAAGGGTAATATTGGTCAAGTCTACGGGGAATGTGTTGCATCCCCGAAATAAAAGTTTTTGCATGAAAAATGATTTGGAAAAGGCTACCCACATCTAGCCATTTTGCCAAGCTGAACAAATTCAATGTGGATAACTATTTTGTGTGTTCAGAAAGCGAAGACAGTCAGGATCACATCTTCTTTAACTATTCCTTTGCTAAGGACTTTTGGAATACTGCTATTAAAGTATTGGGATGCTAGTTTACTCATTTTGAAAATTGGAAGGATGGTCTTTGGCTTGATGAAGGCTCTAACCTTGAGAAAGTATCAGAAAACTTATTGAGAAGTTTTGTTGCAGCCTCTTGCTGGTATCTATGGAAGAATAGGAACTGCATTCATTTTAATAACAAAAGGACATGGTTAAATACCATTCTCTTTAGAGCTCTAGCTGACTGTGGTTGGAAAGCTAGAGTTTCCACTAAGTCTCCAAATGGATCAAAGTCTGGTAAGGGTTTTACTAAAAATAGCATTTGTTTTGATACTGATGTATCAGCTTGTAGGGCTCTAAATATATATTGCTGATATTAGAGGGGTCATGATCCAATACTTAAGCAGACTGGTCAAACTGCAATCTTATGTGATGCTGCTTGGGTGGAGTCAACTGGCAAAGCGGGCTTTGGTGTATGGATTAAGAATTGCACTGGTTAACAATTGTAGAACACAGTTCATTTAAATACATGTCTTCTGCTCGATCTCTCGGCAGAAATCTGGGCCATCTGGTCCGGTGTTTAACTGGCCAAAAAATTGAAGATAACAAATGCTTTTGTTTATTCGGATTGCTTGAAAGCTGTCAATTTCTTGAACAAAACATTGCAAACGACTTGGTACCTGATTGATCTTATTAAGGATATTTGGTTGATATCTTGGAAAGTGAAGATTTTGGAATGGTGCCATTTGAAGAGGGATTGAAATACTATTACTTATTATCTAGCAAAGATGACTTTAAAGAGTAATGTAATCAATCAATTTTATGCTAGTCACATTATTTTTACACCTACTGTTAAAGGTGATTTCAATTTCAGTCCAAATCATGTAGCCACGGAACATTGTAATGCGTTGATTTCTGATATAAATAGAACTGCTGTATTAGACTTGTGTGAAGTTCATATGGAAGTGGCGGAGGGTGCATGTCCAGGGACCTTTGCCCCTCTTACCACGGAAATTGAGCGGAGCATAGCCTAGTTCAGTTTCTTTTTGAAAATAAATTAAAATACTCAATATAACGTTATATTTGCCCACGTATAAATACCCAATATAATTATGTTTATGTTATAAAAATCCCTTATACCTTAAGGGCAATTTAGTAAATGGCACTTACTGAAATATTTGATGGCGGGTTTGAATTCAGTGGCCCATGATGTCCTCGACGAGATCTCAACGGACAAGGACGTCCTCAACGAGATCTCAACGGACAAGGATGATGCTCAACGAATCTCAACGACACGATTCTTGACGCACACGCCATGACATGATTATAAATAAAGCTCTCCTGAACGAACCTTGTTCGGACGTTCACGTACGAGAGTCCTTCGAGAGCTAGCCATGGAGAAAGAAGGCGATGGCAACCCAACCGCGCCCTCCCTTCATCACGGTGCGTCCTCGGCTTCTACGGAAGGTGTCGAAGCTGCAGGAACTGGCGCTAATGCCACCGCGCGGCCTGAAACGTGAGCCCTCGCTCCGATCCTCTGCGCTTTTAATTAGATTAATTAATTAGATGCTTCTTCATTGCACCTAGCTTAGTTTTCTTTTGGGTATTTGAAATTAATGTGCGCTCTTCGTTTGACTCTTTCTTAATTTGTGCCATTGGATTCGATGTTCTGCGCGCGTTTCTTGCTTCATCTCTGAAGGGCTTCAAAGCTATTACACGAGGACTCGAGCTCCACGAGCGCCGGCGTTGGGGAACAAGGAGTTGGAGGATGCGCTGGCGTTTATGAGAGATCTTAAAGAGCGTCTTGATAGAAGCGAGTTTGTGGAGTTCGTGAAGATCATGGAGGATTTTTCCGCATGAAGGTCTGGCTTAATTAATTTTAGACTTTCGGTAATTGAACTCTTTATTCAATCTTGGAGTTGACTGCAGGCAAAGCACAATTAAGTGTGTGGAAAGTGCGAAAGAGTTGCTTGAAGATCATCCTGAGTTGATCCTTGGCCTCAATGCCTTATTGCCAGATGAGCTCGTTGCTCCAAAGGCACCAAATTATCATGAGGCCTTATCTATGGTTGCGAGAGTAAAGGTGATGATCGATGATCCTTAAATATTAATCAATTACGTATGTACATTATTAATTAGTTTCTGTCATTCCTCGTAATTAATTAACTTTTATCTTCTTCTCGATCACAGCATCGTTTCATGGACAATGAAAGTAAGTACAATACATTTTTGGAGCTCATCAGCATGCACCGGAATAATCAGATATCCTCGAACCAACTGTGGGAAACGGTATTTGCATTCACCTTGTATCATATTTTTGTGATGATATATAGATCAAGGCTCTAACTTCTTTATTTGATATATATATATATATATATAGATGAAGGTGATACTCGTAGGCCATCAGGACTTACTGGATGGGTTCAGATATTTCTTACCTTCTGATCATCCATCAAAGACTAGAGCTTTTGATCTCAAGATTGGTCATGTTGGAGGTCTGACTTGCTTATGTAATAGAATTTTCAATATACTTTTAGACTAAGCTTAATTGAATACCTTATTTCCAGAGACTCGGATAGATGTCCTTCTACGAAAAGTGGGCTCAGCTATTAGAAAGGTGGAGAAAATGATGAAGCTGATCCAGCGTGGTGAAGTTGTTAAAGTTGAAGACCATTTGGCATGTTAGTATATATATCTATGACGATATTAATTTTCATTCTAAGCTTTAACTGAATATATATACATAAATATATATTACAGATTCAGATGTGAAGTTTCTAGAGGAATTGTATGGTAATCATGGTTTGGTTCTTGATGAGCTACGCGAGAGCACAGCTGCTATTCTACCGGTTCTACATGCTTGTTTACAAGCAGAGGAAGAGGAATTGTTCAAAAAAATATCACAATCTGAAGAAATCCGGAGCCAATTTTATGAATTTCTCACTTCTTGCTCCAAGCAGCAAGATCCATAAACCTAGCTAGAATTCAACAGGTGATTTTTCTATTATATATCTTTGCTGAGATTAATTAGGCTATATGTATACATAATGTAATTTAATTGGCTTTGTCTTGTTTAGGACATATATTGATCTTGTATTTGGCTGTTGACTTAGCATTGGAATTTGGGATGAAGATCGGATTGGTACAGCCAATGGATGGCTGGAATAAAATTTCAAGTTAGTTCGTATTTGGAAATTTTTTGAGTTATCTCCATTCTCTTGAATCTCTTCTCCAGCTCGTCAACGTTTTCAAGAACAACAACAACAGTGCTTTTGATTTTAGCTATAATTTATCGACACAATAATTAATATATAAAGAAGATAGAATTCCCGCTAATTAAATGCGGGACAAGCTTTAGCTTAATACATTCATATATATTAATACATTCATTAATGAGATATATATATATATTATTGCAAGTTAAATAATGAATAAATTGAAATATATATTATTTCAATTAGTTCAATTGGGTTAATGAATATATATTATATACAATTTTAGTTTATATATATATATATATATATGTTGTATATTATAACTTATGTTATTTAAAAATCTACAATTTATTGCATTACCGGAAAGTAATTAAATAGATCAGACTCTGAGGAAGAAGATGGTGAGCCCAGGATTGTTGTCCGAATTTATCATGTACAAAGCCTCCGAGTCCTTCGATCCCACCTCGCCCTCATGTACATCACCTCCCCCTCCGCCTGAACCGGGAGATGGCTTTTACGGTGGACGAAGCAGAAAATATTTTCTTCTTCTTCTCCTCTGACTTGGCCGACGCGTCCTCGTCGTAGTACGTAGCGCAACGAGCTGACGGCAAGGATCTGGTCCTCTTCGTCCTCCTCCACCTCGACTTCTGCGTACCTTTTGGAGTACTCTTCGCCTCTGCCGAGCTTTGAAATTATCCAGTTGAAGTGCCGCCTGGAGAAAGAGAAGGAGTCATCGATTGTGCGGAGTTCTCGACATGATGCTCTTCATCTCTTGGTTAATGGAGAAAGCAAAGAGTGAGTGACCTTGAGAAAGAGAAGAAGATTGGGGGTTCGATTTACTTGTTTGTAGTGGGTGTGGACAACGATCGATTCACGTCCTTTTTTTATTGGCTCCTGGTTGACAGTGACACCCGATCGAGGGAGGTGGGCCGCTCAAATTGAAATTGGCCTAGGGTCGAGACCGATTTCTGGCTTGATTTTTGAGTTCAGATGATGAAATTGAGCGACCGATTTCCGAATCTCTTTGCTATCGTTTTGAGAATCTAAGAAACTAAACGACGGAGGGAATGTTGTAGGGTGAAACATTAACTTTATCTCTCTAGATGTCATTGTCTCTCTTGTGAATGTCATTAATCAACATTTGTTAGCGGACGATAATGATAAGCTTTGTTGGAAATGGACAAATGATGGTATTTTAATTTCATTACAAACTTCCTCTATAAATTTTTGACTTTTCAAGGTATTTCTGACCCTACGGCTGAGTTCATTTGGCAAAAGAATTGCCCCGAAGCGTGCTATTTTCGTTATGAACTCATTGGCTATCAACAAAAGACTTCCTACTAAATACCGGCTTATTGCTCGTGGTGTCCAGACTGAACCTCGCTGCATGCTTTGCGAACTTGAGGATGAATCGTTCAATCATCTTTTCTTCAATTGTATATTCACTCTGACTGGTTGGACCTCACCACGTACTAAGCCAAATCGAAACGGACTTCTTCCCTCTTGGAATCAGCTTGTCTATGGAGTCACTCGTAAAGCTTCAATATCTAATTTTTTATGCATCATGATTTGACGTTGAAAAATTTGGTATGAACGTAACTTACGATGTTTCGAAGGGAAGAAGAAAACTGTTCTGGAGCTGGCAATTGAGAGTGCTAACTTATACTACTGTTCTGGAGCTGGCAATTGAGAGTGCTAACTTATACTTTCTTTGCTCCAACTAATCCTTGTATTTCGTTTCACTCTCTTTTTTCTCCCTCCTCCTCCCCCCCCCCTCACTTGTAACTATCAAGTCTTTTTATTAATACAAGTATTCATTTTTTTCAAAAAAAAATAAAAATAAAGTTATTATCGAGACATCGAGAAGAAGAGGAAGAAGAAAGAAGGTTGATTCACACTTTAAAGTTTAAACCATTTTTTTTTACCGCCTAGGACCAGTCTAGTTCGTACTGGGTACGTTTAAAATTAGATTGATCAATTAATCGGTTTAACGGATTCAACTGATCCAACAGCCTTAATTCCTCACAACAATATCAAAAATAATAAGACGAAAAATTCACCAAGATCTTTTGAAATCAAATTTTCAAATCCATAACATATTTTGAGAAATACACAAAATCTTGTGCATCATATTTTGTAATGGCACTGGGAGGATTTGGGACGGCAAAGTATATCTTATAGTCATACCTATTAAAAAAACTCAAGCTCAAATTCTTCTCAAACCTACTACTATTTTGAAAGAAAATTCTCAAACCCTTCTCACTAATTTAACGGGTACCCATTGGGTACCCGCATTTTGTTTGTTAACAAAATTTATGAAAAAATATTTCTACATGCCTATCATAATATCTGATCTGACTTATACAAATAGTTCAAAATAACAGAATGTGCTCAAACACAAATTACAAGTTCCATGACAGTAATCGTTTGAAAAAAATAACCATAACATTTAGTTCATTACTTCATTACATTAAAAAAGTGGCACAAATACTTAACTTCATTACATTTAGTTCATTACTTCATTACTTCCCCGTCGTGTGGGAGTGGAGGTCGCGGGACGCCGTGTGGAAGAGAATGATGTTACGATGGTGAATTGAGGATGGACGGGTGAGTTGGTGACTGAGGGTAGGTGTGAAATATTTGGAATTATAATTAAAATATTATATATTGAACCCTAATTAAAATAAGAGAAAAAATACTAAATCCTAATTAAAATAAGACAAGTTATTTTATCGACATCGATAATATGAAGGATATTTTGATAATTTTGTATTTAACGAGTTTGGGATGAGTTTTAGAGTAACACTACTAGAAAAATGGGCATCAGCAACGGCTGATGCCGTTGCTGAATCGTTGCTGAAGAGAATCAGCAACGGCCGAGCCGTTGCAACAGAGCCGTGACAGAAAGTCGCGTTGCTGATGACTTAGCAACGGATCAGCAACGGCCGCTCGGGCCGTCGCTCAAAACATTATCAGCAACGGTTTTGCAACAGACCCAGAGCCGTTGCTGATAACATTAATAGCAACGGCCACGAGTCCGTAGCAAGGCCGTTAGCAAAACCCCGTCGCTAAGCCGTTGCTGTAGGTCATCAGCAACGACTTTCGATACACTTTTAGCAACGGCTTTCCCACGGATGGCCGTGGGAAAGCCGTTGCTGATGATGTGGACCTGGGGACAGAAACATTTAAAATTTCTAATTTTCATTGATACATTGATACATTATCTGATACATAACTCACACACTCATACTCTCATACACACATTCATTCACATCACAAACACACCAAGATATACATCAAAAGAATTATATTTATATTGATAATTATCCACGATAGTATAAAAACAATTCAAATGCAAAATTGAAGTATCAATATCCAAACAAAATAAGTTAAACAAATTCAATATCTCAGTAACAAGTTCAATATCCAAACAAAAAATCTCACGATGACGATGGAGGATGGTCTGGATCATATGGCGGGGTCTGGAGTGCTTGAGTGTACACCGGCGTGGACTGACTCGAGGACGATGGATTAGATGATGCCGAAGAGATGCCCGCTGCGGGATGACCTGACATGTTGCGTAGCATAGCATGCATCTCCTCCATCATCTGACTCTGACGCGCGATCGTCTCCTCTAGAGTCCTTATTCTGCTACTATGATCATAACTGGATCTAGAGGTGGACGGCCGCTCACCAGCGACCGGAGGGGTCGGTGCCCCAAGTGGCCCTAGCACGGCTCGCGCATGACCACTATCTGCGAAGCCATATACGCGGCCATGGTCCCAGCCACCTGCGGCCTCGACCCACGATGCTGCGTCAAAGTCCTCGGGGGTACCCCCGCGCTGCACCACCGTCTGGCTGTACGTCTCCAACTCGAGTTTGATTTTTTGTTTAATATTTATCATAAAACTTAAATTATAAATATATAATGAATAACTTAAACAAATATTAATTACCATAATGTATGCAGCGCGGTTGTGGATGTACTCCCTCGTCCCATGTGCTCGACGGTGAGTCCGCTCAAACACCGCCATCGGGGAGGGTCGCTGGACACTCCCGTCATCCGACACCGTCGTCTACATTTACAAAACAAATACATTAATTAGTACACATAATAACAAATAAAATATATAATTAAACGATATACTTACCATACGGTTGGCGTGCACTGCAAATGCAACAGAGCCGCCGGTGTGACGCGCTGCTCCCCCCGACATGCGATTTCTAGCCGCATTCCGAGAAACCTCCTGCCATCGATCCGTCGACCATATCCCCACGAGCTGGTCCCATATATCCGGAGTAATCCAACCGGGGCCGTATCCCCGAGTCTCCGCGATGTTAGTGGTCCCAGCTCGGGCCATCGCTTGGGACCGAGCCTGCCCCAGCTGCCCGTTGTACCTTGCCCGGGAAATAGACTCCCAGGCAGCGTAAATGAAGGGCCTCTGGTCCTCGGCCGATGTATAGCGAGCCTGCAAAATAATAATATCAGTACCAATATTAATATATCATCATGCATGTAAAAAAAATAATAATACGTGCCTCAAACTCGCGCCATAACATGTCGACGTGCTCGCTAGGCACGTGAGACCACGTAGGCCATGCCCCGTGCATGTATCGTCGAATAGTAGAAGAAATGCTCCTCGGCACTTCTTTTTGCTCGAACCTGCACAACAAAAATAAATTTTAATATTATATTATGATATAATGAATTTGTAATAATTAATAATTCATGATATATTACCGCTCCCCAATCACGCTAATCAATCTACGTGACTCTGTGGCTGGTGGAGGCTGCCACCTGTTCGGCCCGCGTGGCCGCCTGCGTCTGGATGTACTAGCCTCAGCAGTATCATCCTCATGAGGATCAGCAACATGAGGATCAGCAGCATGAGTAAGTGCTGGAGTCTCACCGATCGGAGACTCCGAAGCTCTCCTGCGTCGATAACCACGACCAGACATATCTGTCGAACATACATATAATCAAATTATTGTATAAATAGTAGAGATATATTTAATAAAATATATACTTTACAAATTATTCCTCGTCATCTGAATAATAGTCTTCGAATTCTTCTTCTTCTTCCTCTTCTTCCTCTTCTTCATCTTCTTCATCTCCAGCTTCCTCAATTTCATGATCGTCATCATCAGCATATTCAACTTCTAATTGAATTGACGTTGTGTCTGCATCCTCGAGTATTGGAATAATACGATCCACAGCAGGAAGATCATCTTTTTGATAGAAACCAGGAGGATCATTTTCTCCTACTATCGGATCAATTTTTCCTCTACCTTTTGTCTTACAGACTACACGCCAATCCGCTCTATCTTTATTCCGAGCCGGATACTTCGCGTAATATACTTGTTCGGCTTGTGATGCCAATATAAAAGGCTCATTTGCTGCCAATTTCGATTTGTAATTAACCTCAACAAGTTTGTATTTTGGATGAACTTTCATGCCCCTTTCTGTTGTATCGAACCAATTACATCTAAATAGGATCACTGATTTCAAGCCGAAGTAGTGCAACTCTATCACTTCTTCCACCAGTCCATAAAAATCCATATCACATTCAACATAGGTTGTCCCTTTCACGCAGACCCTAGCATTCATCGTCTTTTTTGTAGATGAATATTCAAGTGTGTGAAATTTATACCCGTTAACAAAATATCCGCTATAGCACAACACAAGTCGCGACGGTCCACTAACAAACTCAAATATTCTTTCATCTATTTCAGCTCTGTGATCTTTGCTGTAAGTCTGAATCCAAGTAGGGAAATCACGATTCCGTAATCTCTCCAATTCACGATTCCGAAGTGGACGATTCCGGCGCGAGTCCGAATTGGACGATACCGGCGCGCGTCCGAAGTGGACGATTCCGGCGCGCGTCCGAAGTGGACGATTCCGGCGCGCGTCCGAAATTAATCTAAACCCTAATAATTAATCTAACAAATTAAATAATTAATATAAACAATTAATTAACAATTATAAAATAATTAATTAACAATTATAAAATAATATAAATTATATATATATTATAAATTCCGGCGCCGGAGTCCACCCTCCGGCGCCGGCGTACAGTGGCCGGACACACTGTCCGGCCACTGCAGAAGGTCCGGCGGCGGCCATCGGCCGACCGCCGCCGGCCGAAACCCTAGAAATAGGGTTTCGGTCGGGTGATTCCCGCCGGCCGCAGGGAAGAGACGGCCGCAGGGAGGAGACATACCTGAACAAGTCGGAAGCAGCGGTCGGCGTCGGCGGCGTCGTCGGCGTCGGCAGCAGAGGCAGCAGCGGCAGCGGCGGCGAGTGGCGTCGGCAGGAGCGGCGGCAGCAGCGGGAGGAAGAAGGGTCGGGCGCGAGAGCGTGCCCTATATAAACTTATCAGCAACGGCTCACTCGCCCGTTAGAACGCCGTTGCTGATAAGTTATCATCCGCAACGGCTCACTTATCCGTTAGAAAGCCGTTGCTGAAAATTAAAATATCAGCAACGGCTCGCCTTTCCGTCCGAAAGCCGTTGCTGATAATTAAAATAATCAGCAACGGCTCGGTTTTCCGTTAGAACGCCGTTGCAGATACAGTTTTCTGCAACGGCTCGAGCGGCCGTAAGAATGCCGTTGCAAATAGCAACGGCTTGAGCGGCCGTCGCTTATAGCCGTTGCTGAAGACGAAGTTTCTAGTAGTGTAAAATCCTGGATCATTCTCAAACCCTACAAGGTTTTCACATCAAAATCTTACCCTTCCTACGACTCAACTGGCAAAATCCACTAATGATCTATTAGAGTCTGGGATAGGTGAAATTTATTTACACAAACTCGTTGTCTTCCCTAACTTAAAGACTCTTTCGGAAAATTTTAAGTAACTCAAAATAATTTTTTTCATGCATAATATGAATTTATTTTTAGCCATTTATATTAGTACTTTAGTATTTTTAATGGATAGAAGCATCTTTTTAATGACTAAAATTATAGTTTTCGTGATTCTTTATTGTCAATAAACATCTTTGAGCGTCTAAATTATCTTTTTTTTTACAAAGTACATTATGTATTTATTTT
This sequence comes from Canna indica, assembly GCA_034359265.1. Taxonomy (NCBI): domain Eukaryota; kingdom Viridiplantae; phylum Streptophyta; class Magnoliopsida; order Zingiberales; family Cannaceae; genus Canna; species Canna indica. The sequence continues at coordinate 13,580,917 of CP136890.1, forward strand.
GACAAACATTATAGTATTTTTTAATAATTAAATATTTTTTAGTGGCTAAAATTATTATTTCATTAATTTTTTGGTCACTAAAAGCTAGGCTTATTGTCTTATTTTTTATTAAGTATAATCTGAATTTATTTTTAGCAACCTCTGTGGTGACTAGAAAATAAGAAAATAATAATTTTAGATAATAAAAAAATATTTAGCCACTAAAAAACCCTAGTAAATACACGTTACACTCAACCAAAACGGAATACAATTTAAACAGTTTTGCCAAAAAATTACTAAAAATATTGAGTTGAAAAGATATTAAGATATTGGTATTAATCACTAAAGTAAATTCATAGTATGTATAATTAAAAAAATGTATTTTATTGCAGCAAAAAAAAATTAAGTGGTAAAATGCAGCGATCAATCGATCATATTTAAAATTAAAAAAAAAACTAATTTCGACAGCATTCTAAATAATAGGATATGAGAATTTTGGATCTACTGGAAATTTCATCCACTATGAATTACTCAGGTTATTATCACTCACTGAACCAAGTCTCCAACGAGCCGAGGAAGGTCTTCACAAGACCAGATAGTGAGATCCAGATATGGCAACCGACGGCAATCTCACTGCCACTCCTACTTCACCCGCCTTTAAGATCTACGCCGGTGCCGATTTCTTTGGTTGCCCCCTCAAGGACGCCCTCCTCGCCCACCTCCGCTCCCTCCCCGGCGTTCAAGTCATCGACCTAGGCGTTGACAAGTACTACTCCATCGCCGAGCAGGTAGGCCGCCTCGTTAGCACTGCCGCCGCTGCCTCCGTAGAATCATCACCTGAGACCCGCGGCCTCCTCACCTGTGGCACTGGCGTCGGCGTCTCCATCTTCGCTAACAAGTTCCCCCGAGTCTACGCCGCCGCCTGCTCCTCTGTTGGAGATGCCGCCAACGCTCGCTCCATCAACGCTTGCAACGTTCTCACTGTCTCAGGCATCAACACCACCCCCGAAGACGCCGTCAAGATCCTCGATACCTGGCTCCATACCCCTTTCAAGGCCCCCTGCCCCGCCTCGGGCGGCACCGACTGGCCGGATGACATTCAGGCCTTCCTTGATAACGCCCCCGCCGAGATGGCCGCCATCCCCAATCCCTCTTCCGCCGCCTCGACCTGCGCTATCTGCTGCTTAAGGAAAGGAATCAGCTTTGAGCCCGTCGAGATCATGCCGGGCGGCGAGATGAAGATCGTGCGCGAGAGCCCGACGTCGGCCATAGTTAGGTTCAAGGCCGGCAGCGTTGAACCGGCGCATCATCACACCTTCGGGCACGACCTCGTGGTGATGAAGGGGAAGAAGAAAGTGTGGAACTTGACCAAGAAGGAGAGCTACGACCTCGAGGACGGTGACTTCCTGTTCACGCCGGCAGGGGATGTGCATAGAGTCAAGTATTTCACTGATACCGAGTTCTTCATCAGGTGGGATGGGGATTGGGATATCTTCCTCGATGAGGACCTGGAGGCTGCCAAGAAAGCCATTGATAAGGAGCTCGCCAGTGATGGCAAGTGAAGTGCTAAATGCTTATATCAGGTAGTCTTGAAACATGGTACTACTACTTTGTTTATGGTTGATTATTCTGCTATCTTCGTGGAATGGTCTGTGTTGTTTTGTTAAGAGGTGATCTTGGACAAGTATGAAACTATGAATGTTGCTGTTTGTTGGATTAAATGATTTGGAACACTGAAGTAATGTAAATGGATTTGGTAAAACATACTTTGCGATGACAACTAAGAGTGTTCACTGAAGTAATGGTCGTGTGCAATTGAAGTTGCATATTATCGAAGCATTTTCATGTGGTAACTATTGCTCTGATTGGTTTGTTTTCATTTCCGTTATCAAATCTTGTTGTTGAATGATGCTCTGAATTGTTTGTCTAGTCATTAAGAAGATGATTCCATTGCTTGATTTATGTAAATAAACATAATTCAACAAATATAATTTTATTTTAGAGCATATTGTAAACGTTCTCCATGTAAATGCTAGATGAAGGACTAAGGCCATAATTTGCTTATTTCATAGTGAATGCCATTGTACCTTCAGATTTTGAGTACTTGATGAAATGTGTTGTAAGTTAGAATCTAGAGCATATTAACACTGCTTTTAGTGAATACTGGGCATAGAGCATACTAAGCTCTGAAAATGACTGCTAGAACTAGCAAGATAGGGAGGGACAACATATGGAAGAAGAGCAGAAGAATTCAGAGTTAAAAACTAACCAAGGAAATAATCTGCTAAACATTATTTGCTATATTGTTGTTAGAGAAGGGTAGAACTTAATTCCAATTATTTTTTAAAAAATATTTTTTTAACATACCGACGCCTGTTAGAGGCGTCAGTATGTATATATATATATTTAAAAAAAATTTAAGAGAAGCACTAAATATGAATTAATTTCTCGGGCAAACCTTTTATTCGATAAATTAAATGTTCAACAATCCCACTTATTATACTGGCTGCACTAACTAAAAAAGTCAACAAGTGAGATCATTCCCGGGGTCAACGCCAAACTGGCTGCAGTAGTCCTTGTAGTACCCCACGCGAGCGTTCACCGTCGCCGGATTCTTGCCGTCGCACTCGAGAGCTCCGTTGATCGCCCGAATCGTCGCCCCGAACCCTTGGCCGGAGGTGATGAGCGAGTGGCAGTTGTTCATCCAGAACCACAGGCCGGTCTTGAAGGAGACAACCACGTTATATATTTCCGCCGTGCCGGCTCCTGCTCGATTTCCGCCTGCTCGATTTCCCCCGTGCCGGCTCCAAGTGGGGCCTTGACGTTGGCCGCAGCGGTGACGATGTTCTGCCGAAGGAGGCAGCGGCCGGAGTGGGAGAAGAGGAATAGCTTCTCGTCTTGGCTCCTCCCTCTACACGTGAGCTAGTCCAGCTGCATGAGCAGCAGCTGCAGCAAGGGGGGCTCGAGGAATCGGTTCGGATTGCGAGATGTAAAGACGGCAGCGCCGGCCACCCTCCGCTCTCATGGAAGCAGCGGCTGGAGGTCTGCATCGGGGCTGCGAGAGGCCTCCATTACGCGCCTTCTATCGGGGCTGATAGAAGAAAGAAGAAGAATAAGGAAGAAGAAGAACGATGTAGAAGAATATAAATAAATAAAATATGTTTAAAAAAAAATTATAAGTTTATTAAAAAAATCTTAAGGAGGCGGGAAATCTCCCGCCTCCTGCCTCGGCGAGCGCGTGTGATTGCGCGCTCGCCCACCCGTTACCCGCCGCGTGGCGGAAATTGAGCGGCAGCGGATTCGCTGCCGCTCAATTTCCGCCGAACGCGGAAGAAATTTAGCAGCAGCGGATTCGCTGCCGCTGGATTTCAGACGCGTGGCGGAAATCGAGCAGCAGCGGATTCGCTGCCGCTGGATTTTCGACGCGCGGCGGAAATTTTATTTTAAAAAATTAAAAAAAAATATCAACGCCTCTGACCGGCGTCGATATGTTAAAAATATTTTTTAAAATTTTTTTTTTTGACGGCTGAACTGACGTCGAAACGTTAAATGTATCGACGTCTGCTAACGCCTATATGCGACGTCGATAAGTCAAATATTTCGACGCCTGTTGTCAAGCGTCGAAATATTTCGACGCTTGTTGACAGGCGTCGAAATGTTTGTCAGATGTCGAAAAAATTTCGACGTCTATTAAAGACGTCGAAATTTATTGTATTAATTTTTTTAAATAATTTTATATTTCGACGTCTTTAGTAGACGTCAAAATTACGAAGTCGATATTTAACGAATTTGTTGTAGTGGTTCAAGCAATATTTTTAGTTAGTCTGCAGGTTAGAATTGGTTGCCGAGTATAGAGCAACTGAGGAGTACAACCGAGTAAAATTCATCTGCAAATGTAGAGTCTGGAGCAACTTAGAAAGCCCATTCAAGTAATTAAGTAGTTAATAAGGATAAGGACCATGCAAAGGGGAGACTCGAGATAACAGACTTAAGTCATGAGCTACTCCAGATCGGCAATTAGTTTGGATCTAGGCCGAGTAAGAAAAGACTTGGGCAGTTCACATAGATATTAGATTGTTCACTGTTTGCTTAACTGAGAGTGTGATCATGTATATTGACAACTTTTCCTAATTTTGTCATAGGCCTCGTTTGGTTGACATGGAAAGTAAATTTCTATAAAAAATTATAATTCTCATGAATTAACTTTTCACCTATGTTTCTTGGGAAGTACCAAAATTATGTTTGGTTGACAAAAAATTATTTGATAGAAAATGTAACTTTCCACCCGTAACATATTTGGTTGACATGGGTACTTCTTAGGATGGATACATCAAATAATCAATATATCATTATATTATATATATATTAGAATAAAAAAAATATTTGTAAATTAATATTTTAACACATATATGTAAAATATAGTATTATTTTTTCATATATAATTAATATAATATATTATTTATTATATATATATAATAAATTTTTATTTAGAGTTGATATAAAAAATTCTATATTTTTCTCAAAAATAAATTAAAATAAAATAATAAATCAAGAATTTACGAATTATTTAATCTCATAACGTTGGCAAGTGACAACATAAATGGTAAATTTAGTATCAAATGCAAATGTGAGGATATAAATATTTTTTTCTTTTAAATACAATTTAGAAAGTGGATTTGCATGAAGTTGTATCTCGTCAGAAAATTATACTTTTTGCAAAATGTAGAAAGTGTGTCAATTAAATAAGTTCAAAATATATAATTTTCTAAGAAGTACACCCCAGTCTCCTTTTCTATAAATAGGAGGGGCACTCTTATATAGTGGGAGGCAAACTGGTGCGAGAATCCTAGAACCTTGTGCATCTTCCAAGAAATAGTTATTATTCTTTGCTGTCGTGGACGTTAGCAAACCACAGAGTTCTGTGTGTTGGTTGTGATTATATGGTTGACTTCTGGTGTTTACTCCTCACCCTAACAGTTGCTTAGTTATGTGGTATTTGATTGATCTTCGAGCCTTACGAGGAAGAATATAATGGAAGAATGAAGAAGAGAGGGTCAAAAGGAAAAGTAGTTTTCCCCTTGCCTAGTAATAGGCAAAGTCATTTTATATTTTTTATGTATAGTTTTCCTGACAAGCACCACGCTTTAATTAAATAAAAACCTTTATATTCATGCTGGCTTTGTTTCCGTGACTCCATGGGCTTCTGGCTGCCTCTATTCTCATTGTCTTGAAGTCTACTGAAGTCTACTGCAAATAAAGGGCTTCAAATTAACTTTGCTCATTGAATGAGACTCTAAGCAGATGATTAACCTTTTGAACAAAAGGTCTTCGATTCCACGGCAAATTTGACATATTGTGCAGGAAATCAACGTTAGACTAAGTGCTTTTCAAAACTATGTCTTTACTTTTGTATATGATGAATATAATTTAATAATTAACTGGATGCTGATCCATCCGATTTTGTTTTCAAAGGGCTTCTGTATGGTTTCGAATACCTTCATCAAATATTTTTTACCTATATATGAAGCAGATGCCAAGCTGATGTTAGAAAGAAACTACTACATTATCTAGTCGTCATATATATATAGAGCATATGCAAGTAACACATTCAGGCCAAACCCTACTCATTCTGAATTCCATCACAGCTTTAATGAAATTCTCTTCGATCCCAGGCATGCATTAAGAATTTGAATTTGAATTGCATCACATTATATTTTCCAGTATACGTATGAGTTAAAATTAGTAATCTTTCTTGTTTGCATATAACTATAAGAAGAAAAAAACTGCTCTCTTTGATATAATGTGTATATATATATATACTTTGATTGATGGTGCAGTGCCTCACATTTTGTCATGCATGCACGTGGGATCCACATGTGCCAGGACTAGTAATTAATTATTATTAAGCATGGATCAAGAATAATTAATCTGATGTGGACAGACTTCACGTTAATTTGTTAATTTGCTAGCTATCTAGAATATATTAATTGGAGAAATTAAGTTCTCAAGTCATCAATTCGGCTCGGCCACGTGCGACGGCTTTGAAAATTGCTTGCATGAATTAGAGAAGGTCAACTTGTTCCACTCAAAGTCGTCAAAGCAGTCGGTCGTGCATCTAAAGCTAAATATGTTATTTAGAGACCATGCATATATCGCTTATATATTCAATTTATTTAGATACATTGTTCTTTGTAGAAGAAATGAGATCGATCTCCATAGAATTTAATATTGATACGCTAGTTGCATCATATATGCATGTTCCTCAATTGATTTATTAATCATTAATTCTTGTGAGGAATTGACTAGTATTGCGCACTTGATTAATTTTGAATATAATGACTTAAAAGGTTTGAAAAAAACAAAAACCCATGCCACCAGAATGGCCAAGTATTTCCTAAAAGAAAATAAGTAAATTAATAACTACAAGTAGAAAACAATTGGAAGATGCACACGCCGTGTAAGAAATGGCATGCGACAACTAAGACCGCATAATTAAACGTATGATTGGCAAATGGCAAACGTGGATATTATTATGCGTGCGTGTCTCACGGTATGTAAATGAATTGAACTTAATTTCATGTCTCGTACCTGAAGAGTATACTATATATATATAAATCATCGCATGAAGTTGAATCCTTGAATTGAATGATCCGTCAACAATTTGCATGCAGCTTCAGCCAAGTTTTCTTGGCATGCGTGCGTACGTGCGAGAGAGATATGAAGTGAATTTCAAATTCCTTGTCTAATCTCACCAAAGTTAGCATATTTGAATATATGTTGAATTATAGACTCTATTTCAAATCTATCTAGAATTTTAATTTCTTCAAATTGCATTCTTAATTATCACATTTGTATTAATTTCATCTCTCTGTCAAAATTTCGTCAACTACTTTCGTCATATTCATTCTTTTTTATTCATATTCAATCGCTTAAAGCTCATATCCAATCATTCATAGATTTTGTATGGACAAACAGTTGCACCCTACATAGTGGAACTCAACCTTGGGATCAAAACGTATCAAATTTTATGAAGTTATAATTTACCTATTTTAACATTGGCATATTAATTCATACGAAGATGCTAGTTTTGTGAAGAGTGCCATTTGCTGTCTTGAATTATTATTTTAATAGTTAATTACTAAAAATCTTAGCTTCAGATACTCTAATTATTGTTGAACTATCATTGATCACCTAAATTAGAAGTCTTTGACGGCTACAATCATCGTGGATACTAAAATCAATCATCAAATCATCTAAAATGATTGATATATATTGTGTGATTGATGATACGCTCGCTTAGTATTGTCCAAACTTTTGACGACAATCTAGCCATTACCGAGCATCGCAAAAAAGTTTCTAGGATAATTCCTATGATGGCTTGATTGTTACTCGATTGTTTTTCTCTTTTAAACGATAAAAAAATGCACAACCTTGTTTGTTATATAAAATACTACCATAACTATCAATATCTAACCCCCAATATATAAAACACTACAATTACTATTCTAAACATGTAATTCACAATAAAAATATCATTTTTTAAAACAAATATTTACAAAATCTATATAATATATAATTAAAATCAAAGCATATAACTTAGAAGTAGTTTTGAGGATACGAGGAGTCTCGAGATGGCAACAGCTCATTCGTCATCAATAGTGATTGTGTAGTCGGAGAGCTCGATCAGTAGGCGTTGACAATGAAGATGAATCTAATAACATATGCTAATGTTATCTAGTCAAAAGAGAAGGGGGTGGAGTGCCATCGGGCAACTGCGCTTATACATCTACCAAGTATCTCAACTATTGTGTCATATGATCTATTAGTATAGCTACACCTGAGGATATCTCTCGATGAGAAGTCCCTAAGTAGTCGCTCTTTGGTTAAATGAGATGTATGTGATGTAGATGGTTCCACCACTACTAGAAAAATGGGCATCAGCAACGGCCGAGCCGTTGCAATAGAGCCGTGACAGAAAGTCGCGTTGCTGATGACTTAGCAACGGATCAGCAACGGCCGCTCGGGCCGTCGCTCAAAACATTATCAGCAACGGCCGCTCGGGCCGTTGCTAAAAATATTATCAGCAACGGTTTTGCCACAGACCCGGAGCCGTTGCTGATAACATTAATAGCAACGGCCTCGAGTCCGTAGCAACGCCGTTAGTAAAACCCCGTGGCTAAACCGTTGCTGTAGGTCATCAGCAACGGCTGTCGATACACTTTTAGCAACGGCTTTCCCACGGACGGCCGTGGGAAAGCCGTTGCTGATGACCTATACCTGCAACCAGAAAAATTTCTAATTTCTAATTTCCATTGATACATTGATACATTTATCTGATACATAACTCACACACCCATACCCTCATACACACATTCATTCACACATCACAAACACACCAAGATATACATCAAAACAATTATATTTATATTGATAATTATCCACGATAGTATAAAAATAATTCAAATGCAAAATTGAAGTATCAATATCCAAACAAAATAAGTTTAACAAGTTCAATATCTCAGTAACAGGTTCAATATCCAAACAAAAAATCTCACGATCACGATGGAGGATGGTCTGGATCATATGGCGGGGTCTGGAGTGCTTGAGTGTACACCGGCGTGGACTGACTCGAGGACGATGGATTAGATGATGCCGAAGAGATGCCTGCTGCGGGATGACCTGACATGTTGCGTAGCATAGCATGCATCTCCTCCATCATCTGACTCTGACGCGCGACCGTCTCCTCTAGAGTCCTTATTCTGCTACTATGATCATAACTGGATCTAGAGGTGGACGGCCGCTCACCAGCGACCGGAGGGGTCGGTGCCCCAAGTGGCCCTAGCACGGCTCGCGCATGACCACTATCTGCGAAGCCATATACGCGGCCATGGTCCCAGCCACCTGCGGCCTCGACCCACGATGCTGCGTCAAAGTCCTCGGGGGTACCCCCGCGCTGCACCACCCTCTGGCTGTACGTCTCCTACTCGAGTTTGATTTTTTGTTTAATATTTATCATAAAACTTAAATTATAAATATATAATGAATAATTTAAACAAATATATAATTACCACAATGTATGCAGCGCGGTTGTCGATGTACTCCCCCGTCCCATGTGCTCGACGGTGAGTCCGCTCAAACACCGCCATCGGGGAGGGTCGCTTGACAGTCCCGTCATCCGACACCGTCGTCTACATTTACAAAACAAATACATTAATTAGTACACATAATAACAAATAAAATATATAATTAAACGATATACTTACCATACGGTTTGCGTGCACTGCAAATGCAACAGAGCCGCCGGTGTGACGCGCTGCTCCCCCCGACATGCGATTTCTAGCCGCATTCTGAGAAACCTCCTGCCATCGATCCGTCGACCATATCCCCACGAGCTGGTCCCATATATCCGGAGTAATCCAACTGGGGCCGTATCCCCGAGTCTCCGCGATGTTAGTGGTCCCAGCTCGGGCCATCGCTCGGGACCGAGCCTGCCCCAGCTGCCCGTTGTACCTTGCCCGGGAAATAGACTCCCAGGCAGCGTAAATGAAGGACCTCTGGTCCTCGGCCCATGTATAGCGAGCCTGCAAAATAATAATATCAGTACCAATTCTTAATATATCATCATGCATGTAAAAAAAAAAATACGTGCCTCAAACTCGCGCCATAACATGTCGACGTGCTCGCTAGGCACGTGAGACCACGTAGTCCATGCCCCGTGCATGTATCGTCGAATAGTAGAAGAAATGCTCCTCGGCACTTCTTCTTGCTCGAACCTGCACAACAAAAATAAATTTTAATATTATATTATGATATAATGAATTTGTAATGATTCATAATTCATGATATATTACCGCTCCCCAATCACGCTGATCAATCTACGTGACTCTGTGGCTGGTGGAGGCTGCCACCTGTTCGGCCCGCGTGGCCGCCTGCGTCTGGATGTACTAGCCTCGGCAGTATCATCCTCATGAGGATCAGCAACAGGAGGATCAGCAGCATGAGTAAGTGCTGGAGTCTCACCGATCGGAGACTCCGAAGCTCTCCTGCGTCGATAACCACGACCAGACATATCTGTCGAACATACATATAATCAGATTATTGTATAAATAGTAGAGATATATTTAATAAAATATATACTTTACAATTATTCCTCGTCATCTGAATAATAGTCTTCGAATTCTTCTTCTTCTTCTTCCTCTTCTTCCTCTTCTTCATCTTCTTCATCTCCAGCTTCCTCAATTTCATGATCGTCATCATCAGCATATTCAACTTCTAATTGAATTGACGTTGTGTCTGCATCCTCGAGTATTGGAATAATACGATCCAAAGCAGGAAGATCATCTTCTTGATAGAAACCAGGAGGATCATTTTCTCCTACTATCGGATCAATTTTTCCTCTACCTTTTGTCTTACAGACTACACGCCAATCCGCTCTATCTTTATTTCAAGCCGGATACTTCGCGTAATATACTTGTTCGGCTTGTGATGCCAATATAAAAGGCTCATTTGCTGCCAATTTCGATTTGTAATTAACCTCAACAAGTTTGTATTTTGGATGAACTTTCATGCCCCTTTCTGTTGTATCGAACCAATGACATCTAAATAGGATCACTGATTTCAAGCCGAAGTAGTGCAACTCTATCACTTCTTCCACTAGTCCATAGAAATCCATATCACATTCAACATAGGTTGTCCCTTTCACGCAGACCCCAGCATTCATTGTCTTTTTTGTAGATGAATATTCAACCGTGTGAAATTTATACCCGTTAACAAAATATCCGCTATAGCATGACACAAGTCGCGACGGTCCACTAACAAACTCAAATATTCTTTCATCTATTTCAGCTCTGTGATCTTTGCTGTAAGTCTGAATCCATGTAGGGAAATCACGATTCCGTAATGTCTCCAATTCTTGATCGTTGTGAATAGAGTATTTTTGCACCATCTCAATGTCAAATATTTCAATGAATTGTTCAATCTCTGGACAATTGAGTAATACATACAAGTGTGCCAAATGATACTCTTCATCGCTTAAGTGTCGAGATGGACGAGAACCAAAAGCACGACCAGAGTGACAAAATATATTTAAACGTCCATCTGAATGTCGAACACCCCCGTCGTCGTTACGTGGAAGACGATCAAATCTTGTCTGTACTGTCGATTCAAAGTAAAATGAGCAGAATGTTGAAATTTCTTGGATGATATACGATTCAGATATTGATCCTTCAACAGCTGCGGTGTTCTTTACTTTTTTCTTCAGACGGTTCATGTATCTTTCAAATAAGTACATCCAACGATATTGAACGGGGTCACCAACTCGTGCCTCGTATGCCAAGTGTATCGGTAGATGCTCCATCGAGTCAAAAAATGCAGGAGGGAAAAACTGCTCCAGCTTGCATATGATTTCAACAATATTATTTTCAAGTGTTGACATATCTTCGACTCGAAGGACATTTGCACAGATGCTTCTAAAAAACATACTTAATTCAGTCAACGGACCCCAAATATTATCAGGTAGAAGATCTCGAAATGCGATCGGAAGTAATCTCTGCATGAATACATGACAATCATGGCTCTTCATCCCTGATATTTTGCAATCATCGACGTTCACACATCGAGATAAGTTTGAAGCATATCCATCGGGTAATCTGAGTTCTTTTACCCATTGACAAACATCTTTGATCTGTTGTTTATTTAACACATATAGGGCCTTCGGTTTCAGATATCGTCCGTTGACCTCTTGTAACTCCAACTCTGGTCTTTTACAAAGTATTTTCAGATCATGTCGGGCTTTGACATTATCTTTAGTTTTTCCAGAAATATCCATCACAATGTTGAAAATATTATCAAACACATTTTTTTCAATGTGCATGACATCTAAATTATGTCGAATCAATAATGAACTCCAATAGGGCAATTCCCAAAAGATACTTTTTTTCACCCAGTTGTGTGTTTGGCCAAAACCTGACACTCTTTCATTGCGACCAAATACTATATCTGGAAGTGCTGAAACACGTGCTAACATTTGTTCACCAGACAACATCGGTGGTGGCCCATCTCTTTCGACTATGCCCTTAGTAAATTTATTACGATTCCTTCGATACTGGTGATGAACCGGTAGGAATCGACGATGACAATCAAAGAATGAGATTTTTCGTCCGTTCTGAAGACTGATTGATTTAGAGTGTTCCATACAATACGGGCAAGAGAGTCGGCCGTGAGTGCTCCAACCCGACAATATGCCGTACGCGGGGAAATCATTGATTGTCCACAAGACCGCGGCCTTTAAATTGAAGTTTTGCTTCCGATGACAATCATAAGTGACAGCTCCCTCAGTCCACAATGTTTTCAATTCATCTATCAAGGGTCTGAGAAATATGTCAATTTCTTTTCGCGGACCCTTAGGACCCGGAATAATCATCGAAAGATAAATAAATTCATCTTTCATGCACATTGACGGTGGCAAATTATAAACTGTCAGCAGCACTGGCCAAACTGAATAAGGAGTTGCAGAATGTCCAAACGGATTAAAACCATCTGTGCACAATCCCAATCTGATATTTCTAGTATCCATAGCAAATGAAGGATAACATGTATCCAAATGTTTCCATGCTTCACTGTCAGATGGATGAGTCATTACTGTATCATCACGACTTCTTGCATGCCAACTCATGTAGGGGGCTGTCTTTTCCGACATGAATAATCTTTGAAGCCTCGGAGTTAGTGGAAAATACCGAAGCACCTTAAACGGGATATTTTTCTGTCGGACCGATTTCTTCTCCTTGTAACGAGGGTGTTGACATACAGGGCATTTATCCAACTGCACATTTTCTTTATAATATAAAATGCAGTTATTTTGGCACGCGTGTATTTTTTCGTACCCAAGCCCCAATTTTCTCATTAGCTTTTTAGTCTTATAAAAAGTAGGCTCAAACTTGTTATCAGTAGGCAGCATTCCATTAATCAATCCAGCAATCCGATCATATGCAACTCCGCTGATATTACAATCGGCCTTGATGTTTAAGAGCTGTGTCATTGCTGAAAACCTAGTGTATTTAGGACAATTCTCATACAAAGGTTCATCGGCAGCTTTCAACATCTCGTAAAATTCTGCAGCTTCTTTATTCGGTAATTCAATCTCTACCGCAGCCCCTACTTCTGTGATATCAACCGTTGTAGTATCTGGTGGGACTGATGTCTGAAGAACTGGCCAATCAACATTATCATTCAAGTGGAATTGACCCCCAAGACTATCAAGTATCATAGTTCTATAGGGATTACATTGACTGGATGAAGAAGCACCAGCAAAGGAAGATTCACCATATGTCTGAACGACTGGATTGCTCGACGTCCCGACTTCGCGTGACTCCCCGTGACAAGTCCATAGAAAATATCTTGGTGTAAATCCTTTGGTATATAGATGCAGAGTGACAGTCTCCCGATCCAAAAATCGTCCATTCGAACAAATGCGGCACGGACATCGGATTTGATCACCCATGCTAACGAAATTCCGATTCGAATAGGAGAAATTTAGGAAGTACGTTACGCCTAATCGAAACTCATTCGTTAAAGCTCCACGATCAAAACGTCGGTACATCCAACTTCGATCAGCCGACATGATTCTGTCAATCAATGACAATTTCTTTGGTTAATGTCTTTAGGTGAGATTGTCCTATTCCATTCGGGATTTATGTTATTCGTACTGCACTTACGTTTTTATTTTAACTTTTAACTAATTATTCTAAATTTCGACAGCATCTCCCTACAGTTCTCCGAATACGCATATCATCTGGGCGCGTATCGGAGAACAAGAGAGATGTTGCCGAATTTTAGAATAATTAGTTAACAGTTAAAATAAAAACGTAAGTGCAGTACAAATAACTATATTCCCAAATTGTCCAATCAGGGACAATTCAAGAATTGTACGTCGTATAAAAGATCATCTACTTCTTTTACACGAACATACAATCCCCGAACGGATCTAAGGTTTTGCTAAATCATATCCGATTCGTCGATGCGTACGTGAAACATATCAACTCGTCGGATGGATGATTATTTTCTAAATGTTTCGAGACAGTTCGAGTCCATATTGGACGATTTCGACGCGCGTCCGAAGTGGACGATTCCGGCGCGAGTCCGAAATGGACGATTCCGGCGCGAGTCCGAATTGGACGATTCTGGCGCGCGTTCGAAGTGGACGATTCCGGCGCGAGTCCGAATTGGACGATTCCGGCGCGAGTCCGAATTGGACGATTCCGGCGCGCGTCCGAAATTAATCTAAACCCTAATAATTAATCTAACAAATTAAACAATTAATCTAAATAATTAATTAACATTTATAAAATAATTAATTAACAATTTCAAAACAATAAATATATATATATATATATATATATATATTCCGGCGCCGGAGTCCACCCTCCGGCGCCGGCGTACAGTGGCCGGACACACTGTCCGGCCACTGTAGAAGGTCCGGCGGCGGCCATAGGCCGACCGCCGTCGGCCGAAACCCTAGAAATAGGGTTTCGGTCGGATTTTAACATCTCCGGCCGAAACCGTATAGGCCGGCCGATCAACATACCGGCAGCAGCGGCAGCGGCGCGGCGGCGAGAGGCGTCGGCGTCGGCAGCAGCGGCAAGGTCTCGGCGGCGGCAGAAGCGGGAGGAAGAAGGGTCGGGCGCGAGAGCGTGCCCTATATAAACTTATCAGCAACGGCTCACTCGCCCGTTAGAAAGCCGTTGCTGATAAGTTATCATCAGCAACGGCTCACTTATCCGTTAGTAAGCCGTTGCTGAATATTAAATAATCAGCAACGGCTAGTCTTTCCGTCAGAAAGCCGTTGCTGATAATTAAAATAATCCGCAACGGCTCGGTTGTCCGTTAGAACGCCGTTGCAGATACAGATATCTGCAACGGCTCGAGCGGCCGTAAGAACGCCGTTGCAAATAGCAACGGCTTGAGCGGCCGTTGCTGATAGCCGTTGCTGAAGACCAAGTTTGTAGTAGTGCACACTAAAGATGGAGGTGGAGGCCAACCCCTATGTGACTACAATAATGCTCTCGTATTGATAATAGTGTTTATATATATCGTATTCGCAGTCGTGCTAACCACATACATCCATGTGTTAGCTAGTATATATCTAATTGATGATGTTGCATATATCGTCGCGTTGTGTAACCATCTACGTATAGTTTGCCTTTAAAACAAATATAATTAGATATGCAAAATAATATAATCTATTAGATATCTAATATTAACTTAATATCTAAAAGATATTGAGTATATATAGTCTTCGGCCTCCCGTTGAACTCCCTAGCTATGATAAGGGGCACCCTAATATCTGTGTAGCCTCAAACACCATAAGAGGATTAACTATAATTTACACGCATTGCTCATCCCGAGTGTCCTAACATTATGTATTATAAATATTAAATAATAATATAATACTTGTCAATCGATGCTCATGGCTAGCGAAGGGAATAGACTTAACAATATTGTCGAGCGATGAATTCCTTGAACGGTGTCATCCTAATATGATGAATCATCTGAGATGCCTCCAACCAATTGAGAGATGTCTATATATCGACCAATTGGTCTTATATGGTCGTTGACATCCACGTACTCAAATTCATGTTCCTTTAAAAACTACATGTGTTTCTCATAATTGCCACTTATTGTCACCTTAGTCTCCTCCTAGGCCCGACCTTAAGAAAATCCTTAATTAACGAGGACTTAAATGGTGGGACCTATGTACAGTGTCTCTTGCATGCAAAAATAAATAAATAAATTGACATAAATAATTTATTAATTATTTTAAAAAATAAGAAGATAAAATATATCGCAAAGTCTTCCTAAAAAAAATTCGAATATATATATTGCTATGTGGGTCCATGACTTCTCATGGCTTGTGAAAAAGTATCTTGATAATGCGGGTAATGTCTCCAGCAATATCATCATGCTCAAACTTACGACATATATAAATATATATATATATATAAAAAGTTAACCATTTTAACTTTTGGAGGCTAGCACTGATGCAAATAAAAAATACTTTCACGCAGAATGGTGAGGAAACCTTCATTTCAACTTGAGGTGTAAGTAATTGAAATCAAATAAGAAAAAAAGAAAGAACTTCAGTTCTCTTCATCTATTCACACACAAAATTAACTTTACTTCACACTACAACACATCGTTGGAATTCTGACGGCAGATTATAAAGAAATTCTGACGTCGGAGGGAGTAAATATATGCATTCTGACGGCAGTGAATCCGTCGAAAACGCGTGTCAAAAACCTTCCGCTTAATTTTAAATATTGACGTCTATCCTGGCGTAAAGATTAAAATTTCGACGGCGTGTGCGGTCGAAACGAGACGTCAGTATCGAAGACGAGAACGTTATGCTTAACATATTGACGTCTAAACAGGCGTCAATATGCTAATTAACCAATTTTTTTCTTTTTTAAAATAAATTTTACTCCTAATCAATAATTAATATATTAATTAGCTAATTAATTTAAAATTAATCAAATTATCATCAAAATTCACAATTTTATTTAATTGTAATATGCCTAGCATATTGACGCCTGCAGAGGCGTCAATATGCTAATTAACCAATTTTTTTCGTTTTTTTAAATAAATTTTACTCCTAATCAATAATTAATATATTAATTAGCTAATTAATTTAAAATTAATCAAATTATCATCAAAATTCACAATTTTATTTAATTGGAACAGTAATACAAAATTTAATTTAAACAGTACTCAGTAATTTTATTTACAAATAAAATTAAATAATTTAATCTTCATCGTCGTCCATATCCTCCTGCTCCTCCTCGTCTTCTTGGTCTTCCTCGTCGTCTTCTCTATACGGATCAACATCTCTATCTGTACATTTATATCAATTATAAGCATATAAATTTTAATATTATTAATTAAAATATTCAGTATGACAATATATAAATTACTTACAGTTTAGAAATGGATCTTTACTTGTACCTTCTCCGAGATTAGTCGGTGGTATTTCGTGAGGAAGACTTTCAGGAACATACAATCGATCCTGTTAAAAAATATATTTAATTAATTACAATGCTAAAAATATCAACTACAAATAAATTAAATAAATACATACATAATCAATTGGCGAGGAAAATATATTAGCTTGATTAATAATTGGATTTAGTCCCTGTGACGATGAATTATTAAATTGTTGTTGAAACCACATCTGCTCCATTCTGTTCAGTCTTTGCTGAACCTCCCTCATCTCAGCATCATGTTTTTGCTGCATTTCTTTCATTGCAGCCTCTTGTTGCCGCCGAAGCTCGTCATATGTTGCATCGTGGGAAGATGCAACAGAAGATTGTCGATGACGTTCATAAAATTGACTTGGTGTGACTCCAATCCCTTGTAGGCGAACTCGAGAATGATGTTCGGGACCAGATATTTCCCGATATACTTGGTTCTCGAGTTGAACTCGCTCTGTTGTTGGATTAGTCTCAAGTCGTTCATTAAGTGTTTGTTCGGCGGTGGCCTACATTTCAAAAAATAGATTATAAATTTAAAAAATATTAATTTAATTCATTCGTAGATGTGTTATACCATAAATTGAGCAGCTTCTTCGCGTACATATCCTCGTCCACTTCTACGAAGATGTGTTGTTCTATACACTTCGAGCTCACTGGGCTCTCTATTATGCGTACGTCGCTTCACACAATATAAATAAAAATTAATTATTTACAAGATATTAAAAATAAAAACAAATAAATTATAAATTATTTACTAAACTACTTACAAAATCAGCACGTCTTTGAATGTAAGGGGTCGCACCGCTAGTATGTATGCAATCTTGAGTTGCACTTCTTGCCCTTCGACCCCGTTCAGACGCAGCCTGTCATATTTAATTATAATTATAAAATAAATATTACAAGTATCAAAATATAATTTTTTACCTGACTAGCCGAAGAATGCCAATAATCGACCATTCTTATCCATGATTCTCTACTAACATTTCGTGGTCGACGTGAGTAGTTTTCCTCTTTTGACTCTTCAATTTTAAAATATATTTTTTTTAATATAAGTTTATAATTTTTAAATTTTCTGTCGAAGGCTGCCATAGTAGTGCGATAAATACGATCCCTGTTCTCAGTAGGGATCAAAAAATATCTCTGCATTTATAAATGATATTAGTTTGACCCCAAAATATATATTTAATATATAATTTCACGCAACTAAATAATGCAATCTAACATAAATTCATATAAATTCATAACATACCAATAATTGCTCCCATAATCCATTCTTATATATGGAAAAAATTTGATTCCAAGGGTCAGGCGTCAATGGTAAGAATGTAGAATCACGCACAAGTAACCCCATAAAACGTGAGTATAATCTGTGGCCGCCATCATGACTTTGACCCCAATCAGAAAAATTGACCATAATTAACTGGTCGGAATTAAGTGTATACACAGAAGAAGCTGTAAAATATGGAGACCCTTTATGTTGCATTTGTGTTGTAGTGTCTGTTTTTAAATTACATCAGAAAATATTAATATCAATTTGATTAAATAAATAATGTTCACATGTATAATGATATAAAAACTAACTCCAAATGTAGAAAGGTCTGTGAATTCGTCCTTGTGACGACCCAGGACGATCACTCTCGGGGCTAAGCTCACCCTCCTCGCGAGTCTCAGCATCTGAATCAATTATTCTTGATCTTGACATCCTGTATAATAACATAATATTATATATTGATAAATACATAAAGATTAACAAATTATATAAATAATATTGATAAATAATAAGTGATTTACCGATGTCATATAAATCTCTAGGATATACATTTATGACATGCGACCACTCATTATTCTTCGGATCTTACATATAAAATACTTGTTTTGCTTGTGATGAAAACACATACGGGTCATCTTTTAGAAATGCACCGGTATGAAATAATCGAGAAAGATTAACTAATGTGAATCCATTCTCATCCACTCGTAAACCCCGTGAATTTCTTATATCAACCCATTCAGCACGAAAAAGAACTACCTTGAATACCCCACGATAGTCCAATTCAATTACATCCGTTAGAACTCCATAATATTGACGATTGTCAGCCTCAACCATTAAACCATTATTTTGTGTTTTACGCAATCTTTCTCGTTGCTTGGTATGAAATCTATAACCATTTATAATCAATCCATCGTATATTTTAATTACAGATACTGGACCTCGAGCTAACGCAAGTAGTGAAGCATCACAATCATTTTGTATCATTTCCGATACTTTATCTTGTAACCACAATGCGAATCTCTCTATGATCCACCTTTGTTGTTGAGCATTTGATGGAACTGATAAATTATTTATATGACATTGTTCTTCAAGAAATTGCCTGAGACAATAAAATAAAAATTACACCAATAATCTTAAAATAACTTAAAAAATGGAGACATTTAATAACAATTGATACCTTTTGTATGGTTCAATCATTGGAGTATGCAACAAGACATATCTGTGCATTTGTGCATACGCATTTAAATCCAACGTACTAATGCGAGCTTTGCCAATAAATCGACCACCAGAAGAAAATAAGTAGTTTTCAATATTTTCAACTTCATAATTTCTTTGCGGTCGATTGAACACCGTTTCAATATTATTTAAATATCGAGAACAAAATGTAAGACATTCATCAGCAATATATCCTTCAGCGATGGATCCCTCTGGTTGTGCTTTATTTCGAACATGAGATTTATATCTCATAAATAACCTATGAACACGAGACAAATTCATGTTGGAAGGTGAATCATGCGGACCACGAGACAAATATAAATAAAACAAACCTTTCAATTGGGTACATCCAACGATAATGAACAGGACCACCAAGTTTCACCTCTGTTGGAAGGTGAATCATCAAATGCACCATAATAGTGAAAAAAACTCAGTGGAAATATTTGCTCCATTTTACATAAGAGCAAAGGCACACGTGATTGCAAATCGTCCAGGGCACAATGGTCTAAATTGACACTACATAACTTTTTGAAAAATGCAAAAATCTCTTTAACAATGAGGAGAACATCTTTATGCACAATTCCTCGTAATGCATGCGGAAAAACATCTTGAAGCAGTATATGTGAATCATGACTCTTCAAGTTTTGTAATCTATGATCTTTGAGATTCACACATCTAGAAATATTTGATGAATATCCATCGGGCACTTTCATATTTTTGATACATGTCAGCATGAGATCCTTTTCAATAGTGGACATTGAATAAATTGTCAAGGGTATATCATATCTGCCATTTGGTAATAATATTGGATGTAAATGATGTCTTATATTCATGTCTTGCAAATCTAATCGTGCATTTAAATTATCTTTCCCTTTTCCATCAATATCCAATATAGTACCAATCAGATTATCACATATATTTTTCTCAATATGCATAACATCCAAATTATGGCGCAATGGATTATGCTGCCAATATGGTAATTCAAAAAATATACTTTTCTTTTTCCATAATCCAAAATCGGTCCTCTGAAAACTTTGCTGAGTTTGTGTGTCTGCATTAATCCCTTCTGACTCACTACCCAAATTATTTCGAGTGCGCTTTTTACTTGTGTTGGTAGTTTTGCCATAAACATGTTTAATGTGTTGAATCTGCTCGTAAATAATTTTTGAATCAACTGACACTGATGCATTATCATTTTCTATTGTCCCGTCAAATAATTCAGTGTCCTGACGAAACGGATGTTCTTGTGACAACCATCTACGATGGCCTAAATAATAATGTTTTTTTCCGTATTTAAGCCAACGAGAATCTGTCTTATCACCGCATATGGGACATGCATATCGTCCTTTAGTGCTCCAACCTGATAACATTGCATATGCTGGAAAATCATTAATGGTCCACATTAAAGCTGCACGCAAAGTAAATTGTTCGCCGGAGATACTATCAAATGCTGTTACTCCGCTCCACAATAGCTTCAATTCTGAAATGAGAGGTTGTAAGTACACATCAATGTCATTTCCTGGTCCCTTAGCGCCTGGAATTAACATTGATAACATGATTGAAGATCTCTTCATACATGCCCACGGTTCCATATTATAAGGTATCAATACAACAGGCCAAGTGCTATAAGTTGTGCTCATTGATCGAAATGGATTAAATCCATCACTTGCAAGACCCAATCTAACATTACGTGAATCAACAGCGAAGTCTGGATATCTTCTGTCAAAAGCTTGCCAAGCTTCTGCATCAGCAGGATGTCGTATGATTCCATCTTTGGTGCGTCTTTCAGAATGCCATCTCATCGAGCTTGCTGTCTTCGATGACATATATAAACGAGTCAGTCTTGGAATAAGTGGAAAATATCGTAACACTTTTGCAGGTTTTTTTTTCCGTTCTAACTGACTTGTTGATTCATCATTAGTTGAAGAGGAAGTCCATCGAGACAATCCACAAATGTTGCATGTTGATGCTTCCGCAGTTTCATCCATGTATAAAATGCAATCATTTGGACAAGCATGTATCTTTTGATAGAATAAACCCAAATCTTTCACATATTTTTTTGCTTGATAACACGTTGATGGAAGTGTATTGCCTTCTGGAAAAGCTTCTTTCAACAATTCTAACAACATTGAGAACGACTTTCCAGACCAACCATTAAGAACCTTTATATGATATAATTGAATGATAAATGATGCTTTACTGTATTTTACACAATTTGGATACAGAGGAACATCAAGATCATCCATCATAGAATGTTGGGAAGATTCTTGTGGCGGTTCGAATGCATTTGGAGCTTCATCAAGATTAACATTTGATGTTTCATCATTGACATCAATTGGTGTTTCATCATTGACATCAATTGGTGTTTCATCATTGTGAGAATGTAGTTGATGGGATGCTTCAGCTCTGTTTGATATATCAAGTTGTGCTTCTGTTGTCGGATATAAAGGTTCACCATGGTAATACCAAATGGTATATCTCGGTAAAATTTCATTCCATATTAAGTGTCTTTCAACATCTTCTGGTTTATGATATTTCCTATTGATGCATTTTTTGCACGGACAATTCATTGTGCCATCTTCATCCAATCCATTATCAATTGCGAACTGCATAAAATTTTTCAGTCCTCTCGCATAGGCTTTAGATGATTGAGGTGCTGACATCCAAGTTTTATCCATCTTTGACTACATTTGTGAATTTCAATGTTATTATAAAGGGTATAGTCATATAGGTGGGTTGGTCCTATCCCATTCAGCAACACATTATTAATATCCCACTTATAATCTCATTTAATCACAACAAGTCACTGAAAATTACGGCAGCATCTCTTTTTAGTTCTCCAAGTACGCAAAACTTCTGAAGCGTACCGGAGAACAAAAGAGATGCAACCGATATTTCATTGACATGTGTGATAAAATGAAATTAAATTTGCGATATTAATAATTGTATTGCTAAACTGTCCAATAAGGGACAATTCAAGATTTATTATTTGAAAAATATAAATTTTATTGATATTATTTAGTAAAATATTAAGTAGAATACGTATTCCTCCATATCGAAATAAGTATTCAACTTAATATTACAATTAAATTTTATCAATAAAATTTATAAAATCAAAAAATATTTCTCGAACGGGTCTAAGCTCTGGGTAGAAAATTATAAAAATATCAAATTGAGAAGTTTAAATAAAAAATTCATTGTTGGAAGCAAGAAATTTAGTCCATCAAGATCAGATTAATGAATTCTAAATTTAATTATTCTAATTAATTATATACTCTAATATAAGTTTAAATAATAATAATAATATTATTATT
Source organism: Canna indica (assembly GCA_034359265.1). NCBI lineage: Eukaryota > Viridiplantae > Streptophyta > Magnoliopsida > Zingiberales > Cannaceae > Canna > Canna indica. The sequence goes on from CP136890.1 coordinate 13,603,716, forward strand.
TAGTAATATATTTAATAATAATAATAATAATATAGTATTTATAATAATAATAATTAGTAATAATTATAATATTAATTAGCAATATTAATTAAATAATAATAATAATAATATAGTATTTATAATAATAATATTAATAATATAGTATTAATGTCAATAATATTAATATAGTAATGATAATAATAAATAATATAGTAATAATAATAATAATAATAATAATAATAATAATAATAATAATAATAATAATATAGTATTTATAATAATAACAGTAATAATAATAATATTAATTAGTGATAATAATTAATTAATAATAATAATATAGTATTTATAATAATAACAGTAATAATAATAATAATATAGTATTTATAATAATAAATAATAATAATAATAATAATAATAACAATAATAATAATAATAAAAGTAATAATAATAATATTAATTAGTGATAATAATTAAATAATAATATTATTATTATTAATTCAGTTATACTAATAATAATAATAATAACAACAATAATAATAATATTATTAATTAGTGATAATAATTAATTAATAATAATATAGTATTTCTAATAATATCAGTAATAATAATAATAATATAGTATTTATAATAAATAATAATAATAATAATAATAATAATAATAATAATAATAATTAGTGATCATAATTAAATAATAATAATATTATTATTAATTCAGTTATACTAATATTAATAATAATAACAACAATAATAATAATAATAATAATTAGTGATATTAATTAAATAATAATAATAATAATATAGTATTTATAATAATAACAGTAATAATAATAATAAATAATAACAATAATAATAATAATAATAATAACAGTAATAATAATAATTATTATTATTAAATAATAATAATAATAATAATAATTAATTAGTTGTATTAATAATAATAATAATAATAATAATAATAATATAGTATTTATTAATTAGTAACTATATAATATCTAACTAAAGATAGCAGTAATAATATAACATGATAGCATAGTTAGCAGTAATATCTAAAGCATAATATCTAAATTAACATGCATAATATCTAAATTAATATCTAAAGCAGTAACATGCATAATATAACATGATAAAGCAGTAAAGCATGATAGCATAGTTTAAAAAAAATTAAACAAGATAACTGATCTTAAATCTAAAGATATATGCATAACATCAAATTTATACTAACTTGAGAATAAGAGCCGGATCTCGAGCTGATTCGACGAGCAAAATTTACGGCCGCCGATTGCTTCGTCGAGATGAACAGAAAAAAAAAAAAAAAAATTAGTTAATTACGAATTCAGCGACGGAAGAAGAAAGAAAAAAAAAAACCAGCAGCAGAGACGGAAGAAGAAAGAAGAAGGAAAAAAAAAAACCAGCAGCAGCGACGGAAGAAGAAAGAAGAAGGAAAGAAAAAAAAAAAAAAACCAGCAGCAGCGACGGAAGAAGAAAGAAGAAGGAAAAAAAGAAAAAAAAAAACCAGCAGCAGCGACGGAAGAAGAAAGAAGAAGGAAAAAAAAATAAAAAAATAAACCAGCAGCAGCGACGGAAGAAGAAAGAAGAAGGAAAAAAAAAAGAAAAAAAGAAAACCAGCAACAGCGACGGAAGAAGAAAGAAGAAGGAAAAAAAAAATCAGCAGCAGCGACGGAAGAAGAAAGAAGAAGAAAAGAAAAAGAAAAAGAAAACCAGCAGCAGCGACGGAAGAAGAAAGTAGAAGGAAAAAAAAAAACCAGCAGCAGCGACGGAAGAAGAAAGAAGAAAAAAAAAAAAAAAAACAGAGCAGCAGCGACGGAAGAAGAAATCGGACGGAAGAAATTACCTGCTAATTCGACGACGGAAGAAATCGGACGAAGAAATCGATCGGCAGCAGCGATGAGACGAAGGAAGAAGAAGAAGTAGGCGCGCGGGAGGAACAAATTTAGGCGGTGAACGTGAAATTTATAGGTAAATTTTATATTTTTTTAGTTAAAGAACTGTAGCAATATTTAAAAAATTTATATATATATATATATATAATTTCGTACGTTCGGCAGCTGAAATGAAATTTCAGCTGCTTACCGTACGCTCACGGGTTGAAATTTTTCAACCCGTGATACTTGCTTCGACGACCGCGCGTTCGCACGGGAAAAAATTTCGACGCCACCTACGTCGAAATGGTGGCGTCGAAATATTTCGACGCCACCTGCGTCGAAATGGTCGCGTCGAAATTTTTCGACGCCACCATTTCGACGCAGGTGGCGTCGAAACGCTGGCGTCAAAATTTTTTGACGCCAGATGCGTCGAAACGCTGGCGTCGAAATTTTTCGACGCTGCCTTTTCGACGAAAAAACGCCATATTTCCTGTTTTACATATCGACGTCTAATATAGACGTCGATATTTTTAAACTTTTTCGCATCCGTCCTTGAACATTTCGACGCTTCTTCGGACGTCAAAAAATAAACGTCATTATTTTCAAATTTTCTTGTTGTGTCAATTCCATTCAGGCATTCACACACAAAAGACGAAAGAAGAGATGAGATAATTTCCTAGAAAAAATTAGCTTAATGCGCTGCAATATTTGACTGGCAACCTTCTAATTATGTAAGAATTAATATCAAGGGTTTATATGTTATACATGCTGCATTTAGCTATGAATTAATTAAATTCAAGTTTTATAATGTTATATGAGCCCATGCTGATACGGAGGGCATTAATTTTGGTCAAAATTCACGCATTAAATATCACGTCAAATGAGTAAAATAGAATTATTTTTTGAGCATGATGATATTGTTGAGCCGCGACTGATTTTGATTACTTATATCACCAACGGTTCTAGCGCCCCCACTAAGTCGTGACTAATCATTTATTTTATTTCGCGCACCCTGCGCGCCATGAACTACGAGCGACGGCTTTGGTTGACCGTATGCAAGCCGCGGTTGATTTGGTCACATCAGCCATGATCGCAGCGGTCGACGGGAAAGCCGTGAATGTTTTTGACGATTCTAGTGGCCGTCGATGATCCTCATGGCTGATGCGGTATATTTTAGTAGTATTATGGATTTTGATTCGTGTTAACTGTTAAAGATCCTAAAGAAAAGATTCTCCTCTTTAGGAATGTGGTTCAAATGTTCAATTTATCAAGCTTGTGTTGTCCAATATTGTTGATTGTTCACGTTTCTTTTAGGAAACAGTCAAATATTCACATTTCTTTAAGGTCAAAATTACTATGTATTAGTAGCATGTGTTGTCTACTTGTCTGCATTGATAGCTTTTAAGGTCAAAGCATTGATAGAATGGGTTGAATAACTGTTTGCTCAAAGTAAATGTTTAGTCAAAGCAGTTTACTCCATAAAATGCATTGATAGCCTTAAGCCCTTAACTGTTTACTCAAAGCATTGATAGCCTTAATTAATTGTTTGCTTAAAGCATTGATAGCCTTAATTAATTGTTTTGCTTAAAGCATTGATAGCCTTAAAGTAAATAACTGATAGCTTTAACTGTTTGCTCAAAGCATTGATAGCCTTTAAGTTTCAGATGAATAGGCGAATAGCAATTTCAGGTTATATATGGTAGCAGTATTCTTTGCTTCATGTCAAAGCATTGCTTTGTTCCTTTGATTTATTAATTCAAACAAATAAATATTTATGTTTTATGGTACATTTTATGTTTATGCTCCGTGTCTATATTTTCTTTCTCTCTTTTATGTACATTTTTCCCTTTAATTGAACAATGAACATTATTAAGTACTTCAAATTATTATTTGTATTTGGATTGTATTTTATTTTAGACATTAGCTTGATGTGGTGTGTAATTTTTATTTTGAAATACCTTGAACTTCGAAGTACCTTTGTAGTAGTTTGAAGTACTTATTTATGTATGTTTGAAGTATGGTGGTAGTTTGAAATCTATATATGTTTGAAGTAGTTCGAACTCTATAGTTTGAAGTACTTTGTGTAATGTGTATAGCTATTTATGTTGTGTTTGAAGTACTTGTGGTAGTTTGAACTCGATATGTGTTTAAGATTTAGTTGTTTTCGTTGGCTTTAAGTTTTCAACCTTAGTCTTAATCTCGGTTTTGATGATAACAAACATGGGACTAATGATTTCATTGAGAATATCTTTCAAGTTCCATATCAATTAGCATTCGATGTCCTCGATCGGATAAATCGGAAGGACATTGATCGTCGCGCTCGGGTTCGTCGCGGAATTTCTCGAAGATCAACGTGTGCATCAAAGTCGTCTTGGACGAGACCAAAGAGCTCTCCAAGTTGATGCTCGTTGAAAGACGAAACCCAAAATGAAGCGCGAAAGAAAAAGGCTGAAGAAATCAAATTCAGCCTATGTTCGATCGATCGAATAGGGTAAGAAAAATGGCACCAGCCATCACTACTAGAAACTTGGTCTTCAGCAACGGCTATCAGCAACGGCCGCTCAAGCCGTTGCTATTTGCAACGGCTTTCTTACGGCCGCCCGAGCCGTTGCAGATATCTATATCTGCAACGGCGTACTAACGGAAAACAGAGCCGTTGCTGATTATTTTAATTATCAGCAACGGCTTTCGGACGGAATGGCGAGCCGTTGCTTATGTTTTACTATTCAGCAACGGCGTACTAACGGATAAGTGAGCCGTTGCTGATAATAACTTATCAGCAACGGCGTTCTAACGGGCGAGTGAGCCGTTGCTGATAAGTTTATATAGGGCACGCTCTCGCGCCCGACTCTTCTTCCTCCCGCTGCTCGCTGTTGCCGCCGCCGCTCCTGCCGACGCCACTCGCCGCCGCTGCCGCTGCTGCCGACGCCGACGACGCCGACCGCTGCTACCGACCTTTTCAGGTAAGTCTCTTCCCTGCTGCCGTCTCTTCCCTGCGGCCGGCGGAAATCACCCGACCGAAACCCTATTTCTAGGGTTTCGGCCGGCGGCGGTCGGCCGATGGCCACCGCCGGACCTTCTGCAGTGGCCGGACAGTGTGTCCGGCCACTGTACGCCGGCGCCGGAGGGTGGACTCCGGCGCCGGAATTTATAATATATATATATAGTTTATATTATTTTATAATTGTTAATTAATAATTTAATAATTGTTAATTAATTGTTTAGATTAATTGTTTAATTTGTTAGATTAATTATTAGGGTTTAGATTAATTTCGGACGCGCGCCGGAATCGTCCACTTCGGACGCGTGCCGAAAACGTCCAATTCGGACTCGCGCCGGAAACGTCCAATTCGGACTCGCGCCGGAATCGTCCACTTCGGACGCGCGCCGGAATCGTTCAATTCGGACTCGCTCCGGAATCGTCCACTTCGGACGTGCACCGGAATCGTCCAATTCGGACTCGCGCCGGAATCGTCCACTTCGGACTCGCGCCGGAATCGTCCACTTCGGACGCGCGCCGAAATCGTCCAATATGGACTCGAACTGTCTCGAAACATTTAGAAAATAATCATCCATCCGACGAGTTGATATGTTTCACGTACGCATCGACGAATCGGATATGATTTAGCAAAACCTTAGATCCGTTCGGGGATTGTATGTTCGTGTAAAAGAAGTAGATGATCTTTTATACGACGTACAATTCTTGAATTGTCCCTGATTGGACAATTTGGGAATATAGTTATTTGTACTGCACTTACATTTTTATTTTAACTGTTAACTAATTATTCTAAATTTCGGCAACATCTCTCTTGTTCTCCGATACGCGCCCAGATGATATGCGTATTCGGAGAACTGTAGGGAGATGCTGTCGAAATTTAGAATAATTAGTTAACAGTTAAAATAAAAACGTAAGTGCAGTACGAATAACATAAATCCCGAATGGAATAGGACAATCTCACCTAAAGACATTAACCAAAGAAATTGTCATTGATTGACAGAATCATGTCGGCTGATCGAAGTTGGATGTACCGACGTCTTGATCGTGGAGCTTTAACGAATGAGTTTCGATTAGGCGTAACGTACTTCCTAAATTTCGCCTATTCGAATCGAAATTTCGTTAGCATGGGTGATCAAATCCGATGTCCGTGCCGCATTTGTTCGAATGGACGATTTTTGGATCGGGAGACTGTCACTCTGCATCTATATACCAAAGGATTTGCACCAAGATATTTTCTATGGACTTGTCACGGGGAGTCACGCGAAGTCGGGACGTCGAGCAATCCTGTTCTTCAGACATATGGTGAATCTTCCTCTGCTGGTGCTTCTTCATCCGGTCAATGTAATCCCTATAGAACTATGATACTTGATAGTCTTGGGGGTCAATTCCGCCTGAATGATAATGTTGATCGGCCAGTTCTTCAGACATCAGTCCCACCAGATACTACAGCGGTTGATATCACAGAAGTAGGGGCTGCGGTAGAGATTGAATTACCGAATAAAGAAGCTGCAGAATTTTACGAGATGTTGAAAGCTGCCGATGAACCTTTGTTTGAGAATTGTCCTAAATACACTAGGTTTTCAGCAATGACACAGCTCTTAAACATCAAGGCCGATTGTAATATCAGCGGAGTTGCGTATGATCGGATTGCTGGATTGATTAATGGAATGCTGCCTACTAATAACAAGTTTGAGCCTACTTTTTATAAGACTAAAAAGCTAATGAGAAAATTGGGGCTTGGGTACGAAAAAATACACGCGTGCCAAAATAACTGCATTTTATATTATAAAGAAAATGTGCAGTTGGATAAATGCCCTGTATGTCAGCACCCTCGTTACAAGGAGAAGAAATCGGTCCGACAGAAAAATATCCCGTTTAAGGTGCTTCGGTATTTTCCACTAACACCGAGGCTTCAAAGATTATTCATGTCGGAAAAGACAGCCCCCTACATGAGTTGGCATGCAAGAAGTCGTGATGATACAGTAATGACTCATCCATCTGACAGTGAAGCATGGAAACATTTGGATACATGTTATCCTTCATTTGCTATGGATACTAGAAATATCAGATTGGGATTGTGCACAGATGGTTTTAATCCGTTTGGACATTCTGCAACTCCTTATTCAGTTTGGCCAGTGCTGCTGACAGTTTATAATTTGCCACCGTCAATGTGCATGAAAGATGAATTTATTTATCTTTCGATGATTATTCCGGGTCCTAAGGGTCCGCGAAAAGAAATTGACATATTTCTCAGACCCTTGATAGATGAATTGAAAACATTGTGGACTGAGGGAGCTGTCACTTATGATTGTCATCGGAAGCAAAACTTTAATTTAAAGGCCGCGGTCTTGTGGACAATCAATGATTTCCCGGCGTACGGCATGTTGTCGGGTTGGAGCACTCACGGCCGACTCTCTTGCCCGTATTGTATGGAACACTCTAAATCAATCAGTCTTCAGAACGGATGAAAAATCTCATTCTTTGATTGTCATCGTCGATTCCTACCGGTTCATCACCAGTATCGAAGGAATCGTAATAAATTTACTAAGGGCAGAGTCGAAAGAGATGGGCCACCACCGATGTTGTCTGGTGAACAAATGTTAGCACGTGTTTCAGCACTTCCAGATATTGTATTCGGTCGCAATGAAAGAGTATCTTTTGGGAATTGCCCTATTGGAGTTCATTATTGATTCGACATAATTTAGATGTCATGCACATTGAAAAAAATGTGTTTGATAATATTTTCAACACTGTGATGGATATTTCTGGAAAAACTAAAGATAATGTCAAAGCCCGACATGATCTGAAAATACTTTGTAAAAGACCAGAGTTGGAGTTACAAGAGGTCAATGGACGATATCTGAAACCGAAGGCCCTATATGTGTTAAATAAACAACAGATCAAAGATGTTTGTCAATGGGTAAAAGAACTCAGATTACCCGATGGATATGCTTCAAACTTATCTCGATGTGTGAACGTCGATGATTGCAAAATATCAGGGATGAAGAGCCATGATTGTCATGTATTCATGCAGAGATTACTTCCGATCGCATTTCGAGATCTTCTACCTGATAATATTTGGGGTCCGTTGACTGAATTAAGTATGTTTTTTAGAAGCATCTGTGCAAATGTCCTTCGAGTCGAAGATATGTCAACACTTGAAAATAATATTGTTGAAATCATATGCAAGCTGGAGCAGTTTTTCCCTCCTGCATTTTGACTCGATGGAGCATCTACCGATACACTTGGCATACGAGGCACGAGTTGGTGGCCCCGTTCAATATCGTTGGATGTACTTATTTGAAAGATACATGAATCGTCTGAAGAAAAAAGTAAAGAACACCGCAGCTGTTGAAGGATCAATATCTGAATCGTATATCATCCAAGAAATTTCAACATTCTGCTCATTTTACTTTGAATCCACAGTACAGACAAGATTTGATCGTCTTCCACGTAACGACGACGGGGGTGTTCGACATTCAGATGGACGTTTAAATATATTTTGTCACTCTGGTCGTGCTTTTGGTTCTCGTCAATCTCGACACTTAAGCGATGAAGAGTATCATTTGGCACACTTGTATGTATTACTCAATTGTCCAGAGATTGAACAATTCATTGAAATATTTGACATTGAGATGGTGCAAAAATACTCTATTCACAACGATCAAGAATTGGAGACATTACGGAATCGTGATTTCCCTTCTTGGATTCAGACTTACAGCAAAGATCACAGAGCTGAAATAGATAAAAAAAAATATTTGAGTTTGTTAGTGGACCGTCGCGACTTGTGTCGTGCTATAGCGGATATTTTGTTAACGGGTATAAATTTCACACGGTTGAATATTCATCTACAAAAAAGACGATGAATGCTGGGGTCTGCGTGAAAGGGACAACCTATGTTGAATGTGATATGGATTTCTATGGACTAGTGGAAGAAGTGATAGAGTTGCACTACTTCGGCTTGAAATCAGTGTTCCTATTTAGATGTCATTGGTTCGATACAACAGAAAGGGGCATGAAAGTTCATCAAAAATACAAACTTGTTGAGGTTAATTACAAATCGAAATTGGCAGCAAATGAGCCATTTATATTGGCATCACAAGCCGAACAAGTATATTACGCGAAGTATCCGGCTCGAAATAAAGATAGAGCAGATTGGCGTGTAGTTTGTAAGACAAAAGGTAGAGGAAAAATTGATCCGATAGTAGGAGAAAATGATCCTTCTGGTTTCTATCAAGAAGATGATCTTCCTGCTGTTGATCGTATTATTCCAATACTCGAGGATGCAGACACAACGTCAATTCAATTAGAAGTTGAATATGCTGATGATGACGATCATGAAATTGAGGAAGCTGGAGATGAAGAAGATGACGAAGAGGAAGAAGATGAAGAAGAAGAAGAATTCGAAGACTATTATTCAGATGATGAGGAATAATTGTAAAGTATATATATTTTATTAAATATATCTCTACTATTTATACAATAATCTGATTATATGTCTGTTCGACAGATATGTCTGGTCGTGGTTATCGACGCAGGAGAGCTTCGGAGTCTCCGATCGGTGAGACTCCAGCACTTACTCATGCTGCTGATCCTCCTGTTGCTGATCCTCATGAGGATGATACTGCCGAGGCTAGTACATCCAGACGCAGGCGGCCACGCGGGCCGAACAGGTGGCAGCCTCCACCAGCCACAGAGTCACGTAGATTGATCAGCGTGATTGGGGAGCGGCAATATATCATGAATTATGAATCATTACAAATTCATTATATCATAATATAATATTAAAATTTATTTTTGTTGTGCAGGTTCGAGCAAGAAGAAGTGCCGAGGAGCATTTCTTCTACTATTCGACGATACATGCACGGGGCATGGCCTACGTGGTCTCACGTGCCTAGCGAGCACGTCGACATGTTATGGCGCGAGTTTGAGGCACGTATTATTTTTTTTTTACCTGCATGATGATATATTAAGAATTGGTACTGATATTATTATTTTGCAGGCTCGCTATACATGGGCTGAGGACCAGAGGTCCTTCATTTACGCTGCCTGGGAGTCTATTTACCGAGCAAGGTACAACGGGCAGCTGGGGCAGGCTCGGTCCCGAGCGATGGCCCGAGTTGGGACCACTAACATCGCGGAGACTCGGGGATACGGCCCCAGTTGGATTACTCCGGATATATGGGACCAGCTCGTGGGGATATGGTCGACGGATCGATGGCAGGAGGTTTCTCAGAATGCGGCTAGAAATCGCATGTCGAGGGGAGCAGCGCGTCACACCGGCGGCTCTGTTGCATTTGCAGTGCACGCAAACCGTATGGTAAGTATATCGTTTAATTATATATTTTATTTGTTATTATGTGTACTAATTAATGTATTTGTTTTGTAAATGTAGACGACGGTGTCGGATGACGGGACTGTCCAGCGACCCTCCCCGATGGCGGTGTTTGAGCGGACTCACCGTCGAGCACATGGGACGGGGGAGTACATCGACAACCGCGCTGCATACATTGTGGTAATTATATATTTGTTTAAATTATTCATTATATATTTATAATTTAAGTTTTATGATAAATATTAAACAGAAAATCAAACTCGAGTAGGAGACGTACAGCCAGAGGGTGGTGCAGCGCGGGGGTACCCCCGAGGACTTTGACGCAGCATCGTGGGTCGAGGCCGCAGGTGGCTGGGACCATGGCCGCGTATATGGCTTCGCAGATAGTGGTCATGCGCGAGCCGTGCTAGGGCCACTTGGGGCACCGACCCCTCCGGTCGCTGGTGAGCGGCCGTCCAACTCTAGATCCAGTTATGATCATAGTAGCAGAATATGGACTCTAGAGGAGACGGTCGCGCGTCAGAGTCAGATGATGGAGGAGATGCATGCTATGCTACGCAACATGTCAGGTCATCCCGCAGCATGCATCTCTTCGGCATCATCTAATCCATCGTCCTCGAGTCAGTCCACGCCGGTGTACACTCAAGCACTCCAGACCCCGCCATATGATCCAGACCATCATCCATCGTCATCGTGAGATTTTTTGTTTGGATATTGAACTTGTTACTGAGATATTGAATTTGTTTAACTTAATTTGTTTGGATATTGATACTTCAATTTTGCATTTGAATTGTTTTTATACTATCGTGGATAATTATCAATATAAATATAATTATTTTGATGTATATCTTGGTGTGTTTGTGATGTGAATGAATGTGTGTATGAGAGTATGGGTGTGTGAGTTATGTATCAGATAATGTATCAATGTATCAATGAAAATTACAAATTTTAAATGTTTCTGTCCCCAGGTTCACATCATCAGCAACGGCTTTCCCACGGCCATCCGTGGGAAAGCCGTTGCTAAAAGTGTATCGAAAGTCGTTGCTTATGACCTACAGCAACGGCTTAGCGACGGGGTTTTTCTAACGGCGTTGCTACGGACTCGTGGCCGTTGCTATTGATGTTATCAGCAACGGCTCCGGGTCTGTGGCAAAACCATCGCTGATAATATTTTTAGCGACGGCCCGACTGGCCGTTGCTGATAATGTTTTGAGCGACGGCCCGAGCGGTCGTTGCTGATCCGTTGCTAAGTCACGGCCGTTGCTGATCCATTGCTAAGTCATCAGCAACGCGACTTTCTGTCACGGCTCTGTTGCAACGGCTCGGCCGTTGCTGATGCTCTTCAGCAACGGCTCAGCAACGGCATCAGCCGTTGCTGATGACCAAGTTTCTAGTAGTGCATTTTGGTCAACCGATCGATCAACCGAACAGTGCCAAAAAAAGGTAGTAGCTACTTCGACCAACCGATACCAAAAATTGACAGTAGCTTCATCGGTCGATCGATCGACCGAACTGCGGATAGCCGAAGACGCAACTCGCGTCGGTCGACCGAATGGGGGATCGGGTGCTTTGCGTCTGGCGATCGACCCGTCGGTCGACCGCATAGAGAGAATAAACGACAGTCGGTGTGAGCAGTCGATCGGTCGGTCGACCGACCAATCAACCGAGCGACTGCAACGGATAGTTTTCTATCCGTTGAGCTGTCGTTTCTTCGTAAGAGTATAAATATATCTCATATAACTCATTTAATCTCTCTCCCACTCTTACATATATTATTGAGCATCAAAAAAGGAGAGATCTAAGCCTTCCAAAAGATCAACTGCTTGCGCTCTATTTCTTTTCGCGGACATCTTCTTCAAGCGCAACTGCTCCTCAACTCGGGAATTAATTCGAGTCTATCTTTTGGTGAGTTGGAGGTTCTGAAGGATTGAAAAGAGCATTTAATCTTGGTTTTATTTCTAAGCTCTCTTCATTGTAATTTTTATCTGTTATTTGAACCATTTGTTTCTTGGATTTGGGTTTGTACGAAGACCGGGTGTTAGGTCTTCTTGTGTAGAAGTGGTTACCTTATTGTGAAGGTGTAAAGCCACTTGTGTAAACTTAGTTTTTACTAGGATTAGTTTAGTTGTCCCTTAGGGTTGAGGTGGAAGAGTACTCTCGATAAGAATGCGGAGACTTTCGAGTGTGGTAGTGCATTAGGTCGAGACACTACTAGAAATTGAGTCTTCAGCAACGGCTATCAGCAACGGCCGCTCAAGCCGTTGCTATTTGCAACGGCATTGTTACGGCCGCCCGAGCCGTTGCAGATATGTTGTATCTGCAACGGCTTTCTAACGGACACGCGCTCCGTTGCTGATGATTTTAATTATCAGCAACGGCTTTCTAACGGACAAGTGAGCTGTTGCTGATGATAACTTATTAGCAACGGCTTTCTAACGGGCGAGTGAGCTGTTGCTGATAAGTTTATATAGGGCACGCGATCGCGCCCGACCCTTCTTCCTCTCGCTGCTGCCGCCGCCGCCTCCTCCTCCCGCCTCTCGCCAACGACGCCTCGTCCTCCTCCCGCTGCTGCCGACACTGTCAGGTATAGATCGTCGGCCGGCCGTCTCTTCCCGTTGCAGCCGGCGGGAAATCCGACCGAAACCCTAAAAATAGGGTTTCGGCTGGCGGCGGTCGGCCGATGGCTGCCGCCGGACCTTGTATAGTGGCCGGACAGTGTGTCCGGCCACTGTACGCCGACGCCGGAGTCCACTTGACTCCGGCGCCGGAATTTGTTAATTAATATATATTTTTTAATTCTTAATTAATTGTTAATTAATTATTTAGATTAATTGTTTAATTTGTTAGATTAATTTTTAGGGTTTAGATTAATTTCGGAATTGTCCACTTCGGACGCGCGCTGGAATCGTCCACTTCGGACGCGCGCCGGAATCGTCTAATTCGGACGCGCGCCGAAATCGTCCACTTCGGACTCTTGGCGAAATCGTCGAATTTGGACTCGTGTCAAAATTGTCCAATATGGACTCGAACTGTCTCGAAACATTTAGAAAATAATCATCCATCCGACGAGTTGATATGTTTCACGTACGCATCGACGAGTCGGATATGATTTAGCAAAACCTTAGATCCGTTCGGGGATTGTATGTTCGTGTAAAAGAAGTAGATGATCTTTTATACGACGTACAATTCTTGAATTATCCCTGATTGGACAATTTGGTAATATAGTTATTTGTACTGCACTTACGTTTTTATTTTAAATGTTAACTAATTATTCTAAATTTCGGCAACATCTCTCTTGTTCTCCAATACGCGCTCAGATGATATGCGTATTCGGAGAACTGTAGGGAGATGCTGTCGAAATTTAGAATGAAGTTAACGGTTAAAATAAGTACTTAGTGCAATATAAATAACATAAATCCCGAATGGAATAAGACAATCTCACCTAAAGACATTAACCAAAGAAATTGTCATTGATTGACAGAATCATGTCGGCTGATCGAAGTTGGATGTACCGACGTCTTCATCGTGGAGCTTTAATGAATGAGTTTCGATTAGGCGTAACGTACTTCCTAAATTTCGCCTATTCGAATCGGAATTTCGTTAGCATCGGTGATCAAATCCGATGTCCGTGCCGCATTTGTTCGAATGGATGATTTTTGGATCGGGAGACTGTCACTCTGCATCTATATACCATTGGATTTGCACCAAGATATTTTCTATGGACTTGTCACGGGGAGTCACACGATGTCGGGACATCGAGCAATCCTATCATTCAGACATATGGTGAATCTTCCTCTGCTGGTGCTTCTTCATCCAGTCAATGTAATCCCTATAGAACTATGATACTTGATAGTCTTGGGGGTCAATTCCACTTGAATGATAATGTTGATCGGCCAGTTCTTCAGACATCAGTCCCACCAGATACTACAGCGGTTGATATCACAGAAGTACAAACTGCGGTAGAGATTGAATTACCGAATAAAGAAGCTGTAGAATTTTACGAGATGTTGAAAGCTGCCGATGAACCTTTGTATGAGAATTGTCCTAAATACACTAGGTTTTCAGCAATGACACAGCTCTTAAACATCAAGACCGATTGTAATATCAGCGGAGTTACGTATGATCGGATTCCTGGATTGATTAATGGAATACTCCCTACTGATAACAAGTTTGAGCCAACTTTTTATAAGACTAAAAAGCTAATGAGAAAATTGGGGCTTGGGTACGAAAAAATACACGCATGCCAAAATAACTGCATTTTATATTATAAAGAAAATATGCAGTTGGATAAATGCCCTGTATATCAACATCCTCGTTACAAGGAGAAGAAATCGGTCCGACAAAAAAATATCCTGTTTAAGGTACTTCGATATTTTCCACTAACACCGAGACTTCAAAGATTATTCATGTCGAAAAAGACAGCCCCCTACATGAGTTGGCATGCAAGAAGTCGTGATGATACAGTAATGACTCATCCATCTAACAGTGAAGCATGGAAACATTTGGATACATGTTATCCTTCATTTGCTAGGGATACTAGAAATATCATATTCGGATTGTACACAGATGGTTTTAATCCGTTTGGACATTCTGCAACTCCTTATTCAGTTTGGCCAGTGCTGCTGACAGTTTATAATTTGCCACAGTCAATGTGCATGAAAGATGAATTTATTTATCTTTCGATGATTATTCCGGGTCATAAGGGTCCGCGAAAAGAAATTGACATATTTCTCAGACCCTTGATAGATGAATTGAAAACATTGTGGACTGAGGGAGCTGTCACTTATGATTGTCATCGGAAGCAAAACTTCAATTTAAAGGCCGCAGTCTTGTGGACAATCAATGATTTCCCGGCGTACGGCATGTTGTCGGGTTGGAGCACTCACGGCCGACTCTCTTGTCTGTATTGTATGGAACACTCTAAATCAATCAGTCTTCAGAACGGATGAAAAATCTCATTCTTTGATTGTCATCGTCGATTCCTACCGGTTAATCATCAGTATCGAAGGAATCGTAATAAATTTACTAAGGGCAGAGTCGAAAGAGATGGGCCACCACCGATGTTGTCTGGTGAACAAATGTTAGCACGTGTTTCAGCACTTCCAGATATAGTATTTGATCGCAATGAAAGAATATCGGGTTTTGGCCAAACACATAACTGGGTGAAAAAAAATAACTTTTGGGAATTGCCCTATTGGAGTTCATTATTGATTCGACATAATTTAGATGTCATGCACATTGAAAAAAATGTGTTTGATAATATTTTCAACACTTTGATGGATATTTTCAGAAAAACTAAAGATAATGTCAAAGCCCAACATGATATGAAAATACTTTGTAAAAGACCAGAGTTGGAGTTACAAGAGGTCAACGGACGATATCTGAAACCGAAGGCCCTATATGTGTTAAATAAACAACAGATCAAAGATGTTTGTCAATGGGTAAAAGAACTCAGATTGCCCGATGGATATGCTTCAAACTTATCTCGATGTTGAACGTCGATGATTGCAAAATATCAGGGATGAAGAGCCATGATTGTCATGTATTCATGCAGAGATTACTTCTGATCGCATTTCGAGATCTTCTACCTGATAATATTTGGGGTCCGTTGACTGAATTAAGTATGTTTTTTAGAAACATCTGTGCAAATGTCCTTCGAGTCGAAGATATGTCAACACTTGAAAAAAATATTGTTGAAATTATATGCAAGCTGAAGCAGTTTTTCCCTCCTGCATTTTTTGACTCGATGGAGCATCTACCGATACACTTGGCATACGAGGCACGAGTTGGTGGCCCCGTTCAATATCCACTACTAGAAACTTCGTCTTCAGCAACAGCTATCAGCGACGGCCGCTCGAGCCGTTGCAGAAAACTGTATCTGCAACGGCGTTCTAACGGAAAACCGAGCCGTTGCTGATTATTTTAATTATCAGCAACGGCTTTCGGACGGAAAGGCGAGCCGTTGCTGATATTTTAATTTTCAGCAACGGCTTTCTAACGGATAAGTGAGCCGTTGCGGATGATAACTTATCAGCAACGGCGTTCTAACGGGCGAGTGAGCCGTTGCTGATAAGTTTATATAGGGCACGCTCTCGCGCCCGACCCTTCTTCCTCCCGCTGCTGCCGCCGCTCCTGCCGACGCCACTCGCCGCCAATGCCGCTGCTGCCGACGACGACGACGCCGACCGCTGCTTCCGACTTGTTCAGGTATGTCTCCTCCCTGCAGCCGTC
This sequence comes from Canna indica, assembly GCA_034359265.1. Lineage (NCBI taxonomy): Eukaryota > Viridiplantae > Streptophyta > Magnoliopsida > Zingiberales > Cannaceae > Canna > Canna indica. The sequence goes on from CP136890.1 coordinate 13,620,142, forward strand.
TCTTCCCTGCGGCCGGCGGGAATCACCCGACTGAAACCCTATTTCTAGGGTTTCGGCCGACGGCGGTCGGCCGATGGCCGCCGCCGGACCTTCTGCAGTGGCCGGACAGTGTGTCCGGCCACTGTACGCCGGCGCCGGAGGTTGGACTCCGGCGCCGGAATTTATAATTTATATATATAATTTATATTATTTTATAATTGTTAATTAATTATTTTATAATTGTTAATTAATTGTTTAGATTAATTATTTAATTTGTTAGATTAATTATTAGGGTTTAGATTAATTTCGGACGCGCGCCGCAATCGTCCAATTCGGACTCGCGCCGGAATCGTCCACTTCGGACGCGCGCCGAAATCGTCCAATATGGACTCGAACTGTCTCGAAACATTTAGAAAATAATCATCCTCCGACGAGTTGATCCTCCTGGTTTCTATCAAGAAGATGATCTTCCTGCTGTGGATCGTATTATTCCAATACTCGAGGATGCAGACACAACGTCAATTCAATTAGAAGTTGAATATGCTGATGATGACGATCATGAAATTGAGGAAGCTGGAGATGAAGAAGATGAAGAAGAGGAAGAAGAGGAAGAAGAAGAAGAATTCGAAGACTATTATTCAGATGACGAGGAATAATTGTAAAGTATATATTTTATTAAATATATCTCTACTATTTATACAATAATCTGATTATATGTATGTTCGACAGATATGTGTGGTCGTGGTTATCGACGCAGGAGAGCTTCGGAGTCTCCGATCGGTGAGACTCCAGCACTTACTCATGCTGCTGATCCTCCTGTTGCTGATCCTCATGAGGATGATACTGCTGAGGCTAGTACATCCAGACGCAGGCGGCCACGCGGGCCGAACAGGTGGCAGCCTCCACCAGCCACAGAGTCACGTAGATTGATGAGCGTGATTGGGGAGCGGTAATATATCATGAATTATGAATCATTATAAATTCATTATATCATAATATAATATTAAAATTTATTTTTGTTGTGCAGGTTCGAGCAAGAAGAAGTGCCGAGGAGCATTTCTTCTACTATTCGACGATACATGCACGGGGCATGGCCTACGTGGTCTCACGTGCCTAGCGAGCACGTCGACATGTTATGGCGCGAGTTTGAGGCACGTATTATTTTTTTTTTTACATGCTTGATGATATATTAATATTGGTACTGATATTATTATTTTGCAGGCTCGCTATACATGGGCCGAGGACCAGAGGCCCTTCATTTACGCTGCCTGGGAGTCTATTTCCCGGGCAAGGTACAACGGGCAGCTGGGGCAGGCTCGGTCCCAAGCGATGGCCCGAGCTGGGACCACTAACATCGCGGAGACTCGGGGATACGGCCCCGGTTGGATTACTCCGGATATATGGGACCAGCTCGTGGGGATATGGTCGACGGATCGATGGCAGGAGGTTTCTCGGAATGCGGCTAGAAATCGCATGTCGGGGGGAGCAGCGCGTCACACCGGCGGCTCTGTTGCATTTGCAGTGCACGCCAACCGTATGGTAACTATATCGTTTAATTATATATTTTATTTGTTATTATGTGTACTAATTAATGTATTTGTTTTGTAAATGTAGACGACGGTGTCGGATGACGGGAGTGTCCAGCGACCCTCCTCGATGGCGGTGTTTGAGCGGACTCACCGTCGAGCACATGGGACGGGGGAGTACATCCACAACCGCGCTGCATACATTATGGTAATTAATATTTGTTTAAGTTATTCATTATATATTTATAATTTAAGTTTTATGATAAATATTAAACAAAAAATCAAACTCGAGTAGGAGACGTACAGCCAGACGGTGGTGCAGCGCGGGGGTACCCCCGAGGACTTTGACGCAGCATCGTGGGTCGAGGCCGCAGGTGGCTGGGACCATGGCCGCGTATATGGCTTCGCAGATAGTGGTCATGCGCGAGCCGTGCTAGGGCCACTTGGGGCACCGACCCCTCCGGTCGCTGGTGAGCGGCCGTCCACCTCTAGATCCAGTTATGATCATAGTAGCAGAATAAGGACTCTAGAGGAGACGGTCGCGCGTCAGAGTTAGATGATGGAGGAGATGCATGCTATGCTACGCAACATGTCAGGTCATCTCGCAGCGGGCATCTCTTCGGCATCATCTAATCCATCGTCCTCGAGTCAGTCCACGCCGGTGTACACTCAAGCACTCCAGACCCCGCCATATGATCCAGACCATCCTCCATCGTCATCGTGAGATTTTTTGTTTGGATATTGAACTTGTTACTGAGATATTGAATTTGTTTAACTTATTTTGTTTGGATATTGATACTTCAATTTTGCATTTGAATTGTTTTTATACTATCGTGGATAATTATCAATATAAATATAATTCTTTTGATGTATATCTTGGTGTGTTTGTGATGTGAATGAATGTGTGTATGAGAGTATGGGTGTGTGAGTTATGTATCAGATAATGTATCAATGTATCAATGAAAATTAGAAATTTTAAATGTTTCTGTCCCCAGGTCCACATCATCAGCAACGGCTTTCCCACGGCCATCCGTGGGAAAGCCGTTGCTAAAAGTGTATCGAAAGTCGTTGCTGATGACCTACAGCAACGGCTTAGCGACGGGGTTTTGCTAACGGCCTTGCTACGGACTCGTGGCCGTTGCTATTAATGTTATCAGCAACGGCTCTGGGTCTGTGGCAAAACCGTCGCTGATAATATTTTTAGCGACGGCCCGAGCGGCCGTTGCTGATAATGTTTTGAGCGACGGCCCGAGCGGCCGTTGCTGATCCGTAGCTAAGTCATCAGCAACGCGACTTTCTGTCACGGCTCTGTTGCAACGGCTCGGCCGTTGCTGATTCTCTTCAGCAACGGTTCAGCAACGGCATCAGCCGTTGCTGATGCCCATTTTTCTAGTAGTGATCGATGGATGTACTTATTTGAAAGATATATGAATCGTCTGAAGAAAAAAGTAAAGAACACCTCAGCTGTTGAAGGATCAATATCTGAATTGTATATCATCCAAGAAATTTTAATATTCTGCTCATTTTACTTTGAATCGACAGTACATACAAGATTTGATCGTCTTCCACGTAACGACGACGGGGGTGTTCGACATTCAGATGGACGTTTAAATATATTTTGTCACTCTGGTCGTGCTTTTGGTTCTCGTCCATCTCGACACTTAAGCGATGAAGAGTATCATTTGGCACACTTGTATGTATTACTCAATTGTCCAGAGATTGAACAATTCATTGAAATATTTGACATTGAGATGGTGCAAAAATACTCTATTCACAACGGTGAAGAATTGGAGAGATTACGGAATCGTGATTTCCCTACTTGGATTCAGACTTACAGCAAAGATCACAGAGCTGAAATAGATGAAAGTATATTTGAGTCTGTTAGTGGACAGTCGCGACTTGTGTCGTGCTATAGCGGATATTTTGTTAATGGGTATAAATTTCACACGGTTGAATATTCATTTACAAAGAAGACGATGAATGCTGAGGTCTGCGTGAAAGGGACAACCTGTGTTGAATGTGATATGGATTTTTATGGACTGGTGGAAGAAGTGATAGAGTTGCACTACTTCGGCTTAAAATCAGTGATCTTATTTAGATGTCATTGGTTCGATACAACAGAAAGGGGAATGAAAGTTCATCCAAAATACAAACTTGTTGAGGTTAATTACAAATCAAAATTGGCAGCAAATGAGCCTTTTATATTGGCATCACAAGCCGAACAAGTATATTACGCGAAGTATCCGGCTCGAAATAAAGATAGAGCAGATTGGCGTGTAGTTTGTAAGACAAAAGGTAGAGGAAAAATTGATCCGATAGTAGGAGAAAATGAGCTGATACCTGATATGACACATGGATTCTATCAAGAAGATGATCATCCTGCTGTAGATCGTATTATTCCAATACTCGAGGATGCAGACACAACGTCAATTCAATTAGAAGTTGAATATGCTGATGATGACGATCATGAAATTGAGGAAGCTGGAGATGAAGAAGATGAAGAAGAGGAAGAAGAGGAACAATTCGAAGACTATTATTCAGATGATGAGGAATAACTGTAAAGTATATATTTTATTAAATATATCTCTACTATTTATACAATAATCTGATTATATGTATGTTCGACAGATATGTCTGGTCGTGGTTATCGACGCAGGAGAGCTTCGGAGTCTCCGATCGGTGAGACTCCAGCACTTACTCATGCTGCTGATCCTCCTGTTGCTGATCCTCATGCGGATGATACTGCCGAGGCTAGTACATCCAGACGCAGGCGGCCACGCGGGCCGAACAGGTGGCAGCCTCCACCAGCCACAAAGTCACGTAAATTGATTAGCGTGATTGGGGAGCGGTAATATATCATGAATTATGAATCATTGCAAATTTCATTATATCAGAATATAATATTAAAATTTATTTTTGTTGTGCAGGTTCGAGCAAGAAGAAGTGCCGAGGAGCATTTCTTCTACTATTCGACGATACATGCACGAGGCATGGCCTACGTGGTCTCACGTGCCTAGCGAGCACGTCGACATGTTATGGCGCGAGTTTGAGGCACGTATTATTTTTCTTTTTACATGCATGATGATTAATATTGGTACTGATATTATTGTTTTATAGGCTCGCTATACATGGGTCGAGGACCAAATGCCCTTCATTTACGCTGCCTAGGAGGCTATTTCCCGGGCAAGGTACAACGGGCAGCTGGGGCAGGCTCGGTCCCAAGCGATGACCCGAGCTGGGACCACTAACATCGCGGAGACTCGGGGATACGGCCCCGATTGAATTACTCCGGATATATGGGACCAGCTCGTGGGAATATGGTCGACGGATCGATGGCAGGAGGTTTCTCGAAATGCGGCTAGAAATCGCATGTCGGGGGGAGCAGCGCGTCACACCGACGGCTCTGTTGCATTTGCAGTGCACGCGAACCGTATGGTAAGTATATCTTTTAATTATATATTTTATTTATTACTATGTGTACTAATTAATGTATTTGTTTTGTAAATGTAGACGACGGTGTCGGATGACGGGACTGTCCAGCGACCCTCCCCGATGGCGGTGTTTGAGCGGAATCACCGTCGAGCACATGGGATAGGGGAGTACATCGACAACCGCGCTGCATACATTATGGTAACTATATATTTGTTTAAATTATTCATTATATATTTATAATTTAAGTTTTATGATCAATATTAAACAAAAAATCAAACTCGAGTAGGAGACGTACAGCCAGACGGTGGTGCAGCGCAGGGGTACCACCGAGGACTTTGACGCAGCAACGTGGGTCGAGGCCGCAGGTGGCTGGGACCATGGCCGTGTATATGGTTCGCAGATAGTGGTCATGCGCGAGCCGTACTAGGGCCACTTGGGGCACCGACCCCTCCGGTCGCTGGTGAGCGACCGTCCACCTCTAGATTCAGTTATGACCATAGTAGCAGAATAAGGACTCTAGAGGACACGATCGCGCGTCAGACTGAGATAATGGAGCGCCAGAGTCAGATGATGACGGATATACAAGCTATGCTACGCAACATGTCAGGTCATCCCGAAGCAGGCATCTCTTCGGCATCATCTAATCCATCGTCCTCGAGTCAGTCCACGCCGGTGTACACTCAAGCACTCCAGACCTGGCCCGCCATATGATCCAGGCCATCCTCCATCGTCATCGTGAGATTTTTTTTATATTGACTTTGTTACTGAGATAATGAACTTGTTTAATTTATTTTGTTTGAATATTGATACTTCAATTTTGCATTTGAATTGTTTTTATACTATCGTGGATAATTATCAATATAAATATAATTATTTTGATGTATATCTTGGTGTGTTTGTGATGTGTGAATGAATGTGTGTATGAGTGTATGGATGTGTGAGTTATGTATCAGATAATGTATCAATGTATCAATGGAAATTTGAAATTTTTTCGTTAGCAGGTTCACATCATCAGCAACGGCTTTCCCACGGCCATCCGTGACTAAAAGTGTATCGAAAGCCGTTGCTGATGACCTACAGCAACGGCTTAGCGACGGGATTTTACTAACGGCGTTGCTACGGACTCAGCGGCCGTTGCTATTAATGTTATCAGCAACGGCTCTAGGTTCGTGGCAAAATCGTTGCTGAAAATATTTTTAGCAATGGCCCGAGCGGCCGTTGCTGATCCGTTGCTAAGTTATCAGCAACGCGACTTTCTGCCACGGCTCCATTGCAACGGCTCGACCGTTGCTGATGCCCATTTTTCTAGTAGTGAGAGTGAGACTCTTCGGGTCAAAGTCCTCTTTGTAGTGGAGTAGGCATTGGGGCCGAACCACTATAAATTCTCGTGTTTGCATTGATTTATTGACTTTTAATTGCTTTATTGTTTATCGCTTTCGCATCTAATCATCGAAATATAAATTGCCTAAACGATTTCAGAAAATGATTAAAATAGAATTTAGGCTATTTAATTAGTAAACACACTATTCACCCCCCTTTAGTATTGACATTTCTCCTATAGTTTTCTATTATAAAATTTACAAGGAGAATTTTCAAATATCATGAATGTGATAAAGCAAATTGGTTTTGTGCTTTTCTAAATCAAAAGTTAAGTGCTTACTTGTTTGTTGTAGTTATATTTGCATCTAATTAAATTGTGGTAAAAAATCTAATTAATTTATTAGTTAACCGATAATTGTTGGTTAATCGAATCGGAAAATCGAAACCGAAATGACGGTTAACCGAAGTTAATGGACCAATTTAAGATTAATATTTTTGAAAAATCGAAGTTAATGGATCGATTTTTTTTGCTAATGGATTAGCTAGTTAACCGGTTCATGCTCACCCCTAACAAAAATTAGGGGTGAGCAAAATTTCTCGATTCACCAAAACCGAATCGAAATTGACCAAACTGAAATCGATTTAACCGAATCGAATTTACCGAATTAATTTCGGTTTGGTTAAAAAAAATTTGGATTACGGATTTCGGTTCGGTTCGGTAAATTAACCGACAGTTCGATTAATTTATCGAATTAACCGAATATATATATATATATATATATATATATATATATATATATATATATATATATATATATATATATATAATAGTTACATCACATATTGCTAATTGCCTTGGTGGTTAAGTGTAATGTTAAGTCTCTTGCCCGCCCAGGTTTGAATCCTAGTGCTGTGTAATATTATTTATTTTACATTCGATTATATATATAATATATGTTAGTTATAAATAAATTGATAATGAAGTTTGCTAAGATGGTTCGAGGGGTATGGAATTAAGGTTTGGTTGCCTATTTGTCTGTGTTTGAGTCTTAGCACATACATTTTTTTAAAAAAAATGGTTTTTTTGAAATCTTTTCGATTAATCGAACCAAATTAACCGAACCGAATCAAAAATTCGATTAACCGAACCGAATTAATCAAATTTTTTCGATTCGGAAAATGATTTAAAAAATTCTTTTTGTTCGGTTCAGTTAATCGAATTTTCGGTTCGGTTATTAATCGAACCGAACTAATGCTCACCCCTAACAAAAATGACATCAAATTAACTTTTGTTGACTAAGAGTTAACGGAGATGACGAGGATACTAATGAGATATTAACTTTACACGTGGCGAACATGTAGAGAATAATTAACCATGCAAGTAACACGTAAGATGCCACGTAAGCTTAGATCTCACCAATAATATTAATTTTTTAAAAAAAATGTACTAAAATGTCACATATATTCTGTGACAGGTATCATGGGAGTTAACATTGTTCATATTTACTACGTAGGAATGCATTATACGACAATTATGGGTTCAAATTTTATTGCATATATAATTCGAACAAAACAAAACACTGTTAGGGGTGCGGAGGAGGGTGATAAGGCTGATCGAGGAGGTGATAGAGGAGGGATGGAGACTAAGGAGTTGCCGCTCATATTCTCAATCGATAAGCTAGGTAGCGTGATGGGCCAGCCCGGCCCGCTAACTCCGTGGGCCAAAAATTCTCGCTCTGGCCCGGCCCACGAGCCCGTTTATCAACTATAAATTTGCTTAAAATTTGTAATAAAAAAAATTAATGTTTGAGAAACCAAATAAGCACCAAATATGACATTTCACATAAAAAAAAATTCCATGAATTAACTTCACCTTCACCTTCAATTTTAAAACACTAAACAAACACTAAACTAGACTTGAAATTAATTTTTTTAATACTTAGATGATCAAACGGGTCGGCTCGTCCCGATAAGAGCTGACCCGCGTTGGCCCGCAATGTTGTCATGTTGGGCCGGGCCGGCCCACCAATAAGTCTATCGGGCTTAATTTTTCGGCATGACCTGCAGTTATCGTGTTGTGCACATGTTGTGCTATCGTGTTGTGCATGCCCATTTCTATTGCCCCTAATTAAAAGTAGAGAAAAAAAGTACTAAAATGCTCTTGACGTTTTCATTAGAATACGTACTAAAATATCTCTATTGTTTGTTGAGCTAATTAAAATGCTCCTTGAGGTTACTGAAAATAGTACAAATTAAAATGACATCAAACTAACTCTTGTTGACTAAGAGTTAACGGAGACGACGAGGAAACTGATGAGATGTTGACTTTACACGTGGCAAACATGCAAAGAACAACTAGTCATGCAAGCAACACGTAAAATGCCACGTAAGCTTGGATCTCACCAATAATATTAATTTTTTAAAAAAATGTACTAAAATATTCTTGATTATTTTATCAGGTAAAAATTAAAAATTGAAATAGATTAGAGACAGTAGAGGAGGAATGGGCACTTCCGCCTAGGGGTGTAATCGAGCCTTGGTCTATCGGCTCAAACTTGGCTCGAGCTACATTCAAGCCACTCGAGCTCGGCTCGGCTCGGCTCGGAAAAAAAATCGAGCCGCACAAGTCGAGCCGCACGAGCCAAGCTCATTCGCGAGCTCGATCGAGCTCGAGCTCGACTAAGCTCGGGTTCTTTTTAGAGGGTAATGGGTTCATAAAATTTAAAAATTAAATCCGGTATATAATATATATAGAAGGCTCGATTAGGCTCGTGAGCCGCTCGAGCCAAGTATTGGTTAGCTCGAACTCGGCTCGCTCGCATGTCTGGCTCGGCTCGGCTCGGCTCGGATTGGCTTGGCTCGCGCGGCTCGGCTCGAGCTTGATAAGTTCGAGTCGAGTTCGAATTTTTACCGAATCAATCTCGAGTAGCTCGCGAGCGGCTTAGCTCGCTTACACCCCTACTTCCGCCGGTATCAAAACATAAATTTGATAATACCGGCTCTGCTGTCGGTGTCAAATAAACGTAACATATATAGCTGCTATCAAATATTTCATACCGGCCCAGTGCTGGTTGGTTTTCTAATTGGCTGGAATTGAAGTTGATTTGGATGATAAAGGGTCATTTTTTAGCTCATTAATTTGTATTTTACAGTAGAATCAATCAATTGACCAGTCCTAATTATTAGGTTGAAGGTGCAACTTGGCTTATGGGCTTGAAGGGATCATCGTCTCCACGGGGAAGGAGATCGCTGGTCTTGACGGCAGTGAAGGCCAACAAGAAGACGACTACGACCACGGAGAGCGCGGTGAGCATCAGCACGAGGGCGCTCGCTATCCCTCCGGTCACCTCTTTAGCATACTCCGCCGCCGCCATCGCCACCGTGGTCAGCGGAAATGAGTACGCCCACCATGCAATGTTGAACCGCCTCATCGATCGCTTGAACAACGCAGGCCTCGATACCTATTATATTCATAATAATTAATAATTAATATTCCATGTCAATACACATACATAAATATATATATTTATATTTATAGAGAGAGAGAACATGTAATTGCGGGGCTTGCTAATTTAAAACGTTCTTTTCTTGATTTCATCTGCTTCCCACAAAATTGAGTCAAACATGCAGCTTTGGACTATTTTAGTTTTGAAAATAAAAGGGCATCCTTTTGACTTTTTAAATCATATGTTTTCTACTAGAATTCAATCAGAAAGATATTGTTATTGAATACTGATAAAATATTAATTAATTAATTAATAAGCAGTTACCAAGGAGGCGAAGAGAAAGAGCGAGAGGAAGAAGAGCATCTTCGACGCAGTATCGAACGAGCCGGAAATGGATTTCCATGCCGAGCTGGCGACGCTGGGAGCCGCAATGAACAGGAAGAACACAGGTCGGAGTGCCGGCGGAAGCCCGTTGCTCTCTTCGAACCTCTGGTACAGCGTTACGAACAGCACGAGGTAGTGCACCATCCCGACCGCGAACATGAGCGTCGCCGCCTCCTCGCGGCCCATCTCGCCCGCCGCCCTCGCCCCGACCAGGTTCGCGATCACTGTGATCTGGCTCGCGGGGTTCGCCACCGCCGTGAGGAACGTCCTCCCCTTGGTGAACCACTGCCCGTATATCTTGACGTCCAGCGCCAGGATGGGGGCCGAGAACGCCCACCACAACGCGTCGTGGCCGCCGCCGTGCCGGAAGGGGGCGGACTGAAGGAGGAGGAGCCCCGAGATCCACGGCGCGAAGAGGTAGTTGACCCCGACGTGGTTCAGGAACTCGGCCTGGACGTGGCGGAATTTGAAGAGGCAGCGGCAGGAGTAGAGGAGGCAGAGCGCCGCGAGCGAGGAGAGGGCGACGGACCAGATGACGATGAAGGCGGCGGAGGGGAGCATGGCGGCGAGGCGGGGGAATGGACCGGCGGCGGAGGTGGTGGACTCGCGGAGGGTCTTCCAGAGGAGAGCCTGAGCGCAGAGGGAGAGGCTGATGCGGAAGTAGCCGGCGTGGAAGCCGGTGAGAAGGGAGACGGAAGTAGTGGTGGCAATTGGAATGGTAATGGGGAGCTGCTGCTGCTCTTCGGCCTCCATTAATTTAGACAAATTAATTAATTAGGGAGATGGATGATCTCCTGCTCTCACACGTATGCTGTTGCCTTGAATAAACATCACATATTTAATCTTTAAAGCGTTGATTAAAATATATTGGCAACCTGCAAACAGACAAAATAAAGGGGTTTTATAAAATTAGTACAGTTTATAGGAATAATATATTTTATTAAATAAAAACAGTGATACGTACGTAAAACATGTGGTTCGAAATAATTATTATTTTCTATCGGGTCTTGTACAATTGCATATATAGTAAGACCAGATAGGGATAGGGAGTACTATTGCAAAAATATATATTAATTATTTGCCTTTTGAACGTTGAAAAAGGTGTAAATTTGTTTTTAAAATATTGAAGAAAAAAAAAAGTATTAACCCAAATTCCATCGTACCTTGATGAAATCTGCTTTACCAGTTTGTCCGTCCAATGTTGTTGCTTTCCATTAATTGTCCTTAGCATGCATTAAGAAGCAGAGTTTGAACATCACATTGTACGTTCCACGTTCCAGTGCATGTTTGAGTTAAAGTGAGTTTAATCTTACTTGTTTGCGTAATTAAGAAGCTAGAACAGACTGCTCAACTGTGCATGATATAATTCCACTTTGACGGAGGCTGTGTCTCACAATTTGTCATGCACGTTGGGTCCACAAGTGAGTACAGGACTAGCAATTAATTAATTAATCATTAAGCACACATCTAGAATGAATCTGATGTGGACTTCAGCCAGGTTAGTTAATTTAATAGCTGTCTAGCTACCTGGAATTTCGTTCAAGAAAGTAGAAGTCATGAATTAGGCCACATACGTGCGACGGCTTTGAGAACTGCTTGCACCCATTAATTAGATAATTAATTAAGGTCAACTTGAATCAAAGTCAAAATAGTCGTCATGCATGCTATGTGATCTTTCATGCTCGTTTAATTAATTCAAGCCTGTGCGAAGATACATTTAATAAATATGTTCTTTAGACAATTGTGAGGAAATTAGTCGCATATAAATCGAGGAAAACAATTGGATGATGCGAGCCGTGTGAGAAATTAATGGCATGCGACAATTAGATGAAATGGGTAGGTAGGTAGCTGCAATTGTACGCTGGATTGAAATAGACTCGGACTCATGTGCGTACAGATACATATATGAATTGAACTTGGTCCAGATCGACGTTTCATACGCACCAAACTTGTGCGACTGGTCTCCGTTTAATTAATTAGCTCAAGAATTGACTAAAAACCATTCCCCAGTTGAATGGAATGGAATGGAATGGAATGGAATGATCCATTAACGGCTTGCACCACGTGCTTCGATCGGTGTTCTTCTAGATTTGCACAAGTTTTCTTCTCATACGTAATCGAATGCAACTTTTATGGAGTCAGCACGAGACGGCAATGGAACCGTGTAAATGAACATTTCGCTAGTTTTAGATCTCGATAGAGCATTAGTGAGTTTTTGGAGTATAATATTTTAAGATGAAAATTTTATAAGATTTTACGTTAAAATTCATCTCAATTTTGTTAAATATAAAATTATTAAAATATTCCTCGTATTATCTATATCTATAAAATAATTTTATTTTATTATTAATTAATTTTTTTATCTTATTTTAATTAGGATTCAATATTCCAAATGTGTAATATTCGTATTTTTTTTGTCTTATTTTGTACTCATTGTGAACGTAAGTTTAAGACGAATTCTAAGTATGAGACAAATCATTTGCATAGTCACTTAGGATTTTTCATATTTGATCAGAATTTAGTTACTTTCTTATATTTGAAAGTTAAGTATTTGTCTCACTTATTTAATATAATAAACTAATAGCTCGTTTGGTACCCTATATCAGCATTCTGTATATTATTATGATAATATTATACAGTGTTGAAAAATGATATTAACTAATACTTGTATTAAAAATAATACCTCATAAATTATCATAAATTGTATTAGTAATACACTCTCAAAACTCTTCATTAACCTATGCTAGAAATTTCAATATTTTAGATACTAATTTTATCTTCGATCAAAAATTAAAAAATAATATATATATATATATATAATTTATAAAAATATTTTTAATGATAAAATATATTATATAATTATTATATTATATCATATAGGTGAAAATAATATTTTCGTAAAATAATTATATAAGCTCATGCATCAAATACTGTAAAATAATAATATAATACAAGTTAATATTAATCCATATAAATTAATATTATACAAATTAATACTATACAATATATCTATCAAACGATCCCTACGTGTTACCTTAAGTTCGATGAGATGTACGTGATATAAATGGTTCCACAGTCGAGGTGGAGATGAAGGTGGAGGGTCTGACCCTGTGTGGCTACAGTAATGCCCTGGCATGAGCAAATGAGCAATAGTGCCTAGACCAGACAGGCGACCAAGTTGGCTAGCTACTAGCCACCAGCATCCATGCTTAGGAACTTTAATGCTATCATAAAATTAAATTGATTAGATAGGTAAAATAATATGATTACTAAATAGATATTTTAATGCAATTTAAGAAATAAAAAATACTTACCCCTTCTGCTAATGAACTCCTCACATGATGATGGTTGTGCTAATACCATACTAGCTAAAGAGGGTCGAATTGTGTTAGCAGTGGCACGCCTCGCACATCCCAAGTGCATGCCCTACAACGACATTGTACATAATATATTTCAATAATAACTCAACATCATCAACGATGGGTTTATTTAAATAAAATAATAAATACTGGTCAATCAATCATCATTACTTGCGAAAGGAATTAATGGACCACTAATATAATGAGCGATGTGACACATGCTCATGTATCGATCAAGTGGTCCCATATAATCAGTCGATATTCACTCAAATTTATATTCCTAATTTGTTAATATTATAATAATATATTTGCTTCATTAAATATAATTTTTTTAATATATAATATTAATTTTATTTTATATTATTTATATTTTCTTTTAATATATATATATATATATAATAAATATTAATTATTTATTTATGCATAAATAATAAATATCTACCTATTAATAATTTTGGAAGTTTAGGATGTGATCCATACGAAGAAGCTTTTAGCTCTCTCCAATAATTTATTATTTTATTTTGGAAGTCTTTTTCTTCATTTTTTTCTTTTTATTTTTATTTTCTTTTTACCACTTTCCTTAGATTATTGGTACGTGTGCTAGCACATGGCAGTAATTTAGTCGGTTGCTTTCACTGCCGCATGACAGCAACATGGCATTTTTTTCTTCTGTTTACTTTTCATTTTCTGTTTACTTTTTTCCTTTTTGAATATTGTAGTTCATTAATTATAAAGAAAGGACTAGCGCAGAGAAGGAAAGGTCAAACAATTCGGCCTAACGAGAATGAGCAACGACGAAACGACAAAATGAGCGGGCACCCCTGTATAGAAAGAAGGGTCAAAGATTTTGGGGCTGTAACTTTTCTCTGATTTCACCGATCAGTGAACTTTTCGAGTCGAAGTTATTTTCGAAAAGTAGGAATTACAATGGATTTGTATAAATGGGTATTTATTTATTTCAGATCTTGATGGGTCATTAGCGAGTTTTGTCCGTTGGATTATGGGACGGATATAGGATTTTGAGGTAAAAACTCTGTAGAGTTTGGGACGGATCCAAGATTTTAGTCTAAAATCCGTTCCAAACCCATTAATAGTAAAATTACTTAAATACTCTTCATATTATCTAATATATACTTATATAAAGATAATTATATCTTTTTACTTATACCCTAATTCCTAACCCATTATATAATATAAATAAATTAATAATACATTATTTTAATTCACCCAATCACTCAATGCCTCACTGCCTCAGTCATCTGCCCGATTGCCCTCACGTTCGCTCGCCGCCTCGCTGCCCCTCCTTTCACTAGATCGCCCTCTCGTCGCTCCTCAATCACACGACCGCTTCTCTCGTGACCGCCGCTAAATCTCAACGCCTCTCAACAACAGTCGATCGCCTCTCAACAGAGTCGGCCGCCAATCGATGTACTTCTCCGACGATTGCTTCTCCCGACACCTCTCAACAGCAAACGGTCGCCTCGATCTACTTCTCCCGACGGATCCGACGCCGCGATCTGCTCCGACAACTGCTTCTCCCGACGCCTCTCAACAGCAGTCGACCGCCTCGATCTACTTCTCCCGACGAACCCAATGTCATGATCTGCTCTGATGATTGCTTCTCTTGACGGACCCGACGCCGCGATCTGCTTCTCCTGACGCTGCGACGCAGACGCTGGACGCCCCTTGATCTGATTCTTAAGTTTTTTTCTATTTTTTTAAAACTTTTTTCTTACCTGCCGCCTGCAATTATTTATTGTTGATTTTTGCATGAAAGAAGCTATTTTTCTTGCTTGTTTTCTAATTGTTACCTACCGTTTGCTCCTATTGATTCTTTGCATGAAAAAAGTCATTTTTTCTTCAGATAATTGATAGTCTTTACTAGCTCTCGATAGTCATTGATACTAGCTCAGATAATTGATTTTATTGTTTAAATTAACTTACTGTTTATATGATTTATGTTTAAATATTGTGATATGTAAATTATATATATATATATATATATAATTTGTTAACGGGCGAAGAGCGGGTTCCCAGTGGGTATTCGTTAAATTAGTGGGATGAGTTTGGAAATCACCCTTCAAAATACTAACGGGATTGGGACGAATTTAGGATTGAATTTTCTTAATGAATTTGAAATAGAATTAACTTCGCCGACCCAAATTCGCCCCAGTGCCATCCCTATCGAAAAGACACAAGAAGAGGAGCTCTCATGAGCGGACCAGCAATGGCCCTGTCCTCTCCTCTTCGTTGGAAGATGAGTACATATCTGGAAATCCGCCCACAAGAGGCTCATACAAGGAAGCAATCAGCTCATAGCCCCAGCCAGCTCTTTCTTATTTTACTTTATTAAAGTTTTTTTTCAACACCGTAGTTCATTAATTATAAAGAAAGAACAGCTTGTCTTTTCTTATTTTACTTTTTTTTTAACTATATATATATATTTGACTTTTTTGTTTTATTTTTTTGTTTTAAAGAAAGGAGGATATTTTTCTTTTTCTTTTTTATATTTTTAATTATTATATTTTATATATGTAAATTTCAAAATTTAGAATGACCTTCTCAAATTTAATTTAATTTTTGAAGTTTTATTTTTATTTTTTTTTATGCATTTCATAGAATTTTAATAATTTTGAATTCAATCTATATCTTTCATATTATTTTAATTTTTTATTTAAGTTTGACGATCGCACTTTCAAAAAAAATTAACTGTTTGATATTGTTTGATTATATTAATATTTGTTAAACAATAATTTTTTCTTAAATTTGTTTTATTTCTTATTTTCTATATGAATATATTTATTAAAGTCTACATTTTTCAAAAAAATTCAAAATATCAAATTGAATGAATTCATAAATCAAATCAATATATATTATATTATATTATATTATATTAT
Source organism: Canna indica (assembly GCA_034359265.1). Lineage (NCBI taxonomy): Eukaryota > Viridiplantae > Streptophyta > Magnoliopsida > Zingiberales > Cannaceae > Canna > Canna indica. The sequence goes on from CP136890.1 coordinate 13,636,485, forward strand.
ATTATATTACACTATAATATACATCTACCTACTATATAAGATTATCTAAATCTCAATTTTAATTAATTAGATTTGATTTCAATGTAGTCAAAACAATTTAAACTATTGTTAGCAAAAAAATAATCGCATGATTTTATCATTCCAAAATTTTTAGACCTTTTAATATACATTTTTATTTATATAAAATACATTTTATAAATATAAATTTTTTTGCATTATATATTTTCTTTTCTTTTCTTTTTTTTTACTTTCTACTTGAAAAATTATTTTCTACACTTATAATATTATTGACTATCTATTATTTTTAATACAATTTTAATTTAGTTTTTTTTTTATTTTGATAGTGTTAGTTCATATTATCTTTGAGTATATTTCTTATTATCTTTTCTAATTTTGTTTTTTTAATTTTTTAAATCAAGTTCATATATGCATTTTAGAAGAAAAAAAATGACTACTTCAAATAATACCAATATATTTATATTTATATTTATATTATTACTTAAATTTTATTTTACTTTCATTTAATTTAGTTTGATTAATAAATTTCGTTAAATTTTTTTAGTTGAAAATTTTGCATTCTATAATAAAAAATTAAAATCTTGAATGAATATAGTTTAATCAATTTGAATAAATTAATTTTATATAATATGTACATATATAATACATGAAAGCTAATATATTTCAATCAATTCAAAAAATTTAAATAAATTTTACTCATTTTTTTAAAGAATCTCAAATTTAAATAAAAATATCTATTCAAAATTTGAATATTCTTAAAATTTGAATATCTATTTGAATTTGAATATCTATTATTCTTAAATTTGAATATCTATTCAAATAAAAAAAATATCAAACTATATTTTCGTTAAGCAAAGGTGTTGGTGTTCCTTTTTTATTTCATTAAAAATTGAAGTCATAAGCAAAGGCATCGGTATTACAATTTTGATAATAATCATTCGAACTATAACTTTTTCATATGACATTATTAAATGTTATTGGTTAAGAAAAAATTTTATTATTATTATTTTTAACTTTTATCGACATTAATATTACTTATGAATTGACAATATATTGTATTATACTTATAGAGATAATTAAGTCTAAAAATTATTCTTCTTATGTGAGATTAAATGTCAGTTTCTTTTATATACGATGATTATTGAGAAATTGACATCAAAACTGACGTGGGTCTCCCAAGTTCTTTCGTCAATTTTTGATTTATTTTATAATAAGATTTTTTAATTTTTTTTTGTTAAATTTTTTAATTTGATTTATATTTTATATTTCCTTAGGAAATTTGATTGAAACAATTATATATTAGTACTATATTTTATTATATAATTATATATTGAATATATATTATATACAATATTTATTTATTATATTAATTATTATTGCTATTATATATACAATAATACGATATTTATTTACTATATTAATTACTATTGCTATTATCTTATTGTGTGTTATATATAGTTTATTAAACATTTAATCATTTACTTTTATTTTCCATAATTTTATTCAAGTTTTATAATTTTTGAATATTTTTTTTAGTTTGACTGATGTATCATATGTTTTCTAAGTTTAAAATATTAAAATAGGTTAATTATATATACTTATATATTTTTAATTCCTTCTTTTATTTTTCTTATATATCGTATATTTTTTATTATTTTTATTATTATCATTATTTTATATTTTATTGACTTATATATTATTTACTAACAAAATATTATTTTCTATTAACTTGATTTCATTATCATATTTTTTTTTAGAAAAATTACATTTATGGTCCGTCCTTTTATTTGTCTCAATTATATTCTATACTTTCAAATTTATTTCAATTGAATTCTACCGTCTAATTTTAGTTTGCAACCCCGTTAAACCGGTGATGTGGCTTGCTGATGTGTAATAAAAAATATATTATTTTAATATTATAATTTTATAAGTTGAAAATAACGTTAATTGGTCCAACATATCTCTTTTCTCTCTCTCGTTTTATGGACCGGAGAAGGCGAACGACTCCGAGAGAGATGTCTTCGTCATCGTTGGCGGCGCCAGCTAACTTAGTGAAGGCGGCAGCTCGGGCTTGGTATTAGCACGACTGGGGTGTCGCCGAGGCCCGAGCACCCCAGCGGAAGTCTCACCACCAGACGGACACCTGCACCGTCGCGGAAAGCTCGATGGTCGAGTCCAGCCCCACCATAGCTCTCCTCAACGCCTACTTCATTTTTTTATTTGGATGCGCAAGTTGTGGTGTTGAGCTCGGAGAAAACTTGTATGAGCGGCCTGCTCAAACAAATTTGTATGAGCAGGCCGCTCATACAAGTTCTATTCGTTGAGCTCCATGAGGCATTCGAAGATGGTGCTGCTACTGGTCGCGTGCCTGGAGTACTACTGCCTCGTGTCTTTGCGCCGAGATGCCACAACCCTCCTCTTCTTGCACCGGATGAAGCCAGAGTCGTTGGTGCACCGGCAACTCGTGGTAGTGGGCGGCCCGAAGCAGACGAGGGAAGTCAGAATCCTACCAACTTGCAGTTGGATTGAGATTAAGAAACATCCGCTAAAAGATGCTAACTTACCACGGTGCAAGAAGAAGAAGAAGAAGAAGAAGAAGAGCGACGTACATTAAATCTTCCTATTCTCCCTTGTTGCTTGCTCTCCCCCTCTTCAGCCATGGTTACAAGAAGAAGAAGAAGAAGAAGAGCCACTCCAAGATCAAGAAAGATCGAGACCATGGCAAAGATGCCATCAATGCTTCTCCTTCCGATGATCTTCCAACAGAGGAACTCCCCACTAAAGTGGCAACCCAAGAAGCAGAAGAACCCCAGCCCAGCCTCTGGTCCCTCATGCAAGAAGAAAGAAACATCATCATGCATGCATGTCACCAAGCCGGAGGAGCTCCGGTCGTCAAAGCGTTTCTAGAGATGGTAAAGTACGAGGAAGAAATGGGCAGCTCCTTTTGGATTGCACACGGCCTCAACATCATGGGTTCCACTTTCCCAAAGATGACGTCGATTGTGGAAAGGATTCGAGAGCACATGGATAGTAATGAAGATTGGAAGCAGTCGTTGGATGCGATCATTAAGGATCTGGAAACGTTGGACGGAATCTTTGAAGGCTACTGCACGATGATGAAGACGTTGGTTACGAAGGTTAAGTCATCTTGCGACGCCGGGAAAGGTAGCTCCAAAAAGGGAGGTGGCGAGGCTGCCAAAGATAGTGTCGGTAAAGACAATTGCAAAGGCGTCGACGACATGGCTAACGATGATGATGTCGACAAAAGCAGCTACAAGAAAGGCGGCGTGGCTGATGACGCTGGTATCGGCGTCGGCACCATTGACGCTGGTGCTGGCAGAGGCAGTGGCAAGAACAATGGTGAGGTTGGTTATGCTCTTGTAGACTTTCTCCTCTGGACGCAACAACAACTTGACGTATTTGTCGTATGCTTTCAGGTCGAGTATGTCATGGCAAAGCACTGCCATTTCATCCAAATGCGATCCATCTTCCTCGAGGACGGGAGCGGAAGAAGGCGAAGCAGAGTGCGTCAACTCTGGTATTGAAGGTGTTCGATGCTGTACAAGGTATGCAAAGCGCTTATTCTGGGGGGTTGAGGATGAAGAAGAGACAACGATCAATGGAGAGTTATATCGAGTGTGAGGGAGGAGAGATCAGGGGAACAAATTAGCGCCTGCGCTTTATCCATTGTGGCTCCGGCTTCATCTGGTGCAAGAAGACGAGGACCGTGGCATCTCGGCGCAAATACACGAGGCAGCAGTACCCCGGCCTCCGGGCACGCTCCCAGTAGCAGCATCATGTTCGGATGCTTCATGCAACTCAACACCTCAACCTGCGAATACAAATAAAATAATTAATCAAGTTGGGGTCGATGAGAGGTATGGTGGGGCTGGGCTCGACCATCGAGCTTTCTGTGACGGCGCGGGTGTCCGGCTGGTGGTGAGACTTCCATCGGGGTGCTCGGGCCCCTGCGGCGCCCCAGTCATGCTGATACCAAGCTCGAGCTGCCGCCTTCACCAGGTTAGCTGGCGCCGCCAAAGACGATGAAGACATCTCTCTCGGCACCGTTAGCCTTCTTCGGTCCATAAAACGAGAGAGAGAAGAGAGATACGTGGGACCAATTAACGTTATTTTCAACTTATAAAATTATAATATTAAAAAATATATTTTTATTATACGTCAGCAAGCCACGTCACCGATTTAACGGGACTGTTGACGAAAATTAGACGACATAATTCAACTGAAACAAATTTAATTGGAAGTATGGAATACAATTAAGACAAATAAAAGAAGACGCCACAAATATGAAAAATCTTAAATTATATAATATATTTAGGTAATTTTCGTATTTTTTGTTATTTTTAAATTAGTTTAAGCTTTCATATTTTTTTTGAGGAATTTAAAAATTGGAAGCAAATCAATTATATATATATATATATATATTTCTATATATATATATATATTTATTGCAAATGAATGTTGTAGTAAAATAAATGTAATGCTAATCAAGTAGTATATATTATAAGTTGTATATGAAAAATCAGGACATTTTGTGTAGATGTGATCTAAATTTTGATTAATATTATATTAATTATTATTTTTATTATTTATTTTTATTTATTATTTAAAAAGACGTAGACATTTATTTTTATTATCCTTAATTAGTTAATTTCGTTCAAATTTTAAAAAAATTCAGAAGAATTTATTATTTAGTTTGATGTTTCATATTTTTTTTAAATTATTTCAAAATTTTAAAACAAATTAAGCATAATTATATATTTTTCTTATATTTTTATTATTATTACTTTTTAAATTTTAAATTTTTATTATTTCTCTATCGAGCATACTAAGAAAATATTATTTGTTCATTAAATTTGATTTTTAAGTTTTTATTAAATTCATTAGTTTGAGTTTTTAACTTTTACTTCCAATTTAAATATTTATAATGAGATTAATAATATAATGAGATTAATAATATAATTAAGTGATACACGATGATTAGTGAGACCTCTAAGTCATTTTCTTAAAGTTTCTCTTTTTTATGTTTAAACTTTTATTTTTTTTAACTTTTATCAGAATTATAATTCCCTTAAACTAAGTTTTTTATTAATTTATCGACTACATTATTTTAAATATTTATGTTTAATATTTTTTTATAAATATGTGTTTATTATTATATTTTTATTAAAAAAATCATATCCATCATCATTAAATATTCGATGATTTTTATTGTGTATATTAGAGTTTACTACTATTGTTGATTTTCAACATGATCATTGTAAAATTCTATCTTTATTTTTTACTTCTTTTAATATATGGCCATATATTTATATTATAATGTTTATATCATTTATCAATAGAGCTAAACATAAATATCAATTTTAAAAATAGTAAACTTAAATTCAATCATAATAGTAAGATAATGAAAATATACAAATGCTGGATATAATTTTTTAAAATAGAATACAACAGTAAAAAAATCAAAAAAAAATATTAATAAGTGAAATAATTTATTTGTTAATTAGAAAAAAATAAAAACTTACAAATGTACAATTTCATAACCGAAAAAATAATTACTTTTCAATAAAATAAAAATATTATAAAATAATTTTTAATTAAAAATATGAAATCAATTATATAATATTTTCATATCTTAATGTATAATTATATTTTATTCATTATATATATTAATATAGAATCAATTTTATTATTTTATTAATTTAAAATATTTTATAATTTTTTTTTTACCATTTTATAAAATTATTTGAATCTCATAGAGCGGATCTTTTCTAGTTAATATATAAATTTGGTGACGTTGGGAAAGGGACTAGTCGATTAGACCCATGAAGGCTACCTACGTGTCCCTCTAGTAGCAAGTGCCGCGGCTACAGGTGATGTGGCGGCAGCAAGTTTATATGATTAGTGGTGTAGTGGCAGGATGTGCGATAATAGCTGGTCTGATGACAACAGGTGCGATGATAGGTGGTTCAGCTGCATGTGGTGCTATTATGGAAAAAAATATGTGTAATAATTTTAAAGATATTTATTAATTTTATACACCGTGTTTTGGATTTATCGAAAACTGCATCTTTATTGATCAACAATTGCTTTAGTTACGTAATCAACTTTCAATATTTTTTCATTTATAATTAAATTCAAAATTATATTAAATTATATTTTTAATATTAATTTTAATTATATTCTTTCATCATCTCTTTGCCGTCATCTCCATTAATTGCATGACGGGATATGTCCACGTAGAATAAAATATTATTAAAAAAACTATTATTATTTTTAAATAAATAAAGTTTTTTTTAAATAAAGTTTTCTTTTAATAATTTTTTTAATAAAGTTTTTTTAAAAAAATAAATATTTGTAATATATATATTAAATAAAAAAATTAAAAAAAAATATTTTTTTAATTTTTAATAATTCGTGAAAAATAATAATATTTTATTTCACGTGGGCATACCACGTCATGTAATTAACAGAAAAAATGACGAAGAGATGACAGAAGATTATAATTGAGATCAATGTTAAAGTTCAGAATGTAATTTGATATTATTTCAAATTTAATACAAATGAAAAAATATTTAAAATTTAAAATATATTTAGATATTTACCCCTTAGTTTCTGAGTTATATAACCTCCCATAACGGTAGGACAACTTTTTATTATCTTCTCTTCTCTTCTCTTTTGGCACATAACAATATCCTCATAATATTTATTTAAAATTAATATTAGACAATGCATATCAATTTCATCTCGTTAGCGCGCAAGCCCGACTATAATAAACATTGGAAGCATGGTTGGTTCTCATGAATCATTATCACTCAAGCCCCGCCATCAATTCTGATCAATTTCCGAATATTAACTTTTTAAAACAAAAACTAGTATTGTTTTGGGAGATACACAACTATTCAATTTAAAGCAACAAGAGGTAATAAATTTGACTAGTCCATAAGCAGTCTCCATCCACAAATTCTCATTTTCCCAGTTTCATAGCGTATGAACCATTAAGTACAAAACAAAGAAACTGATAACAAAATTCATCAAAAAGAACCAAAAATACTTCACTCATAGCCTGCATTCACCAAGATCTCATAATACCACATGTACTGTACTCTATTAATCCAACATCTAGAACTATAATACTATGACCAGTCTTGATGAGCCTTATTAGAGTTATCTTCATTGTGGAGCAAAGCCATCCATCTAGTTCTGCATCACCAAAGTACAACATATTAGACAATGGCCAAGTGATAACAATAACTATCCAAACAAGGAGAAAAGATAAATGACCCAGCAATATGCATTATTCAGAACCGAGAAAGCAAGGAGAGCTCTATGGCAACAATTACCTTTTGTTTTTGGTAAGGAACATTATTTTTTAATAAACAAATATAACTATATCACTAACAAAAAAACCAAGAAAACATGTAAGCTGGTATTCATAAGGAATAAAAAGTCACATGAGCTTTTGCTAATGTTAACCAAGGGTGTATTTTTTGACTGCCACATCCACTTACCAAACTAGTTCTGATGAATAAATAGAATAGACTGGATGTTTGCACCTCCAGCGTTTTACATCCCCATCAATTGAATAGGCAATAAAAGTGGAGTAGGTTTCTTGGAGAGCAAAAAGATGCAAAAGAATTGAAGATGTAAAAGTCACATATTTGGGCTTCCAGTCCACGGGCATACACTGTAAACCATAATAAGGATATGCTGCTTATGGACATCTAATTCAACATTTGACAATGTTCACAATTAGCTAGTCTTGGTGGATCAATATATTTGCCCTAATGAAAAAATATTGCTCTGAGGATCCAAGACCCAGTTGCAAAACTATACAATAACCATTAATAAAACCTTGTACGTGAAGAAACTTACTCTTCATGGACCAGTAAGAATATTTAGTTGGAACATAATGAAAATTGCCAATTTGAAAAAAAGACAAAAAAAAAAAGGAACGATCTTCATGGATCTACATAAGAGATGACACAAGAAAAGAAATGAGACAATAATAATAGCAGGTACAACCACTACCTGCATAAAATCTAAAACACTTACAAGCACAGAAAAAATAGAACCCATCATTCCCAGAAAGGATTCTTCATTGTTTAAAGATAAAAGTAACAAGTGATACTTGCACAATACTTTACTCAAACAAGCTTATTCTTGAGCTGGGAGTCAATTTCAGTGTTAGATACTGCATCATTATTATGAGAACACGATCACCAGCAACAGTACTTTTACAATAAACCTCAACAGAAGAGCACGGATTGTACGATGAATGAACGGATTTGTGTGTTCTTCTACAATCAACCTCGACTGAAGAGCAGGGATTTGTATGACGAATGAATGAATTTGTGTGTGTATCTTTACAATCAACCTCAACTGAAGAGCAGGGATTGTGTGTGTGTGTGATTTATGTAATATTTATAAATACTATACTGTCACTTTTATAATTTATCGGTTTCTGTCATTTCAAAGAATTTTCTATATTATTCTTAAACATTTTTAAACATATGACTGCTATAGGTTACAGGCTAGAAGGTAAAATGGGGTTCTGTCAAGTGTCAAGAACCATTTCCTCTTCCTCTCCTTGTGTGCACATGTGCCTAGAGCGAAACCCTTTTATGGAGTTATTGCTGACTACCAAGGGTGATAGTGACAAAGGTCAAGTTCATTTTATAGCATTATGATGACAATCAGTCAAATCATAGAGATTACAAAAAAAGACCGGTTTCAGAGTCTTTTGACCGACTTCGTCCAATTCCAACTGGTTTCATACGATTTCTGATTGAGTTCATCGTGTTATTATCGAGTTGGACTAATTTTTCTCATTTTCTTTCTAGTTAGGACTGGTCTTATTTCTCAGCTAAAATTGGATTGGCCTCCTCTGATCTCAATCCAAGTCGACCAATCTGAATTGGAATACCTAATTTTCTGAAATATGTATATGAACGAAATGCAAGGCATGTTTTTTGTTGATATGTATCCATTTCTTGGCCATTTTCTGAGTTCTATAAAACAAGTAACTTCAGGGTGGGAGTTGGATCTTGTACAGCTTTATTCAATTGAAGATATCTTCAAATCTAACCTTCCAATTCATTCATTCTGCAATGATCCAAGGTCATCTCATACTATTGTCTTTACCATAGACCAAAATGTTCATCATAATCACATTTGATAATGTTTCAGCCTTTAACAGTTTTAAATCAATTGGGATGATGATGTACACTTGCATCCTTTATGCTAATATAACATGTCATGATTATCATGATTTAGTTCCAAACTGATGCACTCCAAAATTGATTGTATGGCATAAATCATAGGTAAATTAAACTTTCATCTTACCCTTTGTCAATTATCAGCTAATTTCCCTCAAGTACAAAATATAATATGGATTAATTGAAAATAGCTTACATAAACCAGATGACTAGTTGATTGTAATTACAGATGCAATGATATATTAACTTCAACCTAGGAAAATAGAATAAATCCATATGCAAGGTCATAACTGAACACCGATGTCACTAAATAAAACAATAAGAAAACAAAATCAAATTTCTTACAGTGACATGAGACACGGGTTTACTTGGCAAAAAAGCACCAATGCTGACTGAGATGGTCAGAAGTCCACAGACAAAGTGTTTACCTGAGTTTTATCTCCCAGAATCAGTAAAAAAGTCAAGCAATCCACAGCAACTCCACCACCTTGTACGGTGCACTATCAACGGAGCGGAGGGTGGAGCAACCTACATATATCAAGCCAATCCCCAATCAACACTTATTTTAGTTAGATGAAATGAGAACATGCCAACCATAAAAGTTCAAACTTTATCACCTCAGCAATCAGTGCAGACTCAGCTTTGCCAGTGACACAGAGATCTTCACGATTCTCAGCCGGTTGTTTGATGCTCTTATCAACATCAGGAAGCGACACTACTTGCACTTGGACTTCATCGGACGTCTTGATGGCCTCCTCAGTAAACCCAGCAGCAGTGTCATCACCTTCACTCCCCTCTAGAGGAAAAGAATCAATCTTCTCCACAATAACTTCCTCCACAGACTTGTCATGTCTCTTTTCAGATTTGACAAATTCGATACTAGAGTCCTCAGATTGAGGAAATGACTCAGCCGTGGCTGCAAAAACTACCTCCTCTACCACAACAGCGGACTCTTCGTCCTGGGCCAAGGCCGCTCCTTTATCACTCTCGGTTGTGCTATCGATCACAAGAGATCCGTGTCCCAGCAGCTCTACGTCTGATCGAGAGCAACACTTCTCTCGAGGTGATGAAGATGGAGAGGAGGAGGAAGTCGTGGATCCGCCATCGCAGTCCTTGGCTTCCCGACGGGGCATCAGATCATCATGATGCCCATTACCTGAAGAATCACCAGGTCCAGAACAATTCATAACGGAAAACAGATAAGAGTGGGAAAGAAAATAACGAAGAGTGAGAAGAAAAAGAAACCACCTTGGGGAGGGGGAGGGGGAGGAGGTTCGGCGGGGGCGACGGCCATCTGCTGCTTGCGCTTGGCGGCCTTCCTTTTCTTCGCTCCCGAAGGCATGACGATCGATTAATGGACAGAACAAATAAATCCGCCGGGGATCTACTCTTCTTCACCCTATAATTCAAATCGGAACTGTCCGTCAGGAAAGGGCGACGAAGAAGGGGAAATTAGGAATCCGGGCGGCGGCGGATGCCAATTAGGAGGGGGAAGAGGCGAAGGCGATGGGAAATTTTGGAGAGGAAGGGATGGGCGGGAGAATCGAGTCAAGGAGGAGCGCAGATGGAGGGATGTGGGGGACGACGGCCCTACTGAGCACTGGAGGTGGCGTTTTATGTCTGCCTTCTTTTTGTCTTGTATTCCTTTCTTTTGCACTTCTCTCCGACGCGCGTTCGAATTTTAATGAGGCGAAGGACAAAACAGGAACAGCCGAAGAAGTGGGGAGGCGACTCTATCCCTAAAATATCCCACACGATTTTATAATTACTTTTTGGTAATTTTAGTCTGAACAAATTTAGGAGTTCATTATATTAAGTATTTTTAGAAAATATAATATATCATCTCTGTTTGACAATTTTAGTCATTGGGTAAATTAGCAAGTCTCCGCCCGTCAGAAAAACTTAAGAAAATTATTTTATTGTCCCTATTTGATAATTTCAGTCAGAGGAAATATTTAGGAGTTCCAGTTAATTATGTAAATTTAGGGGTTCAGTGAATAAACAATTATATTGTTATAAAAACCATATCTGGTTATATTTGCTCAAATTGAATGGCTATCCACATTCATTAAACTAAATAGTAAATTAAAACCGCATAAAATTAGCTTTTAAGCGGATCAAAATTATTTTATGCATGGCAAATTATAAGGGTGATCCATGAAATGCCACGTCATTATGCGCCCAATCTGTTTGTTTTGGGAGTTACAAGCGTACCCACGACTTAATTATTTGTTCTTTTCTTTTGCTTATATGCGGATAAAGTTTGGAGAATGGCAAAGGAAGAATCGAAGGACGCAGAATCCCTCAGCTTTATCTTTTTGTTCTTCCCTTTTCCCTTTTAAGCTTTTATATATATATATAATCTAATATGAAAAGAAAATATAATTTTGTATTATACCTTTCTTATTTTCGAATTGTCTGTTGCTGCCCTTTGAAGCATAAATTGATATGATATTATAAAATTTGAGAACATGCAGCTTTTTTTAATGTACCCTTTAAGCTCGAGGTGGAAGATTTAATGTGCATAAATTATGTCCATTTTATTTTGTCAATCCATCAACTTGACAAAAAGTTAATAGAAAGTAGATTTGTAATAAAATTAAGGATAAATGTGTAAAGTTTAATAACCAGGACTTTTGACTTCCAACTTTAAATTTGAAATAGTTAATATAGGCTTAATAATAATATTTTTGGTATCCAAAATATTTTTTTTTTATTTGATTCTTTCTTTCTAAAAAGTTTTTATTAGTCCCCTAAAAATCATTTTCGTTTTCGTTTGATCTCTTTTTAATCTTCTGTTAATTTTTGTTTTAAGTGTCAATATAGTAATACTGAAATGGATTAAATATAAATGAATGATCAAACGAAAAAAATATTTTTTAATAAATTAGATGAAAAAATATATATTTCAATGACTAAAGTATAATTATATGTAAGTTTTACTATCTTATTTATCAATGAAAATCTCATCAATTTATTTTTTTTATTTTAAAATATTCATCTCATAAATCTACAATAAATTTACGAATGACACTAACAATCATATGCAATTCAAAAATAATATTTGTATTGTGTCCAAATCTTTTTTTTTCTCAAAATCTTATGAATGCATTATAATATTTTTTTTAGTCTTGTTAAATTGGTGTGCCTTAAAAATTACAAATATTGTTCCTTTGTTTACCTGCTCAAATATAACCATCAATCCTATAAAAATGCGCGACTAGGCGATTTGTTAGTGGTAGATAACATTAATTCTCATGTATTAACGCTCGATAGAACTTCACGTATTTCAAGTCCCAAAATATATGCCACATATTCAAAAAATATTTCTATCCTAATTAAAGAACATCAACAATGTTACTTCAAAATTGTGAATTCATGCATCCATTAACAATGGTATATATTTAAGCTATTGATATGTTGTTAGTTTGTTGATGGTGCCCGTTAACATCGTCATTATTGTATTATTATTCAAGTTAAATGGTATCGCACACTAATCTTATATTGACTTAATCAAATATAACTATAATTTTAACTCTATTTGTGTTCTTGCCTGAAGTTAGAGTGATGCAATTCGACAAGAGGTATGCAAAAGACACATTGATGCTCAAGTAAGAAGGTGTTCGATGTGGAGATAATAGAATTTGGAATCTTCTCGTATATGAGAAGTATGACATCTGCATATATTGCAAGATGAGGGATGATGGACGATGATGTCGTCCGATACTCTCGTATGGATGTTGCTCAGAATGAATCGAGACTGATTTTAGAGATGTTGGGCTCGTAATGATGAATTTCTCGCAATTAATGAGGACGTGAATATCTTTGTATGATTGGAGTCTATGGGTTGAGCCATTGGTATCCCTCGTCTCAAAATTATGTTAAACTAAATATTACAGTATTTAGAGGTCCAACTACCAAGGCTATGGATCATCTTCAAGGCCTAGACCGGCTCTTGAATTGTTTATTTTCAAAATCAAAATTGTAAAAGGCCACTTCAACTTCTTTTTCAGTTGCTTGGGCTCTTACTTGAAGGTATCAAATTGGCCAACCAAGCTGCCAGATGGGCAGCAAGCTATGCCCTGCAGAACTATACATCCAAAGTCAGGTTTTCACAATTGCCTATAGTCTTGGATCATATTCTTGTGTTGGACTAGATCGGTTATTCTCATGTAAATGCTACTTGACGATTGAACCCTTCGTATGAAGAGAAAAAAAAGGTACTAATTTAATTCAATCAAATGTACGGTTGTTCATAGGTCAAACCCAACCCAATAAATTCGAAAATTTAATCTAACCCGAACCAATCGGGTTGACTCGGATTGGGTTCAAAATTTTGAAACCCGATTATAATCGGGTCGAGTCCGGGTTTCAATATCTAAACTCCGATGACCCGAGATCCGACCCGATTACCCAAAATTTTTATATTTTTAATTATTTTTAAAATATTTATATTAAAAAATATTTATTTTTAATTATTATTATTTTTAAAAAAAATTATTGTTAAAAACTCATTTTTTACCTAAACGGTAAATCCGACTACCCGACCCGACCCAATCCGATTACACTTGGTCGGGTCAAATCGATTTTTTTCCTAAATCCGATCCGATCCGGCCCGTGAACATCCCTAATCAAATGTAATCAAATTTAGCCAACTGGAATAACACAGTTGATGATAATATTTTATATATTTTTAAAGGTCTAAGATTCAAATCCTAATATAGTCATCTATTATAATTTTCTATATTTGTTTTAAAAATATATATAACTAGACCTAACCGGTTAAATTTTATAGTGAACTGAGCTACCCAGACCTATTAATTAAACATAATTTTGAGAATCTAAAAGAATTAATTTTAAGTGATTAAAATATAAGTATACTTTTGATCATTAAGGGCGTTTGGTTGCCCGCAAATGCAAATATTACAACTCTAGTTCTAGCATTTAAACAATAAATTTGTTTGGTTGACTGTAAAACTATTTTGCAGCATTTACTAGTTGAAACTTATAATTCTAATATCATTTGCAGACAGCAAATGGAATTGCATCTCAAAAAGCTCGCAATACAAGATTGCGGGTTGCAAATGTAATAATTTAAGTATTAAAAAATAATTAATTTCGGCGACTTAATTAGAGTTGTCGAATGGAGACGGGATAAATATCAAAGTTGTAGGTTTTCACGCGTTGAACGCGATGGTAGTGTCAGATTTTAGATCTGATGTCGTTTGATAGATTTTTTATATTTTTTCAATATTATAAAAAAAATTAAAAATTAAAAATTTATTTTGATAAATAATTAAATAATGTAAAATATATTTTACCCCCAGTTGGCATAGGGTCGTCGCTTCGAGCTTGGGCCGGTCTCAGGCTATAAGGCAGGGTCAGACCTACATCCTTTGACTCGACACGATAATGAGTGTCCTAATCATGATTTTATCATGTCGGGCTATCAGACTAGGTCTGACAAATCGTGTCAGGCCTAAGTTATCAGCAAGGCCTGAAAAAATTCGTGCCCGGCCCGAAAAATTTCGTCGAACCCAATTTTTTCGTGCTAGGTCAGGTCGGACGACCGAGTCGGACCAAAAATTGTAACCCCTATATTAGATTGTGCCAAAATTACTAGACCTAGATACAAAGATGCAAAATGCAAGTGTAATCACAACTTTCATTTGTGGTCAATCAAACGTTTGCAAAAAGTTGCAACTCTACTCGCGCACAACCATACAATAGGTTGCAAATTCTATTCGCATGCATTTGCTTTTACATGCAAATATTTTTACATCATTTGCACTTACGGGTAATCAAACATTCCCTAATATTATCAAAATATAAAAAATATTATTTTTTATGTAAATAATATTTATTTTTTTAAATATCTTTTTAAATATTTTATTCTCATTCGACGCACTATAATACTTAAATTATATACGTCAGCCACACGATTAAATTTGATGAAAAGAATCAAATTCTGAAATACTTAATTTGTATAAATTATATTAAAATAATTTTTTAAATTACAAGGACCACTATGAAAAATAAAATTTGAAATTCTATATCAAATTAATGCAAATTAAATTGTAGGAGGCGAAATGGTAAAACAATATAATGAATGTTACTTAATAATCTTCCTAATCATTTAGGATAATACGAGTTATAATTTTATTAATGATTATGAGCTCTTTGTTACATGTGAGTAAAAAAGATTTTTAAGTAGATTAGTTAAAAGAATTTAGTATTTTCCTTAAGAAAATATTAAGTCCACAGACACCTTATCATGATAATATGGTTGGGTATTTATTTCTGCCCCCAAAGGATACACGTGGAGTAATTCGGATAGCCACGTGGTCTTTTTTGGTTAGTCTGAATGATATAATTTTTTCAGTGTAGGTTTGAAATGTTAAAATAATTGAGTTTTTGTCAGATGATGGCATGGATCTTGACATTTTGTGTTTTATATCAGAAAAAATAATAATTAATTAAATGAAGGGCATCAGGTGGCATTAATTTATTGGACGTATATTTGAGATTGCCTCACTTCGAATGCAGCGCAGTGCATGCCGGCTTATTGACATGTCGGCACATTTGATTATATCGGTCTACGCGCCCTATCTCGTACATCTTTTTCTAATCCCATTTTCACACTGTTTTACTAATTAATTTATAGTGTCAGTCCTACCCATTTGTACTTTTATGTACGCAGACGTGATTAGAGGTTTTACGTGGACGCTTCTGCAATTCATCCAAAGCCTGGATTTTTTATAAATCGGATCGGATCGGATAAGTTATTTAACAGGTCGAAATGAAGTTATTTTTAGCACTAAAAATTAAAAGTTTGTTATACGCCAGCTAGCAAGTAACATGCATAAATAAAATTTATTTAAAATACTCTAAATTATTACCATTTTCCAATTGTAGTAACTTTAGTTATCAATATAAGCAATGTTTTATTCATTGCTATGTTACGGCTAGTCTTTAATTGCTATCTAAGTATATATATCCATTAAATTTAATTTGGAGCAATTAAATCTGGGTTTCTTGATACTTCTGGACAAACCCAAACCCATTAACTAATATTTAAGATGTACTTAGACCGGACTCCGACCAGTTTTCGTCAAATAGGCCGGGCGGCCCAATGGATAGTCTCTTTGTCCAATCACGCTTTATTAACATCAGTACTTGAAACTTTAATGAGCATATGAAATCAATTCGCAATTAATCACCCACCGGATGTCGACGTGTCATCAAATGCAGCCATTAATTGTGGATGTGGTGACCTAATTAAACTTGCCACTTTGGTTCGATTGAATAGATTAGCTAGCCCTCCTCGGCACTCCTAGGACCTATCTAATTTAATACCACGACAACGCCTAATTAAGTTGCCATCTATGCCCCCCAGTGATGTTTTAATGCTCGTGATACTTGTGAGGGCAAACCTGACTTTTGCTTCTATCATGCGCCGATCGTCAACACGTGTCATAAACCATATTTCGACACGCCTTGCATGGCTCGGCAACAAACCCATTCCGCGTACGACCGAGATTGTTTTGCAAGTAAGATTATTGTGTGCCTTACAAAGAAAAAGTCAATCGTTCAGGCACCGAGAAGTCAAATCAAGAAGGTTCTGATGGAGGGAGCCCTAACTCGTAGATTGTTCACCCAAGTCCTCTCACGCCTACTGTTTTCGGTGCAACCACTTGTTTAGAAGCTTGACCTACCCTTCTCCCACCACCTTTTGGTGCTCCCACCTAATATTCCACATCCCACACCAATCCCGGTGGACTTTTCCCAGCCCTAATTGGAGCCGAGTCAGTCAATTCTACCTTCCGACTCATCCATCCCACACATGTCGTCGAACTTTCTCTCAGGATTTGGCAATACTAGTCAGCCACCTAATAATGACGTCACTTGGACCTTGTAAGGAACTATCATCGGCTTCTTATGAGCAGTCAATGCAAGTCAATGTGCGGTCGGGCCCACTATTATTAGCCAATGGCGAGGAAAGCTGTGCCTCGTTTGATCGCTCCGTCCTATGTCAACCCTGGCCGAGGTCGCCGCATGTGATCTGGGTTGACCCTTGCTTCCGCCGAACACCAGAACCAAGGATCTTAAAAGTCAACTCTCTCTCATTTCTTTTCACCCTTTGCATTCCTGTATAAAATGCTCCGCTCCTCGTTGTCGAGATCCCAAAACCATTCCAATCGTTCCTCACGCAGTTGTTCTTTCTTTAAGTCCTCCTCCTCCTCCTTCTCCCCCCGAGTTAGAAAATGGCCGTCAGCCAGTGGTGTCGCGGCAGGGTCATCGGCCGAGGTTCCACTGCCACCGTCTCCCTCGCCGCCGCCTCCCCCTCCGGTTATCCCTTCGCCGTCAAGTCCGCCGAGCTCTCCATCTCTGCCTTCCTGCAAAGGGAGCACAGCATCCTCTCCTCTCTCCGCCACCCCAACATCGTCTCCTGCCTCGGCTCCGACATCGCCGCCGAAGCACCCCACGGGCGGCTCTACTACAACCTCTTCCTCGAATACGCCCCTCTCGGTTCTCTCTCCGACTGCATAGCGAAGCGCGGCGGCCGCCTAGCGGAGGCCGCGGTCCGGTCCTACGCCGGCGACATGCTCCGCGGCCTGGCTCACCTCCACGCGAACTCCATCGCCCATTGCGACGTCAAGAGCCGGAACGTCCTCGTATGGCCGGACGGTCGCGCCAAGTTAGCCGACCTCGGCTGCGCGCGCTCGACCGCGGCCGACGGCGGCACCGCGCGGTCGGTCGCCGGGACGCCGATGTTCATGGCGCCTGAGGTGGCACGCGGGGAGGAGCAAGGCGCGGCGGCCGACGTATGGGCGTTCGGTTGCACAGTCATCGAAATGGCCACCGGGCAGCCCCCCTGGCCCGACGTCGAGGATCCGGTCGCCGCCTTGCACCGTATTGGCTTCGCCGCCGACGTGCCCAAGTGCCCGAGCTGGTTGTCGGAAGAGGCGAAGGACTTCGTAGACAAGTGTCTGAGGAGGGACGCGCGGGAGAGGTGGACGGCAGAGCAGCTGCTGCAGCACCCGTTCATCATCGCGAAGCCGAGCGCGGAAACCTGCTTCACGGAGAGCGGAGTGGACCAGGTGTGGGTCTCTCCGAAGAGCACACTGGAGCAGGGCTTGTGGGACTCCGTAGCAGATGAAGAAGAAGAAGAAGAGGAAGAAGATGTGAAGCAGAGGATCAGGCAACTCGCGGGAGACGGCTCTCCGGCATCCAATTGGACGTGGGATGACAGTTGGCAAACAGTAAGGGTTAGAGAAGATGACGACGACGACGAATTAATCATCAGTAATAGCAGGACCGGTGACATCAGTCCACAGGAAGAAGATTTAATTAGTTCAATTGATGATTTAATTGTTGCGGAATTTGTGAATCAAGTAAATGTGGAGCAAAGAAAGCTGTCTGTGCTTATTTTCGATACTGAAAATACTAATAAAAATGTCATTTTTCGTCATCATCTTTTCTGTTCATCCCAAAAATCAAATCAAAGTTTAATTAAATAGAATTACGAACTCCAAGTTAAGGAGAAAAGAACAAAAGAAAGCATCAAATCCAAGAAGGCACCAGCTCATTGGCATTGGAGGCGATCAGATTTAAGTAACTTAGCTGCTAAGTTTCCAGGTCAGAGGAGGAAGATGGTAATGCGTGATGAATCAAGAGGACCACTGCCTTTACCCCAAACTAAATTGCATGCGCTGGAAACAGTTGGAGATGCGTCGGTGCATTGCGTCTGCTTGCGACACATCTTTTGACGGCGCAGTTTAATTTCCTGCTCTTCTTCCAGCTTGTGTCTGCACTTGTCTGCTAATGCCGGATTCCCAAATATTATATTTCATCGTAGATCACCTTCGTGATCTAATTAATAAATCTAACAGATGGTGTGAAATCGCCTGCCTCTTGTACTTGTAGACCTAATTAAATGAACCAGGCGTTGACATTTCACTTGGTCTGGAAAAGGGAACAGGTTGGATGCTGACCATGCCATCAATTAATAGAGCAGCGCCTACCCCAATCGCTGAATCGGACACGTTTGGTTTGCCTTTCATGAGCCTTTTGACTTTTGATCAAGTGGCTACCTTGAAGAAATTAGTAGGGTTTATGATCGAGAGTGGGAACGGAACAAGAACCTCCTTTTGCTTTTGGTTGAGAGAACCTGAAAGTTGACTTTTTTGACGTGGTTTGAGGTCAAGAGATGTCAGCGAAGCAGATCGGTTGGGGTGGGGCGTGTGGAGACGCATGCTAAAGTTTGGACATCCTTATCCGAAAGGGAGTTAATCTTGGAGTTAGATTTGGTGAGCAACCGTGGTCAATTACCTAATGTCGTTCGAGCGAGTCAAACGCGTATTCTATTGGAAAAATAGCTCGTGGAAATTGGGAAAATTTCCACGATCCTTCTTCCTCCTTAACTAATGTTCTTATTTTATTAGAATTTAGAAAGAAAAGTTAACCCCTAACCTTACGTTTGAGTTATGGCGTATTTTAATCTAGGGATATATAGGAGTTAATGATTGAAGAAAGGTAGATTTTTTGCTTTCGTGTCTTTAGATTGTGAGATTGTTCTTCTTTGCCAAATGATCTGGGATCGTATCGGAGGTAAATTTTCTTTTAGTCGTTTGAGGATCTATTGTAGAACTGATGCCAATGCCGTCAACTTTGTCACCACCATCCGTTTGTGCGTGGATTCTGAGCTCTTTTTAGCATCATTATTTTTGAACACTAATTTGACCATCTGTTCTAATTGGATTGGCATAATTCGTTTTAGAATAGAAAATGTAAAAGGAACTGATCATTAGGTTACTGTTAATATCATTATATTAGTATGATTCTGACGGTTCTGCTTTGTCAGGTAAACACTTTTGAGGCTTATTGGAAAAGGAATGAAATCATCATGGAGCCTAATTTTAATGAAGAAGGTTTTTGTTTTTCAGGTTTTTTCCTATAAAATTTCAAAAAAAATTATAATCGAATATAATATTTAAAATTCTTAAAATTAAAATTAAAATTAAAATTAAAATTAAAAAATATCTAAAATACTTTTGCATTAAATTATTTAAAGTGATTATTTTAATAATAACAATACATCTTAAAATCTTTAAAAAATCATAATAATTTTAAAATAGTGAATGATTTTTTAATGTTTTTTTTTTAAAAAATTATGATATTTTTTTTTATCATTAATGATCACTTTCAAGAGTTTCAAATGACTATTTTAATTATGAAAATACATTTTATTTTATTTTAAAAAAAATCATAATCAAATTTCGTTCACTAATTTATAATTATAGTGATTTTTAAAGAAATTTTAGGATGCATTTTCATAATAAAAATGATCATTTTGAATAATTTTAGTACAATAGTATTTTAGGTATTTTTTGAATTTGATTTTGATTTTGAAAATTTTAAATATTATATTCGATTTTAGATAATTTTAGAGTTTCATAATCTGATTTAGAAAAAATGCTATTTGTTTTTTTGTTGAGCCTAAACGTAATATGAAGATGTGCATTGCAGAAAAAGAGACATTACAATTTTTTTAAAAATTATATCTTTTCATAACATAAATATCAAAATTAGACATTTGGTGTGGAAAAGAAAGTTTAAGACGGTGAAATGTACTTTGACGTATTTTTTTTTTTAAAAAAAATAACAAATCATAAATAACTTTTGTTTGATACTACTATCTTGATACAAAATGTCATGTTATATGTTATGACAAACAATAATAATTTGTTCAGATCAAACTCAAAGTGTCATGTTATCGTTATGTAATATCCATATTCAACATGACGAAAGCATCGTCTTTTTTTTATTAAAATAAAACACGTTGGTGCCAAGTGTTAGGGAATGTTAATCGCTTCTTTTTTGCTCATGTGACTAAAAAGAGATATTACATTGGAGCGAGTAATCTTAGGCCCATTGTACGCACATTGGTTGGCACATGTTGTATAATATCTCAAATAATTAATCATCATTGACATTATCCATCTGCGAGAAGAGTTTACAAACAAATAACGATCTCTAGTATAACTTTATGCATCGTGATAGAGCATGAGAACAAAAGGTTGATTACAAATTTAGCTATCGAGCTTTTGGCCTAAAAAATTAATATTCCTCAATGGACCAGTTGATTATGATACAATTATATCATTTGTGAATTGTGCGTGCACCTTTGGATGCATTCTTTTGAAAATAATTAAATTAAAAAAAGAATCAACGAGTTAGATTACAATTCTATTTTTTTTTCGAATAAAATATTTTTTTTTCTAATTTTCAAAAATCATGATATATGTGAATTTTCGCTTCCTTACCTTAAAAAAATTGCTGAACTTATTAAAATTAACTTAATCTCTCTCATTATATATTATTTCATTCACATTAAAATCACAACGTAAATTTCTTGTTCCTGAATGGGCCATTTGAGTTCGTTTCGATTCATGTTCTACATGATAAAAGATATGTCTGAATTTTATTTGCACATATAGAGCAAATGATCCCTTTTAAAAAAAATAAATAGAGCAAATGATCTTAATACTACTTTTTGTTATTATTATTTTTTTCAATCCATTTTGATGCATTTCCTTAACCATTAAACTCATTGATCATATTATTTTATTGCTTATTTTGGTTGAATGTTTGAAATCACTTATACAGTGGAATACGAATAATTTATGATACAAGAGATAGTCATACATTATATATTGAACTGGACCAACTCTATGTGCCCGATTATGCCAACCCCCAACCCAACTTGTGAATCAGACCCCGATCAGATTAGTTACGACGTACACTACTCGAGGGCTCCACTCTGCAAATATGTCTACATCAAGTAAGATCTTTTCTTATTTGTTTATTTTGTAGTATTTTTAAATTCATATAATATCACGTGACATATTTTTTTTATATTTAAAATACGAATTCATATATGAATAATTAATATTTATTGATTTTTTTATATATAATACAATAAATTGTTAGAAAATACATTCAATTCCATTACTTCTTATTTTTTCAGAATTACTTTTTCTGTACGACTCTCTTATAAATGTAGTTGACAATTTAAGAAAATTCTATGTTGCTTTGTGACCGCTAACATATATAATCATGTTGATCTACATTTTTTAAAATGTTTTTCATATGAATTATTTCTTCTTTTATGCTCATCTTCTTTCTGCAATGATAGATCATATATATATATATATATATATATTCGCCTCAGCCAGACGTGGCTTATGTAGTGGTCGGCATATATATATATATATATATATATATCAAATCTTGTTCTTGACTTACTTGTCGATCTGCCAATCAAAACCCAACTCAACTCTCTTTATGTGGAATCATAGAGGAATTATATATAAGCACTTCAAATCAGCTCTGAACCAAATGTATAATTTTTGACAAGCCACACTCGAAAACACTGAAGCCGGCTGAAGGTACGGAAACATTCAATTGAAAACGACGAAGCTCAATTAGGGTTCTGGTAAATGTAGATGAATGTTGAGCTGCCACTGCGACCCAGTAGAATATTGTGCACTATTTACTGCTTTGTACCCTCATCCTCTTCAAATGCCGGCTGTCGACTGTCGTCGACAAAACTGCAGGCCGGCCAAAGTGTCTTCCAGCTCTGCTGTGCAATCCCCAAGGTCACTGTTCACTCTTCTTCCCTCTCTCTCTCTCTCCCTCCTCTCCAAATCCAATCCACCTCTAATTAATCTTCCCATCTTCTGTCGTTAACTCACTAAATTAATAATCAATACTATACCGCAGACAGCAAAACTTTGAAACCTAATAATGAATAGTAAAATAATCTACAGAGTACAGGCCATGGCCGACGATGGATCTGATTGGGCCTGAGGGTTGGGTTTCAGAAATCTTCTCTTCTTCCAAGAGCCAGAAAAAGATAAAAAGAAAAAGAAAAAACAATTAATTAGTCAATTTTAACATAAATGTTTGGTTTTGGTCGCATGCTGCATTTAATTGCAGCAAGTGAGTGAGTAAATGTGGGAATTGGACTCGCTGCAAAAGCACTTGCAGATAACTTAATTGCAGCATACTAACCTCGTAGTACAAATCACAAAGCTACCAACTCGCTATTTACTGATAAGTTTATTTATGCGGAAATTGGCTTAGCTGTAAAGACGTAACTGGTGGGGCTCGCTATCTAAGCACGCGAAGCGGCCCCCCTCGGAGCACGTGTCGTCCGAGTTGGCTCCACCGCATCGCTGTGGTGTTACTGTACGCACCATGCACGCACGCGCGTGTGCAGCGCACCATCTTTCTTTCTCTTTCCCGTTCCTTCCTTCTCTCTCTCTCCCCCTTCCCTGTTCAAATTGCCACCCTCCCTCTTATTTTATATTTTTATTCACCCACCAACGTCTCTCCCCTCTCATTGGCATTCGCGTCTCTCTCCATCCATCCTCTTCCCTTTCGCCTTTCTTGAAAACACAAAAGAAAAAGCTACCTAGCGGAGAGAGAGAGAGAGAGAGAGGAGAAAAAAACAAGAAAAAGGAATAGAGCAGACAGGCTCGAAAGGAGAAATAACAGCTGACACTCTTTCGTTGCCCCACCCCTCCTCCCTCCTCTCCTCCTCCACCTTTCCCTCTCTCTATTTATTTATTTAATTATCTCTCTCTCTTTCTGTCCTCCTCAGAGGAGAAGAAGAAGAAGAGTTAAAAGCCAAAGAAGCAGCGAAGAGGAGGGACGGCCATGCCAGGGTTCGCTCCTGCTTCCCCTTCTCCGTCCAAAATGTCGCCTCTCATGCCGCCACCACCCCTCGGGATTTCTTCCCCTTCAGCCGCAGGGAGAGGGAGACGGCGCGTGAGGAGAAAAAGGTTCGTCCTCTAATCCTAACGCTTGTTCCTCTTCTCCTCCTTCTCCTTTGTCTCTTTTGGAGATTCTTAGCTGTAGCGTGTTCTTGTTTTTGTCATGTTGTCAAGCAAGGGTGACAAAATGAACAAAAGAAAACGAGTAGTAATAAAAAAATGGAAAGGGGAAGTAAGATGTCGTCTTCTCTCCTATTTGATTTTGGGTAAGGCAATGAGTTTTTGGTGGAGATGGGAAACGAAGCTTACCAGTGTTTGAGCTATTCATGGAACTATGGAAGCCATGCTCGCTTCTGAGTTGGATGTCTGGTGATTACTGCTCTTGACAGAGAGGTAAACGTGGAGCAGGCAGACGACAAGGAACAACATGGAATTAACTAGTCCCTTAGCTTCTTGATTTGTGTTCTAACAAGAGCACATTTTGTGACATAGAAATCACTGTTGACGATTGCTTACCTACCATTTGGTGGTTCCCGAGCTCACTATTGTTATAGGTTTTGTTTGGTGGAGTAGAAAATAATCCGAAGTACAAACATATATCTTACTAACCTAGGTTTTCGTTGACCTTGATCGTTCTGTTTAGGGTGGATTTGTTATTCTAGCATGTTGTTTGTGCTTGCGACTGGCTTTGCAAGGTCAGTTTGGTGCACCTCGCTCTGTAACAGTAGATTAGGCTTCGGTGTGACATTAGAGACCGGAGTGTGACAAAAGAATGTGTTGCCAATAAATGTGTATTATAAGAGTCGTCGCAAGCATCTGAGTTCTCCCACGACAGCTTCTAAGTAAAACCTTAGCAGACATTTGGATTCAGATATTTGTTGGAAATTTACATATTGTGAACTTTGATAAATGGCAAGCAGAATTTGAAAATTATCTGAGCATTCAGATATGTAATGCTTTATGATCATTTTTAGAATTGCAGGATTCTAATATATCTATTTCAAAAACTGCATTATTCCTAATGGTATTTGAATGATTATCTTAGTCAGGTTCTGAAGTGGTTGAAGAATTTGGGTTGAGTAGCGCACACAATAGTGACACAAATCATAAAAAGAGGGTCATAATATACAGTCGTAATTAGTGAGACAAAATTGGGAGAGTAATTTGATTTAATCAGAGTGTCAGATATTAGAAGGCTATTGACCACAGATAGATGTGCTTCAATGGTGGATATTTGAGGATATGCAACAAACTGGTACCAAAGGCATTTGTCTTTACTCTTTAGGGTTGGAATTAGTTTGAATTGACATATCTGTAATATGTGATTTTCTTTTTATTTCCTTTTTGCTCCATTTCTTTTGAAAGAATTCACTAATGTTGCTTGTAATTTAACGGATCCTCAAGATTGACTGAACACTGAATCTAAATTATCCTAGTGGACAGCTATGTATAAAAAAATTTGGGAATTTCAATTTGCATGGATCATCACTAAACAACCATATTCTGATAGGTCAATTTGAATAAGAATTTGGCATCCTTTAACCATTATCAAATTTATAAAGGTCATGAGTTGCTATGTAGTTGGGTATCTACTAGATTGATGGGCTTCCAATTTAAGTAAAGAGGTTCAGTTGAGAGATGCATAAGACCCCGATCAAAACACTACGTCGTAGTTCTTGCCCATGTTTACTAATCCATTCAATGTTTGGTTTTGAAAAACATATACAATAGCACAAGGCTTGTCAATTGAGTGAGAGAGATCCTCATACCCTGTAGCTCTACTGTGCTTGGCCTGATCATCTGAAAAGGAAGCCACACTAAACTCATACTAGAAAAGGAAATTCTGAATAGGATATGAAATAATATCACAAGCTCAGCACTTGGAATGATCCACAGGAAGACTTCTCTCTCGTGTCGTCAATATCCTATAGAGGCCTCAGTTTATCATAAGCATACATGTTGGCCTGAGAAAGGTGATACGTTGAACGTCTAATTCATCAACTGCAATTCCCTTAAACTATAAACTCCTGTTTTATGGTCATTTTGTTATAAGGCAAGCCACTCTTCTGAAACTGTAGTTTAGACTTTATAGGCCAGTTAAAAGCTCTTGTTTGCAAAACAGGAGAATCAGATATTAGCTGTGGGGATTTCAAATTTGCAGAGTTGGGTGCAATTTAGTTAATTTTGGATTTAAGAATGAAGAAGGTTAGCTATGTGTTCGATTCACCTTTGTTGAATTTGTTCAATTTGCGCTTCTGAGATGGAATAGGAATAGGTTGAACCAAATTTAGAAAAGTTAGGATTAATTTGTGTGGAAAGCATGGCCAATTTTAATAAAGATATTAAATGCATATTTTGGTTTTTAAACTCGGTTTCAGCTGAAGAAACATATAGTTATGCCATAGAAAAAAAAACGAAGGAATGAACCTTTTCAAAATAAGCTGGAGAGAAAGTAGCAATGATTTGGAAGTGAAATTTGATGGACTGAACATCCATCTGTACGAGTTTATTGATATCAATTTGCCTTTATGTATGGTTGCTAGGAGAAAAAGAGATCCATGAGAATGCTGACAACAAATACACTTCTCAGTTAAAAGTTATGAGAAATTATTGCCATTGTTCAACTATGCTAGTCTTGACTACTTGAGGTTTATGAAATATTAGTGATGTTGCATCAAATCAGAAAAGGGAAGAAAGAGAGAAAAAGAGAGAGAATAGGGAGGAGAAGAGGGAAAATTGAGAGAGATTTAGAAGAAATTAATAATAGTATTCCGTTTCAAATTGTCCTAGGATGCCCATTAGACTACAGATATATAACCTAGAATTTCTAACCCAAATCATAGGAATAGGAATCAAAACAAAGATAACACATGACTAAAGGAGAACAACAGTAGTTAACTTATAATTGTAACCTCAAATCATAGCCTTATTGATATAAAAAAGATAATGAAATAGAGAGATTTCTAATAGGAGCTGTTGATTGAATCATTTAGGCACACAATAGTCCTTCCTATGAAATTTATCAAAATAGGCAGATATAGTGTGGTGCAAAATTTCAACCTATTTGTTCGTTCATGGATTGCTGCATTAGCACATGGGGGTTTTAGCTAATCATTCACATTAATTTAGCAGGAGTGACATCCTAAAAATATCCTTTTGTAGCTTGAGGGTTTTGGGCAGACAGATCTCATTAAACTTGATGTCAATATGTTCTCTTGTTTCTTGCATCTCTTAGTTTCTGATGTTGAGCAACTGCCAAAAATTAGTTAACTTATACCTACTGGATCCTCCTAACGATTGTTTTCTCATTTCTAGGTACCAAAGTGATGGTGATCCTGGCTACGATTGCCGACTGCGCCAGCAATAAGACTCCAGATTCTCTAGTCCTTTTGATTATATTAGTCAATATGCATCAGATAAGGACATGCTTTGGAGAATTAGGGAATGAAGCCATTGGTCCGCAAAACATCACATATTTTGGGTCATTATAATTGACATTCTCATATATCTAGTTCAGTTAAATGACATATTTCTTTTAGATGATCAATTCTTATCTTGTTGGTATCTCCAAACTTAGAAAAAATTCATTCAGAGAGATCTCTTGCGAGATGAATCTATTTGCTTACTTGAAGCAGCAAAAATCTTTATAAAGAGCACAGGGTAAAACTCGAGTCATCAATTATGTTAAATAGAACAAGATTTTGTGGATTCATTCTATGGATGCATTGTCATTACAGTGATTTGTAAAAAAATTTGGAACCCTCTATTTGGTTTGATTTTTTCCTTCCCCTCGGATCTTGAGTTAGACTGAATCAAAAGCAATTTCCAATCTGATCATATACAGAGTCGGCCAGACCGTATACAAACTCAAATTTGCGATGCCAACAAATGCTAATCAAAGTTATCAATAATGAAAATGTACAATGTATAATATATTTTATTGTAATTATTTATTTTTATATTTAAATCCATTAAAATCATAATTTTTCAAAAGAAAATAATTTTTTTTTCAATTTAAACATTTTAATTTTATAAACTGCATATATATTAGTCCTTTGTGGTAACAAATTTTGTAGGAAAATTCTAACATTACTTTTTTTTTAAAAAAAATAAGTATTTTACATAAGTGCATAAAATTATAAAATATTATATTCAGTCTATTATTAATAGAAATATATAATTTGTATTTATTTGTGGTAATATTAAGTTTTTTTAATCAAAGATAGATATATATAGATATCCAACAAGGTTCAAATACACAAGTTCCACATTTGGAGTAGTTGGGCCAATCAAAAGAAAGATTCCAATCGTGATCAATGATATTATCCATCTGCTATAAGGGGCCAATCAAAGGACATCTCAAGAAGCAATGCCACTTTCGATTTACAATGCGAACATAAGTCAACAATATGTGGAGATCGTTCATGCTTAATTATGAATTTGCATTTAAGTCATTATATTTAAAAATCTTTATTTTTAGTAATAATAAGTTTTAAGATAAATATTACAATTGTTCATTCCAATAAATAGAAATATATATTTTATTAGGTGGAAGAATGGAATCACATATTTTTTCTGTGAAGGGGTTTGATGGTGTATCACTGATACATTATATTTTGTATTATTTTATAGTCCAATATTAATTAATACCTCATTTAAAACTTTTCAAACAATATATAGTATATATAATACTATACAAGATGCCAAAATGCTTATACAGTCCCAATCATGCCCTAAAATAATATATACTAGCATGTATAGTACTAGTTTGTATTGTACTATTATTATATAGTATTTGATGCATACATATACTAGCTTTTATAGTACTATTCTATATAGACTAGTCTCTATTAGGGGTGAGCATGGATCGATTAACCGGTCCATTAGCAAAAAAAAAAAGTCGATCCATTAACTTCGGTTTTTCAAAACCATTAATCGTAAACCGATCCATTAACTTCGGTTAACCGCTATTTCGATTTCGGTTTTTTCGATTTGGTTAATCGATAATTTTTTATTAATCAATAACTTTTTTTAACTTACAAGCATAATAATATTATGCAAATTATAGAGAAAAATTTAAATAAATACCGAATTCTCATTGAGAAAAAAAAAGGTGAAACCACTTGAACCAAGATGTTGAACCAAGATGATGTTCTACAAAAACTAATATTTTTATTTTTATTTTAAAATATTTTTTAAATATTTTTTATAATTTTCTATATTTTATATAATTTTATATAAATTTTTAATAATTTTCTATAATTTTCTATAATTTCTTATATATTTTTATATTTTTTAAATCATTATTTAATATATATATATATTATTAAAAATTAATAAATTATATCGAACCGGTCGAATAACCAAAATCGATGGACTTTTTACCTCTCGGACCGAAACCGAAATCGAAAACTGATTTTTCAAAAAATAAAAATCGAAATCGTAAAAATCGGTTCGGTTAACCGAAAAAACCAGTTCGGTTTCGGACCGATTTTTCGATTAACCGAAAAAACCGATTTTTTTCTCACCCCTAGTCTCTATTAACTAATTTGTATAATATAATATAATATAATATAATATAATATAATATAATATAATATAATATAATATAATATAATATAATATAATATAATATAATATAATATAATATAATACGATACAATATAATATAATATAATATAATATAAAAATTATAATATATTTTATCATTAAAAATATTTCATAAATTATAAATATATTTTAATTTTTGACTGAAAGTAAAATGAGTATTCAAAATATTAAAATTTTTAATGCAAACTAATGAAGAGCTTTGAGAATGTATTATTAATACAACTTATGACAGCTTATGAGATATTATTTTTAGTGCAGTTATTAATTAATATTATTCTCAAACACTAGATAATACTATACATGATACTTATACGGGGTACCAAACGGCCCTAAAAGTATTAGCTTCAGAGGTGTAACATGTGAAAGGAAATCATTCGCATTAAATGAAGAAAATCATTCTTGCATCTGCTACTAAATTGTGGTGATATTGCCAACGAATCAAATATAAAACAATAAACTGTCGGCAAAGGCTGCAGTAGTGCAGTTGCCCATTTGCTCAGGAAATTATCCTTTCAAGCAATTAATCAAGGTCAGGAAAAGCAAGGATCTTCAGTTTCCTGCAAGAAATAAGATGCCGCAAAGATTCACTACCTCATTAAGATGTGTCTGATTGTGCTCATGTAAGAGGTCATTCTACTAATTGAGCTCTTCAAATATTTATAGAAAAACCTAATGAAAGACCCACATTTACATCGATAATACCTAGATAAACAAGTCTACAGATATACATACACCAAATTGACACCAAGAAGTTTGCACAATTTGAGATGCAATGATCAGGGAAATTTAATTGGTCCAAGCTAATCCTAACATCAACAAGAAGGGGAGAAAGATTGCAACCTTCAGCTCTGTGCATCACAGCATGTGAGGATAATGATATCGCTGATAATTGAATTCTGTAGCTCCTGCAAAACAATTTCTCAGGAGTTATGCATCCAATTTGCAAAACAATTTCTCAGGAGTTATGCATCCAATTTATGTGATCCGTACAGAAACTGCATGAAGAAAGTGAGGCGACAAACACGGAATGTAACACCCAACTATAGCTAGAGGATTTTTATAACAATGTAATAAACTATTGTAGTATCTTTGTACAAACCATTGTAAGGAAGAATTGCACCATGGGATATTTTTTATGTGATACAAGAAGCAACAAGCAGTATTATGTAAGCGTGCCTACAGAGTATATGTAGAGGGTAGCATTCAACTATAAGAATAGGAAGTTGGCTTACCCTTCTGTCAATAATTGGATTAGACCAACAAGAATTATTGCTTAATATAGGCATGCTTTATTCTTTCATCACATAACAAGAAGCATTATCTTGTACATGTGTTAGGTTGGAGAATTGGAGATAGCTACAAGTTGAATAAGAATTTTTTTTCCCATGATTTACATCAAATAGTAGAAAACCATAGTCACCAGTAGCAGGTATCCATCCTCTAACATAAAAAAGTTTAGGGCATTTGGAAAGTGAAAGTAAATTAAAAGGCAAGGCTGCATTAGCAGAGAGCAATTTTTTTGTACTAAGATATACAGCTAAATAACCATCAATGAGTGAAGCCTTCAATTATGACAAACAATGAAGCTGCAATGCATAACAAAAAAGGAAGATGGAGTGGATATTCAACTCCATATTACCAGTTATATCATCATATAAGCCCATATCAAGGAACACATCAAATATCGCAATAGAAAACATTGTGCAAATTAAGCAAGGATGTATAAGATGGGCAAAATTAGGATAAATTGCCCAGAGAATAAACATCTAACTGAAGAATAATAAAGGAAAATGGATGGCCAACAAAACCAGAGTTTTATCATCAATTGCAAGACTCCTATGAGCGATTCACACATTATAAGTGATAAAAGTTACATGCAAAATATAAGAGCTTGGAACCAATTTAAGTGCACTTTTACCTACATCATCACATCCCAAAAAACTAATCACCACCAGCAGGTACCATGCACTCATCACCATTGCCCTCCATGTTAGCAGATGAAGAAACAATCGCAAGAGCATCCACAGGTGACACTAACACAATCAAAATAAGAGGTATTAATAATTACTTATCAGCAGACCTGCAGAAGAAACAAAAAAAACAGCTAAGGATTGTGTCTGACCTTCTGTTTCATCTCCTATCCAATCTTGTGCACATATCAAGCATTCTACAGTCACTGGATCTGTGGAGCTTAAATATTGATTTAAAGTTCTTGCTTCACTATCCAATGGGACAACTGAAATAGGAATCCCCAAAATATCACGTGCCATCATAGAAAGGGCAGGATATTTGGCAGCGTTATATTTCCACCAAGCCAGGATATCAAAATTGTCATCAAGACCTTTTGAGGGATGAACAGCTTCCTCCAAGTACATATCCAGATCAGATCTTGCAGGATGACCTGATGATGTCTCTTTAAGATACTGATCCAATCCACGTTGTGTATCAGACAATGTAATGCGAGAAGTCTTACATTCTCCACCATTTACATACTCAGCACCATTATAGCCACTACTATTCCCAGTATAAAAAGCTTGATATTTCGAAGAATTAGCAGATTGTCCAACATATTCATTGTAGAGATTTATGAAGCTGTCACGAACATTATCAATCCTTGTCTTGGCTTCATATGCATCATCATAAATTTGCTTGAAGAAGTATTCAACAGACTTCATCTTATATCGAGGATCTAAAACGGACGAGATTGCCATTAACATTCTAGTTAAGTCCCAATATTGTTCGAATTTCTCAAGCATCTCTTTAGCCATTGATGCAACAAAAGGTTGTGGACTCTTGTACCAAGTCTTAAAGAGCAGATGAATACCGCACATATCGTTAAAATATAGGTTAGCAGTGGGGATTCTCGTGGATGAAAACTTATCTAGAGCATGGTAAAGCACTTCTAGACATTCAACTAGTGCTCTAACATCAGTCCAATCCTTGAGTGAAAGAAAACCTGTATTTTCCACATCACTTTCTGCTAAATGTTTGAAAGCCTCTTGATATTGACATGCAGTTTCAAGCATTATGTAAGTCGATGGCCAGTTAGCTGGAGCATCAAGGACCAATGGCTTTAGAGGGATGCCCATTTCTTCTGCATCTTTCTGAAATCTTGATAACCTTTCCTGTGAGGATTTTACATATTGCACACTGGCACGAACTCTATCAGTGAGCTCACCAACAGTTTCTAAACTTTTATGAACAACAAGATTCAACAAGTGACCACAAGTTCGTGCATAGAATAGGTCGCCATTTGACATAAGAAAACCCTTTGTACGAAGCGATCCGAGAAGCTCACTTGCCACCAAATCATTGGTAATACAATTGTCTAATACTACACTACATAGCTTTCCATCAATATTCCATTCCTGCAACCTATCCAAGATGGTTTTGCTGATTTCCTGATCTGTTCCAGGAGGACCAATGTGAAAGAAGTTGATAATCTTCTTCTGAAGCCTCCAATCATTATCAATATAGTGACATGTCAAGCACACATAATCCACATCCATCATTGATCTCCACATGTCAACAGTGAGGCTAACTCGAGAATGTAGCTTTTCTAGCATCTCGTGCAACCTGAGTCTCTCACTCTCATATATCTTCATGCAATCTGCCTTAACAGCATCAGCGGACACCAACTTAAACAGCGGCTGAAGGTTCCTAACAAATGTCCTGAAGCCAGTATGGTGTACAATGTTGAATGGGTAACCATGTAGAATGACCATGCGGGCAAGGTCTTGCCTACTCGATTCCTGATCGAACTGTGTGTGCTCAGAACCCACAGCACCCTCATTCTTGGCATCATTGGACTTAAGGACGAGCCGGCGCACAACCAGCTTCTTGCGCTTGACCCTCTTCGTGGATGTGCAGATCACAAGGTGGTTTTTGAGGTGTGTTGTTCCACTCCGGCTGCTTGCTGTGAGTTGCTTCTTGCAATGGTTGCATATGGCAACGTAGGTCCCATCTGCCTTTCTCTCTTTGGTGAAATCATTCCAAACCAGTGATCTCAACTTCCGCGCTCTTGGATTGTGAACAGTAATTGCAGTGTTATCATTTGCCTCCATTATAGTCAATTATTGCATGCAGATAATCACCAACTGCAAAAGAACGATATCAAAATTTTACCCAGCAAGATTAAATCAAGTAGTACGGAAACTCAGTCACATTATGATCAATGATTACAATGATATATTCACAGAGAAAATCTATGAGAAAAAAAGAAGAAAAAAACAAAGCTTACTTTCCCTTGGAGAAGACGGGCATATAATGTACCAACAACTAATCGAAGAAAAAAAAATCAAAATTTTACCCAGAGAGAATCCAACAAACAAATCAGCAATGGATGTAACTATGTCCATATACGTGAAACTGATTTCAAAGAGAGAGAAAAAAAAACATATTTTTATGGAGAATATAATCGTCCAACGATACAACAAAGAACTATATCAAAATTTTAACCATGAAGAATTGCAATTAGTCAGCAAAGGAAATCATACTATAATTATATCCACCACTGTGATTATGATTAATACAAAAAAAAAAATCAAAGGTAGAAGAAGCTAATTTTGTATGGAGAAAACAGGTATATGATCGACCACCTACAGCAAGAATACAAAAGACGAGGTTGCTGCTCGGACGATCATTTTTCTCTACGACTACGCCGGTTTAGAAGTAGGGGAGAAGTCGAGGAAAACAGCTTACCTTCACATCCAGAGAACCACGAGATTCGAAACCAAAATCTCGCGGGACCGCGACGAAATCCACAAAAAAATAGTCGGAGCCCTAATCGGAGCTCCGGAGGAAGATGGTTACGACCCTCAAGGAGATCGAACACCTAACTAAGAGACCCTCGCGAAGAGGGCAGAGGGCGAGAAAGGGCGTGGCGGAGATTAGGGTTTCGGTTTCGGATGGATTTGGGGATCGAATCGAATCGTTCTACGCGAGGAAGCGGGTGGGTACCAAAACCTCATATCGTGGTTAAATACGATTGGTCCGTTGCGTTACTCACCTGAATAACGGACCGGATCAGCGTGGAACCAAGATCAAGCCCGTTAAGTAATAGGATGGTACATTTGCGGATTCGGACTCGGGTCAATCGTGGGATTGATGTTCCTCATTGCGGATTTGGGCCTAATAGATAGGGGCCGGGGTGTCCATCCCGGTGTCAGGCTATCACCGGATCGGGTAAACGGGTTATTAATGCGCATTGACATACTAAAGTTTTCCGTTGGAGAGAAACTGTGACACGCTTCTTTATTAGAATGTAGTTAAGCGATTGAAAAAATTATTTTGGACTTTTATAATACCTTTTTTTTATATTTATGAAGAATAAATTAATTAAGAATATTTTGGTCGAATTCCGATTTGTTTAAGGCTTGAATCAAGTTTCAGTTTATGTACTTCGGGTTCGATGCAGCCAAGCGGCGGCAGCAGCGGCGCCACATTCTTCGCCCTCCTCGCCGACTACCGCTCACTGCTAGCCCGCAGCCTTCCTCCTCCTGCAGTAGTGTTCCCTCCCCTCTTGCGCGCCTGTGCCTCCTCCGCCGCCCTCCTTCCACTCGGTTCCGCTCTCCACCTGCAGGCTCTCCTCTTCGGACACGCCCCTGCCGACCCCTTCGTCTCCTCCTCCCTCCTCCACTTCTACTGCTCCTCCGGCTCTCTTACCTCCGCGCGCCGCTTTTTCGATGAGAACCCCCACAAGTCCTCCGTCATCACCTGGTCCGCCCTCATCGCCGCCCACTCACGCGCTGGGTGCCCCGCGGCCGCCTTCTCCCTCCTCGGGGACATGCGACGGTGCGACGTCCGCCCCAACTCGGTCACCTTCCTCTCCCTGCTCCCGCTTGACCTCCTCCCCCTTCAGTGCCTGCATGCCTCCGCTGTTCGCCTGGGTCTCGAGGCCGACCTTCCTCTCGCGAACTCCCTGGTGAATGCCTATGGGAGATGCGGCAGCGTCTCACTGGCTCGGAGGCTGTTCGACTCAATGCCTGAAAGAGATGTCGTCTCGTGGAACTCCGTGATCTCCAGCTACTCTAAAGTCGGCTGCGTTCGGGAGGCGTTCGATCTATTTGCTGAAATGAGGAGCGAAGGAATCCACATGGATCGTATAACGTATGGGTCTCTAGTGTCTTCCATCGTTGCAAACACAGACGAAGGAAGAAGTAAGGAACTGGTTCGTTTGGGCAAGTTAGTCCATGCGGCATTGTTAACATCTGGCCATGGACTGGACGCCCACGTCGAGACCGCCCTCGTAGGCATGTACTTGAAGCTTGGGGAGTACGAATACGCCTTTCTGCTCTTCGACCGATCGTCAGACCGCCGGGACGTCGTGTCGTGGTCGGCCATGATCTCGGGTCTCGTCCAGAGTGGCAGAGCCGACAAGGCACTGATCATTTTCCAGCAGATGCTGAGTTCGGGGCTGGCGCCCACTACCTCGACTTTAGCCAGTGCCTTCTCAGCTTGTGCGCAGTTGGCGTCGTCCAAGGTCGGAGCTTCCATCCATGGCCATGTAATCAGACAAGGCTTGCATCTGGATGTCGCCGCCCAGAACTCGCTCGTTAGCATGTATGCAAAGTGCGGTGGCATGAGGCAGAGCCTGCACTTGTTCGAGGCGATGGGGGATCGAGACCTTGTCTCATGGAACTCGGCGATCTCAGGCTACGCTCAGAACGGTCATCTGGCCCAGGCTTTCTTCCTGTTCGACAAAATGAGGATGGCATCACAGAGGCCCGATACGATAACCGTGGTAACGCTCCTCCAGGTGTGCGCCTCTATGGGCGCACTTCACCACGGGAAGCTGGTTCACAATTTCGTAATCCGACATGAGATAGCTCCGACCATCTCTCTCGATACATCTCTGGTCGACATGTACGCGAAGTGCGGTGACCTGGAAGCCGCTCTAAGATGCTTCACGTCGATGCCAGAGCAGGATGTCGTGTCGTGGGGTTCGATCATCGCAGGATACGGGAGCCACGGAATGGGAGACTCGGCAATTCAAGTGTACAATGATTTCTGCATCAAGGGAATGAAGCCAAACGATGTCATATTTCTCGCCGTTCTGTCTGCTTGTAGTCACGCAGGGCTGGTTCCGGAAGGCCTCGGGATTCTGAAGTCCATGACAGAGCAATTCTCTCTGGAACCCTGCATCGAACACTGGGGATGCATCATAGATCTTCTGTGCAAGGCCGGAAGGCTGGAAGAAGCGCTCGGCTTCGTGAACACGATGTCGCCGAGGCCGACTGCTGATGTGCTGGGCATTCTTCTTGATGCTTGCAGGGCGAATGGATTCGTGTCGTTGGCGGAGGCGGTTGCGACGAGGATCACTGCGCTGCGGCCTGACGCAGCTAATAGCTATGTTCAACTGGCGCACAGCTACGCTGCGATGCGAAGGTGGGAAGGCGTGGGGGATGCATGGATGCAGATGAAAGCGCGAGGGTTGAAGAAAGCCCCTGCGTGGAGTTTCATCGAGTTGAATGGGATCATCACCACTTTCTTCGCCGAGCATCAAACTCATCCTCAGCATGATGAGATCATCTTTCTGCTGAAGGTACTCAACAGTGAGATGAGAGGACTCGGCAAAAGCTCCACTTTTTGGCGCTCGGAGATTGGTCTCTTGGATTTTGTGGTTAATTGATACGTATATTTTTTGGATTTGTTAAAGATGAGGTTAATATTATGATTCAATTTTGAGATGTCTTTTGAGCTCAATTGGTTGACTTAATCGAAAATAAAATGTCGGCCCAACCTAATTGGGCCCATGATAGAAGGGCCCATTATGTTATATATGGGCTAAGTTCCCTTTGTATTCTTAACTGAATATTCTCTTCTCTGTTTTGCTCCATCTAAAATGATAACTTTAGGAAAAGTTGCAAAAGAAGACTTAGTTCGTCGCGAGAACTAGACATCGCCAAGGATTCGCTTCCGCATTATTGATCATGTCTTCCTCAAATAAGTTTTTATCATGAATACATCGTTGCGTTCTCAGAGCCATGTAATTTTCTAGTTTTTATGCAAAAGCTCATTTCCTTGTATCTAAAGGCTTAAAAGAGGATTGATGA
This sequence comes from Canna indica, assembly GCA_034359265.1. Classification (NCBI taxonomy): domain Eukaryota; kingdom Viridiplantae; phylum Streptophyta; class Magnoliopsida; order Zingiberales; family Cannaceae; genus Canna; species Canna indica. The sequence continues at coordinate 13,674,183 of CP136890.1, forward strand.
ATGTTGATTTAGCAAGTGCGAGCTAGAGAGAGAACATATCTTCACTTATAAGAGCGCCACTATATTTGATTCTGTTCTCGCTTGAAGTCGGAGTGATGCAATTTTGCGTGTTTCCTAATCTGGTGCAACTACGGTAGATGGACCTGCAAAGATATTCTGGCACTCAAGTAAGAAAGAATTTCAGATGCATGTATGAAAATTGGAATTGAAAATTGAATTCTTTACCTGATGTAAGTCGTAACTGTATATAGTGCAAGATGAGAGATGTTTGGCGATAACGTTTTCCTGGATCTCGCAGGGATATGCTCAAAAGGGTCTAGGTTAATCTCGAAGATGTTAGGCTCATAATTAACGATTTTCTCGTAATTAATGAGGACGTAAGTCTCCTTGTATAATCGAGTGGAGCCCACAGGTCAAGTAATGTCTGATTTAACCTGAGTTTGGTTTATGAGTGTAGGCGTTTATGAGCCTAATTCTGTCGGACCCAAAGTGCTAGTCCAATCCAGGTTTCGAGAGGAGAGAGGGGAGATAGCTTAAGGCTAAAGAAATGAAGAGAAAAAAAAAGTATTTTTATATTTGTTTGATTTTTTTTACCAAAAATAAAGCAGCTAGATTAAAATTCTGCCGGGGGCAGAGCCAAAAAAGTCAAGGTACAGAATTTCCTCCAATTCAGGAGGACGGATGGATGACCACACCAAGACATCGTGTTGGCACCTAGCCCTATTTGCTGCCCAATGAGAGCTTTGTTAATTTGTTAGATTGAAAAGTGAGAGAATAAGAAGGAAAAGACTTTATATTTGTTTTGATAATAAAAAATTATTGATTATTTTCATTTTTCTTATTGTTTTCGTTTTTACAGGTAAATCATTCTTGTTGTCTTTCTTATTTCATCCTTCCTCCGAAATCTGTGTAAAAAAGATGAAGGCAACTTAAGCAACAAGGGAATGGATAAAATGGAAATAATAAATTAACAAATCTTGTGGTATTGAATGCCTCGTAAATAGGAACTCAGATGAATGACGTGGATGCCAATAGGCAGCAAGTAGCCAAGGACATCAAAACCTTAACATTCATTCGCAATCACTGTTTGTCTTCGGTGAGAAGAGAGCATCAGATAAGTTGAAGACTACACCAAGATGAAGACTTGAACGGTCTATAATTTCGAGTCTTGCTTCAAGAACAGTTATTTATTCAATAAAGGGGTATTTCCTTCGTATCAATTATACCATGAGCTACGGGAATCTGAAATTTCACTTCATTTATCCAACATAAACTGCATTTTTTTTTCATGCTTGCTTGCTTCCTGAAGTTGAGCCTGGCATATTAGTTGGGTGCAACAAAATGTTGATGCTCTGAAGAGAATTTGCTTAATATTTGCTTTCGGTCAATACAAAATTTTGCCCATGGATCCAATAGTCAACATCAACTGAATATATATATATGGACAGCTATATATCCATTTACCCTGTGTAGCATTCAGACCACATCATTTCTAAAGATATCTCTACTATCTAATGTAGTTTTCTACTAGCTGTAGCACTGGAGGCACATTGTGTCTTTAGACCAGTGTAAGTTGATTTCTTCCCATGAATCAAATTGGCAATGTGCAGCGTCAATTTCTTCAGGAAAATGGTCTGTATTTATTTCACACATGAAATATGCCATTACCTTAAAAGAAAACATCTGAATGTTCACCCAGTGAAATTAAGCACACAGATACGGTTGCTAATAGGACACCCCAGAATCATTCTTAAATTAATTTCAAAATATGTATCATCAAGCAATAAAGTAGCACTTTGAGTACAAACTCCGAGCAAAAACCATCACATCCAGCGAGACTGCTGCTAATCATCATCTTCGAGAACACTTCGACGCCTCTGAATCTGATGAAGAAAATCACCTTCCAATTCAGCATGACAGTACTTTTTCTTCCTAGAGGTTTAATCATCAAAATGAATAATACAGCTAAGTGCCAGGAAAAGCTACTTACAGTAACTTTTGTCTGTTTGCTTGTTTGGCTGTTAATCTGCTCCAAAAGTGAAATAAGCCTCTCCTCAGATACCTGCAACCAAGCTCCACAAACTTCAAGTTCTTTCTAGGGAAATAAGAATGTAATAAAGAATTTACAAAACCATGTTTACAAAGCACACCTTTTCTGATATCTGTCCCGTTTGAGCAGCTCTAAGAAGAACATCCTCCACCCCTCTCGCTTTGTCAGGTTTCACCAAAGCAATTCGAGCGACTAATAATTAAATAAAAAGAGTGAGTGATGAAGTTGAATATTTCTTTGAGACGGCACCTACATCTATGAAAGAAGAAACTCGACATAGTTCTTGGTAATAAGTAAGCTTCAGAAATTGGTTCTACAAGTGAATATAAATTCAGGACAATATGGTTTTTCAGCCAAATAGGAATATACAAAAACAACTTAATAAAGCAAGATTATATGGGCAATCACTCTTTCATAGAAAAATATGGTGAATAGGGAACATACAAATCACATCACTGTAATGGATGGGGACACCTTTACTATTATGGTCATGTTTCCAATCAGCACAAAAATAATTATTAGGTGAGAAAGGTAACTTGGCAAAATCTCATATGGTGCATTTGTTTCGTAGGATAGGATTTCGGACGGATAGAAATTCAATTGAAATTAACTAGGATAAGAATCACGTGGGATAAGCTTATCCTATCCGGCGTTTGCTCAAATCTCGGATAAGATAAAAGAAAAAGATAGAATTTTGAAATCCTATGTTTGTGTTGGCTCCGGATAAAGGAGTTGAATATTGATAATTTAATGCTTAAATTTAAATTTTTACCAAATTTTCATTTTAAAATTATGAAATTAAATTTAAGTAACTATTTTAACATATTGATAATAATAATAATTGACAAAATATTCTTAAATATTGAATTAAAATTGACTTATTGCAGATATCCAATTTAAATGATAGGAGAAGAAAAATCCTGGGATTTTAATTCCCAACCCCCTCGGGAGGATATTTATATCCCATTAGAACCGGATTGGGATCTGGTCATATCCAACTTAAATGATATCTGATGCTCGTAGCAAATGATGGATAGGATTTGACCAGTCATATCCCGAAACAAACGCGCTACAATGGTATGTTTGCTTCATTGAATAGGATAAGATTGGATTGGATAATAAATGAGGAAGGATTTGATATGAATTGTTTAAATCCTGTTTACATCGATATAATATCAATTTTATATTTATTTATTTCTATTTTCTTCTAATCCATGCACTAAATAAACAATAGATATTAATCCACCCCATGTCCTATCCTTTATTATCCTATGAAGCAAACATGCACCTACAGTATATATGGTTTTACAAACAGAAAATAATTACAAAATGTTCTAGACTCATGTAGGTATAACATAAGCAAAAAACACTCGGAATCACAATTAGGTTGTAAGCACCTAAAACCTGAGATAAGCCACTTTCATAAGTAGCCAATTTGAAAAAATAAAGATGCAAAGTATATAAAAAATGCACAGGCTGGTAAAATAGTAGCTATAAAGAAAGGTTTAAGAGTTTTTTTTTTGAGATTCTTCTAAGATCCCTTAATCCATTTTTTGAGGCTTTATGCTATAAATGATTTTTCAAAACAAAATCATTGTTGTTTTAAGCTGTCATTTCCAATCATGTATGAGATTGACTACAAATCTAAACCCTAACTTAAGGAGATTAGATCAAAGATTTACAAATAGATAATGATCATAAGTCAATTGTGTATGTGTGTATATGTGGATAACTCTAGGGCCTGGAAAATAATGTCAAGTAGATTTTGGTTTGCTGGCAGTTAACTATGGTAGAATCTACAAAAGTTATCCTGTCGTGGAAAAAGTCAAGTTAAAGAAAATAACCAAACTTTGCAAATAAAAAATGCCCCATCTAGAAGGGCAAAACAAGCAAGACAGAAGGAACAAACTAAATGCAATGATAAATAGTTAAATAGTAACACACATTATAATCTGTCTAATCAATTACTTACGCCTTTCTCTTGCCTGAGCTGACAATATCTGACTAAGCATTAGCTGCCTACGTTCATCTGCTTCCCTATATTTCAAAGTACATATAGATGATTTGGTGAGCTTTCATAAAGTTTTGAAGATAGAAAACATAAAGAAACTCGCAAGTGTTCTGAAAAAAACCTTTTGGCCTCCTCTTGTGCTTTCTGCTGTTCACCATTTTGCTGATTACCCTGATGAAAAAAGTAAAGACAAAAGCAGAAGAACATTATAAGCATAGAGAAATTCTTTAGTTCCTAACATTGTAATGATTACTGAGAGCTCACAATGCCACGTGTTGCCATTAACTCCTGCATTCTTCTTTGCCTAATGGCTTCAAGCTCTGGATCATCCTAAAAACAATATATATTACTGTCAGTTCAAAGAATCATACTTAAATATTTTGGAAAAAATATATTCTACAATTAAATCAAACTCATCCTTCTGCAAATTCAGGTTCTCTGCTATTAATCACAACATGTGCAACTGCTAAGCCATGCATCTTTGTTAAATAAAGGCAATCAAAGAAATAGGTGAATAGAGGTACAAAAATAATTGAGTGCTGATGGCCCAAATAGAAAATGATGGGATAGCTCAAAAGAATAGAAAACAAGAAGAAATGTCAAAACCAGTGATGGAACTACCATATGTATTCCTATTTTGATAGATAAAAGAAGGCAAACTTGAAAAAAAATTGTGCACTTTGTATGTGAGAATGGTCATTATCTGGTTTAAGCATTTTTGCTCATAGGCAGAAAACCAGTATTCTAATTTTTATTCAAAAATGAAAATTTAGCCCAACCTTGTATATTCTGAAATTGGAGCAAATATCAAAATTCTTAAAAAAATATATCACTTACTAATAATGTTATAAAGAATTTTATTTTAATTAATTTCATATTTTTATACTTACATACTATAATTTTAAAAAAAAATCATTTTAGTCTTTTATCAATAAACAATTATATATTTCTAAATAATAATTAAAATTATGTATATAAAAATGTATGTCAAGTAATATATTTTTGTATTCAAATACATCAGTCATATATAAAATAATTCCTTATCAATAAGATATTTATGAAGGATTAAGATAGCCAATTACAATATTTCGTACCTAAGTTTTTATGAGTTTCAAAATATTTTCACATTCATAAAAGATTAAAATATAATTTTTTTGTAAAATCAAAAGAGAAAGAAGTTTCTCAAGTAAAAGTTGGAAGGGAAACAACATTTTTTATTCCAATGATCTTCTTAAAATTATTTGTTAATTTCTTGAATGGAATAACAATGAGGATTGTGTTGAAATAATATATTTTACTTATTACTCATGTGATTTCTTTTCTCTCCACTTTCATGGAATGATTTTCCTGACAGAGAATAAAATTAATTCGCTTCTGTTCCTTATTTTTCTATCCAAACAAGGAAAGCATAATTTCCTTCTCTCACACTCACATCTGTTCCCTTGTCCCCACTTCTCTCCGATTCAAACAAAATCTAAGCAAACAGCAGCTCTATAAGATACGTGACATAATTTCCACAAACACGGAAATCAAAAAGTTAGTCGATCGGGAGAAATCTTCATGAAGTACATCCAATAGGCCACCAAACCGGGCAATATTCATCATTTGTTTGGGTTTCGTAATCAAGTCGGGGGAAAAAATCTAAATCTTCCAGACAATTAGCACATACAACTGACATTGAGGTGAACCGAAAGAGAATATTGCCGTCAAAGTCCAAAAATATCAAAATACTATCACAAAAAACAATCACCCCAAAGAAAACAACATCACTACCAAACCCTAGTGAAAGCCCGACATCCTTGGCGACTAAGGCACCGAAAAAGAAAATTGACGAGAAGAAGGGAGAGGGTAGAACGATCATTCATACCATATCGCCTAGGCGCCGAGATCCAAGTCTCCGTGAAGTCCGACTAGGGGCTGGGTTCGCTGCTCGATCTCCGCCTCCGCTTCTCTTTTCGCCTTTCGGTGGTATCAAGCTATGTCTGTCCCTTCTCTTTACCTTTCCATAATAATTTTATTATTAGTGAACCGGAGATGATGGACCCGAATTCGCCGCACGGAGGAATAAACCATGAGTCGTGTGCGGTAAGCTCCATTAAGTCGCAGAGATGCGAAATTGCGAAATGAAAAAGTGCTCGGATCCAAATTTTACTGCTATCCTCTTGAACCCGTTAATTTATCGAGTTGTAGATTTCAATATCATCTATTCTGCTAATATTACCATACAAATCTTAATCAATGACAAACAAGATATAACTTTTTCGTTAAAAAAAAAGAAAAAGACATAACTTGGTAATGACGATTGAGCTCAGATTTTTAACGTTGCATAGATCTCGTTTTTTATGATAACATATATAGAACTAATGATTTTATAAAAAAATATTTTCAGATTTTATATCGATTTTTGTGTGATATTACCAATCGAAAAAAAAATCGACAAGAATGATTGTCGACGCTCGGGATTCATCGGGAAGGTTGAGTCTAGGTCTAGAGTGTCTAGATCATATCTATATTTTTTATTTGATGCATAAGAATTCAAAAATCGAAACCTGAATCCTGAAAATATGAAAAAAAATAATAATAATTAAAAAAAAACGACTAAGAAATTTTCTAAATCTAGGGAGCTCATTAGAATGCTACATAATTTAGATATTTTCTTGGCACCAAAAATCTCGATAATTGTTCCTTAGGCAAAAATAAGTTAAAGATCTATTTTAAAGAAATTTTTGAAAACTTTTATCATATCAATATTTGACTAGGAAGATTTTAAAATTTCTAATTTTCAAAAATTAATAGGGATTATTTGACTAAAAAATCATAAGACTTAGAAAAATTTTATATTCTACTCGTGTTTTTCAAAATTTGTCTTTAAATGCATAACATTTATATCTGTTGATGTCATCTATCAAATCGTTAAGCGTTGTTTCAACTTAGTTGACGTGAAGAAAAATAATGTTCGCGTGGCTGATGATCCCACATCTCTTTCTTTCTCTCTCTCTCTCTCTCTCTCTCTCTCTCTCTCACTACTGGAATAATGAGCATCAGTGTTAGAAAATTTGGGATAATTTCCCGCGGGATCTACAAAACTCGAACCCGACAAGAAAAATGGAAAATCAAATCCGATAATAATAATGCAGAAAAATAAAAGACAATGGGGTTAATGTGGTTCGGACTCGGCGGGGTGCCGATCCTACGTCCACATGGAGAAGATGAGACTGCTTTATTAAATTCAGAAAAGAATTTTTACAATAAAAGTACAATAATCTAAATTCTCTTCAAAATATAGCAAATTGACTTAAATTAATTGAACATGAAATTGATACGGAGTAGAGACATTGTCTCTATAAGATCTGCCTTGAAACTGAACTCCTACTGCTGTATGTCAGAAACTGAAAACGTGCACTCCTTAAGAAAAAAATCGTAGCGACACTTTTAATTTTTTGGATCTCTGAAACTTTTGTATGAGAGAATTTTTCCTTAGTGTAGAATGATTTTTAGAATATTAAATTTAGCCTTTTTTATAAGGAAAAGAGCCGAGATATTCTGTCAAAAAAATCATTCGATTGCAATTTTCTCTTATTGATTGGGCTGGCCGCTTCAACTTTGACCCAAGTTTAATATTGTGCGGCGGCAATTGAAGCTTGGATTTTGTGCGGCACATCAACAGCTTTTACCAGTTAAATATATATTAGAAATTACTTTTCAAAGTGGAGCAAGAATACTCCGAATTGTGTGCGTGCACTTGATGCGCTAGTTGAGTTGAAACTTTGACCATGTTTACCGGCAGCATTTGCTCCATCTACGTGGCATGGCTCCATGTAGCTAAAATCCTAGTGCATATCTTGGAATCACATAGGCTGGTGCAGCGGGCTTGGTCCACCCATCAGCCCATGGTGCAGGCTCAGTTTGCCAGATCCAAATGAACAAGTTCAGCTCGCTTGTGATCCAGATCAGCCTGGTTCGATTCAACAAATTAGTTCAAGCATATCTTGATCAAATTAATTCCGATTTAAATTTTGTTAGATTTGTTGGATTCAGTTTGAACTCAATTTGAGTCAACCCCTAACAATCAGCAACGACGTGCAATGGCCCCACCCGTTGCAACGGAGCCGTGGCAGAAAAACGCGTTGCTGATAATTTAGCAACGGATCAGCAATAGCCGCTCGGGTCGTTGCTAATAATATTAGCAGCAACGGCTTTGCCACGGACACGAAGTCGTTGATAAGGCCGTTAGTGAAAGATCGTTGCTAAGCCGTGCAACGACTTACAATACACTTTTAGTAACAGCTTTCCCACGGGCGATCGTGGGAAAATCGTTGCTGATGATGTAGACCTGAAATGGAAAAAAATTTAAAATTTAAAATTTCCATTAATACATTGATACATTATCTGATACATAACTCACACACTCATACACCAATACATACATCCATTCACACATCATAAATACTCCAAGATATACATCAAAACAATTATACTTATATTTATAATTATCCACGATCGTATAAAAAATATTCAAATTCAAAATTAAATTATCAAATATCCAAACAAAACAAATTAATCAAGTATAGTATTTAAGTAACAAAGTCAATATAAAAATAATAATAAATCTCACGATGACGATGAAGGATGGTCTGGATCATATGGCAGGGTCTGGAGTGCTTGGGTGTACACAGACGTGGACTGACTCGAGGACGATGGATCAGATGATGCCGAGGGGATGTCTGCTCCGGTTTGAGCTGAGATGTTGCGTAGTATAGCATGCATCTCCGCCATCATCTGACTCTGACACTCCATCATCTCACTCTAATGCGCAATCGTCTCCTTCAGTGTCCTTATCCTGCTACTCTGATCATAATTGAACTTGGAGGTGGACGGTCACTCACCAGCAATCGGAGGGGTTGGTGCCCCAAGTGGGCCTAACACGGCTCGCGCATGACCACTATCTGCAAAGCCATATATGTGGTCGTGGTCCCAGCCACCTGCAGCCTCGACCCACGCTCCTGCATCAAAGTCCTCGGGGGTGCCCCCGCGCTGCACCACCGTCTGAGTGTAGGTCTCATACCCGAGTTTGATTTTTTGTTTCATATTTTTCTTAAAACTTAAATTATAAATAAATAATAAATAATTTAAACAAATATACTTACCATAATGTATGCAGTGCGGTTGTCAATGTACTCCCCCGTCTCATGTACTCGTCAGTGAGTCCGCTCAAACACCGCCATCGGGGAGGGTCGTTGGACAGTCCCGTCGTCCAACACTATCGTCTACACTTACAAAACAAATACATTAATTAGTACACATAGTAACAAATAAAATATATAATTAAAAGTAAGGTATACTTACCATACGGTTCGCGTGCACTGCAAATGCAATAGAGCCGCCAGTGTGACGCGCTCCTCCCCCTGACATGCAGTTTCTAGCTGCAGTCCTAGAAATCTCATGCCATCGATCCGTCGACCATAATGCCACGAGCTGGTCCCATATATCCGGAGTAATCCAATCGGGACCGTGTCCCCGAGTATCCGCGAAGTTAGTGGTCCCAGCTCAGGCCATCGCCTGGGACCGGGCCTGCCCCAACTGCCCGTTGTACCTCTACCGGGAAATAGCCTCCAGGCAGCGTAAATGAGGGAGCTTTGGTCGACGTGCTCACTGGGCACGTGAGACCATGTGGGCCATGCCCCGTGCATGTATCGTCGAATGGTAGAAGATATGCTCATTGGCACTTCTTCTTTCTCGAACCTGCACAACAAAAATAAAATTTAATATTATATTATGATATAATGAATTTATAATAATTCATAATTTATGATATATTACCGCTCCTCAATCACGTTAATGAATCTATGTGACTATGTGGCCGGTAGAGGTTGCCACCTGTTCGGCCCGCGTGGCCGCCTACGTCTGGATGTACAAGCTTCAGTAGTATCATCAACAGGAGGAGTAAGTGCTGGAGTCTCACCGATTGGAGACTCCGAAGCTCTCCCGCGACGATAACCACGATCAGACATATCTGTCGAATAGACATATAATTAGATTATTATATATATATATATATATTAGAGATATACTTTACAATTATTCCTTATCATCTGAGTAATAGTCTTCGAATTCTTCCTCTTCTTCATCTTCTTCATCTTCTTCATCTCCAGCTTCCTCAATTTCATGATCGTTATCATCAGCATATTCAACTTCTAATTGAATTGACACGGTGTCTGCATCCTCAAGTATTGGAATAATACGATCTACAACAGGAGGATCATCTTCTTAATATAAACCATCTGTCACATCAGGTATCGGCTCATTTTCTCATGCTATCGGATCAATTCTTCCTCTATCTTTAGTCTTACAGACTACACGCCAATCTGCTATATCTTTATTTTGAGCCGGATACTTCGCGTAATATACTTGTTCGCCTTGTGATGTCAATATAAAATGCTCATTTGCTGTCAATTTGGATTTGTAATTAACCTTAACAAGTTTATATTTTGGATGAACTTTCATGCCCCTTTCTGTTGTAACGAACCAATGATATCTAAATAGGATAACTGATTTCCAGCCGAAGTAGTGCAACTCTATCACTTCTTCCACCAGTCTATAAAAATCCATATCACATTCAACATAGGTTGTCCCTTTCACGCAGACCCCGGCATTCATCGTCTTCTTTGTAAATGCATATTCAATCGTGTAAAATTTATACTCATTAACAAAATATCCGCTATAACACGACACTAGTCGCGACGGTCCACTAACAAACTCAAATATTCTTTCATCTATTTCAGTTCTGTGATCTTTGCTGTAAGTCTGAATCCAAGTAGGGAAATTACAATTCCGTAATCTCTCAAATTCTTGATCATTGTAAATAGAGTATTTTTGCACCATCTCAATGTCAAATATTTTAATGAATTGTTCAATCTCTGGACAATTGAGTAATACGTACAAGTGTGCCAAATGATACTCTTCGTCGCTTAAGTGTCGAGATGAACGAAGACCAAAAGCACGACCAAAATGACAAAATATATTTAAACGTCCATCTGAATATCGAACACCCCCGTCATCGTTACGTGGAAGACGATCAAATCTTGTATGTACTGTCGATTCAAAGTAAATGAGCAGAATGTTGAAATTTCTTGGATGATATACGATTCTGATATTGATCATTCAACAGCTGTGGTGTTCTTTATTTTTTTCTTCAAACGATTCATGTATCTTTCAAATAAGTACATCCACCAGTATTGAACGGGGCCACCAACTCGTGCCTCGTAAGCCAAGTGTATCGATAGATGCTCCATCAAGTCAAAAAAGACATGAGGGAAAAACTGCTTCAGTTTGCATATAATTTCAACAATATTACTTTTAAGTGTTGACATAACATCGACTCGAATGACATTTGCACAAATATTTCTCAAAAATATACTTAATGCAGAGTGACAATTTTTCGATCAAAAAATCGTCCATTCAAGCAATGCGGTACTGACATCGGATTTTATCACCGACGCTAACAAATTTTCGATTCAAATAGGGGAAATTTAGGAAGTAACACTACTAGAAACTTGGTCTTCAGCAACGGCATTCAGCAACGGCCGCTCAAGCCGTTGCTATTTGCAACGACATTCTTACGCCCGCCCGAGCCGTTGCGGATTATTTTAATTATCAGCAACGGCTTTCTGACAGAAAGTCGAGCCGTTGCTGATATTTTAATTATCAGCAACGGCTTGCTAACGGATAAGTGAGCCGTTGCTGATGATAACTTATCAGCAACGGCTTTCTAACGGGCGAGTGAGCCGTTGCTGATAAGTTTATATAGGGCACTCTCTCGCGCCCGACCCTTCTTCCTCCCGCTGCTGCCGCCGCCGCTCCTGCCGACTCCTCTCGCCGCCGTTGCTGCTGCTGCCGACGCCGACGACGCCGACGACGCCTCCCGCTACTGCCGACGCTGTCAGGTATGTGCCCTCCGACTGCCGTCTCTTCCCGTTGCCCTCCGACACATTCCGGTAGAAATTTCGACTGAAACCCTAAAAATAGGGTTTCGGCCGGCGGCGGTCGGCCGATGGCCGCCGCCGGACCTTGTACATTGGCCGGATAGTGTGTCCGGCCAGTGTACGCCGGCGCCGGAGTCCACCTGACTCCGGCGCCGGAATTTGTAGTTTAATATTATTTTATTATTGTTTTTAATAGTTTTTTAATTGTGAATTAATTATTTAGATTAATTAATTAATTTGTTAGAATAATTTTTAGGGTTTAGATTAATTTCGGAATTATCCACTTCGGACGCGCGCCGGAATCGTCCAATTCGGACTCGCGCCGGAATCGTCCACTAGCTTCGGACGCGCGCCAGAATCGTCCACTTCGGACGCGCGCCGGAATCGTCCACTTCGGACGCGCGCCGAAATTGTCCAATATGGACTCGAATTGTCTCGAAACATTTAGAAAATAATCATCCATCCGACGAGTTGATATGTTTCACGTACGCATCGACGAGTCGGATATGATTTAGCAAAACCTTAGATCCGTTCGGGGATTGTATGTTCGTGTAAAAGAAGTAGATGATCGATCTTTTATACGACGTACAATTCTTGAATTGTCCCTGATTGGACAATTTGGGAATATAGTTATTTGTACTGCACTTACGTTTTTATTTTAACTGTTAACTAATTATTCTAAATTTCGGCAACATCTCTCTTGTTCTCCGATACGCGCCCAGATGATATGCGTATTCGGAGAACTGTAGGGAGATGCTGCCGAAATTTAGAATAATTAGTTAACAGTTAAAATAAAAACGTAAGTGCAGTACGAATAACATAAATCCCGAATGGAATAGGACAATCTCACCTAAAGACATTAACCAAAGAAATTGTCATTGATTGATAGAATCATGTCGGCTGATCGAAGTTGGATGTACCGACGTCTTGATCGTGGAGCTTTAACGAATGAGTTTCGATTAGGCGTAACGTACTTCCTAAATTTCGCCTATTCGAATCGGAATTTCGTTAGCATGGGTGATCAAATCTGATGTCCGTGCCGCATTTGTTCAAATGGACGATTTTTGGATCGGGAGACTGTCACTCTGCATCTATATACCAAAGGTTTTGCACCAAGATATTTTCTATGGACTTGTCACGGGGAGTCACGCGAAGTTGGGACGTCGAGCAATCCTGTCGTTCAGACATATGGTGAATCTTCCTCTGCTGGTGCTTCTTCATCCAGTCAATGTAATCCCTATAGAACTATGATACTTGATAGTCTTGGGGGTCAATTCCGCCTGAATGATAATGTTGATCGGCCAGTTCTTCAGACATCAGTCCCACCAGATACTACAGCGGTTGATATCACAGAAGTACAAACTGCGGTAGAGATTGAATTACCGAATAAAGAAGCTGTAGAATTTTACGAGATGTTGAAAGCTACCGATGAACCTTTGTATGAGAATTGTCCTAAATACACTAGGTTTTCAGCAATGACACAGCTCTTAAACATTAAGGCCGATTGTAATATCAGCGGAGTTGCGTATGATCGGATTGCTGGATTGATTAATGGAATGCTGCCTACTGATAACAAGTTTGAGCCTACTTTTTATAAGACTAAAAAGCTAATGAGAAAATTGGGGCTTGGGTACGAAAAAATACACGCGTGTCAAAATAACTGCATTTTATATTATAAAGAAAATGTGCAGTTGGATAAATGCCCTGTATGTCAACACCCTCGTTACAAGGAGAAGAAATCGGTCCGACAGAAAAATATCCCGTTTAAGGTGCTTCGGTATTTTCCACTAACACCGAGGCTTCAAAGATTATTCATGTCGGAAAAGATAGCCCCCTACATGAGTTGGCATGCAAGAAGTCGTGATGATACAGTAATGACTCATCCATCTAACAGTGAAGCATGGAAACATTTGGATACATGTTATCCTTCATTTGCTAGGGATACTAGAAATATCAGATTGGGATTGTGCACAGATGGTTTTAATCCGTTTGGACATTCTGCAACTCCTTATTCAGTTTGGCCAGTGCTGCCGACAGTTTATAATTTGCCACCGTCAATGTGCATGAAAGATGAATTTATTTATCTTTCGATGATTATTCCGGGTCCTAAGGGTCCGCGAAAAGAAATTGACATATTTCTCAGACCCTTGATAGATGAATTGAAAACATTGTGGACTGAGGGAGCTGTCACTTATGATTGTCATCGGAAGCAAAACTTCAATTTAAAGGCCGCGGTCTTGTGGACAATCAATGATTTCCCCGCGTACGACATGTTGTCGGGTTGGAGCACTCACGGCCGACTCTCTTGCCCGTATTGTATGGAACACTCTAAATCAATCAGTCTTCAGAACGGACGAAAAATCTCATTCTTTGATTGTCATCGTCGATTCCTACCGGTTAGGCCGTTATCAGCATCAGCAACGCGACTTTCTGTCACGGCGCTATTGCAACGGCTAGGCCGTTGCTGATTCACTTCAGCAACGGCTCAGCAACGGCATCAGCCGTTGCTGATGGCCATTTTTCTAGGTGTGTAAGTTACGCCTAATTGAAACTCATTCGTTAAAGCTCCACGATCAAGACGTCGGTACATCCAACTTCGATCAGCCGACATGATTATGTCAATCAATGATAATTTCTTCGGTTAATGCCTTTAGGTGAGATGGTCCTATTCTATTCGGGATGTATGTTATTTATATTGCACTAAGTATTTTTTTTAACCGCTAACTTCATTCTAAATTTCGGTAGTATCCTCCTACAGTTCTCCGAATACACATATCATCTGGGCGCGTATCGGAGAACAAGAGAGATGCTGCCGAAATTTAGAATAAGTTAACGGTTAAAAGAAAAAACTAAGTGCAATACAAATAACTATATTCCCAAATTATCCAATCAGGGATAATTCACGGGTTGTACGTCGTATAAAAGATCATCTACTTCTTTTACACGAACATACACCCCCGAACGGATCTAAGGTTTTGCTAAATCATATCTGACTCGTCGATTCGTACGTGAAACGTATCAACTCGTCGGATGGATGATTATTTTCTAAATGTTTCGAGTCAATTCGAGTCCATAGTGAAAAATTCCGACACGAGTCCAAAGTGGATGATTCCGGCTGGAGTCCGATATGGACGATTTCGGCGCCAGTCCACTAAGGACGACTTCAGACCAATTAATATTTTAACTAATTAATTAATATTAATCTAAAATATTTTAACTAATTTAAATAATTAACATACCATTATTAATCTAAAACATAATATTAATCTAAACTCTAACAATTAATCTAAAAATTAATCTATATCATAACAATTAATCTAAAAATTAATCTAATAATTAATTTATAAATTAAACAATTAATTAAAAAATTAATTAAAAAATCATTAATTATTGGATTTTCGACGTCGGAGTCCCGTGTTCGGACACTGGACAATGGTCCGGCCACGGTCGCCGGCCGAAACTCTATATTTAGGGTTTCGATTGAATCTAGGGAAGGAAGGTGGGGCGGTGAGGAATACCTGGAACAGACGGGGGGGGGGGGGGGGGGTCGGAATCGGCAGTCGAGGATGGGGCAACGACAACGGCAACATGGCGACGGCGTCAACAATCGCAACAGGCGGCGAGCAGACGAAGAGGAAGAAGAAGGAGGAAGGAGCGGGCGCGAATGCGTGCCCTTTATAAACTTATCAGCAACGGCTCACTTAATCGTTAGAACGTCGTTGCTGATAATTTAATCATCAACAATGGCTCACGTGTCCGTTAGAAAGACGTTGCTAAGGTGATTAATATATGCAACGGCTCGAGCGACCGTAAGAACGCCGTTGTAGATACAATATATCTGCAACGGCTTAAGCGGCCGTTGCTGAAGAATCAATTTCTAGTAGTCTCTCTCTCTCTCTCTTCTTCATCCCATATGACCTCACTTTTTTTTTTCTCTCTTTTCTTCTTCTTCCCAATGATCCCACATTTTCCCCTCTCCTTCTCCTACACCTCCACCTCCACCGTTGCTACCTCAACTCTGTCACTCCCAACAATGACACTACTTCTCCCATTCTCCTTCCCCCACCGTCGTCGACACTACCACCAAGTATCATCTCTCCCCGAGCAACGCTACCCCGTCGCAGTACGAGGATGGCCTCAACGTGTTTCGCTTCCTAGACGGCGGCGACCTTGCCATCGTGGACCCAACTACCGTCGACTTGGACCTCTGCAGCTGCTCTTCCTCACCAAGCTGCAAGTTCTCCTCCGAGGATAAATCCTCGAGGTCATGCACGAGGGACTCCACTTTTGACGCCACGATGGCTCCGGCCACGAGGCGTCTGCGGCTTTTACGTCATGCCATTGAGCCATGCAGGCATTGAATAATCATCTCACTGTAGGTGCAAATGATGCGGGAGATGAGGAGGAGGAGGAGGAGGAAACTATCTTAAGGCGAACGCGGTGATAGCGAAGGGCGAGCGAATTGGCGGAGTGGATGGAAATGTCACAAGCCTGGTAGAGGAAAGCATCGTCGGCCTTGCAGAACCACCAGGCGCGGCGACGGAGGCAGCTCTCGCAAGCGTGTGTTGTCCCGGCGGCCACTGCGCATGCTGAGCGCTGCTGCTCCTCGGAGTAGCTCATCGCTTGTCGGACAACAAATCAAATGCATGCCCTTCTTTGACCCAATTATTTAACTGCACAATTTTTCTCCACGTCAGCTTAGTTGAGACGCTAGCTTAGGGCAATGATGATGGAGTATGATATTGAACAAACGTTTGTTTCAGGCAAAAAATTTTAAACCATAAATATCTAAAAAGAGAATTTTTCAAAATCGGATTTTGGGAGAGAAAAATTTCCAGATTCGAATTTCGGGATCAAAATTTTTAAAATCAGAATTTAGTAGATTTGATATCCATTTTACCCCTGGACTAGTTAGAGACTTTGGTTAAAAAATTTTAAAAAATTAAAAAAATAATATTAATTTATAAAAACAATTATAATAAAAATGAGGTGTTAGAGTTTAAAAATATTTTTTCAAACTCTCTAATTCATTAAAGAGTTTTGCATAAAGTATAAATATATGTTTTGTGAAATATTTTGATGAAAAATAGTTTTTTGAACCACAACACATCTTTTATATTTTTTAAAATTCTTTTATTAATTTTTTTGAATTATAAAGCTAATAGACTTTTGCCCAAAGTTTTTAAAATTAATTTTTAATTAAAAATAGTAAAATATTTTTTATCCAAAATATTTTGATAGACTTCAGCACATCTTTTATATCACACATATATTTTTTGTAAATTAAATTTTATTTTTTATAATTATAAAATTATTATAAACAAAAGTCTCTAACGAGACTTTTGCGTAAAGTCTTTAATAACTTCATTTTTTTTTTTTTAAACAAAATATTTGAATTCATGAAATAATTTTTTAATGATACAAAAAGGTACTATAATCCAAAAAAATATTTTACATCAAAATATTTCTTAGATTTTAATTTAAATTTAAATTTATAGGCTTTGTGCAAAAATCTTCAATACATTAGCGAGTTTGAAAAATATTTTTTTATTCTTTAATATCTCATTTTGTCATAATAAATATTTTAAATTTAAATTATTTTTTAAAAATATTTTTTTATATTTTTTGAAAAATTTAACCAGTAGAGACTTTAACCCAGGGGTAAAATAGGTACCCGCTCCACTAAATTTTGATTTTGAAAATTTTGAATCTTCAAATCTAATTTTGAGAATTTTTTAATCTCAAAATTCAAATTTAGAAAATAGCTGATCTTATTTTTTATTAACAAAATAATTTTATAACATAGCTACTACATAACGTAAATGTACACACAACAACAAACTCAGTGTATATTGACTTTAAATTTTAGACGCTTATGATAAGCGTCAAAATATAAAGTAATTAAAATATTTTAATACCATAAATTTCGACGTCTCTCAAAGACGTCAAAATTTTTTCGACGCCTTAGAACAGACGTCGAAATTTTTCGACGTCTAAAATGTTCAAAATTTTGGCCGAAATATTTCGACGCCTACCGACGTCAAAAATTTTTGACGTCGGAGAACAGATGCCGAAAAATTTCGACGTCTTCCTAGACGTCGAAAAATTTCGACGTCTTCTTAGTCGTCGAAAGTTAAAAAAAAGTTTCGACGTCTTCCTGGACGTCGAAAAATTTCGACGTCTTACTGGACGTCGAAAAATTTCGACGTCTTACTGGACGTCGAAAAATTTCGACGTCTTCTTAGGCGTCGAAAAGCTCGCCCAGGCAGGAGGCGGGAGATTTCCCGCCTCCTCCTGCTCCTTTAGTTTAGAATAAATTATTATATTTATATATTTAATTGTATTTTTTCTTCACTTCTTCACTTTGTCTTCTTCCGCCTCACCTCCGCAGCCGGCGACGCTTCTGGGGTCGGTGGAGACGCACGCTGGAGCTGCTCGCGTGGGCTGTCCCCTTCTGCCCCAGCGTCGACCTCCACGCCCTCCGCCATCCCCTTCTGCCCTGCATGCTTCGCTGTGATGGTCGTGGCCTCGTTGGTCATGACTGCGATAGCGACGCCGGCGGTTGCTTACCTGCACCGTCCATCGCGGCGTTTCGTCGGGGTACAAGCGGCACAACCTTCAACGCTCGAAGCCCAACACAGAGCTCCGCGTGCTGACCTGCGTCCACAACACCCGCAACGTCCCCTCCATCATCAGCTTCCTCAACCTCTCCAACCCGAACAAGAGCGCTCCGATCTTCGTCTACGCTCTCCACCTCGTCGAGCTCACCCAGAGCGCCAACGCCATTGTACCGGAACTCGGAACTCGGAACTCGGAACCATGCTCCTCTGCGCCAACGACTCCCGCCTCCTCCTCCGCACGCCATCCGACACGTACCCCGTCACCACCGTCGACTACGCCGACCCCCACCTCGTCGTCACTAACCCCTCCATGTGGAGCTGCCGCTCCTCCGACGTCGACGTCGACGGCGCCGTGCCCCCCCCCCCCCCCCCCCCCCCCCCCCCCCCCGCCGCCCGCCCAACCCCTTCAGCCCGAGTACTGCCCAAAGGCGTCAGAGTCACTGCGGCTCATGCTGCGCGTAGGCGAGACGAGAACGCGCTGCAGGAGGAAGAAGGCACGGGCCGGCGCCGGAGGGGACTTCGACGCTAAGAAAAGGCGCCTGAGCGATGAGCAGGTGAAGTTCTTGGAGATGAAGTTCGGGGAGGAGAAGAAGCTCGAGTTCGGGCGGAAGATGCACCTCGCCGCTGAGCTCAGCCTCGACCCGAAGCAGATTGCCGTCTGGTTCCAGAACCGGCGGGCCCGGCACAAGAGCAAGCAGGTGGAGGAGGCCTACCTCAAGCTCAAATCCATCCACGACGCCACCATCCTCGAGAAATGACACCTCGAGAACGAGGTACTTCGATCGATCCTGTGCCCTACAGATGTTTGATTAAATGCGTCTAAGCTTGGGGCACCGACTGTTTGTGGAATTGCATGCGGCAGGTGTTGAAGTTGAAAGATAAGCTCCTTCAAGTTCAAGAAGAGATCAGGAAGCTTTCGCTGGTGAAAGATGAAGCTGCCGCCGCCGCAGCAGGCGGTAACAGCAGTGGCGAACTCATTGGAAGCCCGAGTTCCTCGACTTTAAAGCATAAGAGAGAGCCAAGGAGGAAGACTATGCCCGCGAGCGTGTACGGGAGGACGGTGGAGCGGCTCAATTTTTTTAAAAATATTTTATTTATATATCGACGTCTATACAGACGTTGATATGCAAAAAAAAATTATATATTTTATTTGCATATCGACGTCTTAATGGACGTCGATATGCAAATTTTTTAATTCTTTTAAATGTTTCGACGACTTGATATCGACGCCTTGATATCGACGCCTTCAGACGTCTATAAGCCAGCGTCAATATGTCGAACATTTCGACGTCCAAACAGACGTCGAAATATTAGTTTCAGCGCTTGTTATATTCCACTCGATTTCGTCGTCCAAGCAGACGTCAATATATTATTTTTGACGGTCGCCGGCGTCGAAATATCTTTATATTTTGACGTCAAAATATACGTGGTTTGTTGTAGTGACACGTGCACAAAATTTATTTAAAATACTATAACAAGAGATGAAACTCATAATTTATTTAAAATATATTTAGATGTTT
This sequence comes from Canna indica, assembly GCA_034359265.1. Classification (NCBI taxonomy): domain Eukaryota; kingdom Viridiplantae; phylum Streptophyta; class Magnoliopsida; order Zingiberales; family Cannaceae; genus Canna; species Canna indica. Next base: position 13,694,366 of record CP136890.1, read on the forward strand.
AATCATTAAACTACTGGGGGTTGATCTTCCTTGCCAAGTGATTTTATTATGACATTCATCGTTTATAAGAAAATAAAGTATCATTTTTATTCAAGACTTTAAAAATTGCACAGGCCCCCTACAAATGAAGATACATGTATTGGCTATACTGCAACACTGTTTACAAACCAAACATAAGATTGACCATGAATTGACCGAGAGGATCCAAAATTTGCATTTATGTAAATATTACTTAGTAACACAATAATACTAACCTTTGAATGTGGGCAGTTTTTACAATATTACTAGGTCAAATTCTTCGGCCTACTACCAAATGCAGAGATTGACGTGTGAAAGTGGATAGGTAAAAAAGTCCTCGTGATCATGGTTTGATATTCGAAATTCTGGTGAAGAAGGAAGACAAACATTTCGATGTGTCATAAAATAAAATGGGAGAAGTTCATATTTTATCCTACAATTTTTTATTTTTTTTAATTTTATTTTAATATTTTCAATTTTATAAATTTATTCTTTAATATAAATTTGATCCTATCCGTGACGGTCTGTTAACTCTCCGTCAATATGGACTAACACGCTGTTCATACACATTGACATATTTGATTTTATAAGTTTCATTTTAAAATTTTCGATCATATATGTTTGCCCCGTAGCACAGATTTGATCCTATCTGCGACGGTCCATTAACTTTTCGTCCACGAAAAATTATTTGGACTAAATCATTATGACAGACCAACATATAGACAAGTTGATATGTTAACTCCATAACATAGATTTAGTCCTATTCATGACGATCAGTTAACTTTGTCAACGTGGACATAACACCGTTTATTTTTTCGTGGACGGAGAGTTAACAGATCATCATAAATATGATCATATTTATGTTATGAGACAAATATATTGGAACAAATTTGTGCTATGAGGCAAATATATATGTTCAAATATGTGCTACAGGGCAAATATATCGGACTAAATTTTTTGAAATAAAATTTATAGGATCAAATCTGTCAACGTGTATGAACGACGTTAGACCACATTGACGAAGAGTTAATTGACCGTCACGGATAGGACCAAATCTGTACTAGAAGTAAACTTATAAGATAGAAAATATCAAAATGAAATTTATAAGACAAATTCAAAAAATTAAAAATTTATAGGACCAAATATGCACTTCTACCGTTATAAAATATTTATAAAATTAGTATTATATTCGATATATATTGAATAAATATTTTTTTTTCTATTCAACATCTCATTTCAGTCATTTGTTATTCTATAATATCTTATACATTAGTTGTCTTTTACATTATCATAGATTATAATAATTGTCCCACTAAAAATTATTTTTACTGACTAATATTTTTATTATTATATTTTAAAAATTAAAACAAAACATATATATATATATATATATATATATAAATTTGAATGATATTTTTAAATATTAAATATTTACTTAACTGTTTTGCAAAATAAATATATAAAATTTATTATTAATAATAAATATTTATTATTATTATTATAAATAAATAAATACAACCTCCTAATACTAATTGTTGAATAGATTCAAAATATTCTTATATCCTTATTTGTCATTTGCGTGTTCAACTGGCCAACAACTACTAATTAATTTACTAAATTTTAAATTAATAAAATCCACTAATGCAAATAAATTAATCGAAAACAACTAATATAATAATCTAACCATTAAAGCCACCAATAAATTACCAAATAAAGTTGAACTTAGGATTCAAATTATAGTATATCACTTATTGTTACTTTTTATTTTTATTTAAAAAAATAAAAAAATAAAAAAATAAAAAAAATACCATACAAGGCTAATCCCAATCTCATGGAATTTTTTCCAAAGTAAATAATAAATCAGAGTCGTGGATCAACTGTCAAATTATCACTAAGGTAAAAAAAAAATATCACTAAGGAAAGTTTTTGATGAGCCATTATGTACAAATATTAATAGAATACAATTATATCATTTAATAATTTGTCTCAAAATGCAACGTACTTAGTTGTCATAATCAAAATATTGCTAAGGGCCTATAAAATGAGAAGACCTTTTACCACTTTTCATAAAACCCCGTTTCTACCATGCTTATTATTGGTGAAAAGATGTTGTCATATTGCAGGCCACCTGAAATAACGACCAACGGGTGGCAGAAGATACACGTGTCCTTATAAGCTTCGACGAGGAGAGCATCCGCCGTTCGTTGGGCGTACGATGTATTCTCGGAAATAACCTAACGGATGGCATCATCATCAACCGTTCGTCAGTCGATCAGCAATCCTGATAAAAATCTCAACCTTTCCACTTCCTTTTTTAACGCTTCGCTCTTTTTAGGTTTTGGCTTGTGCTCTCTTTCTGCGCACATTCGCCCACGCACGAAGCCGCCGACTCCGCTCCCATGGCCGACGAAACCCTCGCTTCCCGCGCTGTCCTCGATGACGACGATGAGGCCAAAGTCGGCAAGGAGTCTCCCGAAGTCGTTTCCATCGACAGCGAGGAGGTTCCCGGCAACTATACCGCCCCGGGCGACCGTGATTCCGCCGTCGAGCTCCTCATGCAAGAAATCCAAGAGCTCAAGGATACGCGCTCTGTTCTCCAGCGCGAGCGCTCCAGCCTCCAGAACGAGCTCTCGGACGCCCGAGCGAAGCTCAACAGCACTGAGTCCGAACTCAAGGCGGTTGCCGCCCAGGCCAGCCGCCTCGAGGGCGAACTCCGCATCGCACTTGACGACCTATCTACCGCCAACCTCACTGCGTCGGAGTACGAGGAAGAGGTCCGCCGCCTTGAGGGCTCCATCAAGGACATCGAAGCCAAGTGCAAGGTCAAGGTCAATGATCTGGCGACCACGATCAAGGTTCTCGAGGAAGAACTAAAGACATCTAAGCAGAAATCACTTGATAATGATGATAAGTTTTGCGCGAGGGAAACAGAGCTGGCTACGACGATCGAAGAATTGAGGTCTCAGATCAAGACTGAGAAGGAGAAGGCCCTTGAGATCGAAGGCGAGAAAGATTCTAGCATGCCTCTGTTTCAATCCCACACCTTAATGGCGGCAGCCGTGGTAGGAGTCGCGGCTTTGGCGGCTGGTGCGGTAGTGTGTCTTCGCCTTGCAAAGCGGAAATAAACCTCGGGCAATTTTCATGAACGATATGCGTGATTACTGATGAGAATTTTTGGCCTCTGCTTTTTCTCTTGTTGTCCTTGTTATTATTTCTGGAATTTCGTGCAATTCTACAGTAGTTGTTAAAGCTTCTATGCTTGGACTAAATAGGTTATGAGAAGTACTGCAAACTTCTTCCTTGCGGTGTTTGTTGTGTTCTGTTGAAAGTGCAGTCTGATTAGTGCAGCTATACAGTATTTGCCAAAAAATACAGTCCTTAATACATTTGTCTTTCGCTTCTATTGATTTTTTTTTTCATTTCAGTGAAGTAACATTTTTTTTCTCATCAGCTCCTTATTCATATATTGAATTGTTCTTTTTAGTTCTATGTTGCGCTGGGTTGTTGTTAATGGAGATGCATTTGCCCGAGCTATTTTTCCAGGTGACTTTTGTGTTTCTTGTACTTCTGCATTAAACCTTAGTATACGAATTGTTTTTTTGTACTATTATTATGTATTGTGCTCAATTGTTGGTGCGGGAATTCAGTTCATCAAAGCTATTTTGACTTGTTTCTTGTCCGGTTCTTGTATTGCTACATGAAGTTAGTAGTTGGATGATTGCTAGTCATTGCTTTTTGGACATCAGGTTATTTACATCTGATGGGATCTTCATACAACAGCAATATTTCTGCATCTTATGTTTTGTTTTGGCTCATATGAAAAACGTGATCTAAGCTTATTGTGTCTAGTACCTTGGTACACCTCCTTGCATGATATGACCCAAGGTATAGAGATCTTATTTGGGAAACCTTCTCATATATTTCTAGATAGGCTTATGGAAAGTATTGCATAGGTAGCATTAATTAGTTGATTATTGATTTTTGACAGTCTGTAATGGATCAATTAGTGAGTTGGTTTACTGCACCTAACATAAGTTGCAATACCGATTGCTAAATTGGTTTTTCAGTCAATTTCTTTCATGGCGTTTCTCTTATTTTCGTGTACATTTCTTTCTTGGCCCATTGACATCCATTCTTGAATTAGTTATTTAGTGTTTCATTGTTTTCTAAATTGAGGTAGGTTGGTTCCGTTTTATTACTAGCACAGTTAGTATTTCTAAATTCTAATGGTGTAAATGATGGTACAATGTATACAATGTTCGAATCTTGGTTGAAAGGCATTGAAGCAGCTGATGAATATTTATAACTTATTTTCTGTTGCTACTGAAGTGGTAGAACTTGTGCTATTCTGAGTTTTTAACTTGTGGAAGAACTTGTTCCATTCAATTTATAGATGCCATATTTTTCTCTTGATTGCTTAACTTCGTGATCCTATTTGTTTTTCCATTCTTGCGCCTTATTATAACTTAAGATGTTTTCAATTGATTGAGTGGTCTTATAAGTTTCTTTGCTGCCCAAGAATTATTAAGGTCACTCAAACATACTAGTGCAAGTAATGTGCTCCCGGTTAGTAAATTGCAAAATATTAGGAACATTGTGCTTCTTAAAGGGTATTGTTTCTATTCTTGTTTTGTATTGCCGTATTTTAATTTTACATACAAATGTTCTTTTACCTTGTGATGATCTCAAGAAGCGAGTATATGATGGTTCTTTTACCTTGAGATCATCAAAGTGAGAATGATTGTGGGGTTATGCAATTATTAAGCTATTAAAGTAAGTATCATGCTTTATGTTCAGCATTCTAGAGCTCTACTTGCTTGCCGCTACTTCTTTTAACAAATTCGATGAGTGCTGGTACTTCTTTAACAAATTCGTTATTATATATTAGTATCTTGATTTTCTCTGTTGGGAATCTTGTATTGAGTAAAACTCAGAGATCTACTACTAGATCACTGATATCTGTTTAGAATGGCTAAGTAGGACAGTTGTGTATGAAGCATTGCATTGTAACCTTGATGGCTTCAGCGTGGATTGCCTTTAACACGATAACGCATGGATGGGAGTTTGGGTTCATACATATTAGCTTCTTTTATTCGAATTTGCTCTTAGGGCCTCTTTTTTACTCCATAAAATATAGATCAAGCGCTAGTTCTCTATAATTTGGGGGGTCATTAGTCTCTTATATGTAGCAGTGCAGTAGCCACTAGAGTTAATTAGTTTGCACGTTGTTCTACGTTTGTTTCAAAATTATAACAAATGTGAAAGTATTGAATATGATTTTTTTTAAAAAAATTAATTTTATCTCATAATTTTATTTTTTCTAATTCATGCACTAAATATATGATTGATATAAATCAATTTTTTATATTAATTATTTGTTAGTGTATGGATTAAAAAAAAGATTTAAGAATATAAAATTAATATTATATTTGATGGATGCTGAATTTTTTTAATAAATAATAGATATGATAAATGATGAATTTTAATTTATTATTTATTTAGTATATGAATTAAAAAAATATAAATTAATATTGTATCTTATGTACATCAAATTAAAAAATCTATCAAATATCCTCTTATTTGTTTTCTCATATTCAGTCAAACAAATGAACAAGATTCGATTGGATGAGAATGGATTGGACAGGTCTACTTATTTTTTCTTTGTTTTGCGTTGCACTATAATAAGAAAATTAGTTGTTTGTTTCGTATTATTATAGCGTGTAATAGGATATATTGGTCAAACTATCAATAAAACTCAAGGAATATCAATTTTGTACTTACTGTTATTAGCATGGAGAATTGAGGTTTACCTTATAATTCTTCACATTATATATAGTTAAAAATTTAAAATTGAGTTAATTGGAATCAAATTTTAAAACAAATCAAAGTAAGTTGACTCTTCTTTTTTTACCAAAGCTGAAAATTACTCTATTAGCCTGCTAATACCGGGTTCATAAAGATCAAAGTACAAAATTACCTCAAATTTCGGAGGACGAATAGATGACCACACATGGTGATCCTTAGAGCTTCGCGCGTGATTTGTTGCCCAGTGGACAACTTGTTGATCTCACGGTAATAAAAATTAAATGAGATCGTAGAACAATGCGATCTCAAAGTTGACTCCTTTTCACTCTGCCTGCAATCAACCCTGCAACCATGATCTTCATTAGCCATCACGCCATGTGCCCACCCACGGGTCGCCATTGTTGGGATCCTCCCAAGCTTATCCACCTTAAACCCATCTCTTATGATGCTGCACAAATTGCAGTGTTTGATGGATTAACACAGATGGGTGGATCCATTGAGGTCAAGGGATAAGGCAAAGGTGGTGCAATGGAAGCTTAGAAGCTCATACCCATCAGCAACACATCTTGGGTGGCTTCTTTGCAAGCCCGTTCGCCTTCATCTTGATCGAGTCCTTGTAATAATCAAAGGCTCTGGTTTCCTGTGTATAGTGAACCTTGAGAATCCTCTCTTATCTTGCATATTGGGGTATGGTTCTTGAGCGAGCTCGACTGAAATAATCTCAATGATGTTTTTTTTAAAGTTTACATATGTTTTATAACATAATAATTATAAGACGTATAACGACACATAAATTATACGCACAAGACACATTTTACAAAACATACAAAGACGTGAAAAAATATGTAAAATACTATAACTGAGGATCGAACCTTAGATTTATTGACAATATAATCAAATGTGTAACCATTAAGTTGCTAATGTGTTCATAATCTAATACGATCATTTTTTGGATCGGCCCACTAAGAGGGTAAAACAGTTAGTGTTAGAAAGTATAAAAACATTAAACCTCATGAGTCATTTGAATTAGAATAATTACTAGCCGGTGAAAATCAATTATATTCTGAAAAAAGGTTCTTGTTGTAATTTGGGAGAGGGCGGAGGATTATATATTTGCAAATATACCTCCCCATTGCCTCGGAGCTAGCTCTTATACGAGTCGGCTTTGTCGCATGTGAAGGGAGGAAGGAGACAGTGAGGGTGAGACTGGAGCTGAAAGAGAGGAATTAGAGGTCGGAGATCGATGCCGTCGCCGAAGCTAGAATTGGAGGCAGGAGTCTCATCTTTTCCTTTGACTTCCATCGATTACCCATTTGTTTCATCGACAGTTGCAGGAATCGGAGAGGTGGAGGCTGGCGGAGCCGATCGGAGAGCGGCAACAGCTGTGACCAGAGAGCGGAGGCGTTGTTGCTCGCGACTTGGGGTCGCGTGGCCTCAGAGGCCGCTGGGCCATAACAGCGGGGTTGTTGCCAGCGTCATGGCAACAGTCGCTACATGCCGCAGCTGGAGCGGCACCTTGCCTGACGATGTGCCAGTGTCTCGTAGGCGCCGAAGGCCGCCGGAGAGGGCTGCAGAGCCATGAGCTGGTCGCCGATGGCTTAGTTGCCCATCCGGTGTGGGTGCAAGGCAGAGCATAGGAGTTCGGTGCATAAGCAGGGGAAGAGAGGGTGAAAGGAACAAAGATTTGATGTTGCTTTTGATGTTAGTAAGTAAGTAATTATTATGTTAATCATTATATTATCAATAATTAAATAAAAAAAATAAGTGTCATAAAATAAATTATTTGGGTGACTTATAGTTACGGAGACGAACTAACTACTAAATAACTAGGTTTTTACGTGCTGAACACGATAGTGGTGTCGAATTTTAGATTAGAGATCATTTGGTATGACTTTTATATTTTCAATATTATACAATAAAAAAAATGTAATTTGATAAATAATTAAACAATATAAAATAATAATATATTAATTTAAATGATGATTTAGAATATAAATAGTTAATATGAGCTTAAGATTGATTCTCGTTATAGTTGATGAATTGTTGAGATAAAATGATGGAATTATCATTTTGCCTCTATTTGTTTATTATTACTTCTAAATTCTATTGAACTCTTGTTGCATATTATTGTTGGACATGTCATGTAAAAAATTGCACGTGTTATTTTTTATTGTCGTTTACTAGTGTTTTTTTCATCCTAGTATGTCATGTTAATTATGGTGTGTTGATTGTATTATGTATAATATTCTATTGCTATGTATGTTGTTATCGTTGTGTTGAGCATCTCATTATCAATACATTATCCTATTAAGTTGTTGTTGTTGTTATATTGTTGATTATGGTAATATTATCTTGTTATCCCATTGATCATGGTGACACATTATTGCACTCTTGGAGTTGAGTTGCATGCATGATTACTGTCGACCTGGAGGCTATGATCTTGGAGAGGACTTTGATCAAGGACCATTTTATTGCGGTACTCTCCAAACATGGGTGAGGGTATGGATATTGACTAGTCATACTTTGGATGTGGGGATGTCGGGCTACCTGCTGGATGGGGCAGTTGCGTCACCGTTGGAGCGGACGGGTGATGCCACTCTGCGAGTGGTAGAGTGCGAGATTTTTACCCAATGGTCCATACGCTTGTTGATTTGGTCGGCGTTAATTAAGATTACGTGGGGAGCATTTGTTGTATATATCGTCTTTGACTGCATCTTAGATCATATTGTTATTTATTACTGACCTAACACTTTATACATGTTGATCATATTATGATACTTCTACTCAGCACCTGCGGATTCCTATTGTTTTTGCTTCAGAATTGCATGAGTGAGCTATCAATCTCTAGATCGAGGTGTAGATATTTTGGCGACTTGTAGGGGTGAGTTTATAGACAACTAGTAGATAGCCTGTAGATATGGAGCTTTGACGGCAACTATTTATGTATTTTGTTCTATTTTGTTCTATATAAATACTTAGATCTTGATATTGCTGATTTTGGAGTTTTGTAAAAAATGAATTATTAAATACTTTGTTTGAATTTTGTATCTGAACGAATTATCTTTTATCTTATATTTGAATCTCGTCAGACTAGTCGTACTAATAGTGGCAGGGTCATGGTTGTTGCGCCCTAGTGCATGCTCCCATGGAGGAGGTGCATGATTTTACTCTTGGGGCTAGAGTGAGAGTGGAAGAGGCAGTTGTTTAGGTTGTACCGGTAGTCCCTCAAGTTGTTGGAGAGGGCTCGACGGTGCATGTTCCTACGCCGCCCCAGCCACAGTATGTGATGCTTGTATCGAGACCAAAAGGCCTACTGGAGCAGAATCATGGTAGTCTCGCATGCTAAAGTTTCAATAGCTTAGCTGAGAGCGTTTTAGTAGCTTTTGGGGCACTACACATCCTATGGTGGCTAGGAGATGGCTGGCAGGGGTGGATGATACCTTTAAGGTACTTAGGTGCAAGTAAGAGAAAAAGATGGAGCTTACCACCTTTTACTTGATTGATGGAGCTAGAAATTGGTGGAGGGCAAAAGTTGATGCTAGAGGTGGTGCTAATCTTCCACAAGTACTTCCTAGTATTTTGTGAGCATAGTTCAGAGCTACATTCTTCCATACAGTCGGGTTGTGGCTCGAGCACTTTAGTTGAAAGTATTCACTCAAGGATCACACAATAGAAGCAAAAGGATTGTTATGGTCGATCGCTACTTCCACCAGGTGCAAGAGGACAGGATAGGGGCCAAGGAGAAAGTAGAGCTTAGGTCGAGGCATCCCAAAGTGGGTCTGTTAGTGGTTATTCATGTTGGCTTTAAGTTTTCAACCTTAGTCTTAATCTCGATCTTGATGGTTTTGATGATAACAAATATGAGACTAATGATTTCATTGAGAATATCTTCAGGTTCCATATTAGTAGCGTTCGATGTCCTCGATTGAGAAAATCGAAGAAATCGATAAATCGGAAGAACATTGATCGTCGCGCTCGGGTTCGTCGCGGAAACTTCTCGAAGATTGACGAGTGCACCAAAGTCGCATTGGACGGGCTCAAAGATCACATGAAAGCCCTCCAAGATGATGCTCGTTAAAAGCCGAAACCCGAAAACAAAGCGCGGAAGAAAACCTAGTTGAAAATTTAATTTAGCCTAAATTCGATCGATCGGGCGGTTGACTGAACAGGGTAAGAAAAAGGCCAATAGCCTTTTCGATCAACCGGTCGATCGACCGACAGAGGCCTAAAATGGGCAATAGCCCTAGCGATCGACCGATCGGTCGACCGAAGTAAAAAATTACGCGGCGTGCGATCTTGGCTTCCCTGCGTCGGGCAACCGACCACAGGGAAGAATGAAGCGGTCGAGTGACCGGGCGATCGGTCGATCGATAGACCAATCGATCGGCGGCCTGCAACGGATAGAAAACTATCCGTTGAGTAGTCGTTTCTTCGGCAGGGTATATATACACCCTCATATGATTTGTTTAATCTTTCCTCTCTTATTATTACAGAAATTTTTGAGCATCCAAGAGAGAGATAAAAGCTTTCCAAAAGGGATTAGTGCTTGCGCTCAATTTTCTGGCGTCAACTTCTTGCGCACACTCTGCTCCTCAACTCGGGCTTCAACTCAAGCTCTACTACTCGACGAGTTGGAGGTTCCAAGGCTTGGAAAAGAGCACGATTTCTTGGTTTCATTTCAAGCTCTTTTCAATTGTATTTTAACTGTTATTTGTATCTATTTATTTGTGCGTGTGAAGACCTAGGGCTGTTAGGTCTTGTGTGGAAGTGGTTACCTGATGTTAGGTGTAAAGCTACTTGTGTAAACTTAGTGTTTACTAGGATTGATTTAGTTGTCCCTTTGGGTTGAGGTGGAAGAGTACTCTCGATAAGAAGACGGAGACTTCCGGGTGAGGAAGTACCTTAGGTCGAGAGTGAGACTCTTCAAGTGAAAAGTCTTATGTGTAAGGAAAACGTAAATTAATCTAGTTTTCAACTACAATTCCAAACCGCAGAAGAAGACAAAGACGTTTTCCACTCAGGCACAAGGATCGTCCCAGCCTTCGCAAACACCTCAAGATTAGCAAGAGAGGTCCACTACTACTTCAGATGTGGAGACATGGGATACTTTGTGAGGGACTGTCCTAGAGACGACAGTGTGTGCTATCATTACAAGCAACCCTACCATATTAGCTGGAGTTATCCGACCAGGGGGATACATGTGACTTTACAACGACAGTCGAGACAACATGGTCATGGTTAGAGGTGGACCAATCATCAGAGGCAAACTAGTCAAACTCATGCATGATTTTTAGCATTAACACAGGAGGAGGCACGTCAAGCATCAAGATCAATGGTTCGAGGTATCATTTTAGTGTTTGGTGCACCTGCTCATGCATTAATAGATATTGGTAGAATACATTCTTTTATATCTTCGATTATGGTTGCTAAATTGGGGAGAGAGCCTACACCTATTAACGTTTGGGTCAGCTTCGTTATCCATCCATTAACGTCGTTATTCCTCCATTTACAAAAATCGAAATCGAAATTGAAAACCAAAAATTTAGAAAATAAAATCTAAAAATGAAATCGACGAATCGCTTAACCAAAAAATCAATTCGGTTTTAGATCGGTTTTTCGATTAATCAAATTTTTGATTTTTTGCTCACCCCTATGTTGCATCTTACATGTTACTTGCGTGACAAGTTGCTTTATGCATGTGCGCCACGTGTAAAGTCAATATCCCAATTAGCATCCACGACATCTCCGTTAAGTCTCACTTAACAGAAGTTAGCTTGGATGTCATTTTTGTATCATTTTCAATAACCTCAAGGGTATTTTAGCCACAAAACAAATATTAGAGGTATTTTAGTACCCGTGAGAAAACGTTAACGAAATTTTAGTACATGTGAGAAAACGTTAGGAGCATTTTAGTACACGTGAGAAAAAGTTTTAGTCTGCATGCACACCACGTGTCCACGTCATCCGTCACAGTCATTAGTCACGTCAGTTTCGTTATCACTTCATTAACGTCGTTTACTTATACAATCATTTTTGAACCTAATTCCATAACATAAGGGGTATTTTTTAAAATTTCGAGCAAGAGGTGCCTGCTTGCATTATAGAATGAATAAATGTGGCCGAGTTCCAAATAATGATCTTCTCTTAACAAAAAAAATTACATAAAATGTTTTATTTGCTTTAATTTATTTTGAAAAAAATCAATTGTATTTGGTTTGACATTTTTTAAGAATGTTTTGTAAATTTTTTTTATATATTGCAAACTAAAATGAGTGAAAAATTCGTAATTCTTATATATAATAATGTATATATATATTTAAAAATAATAAGAGTCCGTTCAACACTACAACAAAATTTCTTTATATCGGGGGAAAAATTTCGACGTCAAGTCATTGGCGTGAAAATGTAAAGGCAAGAAAAAAATACAACAATTAACAAACTAGCGCCAGCGGCTGCCCCCCAACAATTACTGGCGCTAGATATTTGCGGCACTAGCATACCAACGCCTTTAATGTTAGTGCGGTATGCCTGCCCGCACGGGTTCATGAGCGCGCGAGCCTATGCCCGATTTGCCCACACGAGTAAGCGGGCGCGCGCCCGTGCCTATTGGGCAGGCATGCTTGCTTGGGCGGGGAGGTGAGAAATCTCCCGCCTCCTCACTTTTTTAAAAAAATTAAATAATTGGCGCGAGTATATAAAAAAAATCTTTTTTACTATGTCAAATATTCTTGCGCCCACCAAACATCATTATGTCAAATATGACTGATATTTACCTATTACATTTTGTCGCTTGCGTAGACGCCCCATTTTAATATTTCGGTTGACACAAGTGCCGAAATATTATACTAGTTTAGCACCAATATTTTAATGATTTACTGTAGTGCAAGAATATTGGCAAAAGTAATTTCCATTATAATTGGTTTGATATAGAATTTCAGGGATCGAAAGGCAGCACAGAGACGATCAAGGAAGGTGCAGTGAGTAAACCCACATTTGCGTTTAAGCCATAAGTTCATAAGAGAGATGCAATACAGCAATACTATTATTCTGCGGCTACTAAGCACTTGAGCCTTCTTCTTTGAAGCTCCGCCTACACTTGAAAAGATGATCAAGAGGATAACCAATACATTGAATTGTGTACTACTACGATTTCTGTGCGTAGTAAAACACAAGCAAAAGGAACGAAGAATGTATCTTTGGTTCCGCAGTCACAAAAGACATTTTTTTACATGTTTGGGCTGCAAGCTAGTAAAACTAAGTAGTAGGATGAGATGCACAACTGAAATCCATATAATCCTCCCACTTCGGGCTGCTGAAGGGGAGAAGTGCATGCATCTTTCGAAATAATTGTATAGTAATTCCGAGATAGCTTTTGTCACAGCTGACAAAAACAAAATTTCATATCCACAATGCTTCAACTCTCTTCCCCGAATATGTCAGTGATGATTCTGAATGAGATCTGAAAGTGTGATCTTTCCACAATTTCCAGTGTCTAGTTTATCAAACTGATTGCAGATTAGTAATATATCCTTATCCATGATCTTCCCCATCTCCTTGAGCTTGTAAATCACATACTCTGATTTACTGCAGAAAATAATGAAAAATATACAAAGAAAACATTGTTAGTGAAGAAACCAGCTAGAAGCAATCCAAGTTAAACTGAATATTGCCCTCTGATTATATTAGGTTAACTTACAACCTTTTAGACAGATATCCACTCGCATTTATGTGCTCAACCAAGTACTATTGACAAACTTATGGCCAAATAAACACCAGAAGATTTGAAGAATAGGCTGACAAACACTAATAACATTTGTCAAATGGAGCCTTCTAGTTTAAGTTTAAATCACAAAGTTCTTGTTCTCTTAATAAAGTTCTTCTTTTAACAAAATGACCCAATCTACATATTTATATTCATAATAGTTCTAATAGGATGATCAAAGGCTGGTTCATAGTAAGAAAAGTTTAAACATTCAGCTATAAAATAGAACTAATGGTTGATGGGTACTGGAGAAGTTGTTAACATTAATGCATAACCGAAATCCTTCACATTCATTGAAGATGAATATGTTAGTCAATCATTAGATGACAAAGTCCAAACTCATAGAGGTTCCTTCGAGCTGCAATATAAAGAAGCAATGCACTTCAGTTAATGTAGATTGGGTCATTAACTGTGGCGTAAAATATTACTTCTTTTTAGGATGTACTAATTTCCTAATAAAGTATTATTGCCCTTACAGTTGAGAAACCAAAGATGAGAGTAACAAGATATCTCAAGGCATAATTTGGATGTGAAGGAAAATAAGTTGGAACTTAGAAGCAGCTGGATGGAAATAGATCTTGAAGATAGACAAAAGGCATATATGACGTGAACATCAATGTGTGATAAAAAAGGGTGTAATAACAGACAATAGGTCTAGGTATTTGTTTCATGATGAAACAGATTGTAAGATCTATTTTGAGTACACTATGGTACCTGGTCAAAATTAATAATTAAATATGCCAATGATGAATCTAAATATATAAGAGAGCTTTTTTGTATCCAATTGAACAATAGCATTAGCAAGATAGCAGGGGTCTAAAAGTTGTCAACAGCAAGATGTTGGATTTAAAAAGTTCAACTGGTCAAATTTTTTCTTCAATCAAGGACTATAGTTCACGATTACCATATTGGTACAACTCACTTGATGGGATACGTTAGACATATATTTTGTGGGCCCAAACCACTAACCTAATTAAAATGTTTAAGCTGAAATTAATCTCTCCCACTTGAACCTTGAGTTAAGTCAACACGCATAGTCCAAACCACAGTACCACACACTTTAGTCAAGTCAACGACATATGAAGCCTAACATAGTAGTGGGTCTAGGCATCTAACGGCTCCAACCCAAACTTGGGCAAACTTTTCTCATATAGGTTCCCTTACCAAGCTGAGAATGAAGTCCGATTTGATACCATTTGTTGTAATCCACCCGATGGGATTACTGATCCATTAAACCTCAAAGGTTTGAACCATTGGCCTAATACTTAAACCAAAGTTGATGATATAATACTCATCAAGCCTTATTAATTAAGACAACTTTATGTGGGACTAAACTGGAGCGCTACAATCTCCCTCACTTAAGTCTTGACGTCCTTGTCATAAGTCTTAACATCCTTGTCAAAACCCAAGTAAACTCAAACATATAGCCCAAAACCACACACCTAACTTGACGGCATATGAGGCCTAACCTAGTAGTGGTTCCACCTAATCTTCAAAGTACTCTTTCTCACATAGGCTTCATCACCAAATTTAGGGCTAGGTCACGCTCTGCTACAAATAAGTCATCATGCCTCAAGGGGGCTTAACCCAATACTAGGAAGGACTCCACTTGATGTACGACGATTGACAATCAACCAATGATCATAACGGGAAATTAACCAAAATAAATACATAAAAGATGATGAATCACATTAATAGCTCAATGAAAATCCTTTAAGTTATTCTTGACCCTAATATGAAACAACAATTACCAAATCAAGACTCAATGAAACAAGTAATGACAAAACTTTAAATAACTTTTTTACTTCTAACTGTTGGTGAGGGAGTGAGACCTATTTTTAGGCATGGTCGGGAAGCCTATATAAGAAAGGACTGCTTGAATATTAGATAGATTTGCTACTAAGTTAGGCCTCATATGTTGCCAACTTGGGTGTGATTTTGGATTATGTGCTAACTTGACTTAGGTTTTGATGGTGCAATCAAGGCTTAAGAGGGGAAGATTAACTTTTGCTTAAGCATTTTAATTAGACTAGTGATTTATGCCCTTGAATTTGATGAGCCAATTATCCTATAAGCTAGTCGTAAAACAAATGCTATTTGAACTTCTACGATAGAGATAGCAAATGGACTACCATGGGATGGCACAAGCACGATATAGTGAGTTGTGCCATGTGCCAAAGTAGGCCTCGGGTTTTCGGCACACCCATTTTTATCAAATATTTTATATGTTTTATATATTATTTTCAATAGATTACATATTGTACACTATGCATAAATCTATTTTTATTAAATACTATTAGTATTATAGTATTTAAAATATTATTCTTAATTGTTTAATGAAATTTCAATTAAATATTATTAACTAGGTCCACCCAAGTACGACATGAGCCTTTAGGCATGGGCTATGTGCCATGTTGGCTTGGTATTTTGTGTTTAACTGTACCAAGCTTGGCCTAACTTGGCCATGACCTATAACCACCACTATTTCATAGTTCCACAAGGTTATCTTAATACAAAATCTTATGAGCATTTATTTTAGACTAAATGATCAGAGTAATATATCTTTTTAGACTAAGTGATTGATTATTTAAATGATTGCATTTCATGATCCTAGAGAATCTGAAAGCATGACATACTTCTCTTCAAGCACCTTAATGATTATCTTAACCAAATGTACCTTCTCTTAGCTTTCTGCCTTTCTCACAAAGTTTTACTTTCCCCTATAGATGGCAACTGAGTAACAAAATCTCCCCTTGAATGAATGAAACAAGTTAAGCTTCTTTAGTCAAGGCAGATATGTGACATCAAATGAATCTATCACAAGACACACAGGTGGATAAAAGCAATAAATTAATCACCTTTCTCATGTCAACCAAAAAAAGAAAAAAGAAGGCATGGACAATAGAAAGAAAGGCCAACATTTCAATGGTTTGAAAAAAAAATCTAATGAGGAATAAAACAAATTAAGAGATATTGAAAGAGTAGGCTTGTAACCTATAAGGTTGTTCTTTTCGTGCTTGGGAATACATTTTATTTTCCGTCAATATCATCAGCCTAGTTCATAGACCTTTCCAAGTTGATACCTTATTTGAGAACCAGATTGCTTTGCGTCATAGAACACTCAACCTCCTAACTTGTAAATCAATTAGAGATGTGGTCCCTCACTGATGATATTCATGACTTCCAAAGCAAGTTTAATAGAAAAAAACATTCATGTAACTCTATGTTCTTGTTCATAGAAAATGAACAATCCTAACAAAATTTACTCCATTAAAAGAAAGGATACTTGCAAATGTTCTTTCTCACTGTTTCTGAATTTATACCAAATGTCGTTCATCATTTTCTCTCACACTCTCATTCCCTGCTAAGGTCCTCCACTTCTCTAATATTCTTCATCTGATGTATGTCCACATCAACCTAAAAGTTCAAAACTTCAAATGTATATCCAATTTTGAAACTTGCAATTCGACCTTCATTCATTAAGGAGACCTTTGCATCCTTTCATTGCTTTTCTAAGTTTACAAAATTTTACAAAGGAGAATTCTAGTGCAAAAAATCTTTTCTCCAACTATAACATGAATTTATCAGCAACGAGAAAAAGCCAAGAAGTTGCAAGTACTTGGGGTCAGCTACAAGAAACTTTTCCCGTCATTTAGCTTGATGTCAAGCTAAATCTTTAGTTATTCTAAGGGCATATAACAAAGTTTTCTTAGTTCTTTCCTACCCATACTCCAATCATTAATGATCAATCACAATCGACTCAACCAGTTTAACTATCCCTACATATGTGTTCAACTATCTCCTTTAGCCTGAACACATATAAACTCGGGAACTTCCACAAACGGTCAAATAGATCCAAGTAAAAGAGGGTTGAGGTGTTTTGCAAATACGAGTACACTCAGCCAACCCCTATGTGAAAATGCAGTTCATGGTTCTTTTACGCCATGTATACGTTTCTCATTGCAAGCATTTTTGTGCCTGCATCTTTTTGTATGTATTGAAGCTTCAATTTGCCCAAATTCGCTAACCAAAAAGAATTGTAATTTTCAGGCATTAGTGAAGAAAATAAGATAGTTCTAAGAAACTAATTGACCCAAAGAAAATGGACCGTGATGCCTGACTAGATGAATGCAAGGTAGAAGAAAGAAACCAGAGGACAGGAGAGCAGGGCAACTTACGTGACGAAGCCATTATTGTCGATATCGGCGGCAAGGAACTCGGAGACAGTCATATCCCGGCCAAGCACCCACTTTGCTATCTTCCTATGCCTCTTATCGATTCTAGCCTCAGCCAGGTAAAGAAAAGCACGAGCAACCGCGAGAGTAGAAACTAGGAGCCATATTGAGGCAAACAGCCTGCCCCTCATCGTCTTGAATGCTCGGTCTCCATAACCAACCGTCGTCACTGACATCACAGAGAGGTAAAAGGAGTCGAGCCACCCGAGCTGCTCGACAAACCGGAGAACGCAGGTGCCAACGCCGATGCAGAGTAGGACGACACAGAGAGCGAGAGAAACCTTCATCCGTATCCTCATCCTCCCCTTCTTGACGTCGATGATGTAATTCCGAGCGATGTCATGCCGTTGGTGTTCGTGATATTGTTGCCGCTTCTGCTTCGTCTTATCAGTGACCTGCGGGTTGGTAACGGCAGAGAGGAGTAGGGATTCCTGGAGATCGAGCACGTAGGAAACCATCCCTGAGAGGAGAATGTCTACGAAGCCAAAGCCAATGATCACGAACATAATAGAGAAGACCTTGGCGAAGGCAGTGGAAGGGGTAATGTCACCGTAGCCGATTGTGCACATTGTGACGATGCAAAAGTAAAGGGCGTCGACGATTGGGTGGGTCTCGGCAGCCACGAAGTGATGACGGTTGAAGGTGTAGATGCCGACACCGAAGGCGAGGTAGACGACGAGGAGGAGGACGGCCTGGCCAATGATGGAGGGCCGGCCGGGGGAATCGTTCTTGATGGGCCCGGCGTCGTTGATGGCGGACATGGCCGGGGCGGTGCGGGACCGGTGGAGGTTGGTCCGACACCGGCCGAAGGAGGGATCGGTGAGCCAGGCATCGGCAGCGACAGCGAGGGCGGGAGAGAGGGGGCTGGGCTTGCTGAGGACAGGGGAGGCGTGAGGGGGAGATGAGGAAGAGGAAGCAGCGGCGGCGGGGTCTTCGACGGCGTCGGTCTCGGAGAAGGGAAGGCCGAAAATGAGGTGATCCTTGAGTTTGGGGGAGCAGATGGGGATGGAGATCTCGCCGTCTTCAGGGAGAGGGCAGAGGAGGGAGGCCGGGGGTGTACAAGATGTGAGGGAAGGTCTCCGCAGGTGCACGGGCGAGGGAGCCGATTGCGAGCCGGATTTTAATGATAGCAGCGGTTCCGTTTCCATGTGTTTGCGGAAATGACAAGACGATGGACGCGCTGAAGGATGAAGCCTTTTATATATCTATCTTGTTGGAACATTCAGATTGATCGCCACACTCAGCCTCTACTTCCCAAGAGACAATTGAATTATTGAACACAGGATATTCTAAATAAATAAATAAATTTGATATCAGCTTTATTTATTTATTTACAAAAAATAAAAATAAAATATAGGTAATTAGTGTTCAAATTGTTGGAGATAAAAATGGAAGAAAGAGGAGTTGAGGAATAAGAGAGGACACATGTTTTTAGAAGAGTGGAAGTAGAATGAGCACAAAAGAGACATAATAGACAGCTTCTTGGCCTTCTATATGATGATGAGACTGAGATCTCAAATTATATACCAAGTCAAGGGTTTAGACTGGGTCAATGCAAGAAGAGTTCTCTTCTTCTCTACAAAGAATTAGCATGTTGCTGGTTGACAATGGTATTTCATCTTTTAAATTATTAAATTATTTTCCCCCAAATTTAAAATATATTAACTTGATCAATTAGGGCATTTGACTTTCTTAGTCACTCCTTCATGTGCTTCATAGAACCATGTAAGCAAACCAGGCTGTATAACAATTATTCTTACAGTTATTGAGCATCAACAATTAATTAACTAAAAAACAATAGCAGAAGCAGAAGAGAACATGAATGCCCAAACAAAATGCAGATGCATTTCTGGTACCAAGCAAGGAATGTTTAGTACGTCTCTCATCTATATATTTATTGAGCATTATCTGCAGCTCGTGTTCATCAAAATTGCTTTCTGAAATTAATATCAAGGTTCTCATTTTTTGTATGATGTCACGAAAATGAAACTCCTAATGTATTGGGACTTTTAATAAGAGAGATGTGAGATAGCAACCTGTTCCTCTTCATTGGAAAATGTCCCTTTCATTCACCATCAGCCATTAAAGTTATCAGCTAAAAGCCTAAAACAAGCAACTAGATCTGGACATCATCTAATCAGTAGGATCACAAGTGAATTCTTTTTTATTCGAGATTTTGTCAGATTTGAAAAAGAAACTAGAAAGTTGTTATACAGTTTTTTTTTCCAATTAATTTGATCCATAATTATGCTATTAAGAATTAAGTTGGAAGGGGCAGCTGGTAAAAGACTAAAAGCTTTCTTGAAATATGAAAACAATTTCAAGTAAAATTTTGCTGTAATTAGTTATCCTTGATCGGCTAGAATTCCAATCGACATTAATTTCTAATTGAATTTAGCAAAGATTGATGAGTCTAACAAATCTATCGTAATTTTTTTATCGAGTATTTAACCAAATCCATAATATGGATCCGGGAAATTCTCGAATCCATAATATGGATCCGAAAATTCTTGGATCCATAAATTTTTATCCAAAAGGCCAATTTTACCCCTTGCCTTTTTGTACATGTTGACCAAATTATTCAAAGTAAAATTAGTATTTTTGGATAAAAAATTATGGATCCTAGAATTCAGATCTATACTATGGGTTCAAGAATTTCTTAAATTCATATTATGAATTTGAATAAATGCTCTTGTTTTTATTTATACAAAATCTATCTCAATAATTAAAAAAATAAATTCTAAAACTCACCTTTCCCTTTTATCCCACATCACATCTTTATATATTAAGATTTATTTTTAATTTGTTTCCATTAGTATATGCTGGTATTTGTTGATGCAGTAAACTTTAATAAAAAAATATTATTATGTCGCCTAGGTTGCCACGTATAACAATTATTCAATGGTAGGATATAATTAATATTAATTTGAAAATTTAAGAAAGTTTGTAAATTAATCTATAATTTAGGATAGATTCATTAACTTAATTTGTGCTTAAATTTACGGGGAGGATCCAATGGACGTACAAGATTTGTTTAAATATTTTTTAAAAATATCTGTTATTACTAATAGTAACTTTAAAATACTAAAATTATTTTGAAAACAGAAAAATAAACAATTCCTTGTAAGCATAAGCAGTATTGAATATTTGGTTGGGGGAAAAGAAAATGACAATATATCATATCTTTTTCATGGTAATTTATACATTTGCATTAAAAATATAATTCAGTTCGTTTAAATATTTAAAATATGTTTTAGTACTAATTTAATTTAATCTCTTAATTTAATGTGAATTTTTTATTCAAAGGAAAAGAATTAATTTTGTCTTGCAAATTATAATTCAATTTCAAATATTACATACCTGATCGATCCATTGTTGTCAAGATCTGCTGCCATCAAATCCCCCGCCGTCATCTTCCTCTTCAGCACCCACTCCGCTGTCCTCCGATTCCTCTTATCAATTCTCAGCTCCGTCAGATACAGGAAGGCCTTCGCCACTGCCAGCGTGCTCACAGGCAACCACACCGACGCAAACACCCTCCCCTTCATTGTCAGGAAAGCGTAGTCTCCATACCCTACCGTCGTCACCGACGTCATCGATAGGTAGAAGCTATCGAGCCAGCACAACCCCTCCAGCACATGCGCCATCAGAGCTCCCACCGCGATGCAGCCAATTACCACGCCCAGCGCCAACCCAACCTTCATCCTCACTCTCATCCTCCCTTTGCTCACGTCGATCACGTACTTCCTCAACATTGCATCGCCCCGGTTCTCGTCCATCGCGCTTAGCAGTACCGCTTCCTGCCTGTCCAGCACGTAGGTGAGGACTCCACTGAGGAGGATGTCTACGAACCCGAAGCCTACGAGAATGAATGCGCACACAAAGAGTTTGCTGAAATGCGTGTGAGGCACTATGTCGCCGTACCCAGCCGTGCTCAAACTCACGACAGTGAAGTAGAGCCCATCCACTAATGGAGATGTCTTGTGTCCTTTGAAGCTCCGATTCCTTAAAACGTATACGGCGACCCCGATCAATAAGTACAAGATGACTCCGAGGACGGCTTGCTTCACGATCGAAGAAGGCACGGCACCAGTGCTACTGCCTACAGATGCAGGGGCTGAACTTTCTTTGACATGAGTGAATATGGATGGAGCAGAGTGGGAACCGCGAGAGGTTGTATTTGAATGCTCATTAAGTTCTTTGATGATCAATGGCGAATGGTCTTGTGGAGTAGAGTTGGAAGCACTTGTGAAATAGCTGAAGAGAAAAGATGAGTTGCTGTTATGATAATTTGAGGGATCAAGAGAGGAATTCTCTTGTGATGGTGGAGTCTTATTTGATATTGAAAGTTTATCCATTGGTAATGAAGCAGTCGAGGATTTTTCATGGCCTAAATCTTGTAGCTCATGACATGGTTGTTGGAAGTTTAGGTTGGGATAGTAGTTGGCTTATACTGGTAGTTGAGTCAATCTATCCTTCCTTGTGAAGTTGAGGTTTCATATTTGCATCCTATCCTCACAAAGAATAAGCTTAGGTCTGTCCAGTTCAGTTCCTTTCAGAAAATCTGATATCCTATTCTCACTATTGGGAAAATGGGCCGGCATGCAATTGGACCAAACTGCTTCTCTAGTTCTTCAGCAAATCAGACTCTTTGAGGAATTCTCAAGTTTCAGTAGTTTCATATTGTCCACAAATTGGGCCACTAAGTTTCTTGAATTCCTGGATATATTTGCATCCCAAATGGTCCCTCACAGTCCCAGTAAAACCTGGTGTGCCTATGAAGTTTACAATGTCTTTTGGCAAATGAGCAAAGCAAATACATGAAGTTATGTCTCTAGCTACTGAACCAAGAATATTCCTTTGTGTCTGTAAGTGATCAGGATAGCTTCATGTGCAATTCTACTCATGTAGTCATCTGTTTCTAATATTATGAGGACATGAAATAAGGGACTTGGATAATTTAGGTCAATCTATAATTCAGTATATATCATTTCTACTTGTCAAGCATTTCAATGCCTCAAAGAAATGCTGATGCTGTACAAGAAGCTGTCGGAAAGAGAAAGCTCAAGGCAATCCCTAACCAAACAGAACCTTTTGCTGATTCACATGCCTATTGACACAATCTTAAATTTAAAGACCAAACAGAACAACAATTTGGTTTTAAGAATTATTCTCTCCTCGTCATTTTAGTTACCAAACATCGCAAAAGTATAAAACATATGCTCCCAAGCAAGCACCTACGTACCGAATTGGCGCAACAAAGTACCAACTTTAGCAGAGATATATATATATATACTATTCCACTCATTACACGTGCCATTAATTAAAGTTCATTGCCTCTTATATACTATCAATTCAACTGGTCCAGACAAAATTTAGATGTCAAATAAGAATTGTCAGCAAGTTCCTTTGGAAGCTAAACTAATATATGAGATCCGCGTCTCAAAGTACCTACTGTTAATTTCTTCACTATTTGCCTCCTTTAATAACTTCACTAAAATATATATTGACGTGCTTTGCAAACACATGTTAATATTATAATCTCAAGACCAGCAGCCCTGCAATGTTGACCATTAAATATGAACTAATGGGTATTATTCTTCTTTTCCGGATGCCTGGTCATAGTTTGATGGATTGGTGGCGTAAGGTTTAAAATTATTGTTTGGTGGTTTAATTGGATCACCAAACACATACACAAACTAAGAACAAAATTAAATTTGGATCGATCTATCAAGCATGGATCTTTTTATTCATGCTAAATCATTGTTTCAATATATATCTTTACATTCTTTCTCTCTCAAAGAACAAAATGAAGACCTTTTGAGATCGATCAGAACCTGTTTGGCTTAAACTAGAGCTCATATCAGCAACTCCGCTGTTAGTTGTATCTACACGCTTAAATGGCAAGAAGGGCAACTAAAGTAGAATTGTGTCAGTATAAGCAGAACGAATATATAATCTTCATTAATTAGATTCTGGAATGTTGCCGTCTCTGCAGCCCTCATATCCTCTTCACGCTAAATGTCAAAAAATGGCAACTGAAGTTGAATTGTATCAGTATATTCTTCATTAGATTCTGAAGTCTCTGCATCCATAATTGCTTCTTACCATGTCCTCCAGCATCAGCACTTGTTCATGTCTCGATTCCGGTGAATTCAAACTGATATCAGCGGTCAGTACCCTCACATCAAACCACGATGATGAGGAGGAAGAAGAGAACCAATTGGGCCCCCTCGTTGTTGCGAGCTCTACGATGCGATCGGCCGGAGACATCTGCTCATGTTCATGTTTCGATTCTGGTGAATCCAAACTGATATCAGCGGTCACCCTCACAGCAAACCACGACGATGAGGAGGAAGAAGAGATCCAATTGGGGCCCCTCGTTGTTGCGAGCTCTCCGATGCGATCGGCAGGAGATGAAGCGGATGAATCTGGAGATGTTGATTCCGTCAGGGAAGTAAAGCAGATAGAACTGCATTGAGATTTTGGAGACGGCCATTGAGATAAGCCAAGAACACTCCTCGGAGAACTTTCTGTCAAGCGGCATTGAGGAACACCAATGGAAGAATATGCAGAGGGGACACCGACAACGTCTTCTTCCATCGCTATGAATGGATGCTGCAGCAGCATCTCCGTCGTCCATCTCTCCTCCGGTTTCTTGACGAAGCACCGCCGTAGGAAGTCCTTCCCTTCCTCCGAGAAATCCGTCGGTATCTCCGGCAATTCGTCATTGAACCCAATCTTGAAGAGCAATCCCCATGCGGCGTGGCCTCCGTCTAACAAACCGGCCCAAGCCGGGCGACCGGTTGCCATCTCCGCCACCACGCACCCGAGAGACCACACGTCCGCCGCCGCACCGTACTCGCCCAGCGCCACGGCCTCCGGTGACATGTACATTGGCGTGCCGCGAATGCCGCCGCCACCGCGGGCGTCGCAACCGTCATCGATCTTGTTCGCGAGCCCGAAATCTGCAATCTTGACGACATCGGCGGCGGCGCCTACCACGAGTAGATTCTCGAGCTTGACGTCGCAGTGCGCGTACCCTCGCGCGTGCACGTGGCGCAGCCCGAGCAGAATCGAGCGCATAAAGCGCCGGATGGCGGGTTCCGGGAGCGATCCACCAGCGCGGCGGAGCGCGTCGCGGAGCGTGCCGGCGGGAGCGTACTCGAGGAAGAGATCATAAGACTGGGCGCCGGTGGCAGGGTCGGCGGTGATGTCGTGGCCGAAGCAGCGGACCAAGTGGGGGCAATCGCTGAGGTCGTAGAGCACGGACTCCTCATGGCGGAGGAAGCCGGAGGCGGAGAGCGGCGCAGACTTCACCGCCATCAGCGACGGGAGTTGTCGGGAGCGGCCGTAGGCGAGACTGACGGTAGCGAAGCTGCCACGGCCGACGATTTGTCCTCTAGTCCACTCCTTGGGTGGTCTTCCTTTATCTTCTCGGTTCATCAATTGCTTGTATAGACGAGGACAAGTACTCGTTGAGCGAGAGAGAGATTTGTAGTATATAAGTAAATGGAAGGGATTGCGGGGTGCGTACTATATATATATAGTGACGACGACGTACAGCAGAAGTTTCGGAGGGAGGTTTATGGTGGGAATTAAATTATAAGGGATTGCGGATTCCGGGTTGCGTCCTATCGATGGAAGGGACACATTCTACTGATGCGTTCGTTGAATGGAAGGTGTAGTGTGGGAAACGTGTAATTTTGTAAGGGATTGCGGATTCCGGGTTGCAGATACTGCTATTATCGTTGTAATTTTGTAGGGCTTTTACTGGAATTATGACACGTGTTTGAGTATTTGTAACTTGTCCAGTAAAGCAAGTTGATTAGTTACGTGCAATGAGTCTGAATTCGGCGAGGATAGCGGATACGCCGCAACGAATTAGACTCCGAATCGAATTAGTAGGCAAAATATACAAATAATGTTAGTTTGGCTGCTAAAATATAGTAATCTGTTAAAAGTAGAAACCGCTTTTACTGTTTCAATGAGCAGTTGTTTAGTTTCCGCAAAAAAATGAGAATTATTTATTTATTTTCTTCGTTTGAACTTTTTAGGGTAAATTATATTTATCTGTCTGAGATTTAGTAAAATTATATTAATCTTTCTTCTATTTGTAATTTTATCTTATAATTTTTTTGAGTTTTGTAAAAGATTACACAAACATCTCCTATTATAAAATAAGATTACATAAATTTTTCATGAGTTTTATAAAATATTACACAAACATATCCTAAAATAATTACTCAAAGATTACTCAGATGAGGTGATTGTAATATGGACAAATATAGAAGGAATCAGTGTAATTTTACTAAACCTCAGGGGAGTTCATTGTAATTTATCCAACTTTTTATTATTAAGGCTCAATAATTAATAAATTTTAAATTTAAATTATTTTCCAAATACAATATAAAATAATTAAAAATAAACAACCTAACCTAAATAAATAATTAATATTTTAAAATAAAAATAAAAATATTTTTATCAGCACAAGAATAAAAATAATTATATTTGAGATTAAGAAAAATTGGGAGCGGGATAAATTTCATCCTTCAATCATTTAAATTTTGATAATTTAAGAAAAGTAAAAATTTGTACTCATACACCTATTTTGTCAATATATACCTGAAATAGGAAATAAGTGAAACCACATATATAAATTAATAATAACATTCGGTCAGCACATTTTGGGGAAATTGACTAGGGAATTAATTAAGGGGAAATAAGATGCGGAGAAATAACATTAATTAATTCTCAAGAAAGAGATCACGTTGTGCTGATGCGCATTAGATTTATTTATTTATTTATATAAGGAGCATGAAAAATGAGGACAATATCACATATATAGGCCCACGCGGGTATATTGAAAAATCTATGAGGAGGTGAACCACGTGTGATGACACGGTTTCTCTTGTACTGCTGGTGTATTGAAATATCTGCGGCGTTTTTTTTCATTTTTTTGTTATTATTTTTAAATGTGAACCAAATTTGAATTTGTATATAAAATTCCACTTTTCATAAATTAATTTCTTTCACACTCTTTTAAATAAATGATAAAAATATATTTGATTGATATAAGTGCATTGTAATTTTCTAAAAATTAATTAAATATGTCTCATTTGATTCAACTCACTTCAAATGATTAAATTGCCTCCATTTTTAATTACAATGCTATATATGTTAATACAATATACTATTTCAATTATAATAACAAAGATATGATTAATATATTATTTAATAATATAATATTATTTCGTGATTTTTTAAATAAATGATAAAAATATATTTGGTATATTTTTAATATGATATATATCAAATATAATATTTGGATTGAACTAGTATTTTTGGGCCCGATCGAATTAGACCCAAAAGAGGACACACATGAACCAAACTCAAGTCAAGCCAAACAGTTTAATCAGAGGGCTTCACCCGGTCATACAAGGATACTCGTGTCCTCATTAATTTGCGAGGGATTCGCGAGCCTAACATCTCTGGGATCTGCCTCGATCCATTTTGAGCAACATATCTACAAGATCTTTGGACAATATTATCGTCAATCATCCCTCATCCTACAATGTATATAAACGTCACATTCCTCAGGTAGGGGAAATTCCAATTTCTGTTACCTCCAACGCGAACATATTCTTACTTGAGTATCAAAGTATATTTTGCAGCCCCCCATTGGGCCACATCGATCCGACCTTCGGACAAGAACAATATCAGTTTTATATTTTTCTAATTTTATTTTCTTCTAATCCATTAATAAATAAACAATATCATAATTAACCCAGGACATCCCATGTTTGTTGAGAAGTTTCCAAAGCCAACCCCCAAGTCTAGTTCGATCATGTTGTTGTAAATTTAAGAGCACAAGGCCTCATTCTTTCTTATTCAATGTGACCGAGTCCCAACTAGCATGACACCTTCCTTGTAGTGCCACATTTCTAGAGCCCGTCTAGAAATATTTTCCTTCTATTGTTAATGTGTTTGATAACTCAGATAGGAGCTTTGAAGATGGGGAGAATATAAGAAGCTTGGCTGGTAAGAACGCTATTAATAAGAGTGAGCTTGTCAGCTCTAGAAAGGAGATATCCTTGCTAGGAAGCCAGAGCCATGTCGAGTTTACCCATGACTTGCAT
Organism: Canna indica; assembly: GCA_034359265.1. Taxonomy (NCBI): domain Eukaryota; kingdom Viridiplantae; phylum Streptophyta; class Magnoliopsida; order Zingiberales; family Cannaceae; genus Canna; species Canna indica. The sequence continues at coordinate 13,722,325 of CP136890.1, forward strand.
CCAATCTTCTTTGAGAAGCCACCCCAACCGTAATGGCAACCCAAGATAATTCATGGGAGAGATGCCCAAAGAGAATAGGAGCATTGTCGTGGCTTGGTTCGCAAGAGATATATCCCCAAGAATACTCAACACTCTAATTTTTTGCTTGTTGATTTTTAGGCCAGTGCGGAGTTCAAAATAATTCAGTAGAAGCTGAAGGTTGTTGAGGTGTTGTGTGAAGGCTTTGCAAAAAATGATTAAATCATCTGCGAACGAGATGTGTGCGATGCCCTCTGGTAGGTGGTGTTCTAGCGCCCCTTGAATGACCCCATACTAGTTGCTCTATGCAATAACCTTGAGAGAGTATCAGTTACGAGATTGAATAAAAGTGGGGAAAGAGGATTACTCTGCCTCAACTCTCTCTTGTGAGCAAAGGGACGACTCAGGACACCGTTAACAAGTAAACAGGACGTTGAGGAGCGAAGGAGTCGGGAAACCCAAGATATCCACTTTGAAGGAAAGCCACGAGTCGTCAACATATCTTTAGTGAAGCTCTAATTGATGGAGTCGAAGGCCTTTCCAAAATCAACCTTAACCAAACATGTGTTTTCGTTCTTCTATTTGCAAGTCCAGATGGTTTCATGCATTGTCATAAAACAATCAAGACCGCTCCTTGATTCTTATCGATTAGGCTAGACTTGAGTAGGGGGCTAGCCCATTAGAGAGTAGTTTTGAGAATATTTTAATCAGACAATTTTCCAAATTGATTGATCGAAAATCAACAATAGAGTCAGTACCTTCCCATTTTGGAATGAGAGTAATGATAGCTTGATTGATCTGCGGCATGTTAGTGGGATTGTGTTGGAGGCCATTCATGATTTGTAAGATGTAGTCTCCAATATTTTGCCGGTATGTTTTTGAAGAATTCCATTGGAATGCCACATGGACGGTATGATTTGTTATTCTTCGTATTGCAAATAACATATGTGACTTCCTTGCCCGTGAAAGGTGCTTTAAGGTTAAAAAGCATGGAATGAGCGGGTTGGTAGAGCTCGCTCCAGTTTACCCCAAGTTTAGACAAGAAATTTCTTCCCAAGAGGTTGGTATATATAAAAGCTTCTGAATTCCTCTACGATACATGTACCATCAGAAATCAAACCCCAGGGAGTCCTAATGTTGTGGATCCAATTCCGATTACGTCTCATAGTGGCACATTGGTGGAAGTATCTGGTATTACGATCACCTTCTTGCATCCACCTTTTCTTTGCACGTTGCCTCCAGTATGTGTCATTATTGGGGTAAAGTCTGTCCAGATCAGCCTTGAGGTTTTTGAATTAGTTAAGCTCAGACGATGTCATTGTTCCCGAATATGCTTTGGCCGAGGATGACTTAACTTGGCATTCGAGTAGCCTTCTTTTCTCCGACCAAGTTCTCTTCCGAAGGGAATCCCAATCTTTGAGGATGACCTAGGTGCTTCCTAGCTTGAATCTATATGTTTAACTAATAATGTACCCAAAAAATCCCCAATATTCTGAAGGGGTATTTATATTGTATTGTTATTTTCACTTTATTTTCATTCCTATTTAATCCTCAAATAAATAAGATAATACATATTCCTATTCTACTTGAAACTATATATGTTGTAGTAGTTATTTATCTTAATTATTACATTCTAAAATTAATTATAATAACTATATAATTTTGAACACTATACATAAATTTTAAAAATACACTTTATGACTTTTAAATATTTTAGGATATATAATTAACATTTTAAATAATCTTATAAAAAAATAAATTAGTCCAATTATCCTACAACTCGTTTTACATCTCTATGAACAAATAACCATACATGAAAGAAAAAGAAACAATGACAGAGACCATTGACCATGTATCCTGAATATTATATAGCGGTATAAGATGATAACATACAGCTATAAATTGAGAAATATATACGATGCCAAGATTTGACAAGTAGATGGTCAACGACAATTCAAGTCATTCTTTGCCATTATTTTGGACTTCAGCTTCCTAGATTTTAGTACCAACTGCACATAGATCTTGTCATACACCTTATCCAGGAACTGGAAGAGTGCAACTCTCAGGGATTTTTTAACGATTAGTGTGCCAAGAGAGATCCAAAAACCAACCACATATCCCAGGGCAACAAAAGCATAAATTAATATTCTCTCGAGTTTGTCACCACCATCGTCATCATCTTCTTTTTCTTCTTTTCCTGCACTGCCAGGGCACTCTTGCAATGGCTTACCACAAAGGTTATCATTACCAACATAAATAGAGAGGTCATCCAAGGTTGAGAACTTATTGCTGGTTGGGATTCTTCCTGACAGGTTATTGTAAGATAGATTCAAGTGGCCCAAGAAATCTAAATTAGACATGCTTGAAGGAATCCCTCCGGTGAGGTTGTTCATTGATAAATCAAGTGACAGCAGCTCCTTCATGCCCCCAATCTTCTCCGGAATCTTTCCTGTCAAATGATTCCTTGCCAAGCTTAAGAAGTTCAACCCGAGGAGATTTGTCAGCTCTTCTGGAATCTCCCCAGAAAGATTGTTATTCGACAGGTCTATGCTTGTCACGAAAGAGAGAACAATGTTGGTGTAGTCGAGTGATGAACCTTTTGCAGTTATCGAAATGCTCTGAATGTAACCCTCATAATTTAAGTCGGTAGCACTGTGCTTCTTCATGACTATAGTAGAGAGATTCCCCAGAGATGAAGGCACGCTGCCTACAAAATTGTTGGAAGAAAGATCCAAAACCTGGAGACCGGCGAGATTTGCTAAGCTTACAGGGATGTTACCATGGAATAAGTTTGAGCTCAAACGAAGAACCGTCAAAAACGAGAGGCTTCCTAGCCATTCTGGTATTTCACCGGAGAATTTGTTATCGCCAAGATCAAGAACAGTTAACTGCCCAAGATCTTTCAAGAAGGACGGCAATCTCCCGGACAAGTTGTTATTGTTCAAGTGCAGATACAGTATATTGTTTGGATATGAGTCACTGCAGTTCGGAACTTCCCCAGATAAGTCATTAAAAGACAGGTCGAGCACTTCGAGAGCAGTCATACCGCAAATGAAGGAAGGAGGGAGACTGCCATTGATGCGGTTGTGAGACAACGACAACAGATAAGGAGTAAAATTCCTTGCAAAGGTCAAAGGAATAGGTCCAACAAAAGAGTTGTAAGACAGATCCATCCATCCATAGCCCGAGCCGCGAGACGGTAATGAGCCATTCAAATTGTTGGAGCTCAAGTTAAGGCCACCAAAGCCTATATCTGATAACCAAGCTGGAGTATTGCCGGAAAGTCCAACTCCAGAAAGAGAGAGAAATGCCAAGTTGGTCTGGTTCCGAAGCCAGCTAGGAAATGATGCATTTTTGAAATGGCAAAAGCTCATATCGATCATGAAGGCATCGAAAGGGGGAAGCCAATCGTTTGGCAAGATCACATCCAAGGAGTTATGAGATATGAACAACCTGTTCAAGTTGGTGAGTTCGGAGAAGTGGGATTCATTGATGTTGCCTCGCAGAGAATTTGAGGAGAGATCTAGCTCCCGCAATTGAGACAAGTGTCCCAAACTTGAAGGGATCGCGCCACTCAAATTGTTAGCTCCAAGAATTAAGGATGATAAGTTCGCTCCTCGAGGACAGTTAGACGACAAACCATCAAGTAGATATGTTAGCTCTCCATCAATATTATTTTGGGACAAATCTAATTCCTCCAAGTTGCAGCGGCCAGCCATGCTTCCTGGTATCTGCCCAGTAATGGCGTTATTACTCAAATATAACCGACGCAGAGATTGAAGATTCCCGATTGACTCTGGTATTTGTCCGGAAATATTGTTATCAGACAAGCGTAACTCCTCCAAATTGAGGAGACGATCGCCGAAGCTTTCCGGTATACGCCCGGAGATGTTGTTTGACGACAAATTCAAACATACCAAGTTGGTGAGGTTCCCCAAGATTAGTGGTATCTCTCCGGCAATTTGACTGGAAGACAGATCGAGGTTGGTAACGTGGCCGGTGGCGTTGTCGCAGACGACTCCTCTCCAGCCGCAGCAGTTATCGCCGATCCAAGAAGAGAACCAGTCATTGGATTTGTACATGTCGGATTTGATTGCGAGGAGAGCTTGCCTTTCACTCTCTTTGCAGCTGATGCTCCTCTCCTCGAGACGACGATCTCCATCACCACCGCCGAGAGAGCAGGAGATGGCTCCAATGCTCAAGAGTAAGACAATGTGCAGCGCTGTGGCGTGGTTTGAGGAAAAGAATCCGCCCTTACTGCAGGTACCGATAGCCATTAATAAATCAATCTAAATCTAGGCAGAGAAGATAGGGAGGAAGAGAAAAAATGAAATGCGTTTGCGCTTAACTGGAGGGAGTCCTCTGTTAGTTAATATACTCATCCATTCCTGTTCTGAACTCTGAAGCTTGTATGAGGGACATAGCAGCTGCTGGAGAGGGAAGACGAAGTCAAGAGCTGAGTTAATGGGCTATTGTAAAAGTCTAACACAAATTTAGTTGGGAGACTTGTCGGTGTGATGACATTAATGGCTTGGAATGACTTTTCTTGATTAAGATCAACGCTTTCTTTAGATTGGATTATTCAACAATTTTGATTCAGTAACCGATTGACCTGGTCAAAGTAAGATCATTGATATTTTCATTTGACATTTGAATCAAGCTACGTACTGATGGCGGTGGAGGGCACCAATACCATTAATATATAGTAATGAAGTGACTTTAAATTGTTAATTAGCTAGCAACAGTTCAAGTCATTCTTCGACGTATAGACTTCAGCTTTGCAACCTTTAGTGTTGCTCGGAACTCGCCTCTGAGGTTGCGGCGGCTTTTGACCTCCTAGTATAGCTGTACTGGTTGCGTTGGTCTGATCGTTTCAAGGGTTATTTTCATTATATTATGGTTTTATTTTTTATCGTGAAATAGATTTTGTATTTCCTCCTCCCCTCTCCTTTTACTTGTATTCCTTTCGTTTCTCTTGAATTGAATACAAGTATTCTAAGTCCTTTAGTGCCCACTGGCCACTGCATGTAGATCAAGTCGCATGCCTTGTCCATCGATTGGAAGAGAGCAGCAAACCTTAAGAAATGTTTTGTGATCATAATGCCAAGAGAAACCCAGAAGCAACCACAAATTCATAAGACAATGAAAATGTAGTTCAATATTTTGTCAAGCTTGTCACCAATCATCTCCTCCATGAGGCAGTGCATCATCACTATGACACTCTGGCTGTGGCATGGATGCTGCAGAGGTCTTATTACCAATATAGATAATAAGGGTCATTAGATGTCGACAATTGATTGCCTGCAATTCTTCCTGACAAGCTATTGTGAGATAGATTCAGGCGGCTTAGGAGACATAAAGCAGATAAGCTTGAAGGAAATTTCCTTCAATAATTGGGAGAAGAAGACGGGCGAGAGCTGCTGCAAATCTGCCGTGAATCTCACCACAATAATTGCGCTAGTATCGTCTCCAAGGTTTTGGAGAAAGAAATGGCTGAAGAATCGGGCAAAAATGCTCAAAAACAGAGGAGCAATCACTCCTCCGCTCCGGTGTGCAGGTGGAGGAATTAAGATGGAGGCAACATGAGGTGGATGAATGGGCACAAGTGGATAGAAGAGAGCAATCACAAGTGCTAGTAAAGACTCTCAAATAGGCCAAAAGGCCTCAGAAGGAGAGTCAGGCCTTGCTACCAAGCTCTCCATAGATTGTGGAGATTATCCCTTTGAAACAACGTTTGTTATTATTACTGATAATATTAGTAATACCGATCCAGAAAAATCATGGCGAGCCACAGTCACTCTTCCAACCAATATGCAGGAGTGTCCTCATCAGTGGGAAGACAACTCAGAAGTGACTAAAGGGTGCGAGAGATGCACCATGTGTAAGGATCCAACAAACCCAAACATGCGCTCCCATTGCAGATTGTGCACACTAACTGTGTGCCCCATGTGCTCAAGATTTCGTCTTGGATGAAAAATCATTATTAAAAGAGCACCTTTTAAACCGTATGATGAGAAAGATGCGCTCATTAAGGAACTCCTTATTGGTGAGCCATAGTAGAAACTGGCTTCAGGGTAGTACTCGTAGTACTCATAATGTCTGTTTGTCATTTCTTCCATAAGGATGCTGATTGCTTCATCATTGTCATCAAGGTTGTCATTAGTTTCATCATCCCAAGCTATGACCGTCATTAGTGTTGTGTGGGTCAAAAGAGTTGCACTAATTTGATTGACTGCCTTGCTCAGTTGACTAATTATTCTGGGAGGTTGTACGCCCATAGTTAGGTCTATTTCCATCGAGCTGATAACAGCTCGATCATCAGCCCACCTTGTATCGCGGAGTAGTACTAAGGCGTTTACTCCAGCATGCAGTCCTCCGACAGCTCCTAGCCCTCCAAGTAGATGATGAACAACCTCAGAATGAAGACTATGACATTCCCCCGCGATGGGATACCTCATGTGAATCGGACGAAGAAGACTTCTACAATGAATTCAATCTTCTAAACTTTAATGATCCCAGCACCCATGAACCTCAATCAGCATATACTGCAGAAATGGACTACCCTATGATTAGGGAATTAGTTCAGAAAACCGAACCTTCTCAGAAGATAGAGTCAGCTTTCTCTACTGCGGAGTCTAATGTCACAAGAGTTCCAAAGGAACCCATCATGGGACCAGCCCAGTATACTATCCTGAAGAAGATCGGAAATAGTAAAATCTTTTCGAAGTTCGATCTGAAGAGTGGTTTTCATCAGGTGGCCATGGACCCTGAGTCAATTCCGTGGACTGCGTTTATAGTTCCTGGAGGCCTTTATGAATGGCTGGTCATGCCATTTGGCCTCAAGAATGCACCCGCAATCTTCCAACGAAAGATGGATCAATGTTTCGCAGGAACAGACGCTTTCATCGCAGTTTACATTGACGATATTCTGGTGTTCTCTGAGAATGAGAAATTACATGCAAAGCATCTTGAAGCGATGCTAAAGATATGTGAAAAATGGGGATTGGTATTATCCCCTTCGAAAATCAAGATTGCAACAAGGGAGATTGAATTTTTGGGGGCTATCATTGGTGATAGTAAAATTAAATTACAGCCCCACATTATCAAGAAGATCATCAGCTTCGACATAGAACAACTTAAGAGTAAGACTGGCATGAGATCCTGGTTAGGACTCCTAAATTATGCTAGGGCTTACATCCCAAACCTGGGGACTCTCCTCGGTCCATTATACTCCAAGACTGGACCCCAGGGGGACAAGAGACTGAAACCTTCAGATATTCAACTTATATCCAAGATAAAGGAAATTGTCCAATCACTTCCGGACCTTGAATTACCAGCCCCAGGATCCTATATCATCCTGGAAACCGACGGCTGCATGGAAGGGTGGGGAGGGGTCTGCAAGTGGAAACCCCGGAAAAACGACCCTCGAAGCACTGAGAAAGTTTGTGCATATGCAAGCGGGAAATTCCCTGTTACCAAGTCAGCCATAGATGCTGGAGTCCTCATCAACTTTGAACATATTGATGGGAAGCAAAACTCATTGGCAGACGCATTATCCAGGCTTACAGTAAGTTTGATTCAAATCCAAGAACCAGAGGAATCTGCAGAACAATATCTCAGACAACTTGAAGAAGCATTGAAGGAGGTACGAGAAAACCAACCTCCTCCCAGAATAATTAGTCAACTGAGCAAGGCAGTCAACCAAATTAGTGCAACTCTTTTGACCCACACAACACTAATGACGGTCATAGCTTGGGATGATGAAACTAATGACAACCTTGATGACAATGATGAAGCAATCAGCATCCTTATGGAAGAAATGACAAACAGACATTATGAGTACTACGAGTACTACCCTGAAGCCAGTTTCTACTATGGCTCACCAATAAGGATGAACGAAGTTCCCACCTATGATGACTTCATCAACGATCTAAGAGAACGAAGACAAAAGGAAGAACGACTGGACCAATTAAAGCCTGAAGCACAGCGTCAAAACACGCTGCCTCACTGGGCTAACATCCCTTATTGGACTGAACTAGCAGAGAATGAAGAAGTCCTTCAACAAGTTGAAAAGCTTGAGATAATAGAACAGCCGGAATGTTCTAGAGCCCGAGAAAGGGCGGCCGACACAACACTGATTCAACAGGAAAGACTGATAGATCACAACAGATACATAGAAGAAGACAAACTGTTCAAAAACGCTATGGGGAAACTCATAAAGAAGAACAAGGCCTTCTTCAATAATGACGAAACTCCTAATGAAGAACAAGGAGCTCCTGATCAAGAACAAGATAGTATGATTGAGCGGGATCCTGAGACTCTCAGGAAAGGGAAGTATCCCGCTACCGAAGAATAAGCACCTTCACTCCGGGGAAGCGAAGACCCCAATAACAAATATTCGCAGGGGAATAGGAAACCCCTTAAAACAATATCCTAAGTTATCTAATATTTGTTTGTTTGTTTCAGATGATCCTTGACAAGCTAAAACAGCTGGCGGACAAATGTAGAAGAACTTATGCCACCACAAAAAGAGCCATTATGACCGCCCAGCATTGGGCCGTTCTAGCAGGATCCCATGGGTTAGATGAAATGGAAGAGCTCACGTGCAATCTGATGTACGGAGAAATTTATTCACTAGATGAAATGGATGAATGGGCTTTCAAGATTCTAGAAATCCACCAACAATAAACCCAGAAGGTCTTGACAGGATTAGAAACATTACTGGCAATGGCCTATTTGCAAAAGGCCCGACTGGAACAAGCTGCTGTAAATGATAACTATTCAGAAGATGCACTTGGGCCACTGACACACCATATTCAAAACCTGGAGTCTTGCCATAAGATGATCACTAGTAGCAGGACCAGTAATGCTTACTGTAACATCAGATTCGCTCATATCTGAAATATGAAGATAAGACTGACAAAGGGAATCCAGAAAAGCTAAGCAAGGACAATAATACACCACCTTTCATGCTGTAAAGGTTCATGTACAGTACTACTAGTCGTGTAAAGTCATACCACTAGTTGTAAAGAAGATTCTCCACTGTAGAAAGCCAGTATTTGAGTGGACGATGGGGCCCCATGTGCACCCGCACTCACTTATTGAGCCTCTTCGAGAGACTTCTTACCTGTCTATATAAGCATGCGACTAAGGAGTTGCAGAGCAGACTTCGCCTAACGAAGCAGTTCTACTTCTCCCACTGTACTGTGTTCTGAAGTTATTAATTATCAATCAAAGCTTTTAAGCCTTCAAAAATTTCTCTGTGTTATTCCTCGACTAGCTCCAGCGTTCGACAAAACCCGCGATCTATTCGAGAAGAACGCATCCGCATAATCCTGGTATCAGAGCTTTCTTCTCTAAGGTACACATTTACATTCTTGCGAACTACACAGCTTTTTGTATACTTAGTTCTGTTTGAAAACCTCGATTGTGACCTAATCCCAACTTAAGATAGACGATAACGAGGGTGGAGGAGCAAAGTGCGTACCCCATTCAGATCAACGTGGTTAATTCCCAGCAGACAGCAAGATACAAGTTGAAAGGTGGACTGATGTCCATCGAAGAAAATAAATTCAAAATTCCTTTCACGTATGCTTTTCCAATGGGGAAAAGAGATGGTATTCAAATGTTAATCGGATGTAACTTCATTCGGGCCATGCAAGGAGGTGTCCGAATAGAAGAGCAAACTGTTACTTTCTACAAGAAAGTAACCACAATTACAACCAGGCTTGACACCGAAATCACAGCTTCAGCCACTATTGAAGCACCGAAATCACAGCTTCAGCCACTATTGAAGAACTCAACCTTTCAAAAGATGAATATTTGGAAGTAAAGAATGCTGTGACTTATGATAATTTCAAAGAATCAGCCAGTTTTAAGCAAAAGTTTAGCCCACTCTTGGATAGATTAAGAGAACAGGGCTATATTGGAGAAAACCCGGCCCAACACTGGGCCAAAAATCAAGTAACCTGCAAGCTGGATATTATAAATCCAGATCTGACAATACAAGACAAACCTCTTAAGCACGTTATACTTTCTACAAGAAAGTAACCACAATTACAACCAGGCTTGACACCGAAATCACAGCTTCAGCCACTATTGAAGAACTCAGCCTTTCAGAAGATGAATATTTGGAAGTAAAGAATTTATTATCTGGCCAGTTCCTTTTATTCAAGACATTCAAGGTGATTGACTCCCATCGGGATATTACGTCACCATATTGGCCAATGTTCTCAGGAAGCACTAGGATTGCTCCAGTATTTATTTGAGCTGAGGGAAGGTTGTATACTTCTGAGTGATACTTTGAATAGCCTCCCCGTAATTTTCCTACTCTTGAGGAAATGGTAGGTATATTTTGCGGGACTGGTGCCACTGATCTTCCAGGCGGGTATGTGTAAGGATCCAACAAACCCAAACATGCGCTCCCATTGCAGATTGTGCACACTAACTGTGTGCCCCATGTGCTCAAGATTTCGTCTTGGACGAAAAATCATTATTAAAAGAGCACCTTTTAAACCGTATGATGAGAAAGATGCGCTCATTAAGGAACTCCTTGAGTACGTATCATTTTTGTTAGCAGAAAATGAAAGGATCAAGCAAGAACTCACTGAATCCCAACTATCAAAGGACCTGCAGAGCCTTGAAGCAGAATTTGATAAATTACAGATTGACAAACAGAAAGGAAAAGCTCCTTGGATAGACAACGACGAAGAGATAATAATGAAAAACACTGGGATAAGTTTTAGAGAATCAGCTTCCAAAGCTGCCCTTGAAGCCATTGATGAAGAAGAAATTAAGTCCATTTACCAAGGGATTTATAAAGGACGTCGAGTCTTGAATAGACTCTACAATATGGAAATCATTATGGATATCCCTGACGTAAAACAATTCAAGGTACAGGCCATTCTGGATACCGGAGCTACGGTATGTTGCATAGATCAAGACTCTATACCGGCCGAAGCACTTGAGCAAAGACCATTATGTAGAAAACGTTGATTGTTTATCTAGGCTAACTCAAGATAACGAATGTAGCGGGATCTTCCTCTATGTGGTGAGCACTTGAGCAAAGTGCGTACCCCATTCAGATCAACGGGGTTAATTCCCAGCAGACAGCAAGATACAAGTTGAAAGGTGGACTGATGTCCATCGAAGAGAATAAATTCAAAATTCCTTTCACGTATGCTTTTCCAATGGGGAAAAGAGATGGTATTCAAATGTTAATCGGATGTAACTTCATTCGGGCCATGCAAGGAGGTGTCCGAATAGAAGAGCAAACTGTTACTTTCTACAAGAAAGTAACCACAATTACAACCAGGCTTGACACCGAAATCACAGCTTCAGCCACTATTGAAGAACTCAGCCTTTCAGAAGATGAATATTTGGAGGTAAAGAATGCTGTGACTTATGATAATTTCAAAGAATCAGCCAGTTTTAAGCAAAAGTTTAGCCCACTCTTGGATAGATTAAGAGAACAGGGCTATATTGGAGAAAACCCGGCCCAACATTGGGCCAAAAATCAAGTAACCTGCAAGCTGGATATTATAAATCCAGATCTGACAATACAAGACAAACCTCTTAAGCACGTTACTCCGCTCATGAAGGAGCAATATGACAGACACGTCAAAACACTTCTTCAGATTGGGGCCATTCGGCCCAGTACAAGTCGACATAGAACTATGGCAATTATGGTAAATTCTGGCACTAGTATTGATCCCGTCACAGGAAAGGAAGTTAAAGGTAAGGAAAGAATGGTTTTCAATTATTGAACCCTCAATGATAATACTCACAAAGACCAGTATAGCTTACCTGGTATCAATACTATCCTGAAGAAGATCGGAAATAGTAAAATCTTTTCGAAGTTCGATCTGAAGAGTGGTTTTCATCAGGTGGCCATGGACCCTGAGTCAATTCCGTGGACTGTGTTTATAGTTCCTGGAGGCCTTTATGAATGGCTGGTCATGCCATTTGGCCTCAAGAATGCACCCGCAATCTTCCAACGAAAGATGGATCAATGTTTCGCAGGAACAGACGCTTTTATCGCAGTTTACATTGACGATATTCTGGTGTTCTCTGAGAATGAGAAATTACATGCAAAGCATCTTGAAGCGATGCTAAAGATATGTGAAAAATGGGGATTGGTATTATCCCCTTCGAAAATCAAGATTGCAACAAGGGAGATTGAATTTTTGGGGGCTATAATTGGTGATAGTAAAATTAAATTACAGCCCCACATTATCAAGAAGATCATCAGCTTCGACATAGAACAACTCAAGAGTAAGACTGGCATGAGATCCTGGTTAGGACTCCTAAATTACCCCCTCTACTAGGCCGAGAATTGGAAGCAGCTTTCTTCGCTAAGTATCCAGGTTGCCAAATTGGTCTATTCCCCCGGATTCACTTTACTTACAATTATCTGGAGGACCAATGCAAGAAAGCAGCCCTTCAGCGCAGTCTGAAAGACCTCAGCATTTGCTCTCAGATACCACTTCCAGGATACTACCAAAAGGAAAAGAAATACGGCCTACGGAAATCAAAGACGTACAAGGGTAAGCCCCATGAAACCCATGTACGCATCTTTAAACGGAAGCACTCCGACAAGGTCCGCAAGTGCAAATGTTTCATTTGTGGGGAGGAGGGACACTTCGCCCGTGATTGCAAAGGCAAACGAGGAAACATTGCACGTGCAGCAGTAGTACCAGTCCCGCAAAATATACCTACCATTTCCTCAAGAGTAGGAAAATACTGGAAGACTGTCATAAGGGCAATCGAGACTGATAGTTCTATGTCGAGAAGCAGGATGATTAACGGTAAGTACCAACCAGGATCTCATGCCAGTCTTACTCTTAAGTTGTTCTATGTCGAAGCTGATGATCTTCTTGATAATGTGGGGCTGTAATTTAATTTTACTATCACCAATGATAGCCCCCAAAAATTCAATCTCCCTTGTTGCAATCTTGATTTTCGAAGGGGATAGGGTTTTCTGAACTAATTCCCTAATCATAGGGTAGTCCATTTCTGCAGTATATGCTGATTGAGGTTCATGGGTGCTGGGATCATTAAAGTTTAGAAGACTGAATTCATTGTAGAAGTCTTCTTCGTCCGATTCACATGAGGTATCCCATCGCGGGGGAATGTCATTTTAAGCAAAAGTTTAGCCCACTCTTGGATAGATTAAGAGAACAGGGCTATATTATTTCAATGCAGGCGAAGATCTCAGCATCTATGGCTGACTTGGTAACAGGGAATTTCCCGCTTGCATATGCACAAACTTTCTCAGTGCTTCGAGGGTCGTTTTTTCGGGGTTTCCACTTGCAGACCCCTCCCCACCCTTCCATGCAGCCGTCGGTTTCCAGGATGATATAGGATCCTGGGGCTGGTAATTCAAGGTCCGGAAGTGATTGGACAATTTCCTTTATCTTGGATATAAGTTGAATATCTGAAGGTTTCAGATACCAGCACTAAAGCACTAAAGTCTTGTGGTACTAAGGTAGCCTCGGCCCACTACAAGTGGATTATGCGGATGCGTGCTTCTCGAATAGATCCCTAATTGGAAGACTGTCAAATAACAGTCATACTAATTTCCGGTATAATGTACAACATGTGGCCGATCATTTAGCCAGCAGAGGCATAAGGGCAATTCCAGGGCAGCCTAGATCTACAGCAAGCCTTCAAGGTCGACAATGGGTAATTAGACCAGCAGTACTCCCAAATCCACAGAACCCCCAAGCAGCAAGCATACAAACCAGATCTGATGGAGCCTTAATGGTCCAATTCGTAGATTATACAACGGCATCAGATACTGCTGGTCTAATTACCCATTGTCGACCTTGAAGGCTTGCTGTAGATCTAGGCTGCCCTGGAATTGCCCTTATGCCTCTGCTGGCTAAATGATCGGCCACATGTTGTACATTATACCGGAAATTAGTATGACTGTTATTTGACAGTCTTCCAATTAGGGATCTGGATAAAAGAAGGTTGCTTTCGCCACCTTGCCAACCATTGTATCCATGGGTCTGGATTAGCCGAAGCACTTGAGCAAAGTGCGTACCCCATTCAGATCAACGGGGTTAATTCCCAGCAGACAGCAAGATACAAGTTGAAAGGTGGACTGATGTCCATCGAAGAGAATAAATTCAAAATTCCTTTCACGTATGCTTTTCCAATGGGGAAAAGAGATGGTATTCAAATGTTAATCGGATGTAACTTCATTCGGGCCATGCAAGGAGGTGTCCGAATAGAAGAGCAAACTGTTACTTTCTACAAGAAAGTAACCACAATTATAACAGAAAGAGTTGAGGCAAAACCGACTACGGGTTGTCCAAGTGATTCTGTTGCTTGAAGGGCTTGGAGATAGGCTGTACTTGCTGCCGTTAATCTCCAGTCACTCATGTAGAAGGTAGGTACAGAGAAATGTTCTTTTGAACAACAGGCTTAATATATAACTTGGTTATGTAGAAAACGTTGATTGTTTATCTAGGCTAACTCAAGATAACGAATGTAGCGGGATCTTCCTCTATGTGGTGAGTACTCCACCCTCGTTATCGTCTATCTTAAGTTGGGATTAGGTCACAATCGAGGTTTTCAAACAGAACTAAGTATACAAAAAGCGGTGTAGTTCGCAAGAATGTAAATGTGTACCTTAGAGAAGAAAGCTTTGATACCAGGATTATGCGGATGCGTGCTTCTCGATTAGATCGCGGGTTTCGTCGAACGCTTGATCATGGACATAATTACCAACATCGTCAGCATAATGTCTGAATGTAAATGTAAATGTCACAAGAGCCAACCATTGTACATAATGGACGAAGAGACTCTATTCATAAACTAGGAACTATTCATAAAGGCGAAGATCTCAGCATCTATGGCTGACTTGGTAACAGGGAATTTCCCGCTTGCATATGCACAAACTTTCTCAGTGCTTCGAGGGTCGTTTTTCCGGGATTTCCACTTGCAGACCCCTCCCCACCCTTCCATGCAGCCGTCGGTTTCCAGGATGATATAGGATCCTAGGGCTGGTAATTCAAGGTCCGGAAGTGATTGGACAATTTCCTTTATCTTGGATATAAGTTGAATATCTGAAGGTTTCAGTCTCTTGTCCCCCTGGGGTCCAGTCTTGGAGTATAATGGACCGAGGAGAGTCCCCAGGTTTGGGATGTAAGCCCTAGCATAATTCAGGAGTCCCGATAACCCCTAATCTTGGATATAAGTTGAATATCTGAAGGTTTCAGTCTCTTGTCCCCCTGGGGTCCGGAAGTGATTGGACAATTTCCTTTATCTTGGAAATAAGTTGAATATCTGAAGGTTTCAGTCTCTTGTCCCCCTGGGGTCCAGTCTTGGAGTATAATGGACCGAGGAGAGTCCCCAGGTTTGGGATGTAAGCCCTAGCATAATTTAGGAGTCCTAACCAGGATCTCATGCCAGTCTTACTCTTGAGTTGTTCTATGTCGAAGCTGATGATCTTCTTGATAATGTGGGGCTGTAATTTAATTTTACTATCACCAATGATAGCCCCCAAAAATTCAATCTCCCTTGTTGCAATCTTGATTTTCGAAGGGGATAATACCAATCCCCATTTTTCACATATCTTTAGCATCGCTTCAAGATGCTTTGCATGTAATTTCTCATTCTCAGAGAACACCAGAGGGAAGGTTGTATACTTCTGGGTGATACTTTGAATAGCCTCCCCGTAATTTTCCTACTCTTGAGGAAATGGTAGGTATATTTTGCGGGACTGGTGCCACTGATCTTCCAGGCGGGTACTGGGCTGGTCCCATGATGGGTTCCTTTGGAACTCTTGTGACATTAAACTCCGCAGTAGAGAATGCTGACTCTATCTTCTGAGAAGGTTCGGTTTTCTGAACTAATTCCCTAATCATAGGGTAGTCCATTTCTGCAGTATATGCTGATTGAGGTTCATGGGTGCTGGGATCATTAAAGTTTAGAAGACTGAATTCATTGTAGAAGTCTTCTTCGTCCGATTCACATGAGGTATCCCATCGCGGGGGAATGTCATAGTCTTCATTCTGAGGTTGTTCATCATCTACTTGGAGGGCTAGGAGCTGTCGGAGGACTGCTAAATCTTCGTCTTGTTCCTCATCGTAGATGTCATCCCAATCTTCTTCTTCAGACCAGTCACAGGTCATCATGTTTACTGATTCCTGTGCTAAATCATCTTCTTCAAGTGCTTGTGCGAGGCTAGCATCTGATGCCGTTGTATAATCTGCGAATTGGACCATTAAGGCTCCATCAGATCTGGTTTGTATGCTTGCTGCTTGGGGGTTCTGTGGATTTGGGAGTACTGCTGGTCTAATTACCCATTGTCGACCTTGAAGGCTTGCTGTAGATCTAGGCTGCCCTGGAATTGCCCTTATGCCTCTGCTGGCTAAATGATCGGCCACATGTTGTACATTATACCGGAAATTAGTATGACTGTTATTTGACAGTCTTCCAATTAGGGATTTGGATAAAAGAAGGTTGCTTTCGCCACCTTGCCAACCATTGTATCCATGGGTCTGGATTACTAACTGTATGTGTTCCCTGAAGTCATGAATGCTCAGGGTGATGTCTGGTGCAGCATAGGCTAGTTGTACGCCCATAGTTAGGTCTATTTCCATCGAGCTGATAACAGCTCGATCATCAGCCCACCTTGTATCGCGGAGTAGTACTAAGGCGTTTACTCCAGCATTTCTACGGTGCAGGGTCTGTAGTCTTACCATGATCATCCCCATATGGAGATGTTGAAGGCCTTCTTGAGTCAGTCGGTTGTAGCTTTGATCTGTGATGAAGGGGAGTTCTACTTGGGCTCCCTCAGTCACTAGAATTCTTTCGTCCGAGTAGTGTTGATATACTCGGTGTTGACGTTCAGCCCATCCTGCTTGATATAGGGTTTCTGAATCTTCGTCTGCATTGAAACTTTAAGGTCTCTAAAAATTCACTATCTAGACCAGAAAGAAATCACCATACGAACTGACTGTCAGGCTATAATTAGCTTCTATAACAAGTCAGCTTCAACAAAACCATCCAGAGTTAGATGGTTGAACTTTTTGGATTATATTACAAGCACTGGAGTCCTCATCAACTTTGAACATATTGATGGGAAGCAAAACTCATTGGCAGACGCATTATCCAGGCTTACAGTAAGTTTGATTCAAATCCAAGAACCAGAAGAATCTGCAGAACAATATCTCAGACAACTTGAAGAAGCATTGAAGGAGGTACGAGAAAACCAACCTCCTCCCAGAATAATTAGTCAACTGAGCAAGGCAGTCAACCAAATTAGTGCAACTCTTTTGACCCACACAACACTAATGACGGTCATAGCTTGGGATGATGAAACTAATGACAACCTTGATGACAATGATGAAGCAATCAACATCCTTATGGAAGAAATGACAAATAGACATTATGAGTACTACGAGTACTACCCTGAAGCCAGTTTCTACTATGGCTCACCAATAAGGATGAACGAAGTTCCCACCTATGATGACTTCATCAACGATCTAAGAGAACGAAGACAAAAGGAAGAACGACTGGACCAATTAAAGCCTGAAGCACAGCGTCAAAACACGCTGCCTCACTGGGCTAACATCCCTTATTGGACTGAACTAGCAGAGAATGAAGAAGTCCTTCAACAAGTTGAAAAGCTTGAGATAATAGAACAGCCGGAATGTTCTAGAGCCCGAGAAAGGGCGGCCGACACAACACTGATTCAACAGGAAAGACTGATAGATCACAACAGATACATAGAAGAAGACAAACTGTTCAAAAACGCTATGGGGAAATCTTTCAGATGATCCTTGACAAGCTAAAACAGCTGGCGGACAAATGCAGAAGAACTTATGCCACCACAAAAAGAGCCATTATGACCGCCCAGTATTGGGCCGTTCTAGCAGGATCCCATGGGTTAGATGATATGGAAGAACTCACGTGCAACCTGATGTACGGAGAAATTTATTCACTAGATGAAATGGATGAATGGGCTTTCAAGATTCTAGAAATCCACCAACAACAAACCCAGAAGGTCTTGACAGAATTAGAAACATTACTGGCAATGGCCTATTTGCAAAAGGCCCGACTGGAACAGGCTGCTGTAAATGACAACTATTCAGAAGATGCACTTGGGCCACTGACACACCATTCTCTGCTAGTTCAGTGCAATAAGGGATGTTAGCCCAGTGAGGCAGCGTGTTTTGACGCTGTGCTTCAGGCTTTAATTGGTCCAGTCGTTCTTCCTTTTGTCTTCGTTCTCTTTGATCGTTGATGAAGTCATCATAGGTGGGAACTTCGTTCATCCTTATTGGTGAGCCATAGTAGAAATCAGCCTGACAGTCAGTTCCTAGGGTGATTTCTTTCTGGTCTAGATAGTGAATTTTTAGAGACCTTAAAGTTTCAATGCAGGCGAAGATCTCAGCATCTATGGCTGACTTGGTAACAGGGAATTTCCCGCTTGCATATGCACAAACTTTCTCAGTGCTTCGAGGGTCGTTTTTCCGGGGTTTCCAATTGCAGACCCCTCCCCACCCTTCCATGCAGCCGTCGGTTTCCAGGATGATATAGGATCCTGGGGCTGGTAATTCAAGGTCCGGAAGTGATTGGACAATTTCCTTTATCTTGGATATAAGTTGAATATCTGAAGGTTTCAGTCTCTTGTCCCCCTGGGGTCCAGTCTTGGAGTATAATGGACCGAGGAGAGTCCCCAGGTTTGGGATGTAAGCCCTAGCATAATTCAGGAGTCCTAACCATGATCTCATGCCAGTCTTACTCTTGAGTTGTTCTATGTCGAAGCTGATGATCTTCTTGATAATGTGGGGCTGTAATTTAATTTTACTATCACCAATGATAGCCCCCAAAAATTCAATCTCCCTTGTTGCAATCTTGATTTTCGAAGGGGATACATCTTTTTGAAGAATTTCTCTGATAATTCTGTAGAAACAAACAGGCGACCTGACTTAGCCGCGAGGATCTTAAAATCATTGATATAGTGGAAGAGGTCTTTGACATGGTGACAGGATAACCTCTCTATGTCCTCATAAGCTCTGGTTTGTTCTTCAGTAGACCCTGTGGTGGGGTCTTCAAGTAGGAACATACGCCGTACTTGGGACAGAATATTTTGTGGATCGTCAGCGATGTTGGTAATTTCGTCATATTCGGTAGGGTATGACATTCGCCATTGTATCCAAGCATGTTTTTATGTTTCTCCTAGTAGATTTTCCACATAACACATTTTAGATTTATTATCTGGCCAGTTCCTTTCATTCAAGACATTCAAGGTGATTGACTCCCATCGGGATATTACGTCACCATATTGGCCAATGTTCTCAGGAAGCACTAGGATTGCTCCAGTATTTATTTGAGCTGAGGGAAGGTTGTATACTTCTGAGTGATACTTTGAATAGCCTCCCCGTAATTTTCCTACTCTTGAGGAAATGGTAGGTACAACCGACTGACTCAAGAAGGCCTTCAACATCTCCATATGGGGATGATCATGGTAAGACTACAGACCCTGCACCGTAGAAATGCTGGAGTAAACGCCTTAGTACTACTCCGCGATACAAGGTGGGCTGATGATCGAGCTGTTATCAGCTCGATGGAAATAGACCTAACTATGGGCGTACAACTAGCCTATGCTGCACCAGACATCACCCTGAGCATTCATGACTTCAGGGAACACATACAGTCAGTAATCCAGACCCATGGATACAATGGTTGGCAAGGTGGCGAAAGCAACCTTCTTTTATCCAGATCCCTAATTGGAAGACTGTCAAATAACAGTCATACTAATTTCCGGTATAATGTACGGGATCCTTAAAGACGTAAAGTTTTCCTTTAAGCTTAGGAACAGTAGCAGTCTTTGAGGATCACTCTCCTAGTTGCAATTTCTGCAAATCTTTTGTAAGGGAGTCTATTGAGCTTGCTAACTCGTCTGGACTAGCCAAGCTTTTGGCTTTTGCTTCTTTGAGGATTTTTACCTCTTGTTTAAGAGCGTCAAGGTCTTCTTTAATTTTGACAGTTAATTGAAGTAGGACGTTCAATTGCTTTATAACAGTTTCAAATGGTTTTGGGGATTAACAGAAAGAGTTGAAGCAAAACCGACTGCGGGTTGTCCAAGTGATTCTGTTGCTTGAAGGGCTTGGAGATAGGCTGTACTTGCTGCCGTTAATCTCCAGTCTTTTAATAATGATTTTTCGTCCAAGACGAAATCTGAGCACATGGGGCACACAGTTAGTGTGCACAATCTGCAATGGGAGCGCATGTTTGGGTTTGTTGGATCCTTACACATGGTGCATCTCTCGCACCCTTTAGTCACTTCTGAGTTGTCTTCCCACTGATGAGGACACTCCTGCATATTGGTTGGAAGAGTGACTGTGGCTCGCCATGATTTTTCTGGATCGGTATTACTAATATTATCAGTAATAATAACAAACGCTGTTTCAAAGGGATAATCTCCACAATCTATGGAGAGCTTGGTAGCAAGGCCTGACTCTCCTTCTGAGAAGGAACAGATGCCTTCACTGTCAGGTTCATCTAAATCGACCGATACGACATCCCAGTCGTCTGCTAAATCCAAGTTCTCAACTACTGCTGCACGTTCAATGTTTCCTCGTTTGCCTTTGCAATCACGGGCGAAGTGTCCCTCCTCCCCACAAATGAAACATTTGCACTTGCGGACCTTGTCGGAGTGCTTCCGTTTAAAGATGCGTACATGGGTTTCATGGGGCTTACCCTTGTACGTCTTCGATTTCCGTAGGCCGTATTTCTTTTCCTTTTGGTAGTATCTTGGAAGTGGTATCTGAGAGCAAATGCTGAGGTCTTTCAGACTGCGCTGAAGGGCTGCTTTCTTGCATTGTCCTCCAGATAATTGTAAGTAAAGTGAATCCGGGGGAACAGACCAATTTGGCAACCTGGATACTTAGCGAAGAAAGCTGCTTCCAATTCTCGGCCTAGTAGAGGGGCATCTTTTTGAAGAATTTATCTGATAATTCTGTAGAAACAAACAGGCGACCTGACTTAGCCGCGAGGATCTTAAAATCATTGATATAGTGGAAGAGGTCTTTGACATGGTGACAGGATAACCTCTCTATGTCCTCATAAGCTCTGGTTTGTTCTTCAGTAGATCCTGTGGTGGGGTCTTCAAGTAGGAACATACGCCGTACTTGGGACAGAATATTTTGTGGATCATCAGCGATGTTGGTGATTTCGTCATATTCGGTAGGGTATGACATTCGCCATTGTATCCAAGCATGTTTTTCTGTTTCTCCTAGTAGATTTTCCACATAACACATTTTAGATTTATTATCTGGCCAGTTCCTTTCATTCAAGACATTCAAGGTGATTGACTCCCATCGGGATATTACGTCACCATATTGGCCAATGTTCTCAGGAAGCACTAGGATTGCTCCAGTATTTATTTGAGCTGAGGGAAGGTTGTATACTTCTGAGTGATACTTTGAATAGCCTCCCCGTAATTTTCCTACTCTTGAGGAAATGGTAGGTATATTTTGCGGGACTGGTGCCACTGATCTTCCAGGCGGGTACTGGGCTGGTCCCATGATGGGTTCCTTTGGAACTCTTGTGACATTAGACTCCGCAGTAGAGAAAGCTGACTCTATCTTCTGAGAAGGTTCGGTTTTCTGAACTAATTCCCTAATCATAGGGTAGTCCATTTCTGCAGTATATGCTGATTGAGGTTCATGGGTGCTGGGATCATTAAAGTTTAGAAGACCGAATTCATTGTGGATCGTCAGCGATGTTGGTAATTTCGTCATATTCGGTAGGGTATGACATTCGCCATTGTATCCAAGCATGTTTTTCTGTTTCTCCTAGTAGATTTTCCACATAACACATTTTAGATTTATTATCTGGCCAGTTCCTTTCATTCAAGACATTCAAGGTGATTGACTCTCATCGGGATATTACGTCACCATATTGGCCAATGTTCTCAGGAAGCACTAGGATTGCTCCAGTATTTATTTGAGCTGAGGGAAGGTTGTATACTTCTGAGTGATACTTTGAATAGCCCCCCCGTAATTTTCCTACTCTTGAGGAAATGGTAGGTATATTTTGCGGGACTGGTGCCACTGATCTTCCAGGCGGGTACTGGGCTGGTCCCATGATGGGTTCCTTTGGAACTCTTGTGACATTAGACTCCGCAGTAGAGAAAGCTGACTCTATCTTCTGAGAAGGTTCGGTTTTCTGAACTAATTCCCTAATCATAGGGTAGTCCATTTCTGCAGTATATGCTGATTGAGGTTCATGGGTGCTGGGATCATTAAAGTTTAGAAGACTGAATTCATTGTAGAAGTCTTCTTCGTCCGATTCACATGAGGTATCCCATCGCGGGGGAATGTCATAGTCTTCATTCTGAGGTTGTTCATCATCTACTTGGAGGGCTAGGAGATGTCGGAGGACTGCTAAATCTTCGTCTTGTTCCTCATCGTAGATGTCATCCCAATCTTCTTCTTCAGACCAGTCACAGGTCATCATGTTTACTGATTCCTGTGCTAAATCATATTCTTCAAGTGCTTGTGCGAGGCTAGCATCTGATGCCGTTGTATAATCTGCTAATTGGACCATTAAGGCTCCATCAGATCTGGTTTGTATGCTTGCTGCTTGGGGGTTCTGTGGATTTGGGAGTACTGCTGGTCTAATTACCCATTGTCGACCTTGAAGGCTTGCTGTAGATCTAGGCTGCCCTGGAATTGCCCTTATGCCTCTGCTGGCTAAATGATCGGCCACATGTTGTACATTATACCGGAAATTAGTATGACTGTTATTTGACAGTCTTCCAATTAGGGACCTGGATAAAAGAAGGTTGCTTTCGCCACCTTGCCAACCATTGTATCCATGGGTCTGGATTACTAACTGTATGTGTTCCCTGAAGTCATGAATGCTCAGGGTGATGTCTGGTGCAGCATAGGCTAGTTGTACGCCCATAGTTAGGTCTATTTTCATCGAGTTGATAACAGCTCGATCATCAGCCCACCTTGTATCGCGGAGTAGTACTAAGGCGTTTACTCCAGCATTTCTACGGTGCAGGGTCTGTAGTCTTACCATGATGCCGTTGTATAGGACGATGGGGCCCCATGTGCACCCGCACTCACTTATTGAGCCTCTTCGAGAGACTTCTTACCTGTCTATATAAGCATGCGACTAAGGAGTTGCAGAGCAGACTTCGCCTAATGAAGAAGGCCTTGTTCTTCTTTATGAGTTTCCCCATAGCGTTTTTGAACAGTTTGTCTTCTTCTATGTATCTGTTGTGATCTATCAGTCTTTCCTGTTGAATCAGTGTTGTGTCGGCCGCCCTTTCTCGGGCTCTAGAACATTCCGGCTGTTCTATTATCTCAAGCTTTTCAACTTGTTGAAGGACTTCTTCATTCTCTGCTAGTTCAGTCCAATAAGGGATGTTAGCCCAGTGAGGCAGCGTGTTTTGACGCTGTGCTTCAGGCTTTAATTGGTCCAGTCGTTCTTCCTTTTGTCTTCGTTCTCTTAGATCGTTGATGAAGTCATCATAGGTGGGAACTTCGTTCATCCTTATTGGTGAGCCATAGTAGAAACTGGCTTCAGGGTAGTACTCGTAGTACTCATAATGTCTGTTTGTCATTTCTTCCATAAGGATGCTGATTGCTTCATCATTGTCATCAAGGTTGTCATTAGTTTCATCATCCCAAGCTATGACCGTCATTAGTGTTGTGTGGGTCAAAAGAGTTGCACTAATTTGGTTGACTGCCTTGCTCAGTTGACTAATTATTCTGGGAGGAGGTTGGTTTTCTCGTACGTCGTTCAATGCTTCTTCAAGTTGTCTGAGATATTGTTCTGCAGATTCCTCTGGTTCTTGGATTTGAATCAAACTTACTGTAAGCCTGGATAATGCGTCTGCCAATGAGTTTTGCTTCCCATCAATATGTTCAAAGTTGATGAGGACTCCAGTGCCTGTAATATAATCCAAAAAGTTCAACCATCTAACTCTGGATAGTTTTGTTGAAGCTGACTTGTTATAGAAGCTAATTATAGCCTGACAGTCAGTTCGTAGGGTGATTTTTTTTCTGGTCTAGATAGTGAATTTTTAGAGACCTTAAAGTTTCAATGCAGGCGAAGATCTCAGCATCTATGGCTGACTTGGTAACAGGGAATTTCCCGCTTGCATATGCACAAACTTTCTCAGTGCTTCGAGGGTCGTTTTTCCGGGGTTTCCACTTGCAGACCCCTCCCCACCCTTCCATGCAGCCGTCGGTTTCCAGGATAATATCTGAGAAGGTTCGGTTTTCTGAACTAATTCCCTAATCATAGGGTAGTCCATTTCTGCAGTATATGCTGATTGAGGTTCATGGGTGCTGGGATCATTAAAGTTTAGAAGACTGAATTCATTGTAGAAGTCTTCTTCGTCCGATTCACATGAGGTATCCCATCGCGGGGGAATGTCATAGTCTTCATTCTGAGGTTGTTCATCATCTACTTGGAGGGCTAGGAGCTGTCGGAGGATAGAGTCTTGATCTATGCAACATACCGTAGCTCCGGTATCCAGAATGGCCTGTACCTTGAATTGTTTTACGTCAGGGATATCCATAATGATTTCCATGTTGTAGAGTCTATTCAAGACTCGACGTCCTTTATACTTGGGACAGAATATTTTGTGGATCGTCAGCGATGTTTTATCGCGGAGTAGTACTAAGGCGTTTACTCCAGCATTTCTACGGTGCAGGGTCTGTAGTCTTACCATGATCATCCCCATATGGAGATGTTGAAGGCCTTCTTGAGTCAGTCGGTTGTAGCTTTGATCTGTGATGAAGGGGAGTCTTGATCTATGCAACATACCGTAGCTCCGGTATCCAGAATGGCCTGTACCTTGAATTATTTTACGTCAGGGATATCCATAATGATTTCCATGTTGTAGAGTCTATTCAAGACTCGACGTCCTTTATAAATCCCTTGGTAAATGGACTTAATTTCTTCTTCATCAATGGCTTCAAGGGCAGCTTTGGAAGCTGATTCTCTAAAACTTATCCCAGTGTTTTTCATTATTATCTCTTCGTCGTTGTCTATCCAAGGAGCTTTTCCTTTCTGTTTGTCAATCTGTTCCATTTCATCTAACCCATGGGATCCTGCTAGAACGGCCCAATGCTGGGCGGTCATAATGGCTCTTTTTGTGGTGGCATAAGTTCTTCTGCATTTGTCCGCTAGCTGTTTTAGCTTGTCAAGGATCATCTGAAACAAACAAACAAATATTAGATAACTTAGGATATTGTTTTAAGGGGTTTCCTATTCCCCTGCGAATATTTGTTATCGGGGTCTTCGCTTCCTATTAAAATGGATATACAAGTGGATGAATGGGCACAGAGCTAATTATTATACGTAAAAACTTGGTTCAATTATAATTTGATCAAATCAACTTTGATTTAAATTTAGTTAAGCTAGTTAGATTGGATTAGGTGTCGCGCCCCGGCCCCGGCCCTGACCCGAGACGCGATGGCGACCCGAACACCGTGCAGCGGAAGAAAAAACCATGAATAATCACATAAAATACAACAACAGGAGTTCAATAAATTTCAGGAAGCAAAGCAAACAATGGAAGCAAAGGTATTTTCGTAATTTATCTCCGACGACAAATCAACAACAGACTTGCAGGCTCAACCCAACCTCGGCACACTCTCCAAACACCCATGCTCAACTCAACTCACTCTCCACACCCCATGCTCAACTCATTCTCCAAACCATAATTATTTCACACCAATCAATCGACTAAATTCTCAGACTAATAATTTACTATTATTTAAACACCTCGACAACCTCAACCACTAACCAACTGAAAGAATAACCTAACAATGCTTTCTCAGAAAACTAACCCCACCATCGCGTTCAGCACGCGAAAACGATCAAGATTTCTATTCACCTCAACTTCAACCGACAACTCGGGGCCCACCAACTAAATTAATTTCAAACATAATTTTCACCTACCTACTAAACATAGCAGAATACTGAAATAATATCAAAATCATACCAAACGATCTCCAATCAGAAATCTGACACCACCATCACGTTCAGCACGTGAAAATCTACAACTTTGGTATCAACCTCAACTCGATCCGACGACTCTACGATCAACTACAAAAATACTCCAATAATTCATAAATCAACCCAATTTCATGCGATACAACTCTATTATCTAAACAATATTTATCCCTCCTCACTGCTCGTCTCCCTCTCCCCCTCACGCTGTCCCTTGCCCCTGCGCCCGACGCCACCTCCCTGCTCCGCTCGAACCCACGCCGACCGGCCATCCCGGCCGCCGGCGATCACCCCGGCAACACGGCCGCCCTCTCCCCGACCTCCGCGACCGGCGGGACAACCACCACCACCACCTCTCTCTCTCTCTCTCTCTCTCACCCGCGGACCCCTCCTCTCTCCCTCTCGGCCGCCTCCTACAACCCACATGCCGACCTCTCCGCCCTCTCATCGACCTCCTGGCTCGATTCGACCCACTGGCGGCCGAGCAGTGGTCGGGAAAGCCACCATCAAGCACGGCCAGCCAGCCGCTAGCCCGGCACGGCTCCTCATCGCGACCTCGTCCTTCGTCGTCGTTGTCGGAAGATAAACGCAGAAGTAAAGGAGAAGGGAGGGATCTCCTACCTCGATCCCGCGACTCCGGCGATGACGAGCTCCACCGGTGACACACGCCGACTCCTCTGCCGCCTGTCGACGCCCTCGCTTCTTCCTCTTCTTCTCTACTTCTCCTCACTTAAAACCCCTCAACAGCACCTCTCCCTCACTTATCCTCACCCTCACAGCCACCTGGCACTTCTCCACTTCCACAACCAACTTTTTTTTTTAATACCCGGATATAACATTAGGAGCTAATTTGAGTCCGTACTTTCTTTTTTTATCTCATTTGAAATCATTTAGTTATATATATATATATATCAATCTTGCCTTTTGCTATTGTATCCTTTCCAAGTCTTTGCTGACTTAGAACTGGTTTATTTGATTTGAGAGGAATTCACGATTGTTCAAGAACGAGAGCTATCTTGTTCAGCTATTGGCAGCTTCTGCTGCAAATTATTTTCAGTTCTATCATGGTTCATTGTAGTCTTTTCCTGTTTTGATGTTCTTTTTTCTTTTCTTCCTCTTTTCTTCCTCTACACTTGTACCCTTTAATATCTTTTGAATGGAACGTAGATTTCATATTTCAAAAGAAAAAAGTCTTTACTCAGGGTAGGTCTGAACACACTAGAGGGTTGTTTATGTCACACCCCGGTTCGAACTCCACCCCTGCGACCTCGTCCCAAGACGCGACGACGGCGACTTGAGCACCACGCAGCGGAAGGAAAAACCACAAATCATAACATGACATAAAAGATAATATTAAAACCAATAATTACAATCCATGAGATACATACGATAATGAACAATCCGTTCAAATACAAGATTTAACAAAACATCAAATAGTTCTACATATTACAGTTCTAAAGTAACAATGTCAAGATCAAGTGCTATAAGATGACAAAACAAAACAAAATATAATCGCCATAAGAGCTCCACATCTACGATTGTCTACTAGCTGTCTAAAAACTATCTACACATCGATCTAGAGATCGACAGCTCACCCCTGCAAGTCTGAAGCAAAAACAACATAGATCAACGGGTGCTGAGTAAGAGAATCACAATATGATCAACAAGTATTACGCCCCGCCTAGGTTCAATCCTAATATGGAATACCACATAGGAGAAACACAACCAACAATCAACCAACACACCAAAACCTTCATGAACAACTTGCAACATGAACCTCAACCACTTGCATTAGAATAATATCTATTACAATAATAAAATATCATTCAAGAAACTTTATACATTTCTACGAAAATCAGTGGCAGAGTCTGCCTCATATATTTTATTTAACTAGACATTCTCAGCTACCACTCAAACATGCAGATATGAGGCAAAAGTAATAAAAATCAGCGAAAAACTGAGTAGGATATCACAATATGTCAAGAGCTAAAGATCACCATCCATGATGTCATGATGACATGGTATTCAACTATATGCATACCACAACCAACATTATATGCTTATACCAACCAATGCGATGTCATCATTAGATAAACACTTATGCATCTAACAACCACTATATACATATATAATAATGTATGCACCTCATAACTATTATCATATACACATGTCAACTAACACAATGTAAAATCATACATATCCTACCGACAATGCGTACATGCATAATAATCACCCAAGCAAGAGCGTAGTGGACATTTGGGTTTCCCTTGCACTCTCACACCTCCGAGAGTGGCACCTCAAGCCCGCTCCAACTAGAGATGCGACTATCCGAAGGATAGCCCACCGGCGTCTAACACCTCGACGCCGCACACGCACCCGTGTGGATATTTGGTGATCACCAATGTCACTTGCCTAACACATTAGGCAAATAAATCAACAGTGTCCAGGCTTGCGCCCAACAACGGTCATAATGTACAACATGCCAATATAACTCTCATAACTATAAAAGCAACATGCGTAAAATGCTATCAGCATGATATTAACAATATAATGTATACGACAACAACTACATCAATAATGCGACCAACCAACAATCTGAATCTAACATTATGCAACTCATTAACATCTGCACATGCTTCATAATCATCATAATCACTACATATGCAATTCATGCAACATAGTATGATATCAACATGTATATGAGCCAACAACATGCAATATGAATTTCAACAATAACAGATATTAAGATCAACGAATGGAACAACAAGATAAATACTTCAATTTAGGGTAATCAAACATGTGTCGGGATGAGAATTAACAAGAGTCAACAAGAATCAATCACCTTTAAAACCATACCCAACTATACCATCTTTGTAAAATGCTTAAAATATTATTTAAGGCTCGACACGTAAATCGAGGCAATCCACCAAATACTATTTTCAAAATCCGATCATCTTTTGGAGAAACAGACATCACCAATAAATTCAGAACGCAATTTAGGTAAAGATTTATATAAGATATGTACAGATCCGACAACCGCAAAACCCTCAACATAATTCTATAAGAAAATACCAAATTATCAATTTAAAATACATAAATAAATAACAAGACTGATACAACATGTAACACTGCTACCAGGCTATACAACACTGATATATATACTATACCACACTGCTACCACCCAATATAAACAATATCCCAATATCACATTATCTCAGATCTATAACAATGTTATAAGAATATAACACACCAATATAACACTGTTATATTCACAACACTTCATCTTCCACCTCTCACCTCCCACCTCCCACCTCAAACTAGGGTTTCTAACCCCAACTCCCAACCAGCCGCCGCCGCCACCAACTCCGGCCGGCACGAGGATCTCGACGGTGAGACAAGCCGCCGCCACCCTCCACCGCTCGCCGCACGACGAGCGACACCAAATGGCGAAGGCGCGGCTGCCCCTACTTACAGTCGCGTCCTTTATGTGAGGCGGCGACGCCTCGTCAGGCGCTGCCCACCCCTGCCCATTCAGGCGGCACAAGGCTGCTGCTGCCACGCGGCACAGCCTTGCCCCGACGCTGCAGCATCGGCATCACCTCCCCCCCTGACGCTGCAGCAGTGGCAGCGCTTCACATGACCGCCGTCGACGAGCAACACGACTCAGATCAAAAACTCAACTGATAAATCCCAAAAATATACAAAAAAAAAACTCGAAAATAAATCACAGCACAGATCCGATTCAAAACCAAGATAGGAATACTCAATCGCGATCTCATCCCAATAGATTCAACACCCTAAACGAAGAACAATGAATCAAAGAAAGAATCCTACCTCGAATCGCTCCGATCACCGACAGATCACCCCTTCGATAGCTGACCTCTTCTCATAGCAGCTGCCATCTCCCCTTCTCACGACAGCTGCCACCTCTCCAATCAAAGACCTAATCAATCTAGGTTTTTAATCTGTTTTGAACATTTTACATAAAAACCCTTCACTTACATAAATTTACCAAAATACCCCTAAATCATAAATAAATTCTGAAAATTACCAAAATAATCTAGAAACTAATTATTCAAATTTTCAGGGTGTAACAACAAGCATCAAGTATCAACTCAACAATGAATAACAACATGATCTAAGATGCAGTCAAAAACGATGAACACAACAAATACTTTTCACCTATTCTTAAACAACATCAATCGAATCGTCGAGCATGTGGACCACTGGATAAAAACCTAGCACTCTACCATCTACAGAGTGACATCAACCATCCACTCCAATGGTGATGCGACTACCCCCACCAAGCAGGTAGCTCGTCAGATGTCGCGTCCGACATAATCGTACCCAAAGGTGCCTAACGTGCGACTAGTCAATCTCCATGTATACTCTCTCCTATGCCTTGGGGTACCAATGAAATGGTCATGGACCAAAGTCCTCTCCAAGACCGTAGCCTCCAGATCGACAACAATCATGCAACTCGACTCCAATAGTGCAACAAAGTATATCACCATGAATAATAAGATAATATAACATCATTATGATCAACAATATAACAACTCCAAGTGATAACGACTTGATCAACGAGATAATAATATGCTTAACGAGTACACAACACTCTCTCTCTCTCTATATAACGACATGGTACTATACATACACTGACTAATCCAATGCATCACAAGATTAGCATAATATACTATGATCAAGAATAAACACCAATAAGCGACAATAAAATATAACATATGCAATTTCTCTCCATGGCATGTCCAACAATAATGTGCAATAAAAGTTCAATAAATTTTAAGAAGCAAAGCAAACACCAAAAGCAAAAGTATTTCCATAGCAGGCTCAACCCACACTCAACTCACACTAATTAATCAATTAAATTCTCAAACTAATAATTTAATATTATTTAAACACCTCAACAATTAACATATTGGGAAAACATTCTTCACAATGTTTTCTTGGAAAACCAATCACACCATCGTGTTCAGCACGTGAAAATATTCAAATTTACTATTCATCTCAACCAACCGACAATTCAGAGTCCACCAAATAAATTAATTTCAAACACAACTATCACCCACTAAATAAACAACAATACACTTTTTAATTAAGAAATTTATCTAATAAACACTCTAATGTAATTAAACAACAACTAAACAGTTTAATTATTAATTAATTAAATCATCAAATTAATTTTCAGTAAATTAAATATTATTTCTTTATCAAATACCTCTTGATCTCTCGCTCCTCTCTCCTTTTCATTTCATTCTTCTTTTTTTTTTTTCCTTTCTCCCTCTACCTGCTCCGATCCTGTTCTCCCGCACCTCTCCCGCTGCCTCTCCCCAAACCCATGTCGGTCGGCTCCCCAAGCTGTTGACAACCAACCCGCCAACATATCCACCCTCTTCCCAACCTCCACGGCCGGTACAACGCATCGCCCGACTGAATGGTGGCTGGGATGACCACCACATAATGCGGCTAGCGTTGCTGCCGAACTACGCACAGCACGGACGCTCGTGGAGTGGCCGTCCTCCGGTGTGGCCGACCGCGATCAACAGCGGCATGGTAGCGGGCGATTTCCGCACGCGGTCATCCCTCAAGGCTGCAGCTCCGCAACCGTTTCTTCCCTCGCCTTCGTCGTCGGATTCATCAAAAATAACAACGAAAATGAAATAGAGTGATGAGATCTCCTATCTCGATTCTGTGATTCTGACGACGACAAGCTCCACCGGCAACACGCACGCAGACGACAAGTTCCACCGGCAACACCCGCGTCGACTCCTCCTCCGCGCATAGGTACCCTCTCCTTCTCGTCTTCTCAACCTCCCATTACCAGCAAATCTTCCTCCCTTATAATAAAAATGAGGTGTTAGAGTCTAAAAAAATATATTTTCAAACTCTCTAATTCATTAGAAATTTTTGCACAAAGTCTATAAAACTAAATTTAAATTAAAAATTATGAAATATTTTGATGAAGAATATTTTTTTTAAACCACAACACATCTTTTGTATTTTTTAAAAATATATATTTCATTAATTAATTTTTTTTTTTGAATTATTAAGCTATTATAGACTTTGGACAAAAGCCTCTAGCTAATACGTTAGAGACTTTTTCCCAAAGTCTATAAAATTAAATTTAAAATAAAAATAGAAATATTTTTATAGACTCTATCACATCTTTTATATCACATATATTATTTATGAATTAAATAAAAAAATTTGTAATTATAAAACTATTATAAACAAAAGTCTGTAACTTATTAGAGATTTTTGCCCAAAGCCTATAAAACTAATTTTTAATTAAAAATAATAAAATATTTTTTGTCCGAAATATTTTGATAGACTCTAGCATATCTTTTATATCACATATATATATTTTTGTGAATTAAATTTTTTTTTTTATAATTATAAAATTATTATAACAAAAGTCTGATCGAGTTAGAGACTTTTGTGCAAAGTTTATAATAGCTTTATAATCTTTTAAAAAATATTTGAATTCATGAACTAATTTTTTAATAATACAAAAGAGGCACTATGATCCAAAAATATATTTTACATCAAAATATTTTATAATTTTTAATTTAGATTTAAATTTATAGACTTTGTGTAGAAATTTTTAATGCATTTGAGAGTTTGAAAATATATTTTTTATACTCTAATATCTCATTTTTATCATAAAAAGTATTTTATAAATTTAAATTATTTTTAAATATTTTTTAATATTTTTTACCAAAGGCTTTGGCGTAGAAGTAAAATGAGTATCGAACCCACTAGGTTCCAAGTTTGAGAATTTTGATCTCCAAAATTCGGATATGAGAATTTTTCTCTCTCAAAATCCGATTTTGAGAAATTGCTATTATTTTATCGCAATTAAAGCTAATTATTGAAATGAACCAAATGAATCAAGTGAGCGGGTACAAAGATGAATAACAAGAATAAGCAAGAACACAAAAATACAATGATTTATAATGGTTTCACTACTACCCAAGCCATTACAAATTTATTTTTTAGCTTGTCAAATGAAATTTCCTATATTATTGACAAATTAATATACCACTCCACTCATGAAACTTCTTAATTCTTGAAACTTTAGAAAGAAACAAGCACAATTCTGGAGCACTTTAGTCGGAGAGCAATTCAAGATTTTAGAACCCAACACATTTTGCATATATTGTAAAAGAAGCAATTGTATTAATTCATGAGATAGAATTGAATACAATAAGGGGGAGGAGAGAAACAGTTAAAAACAACAAGACAGAGACAAAACTCAGGGAGAACTAAGGTAGAACCAAAGAGGAAAAAACTACATGTTGCAGTAAAGGCGGGAGAAAGAAAACAAGGAGTTGATAAGTTCGGCCACTCCTTGACTACGATCTTCGAAACATCGACGGTTTCTTTCCCCCCAGATGAACCAACTCCAAACCAAGAGAATCCTGAACCTGTGTAAGTTGATTTTGTTTGGCTAGCTCCGACGATAAAGATCTGAAGCCCATGCCAAGTTGAAGAAAGGAGTATTCAGCATGTGTAACCAGAGACTCCAAGCTTCTTGAGAGTAACGGCAACGAGAGAACAAGTGCTTGTGAGATTCTGGCAATGAGAGGCAGAGAGTACAAGAAGTGTCAATGGTCATTCCCCATCCCGCCAACTTGTCCCGAGTCAGCAATCTCTTGCGGATCCAAAGCCAACCGAAAATAGCAACCTTAGGTGGGAAAGAAGATTGCCATACCCAATCCGAAGTGGGATCCTCAATCCCCCTATAGACCAGAATACGATACAGAGACTTAGTAGAGAAGAGCCGATCTGGGGACCATTTCCAAAGAATGAGATCGTCGCCATCTGAGTGTTGGATGTTGTCAAGCATAAGAACCAGGCATTGGAGATGACTTGGATTCATAAAGGATGAGAACTGAATATTCCAACCAATGAAGCTACCCTGAGCGTTGAAAAGTCTAGCATCTGCTATAGAAATATTCTTGTTTGAAACAAATCTATACAATCCAGGAAACCTCTCAACCAAGCTCAAACTTCCACCCCAAGGTTCACGCCAAAGTTTAATAGAAGAGCCACACCCAACCTTGTAATCCAGTCCACATTTGAATAGATCTTGAGCTTTGATGATCGATCTCCAGGCTGGAGACGCCAGGCTAGAAGTCCAAGAATCGAACCACTCCTTTGATCCCAAAGAGGCTCCACGAATAACCTTAGTCCACATGAGGTCCGGACGTTGAATGAATTTCCAAATCCATGCACCAAGACGAGCTAGGTTGTGAGCTTTGAGGTTGATAATTCCCAATCCTCCTTGCGATCGTGGACAAGTCACTGATTCCCAACGAACGAGGCATTTCCCCCGGCAAGAAGAGGTATCCGTGCCCACCCAAAAGAATTTCCTTCGACGACAATCAATCTTTTTAATTACCCATGCAGGCGCTTTGAAGACCGAAAGGATGTAGCTCGGGCCACTTGAAATAGTGCTGTTAATTAGCGTAAGACGCCCCGCTTGAGAAAGGAGAGCCCCCTTCCAACCACTTAGTCTTTTGTCAATACAGTTGATGACTGAGTTCCAATCAGTCTTGAGAAGATTGCCGATGCGCAGAGGCAGCCCCAAATAGGTGAAGGGAAAGGAACCCGATGCAAAACCAAAAAAAGCAGCCGTATCTTGAGCCAAGGAAATGTTATCTTGCAGATGGAGAACACATGTTCTAGACGGGTTAACTCGAAGACCCGAAGCAAGGCCGAAACACCGCAAAAGCAATCGAAGGTTGTATAGAGCCTCGTTACAATTTGAGGAAAAGATAATCAAATCATCGGCGAACATGGAGTGAGAAACACCTCCGTGGACAACATGTCCAAGGACACCTTCTAGAAATCCATTCTCGATCCCCTGGGAGAGGAGAGAAGAAAGGCAATCCAAAGCAAGATTGAATAGAAACGGGGATAGAGAATTACCTTGACGAACCCCCCTCTTATGACGAAAAGTATTAGAAGAAGTGCCATTAATAAGCAGCGCTGATTCCGTAAGGAGAATGTGCTTAACCCAACCAATCCAAAGAGAGGAGAATCCACGAGCCGACAACATACCGAAGATGAAGTCCCAACTAATCGAATCAAAGGCCTTCATGAAATCAATTTTGAATAGGAAGCCATCCTCTCCCCTCTTGTGACACGCCCACACAGTTTCGTGAACAGTGAAGAAGCTATCGAGAGCGCTCCTTCCCGCCGTGAAGGCCCCCTGATGCTTGCTGATTAATCCCTCCATATGAGGTTTAATTCGACGAGCGAGAAGTTTGGAAAAAATACGGACAATACTATGTTCCAAACTGATCGGACGAAAATCTTTCATGTTGCGAGCTCCTGGAAGTTTAGGAATCAGTACAATGTAAGCCGTATTGACCTTCTGAAGGAGCTTCGGGTTGAGGAAAATGGCTTGGAGAATATCAAGCAGATCAAGTTTAATAATGTCCCAGAATATAGTGAAGAACTCGTTTGTTAATCCGTCTGGGCCCGGCGATTTGTAGGAGCCCAATTCAAAAATCGTATCATGAAGTTCTTCTATTGAAAAAGGAGCATCCAAAACATGATCTTCTGATAACCGAGCAATGCCAAGAGAACTCCAATTTATCTCAAGAGCAATCGAAGACTGATGGCCAAGCAAGGAACGGTAAAAACGAAGGAATTCCAGCTTGATATCATTGTGATCCTCAATCAGTCCAGAAGGACCGTCTATAGAGTGAATCCAATTAGATTTCCTGGTGTTAGAAGCCCATTGTTGAAAAAACCTGGTATTTCGGTCACCTTCATGGACCCACCTTTGTTTTGCCCGCTGTCGCCAAAATAAATCTTCAGATTCATACAATGTATCCAACCGAAGCTTGGTATCCCTGAAAACTACCATCTCCTGGTCATTAAGCCCAGCCGTCTCAGCTTTTGAACTAAGAGAGGTCACATGATCCTCGAGGGAACGTCTTTGCTTTCTCAAATCTAAACGTTGGAAGGAGGACCATTGGCGAATGATCTTTCGAAGAGATCTCCAACGAGCCAACCAAGTATCGAGGGGATTGAGCCCCCCTTGATAACCTTCCCAGCTTCTTGCAATAATCTCACGAAAGGAATACGAACGAAACCATGATAACTCCATTCGAAAGATCTTTCCTTGTGGTGGCAGATGAGAGTGAGAACAAAAAAGAAGGAAATTGTGGTCAGATAATTTCTTATCGCCACCCTTCACCATGGATGTCGAAATCAAATTGGAGGCTGACAAGGACATAAGCACTCGATCAAGCTTCGCAAGCCGAGGAACACTTTGCCCATTGCTCCAAGTGAATTGAAGTCCAGCTATGTGGAGGTCCAGAAGACAAGAATTAACACATTTTGCATATATATTAGTGGGAATTCATTCATGAAGTAGTCCGAATTATATATTAGAGCATCCAATTTGGTCAAACCGTACCTTTTCTAAGCAAGTAAGCTTAGTTACAACATTCATCTTCAATCATGAACAGAGCACTGTATTGCTTGAAAGCAAGGTGTTGGAGACGTGAAGAAAATGAAGATTATAAATGAAGATTTTATATAGTAGATCATATGCAGATACACACTCCAGTGATGGTTTAAGAAACATTGATGGCATACAAGCTAGTGGGAAAGCAATAATGCATATAACTTACAGATGACACTGGAATTAAAGGAACATATATTTGATATTATAACATGTAACAGTTTGATCGCTTATATATCTAGCAGCAGCTCATTTCATACCTTGCAATTTGGACTTCAGCTTCAGAAACTTTACTGCGAACTGCATGTATATCCAGTCATAGATGTTGTCTACCCAACAAAAGAGAGCAATCCTTGTGGACTGTTTCATGATTATTGTGCCGACAGAAACCCAAAAGCCAACAACAAATCCCAAGACTGTGAAAGTGCATTTCAATAATATTTCAAGCTTGTCACCACTTTCTTCATCTCCTCCATGAGGTGCTGCATTGCTAGGGCATTCCTTCAGTGGTCTACCACAAAGGTTTGCATTTCCTGCATAGATAGAGGGGTCCAATGTTGACAATTGAGTGCTTGTTGGGATTCTTCCAGACAGGTTATTGTGAGATAGGTTCAGGTAGTTTAGGAAATTAAGAGCTGATAAGCTTAAAGGAATTTCTCCACTAAGATGGTTCACTGATAAGTCAAGCGATTCTAGCTGTCCCATGGCACCAATCTTCTCAGGAATCCTTCCAATTAAATAATTATTGGACAAGTTCAGGAAGCGCAGTCCAAGGAGATTTGTCAACTCTTCTGGGATCTCTCCAGATAGACTATTATTTGAAAGGTCTATGCTTGCCACCAGAGAGAGAATGGTATACGTATAATCCTTGGTTGATCCTTTTGCTGTTATTAAGGTGCTCTCCTTGTAGAAATAATCATCAAATGCCCTTCCATATATGCACCTATTTATAACAGAACATCGTCCGTAACTATGGGGTTGGGCACTATTTTCTATCACAATCATAGAGCTAAAATTTCCAATAGAAGAAGGAATGCTGCCAAAAAGATTGTTGGAAGAAATATCCAGTACATGAAGAAAAGTGAGATTTGCTATATTTATAGGGATAACACCATGAAATAAATTTGACCTGAGACAAAGGATTTTCAGCGATGAGAGATTTCTTCCCATCCATGTTGGTATTTCACCATACAATTTATTTTCGCCCAGATTAAGAGTCTCTAACTTTATGCAATGGGCCAAGAAGGAAGGAAGTGTTCCACATAAGTTGTTACTATTTAAGTGTAGAGATTGTAGAGAGGATGGGAATGAGCTATGACAATTAGGAATTTTCCCAGATAATTTATTGCTAGATAGGTCAAGCACTTGTAGGGCAGTGAGATTGCAGAAAAAGGAGGGGATGCTACCGTTGATATTGTTATAAGACAAGGATAAAACAGTGGCGCTTGTCGAATTAACAAAGCTCAAAGGAATCAGTCCAGAAAATGAGTTATTGGAGAGATCCATGAAGTCACAGAGAGAATAAGGTAATGAACCATTCAAATGATTGGAGCTCAAGACGAGTTCTTCAAGAGAATTAGCTTCTATGTACTCTGAAAACCAAGGTGGAAGATTGCCCGAGAGTCCAACTCCTGACAGATATAGTTGTTCCAAATTCATTTGAGTACGAATCCAATCTGGGAACTTTCCTACTATACGACAAAAGCTCATGTCAATTGATGAAGCATTAAAAGGAGGATACCAATCATTAGGAAGTATCACATTTAAGGAGTTGTGAGATATATTCAAATATACCAAATTGGTGAGGTTGGAAAAGTGTGATTCAGTGATGTCACCAAGCAGTGAGTTTGATGAGAGGTAGACCTCCTCTAGTTGTGATAAGTGCCCCATACTTGCAGGGATCATCCCACTCAAATGGTTGGCCTCCAGATTTAAGTAGGATAACTTTGATCCTTGAGGACAATTAGACAACAAACCATCAAATAGATATGTAAGCTCTCCATCAACGTTGTTATCTGACAAATCTAGGATTATCAATTTGCATAGACCACCCAAAGTCCTCGGCATCTGTCCTCTTAAATGGTTATTTGATAAATCTAAGAGTCGCAGGTTGAAAAGTCTGCCCATGGTCTCTGGAATCTCTCCAATGATGAAATTGTTATCTAAAACTAGATACCCTAGATTCTGAAGATTCCCCATTGTTTGAGGTAATTGTCCTGTAATATTGTTACTGGACAAATCTAGGTACTCCAAGTGCACAAGATTTCCCATTGTTGGTGGAATTTCTCCAACAATTTGATTTGACCCCAAGTCCAAACTTCGCAACCTTGTGAGATCACCTAGCATTTGCGGAATATCTCCTGTCAATCGATTGTTGCGCAAGTCCAAATACTCCAAACTCCTGCTGACATTCCTCGGAATTTTAGAAATTTGGTTCGACGCCAAGTCTAAATGTCGCAGCCTTGTGAGATCACCTAGCACTTGCGTAATATCTCCTGTCAATTGATTGTTGCTCAAGTCCAAATACTCCAAACTCCCGTTAACATTCCTCGGAATTTCAGAAATTTGATTCCACGCCAAGTTTAAATGTCTCAGCCTTGTGAGATCACCTAGCATTTGCGAAATATCTCCCGTTAATCCATTGGAGCTCAAGTCCAAATACTCCAAACTCCTGTTGACATTCCTTAGAATTCCAGAAATTTCTCCACTGATGTCATTATATGACAAATCTAATTCCTTCAATTTACCGAGAGCTCCTACAACAACTTGCAGAGTCTCCATGTCAATGTTGCCACTATAATTACAATCTGACAGGTAAAGATACTCCAGTGATCTGCTACCATTAGAGAACCATCTCAACAGTGAGTCAGTGGAGTTATTACTGAAAGAGAGATCGAGCATGGAGAGTGCTATCAGGTTAAATGGGGGCAAAGGAGATGGAACAGGTGGGAGTTGTGTGGACCGCAATAGCAACACTTGAAGAGTGGGTATGGAATTAATTTGATGAAGCCAACTCGTTGCTTGAGAAAGGTTGACCCTTCTCATGTCCAAATATTCTAGAGAAGGAATGCGGGAAAGCCAGTCTAGGTCATTAGCTCGTAGTAGATCATAAGAATCACTACCAAGACCAAGGCGGCGGAGGCTAGAGAGGTTCCCCAACTGAGGAGGGATCAATCCACTAAATGAAGTATAGGATAGGTTAAGATATTCCAGATGCACCAGCAAAGCAATCATTTTGGGGATGTGAGCACCAGCAAAGTAATTCATGCTTAAATCCAAGTACTTCAAATGCTTCAATTCAAGCAAAGATGGATTTACCTTGCTTGCTCCAATATCATCATAATAATCCGTACTGTAGGGGTAGCGAAGGTCAAGCCTTGTGACATGACCACTAGTGGTGTTGTCGCAGGTGACTCCTCTCCATTTGCAACAATCATCGTTGTTCCAAGAAGATAACCAGTTGCCCGGGTCGTACATGTCAGACTGGATGGCAAGAAGAGCTTTCATTTCACTCTCTATGCACCGGATGATCTCCTCAGCTGGCTTGGCGTGGTTGTTGTTATCTCCAATATCATTATGGCCAAGAAAGCTGGAGATCGCTGCAACACTTAAGAGTCGTAAGATTAAAAGCATAGTTGCATGTCTTGAGGAGGCAGATTTGCACTTGCTATGGCAAATAGAAGCCATCATGTTTCTTTTCAAGAGAAGAGAACTCATACAATTGAGGTGCATGTGATTAAGGAATGAGGCGCCTCAAGTAAAGTTGCCTACTATTTATTATGAGACACATATTAGAAGACGACAGAGGAGGCTCCACTGTTTTTGGATGGCCAGTGACTGGTGGTTGATGGATAAATTTTGGAATATTGTAGAATTTGAATTCATGATATTGATGCCCTACGTAGGGGTTGGGGAGTTAATTAGTTTTGACTAGACTTATTGTCTCTTTAATTTCCACAAATTTTGTCGCGCCCCGGCCCCGGCCCGGGAAGCGACGGTGACTCGAACACCGCGCAGTGGAAGAAAAAATCACGAATCATCACATATAATAAAATAACAACATAAGAACTAATAATTAAAATCCATCAGTCAGATCAAATACAATTATCCAGATATAAAATAAATTTACAAATTACAGCTCCAAAATAACAATATCAAAGCCGAGCTATAAGACGACAAAA
This sequence comes from Canna indica, assembly GCA_034359265.1. Lineage (NCBI taxonomy): Eukaryota > Viridiplantae > Streptophyta > Magnoliopsida > Zingiberales > Cannaceae > Canna > Canna indica. Next base: position 13,763,026 of record CP136890.1, read on the forward strand.
TAAACCAAAATACAAAAGCAGTCGCCATCAGAGCTCCACATCTACGATTGACTACTAGCTGTCTAAGAACTATCTACACCTCAAGCTACAAATCGACTGCTCACCCCTGCAAGTCTGAAGCAAAAATAACGGAGATCAGCGAATGCTGAGCAGGAGAATCACAATATGATCAACAAGTATCAAGTGTCAACTCGACAATGAATAACAACATGACCTAAGATGCAGTCAAAGGTGATGAACACAATAAATACACCTCACCTACTCATAAACAACATCAACTGAATCATCGAGCGTGTAGACCATTGGGTAAAAACCCCACACTCTACCACCTGCAGAGTGGCATCAACCGTTCGCTCCAACGGTGATACGACTACCCCCACCAAGCAGGTAGCCCGTCAGATGCCGCGTCCGACATCATCGCACCCGAAGGTGCCCAACATGCGACTAGTCAATATCATATATACCCTCTCCCATGCCTGGGGGGTACCACACCGAAATGGTCCTGGACCGAAGTCATCTCCAAGGCCGTAGCCTCCAGATCGACAATCATGCAACTCCATTCGAAGAGTGCAACAAGGTATTTCACCATGAACAACAACATAGCAACAACTTCAAGTGATTATGACATGATCAACATGCTACTAATATAACATCGTCATGATCAACAATATAATAATTCCAAGTGATTATGACATGATCAACAGGATAATAACATGCTCAACAAATAAACAACACCAATAAGCAACAATAAAATGCAACACATGCAATTCTCTATATGACATGTCCAACAATAATGTGCAACATGAGTTCAATAAATTTTAAGAAGCAAATCAAACAATGGAATCAAATGTATTTTCATAATTTATCTCCGACGACAAATCAACAACAGACTTGCAGGCTCAACCCACTCTCCAAACACCTATGCTCAACCAACTCTCCAAACCATAATTATTTCACACCAATCAATTAATTAAATTCTCATACTAATAATTTAATATTATTTAAATACATCGACAACATCAACAACTAATCAAATGAATGAACATCCTAATAATATTTTCTCGGAAAACCAACCCCACCATTGTGTTCAGCACGCAAAAACGGTTAAGATTTCTACTCACCTCAACTTCAACCGACAACTCGAGACCCACCAAATAAATTAATTTCAAACACATCAATATCACTAACTTACTAAACAACATAAATACTGAAATATGTCAAAATCATATCAAATGATCTCCAATCTAAAATCCGACACCACCATCGCGTTCAACACGCGAAAATCTACAACTTTGGTATTCACCTCAACTCGATCCGATGACTCTACAATCAACTATAAAAATATCCTAATAATTTATAAATCAACCCAATTTTATACGATACAGCTCTCTTCTCAACACTATTTATCCGCCTCTTACCCACTTGTCTCCTCCCCACTCGACGCCTCTACTCCCTCCCGACGCCGCCTCCTGCTTCGCCCGAACCCACGCCGGCGGGCCCTCTCGGCCGCCGACAATCACCCCGGCGGTGACGTTGCCTCTCCCGCAACTCCCGACGCCGGCGGGACGCCCCCCCCTCTCTCTCTCTCTCTCTCTCCTCCCGATCTCCCTCTTCACCCCTCACCCCACCTGCAGCTCGCCGCCCCCTCCTCTTCCGGCCAACCACCTAATCGTCGCCGACCGACGACTCCACAGCCCCGCCGCCTGGCCTCTCCTTGACCCTCCGGCCTCGCCCAGTCCCACGACCGACCGAGCGAAGGCCCGAATAGCCAGCCGACAGCATTCGGCTGCCCGGTGCCGCCATGGCTGTGCGTGGCAGCCCTCCGGCTGGCTAACCTCGATGTGGCAATCCGCAGCCACTACACGCGGCAGATGTGTGCGACATCCGCACGCAGCCAGCCCGCGTGTCCTGCGGCTTCACAGCCACTTCTTCCCCCTTGTCTTCGTCGTTAGATCGGCGGAGATAACAACGAAAATGAAGAACAGAGAGGATGAGATCTCCTACCTCGATCCCGCGACTCTGGCGACGACGAGCTCCACCGGCGACACGCGCCGACTCCTCCTCGACCTCCTCCCTACGCGCGCAGGCACCCTCTCTTCCTCCTCTTCTCTACTTCTCCTCACTTAAAACCCCTCAACAACACCTCTCCCTCATTTATCCTCAACGCCACCTGGCAGTTCTCCACTTCCACAGCCTTTTTTTTTTTTTTTTTTTTTAATACGGATATAACATCCTCCCCACCTTAAGAAATATGGTCCTCCAAATTTATGGGCCCACCACGCTTCCGCTACGCAACTCTGATAATTCTGTAAGGTGTAGAAGGTGTCGAGGTGGGCTGTAAGTTTATTTTAGATGCTTTGCTTGAATTTCTTTTTGTGGTAGTGGTGTTGAAAAGTCAGAGTTAGTGCCGGAGGCAGTGGCATTCGGATGCAGAGGCGTCGTGGGAGCATACCAAATTGTCGCGCCCCGGCCCCCGGCCCGGGAAGCGACGGCGACTCGGACACCGCGCAGCGGAAGGAAAAGCCACGAATCATCACATATAATAAAACAACAACATAAAAACCAATAATTAAAATCCATCAGTCAGATCAAATACAATTATCCAAATATAAAATAAATTTACAAATTACAGCTCCAAAATAACAATATCAAAGCCGAGCTATAAGATGACAAAACAAAACAAATCAAAATACAAAAGCAGTCGCCATCAGAGCTCCACATCTACGACTGACTACTAGCTGTCTAAGAACTAACTACACCTCGATCTATAAATCGACTGCTCACCCCTGCAAGTCTGAAGCAAAAACAACGGAGATCAGCGAATGTTGAGCAGGAGAATCACAATATGATCAACAAGTATCAAGTGTCAACTCGACAATGAATAACAACATGGCCTAAGATGCAGTCAAAGGCGATGAACACAACAAATACACCTCACCTACTCCTAAACAACATCAACTGAATCATCGAGCGTGTGGACCATTGGGTAAAAACCTCACACTCTACCACCTGCAGAATGGCATCAGCCGTCCGCTCCAACGGTGATACGACTACCCCCACCAAGCAGGTAGCCCGTCAGATGCCACGTCCGACATCATCGCACCCGAAGGTGCCCAACATGCGACTAGTCAATATCATATATACCCTCTCCCATGCTTGGGGGGTACCACACCAAAATGGTCCTGGACCGAAGTCCTCTCCAAGGCCGTAGCCTCCAGATCGACAATCATACAACTCGACTCGAAGAATGCAACAAGGTATTTCACCATGAACAACAACATAGCAACAACTCCAAGTGATTATGACATGATCAACATGCTACTAATATAACATCGTCATGATCAACAATATAATAATTCCAAGTGATTATGACATGATCAACAGGATAATAACATGCTCAACAAATAAACAACACCAATAAGCAACAATAAAATGTAACACATGCAATTCTCTATATGGCATGTCCAACAATAATGTGCAACATGAGTTCAATAAATTTTAAGAAACAAATCAAACAATGGAAGCAAAGGTATTTTCGTAATTTATCTCCGACGACAAATCAACAACAGACAAAGAACAACAGACTTGCAGGCTCAACTCACTCTCCAAACACCTATGCTCAACCAACTCTCCAAACCATAATTATTTCACACCAATCAATTAACTAAATTCTCATACTAATAATTTAATATTATTTAAATACATCGACAACATCAACAACTAATCAAATGAATGAACATCCTAATAATATTTTCTCAGAAAACCAACCCTACCATTGCGTTCAGCACGCAACAATGGTCAAAATTGCTATTCACCTCAACTTCAACCGACAACTCGAGACCCACCAAATAAATTAATTTCAAACACATCTATATCACTAACTAACTAAACAACATCAATACTGAAATATGTCAAAATCATATCAAATGATCTCCAATCTAAAATCCGACACCACCATCGCGTTCAGCACACGAAAATCTACAACTTTAGTATTCACCTCAACTCGATCCGACGACTCTACAATCAACTATAAAAATACCCTAATAATTTATAAATCAACCCAATTTTATACGATACAGCTCTCTTCTCAACACTATTTATCCGCCTCTTACCCACTCGTCTTCTCCCCACCCGATGCCTCTACTCCCTCCCGACGCCGCTTCCTGCTTCGCTCGAACCCACGCCGGCGGGCCCTCCCGGCCGCCGACGATCACCCCGGCGGTGACGTCGCCTCTCCCGCAACTCCCGACGCCGGCGGGACGCCTTCTCTCTCTCTCTCTCTCTCTCTCTCTCTCTCTCTCTCTCTCTCTCTCTCTCTCTCTCTCTCTCTCCTCCCGATCTCCCTCTTCACCCCTCACCCCACCTGCAGCTCGCCGCCCCCTCCTCTTCCGGCCAACCACCTAATTGTCGCCAACCGGCGACTCCACAGCCCGGCCCTCTCCTTGACCCTCCGGCCTCGCCTAGTCCCACGACCGACCGAGCGAAGGCCCGAATAGCCAGCCGGCAGCATTCGGCTGCCCGGTGCCGCCATGGCTGCGCGTGGTAGCCCTCCGGCTGGCTGACCTCGACGTGGCAATCCGCAGCCACTACACGCGGCAGATGTGTGCGACATCCGCACGCAGCCAGCCCGCGTGTCCTGCGGCTTCACAGCCACTTCTTCCCCCTTGTCTTCGTCGTTAGATCGGCGGAGATAACAATGGAAACGAAGAACGGAGAGGATGAGATCTCCTACCTCGATCCCGCGACTCCGGCGACGACGTGCTCCACCGGCGACACGCGCCGACTCCTCCTCAACCTCCTCCCTACGCGCGCAGGCACCCTCTCTTCCTCCTCTTCTCTACTTCTCCTCACTTAAAACCCCTCAACAACACCTCTCCCTCATTTATCCTCACCGCCACCTGGCACTTCTCCACTTCCACAGCCTTTTTTTTTTTTTTTTTTTTTTTTTTTTTTTTTTTTTTTTTTGATACGGATATAACAAATTTTCTTCCCTCTTTCACACGCAATACGACCGTTTGTTCTTTTCCAACTTAAATTGCTAATCTAATCAAATATTTCTTTGAGCTTGATACTATTAAAGTCAGAAAATTAATTGAGAAAGAGAAAATTGCGTATTAAGAGAACTAAAATATCATATTAAGCGAACTAAAATAACAAGGTAGACAACAATTATCTACTATATAACAAGGTAGAGCATAAACAAATCATGTTGTTGCTAAATTCTGGAAAGAATATATAATTAGTTCCAACAAAGTGAAATGGCACTTTGTTTTTGTTTCATTCGAGAAGACTTGGCTTGACTGTATAATGTGACAATTTATTAATAATAATAACAACAACGACAACAATAATGATGATGATGTTACGAGGAAAAGACAACGAAGTAATCATCTCTTGAAGTCATTGTCAGTCATGCACAATAGTGAGGATTTTTCAAGTTTTTTTAGAAAAGGTGAGACAAAGCACCACACATTCATTTCAAAAGATTTGAAATGTACAGAGTAATAGGTCGGGTGACACGAGGTTCACCTAGGACTAGGGAGCACGATTATAAAGACCCCCCTAATAGAAATACGATTACAGATCGAGAAGGAAGACACAAGCGCAATAAGAAACTAATTTCCAATCGCGCCACAGAACATTAATCTGTCGATTTCTCATGGAAGATGATATTATTTCGCACGGTCCAGAAACTCCAACACCATAGCATTGACAACGAAATGCGCTTGATGTTCCAAATTTCAACCTCCTGGTCCGATCAGGGAATAGCCTGGAACATTGATTTGCCCAACTTACCTAGGAAGGTTTGCCATCCCAGCAGTTGGAAGGTCAGGATCTTCAAGTTAATTAGTTCTAATTAACTTGCAATGTTTCAACAACCAAAATCAAATATTGTAGAATGCATAGTTCTAACCTGCAATGGAGAAGCAACGTTGTCATTCTCATTCCACTAAACCTTGTGATCAAGACTTAAGAGCCTAAAGACGTGAATCGAAGTCAACAAGGTGAGATCATTATTGTAGTGGAGTTTGAATGCATTAGTGCCCAAAATCTACTGAGTGGGGTAGTCCGTAGGCAATTAATTAGTCTTGACTGAGTCATATGGAATTATCTCTTTAATTTCCATGGATTTTCCTCCCTCCTAAGTAGACTTAACTTCGACTATCCAACTTGCAATTAAGACCTTGTTTGCATAACAAAAATTATATCTTGTTCCTATATTAAGTAGACTATGACTTTTATTTTTTACTCTATCGAAATTCTATATTTTTGTTTTAAAAATAAAAAATTATATAATTTCATATAAATTTGAAACACATTAAAGTATTCAAATAGCCTCTCAGGCAGCGTAAATGAAGGACCTCTGGTCCTCGGCCCATGTATAGCGAGCCTGTAAAATAATAATATCAGTACCAATATTAATATATCATCATGCATGTAAAAATAATAATAATACGTGCCTCAAACTCGCGCCATAACATGTCGACGTGCTCGCTAGGCACGTGAGACCACGTAGGCCATGCCCCGTGCATGTATCGTCAAATAGTAGAAGAAATGCTCCTCGACACTTCTTCTTGCTCGAACCTGCACAACAAAAATAAATTTTAATATTATATTATGATATAATGAATTTGTAATGATTCATAATTCATGATATATTACCGCTCCCCAATCACGCTAATCAATCTACGTGACTCTGTGGCTGGTGGAGGCTGCCACCTGTTCGGCCCGCGTGGCCGCCTACGTCTGGATGTACTAGCCTCGGCAGTATCATCCTCATGAGGATCAGCAACAGGAGGATCAGCAGCATGAGTAAGTGCTGGAGTCTCACCGATCGGAGACTCCGAAGCTCTCTTGCGTCGATAACCACGACCAGACATATCTGTCGAACAGACATATAATCAGATTATTGTATAAATAGTAGAGATATATTTAATAAAATATATACTTTATAATTATTCTTCATCATCTGAATAATAGTCTTCGAATTCTTCTTCTTCTTCCTCTTCTTCCTCTTCTTCATCTCTAGCTTCCTCAATTTCATGATCGTCATCATCAGCATATTCAACTTCTAATTGAATTGACGTTGTGTCTGCATCCTCGAGTATTGGAATAATACGATCCACAGCAGGAAGATCATCTTCTTGATAGAAACCAGGAGGATCATTTTCTCCTACTATCGGATCAATTTTTCCTCTACCTTTTGTCTTACAGACTACACGCCAATCTGCTCTATCTTTATTTCGAGCCGGATACTTCGCGTAATATACTTGTTCGGCTTGTGATGCCAATATAAAAGGCTCATTTGCTGCCAATTTCGATTTGTAATTAACCTCAATAAGTTTGTATTTTGGATGAACTTTCATGCCCCTTTCTGTTGTATCGAACCAATGACATCTAAATAGGATCACTGATTTCAAGCCAAAGTAGTGCAACTCTATCACTTCTTCCACCAGTCCATAAAAATCCATATCACATTCAACATAGGTTGTCCCTTTCACGCAGACCCCAGCATTCATCGTCTTATTTGTAAATGAATATTCAACCGTGTGAAATTTATACCCGTTAACAAAATATCCGCTATAGCACGACACAAGTCGCGACGGTCCACTAACAAACTCAAATATTCTTTCATCTATTTCAGCTCTGTGATCTTTGCTGTAAGTCTGAATCCAAGTAGGGAAATCACGATTCCGTAATCTCTCCAATTCTTCATCGTTGTGAATAGAGTATTTTTGCACCATCTCAATGTCAAATATTTCAATGAATTGTTCAATCTCTGGACAATTGAGTAATACATACAAGTGTGCCAAATGATACTCTTCATCGCTTAAGTGTCGAGATGGACGAGAACCAAAAGCACGACCAGAGTGACAAAAAATGCAGGAGGGAAAAACTGCTCCAGCTTGCATATGATTTCAACAATATTATTTTCAAGTGTTGACATATCTTCGACTCGAAGGACATTTGCACAGATGCTTATAAAAAACATACTTAATTCAGTCAACGGACCCCAAATATTATCAGGTAGAAGATCTTGAAATGCGATCGGAAGTAATCTCTCCATGAATACATGACAATCATGGCTCTTCATCCCTGATATTTTGCAATCATCGACGTTCACACATCGAGATAAGTTTGAAGCATATCCATCGGGTAATCTGAGTTCTTTTACCCATTGACAAACATCTTTGATCTGTTGTTTATTTAACACATATAGGGCCTTCGGTTTCAGATATCGTCCGTTGACCTCTTGTAACTCCAACTCTGGTCTTTTACAAAGTATTTTCAGATCATGTCGGGCTTTGACATTATCTTTAGTTTTTCCAGAAATATCCAAAAGTGTTGAAAATATTATCAAACACATTTTTTTCAAAAATCGAAACCGAAAATCAAAAAATAAAAAAATAAAAACCAAAAATGTCGGATCAATTAATGGAAAATTTTGACTCGATTTCGGACCAATTTTTCGGTTAACCGAATTTTCAATTTTTTTTTCTCACCCCTACCAACAATAAATATTTATTTCTGTTCATCCTTTATTTTTGGTGTGAAATAGATAATTAAAGGGTGTCTTTTTTCATAGCCGGATGAAATAATATCAATTAACTTGCTTATGGTCTAAACTTATATATAGGCCATCTATCAAATACAAGTCAGAAAACGAGTGAGAATTTTCCAACTTTAAATTTACTATCAAATGAAAGTAGAAAGATGAGTAAAAATATGGAATAATATTATGTTTTTAAACGTCATACAATGACATGAGGGGTATACTATCAAAATTAGTTATAATTTTAATAATTTTTTTCTATTGCGCCGTTTTTGTCATTTTAAAATGTATAATTCCGAGTTTGGTAAATAGCTGGTTATTTTTTACTTGTGAACCTTGATATTATTTTACTTAATATCAATTCATCACTATAAATTAATATATTATATAGTGGGAGCTAATTAAAATTAAACATTATTTATGATCATTTTTAAAAACCTAATGTAATGAAATTATATTGAATTTAAGTTGAATTATTTTTGTTTAATTTAATTAGATTTAGATAAACCAATTAATTTTTATTCTCTAATTATTAATTATTATCTTTAATAAGGATCAAACTTCCGTATAAAATTTTTAATTAAATTAAAAAATAATAATTATCTAAATATATCATGTACTTTATATTTTTTCTCAAATTTATCTAAAACTTTTATTTCATCAAATTATATAATAGAATTGTATCAATTTTATCCCCACATTATTTTTTTCGTGACCATCCAATAAACAAGTGACATGTCAATTATATATATATATATATATATATATATATATATATATATATATATATATATATATATATATATATATATATATATATATATATATATATATTATATTTCAATAATTATTTATAATCCAGATCATAAAGGAGTTTGTCTTATATTTTCACCTTTACCCACCCCGAACCCCGACTGCCCCACTCACCCCCGGACCACAGCACATAGTGATCGACGATAGGGAATCATTCGTCGGTTTGGACGTACATCTCTGGATTTCTCTAACGAGTGCTTCGACGGTGATGAATCCCCGACTACCCCGCTTGAGCAGCAAAAGTGGTTAATGAAATTGATGGGTTATGAATTTGAGATCAAGTATAGAGCAGAGAAACTCAATTCGGCTGCTGATGCTCTTTCCAGAGAGGGTGAGTTTGCGGTAATGACAGTTTCACGACCTGTGTTTGGCATCCTTGATCGTATCAGAAAACTTAATCAAGATAATGAGGAATTAATAACCATTCGGGTGAAGATGGACAGACATGAGTTAGATGACAGATATGAAGAAAGAGATGAAATTCTTCTCTTCCAAGGAAGAATTATAATACCCGAGGAACCAGATATAAAAAAATAGCTTTTGGAAGAATTCCATAGCTCGATAATTGGAGGCCATTGAGGAGTGAGCCGGACATATCATAGACTCTCAGCCAACTTCTTTTGGAAAAATATGAGAAGGGATGTCAGACGTTTCATTGCTGACTGCCAAACTTGTTAAAGGATGAAGAATGAGCAATTGACTCTAGTAGGTTTGTTACAACCATTACCTATACCTGAAGAAGTTTTCGATGACATCTCTTTAGATTTCATCACTGTATTACCAATATCAAATGGTAAATGTACGATTATGGTAGTGATTGATAGACTGAGCAGATATGGTCATTTTCTCTCTCTTCCAAAGAAATACTCGACGGAGATGGTAGCTGATATTTTTCTTAAAGGAGTAATTAAGCTACATGGTATTCCAAAGAGTATTGTAAGTGATAGAGATAGTCACTTCACCGGTGAGTTGTGGAGAGAATTAGCAAGACTGCAAGGGTCAGAACTGTTGTTTAGTTCATCCTATCATCCGCAAACAGATGGCCAAACTGAGGCCCTTAACAGGTGCTTGGAAATGTATCTCAGGTGTTTTGTTTCAAATGAACCATCTTATTGGGAAAAATTTCTGGTGTGGGCGGAATTTTGGTACAACACATCATTTCAGACGTCGGCAGGGATGACACAATTTCGGGCGTTGTATGGGAGGGATCCGCCAAGACTAATTCAGTATGCGGGGGGCGCTTCCCAGAACTCGATGGTGGATCGAGAACTGGTGGCGCATGATACAGTTCTCAGGCAACTTAAGGCCAATTTGGGGCGTTCACAGCTTCGAATTAAGAACCAAGCCGACAAGCATAGACGGGAGGTTGAATTCCAAGTGGGCGACTGGGTGTTTGTGAGATTGCAGCCGTACCGTCAACTTTCCCTATGACTGCAAAGAAATCAAAAACTCAGCCCGCGATTCTTCGGACCTTTCCGCGTTGTGAAAAAAATCGGAAAGGTAGCCTATAAACTGGACTTGCCAGAAGCAGCGAGGATCCACCCTGTGTTCCATGTTTCCATCCTCAAACAGGGCCGTGGAGAGCTGACACTGCTGGTTACACCTTTACCATTGTTGCGCAAGGAAGGGATTAGCACGGAGGATGGCATCGACATTCAAAATGATGCGGATCGGCAACATTCGCAGAACCTTGTGGGCAAGGTTCTTCACGCAGAGGAAGGCAATGTCATGGGAAGAGGACGTAGTCACATCCAAGACGAACCATGCATGCCTGACACATGGAAGAGGACTATTGGTGAGAGCGGCGGGCCAAAACATAATCCGACTCAGCCGCGTAGAGGCGAGAGTATACGAAACAGGCCCCACTGGAGCCGTGATTACATTCTGTAACAGTGTTATTTTGCAATGTATAAATAAGACGAGAATTGAATTGAAAGCATGATGATTTTTCGAGTTGAAATCTCTACTCTCTCTCTCCCTTCCTTCCTCTCAGATCCCCTTTCTCTCTTCCCCAAACCACCTTCTTCCTCTAGCTAATCGATTGAAACGGTGATTGTCGAAGGTATTGAGGCATCTTCACAGTTCAGATCCTCTGTTTTCGTCGGAAGCTTCGTTGTGAGGCATCTTCACAGTTCAGATCCTCTGTTTTCGTCGGAAGCTTCGCTGTCAGGTAACTTGACCCCTGACATTGGTGCTTTCATTGAGTCATATTATTTTGTGATTTAGAAGTATGGAGACTCGATACCATTCCCTGGCGGAATCTGTGAAATCTTTGCAAGAGGCGAATACTCGCCAAGATCAACTGTTGGAAACAATCCAAACAAATATGGATTCGCAACAACAGGCGATCGAGGGTCAACAGAAATTATTGCAAACCATTTCCGCACAGATCGGGTTACTGAATAACCAGATGGTACAATGGAGTCAAACTAGGGCAGAACAACTACCAAATGCAGCGTCTACGAGTTGCCAACGACCAAGATGGAAGGTTGCAGTTAAAAGTGAAGCAGATGATGATGATGACTTTCCATTTCCACCCAAACCGCCACAGATTGAATTACCAATCTTTAATGGCATAGATGCGGAGGAATGGATTGCAGTCGCAGAAGATTTTTTTGAATTTTATGCTACAGAAGACCAGCACAGGGTCACTATGGCATCGTTCAGGATGGATGGGCTGACGAGACGTTGGTTCCGCTGGATGCAAAAACGCAAACAATTATCAGGATGGCGTCACTTGGTCGATGCCATTCGGAGACGTTTCGAACCGACTGACCTTGAGCCTCCTGAAGGACAACTAACAAAACTCATTCAAAATGGAAAGGTAGAAGAATATGAAAGCAAATTTGAAGAGCTAGCGTTGCGGACAATTGACTTACCAGAGTCATTTTTGGTTAACTGTTTTGTTTCGGGGTTGCGAACTGATATAAAGACTAATGTGTTAGCATTGCAACCAACCTCAATGCATGAGGCTGTCACGTTGGCCAAGCGATGCGAAGCTAAGGTGATGGCAAGTTGACGAACCCCGAGCTTTTATGCAGGAACTAAGGGACAAAGCATATTGCCTATCCCTCCGAAGGGACCATATAATACATTTCCTCGACCGTCAGTGTCATCGGTATCTATGCCTGGGGAATCCAAACAAATACCTTGTCGAATTACTTCAGCAGAAGCCCAGAAGAGGAAAGAACAGGGCCTTTGTTTTTATTGTGACGAGAAATATGCATATGGTCATAAATGTAAAGCACCGCAGCTATTCATGCTTGATGAAGAAGACCATTCTGGTGAAGAAAATGAAGTAACAACACTTACGTCAATGGAAAATACCGAAGGAGAAGGTGCAGAACCATCTTTAATATCCTTTAATGCATTAGCAGGATGTTTCTCACCCACAACCTTAAGATTCAATGGATCCATTCGAGGTAAAAGTGTGCAGGTGTTGATCGACGGCGGCAGTACACATAATTTTATACAAACTCGAGTTCTAAAATACTTGGGTTTGACAGTGGAGCCAGCGGCAACAATTGGAGTCATGGTTGGTAGTGGAGCTAAGATCAAGAGTGAGGGTGTAATAAGAAATGTTTAGTTAAAAATTCAAGGGACAACCATCACTACAGACTTTTATGCTCTCCCGATCAAATGGTCTGATATAGTTCTGGGGGTGGCGTGGATAGCCACCCTAGGACCAGTGGTTATGGACTTTGGCAAGCTCAAATTCGAATTCCAGCTACAAGGAAAAAAATATTCTTGGACGGGTGATCAGTCAATGCCCTTACAACAGATACAATATAGTACCTTGATAAGAATTTGTGACTCAGATGCAGTAGCTGAGATGTATCAGCTGGAACTAGTTCCTGAAGCCACTCAAGGGGAGAGTTATCAGAATGATCACCTCCAACCCTTATTGGAGGAGTTCGAAGTTGTGTTTACTCCTCCGAAGGGTCTACCTCCTTCAAGAAAAACAGACCATCGAATTCATTTGTTGCATAACCAAAAACCCATCAATGTTAAGCCATATAGATATCCCCATTTTCAAAAAGAGGAGATGGAAAGATAGATCAAACAAATGCTGTGTGATGGCTTGATTCAAAATAGCTACAATCCATTTTCATCTCCAGTGCTCTTGGTAAAGAAAAAAGATGGAACGTGGAGACTGTGTGTAGACTACCGGGCATTGAATGCTGTAACAGTTAGAGATAGGTTTCCAATTCCAACAGCAGATGAACTGTTCGATGAGTTAGGGGGAGCCACAATCTTCTCTAAGCTGGATTTACTAGCTGGATATCATCAAATTCGGGCACATGAATCTGATATCGCGAAGACCGCCTTCAGAACTCACGAAGGGCATTACAAATTCTTAGTTATGCCCTTCGGATTGTCGAATGCCCCGGCAACATTCCAAGACACTATGAATGGACTCTTTAAACCTTACCTGCGTAAGTTCATGATAGTTTTCTTTGATGACATATTAGTTTATAGCGGCTCTTTAAAGGATCACCAGGTGCATCTTCGAGTGGTGTTACAAGTTCTGAGAGATAACCAGTTAGTGGCAAAGAAATCCAAGTGTTCTTTTGGATGTCCAACAATTGAGTATTTGGGACACTTAATCTCTGCCAAAGGAATCCAAGTTGATCCTAATAAAATTGTTGCAGTACAAAAATGGCCAGTTCCACGAAATGTAAGAGGACTGCGGGGATTTCTAGGCTTGGCCGGTTATTATAGGAGATTTATAAGGGACTTTGCTCGAATAGCAGCACCACTCACTGATCTCTTGAGGAAGCAAGCTTTTCAGTGGCCTCCAGAAGCACAATTGGCCTTTGAAACCTTGAAGAATGTTCTCAGCAACACACCTGTCCTCATATTACCTGATTTCAATAAAGAGTTTATTGTTGAGACAGATGCTTCAGGTGTGGGAATTGGAGCTGTGTTGTCGTAGGGTGGAAGGCCGATAGCTTTTTTCAGTCAGAAATTACCTCCCCGACTACAAGCATCCTCTACCTACCAGAGGGAAATGGTGGCTATAGTAAGAGCAGTACAAAAATGGAGGCAATATTTGTTAGGCCGAAAGTTCACCATTTTAACCGACCATGGATCTTTAAAGGAGATTCAAAAGCAAGTCATACAGACGCTTGAGCAGCAAAAGTGGTTAATGAAATTGATGGGTTATGAATTTGAGATCAAGTATAGAGCAGGGAAACTCAATTCGGCTGCTGATGCTCTTTCCAGAGAGGGTGAGTTTGCGGTAATGACAGTTTCACGACCTGTGTTTGGCATCCTTGATCGTATCAGAAAACTTAATCAAGATAATGAGGAATTAATAACCATTCGGGTGAAGATGGACAGACATGAGTTAGATGACAGATATGAAGAAAGAGATGGAATTCTTATCTTCCAAGGAAGAATTATAATACCCGAGGAACCAGATATAAAAAAATAGCTTTTGGAAGAATTCCATAGCTCGGTAATTGGAGGCCATTCAGGAGTGAGCCGGACATATCATAGACTCTCAGCCAAAGATGTCGTGCCCCAGCTTGGGGCCCGCCCTAGGCGGTCCCGACCTGAGACGCGGTGGCGACTCGAACACCGCACAGCGGAAGGAAAAGCCACGAATCATAACATAAAATAAAACAACAACATGAAAACCAATAATTACAACCCATAAGTCCGATCAAATACAAGATTTAACAAAATATAAAATACTTCAACATATTACATCTCCAGAATAATAATATCAATGATTAGCATTATAAGGCGACAAAACGAAACAAAATACAAAAGACGGTCGTCATCGGAGCTCCACATCTACGACTGTCTACTAGCTGTGTAAAAATTATCTACACCTCGATCTACAAATCGACTGGTCACCCCTGCAAGTTTGAAGTAAAAACAACGGAGATCAACGGGTGTTGAGTAGGAGAATCGCAATATGATCAACAAGCATCAAGTGTCAACTCAATAATGAATAACAACATGGCCTAAGATGCAGTCAAAGGCAATGAACACAACAAATACTCATCACCTACTCCTAAACAACATCAACTGAATCATCGAGTGTGTGCACCGTTGGGTAAAAATCCCGCACTCTACCACATGGAGAGTGGCATCAATAGTCCGCTCCAACGGTGATACGACTACCCCCACCAAGCAGGTAGTTCGACGGACGTCGCGTCTGACATCCCCACACCCGAA
The DNA here is from genome assembly GCA_034359265.1 of Canna indica. Taxonomy (NCBI): domain Eukaryota; kingdom Viridiplantae; phylum Streptophyta; class Magnoliopsida; order Zingiberales; family Cannaceae; genus Canna; species Canna indica. The sequence continues at coordinate 13,778,582 of CP136890.1, forward strand.
GGTGCCCAAAGTGACTAGTCAATATCCATACCCTCACCCATGTCTGGAGGCTCCTGGACCGAAGTCCTTTCCAAGGCCGTAGTCTTCAGATCGACAATAACCATGCAACTCGACTCCAAGAGTGCAATAAGGTATATCACCATGATCAACAGTATAACAACAACTCCAACTGATAACAACATGAACAACATGATAATAACATAACATCATCATGATCAACAATATAACAACTCCAAGTGATTATGAGATGATCAACAGGATAATAACATACTCAATAAGTAAACAACACCACATGTAACAACATGATATGCGTACGATGACTAATCAGATGCACCAAATGATTAGCATAACATACTATGATCAAGAATACACGCCAATAAGAAATAATAAAATATAACACATGCAATTTTTCTACATGGCATGTCGAACAATAATGTGGAACAAGAGTTCAATAAATTTTTAGAAGCAAACCAAACAACGGAAGCAAAGATATTTTCGTAATTTATCTCTGATGACAAATCAACAACAAACAAGGGACGACAGACTTGCATGCTTAACCTATGCTCAACCCACTCTCCAAACCATAATTATTTCACACTAACTAATCAACTAAATTCTCAAACTAATAATTTAATATTATTTAAACACATCGACGACCTCAACAACTAACCAACTGAAAGAAAATACTAACAATATTTTCTCGAAAAACCAACCTTACCATCGCATTCAGCACGCGAAAATAATCAAGTTTTCTATTCACCTCGACTTCAACCGACAACTCAGGGTCCACCAAATAAATTAATTTCCAACACAACTATCACTCACTTACTAAACAACAGTAAAATACCGAAAAATATAAAAATCATACCAAACGATCTCCAATTTGAAATCCGACACTACCATCATGTTCAGCACGTGAAAATTTACAATTTTGGTATTCACCTCCACTCAATCTGACGACTCTACGATCAACTATAAAAATACCTTAATAATATAGAAATCAACCCTATGGGATACAACTCTCTTCTTTAATTATCTTAATTAAAACGAATAAAACCCACCTCTCACTCGTCTCCTACCCAACCGATGCCCGCCCCGAGCGTCGCCTTCCCCTACTCCGCTCGGAACCACGCCAATCGGCCCTCCCGGCCGCCGGCTATCACCCCGGCGACACTTCTGCCCTCTCCCCGACCTCTGAGACCAGTCCGACTCACCGCCGGCCAGATGGTGGCCCTTCAGCGCCCGACCCCGCCGCCTCCTCTGCTCCGCCCCGAATCCACGTTGGCCGACTCCCCAAGCCGCCGCCGATTGACCCACCGACATCTCCGCCATCTCCTCGACCTCCGGCACCGGTCCAACCCACCTCCCACCGAATGGTGGCCGAGGATGGCCACCACCTAGCGCAGCCAGTGCTACAGTCGGCCTGCGCACGACATGGCCGCTCAGGGCGTGGCAGCGTGCGATTTCCGCACGCGGCCACCCCTCGAACTCGGCTCCGCAGCCGATCCTCGCCCTCGTTGTCGGATTCGTCGGAGATAACAACGGAAGTAAAGCAATGAAGTGGATGAGATCTCCTACCTCAAGATTCCGGCTCCGGCGACGCCGTCGACGATCCGACCTCCGATCCCTCACCCTCCGGCGCCGATCTCACCGCTTGTCTTCCCTCCCTTCACACGCGACTGAGCCGGCTCGTATAAGAGGCGGTGGGAAGGTAATTTTTCAAATAACCCCCCACACCTCTTTAATTTACAACTAGATCATTTGGATATTTTTTAAAAACCAGAATATAACAAAAGGCGTAATTGTATAGTACCATATAATATTAATTCATAAGTAAGATTTCAGTAATTTTTTTTTAATCAACAACATTTAATAATTTCACGTTGAGAAGATTCTACCTAATTAGATGTTATCAATTTTTTAATATCAGCGACCCTTTCGACGCAGATTTTTAATGAAATAAAGAATGGAATACTGGGCACCACGCTGGCGCTGGTATCCCAAATTCTTCCAATCTTCCTTATTCAATTTTGGCTCTAGTTTAGTCACGTTGTGAATTAACCCTCACTGGCGTCGGTTTTTAGTAGAATGTAGGGTTGGTTTTCAAATTTGTGTAGTGAAACAAGACTTAAGATTGTTAACTAAGGAGGTGCTAAATAGGTCCCACGAAGAGATCCATTTTGCATCCAAGAATACATGCAGGTATGGTTTCCATATAGCTTCATTTCTTCCAACTCGGAGTTATTTTTCAGCCATCCAATTGCCACTCAAAAATAGCCCTTTGATTATGAAGAAACTAGAGAGAGAGAGAGAGAAGAAAGAGTACATGCTCGAGACAATTAACACACCTTAAAATACCACATATATATATATATATATATGCGCGCGCGCATGACAAAAACATTATACATTGCGACATATTCGATTAAAAACACATACAAGCTACAAGCTGCAGATAACAAACTGGAAAATATCATATATATATATATATATATATATAACCATAAGGAGGCACACTACAAATAATAATACTATTGCTTATATATAGAGCTGTCCATAGAGATCAAGTCATCATTTGCCATTTTGATTTTAGCTTTGAAGACTTCACTGCCAAGAGCACGTAGATCCAGTCGCAACTTCTGTCGATCAATCGAAAGAGAGCAATCCTGGTGCTCTGCTTAACAATAATAACTCCGATATAACTCCAAAATCCAACCACAAATCCTAGAGCTACGGCAGCAAATTCTACTAGCTCTTCAAGCTTTTCACTATTTTTTTCTTCTTCATATTCATCTCTTGTATCAGGTTGAACTGGACTCGCTGCATCACCAGGGCACGGTGGCAACGGAATACCGCATAGGTCTTTGTTCCCGACATAAATGGATGGATCGACATTCAAGGTGGATAAATGAGGGCCTGTTGGTATTCTTCCTGACAAATTATTGTGAGATAGATTCAGATAGCTCAAGAAATCTAGAGCAGACAGGCTTAAAGGAATTACTCCTATGAGATTGTTCACTGATAAGTCAAGCGATTCTAGTTGTTTCATGTCACCAACTGTTTCTGTAATCTCTCCATTCAAATGATTCTTTGACAAGTTGAGGAAGAGCAAACCACGAAGTTTTCTGAGCTCTTTTGGAATCTCACCCGATAAATTATTATTTGAGAGGTCAATGCTTGTCACTAAAGAGAGACGAGTAGAGTAGTATCCTTTTGCCGTTACTAAAATGCTCTCCTTGTAAAAAGTGCCAAGCGGGGTGGGTCTAGGATGGAAGCGGAAAATGCTATAAATTACATCATAAAACTCCAATGTGCCATTTTGTATCTTAATCAGAGAACTAAAATTCCCAATAGATGAAGGGATGCTGCCAAACAAATTATTGGAAGAAATATCCAATACTTGAAGAGAAGTGAGGCTTGCTAAATTTATTGGGATAACACCTTGAAATCGATTGGATCTCAAGCAAAGAACCTTTAATGATGAGAGGCTGATTCCTACCCATGTCGGTATTTCACCTGAGAATTTATTTTCACTGAGATCAAGAGACACCAACTCTTGACAACCTTTCAAGAAGGAAGGAAATGGACCAGATAGGTTGTTATTATTCAAGTGTAGAGATATTAGAGCGGTTGGAAATGAGCAATTGGGGATTGCCCCAGATAAGTGATTGCTAGAGAGGTCGAGCACTCGTAGGTAAGTAAGGTTGCAAAAGAAAGAGGGGATGCTACCATTTATATAGTTATAAGACAGAGATAAAATAAAGGCTGATTCCAAATTAACAAAGCTCATAGGAATTGGTCCAGCAAATGAGTTATTGGAGAGATGTAGTGACAGAGAGAATAAGGTAATGAACCATTGAAATGATTGGAGCTCAAGACGAGTACTTCAAGAGAAGTAGCTTCTACGTACTCCGAAAACCAAGGTGGAAGATTGCCCGAGAGTCCAACTCTTGATAGATATAGTTCTTTCAAATTCATTTGAGTACGAATCCAATCCGGGAACTTTCCTACTATATGACAAAAGCTCATGTCTATTGATGAAGCATTAAAAGGAGGACACCAATCATTAGGAAGTATCACATTTAAGAAGTTGTGAGATATATTCAAATATTCCAAATTGGTGAGGTTGGAAAAGTGTGATTCAGTGATGTCACCAAGCAGTGAGTTTGATGAGAGGTAGACCTCCTCTAGTTGTGATAAGTGCCCCATACTTGCAGGGATCATCCCACTCAAATGGTTGGCCTCCAGATTTAAGTAGGATATCTTTGCTCCTTGAGGACAATTAGACAACAAACCATCAAATAGATATGTAAGCTCTCCATCAACGTTGTTATCTGACAAATCTAGGTTTATCAATTTGCATAGACCACCCAAAGTCCTCGGCATCTGTCCTCTTAAATGGTTATTTGATATATCTAAGACTCGCAGGTTGAAAAGTCTGCCCATGGTCTCTGGAATCTCTCCAATGATGAAATTGTTATCTAAAAATAGATACCCTAGATTCTGAAGATTCCCCATTGTTTGAGGTAATTGTCCAGTAATATTGTTATTGCTCAAATCTAGGTACTCCAAGTGCACGAGATTCCTCACAGTTGGTGGAATTTCTCCAACAATTTGATTGCCGCTCAAGTCCAAATACTCCAAACTCCTGCTGACATTCCTCGGAATTTTAGAAATTTGGTTCCACGCCAAGTCTAAATGTCGCAGCCTTGTGAGATCACCTAGCACTTGCGAAATCTCCTGTCAATCCATTGGAACTCAAGTCCAGATACTCCAGTGATCTGCTACCATTAGAGAACAATCTCAACAGTGAGTCAGTGAAGTGTTGATAGAAAGAGAGATCGAGCATGGAGAGTGATATCAGGTTAAATGGGGGCACAGGAGATGAAACAGGTGGGAGTTGTGTGTACGACAATAGCAACACTTGAAGAGTGGGGATGGAATTAATCTGAAAAAGCCAACTCGTTGCTTGAGAAAGGTTGACCCCGCTCATGTCCAAATATTCTAGAGAAGGAATGCGGGAGAGCCAGTCTAGGTCATCAGCTCGTAGATCATAATCACGGCCAAGATCAAGACGGCGTAGGCTAGAGAGGTTCCCCAACTGAGGAGGGATTAATCCACTAAATGAAGCATAGGATAGGTTAAGATATTCCAGATGTACAAGCAAAGCAATCATTTTGGGGATGTGAGCACCATCAAAATTATTCATGCTTAAATCCAAGTACTTCAAATGCTTCAATTCAAGCAAAGATGGATTTACCTTGCTTGCTCCAATAATATCATAATAATCCGTACTGTAGGGGTAGCGAAGGTCAAGCGTTGTGACATGACCACCAGTGGTGTTGTCGCAGGTGACTCCTCTCCACTTGCAACAATCATCATTGTTCCAAGAAGATAACCAGTTGCCCGGGTCGTACATGTCAGATTGGATGGCAAGAAGAGCTTTCCTTTCACTCTCTATGCATCGGATGATCTCCTCAGCTGGCTTGGCGTGGTAATTGTTGTTTTCTCCAATATCATTATGGCCAAGACAGCTGGAGATTGCTGCGACACTTAAGAGTAGTAAGATCGAAAGCATAGTTGCATGTCTTGAGGAGGCAGATTGGCACTTGCTATGGTAAATAAAAGCCATCATGTTTCCAATCAAGAGAAGAGAATTCATACTTGAGGTGCATGTAATTAAGGAATGAGGCGTCTCAAGTAATGTTGCCTACTATTTATTATGAGACATATTAGAAGACGACAGAGGAGGCTCCACTGTTTTTGGATAGCCTTTTAAGTATGTTGACTAAAACTTGTGGTTAGACTTGAATCAAAGTCAACAAGGTCGGAGTGATTATTGTAGAATTTGAATGCATGATATTGAATTAATTAGTCTCGATTAAACTTATGGTCCTTTTTTATTTCCATAAATTTTCTTCCCTCTTTCTCACGCAATACGCCGGTTTGTTCTTTTCCAAACTTATTTTCATTCTCTTTTTATTCATGTTCAGTCGTTTGAAACTTATATTCATTCAGTCCATAGAAACTTATATGGGCAAACTGCTCATATAAATTTTTTTTCCAAAAAATTAGGTAGAGTTTTGATTCTCAACCAAAATTAAATATCCTCCTATTTCGTTTAGATCATGCTTTCTAAGCAAACACCACGACAGTCCTAAAAAAATCCTTTTAGTTAGTAATTATTCGTGTCCATTAAAAAAACATTTGTTTCATCAAGGACTTTGAAATGAATATTCTCATTTCTCAAGATGAAATATGTCATGGAGACAAGAATTATTGCTCTATCTCCGAGCAATGTTGTTATTCTCATTTGAGTTAGGAGGAAAAGGCAAAGAATTGAAGTTGCTGCTTAATAATGGTAACTTGCGATGTTTCAACAACCAGCATTCCAGAATATCTAAAAAAAATATATTGTGGAATGCTGGTTGATGCCTTGATGGTTCTACGTGTATGTGAGTTCATCAACCGGGCCCCTCCATTTTTATAACCAAAAGCGACTCAGAACTATACTACCAAGTAGATTTGACTTGACTACCCCATATAACACTACTAGAATTATAGATATCACCGATGGCTAGCAACGGTGCTAGCCATCGGTGATGTTAATCGCCAACGGCCCACACCATCGCAAGCAACCGTGGTCAAAGCTACCATTGCTAATAAGCTGCAACGACAACACCGGTCCACGTACTACTATAAATCAAACAATATACTACGGTAAGGGAACAGTTGCAAATGCAATGGTTCTACGATTGCAGTCATCGAAGGTCACAGAGTTGCCACATTTGTGATGACATTGTGATCGGTCAATTTGTCGTAGAAAAATTAATAACTGCGACGACATATCGTCCGTGTAGCGACCGCCATTTGCGACGGAAATTTGCCATCACAAAATCGTCAAGGATTCAATATTTAACCCGCGTGCGGTCTCTCTCTCTCTCTCTCTCTCTCTTCGGCCGAAACCCTAGCCGTCGACTAGGGCTTCAGTCGACGACTGCAAAAGAGGAGGGTCGGTCGACCCTCCCTTCCACTTGCCACATATTCATGGTAGGAGGGAGGGCTGCTGGCCCTCCTTGATGTTGCGTCTCTCACGCGAGAGGCCACCCCCTCTCTCTAGCTGAAACCCTAGTCATTGCTGGCTAGGGTTTCGATCGGCAACTGCAAAATATCAAGAGGGCCGAACGGCCCCTCCCTGATGTCACGCCTCTCGTGTGAGAGACCCCATCCCTCTCTCGCCAAAACCCTAACTACCATCGGCTAGGGTTTTGATCGACGATTGCAAAAGAGGAGGGCCGGCCGGCCCTCCCTTTCGACAACAAAATGCGGACAGGGGAGAAGAAGGCCATTTCAAAGCATGTTACCTTGTCAATACAAAAATCTTTCATCTGCTAGTGAACCTTGATCAATTTGCATCTTTATATGTTTATGTATTTAACAGTTTTGGTTCACTTAATGAATCTTTTGGTGATAGTATTCTAGGACATGGCGGGTTCACTGATAGAATGGACTGTCAATATGCTATTAAACATGCTTGAAGTATATTAAATATACAATGAACTAGTTTATGATGTAACCAATATGAACTCGAATAAGTTTATGATTGAGAGGCAATAATGCTATGTTATGACAATACAATCATTTTCAAACTTTAATATCAAAAGGGCAAACCTAGGGCACAAGAATTTGACATGAGTTTTTTTTTCCATGTTGAGATATATGTGCTTCCTTATCCATCGTATGTTAGTTAATTTCTTTCATGAGCTATCTTTCATGAGTATGTGCTTCCTTATCCATCGTATGTTAGTTAATTTTTGTTGCATGATGATTGAAGTATTTAAATTTATTAAGTACAATAAAGCTCTCTGATGTCGTACAAATACATGAATATATGGTTTAATCAGAGATTAACCAATTCAACTTCGCAGGTTGCTAGATTGCTCTTGATCTCAAACAAACGATTGTGCATCAAGAACACAGCTTCTATTCAGCTCAAGATCAGTTGGCTTGCTGAGATATTGAAGTGCCTTCCAAGGTTATGCAATTATTATATATTGGGGAGGAAAGAATTACCGAAGACCTGTGACCTTAAGGCCTAATACATTAATAAGTAAAAGGGAAGCAATGAAGCGCTCTTTGGAGCGCTGTGAGGTGAGCTTGTTTTCTGCTTTGTTTGTACATTTATTTTATTTTATTTTTCTATGTTTCTATAATGAAATCTGATAATTTCATGCATGCTTGGTGATGTAGTCAATGAAGCTTCATGTTTTAAGTATCTCAAGAAATAGTTATGACAAATTCTGGAAGATGTATGATTTCGCCTTAGCATGATGGTTTCATCTTTATGGTCAAAATGGATGTTCTGAAGTAAAAGTTTAAAGCAAGTCAGCAACTACTTAATTTGTTGCCAAAATTGAGAACCTATTTGTTGTTGTTGAATATTGATATAGAAACCTATATTTGCAGTTGGTTTGCTCAAGATCAATTTTTAGATCTTAGATAAGTTATGGTTGAGATATCTATGTTGAGATATATGTGCTTCCTTATCCATTCATAGGGGTGTGCATGGGTACCGAATAGATCCGGAACCGGTTGGAACCGACCCGATTGGGTAGGTTCCGAGTAGACCCGAATTAAATTCAGGTAGGATTCGGGATAAAAATTTAGGAACCGGTTAAAACCGATTCCGGTTCCGGGTCCAACACATCGTGTACCCGGAACCGAAATCGGTACCCAGAACCTGTTCATTTATAGGTTCCATGGTACAGGTTCCAACAGAGTACCTTGTTAGAACTTGTACATTTACATGTTCCAAAACTTGTTTCAACAAGGTACCTTGTTGGAACATGTTCATTTTTAAGTTCTAGAACAGGTTCCAACAGGATACCCGAAACCTGTACCTTGAAACATGTATATGAATAGGTTTCAATAGAGTACCCGGAATCGAAATTGGAACCTGTGATTCCGAGTAGGGTCCGATCCAGGTTCCAACAGGGTAGGGTTTGGTTTCAAAACCTAGGAACCGGTCCTATACAGAGTAGGATCCGGGTATCATAAAAAATATAGGGTACCCGACCGGACCCGCTCACCCCTATCCATTCGTATGTGGTTGAGATATATGTGCTTTATTTTATTTTATTTTCAAAAAATAAAAAAGTAGGTGTGTTAACAGGGTCACCCAAGCCGTTGCAACCATTATGCGACGGCCTTATGTGGTTGTTGTGCACTGGTTTTTACGACGGCAGAATCAGTCGTCGTAGATTGTTTGCGATGAGACCTTCAACAACAGACTTTTGCAACAGTCGTTTACCGTCGCGGAATGGCATTTCACCATACCATAGTTACGGACATGGTCGGTAACTATGGGGTTGGGCATTATTTTCTATCACAATCATAGAACTAAGATTTCCAATAGAAGAAGGAATGCTGCCAAAATAATTGTTGGAAGAACGTGAAGAAAAGTGTGATTTTATATTTGTAGGGATAATACCATGAAATAGATTTAATAGATTTGACCTAAGACAGAATTTTAAGCGATGAGAGATTTCTTCCCATACCATTTATTTTCGCCCAGATTAAGAATCACTAAGTTTAAACGTACAACGGGTCAAGAAGGAAGGAAGTGTTCCACATAAGTTGTTACTATTCAAGTGTAGAGATTATAGAGAGGATGGGAATGAGGTATGACAATTAGGAATTTTCCCAAATAATTTATTGCTAGATAGGTCAAGCACTTGTAGGGAAATAAGATTGCAAAAAAAAGGAGGGGGCACTACCGTTGATATTGTTATAAGACAATGATAAAATAGTGGCTCTTGTCGAATTAACAAAGTTCAAAGGTATGATCCGAAAAATGAGTTATTAGAGAGATACACAAAGTCGTAGAGAGAATAAGGTAATGAACCATTTTACTACATAATGAGCACGTTGGATCCACTTGCATATTCTAAGCGACCAATATGTCTTTCGTGACTAATCTTTGCCTTATAGCAAACCAATTCATCACTAAGGTGGGATCATAATTCCTAGGAAGTTTAATAGGTGATAGAGAGGGTTGGTGGTGAATAAACCCGAGGAGGACCACTTCCAAGTGAACATGTCATCTTCCATCGGAGGAGATACGGTTTGATGTCTTGAACCAATTGGGCAATTGGTTGACACTATCAGTCAAAACAAAAATATTGAATGTTAGTTTCCAGCCTAAAATGGTACCATCGGGGGGAGACTCCTTGGCACTAGCAATCGTAATTAGAGAGTTGGTTGTTCGAGCGAATAGGTTAGCATACCTATCCATTAATATTCTTTCACAGTGGTACCATAGGTCGCACCAGAACCAAATTTTGTCGCGCTTGCCTACGTTGAATATGATTGATTTTCCAAGGATGTCGTAAGTTTTGTTTATATTCTTCCAAATTGGGGATAGTGTGTTATGAGTACCTGTGTTGATGGGTAGAAGTTGTGGGTAGAGCTTTTGAACGATATACGAAGCCAAGTGGAGATAGCGTGTTATGATTACCATCGGTCAAGTTAGTAACTAAGTATAAGAAGGCAAGTGGTGAGATCATCTTGCGGTAACAGTGCACGCAACAAATAAAGATGAAAGAGTGGAGAGAAGAGTCCCCCACCATCAAACGAGGGTCTACCTTTCAGAGTGTTGTTGGAGGGCAATTTTGTCATTTTAATTGAAAGCATCTTGGTCATTTTGTCAGATTGTCATCATTAGGCCCGACTAGCTTATCGAGGGCTGACTTCAGCTCAGGCTGCTCGGCTCACCAAAGAGGAGGGCCTCTCAGATCAATCAGATTGTGAAGACCTTAGGCCTTTTGTAATGGTCTTCTAGACGAGTCTTGGATTACTGTGCAAAACGTTGATATGGTCGATTGATTCTTGGCCTAGTTAGACAGGTGGGCTTTTGGGTTGATAGGCTAGGCCTAGCGATTATGATGAGGAGCCCAACGAGCCTAATTTAATATGCTCGTCATTCCCAAACAATACGCAATTAAGAGATATTAATTGAAAGAAAAAAAATCTAAATTAAGATTATAGACAATACAAATAAAAATTTCATATTTTCCAAAATCTAAAGGTATCAATTAAAAATAATTGGAAGAAAAGTTACATATACAACTATTAAAAATTGCATGACCTCTTGGAAATTATGAATAATTAGAAATATTGATTAAAAGGATTTAGGACTAAAATATAATATAATTAAAAAATATTAATAAACAATAAATTGAATCGACACTACTACAAACTTGGTCTTCAGCAACGACTATCAGCAACGGCCGCTCAAGCCGTTGCTATTTGCAACGGCGTTCTTACGGCCGCTCGAGCCGTTGCAGATATCTGTATCTGCAACGGCGTTCTAACGGAAAACCGAGCCGTTGCTGATTATTTTAATTATCAGCAATGGCTTTCTGACGGAAAGACGAGCCGTTGCTGATTATTTAATCTTCAGCAACGGCTTACTAACGGATAAGTGAGCCGTTGCTGATGATAAGTTATCAGCAACGGCTTTCTAACGGGCGAGTGAGCCGTTGCTGATAAGTTTATATAGGGCACGCTCTCGCGCCCGACCCTTCTTCCTCCCGCTTCTGCCGCCGCCGCTCCTGCAGACACCTTCGCCGTTGCTGCCGTTGCTGCCGACGCCGACGCCTCTCGCCGCCGCGCCGCTGCCGCTGCTGCCGGTATGTTGATCGGCCGGCGTATACCGTTTCGGCCGGAGATGTTAAAATCCGACCGAAACCCTATTTCTAGGGTTTCGGCCGGCGGCGGTCGGCCTATGGCCGCCGCCGGACCTTCTACAGTGGCCGGACAGTGTGTCCGGCCACTGTACGCCGGCGCCGGAGGGTGGACTCCGGCGCCGGAATATATATATATATATATATTTATTGTTTTGAAATTGTTAATTAATTATTTTATAAATGTTAATTAATTGTTTAGATTAATTGTTTAATTTGTTAGATTAATTATTAGGGTTTAGATTAATTTCGGACGCGCGCCGGAATCGTCCACTTCGGACGCGCGCCGGAATCGTCCAATTCGGACTCGCGCCGGAATCATCCAATTCGGACTCGCGCCGGAATCGTCCACTTCGGACGCGCGCCGAAATCGTCCAATTCGGACTCGCGCCGGAATCGTCCAATTCGGACGCGCGCCGGAATCGTCCAATTCGGACTCGCGCCGGAATCGTCCACTTCGGACTCGCGCCGGAATCGTCCACTTCGGACGCGTGCCGAAATCGTCCAATATGGACTCGAACTGTCTCGAAACATTTAGAAAATAATCATCCATCCGACGAGTTGATATGTTTCACGTACGCATCGACGAATCGGATATGATTTAGCAAAACCTTAGATCCGTTCGGGGATTGTATGTTCGTGTAAAAGAAGTAGATGATCTTTTATACGACGTACAATTCTTGAATTGTCCCTGATTGGACAATTTGGGAATATAGTTATTTGTACTGCACTTACGTTTTTATTTTAACTGTTAACTAATTATTCTAAAATTCGGCAACATCTCTCTTGTTCTCCGATACGCGCCCAGATGATATGCGTATTCGGAGAACTGTAGGGAGATGCTGTCGAAATTTAGAATAATTAGTTAACAGTTAAAATAAAAACGTAAGTGCAGTACGAATAACATAAATCCCGAATGGAATAGGACAATCTCACCTAAAGACATTAACCAAAGAAATTGTCATTGATTGACAGAATCATGTCGGCTGATCGAAGTTGGATGTACCGACGTTTTGATCGTGGAGCTTTAACGAATGAGTTTCGATTAGGCGTAACGTACTTCCTAAATTTCGCCTATTCGAATCGGAATTTCGTTAGCATGGGTGATCAAATCCGATGTCCGTGCCGCATTTGTTCGAATGGACGATTTTTGGATCGGGAGACTGTCACTCTGCATCTATATACCAAAGGATTTACACCAAGATATTTTCTATGGACTTGTCACGGGGAGTCACGCGAAGTCGGGACGTCGAGCAATCCTGTCGTTCAGACATATGGTGAATCTTCCTCTGCTGGTGCTTCTTCATCCAGTCAATGTAATCCCTATAGAACTATGATACTTGATAGTCTTGGGGGTCAATTCCACCTGAATGATAATGTTGATCGGCCAGTTCTTCAGACATCATAGTTTGAGGCACGTATTATTTTTTTTTTTACATGCATGATATATTAATATTGGTACTGATATTATTATTTTGCAAGCTCGCTATACATGGGCCGAGGACCAGAGGCCCTTCATTTACACTGCCTGGGAGGCTATTTCTCGGGCAAGGTACAACGGGCAGTTGGGGCAGGCTCGGTCCCAGGCGATGGCCCGAGCTGGGACCACTAACATCGCGGAGACTCGGGGATACAGCCCCGGTTGGATTACTCCGGATATATGGGACCAGCTCGTGGGGATATGGTCGACGGATCGATGGCAGGAGGTTTCTCGGAATGCGGCTAGAAATCGCATGTTGGGGGGAGCAGCGCGTCACACCGGCGGCTCTGTTGCATTTGCAGTGCACGCAAACCGTATGGTAAGTATATCTTTTAATTATATATTTTATTTGTTATTATGTGTACTAATTAATGTATTTGTTTTGTAAATGTAGACGACGGTGTCGGATGACGGGAGTGTCCAGCGACCCTCCCCGATGGCGGTGTTTGAGCGGACTCACCGTCGAGCACATGGGACTGGGGAGTACATCGACAACCGCGCTGCATACATTATGGTAATTATATATTTGTTTAAATTATTCATTATATATTTATAATTTAAGTTTTATGATAAATATTAAACAAAAAATGAAACTCGAGTAGGAGACCTACAGCCAGACGGTGGTGCAGCGTGGGGGTACCCCCGAGGACTTTGACGCAGCATCGTGGGTCGAGGCCGCAGGTGGCTGGGACCATGACCGCGTATATGGCTTCACAGATAGTGGTCATGCGCGAGCCGTACTAGGGCCACTTGGGGCACCGACCCCTCCGGTCGCTGGTGAGCGGCCGTCCACCTCCAGATCCAGTTATGATCATATATAGTAATAGGATAAGGACACTAGAGGAGACGGTCGCGCGTCAGACTGAGTTGATGGAGCGCCAGAGTCAGACGATGGCGAATATAGAAGCTATGCTACGCAACTTGTCGGGTCATCCCGAAGCAGGCATCTCTTCGGCATCATCTAATCCATCATCCTCGAGTTAGTCCACGCCGGTGTACACTCAAGCACTCCAGACCCCGCCATATGATCCAGGCCATCCTCCATCGTCATCGTGAGATTTTGTTTATATTGACTTTGTTACTCAGATATTGAACTTGTTTAATTTATATTGACTATGTTACTGAGATGTTGATACTTCAATTTTACATTTGAATTGTGTTTATACTATCGTGGATAATTATGAATATAAATATAATTATTTTGATGTATATCTTGGTGTGTTTGTGATGTGTGAATGAATGTGTATGAGATGTTTGTGATGTGTGAATGAATGTGTGTATGAGGGTATGGGTGTGTGAGTTATGTATCAGATAAATGTATCAATGTATCAATGGAAATTTGAAATTTTCAAATTTTCTGGTTGCAGGTATAGGTCATCAGCAACGGCTTTCCCACGGGCGTCCGTGGGAAAGCCGTTGCTAAAAGTGTATCGAAAGCCGTTGCTGATGACCTACAGCAACGGCTTAGCGACGGAGTTTTACTAACGGTGTTGCTACGGACTCAACGGCCGTTGCTATTAATGGTATCAGCAACGGCTCCGAGTCTGTGGCAAAACCGTTGCTGATAATATTTTTAGCGACGGCCCAGTGGCCGTTGCTGATAATGTTTTGAGCGACGGCCCGAGCGGCCGTTGCTGAACCGTTGCTAAGTCATCAGCAACGCGACTTTCTCTCACGGCGCTATTGCAACGGCTCAGCCGTTGCTGATTCTCTTCAGCAACGGCTCAGCAACGGCATCAGCCGTTGCTGATGACCATTTTTCTAGTAGTGCGAAAAGGTCCATAATTGAATAATAATAATTAAGAAAGAATTGAATTGATGTCAATACATCCTTCACACGTGTAGATTCTATTTATTCAATTATATATAAGAACCTCGAATTAAAATTAAATATAAAAAAGTTGAAAAAATTGCATGACTTTTAAAAATGGAAAATAATTTAAAAACTAGTAAGAATAAATTTAATGGAAATGATCCATAATTAAAACTATAAATTAAGAAGAAATTGTATTGAAATAGTACATAATTAAAACACATTAATTAAAAATAAAATATCAAAATAAAAAGTTTAAAGTTGTTCGTAATTAAAATGTATTAATTAAAATATCAAATATGAGTAAAACCGTTAGTCGCAACATCTCATATATTTCCTAAAGATTTAGGATTTAAACTCTAGTATGATCATCTTATATCAATTTTTCATTTTATGTGGTATTGTATACGCTCTATGCGTCATTCTCATTTCTATAATAATTAAACTCGATAATTTTGAAAAAAAATATTAATTAAAATGTATATAATAATTTATAACTAAAATTAAATATATATATATATATAAAAGAGGAAAGTTGCATGAATTTTTAAATGGTAAAATAATTTTAAAAAACAGAAACAAAGAATAAATTTAATTGTAACGGTCCTTATTATTATTATTTTTTGTCAAAGAAAACGAGTTCCATACAAGGTGAAAAATTCATACAAAGGAAACTTAACTGAGGTTCGAACTCCAAATTTCTAGACAACTTAATTAGTGTCCTTACATAAAAGTATTAATGTGCATAATTAAGACACATTAATTAATTAAAAGAAACATTAATATCATTAATTATTATTAATGATAATTTGTTTTGAATTGGCATAAAAATTGGATCATTTCAATCCACATTTGTCAAATTGGTTGGTCAATTATGCTAGAAGGAATCGTTGTAATTTTATTTGCGAGGATTAGTGGCCTCCTGATTTACTTAAGTTTTTGTATTCCCGGATGGTGTAACTGTTGGCTTAAGGTTTTCAACCTTGGTCTTAATCTCAGTTTTGATGATAACAAACATGAAACTAATATTTCATTTATCAGAAATCTTTCAGGTTTCATACCGGTTAGCACTCAATATCCTCGATCGAAAATATCAGAGAAATCAAAAAATCAGAAAATCGGAAGGACATTGATCGACGCGTTCGGGTTCATCGCGGAAATTTCTCAAAGTTCGATGTGTGCACCAAAGACGTATTGAACGAGTCTAAAGATCACATGGAAACCTCTCCAAGTTGACGCACGTTGAAAGCCGGAACCATAAAACGAAGTGCGCAAGAAGAAGACTGAAAAAAATCAAGTTCAGCCTAAGTTCGATCATGTTAAAACTTGGCATTAGCCAATTCGATCGATCGAATAGTGTTAGAAATGGGTAGAAGGCTACTTCGATCGACTGGTCAATCGACCGACCAAGGCCAAAGTCTGGCAGTGCGTGCGTTAGTCGATCGATCGGTCGATCGGATTTTATTTATATTTCACTTGTAGGGTTGGAGATCATATTTTCATTTATATTTCACTTGTAGGGTTGGAGATCATATACTTCGATCGACTTGATTTTATTTAAAATAGATTTCAAACCATTTAGCAAAGCGAACTTTGACAATGATACTTGATGCTTCTCTTTGCTTTTTGGTTGGGTTTGCTTGCTAAGTAGCTATATTTTCTCTAAAATATTAGTGCAGCTTATTTGCAAGTTATAAGTATTTTAGGAAGGCTAATAACTAGGAAGAAAAGGGTAAGTTTGAAAAATTATCATGAATAAGGTATAACTTCGATTAATTCAAAATCTTAGTATTATACCTCAATGGTTAAGCTTAAATAATGTCTCAATACTCATGATTGAAATTGCGTGTTAAACCCTTGAATTTTTATGAGTAGATAGAATTTCAGCACTTAGGCAAATTTCATTAAATGAAACTTGCTCTAGGTTGATATTCATTATTAGAGACCTTATTTTTAAGTCCAAACTAGTTAAACATGTTTAGAGATATTATTTTTCAAATATTTCATATTTTAAGATATCTTTGATTCATTTTGATATCACGACACCTTTTTAAAATGAATATCTACTATCTAGCATTGGTTAAGATTTTTAAATGAAACTTTGCATTAAACATTTGCTATTTAGTAAGTTAGCTTGCTAGTTGGTATATGATTTTATTATGATAGGAAGGGTTGGAGATCATGTTTTTATTTATATTTCACTTGTGATCTCTTTAAATTCGTTCTGGTATCACTTGATTTTATTTAAAACAGATTTCAAATCATTTAGCAAAGCGAACTTTGACAATGATACTTGATGCTTCTCTTTGCTTTTTGGTTGGGTTTGCTTGCTAAGTAGCTATATTTTCTCTAAAATATTAGTGTAGCTTATTTGCAAGTTATAAGTATTTTAGGAAGGCTAATAACTAGGAAGAAAAGGGTAAGTTTGGCAAATTATCATGAATAAGGTATAACTTCGATTAATTCAAAATCTTAGTGTTATACCTCAATGGTTAAGTTTAAATAATGTCTCAATACTCATGATTGGAATTGCGTGTTAAACCCTTGAATTTTTATGAGTAGATAGAATTTCAGCACTTAGGCAAATTTCATTAAATGAAACTTGCTCTAGGTTGATATTCATTATTAGAGACCTTATTTTTAAGTCCAAACTAGTTAAATATGTTTAGAGATATTATTTTTCAAATATTTTATATTTTAAGATATCTTTGATTCATTTTGATATCACGACAACTTTTTAAAATGAATATCTACTATCTAGCATTGGTTAAGATTTTTAAATGAAACTTTGTATTAAACCTTTGCTATTTAGTAAGTTAGCTTGCTAGTTGGTATATGATTTTATTATGATAGGAAGGGTTGGAGATCATGTTTTTATTTATATTTCACTTGTGATCTCTTTAAGTTCGTTCTGGTATCACTTGATTTTATTTAAAACGGATTTCAAATCATTTAGCAAAGCGAACTTTGACAATGATACTTGATGCTTCTCTTTGCTTTTTGGTTGGGTTTGCTTGCTAAGTAGCTATATTTTCTCTAAAATATTAGTGTAGCTTATTTGCAAGTTATAAGTATTTTAGGAAGGCTAATAACTAGGAAGAAAAGGGTAAGTTTGGCAAATTATCATGAATAAGGTATAACTTCGATTAATTCAAAATCTTAGTGTTATACCTCAATGGTTAAGTTTAAATAATGTCTCAATACTCATGATTGGAATTGCGTGTTAAACCCTTGAATTTTTATGAGTAGATAGAATTTCAGCACTTAGGCAAATTTTATTAAATGAAACTTACTCTAGGTTGATATTCATTATTATAGACCTTATTTTTAAGTCCAAACTAGTTAAACATATTTAGAGATATTATTTTTCAAATATTTCATATTTTAATATATCTTTGATTCATTTTGATATCATGACAACTCTTTAAAATGAATATCTACTATCTAGCATTGGTTAAGATTTTTAAATGAAACTTTGCATTAAACCTTTGCTATTTAGTAAGTTAGTTTGCTAGTTGGTATATGATTTCATTATGATACTAGTGAAGCCTATTTGCAAGTTGAGAAAATGGATAAATTTGTAAGGCTAAAGGAAAATAGAAAGAAAGTGGAAAGTTTGGAATTTGTCAAGAAATGAGGTATGAGTTTTATTTTGGTAAAATTCTTGTATAACACCTATATTTTCTTGATTAAATGATTTTTCTATGCTCATGAATGATCTTGCATGATAATTGATTGAAATCTCATGAGTAGATAAAATTTTGATACTTAGGCAATTTCATGAAATCTTGTTTGAATGAAATGTGTCATAAGTAGAATTTCACCTTAGAGACTTCATTTGAAGTTGAAATTTAATAAACATGTTTGAGCTTACTCATGATTTACATCCATGTGGTTAAAATTGAAAAATCATGTGTAAATGGATAAAATGACAAATAGCTCACCTTAGAAGACTCAAATTTGAAAAAGTTTGACCTAAATCAATAATTTGACTTAGAAATCTCATTTTGAGTTCAAACTTCACAAACATGTTTATATTTACTCATGTTAGGTGTCCATATGTTTAAATTTGAAAAACCATAAGTAAAGTTTAAATTTGATACTTAGCAATTTCATGCTATCATGCTTATTTTTGAATGAAATCGTGCTAAGGTAAAATTTTGACCAAATGACATCGTCTTCATTTCAAACTTGATAATCATTCTTTAAATGATTATATCTTGGTATCTAGAAAGTTTGAATGAAAATTGAAGACTTTTGAAATTTTTTTAATTATTTACGAAAATGCCACTAGAACTCAATGAACTTTAGAAAAATGCAGAAAAATATTTTTTTGTTGATTGTTGAATCTGCATCTTCCTTGAAAAATCTAGTTTGCGGCATAAAAATTTCAAAACTTTAAAGTATCATTCTTTCTAAATGTTTAATTTTTCGACACTTTGATTTTTGGTCCAATCTTTGAATGAGACTTTAAGTATGATATTTTGAATTCACATTTGGTATCGTTCCACTCATGTCATGAGAAAAATTATTTTCAAAATGATTTTTGACTCCTTGATCGATACACGAAAATATCAATACTTAAGCCTTTACATGATTTCTAGACTTGTAATGTATTTATCATCTAATGCTATCATGTATGATTTAGTCTCGTATTAGATATTTGATTTTTCATCCATTTAGTTGAGATTTTCATGTTTCATGAAAAATATTTTTAGAGTCTCAACTTTGACTATAGGTTGACTTTTCTTGCCCTTTTTTATTGATGTCAAAAGGGGGAGAAAAATATAAGTAAATGAGAAGAAAATATAGAAAAATCATGCATATAAATAGGGGGAGTTTACTTCCATACATATGCATGTTGATCGGGGGAGAAATCCCTTAGTTGATATCATTTGTTCTTTAATATATATATTTTCTTAAGGATATTTGTCATCATCAAAAAGTGAGAGATTGTTGGCTTAAGGTATTCAACCTTGGTCTTAATCTCGATTTTGATAATAACAAACATGGAATCTGAAAATGAAGCGCGCAAGAAGAAGGCTGAAAAAAATCAAGTTCAACCTAAGTTCGGTCATGTTAAAAATTGGCATTAGCCAATTCGGTCGATCGAATAGTGTTAGAAATGGGCAGAAGGCTACTTCGATCGACTGGTCAATCGACCGACCAAGGCCAAAGTCTGGCAGTGTGTGCGTCAGTCGATCGATCGGTCGACCAGATTTTGGATCACTGAACTCGTGACTCCTTCGGTCAACCCGTCGGTCGACTGAACAACGCGAATAAGGTACAGAAAGCCAGTGGTCGCAGGCGATCGATCGGTTAGTTGACCCATGATCGATCAGCAAGCGACCGAACGACGTTCAACGGGAGAAAAAATGCCCGTTGAAGAGCCGTTCGGATGAAGGGTTATAAATACCCTTCACCTATCTTCTTTAACAACTCTTAACATCTAATACAAGCTTAAAGAAGTGTGATTTGTGCCTTCTAGAAATCGATTGATTGCGCTAGGTTCTTTCGTCAACATTTTCTCAAAGCGCTCATTCTTCCTCAACTCGGTGTTCGATTCGAGCTCAACGTCTTGGCGAGTTGGAGGCTTTGAAGGCTTGGAAAAGAACATTTAATCTTGGTTTATTCTTTAGCTCTTTTTATTACAATCTTAATTGTTATTTGAACTTGTTTATTTATAGGATTTGAGTTTGTGTAAGACCTAGATTGTAGGTTTTGAAATTGGATGGTTGTCTTTTTGTTTGAGGCTTAGTTCCACCGGTGTAAACGTAATTTACTAGAATTAATTGAGTTGTCCCTTAGGGTTGAGGTGGAAGAGTGCTCTCGGTAAGAAGGTGAAAACTTTTAGGTGTGGAAGTATCTTAGGTTGAGAGTGAGACTCTTCGGGCCAAAGTCCTCTTTGTAAGGGAAATAATTTAATCTAGTAAACTAAATTTGGAAATCCTAAGCGGGGTGCTTAGGTAGTGGAGTAGGCATTAGGGCCGAACCACTATAAATCCTTGTGTTTGCATTGATATTTTGTTTGTCTTTATTGCTTCACATTTATCGCTTTCGCATTTAGTCACTCAACTTATAATTTGTCTAAGTAAATAAAGAAACGGTTAAAATTGAATTTAGTCCAATTATTTAGTAAACACACTATTCACCTCCCTCTAGTGTGGCCATTTCGTCCAACAGTAACTTGAATTCAATTTTGGTCTCTATATTTTTATCGTTTTTTTTATTTTTGTCTCTATAATTTAAATTTTTTTGATTTTAATCCTTATAATTTCACTATGTTAGAAAATTAGTCTACGTCGTCACTCCAGTAGTTAACGGTGTTATCTTCAATCCCGTGTGGCAACAATTTACTGACATGTCAATTAAATAAAAAATTTTCCATTGACACATCATTTAAATTATTTATTTTATTTAACTTTTTAAAAAACTAAAAAATCTAATTTTAGTCCCTATATTTTCACGACTTTTAGTTTTTGGTTATTATAGTTTAAAAAATTTTAATTTTCGTCCTCGTAATTTCACTTTGTGAAGAAGTTAATCATTGTCGTCACCCCAATAACTTAAGAGTGCTTACGGGATTAGTCTTGCTGATTTCATTGCAATAATCATATAGTTGAGTGTATTGCTTCATAAAACTTTTTGTTATAATCTCTTTAAGAGTTAAATTACGAGGGTTTAAAAATAACACTATTAGTTATTGGAGTGAAGGCACCGACTGACTTCCTCACAGAGTGAAATTACGAGGACGAAAATCAAAGTTTTTTGAACTATAATGACCAAAAATAAAAAATCGTAAAAATATAGGGACTAAAATTAGGTTTTTTAATTTTTTAAAAGATTAAATAAAATAAATAATTTAAATGACGTGTCAAGAGATAAAATTAATTTAATTAACATGTCAGCAAATAGTTATCACGTGAAATTTAAGATAACACTGTTAATTACTGGGGTGGCGACATGGACTAATTTTTTAACGAATTGAAATTATAAGGACTAAAATCCAAAATTTTTAAACTATAGTGATCAAAATTAAAAAATAGTAAAAATATTAAGACCAAAATTAGGTTTATCCTTTTAATAATATCTTTATTTTTTGGAATAAAAATAATTAAAAGAAAAATTATAATTAAGATTATAAATATATAAAAAAGTTGCAGTTGTCCATAATTAAAATTTACAAATAAAAAATAAATTCGAAGTAGAATTAAATATAAAGAATATTAAGAAATTTGCATGACCTCTTGGAAACAGTAAATAATTAAAAAGCATTAATAAAAAAAATACAATGAATTGAAACTGTCCCTTATTTTAAAATATTAATTAAGAAAAAAATTGAATTGAAATGACTCATAATTAAGAGGTATCAACTAAAAGAACATTTGATTTAAGATTGAATTAGAAAGAAATTTGAAAAAATATCGTTATTTTCCACATCAGCAAAACTAGATTTAGAATATGGATAAGCCAATGATCATGTCCAATCTAACCTGCAAAGCACATCATCTCAGAGCCCAACGCACCTTCAAACTCGCTAACTTGGAGCTCAATTTCTATGGAGCCAAATTTTATAATAATTTTTATGAATTTTTTTATAAGAATAAATTTAATTTTATTAAAATTGAATCTAATATAATTCAGAATGAACTTAGAGCAAGAATGAATGAGAGAACTTAATAATTTTACTTTAAGTTCAGTACTAATGATCCTAAGTTCAATATTAAAAATACTAAGTTAACTCGTATACGAGGCTCCATAAAATTTCTACAAAATCTGACATCATAAGATAAATTTACACGGAGTCCAGCACAGTAAAAGTTTTTTCCGCTAACTTGGCCCCAATCGATTACAGTTTGATGGGAATATTTCCAACTGCAGCTTGCATCACTCTGCTGTAGTTTATTATAAATTTGGTGGCCAACCACACCACAAAGATATTTATACAGTAAGCGATGTATGGAACTCGTTATCAGCTACTACGCCAACACATCGCTATCCAAGAATGCTTCCATATTCACCAAAGTGCATGAACAATAATTAATAATAAACAAAACATGCTCAGTTAATTATAATTCATGGGACCCATAACAACTATGTAATCCACCAATTTTGGCCTACTCACATCAACCTTAATTCTAAGGCAATCTTCAGGACTATTCAATCTAAAGGAGTCATAGAATAAATTATGGAAGCAAGAGTGTATATTATAAGGAGTACAAACAATTATAACTAGTAAATTATTTGCTTCATTAATTAGCTTGGTAGGTTGCTGAAAGCAAAACCATATCTTAGTTTGCTTTGCAGATAAACAAACATGCAAAGAGGAAGGAGATGGTTTGGCCAACAGATGAGTTCCTTGATCAACCCTTGGAGCCAAAGCAAAGTTTGTTAGATTCTTGGTCACCATCTTAACCCAACTTCCTACCTTACTTCCCATTCCACCTTACTAAGGAATCCATCCCTGCACTCCGAGCCCATGCCTGCATCTCCATCTTCATTGTGCTCGATCCAAAAGCTCTTCCATGAACCTTCATCACGTTCTTTAATTAGCTCGGAAGCTCGAACGGGGAGGGCCCGAGATGCCGCCGCCGGGCGAAGGCAGCAACGACGGGGGAGCTCGCGCGGTTCCCCTCGCGTTCCTCATGAGGATGGCGATAAGGATATCGCGAGCTCGATGGTTCAGCTTCCTGAGAAGAGTGTTCCGGTACCAGAACGGGTCGAGGTCGGACTTGGTCGCCAACCCCTTCAATTCCCGGCCGTGGTTGGCCATGGAGTTGACGGCTTTGCTGTCTCAGATAGTTATCATCACCGTGACGATGGCGACTTCCCGGAAGGAGAATCCGGTTTGGCCGCTCAGGATTTGGATCAGCGGCTACAACCTCGGGAACCTCCTCAGCCTCCCCCTCCTCTACTGGCGCTACCGCCATGGGAGTGCCCTCGGCTCTGACATCGAGCAGATTAACAGGAACGTGGACATCGACGCCAGGTACGTAGCAGATTAAAAGAACTGAGTTTTAAAAGGATGTCGCATCATTTGTTATGATCTATCTTTTGCTGCATGCAGCGGCGCATCGTCGTACTTGATGAACAAGTCGAGGACGTTCCTGGAGTTGTTCTTCGCGATATGGTTCGTGATGGGGAACGTGTGGATCTTCGACTCGCGACACGGGTCCTTCGACAGAGCGCCGCAGCTGCACGTGCTCTGCATCGTGATTCTTGCATGGAACGCCATTCTCTACTCCTTCCCCTTCCTCCTCTTCCTGCTGCTCTGCTGCTGCGTCCCCTTGATCAGCAATCTCCTGGGGTACAACATGAACTTGGCCTCCGCCGACCGAGGCGCGACGGAGGACCAGATCTCGCGGCTGTCTCGCTTTAGATTCAAAGAAGTCCGGCAAACGAGGGATCTAGCAAACGAGAACCAGGTGATCGACTGTCATGCATCGATATATATATACAAGTTTGCAGTATTAATTAATTTATATATGTATGCGAATTTGACACAGTTGGTTGTAAATTTTGTCAGGATTGCTGCATATGCCTAGCCAGGTACAGTGACAAGGAGGAGGTGAGGCAGCTGCCATGCCTGCACATGTTCCATCTCAACTGTGTTGATCAGTGGTTGAAGATCATGTCTTCTTGTCCTCTCTGCAAGCAGGAGCTTGAGAAGTGATCGGTATATAACGCATGCAGTTCAACCTGCTGATGACATTAACTAAAGCAAATAGATTCTTTTTATACATTAGGCATCCGCTAGGAGTGTAAATTAGTATACAAATATATATGTTGGATGAGGATCAAAAGAAGACAAATGTTTGAGGGACATTAATAAGTCCTCTATTTTCTCGAGTTGCCTACTAGATGAGCAACTTATTGCTTTAGGAAGAGACTGTAGCTGCTGCTGTAAATAAATGTAATGTGGGTGTTGTAGTCGCATTATAAGGGCACTACAGCTAAAAGTGTTTTCGATGTCTACACGTTCATTTAATTGAACTCAATGAGTAAATCATATACATATATATCACCTGCACTGCAAGGCTTTTGGTATTGTTTGGGATGGTAGTAACATTTGATTATGGCATATAAGTTGCACTGGTTGTGGGCTTTTGACAAAAAGTGACGAATCTTAGATCGTGAAGAGATTAAATATTATATGACATCCGACTCAATGCTGCTTACATTGATGGTTCGTTTGATTAAGTGGATAAAATTAGATATGGTATGATATCAAATGAAAAAAATATTGAATAATTTTTTTAATTCGATATATATCGAATATAATATTAAATTTATATTTTTCTATTCATATTTTCTTCACTAAATAAATAAAGAATATAAATTTATTTTTAATTATACTTATCTCTATCCTACGCAGCAAACATGTTCTGGGAGTCAGATGATGAATTGGTAGCTTATACATACTTAATTGAGGTACTATATAAAATTTTGACGAGTAATTCTGATTTGGAGGATTTATAAGTTTCTTATTTGATCCTGTTGGAATAGTTGCCCATTGCCCATTCGGAAATAGAATTAAATTATATATTTGTAAAATTAAAATGAAACGAATTTTTTACTGGATATTATTTTGCTTCAATTTAAATTGAACTTAACATTAGCAAGTGAACTGGACTAGTACTTTGGGACCAGCTGAACCAACCATGATTACACTCGCACTCATGAACCAGACTCAGATTAAACCAACTATGTATAACTTAACTCGATGGCTCCACCCAACCATACAAAAAGATACCTGCATCATTCATTAATTACCAGGGACTCGATAGTAATGATCAGCCCGACATCTTCGAGATAAACCTCGATCCATTCCGGACATACCCTCGCGAGATTCAAGGAGACATCATTGTCTGAGACATCCCTAATCTGCCCATAAAATAGACACGACACACATTAGGTATACTCCCGATTCCAATTTCATACCCATCATCTGATATTCCTTAGTGTCAGAGTGTACGTCTTTGCAGGTCACCGGAGAAGCGTCAAACTAGGAGACGCGAAGGCCCACATCACCCCGACTTAAGGCAAGAACAAAAAGTAATAATATTAACATTCATTATTTAATTATTTAAATATTTTTATTTTCACCAACCAGTTCTCTTCGTCTCGAATCTACTCGACCGAGGACTCTCTTCACTACATCAAGCAAGGACATCACGAGCTGCTAAGGGAGTACTTGAAAAGATTTCATATTGTGCCTATGGAGATCCCCAACCTCCACTCTCACATCACACTATCCCCAACCTCCACTCTCAGCCTTCGTGCCTATTCCGTCAAGCACGATCTGAAAACTCGGACAGTTCATGCACCAGATCACACTATCCAAATCGAGGAGTATGGTCAAGTTTCGAGAACGAGTTGTATGCTATATGGAGATGGAAGAACTCCGAGATACCAGAAAATGCCAACAGGCAAGTCGGCAAAGACAGTGTCGAAGGCAAGAAGGCTGAGAAGCCCGATGAAATAGGCGAAGGTGGAGATCATCGTGAGTGAGATAACAACAAAAGATGGAGGTCGTCCTCCCGACCTAGCCCTAGATATGACGAATTCACCCCACCGAACACCAAGAGAAAAACCATTCTCTTGTAGATTTACAATCTACTACTGCTCAAGTATAGCAACACAAAAAAGCAAAAACCCCTGCTTGATGCCGACAGAAGCAAGAAGTGCGAGTTTCATTGCACCTACGAGCACACCACCAAAGAATGTGTGATGCTCAAAGATCATATCGAGCGCCTACTACAAGAAGGCTATCTCGACCGCTACATCAGATGCAGAGGAAGTCGTATCCGAACCGGTAGGACTATGACTCCCAGCGCCAAAGTCTGAGCAGAACATCATATCTTATTCTACTCGACACTTAAAAAGATGCAGTTGACTAAAACCTTGCTCCACCCCTACAAAGGGGACCTCGTCGAGTTCTGAAGAGAATGAGTTAATGTCTGAGGCCACTTCTGACCGACGACGACGTTTGGCTCTCCGATGAAGACCAAATCGATGGGTGTGCAATATCTAGTCATTGAATTGCCCCAATCATTATCAAAAGATTATGGGGCGACCTTCACTAAACAACTTGAGAGTCATCATGTCGATTCCCTAGTTGGCGCTCAAATTCCCCATCTCGAAGACACAAGTGTGAGTGGTCCATGCTAATCAAAAAGAGGTCTGTCTGTGCTATAATGAGTGCTTAAAGCAGAAATCAGTCGAGTCGAGAGAGACGTTGGGTACTTCATCCCAACTAGCACACTCGGTTTTCCAAACGGAACAATAGCCAAAGATAACTGAATTGGACCCCAGAGGAGATGTCCAAGAGCGGCCCCAGCCCGCCGACGACCTAGAGCCTATCCAAATCAGGGCCTCCCCGGAGCATGTGTCCTTCATGGGGCTCGCTTACCCGCCGAGCTCAAAAGACAACTCGGTACTAGCTCTACTTAGAGACAATGCTGACCTATTCGCATGGGCGTTGGCCAATATGCTAAGAATAGACACATGGTCATCTTCCACAAGCTTGTCATTGACCCTTGGATCAAACCTGTGGTGCAAAAGAAGAGAAAACTTGGAGTCGAATGCCAACAAATGTCTCTCGAAGAGATCAGGAAGTTACTGAAAGTAAATATCTTAAAAGAAATCAAATTCACCACATGGCTCGCAAACATCGTGATGATTAAGAAAAGTTCAGGGAATTGAAATAACGGATGTGCGTAAATTTCACCGACATGAACAAGACTTGCGCAAAGGATTCATACACAATCCCGAGCATAGACAAACTTGTCTGACTCCTTGGGATATCAGTACCTAAGCTTCATGGATACATACTCAGGCTACAACCAAATTTGGAAACATCCCGAGGATAAGGAAAAAATGACCTTCATGACATAACACACTAACTTTTGCTATAAGGTGATGTCTTTTGGCTGAAAAATGCATGCGCTACATACCAGCACCTAATTAATAAAGTTTTCAAACAACAAATCGGCTGAAAGCTAAAAGTATATGTGGACGACATGGTCGCTAAAACACCAGTAGTGACAAGTAGGGTCGAATCTATAAAGACTTGTTAGTTTCAAATTCATTCAAAACCAAAAATTAAAAAAAGGAAAAAGAAAGGGTTTTGATTAGATGCAAGAGTATGTAAATTTTGGATCTGTCGTGTGCATCTTTACTAAGGCGTGGGCACGTCTAAGGCATGTCGACCAGATCCAGCTTTCTTTTTAATTTCAACTTCCAAAAAACGTGCAAGGAGATTCTTTTTTATTTCTTTCCATCATTTGTTGTCTAAATATTAAACAAAATAATAAATACATTTTATGAAGTATTTAATCCGAATTTAGCATGAAAATAAGCAACTAAAGATAGAAAATAAACATGTCATCAGAAATCTTTAGTCAACTCAAACGCTACAACATGAGGCTAAACTTGGAAAAGTGTGCTTTCGGAGTCCACATAGGCAAATTCCTTAGATTCATGCTCACCAAAAGAGCGATCAAAGCAAACCCGAAGAAGTGTCGGGCGATCCAAGAAATGCGCAGCCCTCGAAACATTTAAAAGTTGCAGCAGCTCACATAAATAATGGTCGCGCTGTCGAGGTTCCTCTCCAGGTCGGCAGATAGAGTTGCCCCCTTCTTTAAGATCCTACGGAAGAGGCAAGACTTCAAGTAGGACGAGAAATGCGAACAAGAGTTCAGAGAACTTAAGAGCTTCCTCACCAATCTACCAGTTCTAGACAAGCCTCAACAGGGGAAAACACTCTTCCTCTACCTCATAGTCACAGAGAACGCCCTCAACTCGGTATTAATCCGAGAGCATGTAAAAGACCATAAATCGATCTACTTCGTCAGCAAAGTCCTTCAGGGATCGGAAGCAAGTTACCAGAGGCTGAGAGAAGCTCGCATTTGCCCTAGTCATCTTGGCCAGAAGATTGAAATCGTATTTCTAGAGCCACCACATCGTGGTACACACAGAATATCCAATCATACATGTTCTAGCCAAGCTCGAGCTCGTCAGATGGATGATTGCATGGTCAATAGAGCTCTCTGAATTTAGCATAGAATACTAGCCAAGGGGCCCATTAAGGCTCAAGCGTTAGCTAGCTTTATCGTCGAGCTCATAGATCGAGAACGCGACACCAACCAAGTTGAAACAGGGACGTTGTTCGTGGATGATGCCTCAAATGAGAAAGGTGGCGGATGTTGGCTTAAGGTTTTCAACCTTAGTCTTAATCTTGATTTTGATGATAATAAATATGAAACTAATATTTCATTGAGAAATCTTTCAGGTTCCATATCGGTTAGCGTTCGATGTCCTCGATCGGATAAATCAGAAGGACATTGATCACGGCGCTCGGGTTCATCGTGGAAATTTCTCGAAGATCTTCGTGTGCACCAAAGACGTATTGAACAAGTCCAAAGATCACATGGAAAGCTCTCCAAGTTGATGCTCTTTGAAAGTCGAAACCCAGAACGAAGCGCGGAAGAAGAAGATTGAAGAAATCAAATTCAGCCTAGGTTCGGTTGACCGGACGATCGACCGAATATAGTTAGAAAAATGGCAGTAGCCTTGTCGGTCAACCAGACGATCGATCGAAGATAGGGAAGAAATCGCGTAAAGGCTACGTCGGTCGATCGGGCGGTCGATCGACCGAAGGCAAAAAGCGGCAGTAGCTACTTCGGTCGACCGGGCGGTCGACCGACTGAGGCCAAAAAATGGTTGTAGCTTCGTCGGTTGACCGGATTGCGGATCGCTGAAGCCGCAACTTGCGTCGATCGACCGCATAGAGAGAGGAAGGCAGCCATCGTTCGAGCGATCAATCGGTTGGTCGACCGGCCAATCGACCGAGCGACTGTAACAGATAGTTTTCTACCCGTTGAGCTGTCATTTTTTTGAGAGGGTATAAATATAACTCATCTAACTCATTTAACTGACTCTCTCTCACTCTTATAGATTTCATTGAGCATTCTAAAGGGAGTTTTTGAGCCATCTAAAGATTGATTGAAGCACGCCCTAATCTTTCGTCAAAATCCGCTTCAAGTGCACAGTCTGTCTCAACTCGGAATTTGATTCGAGCTCTACCTCTTGACGAGTTAAAGGCGTCGAAGGCTTGGAAAAGAGCATTTAACCTTGGTTTATTCTTTAGCTATTTTCATTGTAATTTTAACTGTTATTTGAACTCGTTTTTGTTGGATTTGAGTTTGTAGAAGACCTTGTGTTAGGTCTTATTGTGTAAGTGGTTACCTTGCTGTAGAAGGTGTAAAGCCACATGTGTGTAAACGTAGTTTTACTATGATTAGTTGAGTTGTCCCTTAGGGTTGAGGTGGAAGAGTGCTCTCGGTAGGAAGGCGGAGACTTCCGGGTGTGGAAGTGCCTTAGGTCGAGAGTGCGACTCTTCGAGTCAAAGTTCTCATTGTAAGGGAAACAAGAATTAATCTAGTAAACCTAGTTTGGAAATCCTAAGCGGGGTGCTTAGGTAGTGGAGTAGGCATTGAGGCTGAACCACTATAAATTTGTGTGTTTGCATTGATACTCTATTTGTGCTTAATTGTTTATCTTGCTTTCGCATCCAATCGTAAAATTGCAATTTTCCTAAGTGATCTAAGTAAACGATTAAAATTGAATTTAGGCTAATTAATTTAGTTAACACACTATTCACCCCCCTCTAGTGTTGCCATTTTATACAACAATTAGTATCAGTGTGGGTCGTAGATTGAGATTTCACCGTCTCCTCTACATCGTCTCTCGATCCAAAAAATGGCACTAGAGTCAGTAGTGTCTTCACCTCCTAGGTTCGATGAATCGAACTTTGGTCATTGGAAATCTAGAATGTACACCTACTTAAAGACTAGAGGTTTTGATGTTTATAACATGATAAAATTAGAATACATTGAACCTAAGGTTGACATGCATGATTGGAGTGAACTTGACAAGAAAAATTTTCAATCTAATGGAGATGCTATGTATTCCATTTTTTGTACCTTGCCTAATAGCATTATTGAAAAAGTCATGCATTGCACTTCGGCTTTTGATATTTGGGCAACATTAAATATGTTATATGATTATGCTAAAACCGAAGAGCTTAATACTTTTGTTGAGGGTGGTGATGACAATGGTCATCCCCCTAGTACTAATGTCGGTTTTGATGCCCAAAGCAATTCTAGCCAAAGAAGCACAAGCAAGAATCGAAAACGAAAACTTAGGTGCTTCCTTTGCCAAGAGACGGGACACAAGAAGATGAATTGTCCTCTCTTGAAGAAGAAATCCAAAAAGAAGAAGTATGCTTCTCCATCCACATCTCAATCAAGTGAAGCCTCTTCTAGACATGACGATGAAGCTACATCGAACTTTTGCCTCATGGGTCTACGGAATGATGTATATTTACTGTCTTCTAGTCATGATAAAAATAGTGATTCTAGTGGCTCTAAATCCCTTGACATGTCTTATAAAGAACTATTAGAAGAATCTAAAAAGATGTATGAATTGCTTATGAATAAGATCAAATAAAATAGAAAACTAAAAAAGGAAAATTTAAGGCTTGATTCACAAGTGCATGAATTAGAGAAAGATAAATTGAATACTAGTGTTGTTAATTCTTGCCATGACAATTTTAAGATTGAAATTGAAGACTTAAAAAGTGAGAACATTGATTTGAAAAATAAAATGATGATTTGAAAATTGAATTGAAAAATATCTCAAAAGTTGAGATTGAAAATTTGAAAGTAGAAAATACAAAGATCAAAAATGAAAATAGTATGATGAAATCTCAATTGCATGCTATTCACAAATCCATGAGTGATTTGAAAAATGAGGTTGTATTCTTAAATTGGAAAATCAATGATTTATCAAATGCATCTTCCTTTAAGAACTCTAGAAATAAAAATGCTTATGTAAAGAATGCTAATGTTCATCATCATTCTCATGTCAAGCATTCCTCATTTAAACCTCATGTTCAAAAGAAAAAGTTTCATAAAAATTGTTTTTGTTGTGGTATATATGGCCATGTCATTCATGATTGTGCATTTAAAAGAAATCCAAGTGTTGCTAAGATACTTTGGGTTCCTAGGCCAACTCACCCTCAAGGACCCAAAGCTATTTGGGTACCGAAAGTTTCTTGTTCTCTTGTAGGGGGAGCTACCACACATTGTTGAAGGAAAGTGATGTGTTGAAGTTGACCATGGACTTGAATGATGAATCCTCCCTTGGTTGCAACTTCAAGCTACTTTGATGCCTTATGTAAAGTTGACATCAAAACTATTCCGGTATCATCTTCTAGTTTGCATTATTTTACCTTAGTTGGAGATTATGATACTATGTTTAATTTGAGTTATTTTCCCCGCTCTTGCTAAAGAGTTTTTGAAAATATTTTTGATTTTTGATTTTTGATTTTGATTTCCCGGTCTCCTCAGAGACCTATGTAGCCTGTAATGGGCTCATGCGATCTTGCGGTTTTAAATCGTAGGCTCATTGTGGCCTTTCAATTTTCAACCAATAGGAAGGGTTGGAGATCATGCTTTTATATTTATTATTTTTGTGATCTCTTAAAATTCGTTTCGGTATGACTTGATTCTATTTAAAATGGATTTCAAATCATTTAGCAAAGTGAACTTTGATAATGATACTTCATGCTTCTCTTTGCTTTTTGGTTGAGTTAGCTTGCTAAGTAGCTATTTTTTTTTAAAAATATCAGTGTAGCTTACTTGCAAGTTATAAGTATTTTAGGAAGGCTAATAACTAGAATGAAAATAATTAGTTTGGCAAATTATCATGAATAAGGTATAACTTAGATAAATTCAAAATCTTAGTGTTATACCTCAATGTTTAAGCTTAAATTCTATCTCTATACTCATGATTAGAATTGCATGTTAAAACCCTTGAATTTTCATGAGTAGGTATGATTTTAGTACTTAGACAAATTTCATTTAATGAAACTTGCTCTAAGTTGATACTTACTATTAGAGACATTTCTTTAAGTCCAAACTAGTTAAACATGTTTAGAGATCTTACTCTTCAAATATTTCACATCTTAAGATCTCTTTGATTCATTTTGATATCATGATAACCTCCTTAAAATGAATCTTTACTAATCTAGCATATGTTGAATTTTTTTTAATGAAACTTTGCATTAAACTTGTGCTATTTAGTAAGTTCGCTTGCTAGTTGGCATATTATTTCATTATAATACTAATGAAGCCTACTTGCAAGTTAAGAAAGTGATAAAAATTTGGAAGGATATGCTATCATGAAGAAAATTGAAAAGTAAAAAGACAAGTTTGACAAATTTCTAAGACTAAGGTATAGATTTAATTTTGCAAAAATCTTAGTATAATAATTGAATATCCATGTTTAATGATGTCTCTATGCTCGTGATTGATATTGCATGACAAATCTATGAAATTTCATGAGTAGGTAAAATGTTGGTAACTTAAGCAATTTCATGATATCTTGATTGAATGAAATTGGACTAATTTGAAATTTTCTTATTAGAGATCTCATTTTGAGTAAACACCCAATGAATATGTTTAGATACACACGTGATGTGATTCTAGATGTCTAAACTTAAAAATTCATATGTAAATGAAAAATGTGATAAGTAGATCACATTAGAGGACTTAAGCTTGAGAAGTTTGACCCAAGTCAACAAATCGACTTGGACATTTCATTTTCTTGCCCTTTTTTATTGATATCAAAAGGGGGAGAAATTTATAGGTAAAGGGGAGAAAAATATAGGAAATCTATGCATATAGATAGGGGGAGTTCTATTATATAGATATGCATGTTGATAGGGGGAGAAATCCCATGGTTGATATCCTTTATGCTTGAATGATATATTTTCTTAAAGATGTTTGTCATCATCAAAAAGGGGGAGATTGTTGGCTTAAGGTTTTCAACCTTAGTCTTAATCTCGGTTTTGATGATAACAAGCATGGAACTAATATTTCATTGAGAACTCTTTCAGGTTCCATATCGGTTAGTGTTCTATGTCCTCGATCGGATAAATAAGAAGAAATCAGAAAATCGAAAGGACATTGATCGTCGCGCTTGGGTTCATCGCGGAAATTTCTCGAAGATCGACGTGTGCACCAAAGACGTATTGGATGAGTCCAAAGATCATATGGAAAGCTCTCCAAGTTGATGCTCCTTGAAAGCCGAAACCCAAAAATGAAGCGCGGAAGAAGAAGGCTGAAGAAATTAAATTCAGCCTAGGTTCAGTCGACCGCCCGGTCGACCGAATATAGTTAGAAAAATGGCAGTAGCCTTGTCAGTCGACCAGACGGTCGATTGAAGATAGGGAAGAAATCGCATAAAGCCTACGTCGGTCGACTGGGCGGTCGACCGACCGAAGGTAAAAAGCGGCAGTAGCAACTTCGGTCGACCGACTGAGGCCAAAAAATGGCAGTAGCTTCGTCGATCGACCGATCGATCGACCGGAGTGCGGATCGCTGAAGCCGCAACTTGCATCGGTCGATCGGGCGGTCGACCAGCCAATCGACCGAGCGGCTATAACAAATAGTTTTCTACCCA
Source organism: Canna indica (assembly GCA_034359265.1). NCBI lineage: Eukaryota > Viridiplantae > Streptophyta > Magnoliopsida > Zingiberales > Cannaceae > Canna > Canna indica. The sequence goes on from CP136890.1 coordinate 13,813,149, forward strand.
ATGAGCTGTCGTTTCTTTAAGAGGGTATAAATATAACTCATCTAACTCATTTAACTAACTCTCTCTCACTCTTACAGATTTCATTAAGCATTCTAAAGCGAGTTTTTGAGCCTTCTAAAGATTGATTGAAGCGCGCCCAAATCTTCCGTCAAAATCCACTTCAAGCGCACACTCTGTCTCAACTCGGAATTTGATTCGAGCTCTACCTCTTGACGTGTTAAAGGCATCGAAGGCTTGGAAAAGAGCATTTAACCTTGGTTTATTCTTTAGCTCTTTTCATTGTAATTTTAACTATTATTTGAACTCATTTTTGTTGGATTTGAGTTTGTAGAAGACCTTGTGTTAGGTCTTGTTGTGTAAGTGGTTACCTTGCTGTAGAAGGTGTAAAGCCACGTGTGTGTAAACGTAGTTTTACTAGGATTAGTTGAGTTATCCCTTAGGGTTGAGACTTCCAACTGTGGAAGTGCCTCAGATTGAGAGTGCGACTCTTCGAGTCAAAGTCCTCATTGTAAGAGAAACAAGAATTAATCTAGTAAATCTAGTTTGGAAATCCTAAGCAGGGTACTTAGGTAGTGGAGTAGGCATTAGGGCCGAACCACTATAAATTTGTGTGTTTGCATTGATACTCTATTTGTGCTTAATTGTTTATCTTGCTTCCACATCCAATCGTAAAATTGCAATTTGCCTAAGTGATCTAAGTAAATGATTAAAATTGAATTTAGGCTAATTAATTTAGTTAACATACTATTCACCCCCCTCTAGTGTTGTCATTTTATACAACAGCGGAGCCGACATCATCCTCGAGAATGATCAAGGAGTGGCATTGGAACAATCCCTCCAATTCCAATTCAAAACACCCAAAAACCAGGCGGAGTATGAAGCCTTGGTCGTTGGACTAAAGCTTGTCTGTAATGTGGGAGCTCGGAAAGTGATCATCAAAAGCGACTCACAACTTGTCGTAGTATAAGTCAACGACAATTGCCAAGAAAGGGAACCCTCTCTAGAAATGTACCTATCCTTAGTACATTCCTTACTGGCTAACTTTGATTTTTTTGTGATCCATCACATATCTCGGGAGGAAAACACCCGAGCCGATATGTTACCTAAGCTCGCTAGTACCAAGAAGCCTCAAAATAATAGGTCGATCATCCAACAAGTCCTCAGTCAACTAAGCATCCAACTGATCGACACTTCGGTCGAAGACCAATCAGTCGAGCAGACAACCGACTGGAGGACCTAAAAGAAATAGTGTCCTTAAGCCAATCACATGTCGATGTGTAAGGAATTATTTTTGGATAATGAATAAATGAGATGATTTTTCATCATATGTTATATCTATGTTTTTATATATTAGATTATGATGAACCCCATGAACTCGGGCAAATGATTCTAAGGCCATGATGAGATCATGCTAGTGGGAAAAGGGTTTCTAACATATCATTATTGAGACGACGACTTGGCAGACGAAATGCATATAAGTTAGTATTAGAGTTTGACACTTCTTTCGTACCCTAGCCGACTTCGGGATATTGTAACCAAGGGATTTAGTTGCACGATAACTAATCATCAAAAGACGTTCGATCTTTGTACATAGATTGTATCTCACACTATCCCGGTAGTCAGGACACATTGCTATAGACATCAATCTTGACTTGTGAGTGGAGTCTCTCACGCTAGCACTAAAGGGGTTTAGTGGTGGCTCATGAGATACGAATAGAAGTCGTTCTATCAGATCCGACTCTCTGTTATGCACAACTCACTACTGATTTAATGTGGGGCCCAATGGGTCACACACAACAGGCTAATCTCGTAACGAACTTTATGAGATAGAGTCTGAATGCGTCACTATATGTCTACTAGCATGGACATGCTGCAACTCGATCACAAATCTCATTTAATTACGAACATAATAGGAAATGTGTTTCCTATAGAAACGAATACGCGATGAAGGAGTTTCTCGGTACCCCTAATTTATAGGGTAGCCCCTGGTTGGCTTTAGGTTTTCAACCTTGGTCCTAATCTTAGTTTTGATGATAACAAACATGAAATTAATGATTTCATTGAGAATATCTTCAGGTTCCATATCAGTAGCGTTTGATGTCCTCGATCGGAAAAATCAAAGAAATCGATAAATCGGAAGGACATTGATCATCGCGCTCGGGTTCGTCGCAGAAACTTCTCGAAGATCGACGTGTGCGCCAAAGACGTATTGGACGGGCTCAAAGATCACATGAAAGCTCTCCAAGTTGATGGTTGTTGAAAGCTGAAACTCGAAAACAAAGCGCGGAAGAAAACCAGGCTAAAAATTCAATTCAGCCTAAGTTCGGTCGATCGGGCAGTCGACCAAATAGGGTAAGGATAGTGGTAGTAGCCATTTCGATTGACCGCCCGGTCGACCGAACATAGGGAAGAAAACACAGTGGGCTCTAGCGGTCGATCGATCAGTCGACCGGACTGCATTTGCTGAAGATGCAAACCTGCGTCGATCGACCGATGGGTCGATTGGATTGCGGAAAGACATTTTTGCGTCTGGGCGATCGACCCATCGGTCGGCCGACCAATCGACCGGCGGCCTGCAACGGATAGAAAACTATCCGTTGAGTTGCCGTTTCTTCAGAAGGGTATAAATACACCCTCATATACGTCATTTAACCTTCTTCCTTGATGATTACAGATTTTATTGAATCATTAAAAGGAAGATTTGAACCTTCCAAAGATTTATCAAGTGCGCTCTGCTATTTCCGCGAACACTTTCTCAAGCGCCAACCTATCCGTTGAGCTACCATTTCTTCAGAACGGTATAAATACATCATCATATACTTTATTTAACCTTCTTCCTTGATGATTACAGATTTTATTGAGACATTAAAAAGAAGATTTGAGCCTTCCAACGATCGATCAAGTGCGCTCTGCTATTTCCGCGAACACTTTCTCAAGCACCAACTGCTGCCTCAACTCGGGAATTGAATCAAGCCCTACGACTCAGCGAGTTAGAGGTTCCAAGGCTTGAAAAGGGCATTGATCTTTGGTTTCATTCTTTAGCTCTTTTCAATTGTAATTTTAATTGTTATTTGAATATGTTTTGTTTGATTTGAGTGTGTGCGAAGACCGGGTGTTAGGTCTTATTGATTAGAAGTGGTTATCTTGGTGAAAAGGTGTAAAGCCACTTGTGTAAACTTAGTTGTTACTAGGATTAGTTCTAGTTGTCCTTTAGGTTGAGGTAGGAAAGTGCTCTAGGTAGAAAAGCGGAATACTTTCGATTGTGGAAGTGCCTTCGGGTTGAGAGCGGAGACTTTCCGGTGAAAAATCCTCGTTGTAAGGGAAACTTGATATAATCTAGTAAATCTAGTTTGGAAATCCTAAGCAGAGTGCTTAGGTAGTGGAGTAGGCATTGGAGCCGAACCACTATAAATACCTGTGTTTGCATTGTTTTATTATTTGTTTTAATTGATTTATCATTTATCACTTCCGCATATAATCATCAAATTGCATATTGCCTAAACGATTTAAGTAAACGATTAAATTGGAATTTAGGCTAACAAATTTAGTTAACACACTATTCACCCCCCTCTAGTTTCGTTATTTCGCCTTCAGCCCTTATTTGGTAGGATAACCCTAAAATCGTAGGGTATAACACACAATATTAATTTTAGGAGTTGATTAAACTTAATTATGAATTAAGTAATTAATTAACCATTAGACGGTGATTATGTTTAATTAAGAATTAAACATAATTACATGGAGAAAAATTTTGATTTTTCCCATGTGCCTACACTTATTAATTAGGAATTGTTATTTAGATAAATCATAATTAATAGGGAATTGATTTATTTGGATAAATCATAAATTAATAGATAATTGATTTATTTGGATAAATCATGGTTCTATTAATAAATAGGAGTTTTATTTATCTCGTCCTTATTTGTTAGGTGATTGGTTTTTGGAGATAAATATAATTCATATTATAGGCATTTAATTTATGTAGATAAATTAATATTCTATTTAATTAGTTTTTGATTTATTCTGAATAAATTATAAAACTATTAAATATGAAAATTAAAGATGAGGCAAACCCTGGATTTTTGAAATCTGGGGTGTGTTCAGAATTGAACTCAAGTGGTCGGCTCCCCTTTTTCTTTCATGTGGCCGCCCCCTTTAAAAGAGTTAAAGGGTGGTGGAACCTAGGTGGAAAAAGTGAGAGAGAAAAAGATGAAGAGAAAAAAGATTGTGAATCTTGAGAGGAGTTCTTGTGTGGAAGAGTTCCAAGAACCCAAGTTCTTCTCCATGGTGGTAGACCTCCTTCTTCTTCATCGTCCCCAGGTTTTCGGAGAAGCTGAGATAAAGGTTGTCTCTTCTTTTGTGCCACAACCTTCATAATCTTGGAGGAGTCCAAGATGACAGCAAGGTATCTTCACCTCTTCTCCCTCGTTCTGGAGTTTTCTCATCCCTTCCCCTTCCTTCTTTGGTGCCTGGTTCTTGGTGGAAGGGCCAGTCTTGCCTTGGTGCATTTCAGGGTTGAGAAAGCTTCTCTGTTGAGTCACACGAGTTCTGGTGTTCGCTGCATCTTTTGTTGCGAGGTGCTTAGTGTGGATTTACATTGGAGGGCGTGCACGTGTGCATCTCCAAACGGGGATTTATCTTCTCCTTCATCTCCTATGTTGATTTCCTTAATATTTCTAAAATAGATCGCTATTTTCAGGATGATTTGAATTTTTTAAATTGTTATTTCCGTTGATTTTTCTATTCTTATCTCAATAGGACCCCCTACATAGCCTACCTCAAGCAAGGAGATGTGCCGGAGCACATCCCGAATCAAAAGAAGTTCAGAAGGATGTCAAGTTACTACACCCTCCTCGACTAGGGGTGCAAGTGAGTCGAGTAGCTCGTGAGCTACTCGGGATTGACTCGATGAAAACTTGAACTCAACTCGATCTTATTGAGCTTGAGCCGTGATTTACATACGAGCGAGCCGAGCTCGAGCTAAGCAATACTCGACTCGAGCGGCTCACGAGCCTAATCGATCTTCGTATATTTATATATAATTATATTAATATTAATATTTCAGATCGGATTGAGCATAAACCTAAGTCGAGCTGAGCTTAATCAAGCTTGACCGAGCTCAGTCAAGCTTGTGAAAAATAAACGAGCCCGAGCTCGAGCACAGGCAAGCTCGGCTCAGCTTGGTTACAACACTATTCTCGACGACCAACGCTACAAAAGGGGATACTCTCAGCCACTACTTAAATGCATTAGCCAACCCTAAGCAAACACCATGATAGTAGAGATGCATGAAGGCATCTGCGGCAACCACATTGGAGGAAGATCCTTAGCAACTAAGATCCTCTGAGTCGAATACTTCTGGCCAACCAAGGAATTCTGCTCTGAACTCAACATCCAACATCTCATCTCTTCGGTAGAACATCCATAGACTAACGGCTTAACCAAGGCGACCAACAAAGTCATCTTTGTTGGCTTAAGGTTTCAACCTTGGTCTTAATATCGGTTTTGATGATAACAAACATGGAACTAATGTTTCATTGAGATATTTTTCAGGTTCCATATCGGTTAGCGCACGACGTCCTCAATCGGAAATATCGAAGAAATCGGGAAATTAGAAGGACGTTGGTCGACGCGCTCGGATTCTTCGGGAAGTTAGAGTTTAGGTTTAGAGTGTCTAGATAAATTGTAAATCCTCATGATGATGCAAAAAAACCCAAAATCCAATCCTGAACCCCAAACATGAAAACCCAAAAACCGCCCTGAAATTCACTAAGCCTAGGGAGCTCCTTGGAGGACTATATGACCTAGACATTTTTTTGACATAAAAAATGGCGGTAATTATTCCTTGGGTAGAAATTAGATAACAATGTATTTTAAAGAATTTTTTGGAAGCCTTTAGCCTAACCATACTTGACCCGGGAAATTAGAAAATTTTTATTTTCCAAAAATTTGTACTAGACCCCAAAACTAGATTTTGATTTTTAAGGATTTTGATTTTTTAGATATTTTTATTGAATCCAAATGGGGGGTAATCATTATATAATATTTATGTTTTAAAGTTATTAACTTAAAGTTAGTAAATGTTATATAAGTATTCTTAGCCTAGACGAAACCCAAATGAGTAGAAAAACAAAGCAAAGAAAACTGCTCTGCCCTGGTTCGGTCGATCGAATGGTGTTAAAAAATGACATAAGACTACTTCGGTCGATCGACTGAGGCCAAAAATTGGCAATGCTTGCGTCGGTCGACTTGATTACGGATCACAGAACAACGCGATTAAGGCATACAAAGCTTAACCGAGGCGACCAACAAAGTCATCTTTGTTGGCTTAAGGTTTCAATCTTGGTCTTAATATCGGTTTTGATGATAACAAACATGGAACTAATGTTTCATTGAGATATTTTTCAGGTTCCGTATCGGTTAGCGCACGACGTCCTCAATCGGAAATATCGAAGAAATCGGGAAATTAGAAGGACGTTGGTCGACGCGCTCGGATTCTTCGGGAAGTTAGAGTTTAGGTTTAGAGTGTCTAGATAAATTGTAAATCCTCATGATGATGCAAAAAAACCCAAAATCCAATCCTGAACCCCAAACATGAAAACCCAAAAACCGCCCTGAAATTCACTAAGCCTAGGGAGCTCCTTGGAGGACTATATGACCTAGACATTTTTTTGACATAAAAAATGGCGGTAATTATTCCTTGGGTAGAAATTAGATAACAATGTATTTTAAAGAATTTTTTGGAAGCCTTTAGCCTAACCATACTTGACCCGGGAAATTAAAAAAAAATTATTTTCCAAAAATTTGTACTAGACCCCAAAACTAGATTTTGATTCTTAAGGATTTTGATTTTTTAGATATTTTTATTGAATCCAAATGGGGGGTAATCATTATATAATATTTATGTTTTAAAGTTATTAACTTAAAGTTAGTAAATGTTATATAAGTATTCTTAGCCTAGACGAAACCCAAATGAGTAGAAAAACAAAGCAAAGAAAACTGCTCTGCCCTGGTTCGGTCGATCGAATGGTGTTAAAAAATGACATAAGACTACTTCGGTCGATCGACTGAGGCCAAAAATTGGCAATGCTTGCGTCGGTCGACTAGATTACGGATCACAGAACAACGCGATTAAGGCATAGAAAGCCAGCGGTCGCTGGGCGGTCGATCGACGATCGATCGACAAGCGATCGAATGGCAGAAACGACTAGTTTTCCGCCTGTTGAGCCATCTGTTTCATTCTATTTCTTCTTGGCTCTATAAATACCCAAGTCTAATCCTTCCTAAGATACTTTTGATCACTCCTACACTTCTTTGAGCCATATTTTGATGATCTTTGAGCTTGATTGAGCCACAATTCTTGAAATCCCTAGCCTTGATCTTTCAACACCTTGATCTAGCCTTTGAACCTTCAAGATTCATCTTCTCAAGGCATCAAGAGGACTAGGGAGTTTCTTTTAGAGCTAAGTATAGTTTGATTTATTTATTTCTCCAATTGTTATTGCATTTTCTTGGTTATTTTTTATTGTATACCATATGTGTAAACCTAGGTTGCTAGGTTTGATTGAGTTGGTGGTTGCCTTGGTGTTAAGGCTTAAATCCACAATTGTAAACATAGTTTGCTAGGATTAGTTCTTGTTGTCCTTTGGATTGAGATGGGAGAGTGCTCTCGGTAGGAAGGCGAAGACTTTCGGGTGTGGATGTGTCCTCGGTGTGAGAGCGGAGACTCTCCGGTGAAAATGTCCTCATTGTAAAGGAAACTAGATAATCTAGTAAACTTAGTTTGGAAATGCTAAGCGGGGTGCTTAGGTAATGGAGTAGGCATTGGGGCCGGACCACTATAAATTCTTATGTTAGCATTGTTTTCTTTGTGTATCGTATTATTTATCTTCATTACTCGCTTTCACATTTAGTCATTGAATTGTAAATTACCTATGTAGATTAAGAAAATTTAAAACCGGAATTAGGCAATAAGATTAGTTAACATACTATTCACCCCTCTCTAGTGTGACCATTTCACCCAACAATTGGTATCAGAGAGGGTCGTAGATTGAGATTTCATCATCTCCTCTACATCGTCTCTCGATCTTAAAATGACACTAGAGTCGGTAACGTCTTCACCTCCTAGGTTCGATGAATCGAACTTTGGTCTTTGGAAGTCTAGAATGTACACATTTTTAAAGACTCAAGGTTTAGGCATTTTTAACATGGTAAAAATCCAATATATTGAACCTAAGGAAAATATGAATGCATGGACCCAAGAACAAATTGATATATTTGAATTAAATGCTAAAACCACAAATTGTATATTTTGTTATTTGGAAGATAATATATTTAAAAAGATCATGCATTGTACTTTCGCATTCGATATTTGGGCTACTTAAAATATGCTTTATAATTATGCAAAAATCGAAGAGCTCAAAATGTTTGATGAGGGGAGTGATGGCAATTGTCATCCACCCAATACTAATATGATTTTTGAAGCCCATAGTGCCTCCAGTCATAGGAGCACTAAAAGTCGGAAAAGGAAGGTGATTTGTCATGTGTGCAAAGAAAAAGGGCATGTGAAGAAAAATTGCCCTTCCATGAAGAACAAGACAAATAAGAGGTCAAACGCTTCCACATCATCATCTTATTCAAATGAAGCATCTTCTTGCCATGACTATGAAGTCACTTTAAAAGTTTGCCTCATGGATGCTAATGATGAGGTACACTCTTCTTCCTCTAGTCATGATATTAAAAATGGTAGTATTAATTCATCTAGTTCTCATGATTTTCTTTATGATGAATTAATGGATGAATATAAAAGCATGTATGCCTTGCTTGTTAGAAAAGATAAAGAATATAAAAAATTGAAGAAAGAAAACTTAAATCTTAGCTCTCAATTACATGATGTAAAATTAGAAAATGAGAAGCTAAAAATTAATGTCTTCAATCTATGTCATGATACCTTAAGTGTTGACACCAAGGATTTAAAAACAAAAAATGACATCTTAAAGAATGAAAATAGCATGTTGAAAACTCAATTGCATGTTATTCATAAATCCATGAACGACTTGAAAAATGAGGTTATTTTCTAAATAAGAAAGTAAATAATCTATCTAGTAATTCATCCTCTAAGAATTTTATAAATACAAATATTTCTTTCAAGAATGCTTATGCACATCATGCTTCTCATGTCAAGCATTCTAACATTAAATCTTATGTTCAAAAGAAAATTATTTTCTTTAAGAATGCTCATGTTCATCATAGTTCACATGTCAAGCATTCTAATGATAAACCTCATGTCCAAAATAAAAATGAAAAGAAGAGATTTGATGGACATTATTTTTGTTGTGGTGTCTTTGGGCATGCCATTTATGACTGCGCTTTTAAGGTGAATCCAAGTGTGGTAAAGACACTTTGGGTTCCTAAGCCCTTTAACCCTTAAAGATCCAAAGTCATTTGGGTACCAAAAATTTCATGCTCTCTTGTAGGAGGAGTTACCATACAAGGATAAAGAAAGATGGACTATTGAAGTTGACCTTGGATCCAAATGAGAAATATCCAAGAGGTTGCAACTTCAAGCTACCATGATGTCATAGGTATGAAAATTGACATCAAAGACTTTGGTATCATCTCCTATACTCACTTGCTTAAATTATAGTTGGAGTTTTTGATATATGCTTAATGTTAGTAGATTTTCCGCTCTTGATAAGTTTCAAAAATATTTTTTGATTTTTGATTTCCGGTCTCTTCGGAGACCTATGTAGCTTATAACGGGCTCATGCGACCTTGCGGTTCTAAATCGTAGGCTAATTGTGGCCTTTCGATTTTCAACCATTAGGAAGGATTGGAGATCTATCTTTCAAATTTTCATATTTTGAGATCTCTCGATTCGTTTTGATTTCATGACGATTTTACTTGGAACGAATCTTTCACTATCTAGCTTAGGTTGAAATTATCATATGAAGACTTCTATTTTCTCCTTCGCTATTTAGTTTGATCACTTGTATGTAGCTTTGGTTTCATTTTCTACTAATGAAGTCTACCAGCAAGTTGAAAGTGGTAATGGAAGGCTATGCTATCATGAAGAAAATTGGAAAGTAAATGACAAGTTTGACAAAATTCTATTGAAAGAGGTATGAGTTTGATTTTGCAAAAATCTTAATATAATACTTGAATACTTGTGCTATAATGATATCTCTATACTCATGATTGTTTTTTGCATGATAAATATATGAAATTTTATGAGTAGATAAAATTTTGATAACTAGGCAATTCGATAATATCTTGATTGAATGAAACTTGCTCTATGTTGAAATTCATATTAGAGACCTCATTTTGAGTTAATAGTTGGAAAACATGTTTAGATACACATATCACATGAGTCAAGGTATTTAAACTTGAAAATTCATGTCTAAATGAACAATGTGATAACTAGATCACTTTAGGGAACTTAAACTTGAAAAGTTTGACCCAAGTCAATAAATTGACTTGGACATTTCATTTTAAATCCAAATTTCATAAACATATTTAGGAATATGTATGATATGTTTCCATGCATTTAGAATGAAAAATTCATATGGATATGAATAAAATGACATGCATATAGGTCATTTCATGATAACCTCTTTTGAACTAAGTTGACCCAAGTCAACAAATTGACTTAGAGATCTCATTTTCAATCCATATTTGAGGAACACATTTAGATTTACTCATGTTAGGTGTCCATAGGTTTAAGTTTGAAAAATGATAAGTAAATGATAAGATTGAAACTTAGCAAGTTTCATGATAACTAGCTTAGTTTTGAATGAAACAATGCTAGGTTGATATCTTGACTTAAGAACATAATTTTCATCTAAAACTTGACATACACTCTTTACATGACCATTATGTAGTGTCATAAAAGTTTGAATGAAAACTGAACACGTTTTGAAAATAACTGAAAATTACGGAAATGCCATTGAAAATTTAGTATTTTCAGTTATTTCTAGAAAAATGTAGAAAAATCATTTTTAATTGATTCTTAAAACTACATCTTCATTGAAAAATCTAGTTTCTTCAGTAAAAATTTTAAAAAATTTCATTAAGAATCGGATTTATAATGGAATTTTGAAGTTGGATTTTAAAAATGCAACGTATCATCCTCTTGAAATATCAATCTTTTCGATACTTTGATTTTTTGTCGAAAACTTCAAATGAAACTTTATGCATACTATTTTGATTCAATTTCTAATATCGTTCTCACTATTCTTTGAGTGAAATAATTTCTAAAAATAATTTTGATAACCTGAGCGATATCTTGAAAAAATGAGTTTTTGGTTGAAATCAAGATAGGATAAAAAAATAAACTTAGAGAATTCATTTGGAGCTCAAACTTGACACACGCATCTTAAATGATCATTCAGCGATGTCTGTAAAGTTTGAAGCAAAATTGACAACTTTTGAAAAAAATATGTAAAATTTACCAAAATGCCCTTGTACTTTTAGGAATTTTATGAATTTATAGAAAACTGATTCTTGACTGATTCTAGAACCTGTAGATTCCTTGAAATATCTAGTTTGTCCGGTTAAAGTTTTAAAATTTTTTTTCAAGAATATGATTTTATATGGATTTAAAAATTTGATTTTTATAAACTTGAAGTATACTTTGACCTAAGTCAACAAAGTGACTTAGAAATTTCATTTTTAGTCCAAACATGACTTGTATACTTAGATTCACTGATGTTAGATGTCCATGTGCCTAAGTTAGAGAAAACATGAGTAGATAGCAAAACTTGATGCTTAGCATTTTCATGGATTCAAGCATACTTTGAATGAAATCGTGCTAAGTTCATATCTTGACTAAATGACATTAGTTTCACTTCAAACTTGATATACATACTTTAAATGCTCATATCTTGGTATTTGAAAGTTTGAATGAGATCTAAAAATATCATGAAAGATTCACTTATTTACGAAAATGTCATTAAAGTATCCTTCTTCCCAAGTGCTCTTTTCTCGATACTTTAGATTTTCGTCAAAATCTTTGAAAGAGACATCAAGTATGATATTGTAATTCTATTCTTGGTATCGTTCTCATTGTTATTTAAGAAAAACTCATTTCTAAAATGACTTTTGAAACTTTGACCGATACGTGTAATATCAATACTTGAATTAGTACATGATTTCCAATTTTCGATTATATTGATCATTCTATGATATCATGTATTGATTAGTCTCACTTGTATGTATGTTTTCATCCTTTTAGTTGAGATTTTTATGTTTCATGGAAAATAGTTTTAGAGTCTCAACTTTGACTATAGGTTGACTTTTCTTGCCCTTTTTGATTGATGTCAAAAGAGGGAGAAAAATATAGGTAAATGGGAAGAAAATATAGAAAAACCATGCATATAGATAGAGGGAGTTCTATTATATAGATATGCATGTTGATAGGAGGAGAAATCCCTTAGTTGATATCATTTGTACTTTAATATATATATTTTCTTAAGGATGTTTGTCATCATCAAAAAGGGGGAGATTATTAGCTTAAGATTTTCAACCTTGATCTTAATTTCAATTTTGATGATAACAAACATGGAACTAATGTTTCATTGAGATATTTTTCAGGTTTCATATCGGTTAGCGCACGACGTCCTCAATCGAAAATATCGAAGAAATCAGGAAATCGGAAGGACGTTGGTCGACGCGCTCGGATTCTTCGGGAAGTTAGAGTTTAGATTTAGGGTGTCTAGATAAATTGTAAATCCTCATGATGATGCAAAGAAATCCAAAATCCAATCCTGAACCCCAAACATGGAAACCCAGAAACCACCCTGAAATTCACTAAGCTTGGGGAGCTCCTTGGAGGACTATATGACCTAGATATTTTCTTGGCATAAAAAATGGCGATAATTATTCCTTGGGTAGAAATTAGATAACGATGTATTTTTAAGGATTTCTTAGAAGCCTTTAGCCTACCCATACTTGACCCGGAAAATTTGAAATATTCAGTTTTCCAAAATTTTGTACTAGATCCCAAAAACTAAATTTTGATTCTTAAGGATTTTGATTTTTTAGATATTTTTATTGAATCCAAATGGAGGTAATCCTTATATAATATTTATGTTTTAAAGTTATTAACTTAAAGTTAGTAATGTTATATAAGTAGACTTAGCAAAGACGGAACCCAAATGAGCAGAAAAATAAAGCAAAGAAAAATGCTCTGCCCAGGTTCGATCGACCCAATGGTGTTAAAAAATGGGAGAAGGCTACTTCTCCCGTTGCGGATTACGGATCGACCGAATTGGTAGTGCTTGCGTCAATCGACCGAATTGCGGATCGCAGAATCGCGACTCATTCGGTCGACCGAACAGCGCGATTAAGGCACAAAAAGCCCGCGGTCGCTGGGCGGTCGATCGGTCGGTCGACCGACTATCAATCGACAAGCGATCGAACGGAGGAAATGGCAAGTTTTTCGCCCATTGAGTCGTCTGTTTCATTCCATTTCTTCTTGGCTCTATAAATGCCCAAGCCTAAGCCCTCCTAAGATACTTTTGATCACTCCTACACTTCTTTGAGCCATATTTTGATGATCTTTGAGCTTGATTGAGCCACAATTCTTGAAATCCCTAGCCTTGATCTTTCAACACCTTGATCTAGCCTTTGAACCTTCAAGGTTCATCTTCTCAATGCATCAAGAGGACTAGGGATTTTCTTTTGGAGCTAAGTATAGTTTGATTTATTTATTGCTCCAATTATTATTGTATTTTCTTGGTTATTTTTTATTGTATACCATTTGTGTAAACCTAGGTTGCTAGGTTTGATTGAGTTGGTGGTTGCCTTGGTGTTAAGGCTTAAATCTACCATTGTAAACATAGTTTGCTAGGATTAGTTCTTGTTGTCCTTAGGATTGAGGTGGGAGAGTGCTCTCGGTAGGAAGGAGGAGACTTCCGGGTGTGGAAGTGCCTTCGGTGTGAGAGCGGAGACTCTTTGATGAAAACGTCCTCGTTGTAAAGGAAATAAGATAATCTAGTAAACTTAGTTTGGAAATCATAAGCGGTGTGCTTAGGTAGTGGAGTATGCATTGGGGCCGAACCATTATAAATTCTTGTATTAGTATTGTTTTCTTTGTGTATCGCATTATTTATCTTCATTACTCGCTTCCGCATTTAGTCGTTGAATTGTAAATTGCATAAGTAGATTAAGAGAAGTTTAAAACTAGAATTAGACAATAAGATTAGTTAACACACTATTCCCCCCCCCCTCCTCTAGTGTGACCATTTCATCCAACAATCTTGACGAGACTCAACAAGAAACTCGACAAAGTTAAGGAACGCTGGGTCGAGGAGTTGCCCAAGTGCTATAGGGTTACAATACAACCACCAGTCGTTCACTCGGGAGACTCCCGACAAACTTGTCTTTGTGCAGAGGTCATGATCCCTGTTGAGATCGCAGAGCGCAGCCTCCGCAGAGCAACCTTTGATGAGCAAAGCAACTCAAAAACCCAATAGGACAAGCTAGACCTCGTTGAGGAAGAACAAGAGCTCGCCAAGATCAAGGAAGAAGCCATGATGCTCAGAATAGCTCGAACATATGACAAACATGTTGGATCAGGAAATTTCAAAGAGGGAGATCTGTACTAGGGAAGATCGAACTCTGGAGAAAGCCAACTGGCGAAGGGAAACTTGCCATGAAGTGGGAAGGCCCATACAAAATCATTAGGGATACAAGAAATGGAGCTTACAAAATTGTCAAACTCTTTGGACGAGAACTCTCACGAATGTGGAACGCGGCCTCCCTGTGGGCCGACTACAGCTAAGCAAATGTAATTTTTTTCTTCCACTGCGATTTTTCATCACATGGCTTTCCCTTTGAAGGTTTTAACGAGGCATCACCATGCATGGGTCAAGCACCTCACTCGGTGAGATCCAATGTACTATTATTTAATAGTTATTCAATAATACTACTCTATCTTTTTTCACGTCTCTCAGTGTTCAGATTATTTACAGCTATCTCATAGCGCACAACGAAGGAACTCCCACGATCTTACGACAGGAACACCACCCGACGACGGCAATAACTCCCATCTTGTGTGATGCATTTGTCCTTCTCGACCCCATGTGCGGTCCCGCCTTACGCTCCTCGCGAGTTCGGCATGACCCTAAGCGCGGTCTTTGGCCTCAGCATAGCCACCGGCCTCAGCATCGCCACCTCCGAGCTCAACGACCCGAAGCATTCTCCTCGCGTGCTTGGTTTGACACTAACTCTAGTCCTTGGTCCTAAATGCAGCCTTCGGCTCTAAATGATACCAACTCACTCTAAATGAGCACGACCCCAAGTGCGGTACCTACCTTACGTTCCTCATGAACTCGGCTTGACCCCAAGCGCGGTCCTCGGCCCTAAATACGTCTTCGGCTCTAAATGAGACTAACTCGCTCTAAATGAGCATGATCTGAAGCGCGTGATCCTCGCTCTGGTCCTCGGCCTCAGCGCACCCCCAGCCTAAGCATCCACTAAAGATATCGACGACCCTAAACGCTCTCCTCGCGAGCTCGGTTTAACACCAAGTCCAGTCCTCGACCTCAGCGCCCATTGAAGATATCAACGACCCATAGTGCGCTCCTCGCGAGCTCATTTTAACACAGTGACAGGTCCTCAGCCTCAGCGCCACTGAAGGTATCAACGACCCGAAGTGCGCTCCTCACGAGCTCGGTTCAATATCGAGTATGGTCCTCGGCCTTTGCATCATTACTCTCGACCCTAGTGCCTCCACTTACAAACTCAAATGACTTTGAGGAAGATCGACAACTACCAAACATGTAACATCCGTCCTAGTTCGGATACCATAGGAAGCCAGGAATCGAAACAAAACCACCAGCAAGACTACTTTCTCCCCTAGCATTTCTCAGCCTGGCCCAACCAGCCAAGAATGGTCGTAGGAAGAGTGGAGAAGGGTGAGATGCCAAGTCGTGGGGAGATGCTGATGAGAACCACCAAAGTAGGGCTGGCTCCGCGGCTAGGGTTTCTAGAAGCAAGGCAATCACTCAGCGAGAGGGATGTCCGCTACACAACCCCGTGGTGCGGACCTGCCGCGGTCTATAGGTTGTAGGTCCCCGCGGAGCTCTGTTGTTCACCCATGATCGACCTCCCCTCGCCTCCTCATAAGCCCCGTTGTGTGAACCCACAACAAACCATGATCTACTCACTTTCATTCGAAGGCCGACTCCGAGAGGGACGAAAACTCACAGCACTCCCCACTCCATGCCAAGAGCTAATGGACGCAAGACATTGAAGAGGCAAAGGGATTTTCACGGAATGAACACATCAGCCGCTCATATACTGGCCCGAGGTTAGAAGCTCGGCATAAATGAAGAGCTCAGTAGACATGCAAAAGTCGACACACTATTAGAACTCGACACGAAGTCCTCGGATTCCAACCAAGCTCAGGGACTGTGGACTGGACTAGGACTTTGTGCCCGGCTGGAGCATGCACGATTACACCCACACTCATGAACTAGACTTAGATCAAGCCAACTACAACTTAGCCCGGTGGCTCCACCCGACTATACAAGGATACATGCATCCTTCATTAATTACCCAGGATTCAACAGTAATGAGCTCGACATCTTTGAGATAAATTTTGACTCATTTTGGGCATATCCCCACGAGATTTAAGGAGACATCATCGCCCGAAACATCCCTAACCTGCCCATAAAATAGACACGACACACATTAGGTATACGCTCAATTCCAATTCCATACGCATCATCTAAGATTTCGTCTTACTTGAGCAGCGCCCGACCAAGAGACTCGAATGCACGCATCACTCAACTTCAGGCAAGAACAATAAGTAATAATATTAACACTCATTATTTAATTATTCAAATCTTTTTATTTTTTAATTAAAAATTACTTGTTTGGAAGTCTTGAAGGGGCTTTCAAAACTCAAAAAATATTAAATTTTAATATATCTCTCATATGACATAAAATTAATTAATCCCACGCACTCCCAAAAAAATATATAAGCATTAGCTTGTTTATGAAACAAACATTTAATTTTTAAAACTTTTGACAAACATCTTTAATATATTCAAGATTTTTGCTCTGAAATTTTGAACAATATCAAAACTCAAAAAAAGAGAAAATTGATATTATGAATTAAGGGCTCGTTTGGTATATCGTATTGTATTAGCCTATATAGTATTAGTTTGTATTGATTAACATGTATAGTACTGGCCTGTATTGTATTAATATTATATCGTGTTTGTTGCACACATGTACTAGCCTGTATAGTACTAGTATGTATTGACTAATCTGTATAATATAATATAATATAATATAATATAATATAATATAATGTAATGTAATATAATATAATATAATATAATATAATATAATATAATATAATGTAATGTAATGTAATATATATTATATTATATTATATATAATATAATATAATATAATATAATATAATATAATATAATATAATATATAATAATATAATATAATATATAATAATATACACTATAATATTATATTATATGTAATATAATATAATATAATATAATATATAATATATTTTATTATTAAAATTATTTTTT
This sequence comes from Canna indica, assembly GCA_034359265.1. Taxonomy (NCBI): domain Eukaryota; kingdom Viridiplantae; phylum Streptophyta; class Magnoliopsida; order Zingiberales; family Cannaceae; genus Canna; species Canna indica. The sequence goes on from CP136890.1 coordinate 13,830,713, forward strand.
ATTATTTTTTATATATTTTTTAATTTTTGGCCGAAGGTAAAATGAGAATCAAAAATATTGAAAGTTCTCGTGCAGGCTAATGAAAAGCTTTGAGAGTGTATTATTAATACACCTTATAACAGCTTATGGAGTACTATTTTTAGTGCAAGTAATAATTAATACCATTCCCAAATACTATATAGTATTATCCTAATATTATACAAGAGGCTTATATAGGATACCAAACGAGCCCTAAATGTTATTCAAAACTTTGGCCAAAAGTACATAAGGATAAAATGAAAATTTGAATTTTTAAAAATTTACGCATCCCTATTCAAAGTTTAAATTTTTTTATAAAGTTATTCCCATTTTAAAGAAATGCTCAATTATATATATAAGGACATGTTTGTTTCATAAAATAGGGAATGGATTAATATTCATTGTTTGTTTGGTGCATGAATTAGAAAAAAATATGAATAAAAGATTATTTATATCTGATGCATACCAGATTAAAAAAATTCATATTCAATCCTCTTTTGTTTATTATCCAATCCAATCATTTCCTATCCATCAAAGCAAATATACCATAGGAGAATTATTTCATTTTTACATTAGTTTTTTAACAAAATAGTAGCTATCATAGTCATTGTAGCACAAGTGATAGTAACATCTAGTACCACTCAATAAATATGGGGTTTGGACCTAGCCAATCGCTTGAATGTGTATTTTTCAATTTATCTGGTATTATTGATTTGTAATGTTGATTTGTTTATCTTTACATTTGTGGAAGTTTTTTCTTCCTCTAATCTAGGGTTCGGACCCAACTAGTCATTTTTAAAAAAAAACAAAGATACGAAGTCACAGTAGGTGACCATAATATGGTTTGAACCCTAAATCTCTAGGCAACATACAATATGTTGCCACCAACTGTGCTACCCACAGTTCGCAAGACCCAGCTAGTCGCTTGATGATGCTATTCATGCTAGTTTAACTGTTGAGTTTAATACTTTGGAAATTTTTTATGATGTGAAGGCTTTGAGGTCTGGTAAAAGCCCTGGGCCCGATGGCTATACTGGTGAGTTCTTTAAAGCATACTAGAGTATCATTTCTGACACTTTTGCTAATGCTTTTAATTGTTTTCTTACTACTACTGCTCTCCCCTCTAACTGGAACGACACTAACCTTGTTTTTTATCCCAAAAATTGATAATCCTAGCTTTGTTAAAGAGTTTCGACCTATTGCTTTGGGTAATGTATCTTATAGAATTCTTGCTAAGATTTTAGCCAATCGCATAAAGCCTTATCTTAAGGAGTTGATTTCTCCTAATCAGTCTGCCTTTATTTCGGATCGCTCTATCCATGATAATATTTTGATTGCTCAAGAAGTTATTCACTCTATTAATAAACTGAAGGGTAAAAAATCCAATTATCGTGATTAATTAAAATAGATCTAAAAAAGGCTTATGATAGAATATCTTGGTCTTCTATTAAATCCATGTTGAAATTGCTTAACTTTCATGCTAAATTTGTTAATTGGGTGTTTAGTTGTATTTCTGCTATTAACTATTTTTGTTGTGTTAATGGCTCTTCCTCGGCTCAATTTAAATGTTCTTGTGGTATTAGGCAGAGGGATCCTCTTTCCCCCTACCTATATATCATTATTAATCAGTGGTTATCTTTGATGCTTAATAATTGTAATATCCTAGATATTTAATTTATTATTTTTCTTTTATGTGTGTTTGCCAGTCTATCGGACTAGTTCGTGGTTGAGCCGAATCGACTCATGGTCCGGAGCGAGCTTGCGAGCTCGGGTAAGTAGAATATAAATTTATGAATTTATGAAATTAGGCTTGAGTGGTTGAAATTATTTAATTATTGTGGTGTGTATATAATTATTAATTTTGTCCATGTGGGTGCATTTAATTAAATGCTTATAATTTATTTGTATATTAAGTCAAGCCTAATTAATTTAATTAAGTCTATCGGGTTAACGGGTTTTGGTTTTGGCTTAAGGTGGATGCGGGTTGTGAATTAAGGATTTAAGGGGTTAAGGTTGAGGGGTTTTGGTTTTGGCTTAAGGTGGATGCGGGTTGTGAATTAAGGATTTAAGGGGTTAGGGTTGAGGAGTCACTAAAGAGTTGAGAAAGGGAGCCAGCCATCAAGCTAACCCAAGCTGCCAGTCCCCTTTCCCTTTTCTCCTTGGAGCCGCCGCCACCAAGAGCCAAGCCGAGCCGCTTGATTTTTTCTTCCTCTCTTCTCCTCTCTTCCTTCTCTTTGGAGCCGGGTCGAGAGGAGCCAAGTCGAGCTGCTTGCTTTCTCTTCCTTTCCTTTGGAGCCAGCTGAGCTAGCCCCTCTCCGTCTCCTCTCTCTCCCTCTCTCCAAGACGGCGGCTTGGAGTGAGCCACCGCCCCTTGGAGCCTTTTCTTAGGTTGAGCCGCCGGCCTTTTGAAGCCGAATTTGAGGGTCATCATCCAGGATTTCTTCCTTAGTTCTTTTTCTAATTAAGGTAAGTGGTTTTATCCCTCCTCTCCGGGTTTTCTTCGGATTTCTTGGAGTCGTTTTGAAGATTTCATGATCTCGATGATTTTTGAATGTTCTTGAGTTTCTCTTGTTTTCTTTGTCATGCTTAGATTTTAGATTGAGATCTTGTTTCATAGTATATGTTAATGGAAGATCAGTGATTTTTCTTGGATTAAATATTGTGAATCTTGGATGCAACCTCATCTTAGAATTTTAGATGTTCTTGATGGTATAGAATTAGTTAATTTCCTTGACTTTTGATTAAGGAATTCTTGCTATAGATACTAATTTTTATTTGATAAAAATTATGATATTATATGCATGATGAGCATGATGATATGAATATGTGATGTTAGAAATTTAGGAATTTAATTCTGTAAAATTCGGATTTTATTGCATGATGTGCTGGAAATTTCAGCTTTCTGAAATTTATATGTTGTTTGTTGAATCTGTGCTGAATTTTATTTTCTCTGTTATTATGTGATTGGATCTCTGAACATAGTCGTGTAACCTATCGTTTCGACCAAAAAATATAGTTTGGAAACATATGACACACTTTGGAGACTAGATTCGGATTAGACACAATATTTTTGGATAGAACAGTAACATAAAACAAAACCCTAATTGAGATGATCTAAATTTTAATTATATAATTAAACTTGGGTTGACAGTGAGCATAATCTGTTATGAACCAATTGATAAATTATGTATGAAATAAAACCACACGGGTTCATGACAATACAGGTCTAAGGGATAGAGGTCGGGTTTGAAGTGTTGAGACGCTTCATGATGAGAACACCTCTAGGACACCATAGGAGAACCTTAACTTAAGTCTTAATGCTCCAAATCCTTGAGTATGGCAGAGCGGCTCAATTAGAAGTCGGATTACGGGCTACGCCCGGGTGGTTGGATGCCAAATTTCCAACCTGCAGAATAAGTTTGGATAGTCTTTCCCGATTGTTCTGGTTCCGCTTCGTGGGATAAGTTCGGAGGGCCTTCCCGATTATCCTAGTATGTGTGGTTGCCTTCGGACATGGTAGGGCTTCAGCTTGATGCACTTTTCTAGTGTGTGTGATTGCCTTCAGGCATGGGAAGGCTTCAGCCTGATGCACTTCTTGGTGGGATAGATGCCATGGGCATGGGTGGCCTGTTGGCCTAGTAGCTAGTCACACCTTTGTGACATTGCATTTTTAGAGAGATTTTATTCATATTATCTATGTGTTTATTTGTGAGGGTGGGTAAAACCGCTCGCTGAGTTCTTTGAACTCACCGTTGTCTTGTGATTTTTGTTTTGCAGAGCCTGACCGGTGAGATGGGTTGGATGCACTTGGCGCCGCTGGAGGGCAGAGGAGCCGCATGATCTCATAACAGTCCTAGTTAGGATCGTAGTCGAGTCCTTTGGTAGTAGTCATGCACTTGTATTAGCTTGATTTGGAGTTGTAGCCCTGAGGGCATTTTTGTCATTTATTTCAAGTTTTATTGTATCTGAACTTTTGAATCGTTGAACTTAAATGTTATTTCCGCACTTTACTTTTCATCGAGCTTCTTGAAATAAAATTATGTTTTGGTTCGTTTTTCATCGAAATAAAACTTGTTATTTCTTTCGTTGTATTTACTTATTGAGTTGGCATGTGCATGGTTTAGGATGCGGGGTATAGGCACGTATACCCTGACCGGTCACGTGACCCTAAGTAGAGGTGTGACAAAGTTGGTATCAGAGCAGGACCTAGTCCTAAGCATGATGAGGGAGCCTATGTGAGAAAGGGCCGCCCGGGTGATGGGGTGGAGCCACTACTTGGCTAGACCTCACATGCCGCCGACTTGGGTCTGATTCTGGGCTATGTGTTAAATGGGTGTGCTATCATCAACTTGAGCTTGAGCATTTTAATTACGCCAATAGGTTGGCCTATGAAGTTGATGCGTTAGTTATTCCATCAAGAGGGTTGTAACAAAGTGGTATCAGAGCATGTGGTTCAGTCTGACTACGATCTAGAGTTGTCATTGTATTGGGCATTGCTAGCGTGTCAGTATACGGTAGGGGTATGCTATGAGATCAATGAGTTAAGTCTGCACCTCAGCGCGACTTGTGGCTTATTTACTTAACGACTTAAGGTGAATTAAATTGTGTAAAATTTTGATATTTTCTCTCTGGTGATTCCAGATCAATGGATGCTTTTGATGCCGCAAGAAGCGGTAATGACAACAACTTCTCAGAGAGCCAAGGTCGGGGTCAGGGTCATGGGAGACCACCACAGGCCTGGGAGGAACTGGGATAGTCCCAGGGTAGCACACCTTGAGGCTAGAGGTGGGAACGGGTCGTGCTTAGGCCGGGCCTAGGGATGTAATCGAGCCGAGCCGAGCTTGGCTCGGCTCGAGCTCGGCTCGTTTGGAAAATATCGAGCTCGGCTCGAGCTCGATCAAGCTTTGGTCTATCGGCTCAAGCACGGCTCGAGCTACATTCAAGCCACTCGAGCTCGGCTCGAGAAAAAAATCAAGCTGCACGAGTCGAGCCGCATGAGCCGAGCTCGACTAAGCTCGGGTTCTTTTTAGAGGGTAACGGGTTCATAAAATTTAAAAATCAAACCCGGTATATAATATATATAGAAGGCTCGATTAGGCTCGATTAGGCTCGCGAGCCGCTCGAGCCGAGTATAGGTTAGCTCGAAGCTCGCTCGCATGTCTGGCTCAGCTCAGCTCGGCTCGAGCTCGATAAGTTCGAGTCGAGTTCGAGTTTTTATCGAATCGATCTCGAGTAGCTCGCGAGCAGCTTAGCTTGCTTACACCCCTAGCCGGGTCGGGCACGGCCCGAAGGTGCAGTAGGCAACCCAGCTCGAGCCTGATCCTGCCCAATCGGGCTCGGGCCGGGTTCGGGCTGGCCCAAAAAGTAAGTATTTAATTTAAATTTTTAAAGGTTTAAAATTTAATTTTAAAAATTAATGGTTACATGTGAGTTTTGGACTTAGATCTTTAATTTTATTTGAGATAGCTTAACCATTGTACTAAGCTTTATTATATATTTTTTAACACATTTTTTATATGTAACATTGTAACGCAGTACAAATTAATAAAAAGATTTTAAAAAAATCAAATTATAATTAAATTTTTATTTATCTTTAATATAAAAATATTCATCCAATGATAAAACATTTTTTTAATATTATAATATATCGCACCTTAAAAGGTTGCCTACGTACCTTCTATAGCTAAACTTGTACTCCCCAATGATTAACTATAGAAGGATCAGGTCTACGTAGTTCTTTTTATATTTTTAATCACCCGTAGTCCCGGTGATTTAACTTATACTTGGACCAGCAGCACTAGCTTCGCTTGTTTGAGCTTCCTCCTCTCCCGATGATGAAGTGTCGTGTCCTCCCTTATATTGTAATTTATCTTCAGCATCCAACCAGTCATTTAAGTAAATGCAGATTTCAACCGTTTCTGCACTCATTCGGCTCCTTCTTTCGTCGAGAATTATATTTCCTGCACTAAACAAGACTCGGAAGCTACTAGAGACACAAGAACAGTTAGTATATCACGTGTCATGATGGAATAATAGGATGCACATTTTCTTATTTTTTCCACCATGCTAAAATCTTATTATCATCTATTTCTTCAGAATGATTATGATTTAGAAAAAAAAGTAATTCATTAAAATTAGTACATTTAGTTTTTTTTATCCTACGACCAAGTTGAGAATTAATATTATTTCCACTATCATCTCTTAATCTAGAAGAAGAAGATGTTGTCTTGTTTGTAATTGTAACACCAAATTTTGAAGCCTAAAATACAAACATAGAATTCAATAAATTCGAAATTTTTAAAAAAAAAATCTTCAACATTATCTAATTCCATATTCTTATAATAATCATCTAACAACATATTTAAATCATCAATTTTTAATCTAAGATCTAAACATATTGCTAAACAAAATAAAGTATGTATATCTGACCAACACTTTTTAAATTTAGATTTCATTAAAGAAATAATTTGTGCAAATAAAGGATGATGTCTATATGAAGAAAATACTTCACTAATACGAACTATATGTGAAAGAGTTAAATTACATGTAGGATAATAAACACCGGAAAGTTGTTCGGTAGCTTTATTAAAAAACTCTAAAATTTTAGTAATATGCCCAACAACTAACCAATCATTATCATTAATTGGATCACTAAGCATATTTTCATTGTAAAACATTATAAGGATCTCTTGATATCTTGTAGTAGACATAAGCATATGATATGTTGTATTCCATCTAGTAATAACATCACCATTAAATTTTTTTAATGGTTTATTAAAATATTGACATAATTTTTAAAATTCTTGTGTTCTTGCTTTTGAAGAACGCATATATCTAATAACATCTCTTATTTTTTCTACATGTATATTTACTAGTTTTAAACCATCTTGTACACATAAATTAAGAACATGACAAACACAACGAACATGAAATAATTCATCATCTAATACTGACTTAAATAACTGTATAAGGGGAGGAATAGTAGCATCATTATTACTAGCATTATCAAAACTAATCGAATTTTTTTTATCATTTATATTATAGAAAGATGTTATAAATCTAATAGCAGAAAAAATGACAACAGAAGTGTGTGGATATTCAAAAACATTAAAATTAATTATTATTATTTTGCAAAATAAAATTTTCAACATTCCAATGCACAGTAACACAAATGTAAGAATTAGTAGTACGTTGACTAGACCAAACATCATATGTTAAAAAAAAATTGATTTATTATTTTGAAAACTAGTCATTATATTTTTCTCTATATATAAAAAATAATTTTAAAGCATCACTTTTCATTGTATTTCGAGTAATTTTTTTATATTTTGGTTGAAAAGTATTTTGAATCCAACTAGAAAATCTTAGTTAATCAATAAAACTAAAAGGATATTCACTTTGAATAATTAATTTTGCAAGTTGTCGACGTTGAAAATCATGATCATACGAAAAAGTTGTTAAATCAGAAGAAGATAAATTAAGAATTTATTGAGCTTGTGCAACCTTATTGTCATGACCCTTTGCATGACGTAATAAATGACCAGTTCCTCCTGTTGTTGAAACCGAAAGAATTTTTTGACATTTTTTGCATCGGGCTGTTGTTATGGTGCCATCAGCTTCAATAATTTTCTCAAAATATTCTCATAGCATACTTTTTTTTCTACCCGATTGACATAAATTAATAGATGGACTTATCTCTATGCTTTGATTTTGTTGAGTGGTAGAAGTGGTAGGAGTAGCAGGAGTAGCATGAGGCATTTCTTCTAACATATTTGATCCAGCTTCTGGAGTATAACCTGAAAAATCTCCATCCACCATTAGTAAAAATTAAAAATATAAAAAGTATAAATATTATACTAATCAATTAAATAAATTGAAGATATTAAAAAAAAATTGACAGCAATCTTGAATCCTTGTCTCATTGATGAACTTAAAATGTTGTTGAGAATGATTGTAAATGAACTTAGATTGTTGAAAGTAAGAGAGTTGAGAGTTGAGAATTGAGAGTTGAGAGTTGAGAGTTGAGAGAAAGAGTTGAAGATGAAGTTAGAAGAAATGAAGAAGAAGATGGGTATTTATAGAAAATTTTAATTTAATTTAATTTTTTAACGTTATCGGTCGGCTCGAGCCAACAGGCCTAGCGTGCGCCAGGCCTACCCCGTGCTCACCTGCGTGCCCAGGAGGCGAGCCCGACCCGTCTCCTGGGCACAGCCGTGCCGGGCCGAGCCCATGCCGCCCATGGGCGGGCTCGGCCCGTTGCCACCTCTACTTTAGGCCGTGAATGGTCCTGTGTTAGAGAGTGCACCATTTTGGGGGGGGCTATCCTTGTATGGGTGTCTGGATTAGAGATCCTTGCAATATTTGCTTAGTATTTTGAATGATTCATTGGGTCTCGTCATATAGTTAAATATTTATGGTGCAATTTGGTTAGGGTGGCCCTAGGGGTCCTAGGGGGGGCGGTTGATAAAGTTCTGCAGGGGTTGGCTGATGGTAAATTTTCCCTATAGCTAAAATTCTGAATTGACTGAAGGATCTTTTCCTTAAATTTTAGAAAATATAAATTATGGGTGTAGAACAATTAACCTCGACCCACGATGCTGCGTCAAAGTCCTCGGGGGTACCCCCGCGCTGCACCACCGTCTGGCTGTAGGTCTCCTACTCAAGTTTGATTTTTTGTTTAATATTTATCATAAAACTTAAATTATAAATATATAATGAATAATTTAAATAAATATATAATTACCATAATGTATGCAGCGCGGTTGTGGATGTACTCCCCCGTCCCATGTGCTCGACGGTGAGTCCGCTCAAACACCGCCATCGGGGAGGGTCGCTGGACAGTCCCGTCATCCGACACCGTCGTCTATATTTACAAAACAAATGCATTAATTAGTACACATAGTAACAAATAAAATATATAATTAAAAGATATACTTAACATACGGTTCGCGTGCACTGCAAATGCAACAGAGCCACCGGTGTGACGCGCTGCTCCCCCCGACATTCGATTTCTAGCCGCATTCCGAGAAACCTCCTGCCATCGATCCGTCGACCATATTCCCACGAGCCGGTCCCATATATCCGGAGTAATCCAACCGGGGCCGTATTCCCGAGTCTCCGCGATGTTAGTGGTCCCAGCTCGGGCCATTGCTTGGGACCGAGCCTGCCCCAGCTGCCCGTTGTACCTTGCCCGGGAAATAGCCTCCCAGGCAGCGTAAATGAAGGGTCTTTGGTCCTCGGCCCATGTATAGCGAGCCTACAAAATAATAATATCAGTACCAATATTAATCATCATGCATGTAAAAATAATAATAATACGTGCCTCAAACTCGCGCCATAACATGTCGACGTGCTCGCTAGGCACGTGAGACCACGTAGGCCATGCCCTGTGCATGTATCGTCGAATAGTAGAAGAAATGCTCCTCGGCACTTCTTCTTGCTCGAACCTGCACAACAAAAATAAATTTTAATATTATATTATGATATAATGAATTTGTAATGATTCATAATTCATGATATATTACCGCTCCCCAATCACGCTAATCAATCTACGTGACTCTGTGGCTGGTGGAGGCTGCCACCTGTTCGGCCCGCGTGGCCGCCTGTGTCTGGATGTACTAGCCTCGGCAGTATCATCGGCATGAGGATCAGCAACAGGAGGATCAGCAGCATGAGTAAGTGCTGGAGTCTCACCGATCGGAGACTCCGAAGCTCTCCTGCGTCGATAACCACGACCAGACATATCTGTCGAACAGACATATAATTAGATTATTGTATAAATAGTAGATATATATTTAATAAAATATATACTTTACAATTATTCCTCATCATCTAAATAATAGTCTTCGAATTCTTCTTCTTCCTCTTCTTCATCTTCTTCATCTCCAGCTTCCTCAATTTCATGATCGTCATCATCAGCATATTCAACTTCTAATTGAATTGACGTTGTGTCTGCATCCTCGAGTATTGGAATAATACGATCCACAGCAGGAGGATCATCTTCTTGATAGAAACCAGGAGGATCATTTTCTCCTACTATCGGATCAATTTTTCCTCTACCTTTTGTCTTACAGACTACACGCCAATCTGCTCTATCTTTATTTCAAGCCGGATACTTCGCGTAATATACTTGTTCGGCTTGTGATGCCAATATAAAAGGCTCATTTGCTGCCAATTTCGATTTGTAATTAACCTCAACAAGTTTGTATTTTGGATGAACTTTCATGCCCCTTTCTGTTGTATCGAACCAATGACATCTAAATAGGATCACTGATTTCAAGCCGAAGTAGTGCAACTCTATCACTTCTTCCACCAGTCCATAAAAATCCATATCACATTCAACATAGGTTGTCCCTTTCACACAGACCCCAGCATTCATCGTCTTCTTTGTAAATGAATATTCAACCGTGTGAAATTTATACCCGTTAACAAAATATCTGCTATACCACGACACAAGTCGCGACGGTCCACTAACAAACTCAAATATTCTTTCATCTATTTCAGCTCTGTGATCTTTGCTGTAAGTCTGAATCCAAGTAGGGAAATCACGATTCCGTAATCTCTCCAATTCTTGATCGTTGTGAATAGAGTATTTTTGCACCATCTCAATGTCAAATATTTCAATGAATTGTTCAATCTCTGGACAATTGAGTAATACATACAAGTGTGTCAAATGATACTCTTCATCGCTTAAGTGTCGAGATGGACGAGAACCAAAAGCACGACCAGAGTGACAAAATATATTTAAACGTCCATCTGAATGTCGAACACCCCCGTCGTCGTTACGTGGAAGACGATCAAATCTTGTATGTACTGTCGATTCAAAGTAAAATGAGCAGAATGTTGAAATTTCTTGGATGATATACGATTCAGATATTGATCCTTCAACAGCTGCGGTGTTCTTTACTTTTTTCTTCAGACGATTCATGTATCTTTCAAATAAGTACATCCACCGATATTGAACGGGGCCACCAACTCGTGCCTCGTATGCCAAGTGTATCGGTAGATGCTCCATCGAGTCAAAAAATGCAGGAGGGAAAAACTGCTCCAGCTTACATATGATTTCAACAATATTATTTTCAACTGTTGACATATCTTCGACTCGAAGGACATTTGCACAGATGTTTCTAAAAAACATACTTAATTCAGTCAACGGACCCCATTATCAGGTAGAAGATCTCGAAATGTGATCGGAAGTAATCTCTGCATGAATACATGACAATCATGGCTCTTCATCCCTGATATTTTGCAATCATCGACGTTCACACATCGAGATAAGTTAGAAGCATATCCATCGGGTAATCTGAGTTCTTTTACCCATTGACAAACATCTTTGATCTGTTGTTTATTTAACACATATAGGGCCTTCGGTTTCAGATATCGTCCATTGACCTCTTGTAACTCCAACTCTGGTCTTTTACAAAGTATTTTCAGATCATGTCGGGCTTTGACATTATCTTTAGTTTTTCCAGAAATATCCATCAAAGTGTTGAAAATATTATCAAACATATTTTTTTCAATGTGCATGACATCTAAATTATGTCGAATCAATAATGAACTCCAATAGGGCAATTCCCAAAAGATACTTTTTTTCACCCAGTTGTGTGTTTGGCCAAAACCTGACACTCTTTCATTGCGATCAAATACTATATCTAGAAGTGCTGAAACACGTGCTAACATTTGTTCACCAAACAACATCGGTGGTGGCCCATCTTTTTCGACTCTGCCCTTAGTAAATTTATTACGATTCCTTCGATACTGATGATTAACCGGTAGGAATCGACGATGACAATCAAAGAATGAGATTTTTCGTCCGTTCTGAAGACTGATTGATTTAGAGTGTTCCATACAATACAGACAAGAGAGTCGGCCGTGAGTGCTCCAACCCGACAACATGCCGTACGCCGGGAAATCATTGATTGTCCACAAGACCGCGGCCTTTAAATTGAAGTTTTGCTTCCGATGACAATCATAAGTGACAGCTCCCTCAGTCCACAATGTTTTCAATTCATCTATCAAGGGTCTGAGAAATATGTCAATTTCTTTTCGCGGACCCTTAGGACCCGGAATAATCATCGAAAGATAAATAAATTCATCTTTCATGCACATTGACGGTGGCAAATTATAAACTGTCAGCAGCACTGACCAAACTGAATAAGGAGTTGCAGAATGTCCAAACGGATTAAAATCATCTGTGCACAATCCCAATCTAATATTTCTAGTATCTCTAGCAAATGAAGGATAACATGTATCCAAATGTTTCCATGCTTCACTGTCAGATGGATGAGTCATTACTGTATCATCACGACTTCTTGCATGCCAACTCATGTAGGGGGCTGTCTTTTCCGACATGAATAATCTTTTGGCATGCCAACTTCTTGCATGCTTACGTTTTTATTTTAACTGTTAACTAATTATTCTAAATTTTGGCAGCATCTCCCTACAGTTCTCCGAATACGCATATCATCTGGGCGCGTATCGGAGAACAAGAGAGATGTTGCCGAAATTTAGAATAATTAGTTAACAGTTAAAATAAAAACGTAAGTGCAGTACAAATAACTATATTCCCAAATTGTCCAATCAGGGACAATTCAAGAATTGTACGTCGTATAAAAGATCATCTACTTCTTTTACACGAACATACAATCCCCGAACGGATCTAAGGTTTTGCTAAATCATATCCGACTCGTCGATGCGTACGTGAAACATATGAACTCGTCGGATGCATGATTATTTTCTAAATGTTTTGAGACAGTTTGAGTCCATATTGGACGATTTCGGCGCGCGTCCGAAGTGGACGATTTTGGCGCGCGTCCGAAGTGGACGATTCCGGCGCGCGTCCGATGTGGACGATTCCGTTGCGCGTCCGAAGTGGACGATTCCAGCGCGCGTCCGAAGTGGACGATTCCAGCGCGCGTCCGAAGTGGACAATTCCGAAATTAATCTAAACCCTAATAATTAATCTAACAAATTAAACAATTAATCCAAATAATTAATTAACAATTAAAAAACAATAAAAAATTATATATATATCTATAAATTCCGGCGCCGGAGTCAGGTGGACTCCGGCGCCGGCGTACAGTGGCCGAACACACTGTCCGGCCACTGTACAAGGTCCGCCGGCTGCAACGGGAAGAGACGGCCGGCCGGCGAGGCATACCTGAAAAAGTCGGCAGCAGCGGGAGGAGGAAGAGGCGTCGTCGGCGACGGCAGCAACGGCGACAGGCGGGAGCAGGAGACGGCGGCGGCAGCAGCGGGAGGAAGAAGGGTCGGGCGCGACTGCGTGCCCTATATAAACTTATCAGCAACGGCTCACTCGCCCGTTAGAAAGCCGTTGCTAATAAGTTATCAGCAGCAACGGCTCACTTGTCCGTTAGCAAGCCGTTGCTGATAATTAAAATATTAGCAACGGCCCGCCTTTCCGTCAGAAAGCCGTTGCGGATAATTAAAATAATCTGCAACGGCTCGCGTGTCCGTTAGAACGCCTTTGCAGATACAAATATCTGCAACGGCTCGGGCGACCGTAAGAATGCCGTTGCAAATAGCAACGGCTTGAGCGGCCGTTGCTGATAGCCGTTGCTGAAGACCAAGTTTCTAGTAGTGAACCTTATGCTTAAGGGCCATGATTATGTGCGACCAGAGTTGAGCAAGACCCAGAGCGATTTCGTTTTGATGCATGTTTTGGGTGCGGACAAGTTGGACACTTTAGAAAGGATTGTCTTGACAAGGGCACTTCATTTTGACCCAGTGCTCTTTGTAAAGAAGAAGGATTGGTCCATGTGGATATGCATTGATTATCGACAGCTTAATAAGGTAACAGTAAAGAATCGATACCCGTTGCCCAGGATTGATGACTTGTTTGATCAGCTTCAGGGAGCTCAGTGGTTTTCTAAGATTGACCTGCGATCGGGGTATCATCAGTTGATGATTCAAGACAGTGACATCCCTAAAATACTTTCAGGTCAAGGTATAGGCACTATAAGTTCCTGGTAATGTCCTTCGGGCTGACTAATGCACCTGCAGCATTTATGGACCTAATGAACCAAGTGTTCAAGGAATACTTGGATAAGTTTATGATTGTGTTCATTGATGATATTTTGATTTATTCCAGGAGACCTTAGGCACTCGGGTTCGATTCAGTACCATATTTCACCCTCAGACAGATGATTAGTTAGAGCAGACTATTCAGACGCTGGAGAATATGCTGAGGGCATGTGTCTTAGACCTGGAGGGTGGTTGGGAGAGGCATTTACCTCTGATTGGGTTTGCTTATAATAACAGCTACCACGGCAGCATTGGGATGGCCCCCTTTGAGGCATTGTATGGGCGAAGATACAGGTCGCCTATAGGTTGGTTTGAGGCAGGGGATTCCCTTATGATGGGACCTGATCTGGTGGAGGAGGATGTGGAAAAAGTGAAGCAAATCAGAGAGATATTGTTGGCAACTCAGAGTCGCCAAAAGATGTATGCGGATGGAAAGGCCAAGGAGGTAGAGTTTGCTAAGGGAGACATGGTGTTCCTCAAGGTGTCCCCTATGAAAGGGGTGATGAGGTTTGGTAAGAAAGGAAAGCTAAGTCCTAGGTTCATTGGGTCGTTTCCTATTCTCATGCGCAGGAGAGCTATAGCCTATGAGTTGACCCTACCTTCTAGTATGGACCGAGTACATCTAGTGTTATATGTTACTATGCTGAAGAGGTATATTCGGGATGAGTCCCATGTGATCGAGCCTACCGCAGTGGAGGTGGATTCAACAGTCTCTTATGAGGAGCGGTCAGTTGAGGTGCTAGATCGGTATATTCGAAAGTTGAGGTCTAAGAAGATCCCTTTGGTTAAAGTCAGATGGGGGCACCATTCTGGCTAGGAGGCCACCTAGGAGGTGGAACAGGATATGAGGGAGTGTTATCCTTTATTGTTTGATGATACAGTGAGTCCTTATTTTTCTTTCTGAAATCCGATGACGAATTTTCTTTAAAGATGGAGGATTATAATATCCTAAATATTTAATTTATTATTTTTCTTTTACGTGTGTTTGCTAGCCTAGCGGACTAGTTCGTGGTCGAGCCGAGTCAACTCATGGTCCTGAGCGAGCTTGCGAGCTCGGGTAAGTAGGATATAAAATTTTGAATTTATAAAATTAGGCTTGAGTGGTTGAAATTATTTAATTATTTTGGTGTGTGTATAATTATTAATTATGCCAATGTGGGTGCATTTAATTAAATGCTTATGATTTTTTTTATATTAAATCAAGTCTAATTAATATAATTAAGTCTATCGGGTTAGCGGGTTTTAGTTTTGGCTTAAGGTGGATGCGGGTTGTGAATTAAGGGTTTAAGGAGTTAGGGTTGAGAAGAGTATATAACCACCCCCCCCCCCCCCCCCTCATGGCTTATGGCTCCTATTTTTGGAGTCACTTAAAGAGTTGAGAAAGGGAGCCAGCCGCCAACCCCCTTTCCCTTTTCTCCTTGGAGCCGCCTGCTTTTTTCTTCCTCTCCTATCCTCTCTTCATTCTCTTTGGAGCCGAGCCAAGAGGAGCCAAACCGAGCCGCCTGCTTTCACTTCCTTCCCTTTGGAGCTGAGCCGAGAGGAGCCATCCGAGCCAGCCCCTCTCCTTCTCCTCTCTCTCCCTCTCTCCAAGCCGGCGGCTTGGAGTGAGCCGCCGCCCCGGAAGCCTCTTATTGGGTTGAGCTGTCGAACTTTTGAAGCCGGATTTGAGGGCCATCATCCGGGATTTATTCCTTAGTTCTTCTTCCAATTAAGGTGAGTGGTTTTATCCCTCCTCTCCGAGTTTTCTTCGGATTTCTTGGAGCCGTTTTGAAGATTTCATGATCTCGATGATTTTTTAATGTTCTTGAGTTTTTCTTATTTTCTATGACATACTTAGATTTTATATTGAGATCTTGCTTCATGGTATATGTTAATGGAAGATCAGTGATTTTTTTGGATTAAATCTTGTGAATCTTGAATGCAACCTCATCTTAGAATTTTAGATGTTCTTGATGGTATAGAATTAGTTAATTTCCTTGACTCTTAATTAAAGAATTCTTGCTATAGATACTAATTTTTATTTGATAAAAATTATGAGATTATATGCATGATGGGCATGATGATATGAATCTGTGATGTTAAAAATTTAGGGATTTAATTCTGTAAATATCGGATTTTATTGCATGATGTGCTGAAAATTTTAGCTTTCTGAAATTTATATGATGTTTGTTGAATCTGGGTTGAATTGAGATTATCTAAATTTTAATTATATAATTAAAATTGGGTTGAGGGTGAGCATAATCTGTTATAAACCAATTGATAAATTATGCATAAAATAAAACTACTCGGGTTCATGACAATACGAGTCTAAGGGATAGAGGTCGGGTTTGGAGTGTTGAGACACTTCATGATGAGAACACCTCTAGGATACCGTAGGAGAATCTTGACTTAAGTCTTGATGCACCAAATCCTTGAGTATGGCGGAGCGGCTCAATTAGAAGTCGGATTACAGGCTACGCCCGGGTGGTTGGACGCTAAATTCCCAACCTGCAGAGCAAGTTCGGAGGGCATTTTCCGATTGTTCTAGTCCAGCTTCGTGGGATAAGTTCAGATGGCCTTTCCGATTATCCTAGTATGTGCGGTTGCCTTTAGGCATGGTAGGGCTTCAACCTGATGCACTTCTCTAGTATGTACGGTTGCCTTCGAGCATGGTAGGGCTTCGGCCTAATGCACTTCTTTAGTATGTGCGATTGCCTTCGGGCATGGTAAGGCTTCGACCTGATGCACTTCTTTGAGGGATAGATGTCATGAGCATGGGTGGCCTGTTGGCTTGGTAGCTAGTCACACCTTTGTGACATTGCCTTTTTAAAGATAGATTTTATTCATGTTATTTCTGTGTTTATTTGTGAGGGTGGGTAAAACTGCTCGCTGAGTTCTTTGAACTCGCCCGTTGTCGGGTGATTTCTATTTTGCAGAGCCTTACCGGTGAGATGGATCGGATGCACTTGGCGCCCCTAAAAAGCAAAGCAGCCGCATGATCTCATAGCAGTCCTAGTTAGGGTCGTAGTCGAGTCCTTTGGTAGTAGTCATGCACTTGTATTAGCTTGATTTGGAGTTGTAGCCCTGAGGGTATTTATGTCATTTATTTCAGGTTTTATTGTATCTGAACTTTTGAATTGTTGAACTTAACTGTTATTTCCGCATTTTACTTTTCATCGAGTTTCTTAAAATAAAACTATGTTTTGGTTCGTTTTTCATCGAAATAAAACTTGTTATTTCTTTCACTGTATTTACTTGTTGAGTTGGCATGTGCATGGTTTAGGCTGCGAGGTATAGGCACGTATACCTTGGCCGGTCACGTGATCCTGAATTGGAGCGTGACAATAATACTGGTATTAATGGTAGAATCAATTATGTGAAAATCAAGAATTCGATGAGTATTAATCATTTAATGTATACGGATGATATTCTTCTTTTTTATAGGGCTAATGATAGATCTATTAAAAGTGTTCTTGAGATTTTTGATCTATATGAGAAATTGACTAATCAAAGGATTAAGTTTGAAATTTTTTTGCCCTCGTTTTACTAATATTGTCAAGAGGAATAATATTGCTAGGAAATCTAACATGAAAATTGGGTGTTTTACTATTAAATATCTTGGAACATGATCAGTCATAAGATTCTTCCGGCTAATAACTATAATTTTCTTATTGATAGTATTCAGTCTATATTAAATGGTTGAAAGAGATCTATTTTAACTCAAGCAAGTTGTATTGCTCTTATTAGATTTGTTTTAAACTTTGAACAATTGCATTCCATTTGTCTTAATTGGGTGCCTCCTGTTGTTTTGAATAAAATTAGCTAGATTCTTAAGAAATTTCTTTGGAGTTTTGATGTTGAGAAAAAAGATTTACACATT
Source organism: Canna indica (assembly GCA_034359265.1). Classification (NCBI taxonomy): domain Eukaryota; kingdom Viridiplantae; phylum Streptophyta; class Magnoliopsida; order Zingiberales; family Cannaceae; genus Canna; species Canna indica. The sequence goes on from CP136890.1 coordinate 13,848,633, forward strand.
ATTTCTTTGGATATTGTTATTCTGCCTAGATCTGAGGAGGGGGCTAGGTATTAGAGACTTGAATAACATGCAGGTTGCTTTGCTAGGTAAAAGAATTAATCAGCTCCTTATTAATAACAAATCTCTTTGGTCTAATATCATTAGAGCTAAATATAATGTGTTTGATTTATGGAATTGCCATTTTGTTAAGAATTGTTGTGGTTTCGGAAACGGTTGACTTTCTTTATTGAAAAAATTAAGTGTGATTTCATTAAATTGGTTTCTTCTGGTCGAAATACTAATGTGTTTACTTATGCTTGAATTTTTTATATCCCTCTTTTATATAAGCCTATTTTTATTAATATGCAATTAATGAATTTGAATTTGAAAGTTTCTTCCTTCATTACTTGTAATACATGGAATATGCATGTTCTGCTTAATATGTTTGACCCTTGTGTCGCGGAAACCATTGCCAGTATTCCTTTGCCTAGACAACCTGATGATAATTCATGGATCCAGGCCTAAAAAAAAATGGTTTTGCTTATTCAAAATCTGTTTATAACTTTCTTATGAAGGAAAATATTACCAATCGCAGTAATCTCCCTAAGTGAGATATGATTTAGAAAATTAAGGTTAGCCCTCGAACTAAAATTTTTATGTGAAATTTTTTTCATAAAAAATTCCCTATTACAGATATATTACTGCGTTTTGGTATCGTTAATTCCTAATGTTGTGTCTTTTACAGTAGCCTCTTAGAAAATATTCATTATATTTTTTTGGAGTGTGGGGTAGCTAGAACCCTTTGGGAATTAATAGAGGGTAAATTTGTTGGCATTAAAGAACTAGCTTGGAATATTTGTATGAATATAGTGCCTACTTTTAATTCATTTGCTCATTTCACTAATGTATTAGTGACACTATGTTTTACTACTTTTTATTTCATCTGGTTGGTAAGAAACTAAGCTGTTTTTAAAAAAATAAAACCATTTATTTTAATGATCTTTGTCAAAATCTTAGCCTTTGTTACAAATACTATTATTGATCCTCCTCCTGAGGGTAAGTCTATGCTTCGGTAGACTTGGATGATGATAATAAAAGTGTTATCTCTGTTGTTTGTAGGGATCATTCTGGTAAGCTTGTTTATGCTACTGCTCTTATTTGTAATTCTACTCATACTATTGTTTGAGTCCTTGGCTATTAAACTTGCTATGGAGAAGTCTATGGAGTTTAATTTTAAAAATATTGTAATTAAATCTGATGCTAAATCCGTGGTTGATATGTATAAAAGAAAATTTTCTCCTATTTGAAACGTTCGGAATATTATGAAGGGAATTTTGAAGACTTTGCGTTATAATATATTGGCCGAGAGACGAATGAAACTACAGATTGGAGGGCAGATTGGAGAATGAAAAGAAATTTTGAATGGAACCACAATTGGCCTCCTAGCTTACTTTGTTATGCTAAGAAGGATCGTAATTTTTTCTTTGATCAGTTAATTTGTAATTTTTTTTTGTAAAAAAAAACATGCACTAAATTAAAATTAATATTTATTAATCAACAACTAACGCATTCATATATCCAACCTATCACTTGTACTAAATATGCTATTATTGAATAAATTATTAAAGTAATACCCTGTGAGCTTTGAAAATGGTCAAATTAAATTAAGTCATAATTACGGAGTGTTTGGTTTTAAGCAAATGCAAATATTATAAAAGAAATATTTGCATTCAAAAATAAATAACTATAAATAAAAATTACAATCAATTGTTTGGTTGACAGCAAATTCAACTTGCAATTTCCTTTCAAATATAATTAAAATAGTTCATATTTAATAAAATTTAAAAAATTATAGTTTATAATATATTATATTGTCAATTTTGAATTTGATGAAAAATTTAAAAATTGCATAAATTATGTTTTAAAAATAAAAAAAATCACATAAAAATATTTAAAAGAAAAATGAAAAAAATTATAATAGAAAAATAATATAAAATAATAAATAATTTGAAATTACAAAAATTAAAATGCAAAAATTCATATGAGAATAAGTTAAAAATTGGAAAATAAAATAAAATTTAAAACATAGAAATATAGAAATAATTTATATGAAAAAATTAAAAATTAAAATAAAAAAGAAAGATCATATAAAAAATTTAAAATAAAATAATACTAAAAATAGAAAGAAAAAAGGAATATATATATAATAACTTAAAATTATAAAAAAATATAAAATATAATTTGAACATTATAAAAGTAAAAAATCATAAAATAAAATAAAATGAAATGAAAATAATATAATTTTTAAAAAATTAAAATCGAAGCTAATATATTATAAAGAGGAAAAAATTGGGCTTTTATTGGGCTCAAGAAGTCTAGAAAAAACTATTTGAAGTCTATAATTTAAAATTGCAAGTCTTTTGAACTGCAATTCATTTTGTTGCCCGTACATATCATTTTGTATTGGTTTGTTTGCTATAATTAGAGTTACAGTAAATTCACTTGCAACCAACCAAATAGCCACTAAGGGGGTGTTTGGTTGTCCGAAAAATGCAAATGTTGCAAAAAGTATTTGCATACAAAAATAAATGTCCGCGAATAGGATTTGCAGTCTATCATTTGGTTGCCCACAAGTATAGTTGCAACTTCTATTTGCATGTGTTTGGTTGGCCGTAAATGATAGTTGCAAGTACACTTGCATCTTCATGCCTAGGTCTCACAATTTTTCGACCTAGCCCAACACAGGCCTAACACAATAAATCGTGCTCGGGCTGCCCCGTTATCGTGTCGGGCCAGCCCAATAAGGCCCAAATAGCTACCGAGACATATCAGGCCAGGGGATGTAGGCCCGGTCCATAGCTCGATAACTTGAGTCAAGAAATGGGCAGCATGTTTAGTTTTTGTTAAAAAATTAGTGGGTCTAATTCCACTCTCAAATTAGTAGGCAGCATGTGATATTTTAATACACTCCTCTCACACCCAAGATATATTGGACATCTATGGTGTATTTGATTGGAAGTAGTGAATTCGTAAGGAATAAGAATAGACAATGAATGAAATATACAATGAATAATATTATCTTATTTGGTTGACATTGTAAATAGACCAAAAATAGAATTATTTTATTTGGTTAGCATAAGGAATAAAATACTAAATGATCAAAATATCTTTCTTAATAAAATTGAATATATTTATTTTGTTTACTTAATATTAAGAATATACAATGAATTGAGAGGAAAATGATTAAAATATCATTCTAAAAACATAATAAATTCTAGTCTAATTTATTCTAATGAATAACAACATAATAAAAATATGGAGCAATATAAAATAATTTATTAATTAAAAATAATAAAATACTATTATTTATTTTACTTTTATAAAAAAATAAATCTTTAAAAAATAATTATTAAAATATTATATAATAATAAAATAATAATTATCTATTTAAGATATGTAATTATTAAAATTAATTTAACAATTTAATTTTTATATTCTTATTATAAATATTGAATAACAATATAGTAAAATGACCAAAATGCCCTTTGAAAAATAATAACAACATAATAAAAAATATGGATTAATGTTAAATAATTTTATTAATTTAAAAATAATAAAATTATTATTTATTTTATTTTCATAAAAAACTAAATCTTAAAAAAATAAGTATTAAAATAATAGTTATCTATTTAAAATATGCAATTGTTAAAATTAATTTAATAATTTAATAATTTATTTTTTTATTATAAATATTGAAAGACAATATTGAAAAATATCATAAGGAATAGACAATTAATATTATTCCTTGAGTTGAGATAAGGAATAGTATTCCCCATGCAAGGGGAATACTATTCATTATATATTTCTTATGGCTCACATATTCCTTATTTATAAATTGCAACCAAACAAGAGAATAAATTAGGCATAAGGAATAGTATTTCATATCTCATCTATTCATTCCAATCAAACACTACCTTAGAGCGTGGAGGTTGTAGGACTAAACATCTGCATGTAGTACAATATCAATCACATAATAGGCTTTGATGTCATATTAAGAAATTAGTGAACCTAACTCCACCCCAAAAGCTACCTCAAGAGGGAGGACTGCACAAGTTATTTTAAAAGTTGTCTTGACTATATCTTTAAGTAATTTGTGATTTTAACAAAAAAAATTTTTTTTGAAAATTAAGGTTAATTAAGATTTAATTAATTTTCTTTTTTGTTATCATACTAACGGGTCATGTCGTGCTGGCACGTTTAGTTTTTGTTCCATTTCGGGCTCGGGATCCCAGACCCTAAATTTTATTGTATCGGGTAGCTAGGGATGTCACTGAATGAGCCGCCCCAAGGATTGACGGTGCTTGGAATACCTATTGAGTGAAATCCCACACTAGAATAGGGTTTAATAGTATGTGTACCTTTTTTCTTCTTTAGTCATTTTTTCTTGCTCAATTTTAATTTCAACCAAAAGCAAATGCAACTTAATAATGTTTGTTATCAACTATCAAACACAACAATAAGTAAACAATCAAGGCAATGCTAACACGATGAAGTATAGTAGTTCGGCCAACCGCCTACTCCACTACCTTGGCTCCACACCAAGGATTTCTAACCAACTACTTTACAGAACTTGTGTTTTCCTTTGAATACAACTGAGGACACGATTCTCACCTCTTTGAGAACTCCTCAAACCTATTCACCTAGACAAAACATAATCCTACAAAGTATACCCCTAACTGTTTATACTAGCACACCTAGCAAGCTATTACACATGAAAGCAAGTTTAAACAACACTTAAAATACAATGAAAAGAGCTAAGAATTGAAAGAAAGAACCAATGCTCTTTTCCCCAAGCCTTCAAGCCTCCAACTCGCCAAGTTGTAGAGCTCGAATCAAATCCCGAGTTGAGGAAGAAATGACGCTTGAAAAATTCGTTGACGGAAGAACCGAGCGCAAGCTATTGATCTTTTGAAGGCTTAAAAATCTCTTTTGAATGCTCAATTAAGCTTCTGGCATCTGTTAAAGGAGTTAGGTGAGGGGTATTTATAACCCCTCAACCGAATGGCTATTCAACGGACGGAAAATTAGTCGTTTCTCTCATTCGGTCGCTTGTCGATCGAGCTTCAGTCGATCGATCGATCGATCACCCAGCGACTGCTGGCTTTCTGTGCTTTAATCGCTCTGTTCGGTCGATCGATGGGTCGATCGAATGAGTCACAATTCTTTCATCCACAATTCGGTCGATCGATTAGTCGACCAAAGCACCTACTGCCAATTTTTGGCCTTGGTCAGTCGATCGACTGGTCGATCAAAGTAGCCTTCTGCCATTCGGTCGACCAAATTGGCTACTGCCAATTTTTAACACCATTCGGTCAACTGAACCTGGGCTGGCAATTTTTTTCTTTTGGTCTTTTCATTTCGCGCTTTGTTTTCCGGTTTCGCTCTTCAGCGTGCTTCAACTTGAAAGACTTTCCATGTTTTCTTTTGATTTGTCCAAGCCATTTGTGCATGCATTGGTTTGTTTCAAGATCGATCGTTTTGCGCTTTGACTTATCATTTATCGATCATGCAATGTTCATACTTCAAGAATTTTATTAAATAGATTTGGTTTGTTATCATCAAAATAGTCATGAAGAGAATAGACCATGAAGGAATAAACTTTCAGCCAACAATCCCGACACAGTAGAGGAACCCAGATCTACCGCTTCAAGTGGCGGCGACCACTCGCATAGATATTTGAAATGTGTGATTCATAATTTGTCTCAATCACAAATCGATCCACGAATCATCGAATGAGCAAGCAAGGGCTGCTAAGTGCCAGAAAAACATACAATCTAGGCAGAGATAGGGCGAAAAAATAGCCTAAATCGATCCAATAATAATATGAATAGTAGTTCAACGAAATTTAGAAGCAATAACAAACAAATATAGGAAAATGGTAAAGTCATCATTTTACCCCAACAATAATTCATCGGCTACAATAGAATCGATCAGGTCTGAAATAATATTATGTTATACTCTAAGTCACCATTTAATTTAGTATAATATTATTTAGATTATTTAAGTATTTATTAAAATAAATTAAATAATTTTTAATTAATGTATTTTATCGAAATATATCAAAATCCTATAAAACGATATTAGATCTAAAATCTGACACCACCATCATGTTCAGCACATGAAAATTTATAATTTTGATATTTATCTCATCTCCATCCTACAACTCTAAGTCGTCCAAACATATTAATTTATAATACTTACTTAAATTAGATATACAAATTAGCTTGGTTGAAGGCTGCAAATGTGGTTTTCAGGTTTTTTGGACTGCAACATAATTTGTGATCTGTAATTAAATCTTGCAATTTCTAAATCGTACAATTAAAATAATTATAACCAATCGAACACCTAAATTAACTAAACGTTGTAATTGCAAATACCGAAAGCCTACTTGTTGGCAACCAAACATGTGAATTAATCAAATACCTTGATTTAGAATCAAGTAAATAGATTAGTCCCTTGTCTGTTTCATGGTACGGTATATTTTATATGGTATCGTATTGTTCAATCTCTTGTTTGGAATGATTTCCAATATATGGCCATGATTCGGATGGTACTCTCATAGTTTGAAAATCATGAATTTTGGCCAATTTTTTAAATCGCGAATTTTATGATTTCTCATGATTTAATAAAATTTTATTTCTAAAATACTCTCAATCAAATTCTAAAATTCCTCTTATGGCCAAGCTAAGACGTCGTTCTTCGTGGTAGCAGGGGCGTATACACGTTGGTAAATGGGGGACATTTTGTCCCCCATTTTTTTTCAAAAAAAAATCAAAAATATATGTACCCGACTCTATGTCACTTATCCGGCCCAAAATTATGAATCAGACCCGGTAATACTTACCCATTCTCATCGAAAAACAATAATGAAAAATTGAAAAGTGTAATATCCTAGATATTTAAACTTATTTATTATTATTTTCTTTCTCCTTATGTGTGTTTGCCCAGCTAGCGGACTAATTCGTGGTCGAGCTGAGTCGACTCATGATCCGGAGCGAGCTTGTGACATCGGGTAAGTAGAATATAAATTTATGAATTTTTAGGTTTGGGTAGCTGAGAGTATTTAATTGGGTGTTGTGTGTGCATAATTATTAATTATGTTCATGGGAGTGTATTTAATTAATTGCTTGTGATTTATTAGAATAAGTTTAATTAAATTAATTAAATTTATCGGGTTAGCGAATTTTTGTTTTGGCTTAAGATAGACACGGGTTGTGGATTAAGGGTTTAAGGGGTTAGGGATGAGAAGGAAGTATAAAACCCCCCTCATGGCTTATGGCTTCTATTTTGGAGCCACTTAAAAAGTAGAGAAAGGGAGCCAACAGCCAAGCCAAGCCAAGCCAAGCCGCCAGCCCCCTTTCCCTTTTCTCCTTGGAGCCGCAGCCACCCAAAGCCAAGCCGAGCCGCCAGATTCTTCTTCCTCTTCCTCTCTTCCTTCTTTCTCTTTGGAGCCGAGCCGAGAGGAGCCGAACCGAGCCGCTTGCTTCCTCTCCCTCTCTTCTTTCCCCTTGGAGCCATTTTTTTGGGTTGAACTGTCGGCCTTTTGAAGCCGGATTCGAGGCTGTCGTCCGGGATTTCTTTCCTAATATTTTTACAAATTAAGGTAAGTGGTTTACCCTCTCTTTCAGGATTTTAATCGAATTTTTGAAGCCGTTCGTGACGGCTCGGTATTTATGCCTTGTTCTTGGATTTAATTTCTTCGACTTCTTGTCATGTTTTCTTGATGTACAAATCATGATTTATCCTCCGAATTTGATTTCTTGATTTGTGGATTGCATGTTTAGGATTAAATATGTGATTTTGGGTAAAAATTATGTTGTAGGATTAAGATTTTGATAATGACTAATTAATGGTTCTTGAGAAGGGGGTTCTTGATCTTAATGCTTGATTCTTGATTAAGGAATTCTTGTTATATATGCTAGTTTTTATTTAGTAAAAATTATGAGATTGTATGCATGATTGGCATGATGACTTGAATCTGTGATGTTAGAAATTTAGGGATTTAATTCTGTAAAATTCAGATTTTATTCTTTGATGTGCTAGAAATTTCAGCTTTCTGAAATTTATATGCTGTTGTTGAATCTGGGCTAGTTTTTTATTTCTCTGTTATTATATGCTTAGATCTCTGAACATAGTCGTGTAACCTATCGTTTCGACCGGAAAATATAGTTTGGAAACAAAGGATATACTTTGGAGACTAGATTCGGGTCAGACACAACAGTTCTGGGAAGAACAGTAACCTAAAACAAAATCCAAATTGAGATTATCTAAATTTTAATTCTATAATTAAAATTGGATCTAAGGGTGAGCATAATTCATTATGAACCAACTTACAAAGTATTCATGAAATAAAATCACACGGGCTCATGATGTTACGGGTCTAAGAGGTAGGGGTCGGGTTTGGAGTGTTGAGACGCTTCATAATGAGGACACCCTTAGAAATCTTGACTTAGATCTTGATGTGCCATATCCTTGGGAATGGAGGAGCGGCTCATTTAGGAGTCGGGTTACGGGCTATGCCCGGGTGGTTGGACGCCAAATTCCCAACCTGCATGATAAGTTCGGAGGGTCTTTCTCGATTATCCTAGTATGTACGATTGCCTCTAGGCATGGTAGGGATTCGACCCGATGCACCTCTTGATGGTGATGTTGCCTTTGGGGCATGGTAGGAATTCGACCCGATGCACCTCTTGATGGTAATGTTGTCTTTGGGCATGGTAGGGATTCAACCCGATGCACCTCTTGGTGGTGATATTGCCTCTAGGCATGGTAGGGATTCGACCCGATGCACCTCTTGATGGTAATGTTGCCTTTGGGCATGGTAGGGATTCGACCTGATGCACCTCTTGGTGGTGATATTGCCTCTAGGCATGGTAGGGATTCGACCCGATGCACCTCTTGATGGTGATGTTGCATTTGGGCATGGCAGGGATTCGACCCATGCACCTCTTGACGGTGATGTTGTCTCTAGGCATGGTAGGGCTTCGACCCGATACACCTCTTTGATGGTGATGTTGCCTTTGGGCATGGTAGAGTTTCGACCTGATGCACCTTTTTGATGGTGATGTTGCCTTCGGGCATGGTATGGCTTCGACTCGATGCACATTTTGTGGGTGATGTTGCCTTTGGGCATGGTAGGGCTTCGGCCTAATGCACCTCTTTGAGATCGAACTAGATGTCGTGGGCATGGATGACCTGTTGGCCTGGTAGCTAGTCACACCTTTGTGACATTGCCTCTGTAGAGATAGATATATACTTGTTATCTATGTGGTGTTGATTTGTGGGGGTTGGTAAAACTGCTCACTAAGTTCTTTGAACTCATCCGTTGTCGTTGTTTTGTTTTATTTTGCAGAGCCTGACCGGTGAGGTGGGCTGGAGCACTTGGCGCAGCTGGAGGGCAGAGAAGCCACATGATCTCATAGCAGTCCTAGTTATGGGTCGTAGTCTAATCTGTAGTAGATTGACATACACTTTTGTTTTGGTATTTGGAGTTGTAGTTCCATGGGGACATTCACGTTTTATTCAATTTTATTTATTAAAAGAAATGTTACTCTTCGATTTATTTCCGCACTTGAGATATGAATTTAAAACCTTGTTGTTTTGAAATGAAAATTATTTTGGTTCTTTTATTATTAAAAGCTGTTATTTACTTGTTTATGATGTTGGCATGTGCATGAGTTAGGCTATGAGGTATATGTACGTATACCCTGGCCGGTCACGTGACCTTGCAATTGGGGCGTGACAAAAATCCTTGCAAATTACAACCGCCTTCTCATCTGCTCTACTTTGTTCCTACCCCCATCTATCTTCGTCTGAGATTTACGTTTACCACATCGCTTCACACTACATCGTCGGCGCTCGCTCTGCTTCTGGACTGAAGCACTTCGTCTTCTTCACCGAGAATCTCAATTGTCTTGTTGGCTTAATTGTGAGATGTAGTAGCTAGGTCGCTTCTCATTCATTAAATTATGTAATTCGGCTCTTTTGATGAACTATTTCTTTCGATTTTCTTTTGTATAATTATATATTTTGTTTCTCATTTGTTGATCTATGTATTTTAATTTTCTTATGTTAAAGATATTTTTATACAATTATACTATACTGTACTGTAAGGCAAGCTCCCACACCCTCAAATTATAACTGAACATCCTAATTTTAATTTTAAATTTCTATATGTCCCACATTTTTAAAATCTTGCATATGCCCCTGCCGGATAGTTATTGTCATTTAACTATATCATACCATATATTCTTTCTGAACATGATAACAATAATTACAGTACCATACTATATTGTATCATATCATACTATACATTACTAAATCATATTGCACATCATTCAAACAAGATGTAAGTCACTTAAATTAAGATTAGAAATGACTGCCTCCTCCTCAAGTGTTCTATATATGCTACTGCGAGGGAGTGCTCCCCTCTTCCTCTTTTGGTTTGGGTAAAGCAAAAAAAAATTTGATCACATTTTCAAGGGACAAAACTTCGAACTTCGATGCAACTATGGCTGCACCGAAGCCCATGCAGCCCCAATCATGGGACGCTAGCGCTGACCCCCTCCAGGGTCCTAGCATGGCGACGCGTGCGTTGGGGTCGATCCCAGTCCTGTGCGCCCTGTGATTAGGGCAGCACGAGGCCACGAGCTTTGGTGCAGCCGCGACTGCACCGAAGTTTTGTCCAATTTTAAGTGGTCAGTGGTCACCTTGAGGAAATGAAATAGCTTCCTCATCTATTTTTTTTTGTTCTTATTTGATTGTAAAGAATAATTATTTCAATTTTTCACCTATTCTGGATGAAACAAAAACCGTTCATATTTATTTTTAAACATTTTACAATTTTACTGTCAAGATTTATCTTAATTACATAGGACAAATTATATCATATTTATTGCTTAGATAAGAAAAAGTATATTGTATCTAAATGTATGAAAATATTAAAATAATATAATATATTCTATATGCCACTACATATATTTTTTATTTAATATATTTACAATACATAATATTCATTTTAAAATTATTTAATTAATCAATAATAAGTTATTTTAATTTTTAAAATTAATATTTTATTTTAAAAAATATAACTACACATATTCATATTTTTATTATGTTATTATGAATTAAAAATTTATAATATAATTTATTAATTCGACTATAAATATTTAGTATTATGAAGAATGATATTTTGATTATTTTTCTTTCTATTTCATATATATTTCTTATGCTAATTAAATAAAAAAATAAATATTATATTCCTCATCTATTCTATTCATTATCTTATTTAAGCAACCAAACAAGCCTAAGAGAAAAACTATAATTTTTCTCTCACCCTCTACCTTGTATTTCTCTATTATCTTGAGGAGTCTAACAATGTTACAACACGTTCAATAAAATAACTTGCACATCAACTTCATCGCCCAATTTGGAAATAAAATCAAGATGAGATTTTGATATGGCTTCCTTTTACCCGATGATTAATTGGAAATGATGTTTGGTTGACCAAGAAAAAGGAGAATAAAATAAAAAATTTATTGGCCCATTAATATTTTAGTGATTTCCCTATAGCGGAAGAAAATTTTTGCTTATTTTCATAAGCAAAATAAGAGATGAGCTATTCATCAAAATCGAATGAAATTCAAAATATATTTACAATACTCCTCGTAATAAGTTCGACGCCTCATTAACGGTGTTAATCCCGTTAACACTACTGTAACGGATCATTTAAACTAGTTTGAAAACGTCCCACCTGTTTAACCATTTAAACAGTTTCACTAAAATAATTTAAATGAGTCATTGCTCAAAAATGCATCAAATATCACAAAATTTTTAATTTATTGAATGAAATGATATCTACATCTTGAATAGATGAAAATGAGTGGGTACAAGTTCTAGAACAAAATTATTTAAACTATTTAAACAGTTTTAGTTTTATTTAAATAATTCTAGTGAAACTATTTAAATATATCATTTAAGCTTGAAAATGTATCATAAAATCACTAAGGAATCATAAAAATTTTAATTTATTGAATGAAATGATGTCCACAACTTGTATTAGTGAAGATGAGTGCATGTGAACAAATCCCACAACAAAATTATTTAAGCAATTTAAATCGTTCCAGTTTCATTTAAATAGTTTTAGTTTAAATGAGTTATTTAAGCTCAGAAATGCATAAAAAATCACATAAATTTTAATTTATTGAATGAAAATGAGTGAGTACAAGTTCTAGAACAAAATTATTTAAACTATTTAAACAGTTTTAGTTTCATTTAAATAATTTTAGTGAAACTGTTTAAATAAATCATTTAAGCTTGAAAATACACCAGAAAATCACCAGAAAATCATAAAAAAATCTAATTTTACTTAATGAAATGAGATCAACAATATGGATCAATGAAAATGAGTGTGTACAAGTCCCAGAACAAAAACGATTTAACCCATTTAAACCATTTTAATTTTATTTAAACAGTTTTAGTTTCATCTAAACAGTTTTAATAAAATTATTTAAATATGTCATTTAAACTTGTAAATACATGATAAAATCATAAAAAAAAATACAAAAATTCTAACTTATTGAATGAAATGAGTTACACAATTTGGATTAGTAAAAATGAGTGTGTATAAGACTCAAAATAAAATTATTTAAATAGTTTCATTCTGGGACTTATACATCCACAGATCCATATTGTGGAGCTCATTTCATTCAGGAAATTAGAATTTTTATAATTTTTTGATGATTTTATAATGTATTTTCAAGTTTAAATGACTTATTTAAATGATTTTACTGAAATTGTTTAAATGAAGTTGGAACTATTTAAATTACTTAAACAGTTTTGTTACGTGACTTGTATACATTATTTTAAACTATTTAAAATATTTAAAATTATATTTAAATAGTTTCGTTCCGGGATTTATATACACTCATTTTTATTGATCCAAGTTGTGAAGCTCATTTCATTTAGTAAATAAAAAAATTTGTGATTTTTTGGGTATTTTTTGAGTATTTTTTGATAATTTTTTGAATATATTTTTGAACTTAAATGACTCATTTAAACAGTTTTAACTATTTAAATGATTTAACGAGTGTGACAAAAAATAAGTTTAAATGACCCATTATAGCAGGATTAAATGGGATTAATGCGATTAACGAGACGCCAATGGGATATTATGAGAATAATTTGAATTCTAATCAATTTTGAAAATAACTCATTTGTTAATTTACTTTTGGGAATAAGTAGAAATCTCATTCTAACGTAGGGAGATCGTTATTATTTCATTGTTTGATTGTAAATTTTGAACAATTAATGGAATGGGCCATCAATAATAAACAAGAATTATTATTCTTGACAAATTAAGAATATTTTTTGCTAAAAAATGAAAAGAAAACTTATTATCTAAGATAAGGAGGCCTAAAAGATCCCAATAAAATAGGAAATTCTAACATTATGATCATTCTTATTATTCTCTCAATCAAATAAAATAATTAAGAAAGGTCTATCTAAAGGATTCTTTGAAAAAAATCTCTTACCATCTGTCAAAATTATATGAACATTCCTTTAAAAAGTACTATATTAATAGTAACTTACTAAGTTGCAATGGTTTTGAAATAATATTATGTGCGTTTTAACATATTTATATGCCTTATATACTGCAATAATATAATATTCCCTAATATTTATATGCCTCAATTTTATATATAAGGGTTAAAATTGTTGTGCTTTCCAAGTATTTAAATTATAATATTACATAATTTTATAGTATTAATTCCTTAATTGTAAGACATTTTATGTATGGTTATAACTAAATATTGAATAAATAAATACCTTATGCAGCTATTATATAATAGTTATATGTTAAATATTATATATTAATATATTAATATATTTATGGCATATATTGCAATGCAGATTTAATTTGAATATTTAATAATTTTATAGAATCCATTAATGATAAAATTTGTATATAATTATTGTATAATAGTTATATATTGGTTTCTTTATATATTATTGACTCTTATATTAATTACCTACGCCCTAATTAATAAAAACGGTCAAATTAAAACCAGGAAAAACTGTCATGCATTATACAATGCTGAAATTGGTTATTAGTATTATGTTTTTCTCTAAATCAGAAAATGAAATATCAAAATTATGTAAAACTAAATATAGTATCTGAAATATCAACGATGAGTAACACAGTTGGTGATAGCAATATCTTGTATATTGTCTAAAAATCTAATATTTAAATCCTAGTATGATCATCTACTGTGATTATCTATCTTTGTTAAAATATATATATAATATTTGAAATTCCCAAATCAGAATCAAATTAAAAAAGTATTCAAAATATCCTTATACCAAATTTGTTTAAAGTTATTATTTTGATTATGAAAATATATTCTAAAATCTTCAGAAAAATACAACAATTCTAAATTAGTGAATGAATTTTTTTGATGATTTTTTAGAAATTTTAGACTGCGTTTTCATGGTCAAATGATTATTTTCAAGAGTTTTAACAGACTATTTTAATCATGAAAATGCATTCTAAAATACCAAAAAAATCATTAAAAAAATTCATTCAATAATTAGAATTATTATGATTTTTTGAAAATTTTAGAATGCATTTTCATAATGAAAATGATCGCTTTAAATAATTTTAGTACAGATGTAATTTTGGATATTTTTTTAATTTGATTCTGATTTTGAGAATTTCATATACTATATTCGATTTTAGAAAATTTTGAGATTTCATATTCCGGTTTAGAAAAATTGATGCATTAGTAAATGCCAATGTCAATTACCTTCAAAGCCGATGACGCTTCTCGATGAGCTTCTTTTGGTAGTTACCGTGTGCTCTCCACTTACACACTACCCTGCCAATTGCCAACCGTGTATAGCCTATTGCTTGCCTAAAATATGTTCGCTTAGGCGACGTACCTTTCGGCCTTTCCTCTTAAACGAATCTGACACGTGTCCGCGAAAAATTGCCAAATGAGAAAATCTGAACACCAAATGATAGAATCTAGATACCAAATGAAAAAAATCTGAACATCGAATGAGAGAATCTAGGCATCAAAGCGAGGAAAATGATAGATGAGCGATGGTCGACTAACGTGCGAAACATATAAACGTTACGTTCAATGTGGGCAACAATAAATCATGTTAAAATTTTATATTAATATTTTATAAAATATTTTTTAAATATAGTTGGTCATCATTAACTTAATCATGAGTATGACATTGAAAGTCCTACGACCGATAAAATCTTGCAAAAAAAATATCACCCTCCAATCTAATTGGTCACAACGAATGAATATTTTGGAAAGAAAATAGTTATATTTAGAAAAAAATTATGAATTACGTGTGCGACGATCGTGAGTAGCTTGAAGATGCGTGCTGGGACACGTGGCATCTTTAGCGTTTCATGAATTTCATGATCCATCTCCCTTGACTAGTTTATATATACGAAGACGTTGTCTTCATCTTCATCTCGTACTACCCGCTTATCTTTTTTCTTGTTTTGATTGTGCGATTTGTGGAGAGCAATGGCTGCGAAGGCGATAAATGGAGTTAATGTTGCCGGGCTAGGAGGAGTAGATCCAGGGGGGACATTTCGTCAGATCTACGATACCCTCAAATCGGGTTTGTTGCAAGACGATGCCTTTGACTACACCGACGAGGCCTGCCAGTGGATCGCCACGGTACTTTTACATGATTAAACCTTCGTTTGCAAATGATATCTGTGAGTTTTGCAATCTTATTTAAAGAAATCTCATCCAGTGCTAGCTCTGCGTTTCGAGATCTCGGATCATTTTTTGAAAGCAATAATGCCCGAAGTGCCTTTTGCTTTCCTTTGTTCCGTTGTAAACGCAGTTGTCTACTATTTGAACGAGATCATAGAAAAAATGACAAGTTCTTTTCCCGCTCTGATGTACTTGTTTGATTGAGGGCTCACAGTCACAAAATGACCGGTTCCTTCGCAAGGAATACGTGGCAGCTCGGTATAGGATAACATCTGATAGAGATATGTCATTTAGAATGGCATCTGTTATAGTTTTTATCGTAGGAATCTAGTCCAAGTACATAGAAAAAATAATTACTTAAAGAAGGGTTGACCATTGTCGAGTTAACTATGTGGTCGGAAGGCCCTCTCTTGTCCAAGATTGCTACTTTAACTTGTTTCTATTTATGTCTTGTACGAGGGGTGAGAAAAAAAAATACTAAAAATTAGGTTAACTGGAAAATTGGTTCACAATCGAATCTATTTTTTTTATGAACTAGTCTGACAATTTCGATTTCAATTTTTATTTTTTGAATTTTCGTTTTCGTTTTCGATTTCGATCTTGATTTCGGTTTTTTTAGTACCGATTAACCGTTAGTCCACGATTAATCGATTCATATATAATATTTTAATCTTTACACCCCTAATTTTTTTTATATTTTTCTCTCTAAAACTTATATAAAGTAATACATTGAAGTATATTTAAATTATATTTCATTCTCCAATATTTGATCAACTATATATTTTTTAAATATGAATAAATATTATAATACACAAGTTCCTAAAATATTATAATACACATTTTTACTAAACTAAGATTTGAATTTCATGTTGAATATATTCAATTCTTGCAATAGTTTGTGATGATATTACTATTCTTTTGACTTTTTGTTTATGAATATTATGTTTAGTTTGTATTTTTTATTTTGAAGTACTTTCGATAATTGAAATGAACTTTACAAATTATATTATTTTATTATTTTTCTATGTTAGAAATTTTTTTTGATTAACCAAAAATTATTGGTTAATCGAACCAAAAAAATCAAAATCGAAGTACCAGTTAACCGAAGTTAATGAATCGGTTTAAAAAAATATTATTGGACCGATTAACCAGTCCATGCTCACCCCTATCTTGTATCCTTTTCTCATCTTGGTTCGTCCACTGGATCATTCTGAAAAACAATACTTCTCACCAGTTCTATGTTGGATTTGAAGGGAGCCATTCATCTCCACAAACCACAATCACCCTAAGATACTCAAGACCATCTTCTATGGATGAACTCCTCTCCTGAAATCATGACTAATGGATAATAACAATTAGGGGTGATAATTTTATTTGCATTTGTCAACTAAAAATTGTATCTGATCCATATCCACAAATGAAAATGGATATGGATGCGGATATGGATTTAAAAAATTCTATCCGTGTGGATGCAGTGCGGATACAAATATAGATGCGGATCCACACTGTATCCACACCACATATCCACATATGAAAAATTATTATTTTATCCCTATATAAGTTACTTAATATATATTATATAAGTAGGTTTCAGGATAAATCATTTGTAAAACCTTAGTAAGTTATTAATTATTATGGATTTTAGTAATATAAGTTATTATTTTTTATTAAATACGATGCGAAAGTGGATATGCGGTGCAGATGCAAATAATATAATAAATATATGCATCGTATTCGATCTGCTGCCATCCCTAACAATAATATATTACAAGAGAATAACATGTTAAAATTAATTAAATCATTATGTATTGGTCAATTTCGAGTAAGATATCACTCATGGAGAAAAAAATCCTCAAATATAGTCCTAAAAAACCTATCAAATTGGACTAATTAATAATTAAGGGCTCGTTTGGTACATCGTATAGTGCTAGCTTGTATAGTACTAATTTGTATTGACTAGCATGTATAATACTAACTTATATTATATTATTATTATACAGTGTTTGGTGCACACATATACTAGCCTGTATAGTACTAGTCTGTATTGACTAATCTGTATAATATAATATAATATAATATAATATAATATAATATAATATAATATAATATAATATAATATAATATATTATATATTATATAATGTAATATAATATAATATAATATAATATAATATAGTATAATATAATATAAAAATTATATAATATATTTTTATCATTATATGTAATATATTATAATAATATAATATAGTATAGTATAGTATAATGTAATATAATATAATATAATATAATGTAATATATAATATAATATAATGTAATGTAATATATAATATAATATAATGTTATGTAATATATATAATATATTATATAATATATTATATTATATTATATTATGTAAATTATATAATATAATATAATATAATATAATATAAAATATATATAGTATATTTTGCATTAAAAATATTTTATAAATTAAAATTATTTTTTATATATTTTTTAATTTTGGCCGGAGGTAAAATGAGTATTCAAAATATTAAAAAATTTACTACAGACTAATGAGGAGCTTTGAGAGTGTATTACTAATATACCTTATGGCAATTTATGAGGTACTATTTTTAGTGCAGGTATTAGTTAATACCCTTCCCAAACACTGTATAGTATTATCCTAATACTATACGGGAGACTTATACAGGGTACCAAACGGGTTCTAAATGTACCATATATACGTATTTGAATAAATGTTAGAACTTATCATTGATTAGCACAAAGCATGTAGTGTCAGGCAAAGAGCTCTGTGCTGCATGAATGTTTTTTTGTTAAAAAAAAGAAGAGAAAATGTACCCAATAAATCCACTATTAACTATCCTCCATGGGTAAGAGAGGCAGTGCTCCCTGGGCATGTCCTCCACACCTGCTGCATGACTGATCGAGTAGCATCTTATTATCTTTTGCTTCTTTGTTGCTTGTCTTCTGTTGACTGGAACATTAGAATTGTAACATACTATATTAATATTTCTGTGCAAATAATTTTTTCTTATATCTGACTGTTAATTGTACTTTTATGTTCTTGTAGATGCTGGAGTACAATGTACCTGGGGGTGAGTATCTCTTGTTCATATGTAGTGACTAATGATGGAGGAAATGATTAAAAAATTCTTGATTGGATAATTTATTTTCTGTAGGCAAGCTGAACCGTGGATTGTCTGTCATCGATAGCTACAAGTTGCTTAAAGAAGGAAAACAACTAAGTGATGAAGAAGTCTTTCTTGCATGTGTTCTCGGTTGGTGTATCGAATGGGTACGTAGAGCTTTTATTCTCTTTATGTTATATATATTTTATACATTGAAAGAACATCTTGATGATATCTTGACTCTTATCTTAATTAATGAAAATTTGCAGCTACAAGCATATTTTCTAGTTCTTGATGATATCATGGATAACTCGCACACTAGGCGAGGCCACCCTTGTTGGTTTAAACTTCCTAAGGTTTGTTGTTTTGGTTTAAAATTGTAACATGATGCCAGAAAACCTTATTAGAAAGGAATTACTAATTTACTACATATATTATCGTATATATTAGAAATCAACTTGCCATTGTTTATACTTTATTCATAATAGGTCGGTCTTATTGCTGTAAATGATGGAGTCCTACTACGCAACCATATTCCTCGGATTCTTAAAAAGCACTTCAAGGGGAAGCCTTATTATGCAGATCTCCTTGATCTGTTTAATGAGGTAACTTATATATTATTGTTTGCCTATAACTCACGACTACAGCATTTAAGACTAATATGTATCTTGTCCTGATAGGTTGAGTTTCAGACAGCTTCAGGGCAGATGTTGGATCTCATTACTACCCATGAAGGACAAAAGGATCTGTCCAAATATAAGCTGCCAGTGTATGTGGAAAATTTATACTGGAAATGATCAATTTTCCCTACATGATATCAATACTCAGATTCTCTCTTGCATCTAATTTTCTGACTTATTTTCAAGTGCCTACTAGTTACTAATCTTGAAATAATTTGAACTGTATGCAGCTACAACCGTATTGTGCAATACAAAACTGCCTATTATTCCTTCTATCTTCCAGTAAGTCGTATGAACTGCAAACATTCACATTTATGTCAGGCTGTAGCTATAAATCACGGATACTCAACATATTCGTGATACCTATTGAAGGTCTGTTTCCTAATGATATATGTCATTTGGTAACTTGAACTATTTCTTGTCCATTTTCAGGTAGCATGTGCATTAGTACTGTCAGGTGAAAATTTAGACAACTATGTTGATGTGAAAAACATTCTGGTTGAAATGGGAACATACTTCCAAGTACAGGTGATTGAGAAAGAGTCTTAAGGACCAGTTTTCTTTGACTTGCCAAAAATCATTCTGAAACTTACTGTGGGGCTCCTTTTTCAGGATGATTACCTAGATTGCTATGGCGATGCTGATTTGATTGGCAAGGTACCTTTGACTAGCTAGTAGTTTTGTGATTCTTAGTGTCATCTATCATTTGCTTCTTTTCAAATGCTTTTAAAACTCAATAAGCTGATGCTTTTGATGCCTGCTAATCATGCGTAGATTGGAACTGACATTGAAGATTACAAGTGCTCTTGGCTCGCAGTGCAAGCCGTAGAACGTGCCAATGAGAGCCAAATGAAAACCTTGTTGGTAAGACCAGTGATTTCCTTTATATAACCATCTTTTTTTCTACTATAAGCAGGCATCTTAGACTGTTAGTCCTGATTAACCCTTCAGGAGAATTATGGAAAGTCAGATCCAGCTTGTGTTGCAAAAGTGAAGGGTGTTTATAAAGATCTGGAGCTCCAGGTTTGTACCCCCATGTAGCTCTTGAAGTAATTTTTAGTTATTTTGGTACTTGTTTCATGAAACCAAATTCATCTGAAGGCAAGAATTAGTTCTCATGCTAACTGCTTTAGTAGATTGTAATTTTAGTACTGCTAACTCTTCTTACATATCAGACAATAACTTTTTGTGTTGGTAGAATGTATTTGCTGAGTACGAGCAGACCTTCTATGAGCAGCTGATTTCTTCAATCGATGCCCAGCCAAGCAAAGCAGTTCAAGATGTTTTGAAGTTGTTCCTACACAAGATCTACAAGAGGCAGAAGTAGTGCCGATAGATTGATCTCTAATGTTCTTTTCCTGTTCTTGTTCTTCCATCGATCTGCTCTGTATTGTTGGTTTGTTTTTAGTTTCTTCTTTGAGAAAGTTGTAGGTTGGTTGGTTAAACCTATATTTCCTGTACTTTAATTCAAAATAAAAAAATAGTTAAGTTTATCTATTTTTATGGAGAATTTTTCTCATAACACAACATTGAGAATTGCAATCAATTTCATTAGTAGCTTGTGATTCTTAATGTCCTCTATCAGAAATTTTCCTAGTTCATGTTGAAGGTCATTCTCTTCCTCCTCCAGTGGGTAGGTTGTAATCGAGCCAAGCTCGAGCTCGCTTTGAGCTTGGCTCGCTTAAGAAATGTCAAGCTCGAGCTCGATCGAGCTTCAATTTCTAGGCTCGAGCTCGGCTCGTTTAGGCTCGTTTAAGCTCGGCTTGACTCGGATTTAAGCTAGACCCGATTTGAAATATTAATCTTTATATAACTATATATAGATATATGAAGCTCAAATAGGCTCGCGAGCTGCTCGAGCCGAGTATTGGTTAGCTCGAGCTCCGCGAGCTCGACTCGCTCATATGTAAAGCTCGGTTCGAGATCGAAAGATCGAGTAGGGTTCGAGTTTTCATCGAGTCGATCTCGAGTAACTCACAAGCTGCTCGGCTCACTTGCACCCCCTACCGCTTAGATAGCCAACTTCATGAGACCTACCATATGAAGAAAAACCAAGAAACTAATAAGAGATTGGCAAAATCGCAAGTATAGACAGTAGAATAATTACTATTTGTGCGGTAATAGTAGATATTACATCGGGAGAAAAATTAACTTGAATGCATAGTTAATGTCGCAAAATAAATCTCATTGAACAGAAGATGTACCGTATAATTAATATAGATAATTTATAAAATTCATTATTTTTTAGATTTGGGTTCTCAACTAAATAAAATTCATAATAATGAATGAAGTAAAAGAAATTCTTTTTTTCAATTTTCAATTTTTTCTATGACTACTTGATGAGCAAATTAATTATTCAATTGTATATATTTATTTGCCCCAAAGAAAATTTATCTCATTATTCTAATAAAAGATGAACCATAATTAACAGTCACGAAAATATAGGACTCGAGGTTTGGTGGTCTAATGGTAGACCATACATAAGAACATTTTTGGACCCTTGCTCAATTTGTTGCCCAATAGGCAGCTTGGTTACATTCTGGAATAATAAAAACAATGGTTAATTGATGTATCTAGCCCAAACTATGATCATTTTCATAAATCTAGTCTGATATTTAATTTGTATCAATTATATCCTTAACTATCAAATTGATATCAATTCTCGTCTGACGTCAAATGCCCGTCAATGCAACCGTTAGGTGCTGACGTGGCATCTGACTCAGCAAATTTTAAAATATTTTTTTATTATCACTTGTGCCACGCCAGCATGTAATAAATATATATTATAATATTATATAAATAGGGAAAATTAATATATTTACCCCAAATTTTATTCCTTATAACAAATCTATCCCAATATTTAATCTTTTTCCCTAATTTATCCCAAACTTTAGGATTAACAACAATTATAATCCTTGAAGGCAAATATTTTTTTAGAATACATCAAATATTTATAGTCCTTATATATAAATTTAATTTAAGATTTTGTATTTTTTAAAAATAAAAATTTGTAGCAAAATAAAAAAATTTCATGAAAAAAATTAAATACTAAAACAAATTAAATACAATATAAATAATGTTAAATGTATGATATATAATAATATTATTAGTAAAATATATTGATTTGGTTTAAATTTTTAATTTTTTATTCTAAAATTCTATAATCGAATTGAATAAAAAAATTAATACAAAACTAAAAAAATTAAATTTAAAATGTCAAATTTTGTTAGACACTAAATAAAATATAATCATTATGTTAAATATTTAATAAATAATATGTATAAGCAAAACGGTCTTGGTTCGATTGGAAGTTTTGATTTTTTTTATAAAATGCAATAGCCGAATTGAATAAAAAATAAAAAATAAAAAATAAAATTTTGGTAAATAATATTACTATATAGAAAGTTATTGGTTTAATTTGAGCATTTCGATTTTCTTTGAAATGTAATAATATAATTAAATAAGAAATTAATAAGAAATCAATTTTTTTAAAATATAATTTTAATAGATAATTATAAAATTATTTTCAAAATTTTAAATATTTAATATATGAAAAAGATAAGAGTTTTATTTCAAGTTTTAATTTTTTTTAATGAAATAGTCGAATTTAATAAAAAAATAGGGAGAAATATAATTCAAATGTTTGAATTGATTATAATTGTAATGCAATCTAAATTCCAATTCAATTTCAAATGAGACAATTGTTATCAATCTCAAAATTTGGGATAGATTATGGAGAAAGGTTGTGATAGATTTATTACAAGGACCAAAGTTTAAGATAAATTAGGGAGAAACAGATTGTGATATATTTATTATAGGGGTCAAAGTTTGTGATATATACATTAATTTTTTTATTTATATAATATTATAATATATTTTATTACATGCTGATGTAGCACAAGTGATAATAAAAAATATTTTTTAATTTGCTAAGTCAGATACCACGTCAGCACCTAACAGTTGCATTGACAGACATTTGACGTTGGCTAAAATTAAAATCAATTTAATAATTTAAAATATAATTAATATAAATTAAAGATTGAGCTAGATTTATAAAAAGAGTCATAATTTGAACTAAATACATCAATTAACGATTTGAAAATTACAATTTTAGTTTTCAATCAAGTGCTCGATCAATATCCCAAAGATAGGCTAGATAAATAATATATTGAAGAAAATATATAAAGATTATTAGAAATAAAATCAACAAAGACCTTAGAGGTGAGAAATTAAAAGAGAAGAATTTAAATTTTTTATTAGACTTTAAAGAATTTGAACTTAGGGTATAAGCCAAAGACAAAAATACTCTTAGGACGACTAGGTGTTGCCTAGTTTACTAAAATCGTGGGTTCCCGATTAGCTTACTAAAATTAAATAATGCGGTATTAAATTTCAAAATAACCAAAATACTATTATTTATTACACTTCCCTTGTCTTGTGCAAAAGAATTCGGCCCCAAAATACGATTGTAATTTGTAAATTAGAAGTCTCTTTTCTCTTGGCCGAGTTAGCCGTGGACTACGATTCTACTTTCATCCACCCAAAACTAACAGAAGCAAATGGAGGGGAATGGCGGTGGACTGGGACGGCCTGCTGTGACGATTGGCGGGCAGGTGGATCGGGTGGACGGGAGGGCGCTGCGTTACGAAGACTTCGTGCAGCGATACATGAAGCCCAATCGCCCCGTCGTCCTCACCGGCCTCATGGACGACTGGAGGGCCACCGCCGACTGGGTTGGCCCCGATGGCCTCTCCCCCAACCTTCCTTTCTTCGCTGCCCACTTCGGTAACTCCCTCGTCCAGGTCAAACTCTCTTCTCCTCCTCAATCCTCGTCCCTCATTGCCGCATCCCTTCACATGTAGGTCTACACGCAAGGAGGGTCATCACGAGTCGAGGTTTTTCTCCTCTGCATCCTATTATCCTCATTCGTGTTAGGTCTTTTCGTAATTTTTTTTTAAAAAAAGAATTTGGGGGAAACAGAAAAAAAGGAAGATGGAATCTAAAGTAGATTTTGATCGTTAGGTGGTATCTGCAATGTGCAAAGGAAACATGACCTGACGCTAGTTTAAATTGAATGCGTCAATCTTAGAATTTGTTCTATAATATAACAAGAAAGAAGAGGGACTCTACTTGAAGGGCCGCTTCTTCAATTTGGGAGACAATTAGACTGAAATTTTCATTAAAAAATACTCCTATTAGTTCTCTTTATTCTTTGTGACTTCAATGAGATTGATGCAACTCTTTTTATATGAGAGAAAAAATTGAGAGTTCGTCGATTTTATGCAGCGGGCTTGTGTTCCCTCTAAGTTTGTATGAAATATATGTACTATTTTTATTAGAGCCGCCGTCTTGTGTTCCTCTATTCTCTCTAAGTCTGTGTAACTTCGTACTCCACCATTAGTGTACATCTTTCTCCTCCTCACCTGTGGCTTCTCCTCAATTTTGAATTTTCCTCTACACGTGTGTGTGTGTTTTGGTTTCTAATCATATGTTGAAATTTTGGTGTTTGTCCTAATACTCCTTGTCTAAAGAAGGCAAGCCAAAAGTCTAAAAAATAAAGTCTTGGTAAATTATCTATTATCAAATATATAGCAGTGTCATTCAAACATCTAAATGAATTTGAACTTCTCAACTGTAAAATGCTTCTTTAAAAGTGTCAATTACAAAGAAACAAGTTTTTAATGTCATTTTCACATCTTTTTATTGTTAAGATAACCCAAAATTGTTTACTCTTGCTCTATAGAATCTTTCTGAATACATTTATATAGAAATTTTGTACTAAAAAAAGCTTTTTACTTAACAAAACAAGATGACAGAGAAAGGAGAAGTTTTTTGAACAATTTGTATAGAAATTATGTGCTAAAATGCTTCTCTGAAAGTGTCTATTACAAAGAACAAGTTTTTCATGTCTTTTTCACAGCTTATATTATTAAGATAAGCCCAAAATTGTTTACTATTGTTCAATTTGTTCTATGGAATCTTTTTGAATACATTTATATAGAAATTATATGTTAAAAAAAAATTTTACTTAACAAAATCAGATGACAGAAAAAGGAGGAGGTTTTTGAACATAGTCTTCGATCATAGGTACGTAATGCTGCAAATGATTAAATAGTGGTCTGACATATAGCAAAATAATTAAAAATATATATATAGTAAAAAATGGAGTTTCTTGCTGCAGTGTGGCAGTATGGTTCATTTTTGGTGCTTGATCAGACACGATAAACACTAATCAGTACAAACTTTGGTCACAACTAGTCTTTGTGCTAAACCTCCCCAAGTCTTTCTTGTCCACTTTTCTTGGTAATGTTTGTCTTGAGCCATGGCAGTACAAACTATGATCACAAATTATGGCAGTATTCTTTTACTTGAATAATGCAATATGGCTGTATGTTTGTCTGACATTTATGTTCTAGTTAGCTGCATAAATAGCTTATATATGAACCTATCAGTGTTTACCATGTAAAGAGCTGTAACCTCCAGATCCAGTTCAACAAAACATGTGATTGTTGGTTGGACCAGTTTGTACATCAAAATTCAGAATAGTACTCATGTCTGGAAAGAAAAAGCTGCATCTCTTGCATTTTTTAGAAAAAAATTACTAAGAGCTAGATCAAATTGGTCGTTCACTCCTTTAGTTTATTCACCTTGATTTCACACTTGCTGCATTTATTTGACTTTGATAGTTACTTCTTCTGAAATGACGGTACAGGTTGCTTGACATTTACACCTCCTTGGGTGAACAGTCTTTTATCTTTCCAGGGTCTTATTCTTAATGTTTTAATAATTTTCCAGTTGATTTTCTTACCCAGGAGAAGATCTCTATTTGCATGCTTATGTTGCTAAAACATCGTTATTTGTGAACACTCATTTCTCATCTGGTGCTATATGTTTACAGGTTGCTGATTGCTCTAAAAGAGAGTTTACAGACCAGAAGAGACAAGAGATGTCTGTGGCAGAGTTCATTAGCTATTGGTTAAAACTTTCCTCAGAAAAAGATGGCAGTGTGCTTTGCAATAATGAGAATGAGTCTTTACTATATCTTAAAGATTGGCATTTTGTCAAGGTACTGGACAAGGTCATTGGATTACTGTTTTTAGCTCCCATCCTTTGTTAAATTGCAATAATCAATTGTGGATTGCATATCCTGAATGTATCTTCTATCCATTTTAACTTGCTAACTGGGGCAAGATTAGCATCACATTAGTATTGGTACCTTTTGTTGGTAACTATCTAACTAGTTGAGTCATTGAGTTAGCAGGAGAGAGCTTAGTGAACCAATTTGTGATAGTAATCTTAGTGGACATATACATTGAAACTGTGGAAACAACCCAGCCCATTTATGTAGAATTGCTGGTGTTTTCATCCACCTATTTTGTATTTAATTTGCTTAATTCTTGGATGTATTTATGTTTATATGTCATTCTGTGTTGGTTATGAAGATTATACTTAAACTAACCTTGCAGCGTCTAACATAATAGTTTTTTGTTTTTAGTTTGTTTATTCACTATTTACTTTTTCTGTTTCTTTTTTAAAATTTCAGGAATTTCCTGATTATGTGGCCTACAAAACTCCTCCATTTTTTGCTGATGATTGGCTCAATCTATACCTTGATAATCATTTGATGCATCGAGATACTGACATCTATTGTGATAAAAATGAATCAAATTGTGCTGATTACCGTTTTGTTTACATGGGACCAAAAGGTACATGTGATGCAGGTGGCTTGCTTTTGTTAATCTATAATTGTCTGAAAAAATCATTCTTCTGTTTGATATTAACCATTTCATGTGTGCTAATACATATTATTGAAGTATAATGTAATTGAAAGGTAGTATCAGCAGAATCTCTTTAAAAAATAAATAAATAAAAACTCTATGCCAATTCCTCTTGCAGGTACTTGGACTCCTCTTCATGCTGATGTTTTCAGGTCATACAGTTGGTCTGCAAATGTTTGCGGGAGAAAACTTTGGCTCTTTCTACCACCTTCACTGTGTCACCTTGTGTTTGACAGGTCATTTCTATTTTCTTTGCAGCTTTTTATGATTGTAGCCACTTGTACCCTTAATTTAGCATTGTAGTTAAAATTTGTAAATGTTCTTGATCAAGCTTATGGGGCAATGGGCTGAGGTAGATAATTTCTATCTTCATATTGATCCTCTGTTCCAGGGATATATTGCAAATTCAAACTTGAATATCATGTTGTCCATAGAAGTTTCATAAAGCTTATGGTTGTAACAATAGATAGTATAAGAGGAAGCAAAAAGGTATTACATGATCATCAAATATAAAGCACGTGTAATATTGGTTATCCGTTGGTATTTAGCTAATGGTATTGCCAGTTCAACTTTCTGTAGATGCTATACTCCGACGTGAAAAACATGAAGTCCGGTAACTTAATTTTTGTTTTACATTCTCAGTCTCAACTGTGGAGAACTTGTTTGCACTAGTTTCCATTTTTTTTCATATCTCTATTAGAAGAACACTTCAATGTCTACCTTTAACTTTGAGTTGATGTTTGTGAATTTTGTTTCTTGTATAATCATAAAATTGTATGACCTACTCTGATTTCCTGTATATATTGATACTTTGAGGTTGGCATGTTCTAAGTATTCCACTTCTTTGGCATTTTATTGTTTCTTTTAAATATTTAGACATATCACTTGGTTCACCTCGTATTGTCCTCATCTTATCATTCCAATGCATTTTCTTAGTTTATAATGCACGTATGCTTTTGAGATTACTTTACTGACATGTTCTACAATCATGTAGGCATTTTAGATCCTCAGTATATAACATCTATGATGATGTTTCTGAGACACAGTTTCCTGGCTTTAAGAAGGTACTATATCATTATATTGTTTGTCCATTGTTATATTCAAAGGCCTTAATAGCAAAATTTGCATGCAGACAATTTGGTTAGAGTGTACACAGGAGCAAAATGAGATTATCTTTGTCCCTAGTGGATGGTATCATCAAGTCCATAATTTGGTAAGGATTTATCATGCTAACCTCTTGTCGTCACATCATAAGTTGATTACCCTTTCTCCATGGTTTAAAATACCGGTACCGGTACCGTACTATACCGACACACGGTACGGGTTGGTACAAAAAAGCCATACCGGCAATGAATTTTTCGGCAATGAATTCTTTTATTTTTTATTTGTTTTTGTTACTAAAAATAACTCAAATAACACATAATTGATCAAGAAATGCTTAAAATTAAGATTCAAATATCAAATACACAAATACAATGTTTAAAATGCGGACGAATGATGTCCGTCGTACCCGTAGATATCTTGGGGACATACACGACTAAGGTTGATACCATAGGTCTCCAATGCTCATATCTGAAAATTATCTCATGACATAATGCCTTGGTATCCATTATACCACATTGACATCAGTGTTTCTTTGGTGGGAGTCCAAGAACTAGTCCCTGTATCCGTATAGTCAGTTGAGTTGAGTAGGTACTAGATACAGAGTAGGTTGATTCAGAAACCTTTTGCAAGCTACTCATCATATCGTGATGGTAATCTTACAAAGCTATCGGTCTACCTCGACGCTGGCCTCTCTTCTCGTACACCCTAGTTGTTCCTCCGATTCTAGCACCGTGATCCTAATCTTGGGTGGTGTGGTCAAAGTATTGCTCATTTGTCCATAGATCGGCAAGTGCCGATGTTGATGGCACGACGGTGTCTTCTCCACCAGCTCCATCATCATCATTATCTCATCTATCTTTTGTGTCGGGGCTCGTCTTCTTCGTCCTCTTCCCCATCTGCAATCGCATCCAAATGATCAATTGGTTGTTTTACTTTGGCTTTGCCCTTTGCCTTTGAAGGTGTTGTCTTCTTCTTTCTCTTTGATTGAGAAGATGGAGAGTCCGACTCGGATCGTCGTTTTTCTCGCCGAATTTGTTGAGAGTCCAAGGGAGCAAGGGTCATGTCCCTCTCAAATGCTTGGTTGTCCATGTCTTGTGGTTGGCTCTCCATGGTTCGCCTGGTTCATCAAGAAGAGGCTAGTCGCTCTCCATTGCACTCCACCAATCAACTATCAGGTCTGCATCGTCTTGGATGAACTCGACATCAAACGAATCTACATGTGCAATGTCTTTATTTTCATTCTGTAACGCCTGCATTTGAAGTCGCATATTATAATGAATATATACGAGCTTCTCTAATCGGGCGTATGAAAGGCGATTGCGCGGCTTGGTATGAATCAAGGCGAAGGTCGATTGATTCCTCTCGCATCCACATGATGTGGTTTGCGAGAGGATGCGTGTTGCAATCTTTCGAAGAGTTGGAGCTTTGGTTCCAAATTGCAACTACTATTCGACTGCAATATATTTAAAATTAATATTAGTAATGGGATTACGGGATTTTATCTTTAATAAATAAATTGGAAAAAAAAATTCTATCTACCTAGATCCATAGAATCTTGGCACGACATTGCAAACGGATCTCCGAAATTGCCACTTAAATCTCGGAAATATCTTGATTCATTGAGAGCTTGTGCCACTTCTTGGTTGGATGCCGACATTCGCTGCATGACCTTGCGGAGGGGATATAACAAACTATCAACTGTTCCAAGTCCATATCCGTACTAGTATGCGGGATTTAAATAATACCCTATGAAAAATTATAAATTCTGTAAGTAATTCAGCGATGTGTATGTCACGACCCATTTGATTCTCCCACCTTCGAGAGATAATGTCGACAAAGTGTCGATACTTGGTAGGAGCAATCATAACCCTCTTGATTTCTTCCTGTGCTTGGTGGATGTAGTGGTAGATGACCCATTTGAGGCGCCTTTTCCATATTCACCTGTCCTAGAACCTTGTATAAAGGTTATACGGCGACGACTATTTCCATGATGCAATCCCAGAAGCACGTATTGAGGACGTTCTTCTCTGTTTGTTTTCCATCGATTTTTTAGACATATCTTGATGTAGACCATTCCTCACTTGTAAACATGGATTTAAGGCCTGACTTAAGCTGTTGGAGCGACCTTAATGCGATGAAGTTGGTAGCAAAACGAGTCGCTCCCGGTCGAAGAATTTCACCAAAAATATGGAATTATTATTAGTAATTATTTATGATAAACTAATTAATAAATAAATTATGTAAATTATTTAAAAATAAAGTACCTTCTGTGAATTTTTTCATAAGGGCATGTACCCATGTATGATTGTAGATGAAGCGCGTAATTTGTTGCGCCTTCTTTACCGTTGACTTCACCATCGGTGTATCACCGATATCTTTCATCATTAGGTCTACACAATGGGCTGCACATGGAGTCCAACATATGTGAGGATAATCCTGTTCAATTATCTCACCTGCCTTGAGATTGGCTCCGTTGTCGGTTACAACTTGAACAACATTCTGAGGTCCAATCTCCTCGATTACCTCCGTCATCAGCTTCGAGATGTAGTAAGCGTCATGGATTTCATCAGACGAGTTCACCGACTTGTGATAAACAACCCTCCTGTTGCAATAAATGAGGAAGTTGATGATGCTCATCTGGGTTGGCCCGATCCAACTATCGCACATTAAATTGCAGCTATAGTCCACCCATTGCCTCTTGATTCCGCCGCTATACTCAAATTGAGATTCGGGATAATACATCCGATCTCGTTCGCATGCAGCGTGTTCCAATGAAGCTCGGATGCTGGCTTCAAGTTCGGGATCCTCGTCGTAGTGGCCACCTCGAGCCTCGTAATGGTCACCCTCGACTTGTTGGGTAGCTCGTCGGTCGAACTCGGCTTGTTGAGCTTCATCCTTAAGATGTTGCTCCTTCTTGTTGATGAGCATATCTTTCAACATCTGTCGGACTTCTGGCAGTGCATTGGGGCATTTGACGATGTCGCCGGATGTTTCGGCCAAGTGTGCCTTTAATCAAGTGACGCCTCCACCATGTGAAATCATCCTACAGTGGATGCATTGCCAAAGATTAGCCTTCTCCAACCGACAACGTGCTGCCATGCAGGGTCGACTTGAGATTTCGGCGTCATTTCAGCAGAGTTTCGAGTTTCGGGGTGGAGATGAAAAAAATAGAGATGAGAGAGAGAGAGAGAGTGAAAGATTGATAAAGATTGAGAGTTTAGATGAGTAGAGGGGTGAAAGATATGTTTTGGGGGCTTTATATAGCCCCCCAAAACTAGCCAAACCATAGCCGTTTGGGGCCGTTTTGGTACTGTAGCCGAGCCGTTGAGTCATACCGGGCGGTATGCACCGATACACCCGGTACAGTGTATCGTATATCGGTTTTTCAAAAATCCGATAAATACTGGCCGTACCGGGCTGTTAGGGAATTTTTCGATGCCCCGTGCAACGTCGAACCATGACGGAAGGTTCCCTACATGTTTGTAAATATGTATTCATGTGTATGTAAACTTATATTTTATTCTTGCCCATTCATGTAAAATCCATTTGTGCGATCCCCATGGGCTCATGGTACGAGTTGTATGCATTTTGTGGACGTTCGACACTTGGTGTGTGCGTTACGGCTAAGCGGAACACATTGTGTGAATTCGTCATGGCCGTGGCCATGGAAAATCACCATGTCGGGTGGCCCAAATTTTGTCATGCTCCTCGTGCTCTAAGGAACCTTGGGGGTGGCACTTGGGGGTTAGAGGTCCCATATATAGTGTAGGGGAGTGTTGGCTTACGAAAGCGGTTGCCTTACGCGGAAACGAACGAGCGGCCCACATAGGCATGCGACATGTTGAATTCACCCAAGGCGATTGCAGAACTCACCCAACATCCGTTTTTGCATTTTCTTGTGTCCATAGTCCTGTAAATGTTGTATTTTACTTTACGTCTTCAATTCCATTCGGCCAACATGGACAATTGAAGGCGCGGACATGGGATACGAGGTTGGCACGTGGTCCGACATATGCCCCGCGATGTTAAGTCGGGAAGCCCAATCGGGAGGAATTTCATATCAAGGCTTATCCCTTGCATGCGATGCAAGGGTGCCGCGCAGGTTCTTCCGCACCAAAACAATTGGCCCGTGACAGTTGGTATCAGAGCAGGTTTGCGAGTCTCCAACTGAGAAAGCTCTCGATGCAGACATAGCCGACGCACATTCCATCTATGGCGCTCGAGTTGACGATGCAGCGAACCCAGTTGAGGACCTTCCGACTGTTGTATTCGGGGAGGCAAGCATACATATGATTGATGCAAAGACGGTGACTTTTGCGCAGGGCGGATATGCCCCTAAGACGCAAAGTCGTTTGCAAGCAGAGCGAGAATTGCGAACATCCAACTGATAAAACCCTCAATGCAGACATAGCCGACGTGCATTCCGTCTATGGAGCTTGAGTTGTTGAGGCAGTGATCCAGTCGATGAACTTTCCGACTGTTGTATTCAAGGAGGCAAGCATACATTTATTGATGTGAAGATGATGACTTTTGCGCAGGGCGGATAGGCCCCTAAGACGTAAAGTCGTTTGCAAGCAGAGCGAGAATTGCAAGCCTCCAACTGAGAAAGCCCTCAATGCGGACATAGCCGACGTGCATTCCGTCTGTGGCGCATGAGTTGCTAATGCAGTGAACCCAGTCGACGAACATTCCGACTGTTGTATTCGAGGAGGCAAGCATACATTTATTGATGCAAAGATTGTGACGTTTGCGCAGGGCGAATAGGCCTCTAAGACGCAAAGTCGTTCACCCACATAACGAGAATTGCAAGCCCCCAACTAAGGAAGCCCTTGATGCGGACATAGCCGACGTGCATTCCGTCTGTGGCGCGCTAGTTGCTAATGCAGTGAACCAGTCGATGAACTTTCCGACTGTTGTATTCGGGGTGGCAAGCATACATTGATGGGGGTGATGATCGTGACTTGTGCGCAGGGCAGATGGGCTCATAAGATGCAAAGTCATTTGCGCAAGGTGGATGGTCCCCTGTAAGACGCAAAGTCTCGCGCAGAGTAGATCTCTTGCAAGACGCACATTGTGCGCAAAGTATACTCTCTCATAAGACGCGAGGATGGTGCGCAGGGCGTTAGCCCCTAGACGCACCGCAGAGCCGATGGCTCGCGAGTTACCAAAGTCCTTTGCGCGAAGCAGACTCTCTCGTAAGACACACATTGTGTGCAAAGCAGACTCTCTTATAAGTCGCAAGGATAGTGCGCGGGGCGTAGTCCCGTAAGTCGCAAGGATTGTGCGCAGGGCGTTGTCTCCTAAGTCGCAAGGATTGTGCGCAGGGCGTTGTCCCCTAAGTCACAAGGTTGGTGCGCATGGCATGATGGCCTATAAGGCGCAAGGTTTGTGCGGAGAGCAGCGTAAGACTTGAAGCTCGTTGAGATGGGCTCGGTGGTGGGCACCATGACCTCTGCGGGGGGTGAGTGAGCAAGCAGTGATCCGTAAGACTTGAAGCTCGTTGAGATGGGCTCGGTGGTGGGCGCCATGGCTCCTGCGGGGGGCGAGTGAGCAAGCAGTGATCGGCTCAAAGCGACAGTGCGGGCGATGCTCTAGTGTGGCGCGGCCACGGAGCTATGCTCGTTGGCTCTACAAGTCTGGGACCTTCCATTGCCCAGCAAGAACGGGACTTGGCGAATGGAGTAACCATTTCCCTGGTTCCCTCATGCGAGCGTTGCTCAACGGCGCTCGTGTACTCCACAAGTCTGGGACTTGTCATTGCCCAGCAAAAACGAGACTTGGTGAATCGAGTAACCATTTCTCGGGTTCATTCATGCGAGCGTTGCTCAACGGCGCTCGTGTGCCCCACAAAAGTCTGGGACTTGTCATTGCCCAGCGAGAACGGGACTTGGCGAACCGAGTAACCATTTCCCGGGTTCCTTCACGCGAGCGTTGCTCAACGGCGCTTGTGTGCCCACAAGTCTGGGACGCCCATAGCCCAGCAACATCGAGACTTGGTGAACATAGTAGCTATTTCTCTATGTCCATTCAAGCGAGCGTTGCTCAACGACACTGGTGCCCCTTCAGGCAAAGTTGCTCAACGATACTCGTTTGCTCCACAAGCCTGGGACTTTTCATTGCCCAGCAAGAACAAGACTTGGTGAATTGAGTAACCACTTCTCGGGTTCCTTCACGCGAGTGTTGCTCAACGGCGCTCGCGTGCCCCACAAAGTCTGGGACCCTCATAGCCCAGCAACATCGAGACTTGGTGAATTTAGTAGCTATTTCTCGATGTCCATTCAAGCGAGCGTTGCTCAATGGCGCTGGTGCCCCTTCAGGCGATCGTTGCTCAACGACTCTCGTTTGCTCCACAAGTCTGGAACTTCATTGCCCAGCGACGAGTTTGGGAATATCATAACCCTTTCTCGCAACAACAGGAGATGATGAAACTCAAGGATGTTCCAAGTAGTCATTTCCTGGTGGTGAACTTCACGGCGAAACTCGACATGTTACAGCCCCACTGTGGCGTGTCGTTACTAAGGCGGTGTTCCCTTCGACAATTTATGAAGAATTCACTTCAGCAATTGTAGCCAAAGGCGGTGCGGCCGAGGCGAGTTCGACGAGGATGTCGAAGCTTGAAGTGGGGGAGGATGTTAGGGAATTTTCCGATGCCCCGTGCAACGTCGAACCATGACGGAAGGTTCCCTACATGTTTGTAAATATGAATTCATGTGTACGTAAACTTACATTTTATTCTTGCCCATTCATGTAAAATCCCTTTGTGCGATCCCCATGGGCCCATGGTACGAGTTGTGTGCATTTTGTGGACGTTCGACACTTGGTGCGTGCGTTACGGCTAAGCGGAACACATTGTGTGAATTCGTCATGGCCGTGGCCATGGAAAATCGCCATGTCGGGTGGCTCAAATTTTGTCATGCTCCTCGTGCTCTAAGGAACCTTGGGGGTGGCACTTGGGGGTTAGAGGTCCTATGTATAGTGTAGGGGAGTGTTGGCTTACGAAAGCGGTTGCCTTGCGCGGAAACGAACGAGCGGCCCACATGGGCATGCGACATGTCGAATTCGCCCAAGGCGATTGCGGAACTCACCCTACATCTGTTTTCGCATTTTCTTGTGTCCATAGTCCTGTAAATGTTGTATTTTACTTTACACCTTCAATTCCATTCGGCCAACATGGTCAATTGAAGGCACGGACATGGGATACGAGGTTGGCACGTGGTCCGACATATGCCCCGCGATGTTAAGTCGGGAAGCCCAATCGGGACGGATTTCATATCAAGGCTTATCCCTTGCATGCGATGCAAGGATGCCGCAAGGGTTCTTCCGCACCAAAACAATTGGCCCGTGACAGGGCGGTATGGTACGGTATTTTAAACCATGCCTTTCTCTATTGTTCTTGTTCTCAATTAACATTCCATGAAAGCATATCTGAGTTACAAATTGTTGTGGCACACATGATCAGAATTTGCCGTCAAGCATGTCCATTTTGCCTCCAACATGCTATTAACAAGCTCAAATGTTGCACATGTTGCCCGTTTGCATTGCAGAAAGTTACCATGTTACCATGTTGTTTGATGTTATAGTTTAATAACCCAATGAACAAGTGTCATGGGGAATTTTATTTGTTCTGTTATGGTCATGGACAGACATCTTTGCTTATCCTTTAACACCATCCTTATTAGCTAACATAATTTATGAAGATATTAAGACATACATTAGCATCATCCTTATATATATGAGGTCAGACAACAAATCAGTTTTAAAAATTAGCAATTTTGTCCTTTTAACACCGATTTGTGTTATTGCGATGTTTCAGGAAGACACAATTTCCATAAACCACAACTGGTTCAATGCATATAACCTTTCTTGGGTGGTGAGTAACAAAGTACTTGTATTTACCAATTACTTGAAATGCTTTATATTTTTTTTGGCTGCTACAGTGGAACTTGCTGTTAAGAGATTACACCGTGGCTAAGGAGTACATAGAAGACATCCGAAATATCTGCGATGACTTTGAAGGCCTCTGTCAGCGTAATCTTGCAGCCAACACAGGTTACACATAAGAACGTTGATGAGTGGTATTTGTCAATTCTTGAGCTTCACTTTTTTATTTAGTTTTATGACATTCTCTTGCAGGCATGAACTTTTATGATTTCATAATTTTCATTACAAGATTTACATTGAGCAGCATAATCCAGCTGTTCCATCTTATCCATGAGGATGGTTCAATTAACAGTTCACTCACTAGATCTAACCATTTCATTACCAATCTTACATCCATACGCTCTGTTGCCTCAAAAATGAAATCTGCTGAGGCATTTGCAGAAGAAAATCTAAATAGTAGCTGTTCAGTTGAAAATCGCACTGCTTTCTCCAATGTTCAGAAAATTTTTGAGGAGCAAGAATTCCGTGATCTATGCAGTGCACTAAAAGTTGCATATGAATCTATAAATGTGCAATCGGAAAAGGATTCTGAGCCAAAAAATACATTATTCTGTCAGGACTGCTTCAAAATTGACTCTAGTTCCTTGGATTCTATCATGTCCCTGATTTCAGAGATTCGTGGTCCTGAAGATCTAGTCGGTTTGATTGATTGTGTTATGGAGATAACCAACAGCAATAGTTGCAACATCAACTTCCCTTGTGATGTTGAACACTTTATCGTTTAGAGCATACATTTATGTCTGATCATAGTTCTCGGAGAATATAATTTGCATGGGCCAAGGATCTATTTGCTCCTCTCAGTTGATACCTATGGATGGAAGGCAAATGTTACTGTTGTGAAGCTAACATTGCCAACTGCAAAATCCCAATTGGTGCTGATGATATTCCTGTGAAGAGTCTGTTACTGGTTGTCTCATATATCCTTATGAACTTTTTTTATAGTTGTTTGTCAAGCCAAGATTTCTTATTTGAAGCTAACATAGGGTAATCTGGCAGACCTTATTGCTTGCTTTGGGATTTATTAGTGCAACAGAAGGCGCTATGAGGTTCATAATTGTACAAGGTGACATCATGGTTCAAATCTTTTCTCGGGTGCTAATATCTTCAACTGATTTGTAAGATTGTGTCGGGCAGCCGAGTCAATTCAAGTCGCTTGGCATCACCATAAATTTGCTCTTTTGAGAGAATGATCTAGACTTGAGATGCAGAAATAAGGCTCTTTGGATTGCTTACAAATTCTTAGAGCTATCAGATTGTATTTTGATCATCGTTAGAAATGCATCTGACTTGTAGCTCCCGATCAAAGCATGAAGATGATTGTTATTTGTTAGATCGTCCTACCATCTTTTAATAGGCATTTGTTATATTTCTTACTATATATGTGGATATTTGCACATTAGCTTTATGTGGTTAACTTGAAAAGTCAATTAAAGACTCGAAATAAAGATTATTGTAGGCGCAAACAATTGCCAAATTGACGCTGAAATAAGAAAAATGAGCATTTCCTCGTAACCGGAATAATTTTATAGGAAATTTTTAAAACTGAAATAAGGATGTACACTGGAATGTAGAAGTAAAAATTTCAAATTTGCCCTTCCATACCAAAGAAATTGAAATATTATTATGTTCAATGTATTGCCGAAACTTTTGAATATGTTTTTTTAAATTAAACTATGTTCTAATTTTTTTAAAAAAAATTGTAATTCATAATATGTTTATAGGAATACAAATATATATGATGAGGTTCATGAGACTTGCAAATGATAAGATAATTTTATGTTCAAGAGTTTAATTGAATTGGTTCAAATCCAACTGAAAATGTATATTTTAAAATTCTAAATGAAATTATAATTTATAAAAAAATTCTTTGAAATTAAAATAAATATAAAGAGGATTATGGACTTGCAAATGTTTAGATAATAGTATGCTTAAGAGTTTTGAACGACTTTTGTTGAAACATCAAAACTCTTGAATAAAAAATTATCTCATCATATAAAAAATTATCTCATCATATATTAACCTCATAAGCTTCCTCTAGATATAAGGTGAATATATTACAATAATTATGGGATCCATGTATGACAAGATAATTTCTTGTTCAAGAGTTTCGGCAAAGATAAAATTGCATGGACGGGCCTTTTTTTGATAAACATTTTAAAAAGTGACAATCCATATAATTTTTAGTCAAATTTTATATGAATGGACAAAAATACTCTTCATCCTTATCTCCTATTCTCCTTCTGTCCCCTTCTCATATGTCTCCATCCCTTGTTCTCCTTCTCTTCGCTGGATTCACCATCGATGCTCACCCCTCGCCACTCGCCCTCCTCCTCCTCTCACCAACCAACGTGCAATCTCACGTTGCGATTTCGTCGACCTATCTTTGGCATCGCGAAATCATCTTTGGCATGAACCAAATTCTCTTCTTCCTTATAAGTGGTCTATATCACAAATAGAAATCACATAAGCAACAAAGATATGAGTGCGAGATATTTTGTCTTTGTCCCAGGTTGTTGACTCCATCGACGGGTTCTCTTGAGTTGCCAACACTCTAAACGAATTATTTCGGGTTGTCATGGGTTGTCGACATCCAGAGGGAGGTGTGTTATCTTTATCCCTTATTGTTGGCATATGGACGGAGTATTCCCGGATTATCCTGGGTTGTTGACATACAGGACGAAATGTATCGTCTTTGTTCATTGTTTGTTGGCATATGGATGAGTTGTCCCAGGTTGTCGACGCTTGGATGGGTTGTTGAAACAAACATATTTTTTCATCGTACAGGTCGAGTATCAATGAGGGTAATTTTTATCCAAAAAATCATTCTCTTGGCTAGATTTTATTAAATTTATAAAAATGATCACTTTTTAAAACACTTATCCAAAAAATACCATATAAAAAATCTCCCCTTTGGCAAAACTCTTGAATGAGTTTCAAGAGTTTTGCTTGAAACTCTTAAACGTGTGATTATCTCAACATCTTTTGGTCTATAATCCTCCTTATATTAATTTTGGTTCTTAAGATTTTTTTTTAAAAAATTAAAATATATTTCTAATGAGATTTGAACATATTCAAGAATTTTGTAAGAAAATAATATCTCGATTTTTGCGCTATAGAAAGGTAAAATTAGAAATTTTACTTTTTCATTCCGATTTTGATAATTTCGACATCCATATTTCAATTTTCTAGAAATGCTAAGGGGAGACTTGGGAATTTTCTTAAACTCTCTTCTAAGATAGGAAAGAATTTTTCAGTTATAAACAATATAGTACGTATCTTAAAGTTTTGGTTAAGTTTTCATCCACTTAAGAAGATAATATTTATTATGTATAAGTTAAATATTTTAAAATATAAGAAATATAAAATAATATACATATTAAGAAAATATTTATATAAAAAAATATTTATACTATTTTATAAATATTATAAGCTATCTTTATAAAAACATTAAAAAATATATAAATTGTAAATTAAAAAAAATTAAAAATTGATAACAAATTATCAAAAAACATAAACTAATTGTCGAAATGTCATACATATATCGATGCTTGTTGCCGGCGTTGATATGTATGTATGTTAATCTTTTATTGTGTTTTACATTTCAACGTCTTTGATTGACGTCCATTTTTTTTACCGATAAATCATATTTTTATCGTAGTGCTAGCTAGTGATATATGTAGAAAGACCTACTCGGCCTAATTAACTTGACTTTAGTTTAGATTCAATTATTTAGGAATTAGGAACAAAATATCAAATCAAATAATCTATTAATATGATCCTTCAAAATTAAGATAATCATTCTAAGTCTTCTAACCAATGTTTTTACACTTTTTAAAACATTTGAATCTTAGGGTTCGTTCGTTTCGCATAATTTTAAGGTATAACACTGGACAACTCAAGTTGTCTCATGTTCGTTGACGAAAACGTACCATGAACATGATAAGAATGATGTCTCGGGACAGTACACCAGACCTATTTTCTTATTACTTCAATTTGGAGTAACAAGGGCTTGTTACTTTGGTACAAGGTTAAAAATAACAATAATAGCCTTGTTCATATTTTCAATATATGTAAATTTTTTTCAAGAATATCCCATTTTTCAAATATGAATATATTTATATTTAAAGATAATATATTTGGATTAAAAGAGAGTATATTTTGATAAAAATGAGTGTATATATATATATATTTAAAGAGAGTATATTTGAATATAAAAAAAGTATATTTAGACTAAAAAAAATATTTGATAGAAATTGAGTATATATCTATATTTAGATAAAGTATATTTGGACTCAAATATAATATAATTTGGTAGAAACTGACTATATATATTCATGTTTAGATTAAATATTTGAATTAAAAGAGAGTATATTTAGACTCAAAGATGGTATATTTTGATAAAAATTGAGTATATATTTATATTTGGGAAGAGTATATTTGGATTAAAATGTAATATATTCAAATGAGATATATCTCTATTTATCGAGAGTATATTTGGATCGAAAATTGATCTTTAATTAAATAAAATATTATAATCATATATACTTTCTGTGCAGTCAGGTATATATACTCACTATATTAGCATGTATACTCGATCAGTATGGGAGACGGTGTGGCTACGTCATCGACGATGTCGGGGCCTCTATGTCACAACATGTTAGTTAATTAATCTACTTGTGATATAATTGTAATAAAATATATTAATTAGATTTATAATCGTTATGTTAATTGAAATGAATATTTTATTATAATAATATATAATATTGTGTAGTATGCCTTATATGATGAAATGAAAAAAAAAATAGTACAAAGGGTATTTTCGTCAAATTATCTTATCATGTGTTGTGATAATATAAAGTGAACACAAGATAGTACTAAATTTGATGTCCAGTATCGTGCGAAACGAACATAAGCCTATTTGTTATGCTGTCATGTACAATCTTATACAGTACTAGTCTGTTCTGTATTAAACTATTTGCGAAACGAACGAACCCTTAACAATAGACACAGTACACAATGGTCAATACTACCGCAATCAATTAATTGAGTCTTGTTCTCAAAATATATATTCCATATGTACATATAGCAAACAATAAATTAGATCTTAGATAAATAAAAAGTAATGATTTTTTCTTTTGGGGAATTCAACCTAAAATATATTACCGTTCAAAAACCCTATCGTAATTATTAATACAACATATATAATTATATATATATATATATATGAATTGAAAACCAAAGGAGATCTTTTGAGAAGATTAAACCCTTGATTAATTTTTCACTCTCTTAATGCTCATATTATTATTATTACTATTATTATCTTCTAACAAAAACAAACACCCCTACAAGACAATAATTAACAAATGTGCTTGCCCTTACATCACAATTAAACATATATATAATTATAATTATAATTATATATATAAATATATAAATTGAATCAATGCATAGACAACCAAAGGAACAAAAAGTTCTCCAGAAATTTTATTTTTCTTGAATAAAATAATGAATTAGAAAATCACATCCCTCTCACTCTCTCTCTCCCTAGGTAGATCGCTGAACAAGTGAAAATGAATAAAAAAGAAATTATCATGAATAAAAAAAGAATATATATGAATTTATTTAATCATATTCATTCTCATGTTATTATTCATGTTCATTGCGTCAAAATTCACGTTCAATCCTTCGTAAAAATTTCTATAGACAGACTGACCGTATAAATCTTTTTTCTCAATCTCCGGTGTACTACATCGAAAACTTACTGCTTTAACTGAACGTTGACGGCGACGGACAAGGAGAGGCTGTTGCTCACCAACTTCTTCAAAATACTGGTGCTGTCGGCCACCGGAGACACCAGACCGGGGTTCTCGCTGAAGATGTCGTTGCAAGCGCTGACGTGGATCATGGCCTGGGAGAGATTGACGGTCACCTGGTCATACGCCTTTCCGGCCTGCATGCCATTGACCGCCGCCTGCAGGCTGGTCACGGTGTTGGTGAAGGCCTCGTCGCACACGTCGAGCCCTTGCTTGAGCTTCGGGTCGGCGACGGGCGCCCCCGCGGCCTTCGACACGGCAGCCTTGGCCTCTTCCGCAGAGTGCAGGGCCTCCTTGATGGCGGCCAACGTCAGCTCGCGCACCGTGGTGCAGGAGCTCTTAGCGATGAGGTTGGTGCAGAGCTGGGGCACGGTGACGTACTCGCAGGCAACAGCCATGGTTTCGGTCGCGGAGCGCCGGGGCGCCGCGGAGGCGGAGGCGGCGGCGAAGGCCGCGAGGAGGAGGGCGGCAGCGAGGAGTGCCTTGGTCATGATTGCTCTGGTGAAGGAGTTAAAGGGAATAGGAAGGCGATTGATGGCTCTCTCTTTATTGGTTGTGGAGAGACGAGAAAGCCTGAGTGAGATATATGAGGATGCAGAGGCAAGCAGTTAATATAGCGGTGTGGAGAGGAAGGGATTGAATGGTGATGGTTGACCTTTTCTTTGATTTGGGTGGGTTGACCTCTCTTTTAGGAACAGGGAAGAGTTTTCTGCATCCTAATTATCCTCATTCGTGTTAGGTCCTTTTTAATTGAAAAAAAGAATTTTGGGGAAACAGGAAAAAAGAAAAAAGGGAGATGGAATCCAAAATAGATTTTGATCGTTAGGTGGTATCTGCAAGGTGCAAAGAAGACATGA
Organism: Canna indica; assembly: GCA_034359265.1. Classification (NCBI taxonomy): domain Eukaryota; kingdom Viridiplantae; phylum Streptophyta; class Magnoliopsida; order Zingiberales; family Cannaceae; genus Canna; species Canna indica. The sequence goes on from CP136890.1 coordinate 13,891,718, forward strand.
CTTTGGCGCTGGTTTAAATTGGATGCGTCAATCTTAGAACGTGTTCTATAATATAACAAGAAAGAAGAGGGATTCTACTTGAAGGGCTTTCTTCTTCAATTTGGGAGACCATTAGACTGAAATTTTCATAAAAGATCATACTCGGAATTTAAAGGGAAGGGGGTTTGGAGAGGTTCAAACATCTTGTTTAAATATTTTTGAAAGAGTGAAACACCTTCAAACTCCTCTAAGAATAAGGGATTTTAGAGGGGTTAAAAGGATTAATGAATTAAAAAAAAATTAAATTATAAAATTATTTTTAAAATAAAAAAATAATATTATAAATGAGGGTATAATGGTCTACTAATTTTTTTTAAATTCTTTCAAACCCCAAACAAAGTCTTTTAAACCATTTCAAAAATCTCCAAACCCCTCCCACTCCAAATCCCTTCCCCTTCAAATCCCTTACACAAAGTTATTCAAACATAGTGTTAGTATTGGTGACTTCAATGAGATTGATGCAACTCTTTTTATATGAGAGAAAAAATTGAGTGTTCGTGGATTTTATGCAGCGGGGTTGTGTTCCCTCTGAGTTTGTATGAGATTTGTTAGGAAGAAAATAGATCTTCCTACAAGAATTCAAAAATCCAAATGCCAAAATTAAGGAAAAATACTCAATGAATAAATTCAAAAAATACAAAGAATATCAAAATTTACGTGGTTCGGCCCGGCGGGGTACCGGGCCTACTCCACGGGGAGAAGAAAGCACTTGATTTTATTAGAGTGAGGAGAAAACATAGCCAATACAAGAGAAAAAATATTATCTGTATTAGGATATTTTTTTGCACCCCGGATTCTGAATTCCTGCTTCTGCCTGAAAACTGTGGATGCAACGTTCTTGATCTTCTTGCTTCTGCCTGAGACAGTGAAGGGTAAGAGAGTCGTTGGAAAGGAACCTTGCTTGAGAAACGGAGTAGATAAGATGTTGGGATGATCTTGAAACTGCATATTAGGCCCCTATTTATAATAGAGGGGAGAGTCGATTCATACCCAATTCGGTAGAGAAAAATTCTCCAAGGAATTTGCTGCTCCGTCTGATTTAATCGGATGGCTGAAATATTTCTTTTGATCGAAGAAATAGGTTGTTCTATCAAGCAATTTGAGGCAGGCAAATGCGTATGCAAAGTCAACAAAGGCGGCTGAAGGAATCCGCCTGCAAAAGCCCATGCGATCCGCCCGCGTGGAGCGCAGACGTGCGCATGGCGCTCGCTGCGAGCGGCACTGTTGGTACGTGCTCTCTTGTGCAAAGCACGCGCCCGCCTAGCGTGAGGGCCGGGCTCGGCCCAGCTGTTCGGCCCGCCTGGGCCAGGCCGAGCCTAGAACATGTGCTGCTGATTTTTTTTTCTTTGATCCAGCTAGCCCATTTCATATTGGGTCGAGTTTAAAATAATTAAACCCTCACAATTTCCTCTTTTGATGAATTTTAAGCCTGATGCAGCCTTCTCCTCTTCTCCCAAGAGCCCTGTAGGGCTAACATGCGCCTTGAGTCATTCTTATCAACTTCAGGCAGTGTTCAAATTTGACCGCTAGTAGTACTTTAGTCAGCATATCTGCAGGATTATGAGTGGTGTCAATTTTCTGAAGCTTTATCTCTCCTTTTGAAATAATATCACTGATGAAATAGAATCTGACGTCGATGTGCTTTGTCCTTTCATGGAACATCTGATCTTTTGATAGATGAATTACACATTGACTGTCACTATGCACGACTATATTCCCATTTTGAGAAGTTAGTTCTTTTATCAGGTTTCCAAGCCAGATTATTTCTTTAATCGCTTCTGTAATAGCCATGTACTCTGCTTCAGTAGTGGAGAGAGCAATAGTTTATTGTAGGCCGACTTTCCAACTTACTGTAATTCCGCCTATATTGAAGATGTAAGCGATAATCGATCTCCTCTTATCAAGGTCACCGGCATAATCCGAGTCTGAGTATCCTGCAAACGATTCATTAGTTCCACTGAAAATAAGATTGGTTTGCATAGGGTACTTGTGACATGTTAATTCTTTCTCTTTTTCATCTTTCGGGCATAGTAACTCTGATAATTTGAAGTGAGCGGCAAGAGGTGTCTTGACGGATTTTGCTTTTTGTATACCAAAGCGCTCAACCACCTACTTTACATAACTCTCCTGTGTTAGGTACATCTTTCTTACTTTGCGGTCTCACTTTATCTTCATCCCGAGGATTTTTCTTGCAGTCTCAAGGTCCTTCATGTCAAATTCACCCTTAAGGTGTTTCTTAAGCCTCTATATTTCAGTAATATCTTTTGCCGCAATAAGCATATCATCAACATAAAGAAGCAGATAAATCATAGAACTAGCTGATTTCTTTAAATAAACACAACTGTCAAAAGATGATCTACCGAAATCAATACCAAGCATAAACTGATCAAACCTCTTATACCATTGTCTGAGAGATTGTTTGAGGCCATAGAGTGACTTTTTTAGGAGGCAGATATGATCAACTTTATTTTTCTCTTCAAGCCCTTGTGGTTGTATCATGTAGATTTGTTCTTCTAAGTCACCATGTAGGAAAACTATCTTTACGTCAAGTTGTTCTAACTCCAAGTCTTGCATGGCTACCAATGCTAGAAGAACACGAATAGAGATATGCTTAACCACATGAGAGAAAATATCTTTTGTAGTCAATACCTTCATTTTGACTGTATCTCTTTGCTACCAGCCGAGCTTTATAGATACCGCCTTCTTTGAGTTTGTAGATCCACTTGCACCCAACAAGTTTCTTGTGCGGTGGGCGCTTCACAAGTTCTCAAGTATTATTTTTCTACAATGACTTGAATTCTTCTGTCATAGCTTCATGCCACTTTCCTGAATCTGCCCGATTTAGGGCTTCTTTATAGGAGGCTGGTTCTTCAGTGCATGGAGTTTTTTCAGCCACTGTTAGAGCATATGTAGTAACATTTGCATACCTAGGATTAGGAAGTGGTGCTCGCATAGGTCGATTGAGGGCGATGGAATAAGTATTCTCATCTTCAACTTGATATTGCTCCTCCTCAACCCGGTGTGACTCCTCATAGACCTGAACATGTTCTTCAGTGGTTTGTTCTAATGAGGCAATGTTATTGGCTTCTGTGGTAGGTGGTCGAGGTGCAGGTGTAGGGAACCAGAATTCTTGGGTAACAGGTTGAGGTGGTGTTTCTTCTGGTGGCACTGTAGGTTCTTGTGAGTCATCCTCTTCTTGGTTCTCCTTTTTCATTTTCAAGAGTACATGTTCATCAAAAATTACATCTCTATGAATTTCTGCTTTACAATTATTTATGCACCACACTTTATAGCCTTTCACTCTGCTAGGATATCCTAAGAAAATACATTTCTTTGATTTAGGTTCTAATTTTCCTTCATTCACTCTGACATAGATAGTGCTCCCAAAAATTTTAAGATGGTCATAAGAGGATGGCGAACCGGTCTATTTTTCTTCGGGCGTCTTGAATTCAATTGATGAAGATGGAGATCGATTTATCAGGTAGCAAGCGGTTGATGCAGCCTCTGCCCAAAAGCTTTTAGAATGGTTGGCATTAGAAAGCATACATCTTACTATTTCTATGATGGTACAGTTCATCCTTTCTGCTACTCCGTTCTGTTGAGGTGTGTGGTGAATTATGTGATGTCTTATGATCCCTTCCCTAAAGCAAAAATCTTTAAATTCTCCACTGCAAAATTCTAGGTCATTGTTGGTTTGCAGATTCCAAACATATCTACCAGTTTGCTTCTCAATCATTGTCTTCCAAGACTAAAATTTAGAGAAGACATTAGATTTATTTTTAATAAAATAAGCCCATACATTTCTGGAGTAATCATCAATAAATGTAAGCATGTATCGAGCTCCTCCTTGAGATTCAACCGGTGATGCACCCCACAGATCAGAGTGGATGTAGTCCAATTTTTCTTTAGCATAGTATTGCCCTGTGGAGAATGAGACTCTTTTTTGTTTGCCATAGATGCAATGTTCACACAAATCTAGCTTAGCCAATTTTTATTTTCCAAGTAGTCCCTTTTGTTCAAGTATTAGTATGCTCCTTTCATTAATATGTCATAATCTCATATGTCATAATTGAGTAAGACATCATCAGAGTGTTCAAAGGTTACCATAGCTACACCACTTGTTACCGTTGTGCCTTGCAGGATGTAGAGTTGGTTTACTTTTAGTGCTTTTACTACTGTTAAGGATCCCTTTGTGACTCTGAAAACTCCGTCTTGGCCTGAATACTTATATCCAAGTGCATCTAGGGAAGATAAAGAAATTAAATTTCTTTTAAGACCTGAAATGTGCCATACCTGAGTTAGGGTCTTTGTAATTAATGTCATCGTGCATTTTAATTTTTATTAAGCCAACTCCTACTACTTGACATGATGAGTCATTTCCCATTAGCACTTCCTTTCCATTAGCATGTTTATATATGATAAACCAATCTCGGCGCGGTGTCATATGAAAAGAGCAACCTGAATCTAAAATTCATTCATCTTGAGATCGAGCATAACAAGCAGAAATAGTAAGTACCTCTACTTTTTCATTATCAGCAGCATAAGATGCTTCCCCGTTCTGATTTTGTTCCTGTTGTCTCCGTTTCAGCTTACAATATTCTGATTTGATATGTCCCATCTTTTTGCAATAATAACACTGTACATTTTTGGACCTAGATTTAGATCTGAAGTTACCCCGGCTTTTGTCTCATGACCTGTTTCATCCTCTAGTGTTCAGGGCTTCTCCACGAGTTCTAGAGAATCCTGTGGTAAGTTGAGAGTCGACAACCTCCTTAGATACTAGCATTGTTGTCACCTCATCCAGAGTAATAGTATTCTTGTCATACAATAAACTTTCAAGAAATTTTTTAAAAGAAGCAGGGAGAGTAATTAGAAGCATAAAAGCCTTATCTTCTTCCTCAAATGTAACTCCCATATCCTCAAGATCAGCAAGAATAGAACATAAAGTACTAATATGATTTTTAATAGAAGTGACATCAATCATGCGTAAAAAATATAATTTTTGTCTAAGTGTCATCTTACTTGTAAGAGTTTTATCATAATAGATTATAGCAAGCTTTTTCCATACATCTGCGGCGGTCTTTTCTGATGCAACTTCTCGTAATGCCTCCTCGCAAACGCTCATGTACAAGGTGGCTTTAGCACTTTCATCGGCTCGATCCTTTTCCCTTTCATCTCATATCGTCCACGAATAGTGTCCTGAAGGTTCTCCTTAACCAAAATTGCTTTCATCTTCAAAGCCCATAATGAGTAGTTGACATTATGGTTCAATTTCTAGATCTCATATTTTGCCCCTGACATTGTGGACTGCTGGCTCTGATACCACAACTGTTAGGAAGAAAATGGGTCTTTCTACAAGGATCCAAAAATCCAAACGCCAAAAGGAAAAATATCAAAACGAATAAATCTAGAAAACACAAAGAACACCAAAATTTACGTGGTTCGACCGGTGGGGTACCGGGCCTACTCCATGGGGAGAAGAGGGCACTTGATTTTATTAGAGTGGGGAGAAAACACAGCCAATATAAGAGAATCTGAATACAACTGATAACTAAACTGTAAAAGAAAAATATTATTTGTATTCAAATATTTTTCTGCACTCCGAAATCTGGATTCCTTGATCTTTTTGCTTCTAATTGAGACGGTGTGAATAGGAAGAGAGCCGTCGGAAAGGAACCTTGCTTGAGAAATGAAGTAGATGGGATGTTGGGATGATCTTGAAACTACATATTAGGCCCCTATTTATAATAGAGGGGAGAGCTGATTCATACCTAGTTCAGTGGAGAAAAACTCTCCAAGGAATTTGTTGCTCTGTCTGATTTAATCGAATGGCTAAAATATTTCTTTTGACCGAAAAATAGATTTTTTTATCATGCAATTTGAGGCAGGCAAATGCGAATGTGAAGTCAACAAAGGTGGCTGAAGGAATCCGCCTGCAAGAGCCCATGCGATCCGCTCGCGTGGAGCGCGTGATGCGCGCTTGTTGTGCAAGCAGCGAGCAGCGCTACTGGCACGTGCTCTGCACACCAATAGCGCTAGCTCAGGCAGAGCACGCACCCGCCTGGCACGAGGGCTGGGCTCGGCCAAGCTGTCCGGCCCGCCTGGGCCGGGCTGAGCCCAGAACTAGTGCTGCTCTTTTTTTTTTCTTTTTTTTTTCTTTGATCCGAATTTTATATTAGGTCAGATTAAAAATGATTCAACCCTCATAAGATATATGTGCTATTTTTATTATAGCCATTGTCTTATGTTTTTCTATTCTCTCTAAGTTTGTGTAACTTCGTACTCCATCATTAGTGTACATCTTCCTCCTCACCTGTGGCTTCTCCTCAATTTTGTTTTTTTTTGTATCTAATCATTTATTGAAACTTTGGTGTTCGTCCTAATACTCCTTGTCTAAAGAAGACAAGCCAAATTAAAGTCATAATTTCTTTCTTTCTAGAAAATAAAGTCTTAGCAAATTATCTATTTATTAAATATATAGCAGTGTTATTCAAACATCTAAATCTAAATGAATTTGAACTTCTCAACGAATGCTTCTCTGAAAGTGTCTATTACAAAGAATAAGTTTTTCATGTCTTCCTCACAGCTTTATATTGTTAAGATAAGCCCAAAATTTAGTCGTTGAAGTTGTGGGTCAAATATTTGAATATGAAAATATGGTTATTGCACAAGATCAACCCGAAGAAAGTGTTGATTTTGAACTAGATAACGAGGAAGATTAAAATAATTGTGAAGATTACGAGACAAGTAAAGAAGAAATAAATAACTCAATCGATTATTATTTAGATGTTATCGAATATTGATATGTAATATTTTTTCTCTTTTTTATATTAATTATTTATATTATATTGTTTGTCGACATCACTAATGAACATTATATTTGTAGATGTCTCGAGTCTCAGTCTATCGTTCGAGTGCTCATCGAGCAGGACAAGCTCCGTCGTCGCCGCTCACGATAGTTGTGCACCTCACTACCAATACCACCATCGTAGAGGCTATAGCACCACCACCACCACCAATATATAGTCGTGGCACCGGGACCTTCGATGTCCACCGCAGTTCCACCACCACCACTGGTCCCAGAGGCTAGAGGTCATCGTAGGCCTCATGGGCCTAATCGGGGGGGCTCATGTACCTTCATCGATCGACCACCGTCAACGAATATTGTTGCACTATCTAAAGTAAATATCAAAATTTATTTATTATAATTGTTAATTAATTAATTATTGCTTATGTTGTTATACTTATTGTAGATTTGAGTAGGACAATGATGCTTGTAGCATCACTTCTATTATTAAGAGGTTCTTTCAGGAGCCATAATGTTCATGGACCCACGTGCCGGAGCATTCTGGAGATTTATTATGGTCTGAGTTTGACGTATGTAGTTTATTAATGTTTTAATTAATTGCATTAATACTTAAAATGATTGTATTACATAACTTGATTTTTTTTTGCAGGCTAGATACACTTGGGATCTCGTCATTCAGGTCTAGATGAAGAATGTTTGGGAAGCTTATTGTAAGAGTTTTTTTCAAAGATATCCTCAATCGGGCGCGGGATGAGGCGCGGGTGAGTGTAGACGGTAATAGTGATACACCTATGGATACACTCAAGGAACACGAGCCCACCTAGATGTTGGCCGGCGTATGGAATCGACTATGCGACATTTGGGCGTTGAGATCGAGGTGGCAGGGTGCAAAAATATGAAAGTACATGATATATTTAGCTTAATTTACTTGACTTTAATTTAGATCCAATTATTTAGGAATTAGGAACAAAATATCAAATCGAATAATCTATTAATAATCCTTCAAATTTAAGAAGATCATTCTAAGTCTTCTAACCAATGTTTTCGCAATTTTTAAAATATTTGAATATTAATAATAAAAGTAATTCTGTAATTGAGTCTTGTTCTCAATATATATTCCATATGTACATATAGCAAACAATAAATTAAATATTAGATAAACAAAAAGTAATTATATATATATAAAAGAAATAATTCTTTTTCGCCTAAATTGTCTTCACATCCTCAATTTTTATCTTTATTTTTATAATTTTACCCCACTTATATTTTTATTTTTATAGGCTTAATTTTTAAATCTTCAACTTTAATTTTTCAGATGAAACTACTTTAATTTCCTTCCAATTTAATTTTCAAAATTAATTTTCATATTCAATTAATTTTAAACTTTATTTTTCCTTTAATTAATCATGCTTAACTTTTAAATTTTGAATTAAATTAATTGCAATTTGAAAATTAATATACATATTAAATTAATTTTTAATTTTATTAATGGTGAATTCTATTTTCCTTCCATTAATAATACTTAATTTTTTAATTTTTTGAATTTAATTAATTACAAATGTTGAGAATTATTTATGAAATTTTAATTTTTTTAAAAATAAATTAAATCTTACCTTCGAATTTTATTATGTCTATTTAATTAAACATGCTTAATTTTAATTTTTATTAATTTTCATATGGTTATTAATTAAATGAATTATGCGGGTTTAATTTTCAAATCCTATATATTATACTATGCATGTTTAATTTTGAATTTTATTTTTTCTCCATAATTATATATGATTAATTAGAAATTTTTTGAGTATTAAATTAAATAGATTTCAATTCCAATTAAGTATGCATAATTTTTAAATGATTAATTATGTTTAAATTACTTAGACTTCAAAGTAAATATGATTAATTTTTAAAATTTTAAATACTTTTAATTATGTATAATAAATTTCAAATTTTATTAATTGTTTAAATTTTATTAATTTAAATCTTATTATTCTCTCTATTTCATAATAAGTGATTTTTTAGGCTTTGACACATAGATTAAGAAAACTATTTAATAGTCTAATTTCTAGCAAATGTTTTTTATTTGACTAAACTACCCATAGTGTAGCCCGTAATATTCTCAATAAATGATCTATTGGTTGACTTTCAATATTCTCTTATATTATACTTTATTGATGGGAGAAACTTTTATTAGATGTTAAAATTAGTATAAAAAAAATTAATACCACATTGGAAGTCTAAAATGTCACTTAATATAAAATTATAAAAAAAAACCCTAAAAATCACTTATTTTTGGAATGAATGGAGTAATTAATGGAAATTAAATTCTAAATTTTTAAATTAAAATTTTCATATTTTTATATTTATTTAATTAAGCAAATTTCATTTTCAATTATGAAACTGAAACTTGCATAGAGATCTAAGGTTCGATCCCTAGTATGATCATCTATTATGACTTCCTATCTTTGTTAAAAAAAAGTTTTATTTTTAATTAATTATTTTTATTTTCCAAATTTTCATATAAAACAATTTTAAATTCCTTTTAATTTAAGTTATAAATTTTAATTAATTTCGAATTTTATTAATATTGAATTTAATTTTCCTTCCATATGTTTAATTTTAATTTTTCAAATCCATTTAAGTAAACATGCTTGATTTCCAATTAATCCTACTCAATTTCCAAAATTTTGAGTTTAATTAATTTTAAATGTGAATAACTATTTATGAAATATTAAATTTTGTTACGTTGCTTAACTAAACCGGTCTTAATTTTAAATTTTATTAATTATGTGTGCTTAATTTTAAAATCCTATATATTATGTTATGCATGTTTAATTTTAAATTTTATTTTTTTCTCCGTATATATGTATGATTAATTAGAAATTTTTCGAGTCCATTAAATTAAGCAGATTTCACTTTCAATTAAGTATCGACTTTTATTCTTAAAATTATAATTCTTTTATAGTATGATAATAATATGCTAATTTATTTTTGAAAATCTTTTTATAAAAATATTTAAATTTAAATTTTTAATTTAAATTATTGAATATTACATTATAGTTACAAATTTAATTTAAAATTTAAAATAATTACTTTTATAAAATTTTAAAAATTATTTTTTAATCAAAATTTATGTAATTTCAAATTGAAATTATGTTAGAAAATATCAAAAATATCAAAAAAAAATCGATAAACTATTCTATTTATATATAATAATATACTAAAATATATAAATTTAAATTCAAACTTTTTTATTTATAAAACCATGGAATATATAATAATATATTGAAAATATAAATTTTAATTTTAAATTTTTTTATTTTTAAAATCATGTTTTAACTGTGCAAAAGCACGAATACTATAGCTAGTTTATATACATATAAATAAGCAACATTTCCTTCCCACGTAAATTAATTCTCCTTTTCCCACCCTCAAATTTTTTCCACCTAAAATTTTCACATTCAAAATTTTCTCGCCTAAATTTTTTTCTTCCCAAATATTTCACATATATCTTCCACTTATACCCTTATTTTTATCTTTGACTTACACTGTTGATTTTTTAATTTTATGTTTTATCTTTACCCCTCTTAAATTTCTAATAAAATCATCATGTTTTCAAGTCATTGTTTATCTGAATTATACCATTATTTTTTCTATAATTGTTGAAATTATTTTTTAAGGTATATAATTTTTAATATTACTTTTGTATTTATGAAGTATCATTTTCCTTTATTTTTTTTAAAATAACTTAAATAATTCTAAATTTCTTATTTTTGAATTAATTTATCAATATTCATACAATTTTAATTGATATAAAACTTTATATTTGTATTTTTTTTCCCGAAGATCGAATTTTATTTTTCGAATGAGAGTTAAAAGTACAATCAAGTACAAAATAGGATAAATATTCATCCAAAATCATTTCCACACACGAAAGGATAAACGAATCAACATCATAGACGCATTGTATTATGTTTGATGTTTATCTTTAAAAGTATTAATAGTTTTTTTTATATATATATATTTTTTGTTAACAATATACATAGTCTTATTTGTTTTGAAATATTTTTTATTATTTATTTTAAAAAATAATTATTAATTTATTTTTTTATTAAAAAAAATACTATGAATAAAATATATATATATATAATTAATCTCATTATATAAAAAAATTGTTGTCACTTTTAGATTTACATCTTATTGATATTTATTTTTTTATGTTACTTTAGATTGTAACTTTTATTTTTCTATGTTTTTTTTATACAAACTTATTTATGTTATGGTAAAGATAACTATTAATTACTAATCTAAAAAAATTCATTTTTTTATCTTTCTATTTTTTATTTTTTGATTAATTTTAACTATTATTTTAAGTTAAATTATATAAATATACTTGCACACGTCCATAATTATATAAATCAAATCAAATCAATATTTATTTATTTTGGTATATTTATATATTTTCACATATATAATATTTATTATTACTCTTTAAGTATATTGTTATGAATATTACTATTTAAAATTGTAATTTAAATTAAGCTTTTAATCTTACTAAATGTTTTTATTTTTAAAAATATAATTCTTTTATGATATGTTAATAATATAGTTATTCTGAAAAATCTAGATATATAATTATTTAATTTTTAATTTAAATTCTTGAGAATATTAAATTATAGACAAAATTTAATTTATAATTTAAATTATAAATTAATTTACAATTTAAGTTTAAAATAACTATTTTTAAAAATTATAAAAATTAATTTAAATTTAAATTTATGTTACAAAATATGAAAAATGTCAAAAATAATTTTATAGACTATTCTATTTATATGTAAACATATATTAAAATGTGGTATTAAATTTCAATTTTTTTTATTTTTAGAACCACAAGTTAATGGGTAGTACGGCTAGTTCAACCTAAAATTACCCTTCAAAAACTCTCCCGTAATTATTATTACAACATATATAATTAATAATTAATTTATATATATATATATATATATATATATATATATGAGTTGAAAACGAAAGGAGATCTTTTGAGAGAAGATTAAACCCTTGATTAGTTTTTCACTCTCTTAATGCTCATATTATTATGAGATAATAGACTAAAAAATCACAAGGTTTGCAGAAATTTTACGTTCTACCAACATTTTCAAATTTCGCATGTAAATGCACAACCCTTACTTCCGTTTATACCATCTACTAAATCATCACGTGCCGTCTCAACTTAAGCTGACGTGGAGATAAACGGCACATACGTGGTCTGACGGCGTCATACGTGGCAGGCGGTCCCACCTTTTTTTTTCTCTATCTCTCTTCTCTTCTTCCTTCCAACTGATGCCACTTTTTTTTATTTTTTATTCTCCTCCTCCTCCTCCCCATATGGTTCTGCACCATCCTCTACTCTGTGGTCTTCACCCAAATGACCTCCCTCTTCGTCGTTCAAGGTGCCGCCATGCGCATCGTCGTCGGTGCCTTCATCTTCCTCTCCCGCCGCCTCCTCCAGCCACTCGTATGTCGGCTCTAGAAGAGCGGAGGCGGGCTCACGGAGCTGCAATAGATGGGCATCGAGCTCGTTATCTCGGCGACTGCCATGATCATCGGCCGCCCCGGACTCCTCTCCGAGGTATTCGCCGTGCTCGCCGACCTCGGATGCAGCGTCGAGGAGGCCAAAGTGTGGACCCATAGCGGCTGCATCGCGTGCCTCGTCTCCGTCAAGGAAGAGCTCCGCTAAGAACTTTTTCGCTAAAACAACAACTTCTTTCTTAAAACAGGGACAAAGATTAGAACTTTGCATGGAGGACCGGCCAGGGCTGCTCTCAGAAGTAACCCGAATGTTCCGAGAGAATGGCCTGTACACTAAAACCTATACAACTTAGGTTTGATCAAGTCCTATTCTTAGGCTTCTTGTATACCGAAACCATGCTTCCCCGAGTGGGTTATGTACATAAACAGTGATCAAAAGAGGTCACTCAAAGAGAAGATCCAACTTTGCAAGCAAAGAAGAGAAAGGTTGAAGATAAAGAGAAGACGAAAGAGTGTTATTGACAGCTTGGAAAGTGTGCTTGGTGTATTCATTTCTCTACTTTTTTTGCAGGGTTTGGGTTAATTATTTGAACACAAGGATTTGATGTTTTACTACTAACTTTTGACAACAGCAGGTCATCTTGTTTTGATTTCATTCCTAAATCTGAGAAGTTTGTGCTCTTGTTTTTGGACTATGAGTTCTTGTGATTTAGATCAAGTGATGCAGAATATGATGCAGTCATTAAAACAAGTGTTGTAGTGCACACGGGACCTGTCGGCGATCCACTGCGGGTAGTGCTTGCAGTCTCTGTACATCCCAATGCCGAAGGAATTCATGGGGAGGCAAGGAGGGACGGTGCTAAGGGAGAGTTGTAGTATGAGGTTTGAGTTGTACCTGACCTTCATTGAGGGCTCCCCGATGCTGAGAATTGATGTTTTGTCATGGCATGCTTCAGCTTGAAGCGCTCCACCATGTCGGCGGCGATCATGACCATCGCCACGGTGACGAGCCCGACACCCATCCACTGCAGCTTTGTGAGCCTGCCTTCGCTCTTTCGGAGACGACAAACGAGTGGCTGGAGGAGGCGGTGGGAGAGGAAGATGGCGGCGCCGACGACGGTGCGCATGGCGGCCCCTTGAACGACGAAGAGGGAGGCCATTTGGGTGAAGACCACGGAGTAGAGGATGGTGCAGAGCCGTATGGGGAGGAGGAGGAGGAGGAGGAGAATAAGAAATAAAAAAAAAGGTGGTAGTAGTTGGAAGGAAGAAGAGAAGAGAGAGATAAAAAAAGTTGGGACCGCCTGCCACATATGACGTCGTCAGACCATGCACGCGCCATTTACCTCCATGTCAGCTAAGTTGAGACGGCGCATGATGATTTGGTAGATGACATAAACGAAAGTAAATGTTGTGCATTTACAGACGAAATTTGAAAACACAGGTAGAACGTAAAATTTCTGCAAATCTTGTGATTTTTTAATATATTATCCTTATTATTATTATTACTATTGTCTTCTAACAAAAACACCCCTGCAAGACAATAATTAACAAATATTTGCAATAATTAACAAATATGCATGCCCTTACATCACAATTATATATATATATATATATATATATGGGTAGTAATATAAAATTATAATTAAATCAATGCATAGACAATCAAAGGAACCAAAAGTCCAAAAATCAAACTTCCAAATACTTTATTAGAAAAATTCCAAAAATCCATGGTTCATTTCTGGTGGGTCAAAAGGCTTCTGAAAAGAAAATGCATTAGATTGGGTGGAGTATCTTATGCAGAGATAAAGCCGATGGTGGAATGGGATTTAAGGATTTAAAAGCCTTTAATCTTGCCATGCTTGGGAAATAGGCTTGGAGGCTTTTAACTCGGCCTCATTCCTTGTTTTTAAAAAATTTTAAGGATAAGTATTTCCACCATGTATCCTTTATAGAGGCTCCTATCGGTAACAATTCTTCCTGGGCTTGCGGAAGTCTCCTAGAAGGCAGAAGGGTGATTAATGAAAAGGGCTTCAAGTGGTAGATTGGTTCAGGATCCATGGGTTTTTGATTCACATCCTTTTACTATTCCTATAGTAGCTTGTTTAGATCCTAGCCTTATCTTAGTAAGGCAACTCTTCAACATGGATGTAACATGGGATGAGAACTAGATCAATCATATAGTTGCGGCAATTGCAACTGAAATTTTTTTCATTAAAAAATCTAATTATGGGCAAAAATAAAGAGATGTAGATAAATGGAAGGATGATAGAAAGAAAGAACAAAAATATCAATGATATATGATTCCAATATATGTGTGGTCTATGAATTATCTCATAAAAGGCAATGTGATAAAGCATCAATACTGAACGAATATAAAAAAAAATGAAATAATATCAATAATAAAGAGTCTCGTGTTAATAAAAACTAAGGAGATTAACTCGAGAAGAAATTTTGTTGGGAGCTCCATTGCAGAGTTTAGGCCTAATTAACCATTATTGGAGAAGCTATGGGAACGTCGACGGATCTAAGGCAATAATGCAGATAGTGCCCACTTTCCATGCATGTTGATGAGCCCACCTAGGTTTTCGAAAGGAATGACTCTTATTCGGTAAAATCTGGGTACAAAATTATTTTTCAACTCTTATATCCTCTAGTTAATGCAAGTCATGCTAATTTGGCAAATAAGGAACTTTGAAGATCAGTTTGGGATACCAAAGTACCTTCAAAGATAAAGGTTCATATCTAGAAGCTAATGCATGAAGGCATCTCTGTCCGTAAAAACTTGAGCGAGCGTTTCCCTCATGTTATGGATTTATGACCGAGATGTAATTTGACATCGGAATTAGTTCAGCATTGCTTTTTACAATGTCCTCATGTGTCCCAGCTTTGGCAGATGATAGACTTTAATTCATTGATCAGGATTGGTGTTTGTCCATGGATTCCTTTTGGAAATGATGGCTAGAGTTATATCGGAAGATGAAATCCAAGCATAATAGTGTTGAAAACATGTTTTGATCGCCTTCTTGCTTTGGAGGATATGACTTGCTCGGAATGCAAAAGTCTTTGATGATGTAGACACTTTTGTTCAGGATATTTGGGTGACAGGTCACTCACTTTCAGAAAAATTTAGTCAGCTTAATTCATTCTAATATTTCCTCTATTTTCTGAGAGTCTTGGTCTTGTTAACATTGTTTGATTCATTCGTTTTTTCTAAGAAATCTCCACCATAACTTTTATGCTTTTGGTTTTTTTGGAATCCTTGTATTTTGTATTTTTACTTTGTGGAACTTATATATGAATAACTATAGTTGTTATTAAAAAAAAAAAAAAAGCCAAAAGTTCTCCAGGAATTTTATTTTCATTGAATAAAATAATGAATCAGAAAATGACATCGATCTCACTCTCTCTCTCTCATGCACTCTCAATCTCCAGTGTACTACATCGAAAACTTACTGCTTTAACTGAACGTTGACGGCGACGGACAAGGAGAGGCTGTTGCTCACCAACTTCTTCAGAATGCTGGTGCCGTCGGCCACCGGAGACACCAGACCGGGGTTCTCGCTGAAGATGTCGTTGCAAGCGCTGACGTGGATCATGGCCTGGGAGAGATTGACGGTCACCTGGTCGTACGCCTTTCCGGCCTCCATGCCATTGACCGCCGCCTGCAGGCTGGTCATGGTGTTGGCGAAGGCCTCGTCGCACACGTCGAGCCCTTGCTTGAGCTTCGGGTCGGCGACGGGCTCCCCCACGGCCTTCGTCACGGTAGCCTTGGCCTCTTCCGCAGAGTGCAGGGCCTCCTTGATGGCGGCCAACGCCAGCTCGCGCACCGTGGTGCAGGAGCTCTTGGAGATGAGGTTGGTGCAGAGCTGGGGCACGGTGACGTACTCGCAGGCATCAGCCATGGTTTCGGTCGCGGAGCGCCGGGGCGCCGCGGAGGCGGAGGCGGCGAAGGCCGCGAGGAGGAGGGCGGCAGCGAGGAGTGCTTTGGTCATGATTGCTCTGGTGAATGAGTTAAAGGGAATAGGAAGGCGATTGATGGCTCTCTCTTTATTGGTTGTGGAGAGATGAGAAAGCCTGAGTGAGATATATGAGTATGCCTAGGCAAGCGGTTAATATAGGGGTGGGGAGAGGAAGGGATTGAATGGTGATGGTTGACCTTTTCTTTGGTTTGGGTGGGCTGACCTCCCTTTTAGGAACAAGGAAGAGTTTTGTCCATTCAATTGAGATATCGACGAGTGGCCACTAATTTTTTTTTTTGGAGTTAATCAATAATTATTTAAACTTGTTTTTTACATAAGAAGAATTATAATAGACCCTTAGCATGCAGAAAGAGAATGATATAAAATATCATGGAGCTCCGGATGTCTATTAATGGAACTCCAACCGATGGATTCCTTATACCTCCTAGCGGCTAGCTCTGTTTGCCAACTTTATTCGTGTTTCTAGATATATGCGTAAATTTTACATGCCTAAAATTAATACAACAATCTTTGATGTCTTGAAAAAGAGGACCCAAGCTCCAAGGGGTTGGGCATTAGATTGAGTTGATTGAGTCTATGAGCTACTTATAATTTGATTCTAAAATGATATAATTCAGATTCCTATCCGATGCACAAGAAACAACCTGAAAGTTAACCATTGCCTTTGAGTAAATAGGCGAAATAGAATAAAAGAAATAGGTTGAGGTCAGGATACACTCGCCTCTAGAGTTTCTCAGAATAACTGCAGCACCACCATCATTGTCTAAAAAAGAGCCATCACAGTTGAACTTAAGCCAGTTATCCGAGATTAGGGTCGTCCAATCACAAGCATTAGAGTACGAATACAAAACATTAAGGTATCGTTTGCTTCGATGGATTAAGGAGGTGGATTGGATTTTAAAATTCAATCCATTATTTGCTGCAACAATGGATATGAATCGGGCCGGATATTAGGTGGATTTATTTTGACCCAAATCCATCGCTGGCCTGATTTAGAAATCCTAGGAAGATGATGGATTTAAGACCCAAATCCACAGGATATGAATTTTCATATTCTATCCATGCTTCTTATCCTATGCCAAAACAAACATAGGATAGGATTTCTATCCCACTCTTATCCACCTTAAATCATATCTCATCCAAATCATATCCTGCAAAACAAACATGGCCTAAGTGTAATAATATACATTATACCTCAAAGCAATTAAAGTTTAATTACGAATATGATTCAAGATATCTAATTTATTTAGTTAAGGAGGCATGGTTACTAATTAACCATTGGCTTAATTATATTTTTTATCCCTCAAAATATTATGTTTTTTCTATTTGATCCCTCATTTTTAAAAAGTTTTTGTTTAGTTCCTCAAAAATTATTTTTATTTCTGTTTGATCTCTTTGTTAACTTTTGTTGTTAAGTATCACATGACAATACTGACATGGATTAAAAATGGACCAAACAAAAAAAATATTTTAATGGAC
This sequence comes from Canna indica, assembly GCA_034359265.1. Taxonomy (NCBI): domain Eukaryota; kingdom Viridiplantae; phylum Streptophyta; class Magnoliopsida; order Zingiberales; family Cannaceae; genus Canna; species Canna indica. The sequence goes on from CP136890.1 coordinate 13,909,553, forward strand.
CAAATAAAAAAATGTATATTTTAATAACCTAAAATATAATTATATATTGTTATGTTTTAAGTTATTAAAATGTATATTATTATGCTTTAGGTTATTAAAATATATATTTTGTCATCCAGTTTCTTAAAATATCTCATTTTTTCCGTTTGATCCCTCTTTAATTCATATCAGCATTGTCATGTTGGCACTTAATAGTAAAATTAAGTTAAAGAAAAGTTAACGGAGAGATCAAACAGAAACGAAAATAGTTTTTGAGAGATTAATCGTAAACTTTTTCAAAAGGAAGGACCAAATGAAAAAAAACATGATATTTTAAGGATCAAAAACATAATTAAGTATAACCATTTGACTAATTCCAAATTGTTCCTTGTTATTTGCGGAATTAATTAAGCAACTTAAGCGAACATGTTCTTTTCATGAGAATTTAATTATAGTAGTTTTTTTTTGCCTTTACATATATTTATATAAGTTTTCCCTTAAAAATATAATTATACAAAAGCTTCTGAAAGATCTTTGCTAGATTCGGATCCATATCTGAAGGTGGAAATAGAATCTACCAAAAGATCCAACCCGTCTGGAAGTGTTGTTGGCTATAATCATGTAGGGAAGGCAATATTATCTGTTACTACCTGGAAAAAAAAAGAGACCGACTTGTAAATATTATTTTTGGAGGAGGCTTTTTGCTAAACGTCTAATGATATATATTTAGCTCTAATCCTCTAATTTTTTTGGCTTGGTGTCTACGGCGGCTGAGGAGGCGGGTGATCGGAGCAGCGTGCGGTGGCGGTGAAGACTCCAGTGAAGATCAGAGTTTGGAGGAGTTTTAATGTAGGAGTCTTTTATCTCTCCTTTTGTTTTCGTTGTTTCCTTGTTGCTGTCGTCATATTTTTTTTCCCTCTATGCTAAGATTTCCTACTATAGGAATATTGGGAAAAAAGCCCCATCTGAAGAAGGGGAACTGGCTACTTCGTTTACACTACTAGAAATTTGGTCTTCAGCAACGGTCTTCAGCAACGGCTATCAGCAGCGCGCCGGAATCGTCCACTTCGGACTCTTGCCGAAATCGTCGAATTTGGACTCGTGTCGGAATTGTCCAATATGGACTCGAACTGTCTCGAAACATTTAGAAAATAATCATCCATCCGACGAGTTGATATGTTTCACGTACGCATCGACGAGTCGGATATGATTTAGCAAAACTTTAGATCCGTTCGGGGATTGTATGTTCGTGTAAAAGAAGTAGATGATCTTTTATACGACGTACAATTCTTGAATTGTCCCTGATTGGACAATTTGGGAATATAGTTATTTGTACTGCACTTACGTTCTTATTTTAACTGTTAACTAATTATTCTAAATTTTGGCAACATCTCTCTTGTTCTCCGATACGCGCCCAGAAGATATGCGTATTCGAAGAACTGTAGGGAGATGCTGCCGAAATTTAGAATGAAGTTAGCGGTTAAAATAAGTACTTAGTGCAATATAAATAACATAAATCCCGAATGGAATAGGACAATCTCACCTAAAGATATTAACCAAAGAAATTGTCATTGATTGATAGAATCATGTCGGCTGATCGAAGTTGGATGTACCGACGTCTTCATCGTGGAGCTTTAACGAATGAGTTTCGATTAGGCGTAAGGTACTTCCTAAATTTCGCCTATTCGAATCGAAATTTTGTTAGCATCGGTGATCAAATCCGATGTTCGTGCCGCATTTGTTCGAATGGACGATTTTTGGATCGGGAGACTGTCACTCTGCATCTATATACCAAAGGATTTGCACCAAGATATTTTCTATGGACTTGTCACGGGGAATCACGCGAAGTCGGGACGTCGAGCAATCCTGTCATTCAGACATATGGTGAATCTTCCTCTGCTGGTGCTTCTTCATCCAGTCAATGTAATCCCTATAGAACTATGATACTTGATAGTCTTGGGGGTCAATTCCACCTGAATGATAATGTTGATCAGTCAGTTCTTCAGACATCAGTCCCACCAGATACTACAGCAGTTGATATCACAGAAGTACAAACTGCGGTAGAGATTGAATTACCGAATAAAGAAGCTGCAGAATTTTACGAGATGTTGAAAGCTGCCGATGAACCTTTGTATGAGAATTGTCCTAAATACACTAGGTTTTCAGCAATGACACAGCTCTTAAACATCAAGACCGATTGTAATATCAGCGGAGTTGCGTATGATCGAATTGCTGGATTGATTAATGGAATGCTGCCTACTGATAACAAGTTTGAGGCAACTTTTTATAAGACTAAAAAGCTAATGAGAAAATTGGGGCTTGGGTACGAAAAAATACACGCATGCCAAAATAACTGCATTTTATATTATAAAGAAAATGTGCAGTTGGATAAATGCCCTGTATGTCAACATCCTCGTTACAAGGAGAAGAAATCGGTCCGACAGAAAAATATCTCGTTTAAGGTGCTTCGGTATTTTCCACTAACACCGAGGCTTCAAAGATTATTCATGTCGGATGATACAGTAATGACTCATCCATCTGACAGTGAAGCATAAAAACATTTGGATACATGTTATCCTTCATTTGCTAGGGATACTAGAAATATCAGATTGGGATTGTGCACAGATGGTTTTAATCCGTTTGGACATTCTGCAACTCTTTATTCAGTTTGGCCAGTGCTGCTGACAGTTTATAATTTGCCACCGTCAATGTGCATGAAAGATGAATTTATTTATCTTTCGATGATTATTCCGGGTCCTAAGGGTCCACGAAAAGAAATTGACATATTTCTCAGACCCTTGATAGATGAATTGAAAATATTGTGGACTGAGGGAGCTGTCACTTATGATTGTCATCGGAAGCAAAACTTCAATTTAAAGGCCGCGGTCTTGTGGACAATCAATGATTTCCCGGCGTACGGCATGTTGTCTGGTTGGAGCACTCACGGCCGACTCTCTTGTCTGTATTGTATGGAACACTCTAAATCAATCAGTCTTCAGAACGGACGAAAAATCTCATTCTTTGATTGTCATCGTCGATTCCTACCGGTTAATCATCAGTATCGAAGGAATTGTAATAAATTTACTAAGGGCAGAGTCGAAAGAGATGGGCCACCACCGATGTTGTCTGGTGAACAAATGTTAGCACGTGTTTCAGCACTTCCAGATATAGTATTTGGTCGCAATGAAAGAGTGTCAGGTTTTGGCCAAACACATAACTGGATGAAAAAAAGTATCTTTTGGGAATTGCCCTATTGTAGTTCATTATTGATTCGACATAATTTAGATGTCATGCACATTGAAAAAAATGTGTTTGATAATATTTTCAACACTTTGATGGATGTTTCCGAAAAAACTAAAGATAATATCAAAGCCCGACATGATATGAAAATACTTTGTAAAAGACCAGAGTTGGAGCCCGACATGGATGTTGTCGTATGGTAAGTATATCTTTTAATTATATATTTTATTTGTTACTATGTGTACTAATTAATGTATTTGTTTTGTAAATATAGACGACGGTGTCGGATGACGGGAGTGTCCAGCGACCCTCCCCGATGGCGGTGTTTGAGCGGACTCATCGTCGAGCACATGGGACGGGGGAGTACATCGACAACCGCGCTGCATACATTATGGTAACTATATATTTGTTTAAATTATTCATTATATATTTATAATTTAAGTTTTATGATCAATATTAAACAAAAAATCAAACTTGAGTAGGAGACCTACAGTCAGACGGTGGTGCAGCGCGGGGGTACCCCCGAGGACTTTGACGCGGCAACGTGGGTCGAGGCCGCAGGTGGCTGGGACCATGGCCGCGTATATGGCTTCGCAGATAGTGGTCATGCGCGAGCCGTACTAGGGCCACTTGGGGCACCGACCCCTCCGGTCGCTGGTGAGCGATCGTCCACCTCTAGATCCAGTTATGATCATAGTAACTGAATAAGGACTCTAGAGGACACGGTCTCGCGTCAGACTAAGATAATGGAGCGCCAGAGTCAGATGATGGCGGATATACAAGCTATGCTACGCAACATGTCAGGTCATCCCGAAGCAGGCATCTCTTCGGCATCATCTAATCCATCGTCCTCGAGTCAGTCCACGCCGGTGTACACTCAAGCACTCCAGATCCCGCCATATGATCCAGGCCATCCTCCATCGTCATCGTGAGATTTTTTTATATTGACTTTGTTACTGAGATATTGGACTTGTTTAATTTATTTTGTTTGGATATTGATACTTCAATTTTGCATTTGAATAGTTTTTATACTATCGTGGATAATTATCAATATAAATATAATTATTTTGATGTATATCTTGGTGTGTTTGTGATGTGTGAATGAATGTGTGTATGAGTGTATGGGTGTGTGAGTTATGTATCAGATAATGTATCAATGTATCAATGGAAATTTTAAATTTTAAATTTTTTCGTTACCAACTTCACATCATCAGCAACGGCTTTCCCACGGTCGTCCGTGGGAAAGCCGTTGCTAAAAGTGTATCGAAAGCCGTTGCTGATGACCTACAGCAACGGCTTAGCGACGGGATTTTACTAACGGCGTTGCTACGGACTCAGCGGCCGTTGCTATTAATGTTATCAGCAATGGCTCCGGGTCCGTGGCAAAACCGTTGCTGATAATATTGTTAGCAACGGCCCGAGCGGCCATTGCAGATCCGTTGTTAAGTTATCAGCAACGCGATTTTCTGCCACGGCTCCATTGCAACGGCTCGGCCGTTGCTGATGATCTTCAGCAACGGCATCAGCCGCTGCTGATGCCCATTTTTCTAGTAGTGTTAGGGTCTGACATAAGGAGTTGGTATGGTGACGGTGACAATAATCTTTTCTCATAATCCGTTTGTGGAATTGATGGTGACCCTTGATGTGACTAAGGCAGCTTTACAGTAGGTGTGAAAATGGAGGGGAATTCTATTGGGCTGAAGGCAGTTTACTTTAGGTTAGTGTTCAGTGACAATGGTAGCTAACATTACATGAGATGCGGTTGGAAGCGAAGCAGCAGTCTTTCTATGTATTCCACTCTAACGAAGTTTCTCTGGGTGAGCTTAGATGACCCGAAGCAATGACCAACTCAACTCTCTCCGCCCTTTGCGTAGGTAGCCCCTCAATTTCTTCATCGACCCTGGTTTTTGAAATCCCATTTGAATTCGAAAAAGGTACTCCGATCCATTCCATTGGAACTTTCTTTCTCGACTGAATATGGCACTTCTTTTAGCTTTAACACCTCAAAAAGGAACTAGACCTGATTCTGTGCCCTTACTTTGAGGCTTTGGAATGCAAGCAAAGAATCAAAAATCTCCTGTGGTAGACGTTCTATCATCAACGGATCCTGCCCAATCAATAAAGTCAAGCCTAATATTGATATAAACAAGAAAATAGTCACAAAAAAAGGTCCCTGGAGCTCACTTCCAATACTTCCTGATAACAGCATGGTAGCAGTGGCGTATACAGCATAATAAATGGGGGACATTTTGTCCCCCATTTTTTTTCAAAAAAAATTAAAAATAATTTTATATTTTAATTTTTGTTGTTTATTTTAATTTTGTATTTATTTCAAGATTGATAAATTTTAGTTTTCTATATATAAATCATTGAATTTATGTTAGTTATTTTAAAGAAAATAATACATGTTATCTCTTTGTTAACGAGTAGCTTCAAGTGGTTTAAACAATCGTATAGTTCTTGATTGGGTAAATACAACTCTAGTTTTATAAGGTAAATAATTTTGCTCAAAATTAAATATTACTTTGATTGGTTGATTTTTATTTATTATAAAATACTATTTTTATTTATTTTTCATTTGTTGATCTATATATTTTGTTTGTCTTATGTTAAAGGTATTTTTATATAATTATATTGTACCGTACCGCGAGGGCAAGCCCCGCACCCTAAAATTATAACTAAACATGATAATTTCAATTTTAATTTTTTTTTATGTCCCTCATTTTCAAAATCCTACATACGCCCCTGCATGGTAGGATTGAGAAATTGAAGGAGATAGCTTTGTGCTTGGGTGGAGGGGCGGCAGTCATCGCCACGACAGTGGCCCCGACAGTCAACTGCTACCCGCGCCGTGGGGGCAGCAGCCGCTGCCGCTGCAGGGAGGCCGTCCCAATCTCCCGGCATGGAGCCGCTGCCCCGCCGGCGTCGGGGGCCGCGGGAGAGGCCGGCGAGACCAGCGGGGTGATCGTCGGCGGCCAGGAGGGTCGGCCGGCGGGGATCCGAGCGGAGCGAGGGAGGGCGGCGTCGGGGGTAGGAGACGAGTGAGAGAGAGAAGCTTTTCTTTATTTAATAAATAAGGTAATTAAATAAGAGAACTGTATCGCATGAAATGTGATTAATTTGTAGATTATTGGAGTATTTTTTGAGTTGATCGTAGGATTGTCGGATCGAGTCAAGGTGAATATCAAAGTTGTAGATTTTCGCGTTTTGAACGCGATGGTGGTATCAGATTTCTGATTGGAGATTGTCTGGTAAGTCTTTTATATATTTCAGTGCTATTTGATAGTTAAGAGTCATTATTTTCAGTTTGATAAATAATTAAATAATGTAGAATAGTCGTATTTTATGTTAGGTGATGATTTAGAGTATAGATAGTTGTGTTGGGTATGAGTTGACTCATGTTGTAGCCGATGAATGTTGAATTGGTAAATTAATGATTTTACCCTTGCCTCTATTTGCTGGATTTGCTTCTGAAATTCGTTGATCTCCTGTTGCATTATTTTGTTGAACATGTCATGTTGATAATTGCATGAATCTAATTTAATTGTTATTTATTGATGATTATTTGATCATGATATTATACTATGCATGGTGCACGTTATAGTATCAATGTTGTCATAAGTTGTATTTACTAGCATGAATTATTTTGGTTGCATCTTCAGTTGACAGTTTGTTGTAGCATTTATTGTTGCTAGCATCGTAGATCAGTTGTGATTGTCATGTGGTGAGATCGAGTTGTCATGTTGCATTGTTGATCTTTTATTGGGCAGAGGCCCTGGACACTGTTGATTTATTGCCCGATGTGTAGGGCAAGTGACACTGGTGATCACCTATTTACCACACAGGTGCGTGTGCGGCGTCGAGGTGTTAGACGTCGACGGACTTTCTTTTTGGATAGTCGCATCTCCTGCCGGAGCAAGCTTGAGATGCCACTCTCGGAGGTGCGAGAGTGCGGGGGAAACCCATTTGTCCACTACGCTCTTAATTGGTATGAGTTGCTAGTTGATAGGTGAAAATGTATCTTGTTGTTGACATATTGCATTCTATTGCAGAGTTGTATATTGTTGTATTTGGCAATATCATCGCATCATGATTGTTGTCCTTATTGTTGACATATTGATACTCCTACTCAGCTTTCCGCTGACGTTGTTTATTATTACTTCAGATTTGCATGTATGTTGGTAGTTGAAGTTGGGTAGCTAGAGTCCTAGAGGAGGAGACGTCATCCACTACTTTAGTTGTTTTCTTAGTTATCCTTAAATTGGTGTTGAACATTTGTTTAGAGAACTCCTTATTGAAAAGAAGATTTCAGTTGTTCTTGTTGAGATTTTCTGGTATATTTTGTGGTTTAGTTGTAGGTTGCACTCCTCCTAGGTGAGGTCTCTTCTCTAGGATAAACTTAGGCGGGGCGTAGCAATTTGATATCAAAGCGTAGGATCGTCCTCCTCCATAGGATTTATGATTGAGTGTTAAGGTCTAAGGATGAGATCTAAGCTTACTTTAAGTTGATTGTTAATTTGTTTGGTTGTTGATTGAAACCAAAGTTGTTATTTCCTTTTATGAAGTATGGAGGCTAGAGGTAATTTGGGCGTCAAGACTGTCTTCAGAGGTGGACGACGGGGCCGAGGTCGAGGCAGTAGGCAGTCTACGCAGACTCAGCGGGTCGATTTAGTTCTGACCCGAGTTGAGACAAAATTGGCAGATGATGTTCCTTTAGCTCAGTTCCAACGTCGGGCACGCTCTAGCCGTAAGCCTAGCCAGAGTAGCACTCGGGGTGGCCGAGTAGGAGGACAAATCAAGCGGGTGGAGCCTCAGCTTGAGTCCGAGTCTGATTCTGATTTAGCACGCAGTGAGGATGAATCTTTTGAGCTTGCTTCTGAGGAGCCTTCAAATGATTCATCGATGCAGCCGCAGCCTGTAGCTTAGTATGATCCAGTACAGATCGAGCCCCGTGAGAGGCGAAAGATGAATCGACTGAATCAATTTCTGCGCCTAGGGAGAGGCAAGTTTGACAATTTTTTTGGGGCCACTGGCCCTGCGGTGGCCCAATCGTGGGTCCACGAGGTGGAGCAGGCTTTTGGCATTATGAGATGTCTTGAGGACGAGCGAGTTGATTTGGCAACCTATTGTCTTACTGGAGAGGCTCTGATTTGGTGGGAGGTGCAGCAGAGGATGTTGAGAGGGAAGGTAATCTCTTGGGACATATTCTTGAAGATATTCTTCAAGAAGTATTATCTAGCCACTTATGTGAGGCAAAAATCGCAAGAGTTCCTTCAGCTGCATTAGGGTACGATGCGAGTGATGGAGTATGCTAACGAGTTTGATGCGCTCGCGAGGTTCATCCCAGATCTGATTTCCATGGATAGCAGTCGGGCAGAGTTCTTCTTCGGTGGACTGAACAACTCCATTAAGGGGTTGATGGCTATAGATGAGCTAGTGAAGTATGACAGAGTTTTGAGGCGAGCACTGCAAGCAGAGGCGACTTATGTGGAGATGTACTCGGATCGTCAGCAAGCGACAGCTAGTTGGTGGCGCGTTAGACTCAGGAGCAGATGAGTGGAGGTTACGATGAGCCGACAAAGCAGGTAGAGCAGTCCTACCCATTATACGTCAGCAAGTAGAGCTCGATCCTAAAGATTGAAGCTCAAGCTCGACATTTCTTAAACGAGCCGAGCTCGAGCACATGCAAGCTCGGCTCGACTTGATTACACCCCTACACGCAAATCCACGAATATTTATCTGACACGAGTCGAGTATGGAGAATATATTATACCCACAGATATGGGTACGAGTATAAATTTTTACTCATTTAATAAATGGGTATGGGTATGGATACTATACTATCCACACCCGCAGATACCCGTTACCCGATTATGGCTCAATTAAATATTAAATTTATATTTTTATATATTAATATCTAATGGAAGGTTTAAAAGTAAATCTAACTCATCTATTCATCAAATTTCATCTATCTAAATATAATATATTTTATATATTATATCACTTTTTAATTTTAGTTGAAAATACTTTGGTTTCTAAATTTTATGTTACATGAATGGATATTGCTATTTCTTATGATAATTTTATGGTTTAATATTTAATTGCTACATAGTTTGTTTTATGTTGTTTCTCAACCAAGTTATTAATATAAGTGGAACGAGAGTTGTTGATGGTATACTATATTACTATTAAAACAAAATAAATTTTTTATATAATAGCTTAAATGAGTATCACTCTATCAGTGGATATCCGCATAAATCAATTACTCGCACGACAGGTGACGGATATCTGTCGTGTACGGGAGGCAGATTTAGTAAACGAGTGTGGGGGCGGCACTATCCGCGCCGAACCCGCCCCGTTGACATTCCTATACGGGATACGAATTTAATACACAGGTGAGGGTACAATGCACCAGCGGAGCTACATGGAGGGGATGGGGGGCAATTGCCCTCCACCCTCAAATTTCAAATTATTTTATTATATAGGAGGAAAAGTTGAATTTGCCCCCCCTACGTATATATAATATTTTTCTTCTTTTCTCTGTAAAATAAGATTTTTTGTTATATTCGACTATTAAAAAGAAAAAAAAAGAAAAAAAAAGAAAAAATTAAAGGTTGGCTGTGGAAGTGGAGAAGTGCCAGGTGGCAGTCTCAATGAGGGTGAGAATAAGAGGGTGATCGGAGGAGAAGTAGAGAGGAAGAGCGAGAAGAGAGGGTGCCTGCGCGCGTAGGGAGGAGGTCGAGGAGGAGTCGGCGCGTGTCGCCGGTGGAGCTCGTCATCGCCGGAGTCGCGGGATCGAGGTAGGAGATCTCTCCCTTCTCCTTTACTTCCACTTCTATTTTTCGACGACGACAACGAAGGACGAGGTCGCGCTGAGGAGCCGTGCCGGGCTGGCGGCTGGCTGGCTGGCTGTGCTTGGTGGTGGCTTTTCCGGCCACTGCTCGGCCGCTAGGGGGTTGGATCGAGCCAGGAGGTCGATGAGAGAGCGGAGAGGTCGGCGTGTGGGTCGTAGGCGGTGGCCGAGAGAGAGAGAGAGAGAGAGAGAGAGAGAGAGAGAGAGAGAGAGAGAGAGAGAGAGAGAGAGGTGGTTGTCCCGCCGGTCGCGGAGGTCGGGGAGAGGGTGGCCGTGCCGCCGGGGTGATCGCCGGCGGCCGGGATGGCCGATCGGCGTGGGTTCGAGCGGAGTAGGGAGGTGGCGTCGAGCGCAGGGGCAAGGGGCAGCGTGAGGGTGAGGGGAGAGGGAGACGAGTGGGTGAGGAGGGGTTTAATTGATTTAATAAATAGGTTAATTAAGAAGAGAGCTGTATCGAATGAAATGAGATTAAATTATAGAATATTAGGGTATTTTTGTAGTTGATCGTAGAGTCGTCGGATCGAGTCGAGGTGAATACCAAAGTTGTAGATTTTCGCGTGCTGAACGCGATGGTGGTGTCGGATTTCAGATTGAAGATTATTTGGTGTGATTTTGATATAATTCGGTATTATGTTGTTGTTGAGTAAGTGGGTGATAGTTATGTTTGAAATTAATTTAGTTGGTGGGTCCCGAGTTGTCGGTTGAAGTTGAGGTGAATAGCAATCTTGATCGTTTTCGCGTGCTGAACGCGATGGTGGGGTTAGTTTTTCGAGAAAGCATTATTAGGTTGTTCTTTCAATTGGTTAGTGGTTGAGGTTGTCGAGGTGTTCAAATAATAGTAAATTATTAGTCTGAGAATTTAGTCGATTGATTGGTGTGAAATAATTGTGGCTTCGAGAATGAGTTGAGCATGGGGTTTGGAGAGTGAGTTGGTTGATCATGGGCGTTTGGAGAGTGTGCTGAGTGTGGGTTGAGCCTGCAAGTCTGTTGTTCCATGTCTGTTGTTGATTTGTCGTCGGAGATAAATTCGGAAATATCCTGTTGATTATGATGTTTTAATCACTTGAAGTTGTTGTGATATTGTTGATCATGATGTTTTGTTATTATCCTGTTGATTATGTCATGATCGCTTGGAGTCGTTGCTATGTTGTTGATCATGGTGATATACATTGTTGCACTCTTGGAGTCGAGTTGCATGGTTGTTGTCGATCTGGAGGCTACGGCCTTGGAGAGGACTTCGGTCCAGGACCATTTTAGTATGGTACCCCCCAGGGATGGGAGAGGGTATGGATATTGACTAGTCACTTTGGGCACCTTCGGGTGTGGGGATGTCGGACGCGACATCTGACGGGCTACCTGCTTGGTGGGGGTAGTCGCATCATTGTTGGAGCGGACGATTGATGCCACTCTGCAGGTGGTAGAGTGCGGGGTTTTTACCCAACGGTCCACACGCTCGATGATTCAGTTGATGTTGTTTAGGAGTAGGTGAGGAGTATTTATTGTGTTCATTGCCTTTGACTGCATCTTAGGCCATGTTATTATGCATTGTTGAGTGACACTTGATACTTGTTGATCATATTGTGATTCTCCTACTCAGCATTCGCTGATCTCCGTTGTTTTTGCTTCAGACTTGCAGGGGTGAGCGGTCGATCTGTAGATCGAGGTGTAGATAGTTTTTAGTCATCTAGTAGTCAGTCGTAAATGTGGAGCTCTGATGGTGACTGCTTTTGTATATTTGGGTAATTGTATTTGATCGGATATATAAATTGTAATTGTTGGTTTTAATGTTGTTGTTTTATTTTATATTATGATTCGTGGCTTTTCCTTTCGCTGCGCGGTGTCCGAGTCGCCGTCGCGTCTCCGGGCCGGGGGCCGGGGCACGACATTTTTTTTGCATTATTATTTTTATATTTTAAAATTAATATGTAAAGTTGCTAAGTCCAATCTAATTTTATCTTCATTTCTTCTTCTTTTTCTCTTGTTTTGACATTGTTTGCGTTGTTTCATCTTTGCGCTCACACTGTGATGCATTTTTATTCTCACACCTAGGCTCCACTCAAAAGCAACTACAATTTTCACCCACATATGGTCACAGTCATGCGCACCGGTCCGACGCGTAGCCCGTCGGCCCCCAACGTGTAGCCCGTTGGCTCCCAACGCATTGTCCGTCAGCCCCCAACGCATATTTGTTAAGAGAAATATTTTTTAATACAATTCATATTGAAATTTTTATGCAATATTATCAATGTATAAAACTCATCGAGAATAATTATTATTTTTCTTTTAAAAAAAGGAAAATTAATCAATCTAATCCAAACTTTGGCGAAACTAACGAATTTAACCCAACTTTTAATTTGCGTCAATTCTAACTCAAACTTTCAAATTTACAATAATTATATCTCATCGTCGACTCACAGTTAATCGGACCGTTAGTTGCTGACATGACATTTCAGTCGGCAAATTAGATAGTATTTCTTTAATCTTAACTAGCCACGTCAGAAATATTATTTATTTATTTATTTAAAAAAAAAGAAAAAAAGAAGAAGAAGCACACACATTCATTTTCCACTTCAACGTACAGTGGCCTCCGCCTTCATCAACGTTTGCCTCTTCCTCCGCCGCCTCTCCCCCACCTCACCATCGTCGCTTCGGCTTCGCTTTCGACATCAACAGATAGACAAAATGCTCGCCTGGAGTTGCCTGGACCACCATGATAGCCGAAGACACAACCTGCGGCCGCCTGGGTGATGTGATGCTTGCCTTTGAGCGCATGCAGTAAGCTGGCGTCGCGCCCAACCGTCACCATGGTCGGCGCTCTGGCCCCGTCCGACCACTTCTCCACTCTCGAGTGAGTGCTCAAGATCAAGTCTGAGGCCCTTCGGTCGAAGCGCCTGTCCCTCGACGTATCCACGCGTCGTACACTCGGCTCCCTTTGCCGATGCGAGCTTTCTATCGACGCTTCTGTTGACCTCGCCCTGGCTAAGCAGCCTAAGCTCGATGAGCGCCACGTCGCCGCCGTCCAAGCCCTCACCGCCACTGTTGCCGCAGAGGGCGAACTCGAGCTCGTCGCAAAGCTACGATCTATGTGAATGAAGGTGGATTTTGACGTGTTCTTTAACCTCGTGGTCGCGAAAAGGAAGGATGTGGAGCTACTACGTAGGAACTTCCGACGACCCTTGCGGACTGTACCAATCCAGCTAAATTTGTGATGGACGCGATCTCTGGGGTCTTCCCCGAAGACAAGAGGCCGGTGAAGTCGCCAAATGATCTCGATTGGGCCTGCGTGCTGGTCTTAGAGTCGCTGGTGCCGGTCCAGGCGGATTCGGAGCTGGGAACGGAGAGGTTGCTGGTGCCTCGAAGCATAAGGGAGCATGCCAAGGAGACGGCGAAGGAATGAAAAGAGGGACTGAAGTAGCGCGGTACGTGGGATTGAGTGTGTGAAGCCCCCTAATGCGCACACGTTTTTGCAGTACGTGGTTACCTTCGGGATCATAGAAAAGGATGACAAGGAGTTATAGTGATCTCTTTTCTTCATTTTGATAGTTCCAGTACGATCATAATCTTATGTTCCTTAGGATTTCTCGACATTTTTAACTTAGAAGCTATTAAATCTCTATTATTTTTAACTGTTTTCTCCAAATGTTTGATCATGTTATGCTTCGTTCTGATCTCAAGTGTTATGCTTCATTCAGCGCTCTAGCCGTGTCACCATGGTCACCATGGACTGACCATGGTGACGCGATTGGGCGCAACGCCAGTACTGCTTACGTTCAAAGGCAAGCAGCGCATCACCCAGGTCGCAACAGGATGTGTCTCCGACGATCATAACACTTTTCGCTATTATTGACCATGGTGACGAGGCTATGTCGGAGGCGGCTAGAGCGTTGAGCCGTTGACCATGGTAACGCGGTTGGACGCAACGCCAGTGTCTCCGGCAGCAGCGTGTTGACAAAGGCTATGTCTCCAGCAGGATGTCGAAAGCGAAGCAGGAGCGACAGTGGAGAGGTGGGGGAGAGGCGGCTGAGGAAGAGGCAGGCGTAGATGAAGGTGAAGGCAACTGTACGTTGAAGTAGAAAATTAACGTGTTTTTTTTTTTTCTGAGGTGACTAGTTAAGATTAAAAAATATTATCTAAATTACTGACCGAATGCCACGCCAACGAGTACTATTGTAAATTTAAAAGTTTAATTTAGAATTGATACCAATTAAAAATTGAATTAAATTAGTTAATTTTGATAAAGTTCGAATTAAATTCATTAATTTTTTTAAAAAAAATTAAGATATATCCAGTGTTGAATGATATTTATTGATTTTATACTATTATAATAAATTATTTTAAAAAAATTATATTTAATTATTTATTGTTTTAAGTTTATTTTTTTATTTTTGATTTCTAACTGCCACTTATACAGTGCGACACTATCAACGTGGAGCCCGTCCATTTGACACGCCTATCATAGTGAATGGCTCGTGGAGAGTAAAAAGAAAATTGCATACAAATCTCCCCATCGCGCGCAGCTGCAATACACACTCGTGTTTTCGTTTGTTGTTATTTCATGTCTGTTTGTCACCACTCACCATCGAGGCATGGCAATAGCTTCGTGTCTTCCGCAAAACGTTCCTTGTTTTCGTTTTTATTTGTTTTTGTTTTTTGTTTTCTTCTGCAGCTCGCGAAACAGAGAGCAGTAACCGTTGGCTGCATGTGTCCTCTCTCTTTTTCCTCTGCTTCCTTTGTTTTGTCGACCACGGTGCAGAGAGAGAGAGAAAGAGAGAGAGAGAGAGACGGCAACGTCACGAGATGCAGAGTGCAGCAGCCATCTCCGCCTTCCCTTCGCCTTCCTCTCCGCGCCTCCTCCAGATCCCAAGGCGCAAAAGCCTTGGTCCCCCGGCTAGATCCCTCTGGCCCGTGGCCGCCGGCCCCTTCTCGGTCACCTCCCTCAGGATCCATGGCCTCCACCGCCACGGCAGCGGCAGCTCCTGGGTCTGCGTTCCCTCAGTCCCTTTGGACCGGGACGAAACGATGAGAAGTAGCGCGAAGAGGGATCTCGCGGCCAAGGTGAGCTCCGTCCCTGACAGCACTGCCGGCGACGGAAGCCCGGACAAGGTCGACTCCGCCGGTGAGGGAAGTCTGCTCCAGACGCTACTGCTTGGGTCTTTGTTCGGTCTCTGGTACATCTTTAACATCTACTTCAACGTCTATAACAAGCAGGCGCGTCCTCTCCCCTTCCTCCCCCTCTTGTTTCCTGGAGTTCCCTCGTATCTTATCTTCTGTCGTATTACTTTCTAGTACTTTGAACGGGAACCCGCGATTCTTGTGAATGAAATCATTCGAATCATTCGCGCTTTGTTTTTGAGTCTGAAGAGAAAAAAAATCTAATATTGCGAGGTTCCTGCAGGCCCAAGACACAGAACGTTTCTCCCCCGACTATAAGCTAGCAAAACCTCAACAATGTGCTTTTCTGCTTGCTACTGATTGCCCAATTGTTCAATGTTGCAGATAACGTATGCTTTTAGCATAATCTCACTAATGTGCTTTTTACTGCTTTTAGTTATTTTTATGACTATGATTAATAATCTCGATAGTATCTTTGCTTTCTTTAACTTTTGCATAGAACTTCCCTATAAGCTATTTTTGTACTTTGTGTTGCTAAAATACTTATGCAAGTTTTGGAAAACCCAAGCTACATACAAAAATATGCTTGATAAGTAACTTCCTTTTATAATTTGTATCTTTCTCTATAAGTTTCTTGGTGGTTATTCCTCCAGTTACCACAAAACAAACGATTGATAAGGGGCACAATAATATACCACCTTACTCTATTGCAGGTTTTGAAGGTCTTCCAATTCCCATTAACCATCACATTGCTTCAGTTTGCCATTGGAACAGTCGTCGTGTTATTTATGTGGACCACTAATCTCTACAAGCGTCCTAAGATTTCTTCTTTCCAGGTTTCAGGATGTGATCCTAATCTTGAGTGTTGTGATATACTAACAAATGGGTTAATCATGTACATTTCTGCAAGAGCTCTGTTTAATGTATGCATTCCTCCCTTTTTTCAGATTGCTGCAATCTTACCATTGGCTATTGTTCACACAATGGGCAATCTCTTCACTAACATGAGTCTTGGGAAGGTTGCTATTTCATTTACTCACACCATAAAAGCTATGGAGCCTTTTTTTCTCAGTTCTCCTATTTGCCTTGTTCTTAGGAGAGGTAATTTTATATACTATAAGAGAATTAATCTTGTGATTCGCCATTCTTGTGTCAAAGTCAAACATTGACCGGGTACATTTATAATGATAATATTTCATTTTTACTAATATCATATGTAAATATGTAATCACTTGATCCAGATTCAACACTTTTATAGAGAATTTACAGTTTGATGCATGCATGTATTTCTCCATTTTTTATCATTTTCTCATGAACCATTGAACTTCCATTGAAGTGTAATCTGCAGCTTCTTATATGATAACATGCTTCACCAATCATTTAGCCTTTTACCCATGGAACTGCAGGTACCAACTATCTGGGTTCTACTGTCTCTTGCACCAATTGTTGGCGGTGTAGCTTTGGCATCACTCACTGAAGCTTCTTTTAATTGGTAAATTATTGATGGTAAAGTTAATTTGATCTAGTGACTTTTGTGAAATATGCCTACATTTTTTGCTGAGCACAAATTTCCCTTTTTAGTTTCTTTATTCAAGACAAGAAGTAAATCTCATATGTGGATGCATCTTAGTAAGTGGTTGTACTTGAGACCATGACATCAGATTTCTTGACCAAGTTCTAGAGGCTTTCAAAATTAACAAACATATTGTGTTTTCAATAGTATATCTGAATATTTATGGATATATTGAAAGGACAAGGCCATTTCTTTACTTTCCTATCTGTTTAGTTATCTACTCAAAAAAGTGTTTGACTAATTAAGAACGGATTATCACAGACATTATCAAATCTGATTTTTTGGCTCAGCATATGCTTGATGCTAGATAATTTAATATCTTGTTTTAGACTTTATATTTGATTAAATTGATGCTCTGCATATTTTTTCCATGGATTAATTGCTTCCCTAATGGTTTGCTTGTGTTTCGAAATTTATATCCTTTCTTCTTAAACAGGGCTGCCTTTTTAAGTATTTGTAAATCTTTCTAAGTTGCGGGTAAAGTTGACTGATTGTGAAACTGAGAATTTTCTCGATATACTTTCTACAATCTTTTACACCGGCCTTTTTATTCTTCACAGGAATCTTTGGATAACATTAATCTCTTCTCAATAATCACAATTACGTCCTTTTTCTTACTGGCTCCTGTGACTGTATTTGTTGAAGGCATCAAGATTACTCCTTCATATTTGCAGTCTGCTGTGAGTATGACATGAATTAATTGCACTTTTTTTATTCATAGATATATAAGCTTTTATCTATAACTAAGGCTCATAAGTTGATCTTCTTTTCTCCAAAAACCAGTCTTAACGCTCTTGCCATTGTTGGAATATTAGGGTCTGAATCTTAAGCAGATATATGTGAGATCACTCCTTGCTGGGCTGTGTTTTCATGCTTATCAGCAGGTCTGACATTCAAAAATATTTTTATAGTTTCTGCATCTATATTTATGATTTATGATATATGTTTAGCATCTGAGTTTATGCTCAGCCACTGACATTAAACATTTAAGTTTTGAAATGTTTCCTGGAATTTAAATGTGTGAATAATTAATAATTAGGTTTTGAAATGTACACTGTATGATACATGTAGTTCTCTTTGTTGCTTCAACTCTTGGAATATGTTTAATTGTTTAAAAAGCCATGGAAAGTAGCTTTGTAGAAAATGGAGGGTGGATTGAACGTGTAAAAGAAGAAAAACGATTCGAGATTTATGTAAATATTTTGAATTATTTGATAAACAATGGTCTATTTTAAAAATTCTAAAAAGTAAGCCAAAAGCATTAAACTTATTTGGTGTCAGCAACACTGATGTTTATGAGTTTATCCATGCATTCAAATACTGAACCTCTGTGAATTTCTTATAATGATACACTAGTATTTCTCTCATTGTGATTCTTTCACAAATGTTGTTTACAACTATGGATCAATCTATTAGGTTTCCTATATGATACTGGCGAGGGTATCGCCTGTGACTCACTCCGTCGGTAACTGTGTGAAGCGAGTCGTGGTCATTGTGACCTCTGTTCTCTTCTTCAGGACACCCGTTTCACCAGTAAATGCTCTTGGTAACTTCTCTTCGCAATTTGTAATACAACCAACAATCATTTGTATATCTTTTGAATCAATTATGCCCTAATAAACAAACTGTTCTTAATAGGAACTGGTGTGGCACTTGGTGGAGTTTTCCTAT
This sequence comes from Canna indica, assembly GCA_034359265.1. Lineage (NCBI taxonomy): Eukaryota > Viridiplantae > Streptophyta > Magnoliopsida > Zingiberales > Cannaceae > Canna > Canna indica. Next base: position 13,927,981 of record CP136890.1, read on the forward strand.
ATTCCAGGGTGAAGAGAATCAAACCAAAATCTACATGAGTAGCTGTACAATTTCTCTCTTTTTTTCTTTCTTTTCTTTTGTTTCTGTTGTGTAGAAAAAAATTATGCTAGTCGATCAAGGGCTGAGGTTATTGTTATGATGAAAGCGCCATTTTTGCTTCCAGTCACCATTCACCAGCAACTGTAGGCCTCCTGCTCCAGTTGATGGATACTACCACTAATGTGATTTAATAACTTTCTGTAACTTGAAACCAGGTTGATTCTTTTATGATTGAAAAAGTTTTCATGTGGCATTTTATGTATCATATGATTAATTCATTTCTGATTGCCACATAAGCAATTTAACATAATCTTTGACAGAACATTAACGTCAAAAAAATTACGGACCACATAACATCCATCATCAGTGTAGTGTCTCTCTCTTCGGATACAAACACAAACCAGATAAATGATATTAAATTGTGTGCGTTAATGGAAGTTTCTCAAATGGAGACGATCCAGACACCCTGTTCAAGAATGTTGCATAGTGTGCAAATCTGAATTGGCTCCCTCTCCTTTTTTTTATCGGATGATAACTGACAGAAGGATCATCCATAACCGAAATTACAAGCTTTATTGCCACACTGGTGCTAACATTGTATATCATAGCTTGGTCAAAAACTAGAATCCAGTCCATCCAGATGGCTGATTGGTCTCCGCTGATTTTGTGCCAAACCTCTGAGAAGTATTCCCTGGAAATGATGTTTTTGATGTTTCTGAGCTCAGCGGATCTGCCCTGAAATTGTCCTGATCAAAGCCCCACAGCTCATCAGTACAAGCTGTTGGCTGTTTGATACTGTTCCTGGTGCTACTGGTTGCCCTGTTCGTCCTAACAGATTTTGGATGACTGTTCGTGGCCGTGCTCTGGACTTTGGTCTCACCAAAAGCTGGCCATTGCTTTGGATCTGGACTAGGTGTGGCAGGGCTGTTTAGAAATACAGTGTTCTGCAGTTCAGGTAAGTTTCCCTCAATCTTCTTTCTAGGCTGCAAAATTTGCAATTTGAATCAAAGGAATCTCGGGTTTATGTTACTCCGACATGAACTCAATCAATAAAGAGTATTGCTTTAAAAGGGCAATGAGAAATAATACCGGAGTATCTGAGTGTGAAGTTCCAGGAGAGATCTGAGAGTTGGAATCTTTGCTTGCCGGTGAGGTAGCTGCAGCAACAGCACGCTTTAGTTCCTGGATCTCCTGCCGCTGGGAGCGGCAGATGGCAGACAACTTCTCGTACTTGGATGTGATTTCTTCCTTCTCCAAATTAACTTGCTTAAGCTCCTGCTTCAGCCTATTCAATTCTGCTTTCAAATCTTCCTCTGTTGATCTATGCTTATCGCTTACACCGCTAACAACATTCCCAGAATTGAGCTTACTTGTATCAAACTCTGCCACAAACATGTTGAATGCCTGGTTCTGGGAGACAGTTTGACTGAATGCCTTGGTTTTTTCTGGACCATATTCAGATCCATTTGGAGAAAATCTTATTTCATAGTCCTCACTTGAACCAACTTCAGGACTCTTTCTTGAGTGCCTAGGTGGACTTTTAACTCGGTGTTCCCTGGCACTGTCTCTTGGATTATGCTTAGATTTTGATTGGTCGGAAGGCTCTTCATCAAATACAGGCCCTTTCTCCTCTACCGTTGGTGAACCCTGTACGTGCTGGGTGGACCAAAATGTACCCAATGGACTTCCACTTCTGTTACTCGCTGAAGCAATCTGAGAAGATCTGGATTGTTGAGTCTCTGCAGATGAATTGTGTGATGGTGGAGGTGGAGGGCTCCTACGAGGCATCATGGGAGTCCTCTTTTGAACTACTGTCAACCATCTCAATATGTAAGATTATGCAAATGTTGGTTTGATGACAAATACTTATAGATCGCCAACAAGAATTAGGATAGTATAAAGAAGTATATTATTGGATTAATGGCAATGCAGCAAAAGAAAAGTATGCACCTTGATCTATATGTTCAAAGTTTTTTCGCACATAGAAATCTCTTCCTACAGTATAAATTAAGATCTATTTTGTTGGATTTCATGTTTATGCACATAACACATAAATATGCATGACCATTAGGCACAAGACAATTTTGAATAAGCTTACCATTGTCTTGCAAACCTGATGGACTAGATCGCATTTCAACAGCTGAAGCACACATAGAGTTGTCAGGTAATTCCTTCTGCAACTCCACGGGCAACAGTTCATTTACCCGGAACCACAACTATTATGGGAAATTATACAAAGGATGAGAGAATCAGCTTTTTTTCATCTCAAGCAAAGATACATGCCACACTTAAAATAAACAAAGATTCACAGAGATGAATGGCTACAAATCAAAGTCCTTGCCTGAGTTATGTCAGGTCTGGAATCTGGAGAGGCTTGGAGCATATCCTTAATAAGTTTTGTTATAGAATTACCATACTTGGGTACCTCTGGAATACGATAATTTCCATTAAGTATCTGAAGTTTTGATTCACCATCAAATGCCGATTTAAAGTAGCAGATTCTGTACAAAAGACATCCAAGTGCCTGCAAAGAACTAAAAGTTAATTTTGGCTTTGCTCAGGGATGGCAAGTTGGCAACATGCCAGGTATATACTGGTAAAGGTTAAAATACTAAAGCTATAAAGCACCCTTAAATAACATACAAAACTGGGTACAGGTACCCAGTCAGCCATGGCTTTGAAACCGAACCCGTCATATGGTTTTATTTTTACGATGAAAACCCTATAGGTATAAACCCAACTTCAGTTGGTTGGGTAGAAATGGGTATGGAAACACAATCCACTGTCATTCCAAGCTCTAATATCTGCAAGCAATTCAGAATGTAGAACTATATTTCTGAGTATTCTTAATGTAGTTAATTGCAAGTTCAAATAATCCTGTTTAACTATATTGAACCACTATTACATGATAATTATGAAATAGCCAACAAGTTCATTCTTGCTTCAAATTCTCACAACTGAAAATCTGATAATAAATTTAACCTGTAATCATGAAGTCGTACATACCCAAATGTCTACTTTCTCGCTGATAACTTCCCTTCTGTACAGGTCCCACATCTGTAAGTACAAAACTGCAGGAAAATTAGTACTTCAAGTTTTTCATGAAACATCAACAAGGCAGACAACAGTTATAACTTCTTATGTTATGATAATAAGATCCTGCGTTATACCTCAGGGGCTCTGTAAGCAGGAGTTGTGTGCTTCCTAATATTGTCTTCTTCAATTCCCATCTCTTCAGGCCTGTCAAAGCACTTGTGATTGGTTGAGGTGCTGCCAAAGTCACACAACTTCCAAGCTCCATCAGCTCCAAGCAGAACATTTTCGGCTTTTAGGTCTCTGGGATATTAAAATAAACAAGTGATCCCAAGTTCTGAAGATAGAACTTCTAGAAATCAAAACTCTCCCGTTTCAAGGGGAATTTATAGAGAAAATGTCAGGTTTTGATATGATCATCTCCAATTTATCAAAGGTGTGCATGTATTTTACCAGATTCAGTGAAAACCTCAAGTAGTATAAAGCAAGATAGCAATATGACAGATATTAATAATAACATACCAAGATCTGTGAATACAAAGCAAACTAGAAAGAACACAACTCTAATGCATATAAGAATGGCAAGGTGCATATACCTATGAGCAATAGGTGGTGACTGACAATGCAAGGCAAAAACAGCATTGCATATATCCCGGAAAATTAGAAGGATTTGCTTCTCTTCATAGTAACCAGCTCCTCTATTCTCTAAGACTGCAACCAATGACTTCTCACAAAACTCCATCACAAGCATTACCTCCTTCACCCGTCCCATGTCCAAGGTAGCATGTGCAATTAGTGCAACCACATTTGGATGCCCTTTTAGCATCTTCATCACAGATATCTCCTTCATTGCCAATTGCAATGACTCCCCATCTTGACAAATTATGTGCTTAAGAGCATATTGCTTGGAAGAGTTCACAGCATCACGAGCAAGGTAGACACAAGAGAAACCTCCTTCAGCAATTACATTCCGCACTTGCAACTTTATGTTTCCAACATCAATCATGCGACCTTCTAAGCTATTTGTCTCTTTTGGCATAAATTGCTTCAACTTCCACATGATTGGCACAGGCAAAACGCAATCCCAACAAATGAAGTTTGAGGGCTACCTATATTCAACTTTGCACAAACAAGGAATTCAACTTATAAAAACAACTCCTAACTACAACAATAAAAATGAGGGAGAAGATACAAAAAGATCAGATCCTTCAGCAAGGGGATAAACAAGAAACACTTCGCTGTATTGTCTTGATCAGAATTCAGAAAACTATTGTGCAAGCAGGATCTATCTGCTTCTGTGAACTAATGACAAAGAACCAAAATTCAGTATAGTAGGCTATACTTAAGCCTTTGGAGTGGAACTTTAACTAACTCTTTGGAGGGAAAAAATATCCTTCTTTTACAATATGAAGATCAGCTCCTGAGCGTCCCCGCTATTCTGCAAAGCTTGAATTGAAGTGAGAAGTTTAGGATCAAGCTTAGCAGCGAGCAAGGAGACTCTTTGCGTACAGTTTTCACTTCCGTAATCAAGTCCCAGTAGTAATCTCCAATAAATAGCTGCTCTGTAATGAGAACCGGAGTAGATCTCGTGTTCCCAACTCCCCCCAAATCTCAAATGGAAGAATAGATTGAGAGAAGTCGAAGAACGCACCTTTTTCAAGATCTAATGCGCAAAAAGACTGTCACAGGTAGATAAAGATTGCCTGCAGACAAAAAGAAGTGATCGGAGGCTAGCTTTTGAGCGAGAGCTTTTCAGATCTGGGAGTAGTGGTGGGGAGAGTGACGGGGAGGAGAGGGGAACAAAAGGAAACAAGATCGAGAGGGGTGAGATGGGGTTAAAACTTAACAAGGAAGCAAGGGGAAAGGAAGAACATGGCGTGTTGTTTCCTTTTTATTCTTTTTTCGCAATTTGTGGGCGTAAAGACGGAGAGTGAACGCGGGTCGAACACGTCTCGCTTTTTTTTACCCGACCCGAAACATCTCTTTATGTTTTACCCGAACGCAAGAGCGGATCTGGATTTGTGAAAACAAGATCTGATTGAATTTGGTCCATTAATTAGGCTCCGAATCAAACAAAATAAATCCATGGAAAAGGATAGAAATCGACCAAATGGTCAGATTTTTATCCTAAAATTTGATAAAAGAAAACCGACGCTGAAATTGGCTTCTTATTGCATTTTCTCGCTTGTAAAAAGGTAATTTTAATTTTAAAAAATTTAAGACTAAACTCGTCCCATCTGATCCCATGCATGGACGAAAAACATAATTTAAGAATGAGTTTTTTATTATTATTTCTTTTCAAGGACGTGTTTACAAATTCCTAGGATGAGACTTCGGTTTAAAGTCAAAATAATAGCTTAAATATATGTTGAACTATGTTTTTTAACGTTGGTCAGTATTAATTTAGTATGATGTTTTGACTTCGTAAGAAGGTCGGGTCTCAATGAACTCTCATGTGTAGTATGTATGTCATGGCATTAAAGCCCAATTTACAATCCAAAAGTCCAAGTCCAATAATTTGCTTATATTTTAAAAGAGTTAAAAGGTGATTTTTGCTCAGAAAATATTAGAAATAGAGTAAAAATATTTTTAAACTCTTTTTTGATTAATTTTTATCCTTGAACAAATGAGAATGGTTGAAAAATACTCTCGAATTATTAGAAATGAATAAAAATATTCTTAAACATTTTTTTTTGATAAGTTTTTTATTCTTAAACAAATAAAAAATAATTAAAAAATATTAGTATTTTTACTCATGTCTAACGGTAGAAAGAGTTTTTTTCCTTAGAAATAAATAAAAATACTAGTATTTTTTAATTATTTTCGTCTGTCTAAGGGTAAAAAATCTATTAAAAAATAAGTTTATGAGTATTTTTACTAATTTCTAATAGTTCAAGGATATTTTTCAAATATTTTCGTTTGTTTAAGGGCAAATATCAATCAAAGAAGAGTTTAGGAATATTTTTACTCTATTTTCAATAGTTCGAGGACAAAAATCACCCTTATCATATATATTAGGGTACTATTTCACTTCATAGGGTGTGTTTGGTACCAATAAAAAATATGGTAATGGATAACACAATTTGATTTATCCTGTATTTGGTGCGCAAAATGCATTAGGATATAGAACAAAAATGATGGGCTTCACAATACAACTTATATGTCGTATGTATCGTGAAAAATTATGGTACAATAAAAAGAGTGCTGGGATAAACAAGTAAAATTATATGTTTGCACCTAGAATAAAATCTTGGAACAAAATTGCTTGTATTTTATTTTGACTTTTTATGGTATAATGTTTTCTGATAATTTACACACACAAGGGTATTTCGATCAATATGTACCGTCTTGTGTTATGGTCACAATAAATAAATGTAGGAGAATACTAATTTTTTTGTCTAGTATTGTGCAAAATAAATAAGGTACAACTATTATCGTGTATTGGCTTGTACTTACTTATCCTATCCGGTACATCTACCAAACGCACCCTATAATGTGAAGTAAGGATTTAGCTCGAAAGGTTTGGTTAACACAAGGAAAAAAAATAAAAAGAAAAGAAAAGATGGATGGGAGAGAGTAGAGGAGAGTAGGGGTGTCCAGTGTTCGGTTCGGTTTCAACGATTACAGGTTCGATTCTTGACCCGAACCGAATTGAATTTTGAGTTTCGATTCGGGTTCGGTTCTCAAAATTCAAGAACCGACCCGAACCGAAAACCGAATTAATTAAAAATAATATATTTTAAAAAAAATTAATATAGATAAGTAAATGGGTATTAGGAAATAATTTTTAATTTTTAATTTTTAATTTTTAACCGAATTAATTAAAATTTTGGTTTTCAGGTTGAAAACCGAACCGAATAATTTCGGTTCGGATTAGATCGGTTTAGGTATAATTCGGTTCGGATTCGGGTTAGAATTCGGGTATAAAAAAAATTTGATTTAGTGAATTTTGGTTTGAGTTGAACCGAATAAACAGCCCTAGAGGAGAGCAATAATTAATTTAAAAGAAAATTATAAGAAAAATGTTTTTTAAAAGGACAAGCGATAGAAAAGAAAAATATATCATGCGATATTTTTTTCTTTCTTCCTTCACTCCTGCGTCTTCTTTCTCATTTGTAGTTTTATTAATCCCTTTCTAATGGATAAGGCTCAATTTTAAATATAAAAATCTAATAAATATTATTTTAGTAATTACTTCAACTTTTCAACCAAAATCGCAACTTACAAGTATTGCAAAATTCTTCGTCGAATTTCATATGTTGAAAAAATTGCTAGACTCTCCAAATAATCTAGCTCAAGAAATTTAACATAAGAAATTTCTTATCCTCTAGCTCAAGAGAACCTTTTTTATCTCAATTATTCAATTTACAATGCAACCTTATTTTTTAAAAATAGAGAAGTGGAATAATCTATACTCACATGATCTCTAAACAATGAGTCTTATACAATAAAAAAAATTGCATCCAAGACAATTCACATGGTAGACAATGATTTTGACAGAAATAACTTAATTGGACTTATTGACTGTGTTAGTCTTGTACATTTTGTGGTCGCGATATTGACATCCTTGAGAATCAAAGTAGGCTCTACCATAGTGATAGTGTCGTCTTGCCCACTTCTAGGACCAACTTTATAAGATATACAATCTTTAAAAAAATTAAGAAACTAATAAGAGATCGACAAAATCGCAAATATAGATAGAGGAATAATTATTCTTTTTGTATCTATTACATTATGAGAAAAAAATTAACTTGAATACATTGTTAATATTGTAAAAATAAATTTCATTCACGGTAAAAATGTATTGTATAATTAATATAGATAATTGATAACTTTTTTTATTTTATAGGTTTGATTCTCAATTAAATAATATTCACATGATATTATTTTATTCACTTCCTATGATTTTTCTTGAGTAATTGATGTTGGCCTAAGATTTTCAATATTTGTCTTATTCTATGTTTTGATAATAATAAATATAGAATTAATGTTTGAAGCCCAAGAAATATTTTTAGGTTCCATATCGGTTTGTATGCAACGTCCATAATCGGAAAAAAAAGAAGAAATTAGAGAGATCGAATAAATCAGCAAGGATGCTCGTCGATTTCGTCAGAAAGATAAAGTCTAGGTTTATGGTGTCTAGATTAAATGTAAAATTCTCATTGTGATGCAAAGAAACCCAAAAACCGAAACCCAAACCTCAAAACATGAAAATCAAAAAATCAGAAAACAAACCAGAAATTTTCTAAGTCTAGGGAGCTCCTTGAAGGGGTATATGATTTAGACATGTCCTAAACATCAAAAGTCCTGGTAATTATTTCTTAGGTAGAAATAAGTTAAAAGCCTATTTTAAAGGATTTTTAGAAACCTTTAACCAATCCATATTTGACCCGAGAGATTTTAAAATTTCTAGTTTTCGCAAATTAGTACTAGACCCCAAAATTTAGATTTTGATTCTTAAGTATTTTAATTTTTTAGATATTTTTATTGAATCCAAATGGGGGTATTCTTTATTTAACATTTATGTTTTAAAGTTACAACTTAAAATTAAGAAATGTAAATAAGGCTTGAAAGATAAGACCTTGTTGAAATCGTGTTCAGTGTAATTTCGGTCGAAGGTCCGGTCGACTATTCGGTCGACCGACCAGCGACCAAATTTGGTCAGGAACTCACAGTAGGCATTCGATCGATTTCCGATCGAATGTTCGATCGACCAAACCTTCGACCGAAGGATCAACCAGCAGGCCAACGACTCTAAAAATAGTTGTTTCATTCTGTTGTGCCCGACTCTCAAGTTGTGTTCTGCCTATTTAAAAGCCTTCTCAATCTTCCTATGAACTTTTGGAACCTATTAAGCCATCATATGATCCTAAGCTAAGCCTTAATTGATATATTCTTTCTAAACCCTAGCTTTAACCCTTTCTTTCTTAATCTTGCCTTAGAGCTTAAACTGATTCATCATCAAGGCATCAAAACATGAAAATCAGAAAACAAACCAGAAATTTTCAAAGTCTAGGGAGCTCCTTGGAGGGCTATATGATTTAGACATGTCCTTAGCATCAAAAGTAATAGTAATTATTTCTTAGGTAGAAACAAGTTAAAGGCCTATTTTAAAGGATTTTTAGAAATATTTAACCAATTCATATTTGACCCGAGAGATTTTAAAATTTTTAGTTTTCGCAAATTAGTGCTATACCCCAAAAATTAAATTTTGGCTAGGAACTCACAGTAGACATTCGGTCGATTTTCGACCGAATGTTTGATCGACCAAACCTTCGACCGACGGGCCAACGACTCTAAAGATAGTTGTTTCATTCTGTTGTGCTCGACTCTCAAGTTGTGTTATGCCTATTTAAAAGTCTTCTCGGTCTTCCTATTAAGCCATCATATGATCCTAAGCTAAGCCTTAACTAAGATATTCTTTCTAAACCCTAGCTTTAATCCTTACTTTCTTGATCTTGCCTAATGTGTAGATCTTGAGTTTAATGGTTCACTACTAGAATTGTGGTCATCAGCGATGGTTGATACCGTGGCTGAACCGTCGGTGATGAATATCACAAACGGCGTCAACCGTGGCAAAAAACAGTCTCTGATGTGCGCGTCTCAGATGTTTTGTGACGGTCACGCACGACCGTCACACATAATCATCAGAGACAGCCTCGTGGACTGCCGCTGATTTAAAATCATCAGTGACGGCTCTGGGCGCTGTCACTAATACCAACACATCAGCCTCAGCTCAAAGTCGTCGGTGATACTATTAACAATCGTGATATTTAGTCCTACCGAGATCATCAGTCATTTACGATAGGCTTTCGGCCACGACTTAGTGACGGTTAATCGTGGGTAAACTGTGGCTAAAGATGTTATCCTGTAACTGAAAAAACTAAAAAAATTGTAAATTCCTGTATACAATGATATATCGACTACAACCTATTTTCAATCACATATTATAATCAGAAAACATCATACGCATGCATTTGAAACCAAACATACAAGTTTTACATAAATATCATCAATCTCAGCCTCAAACCGGAGGCAAACAATTATCAAAGTATCATCTATATATCCAAGTATCAAAATATAAACAAAATATAATTAATCAAAATCTCACAACGACGGTGGCGGCGGTGGAGTCGACAACGACTGGGTCGGGAGCGTCGATTGGGTCGAGGAGGACGACGGTTGCAACATCATAGGTAGAAGGCCGGACTGAGACACAATCTGAGTGAGGAGTATCTGCATGTTCTGGATCGTCTGTCTCAACTCGTCATTCGATCGTCTCTGCTCCTCCATCGTCAGCCTCTGCTCCTGCATCCTCTCCTCCATCACGTGCCTCTGCTCCTCCATCGCATGTCTCTGTTGGGTGAGCTCCAACTCCATGGACACTATCCGGCTCTGGTCCTGCGCTCGGGATGGCGAGGGTTGCTCACCCACAGTCGGAGGGGTTGGTGCCCCAAATGGCCTGAGCACGGCGCGTGCATGGCCACTGTTTGCAAAGCCATAAACACAGTCGTGCTCCCAACCACCTGCTACCTCCACCCAAGCTCCTACGTCGAACTCCTCCGGTGTCCCTCCACGCTCGATCACAGTCCTCGAATAAGTTTCCTACACGTGTTTATATTTTAAATATATATAAACTATAAATAAAAATTATGTAAATCAAATAGACATATATAAATACTTACCATTATATACGAGGCTCTGCTATCAACGTAGTCCCCCGCTCCTCGTCGACGACGGTAGATGCGCTCAAACACCTCCATCATCGACGGGCGTCGGACGGTGTCGTCCTCCGTCACGCGCGTCTTACATTAGAAAACAAATACATTAGTATCATTATACATAATATATAATTTAATTAAAAGTAAGGAAATTATACATACCATACGACGCTCATGCACCATAAAAGATATGGAGCCACCAATGTGGCGCGCCCCCGTGACGTCACCCCCCCCCCCCGGACATGCGGTTTCTCGATGCAGTTCGGGAGACCTCATGCCACTCAGGAGTATCCCACCGCTCAACGAGCTGGTCCCACACAGGGCCAAGAATCCACTCGGGGGCGTGTCCCCGAGTCTGCCCTATTTGTGTGACCCCTAGCCGTCTCATCACGGTCTGACGGGCCTGCTGAAGCAACCCGTTATAGAGAGCACGGGCAACACGCTCCCATGCAGCCTCCACGAAAGTGGTCTGGTCCTTCGGCCATGTATAATGACCCTGCAAAAAAAATTATTATTATCGATCAATATTTAACATTAACATTAATTTAATAAATATATTTACCGTGAACTCTCGCCACAATAAATCTATATGCACACGGGGCACGTGAGACCATATAGGCCACGCCCCGTGCATAAACTTCCGGATCGTCCCCGCTATCGTGCGGGGGACGTCCTCCTGGTCAAATCTGCACCATATATAAATTCATATTATGATATTTTGAATTATAAATAAATTATAAGAAATAATTAATGCATATACTTACCTTCTTCCGCGCACAGTAACTGCTCTGCGCAGTTGTCCCTCGGGTGGCGGAGGGAGAATTCTGTTAGGCCCTCATGGCCTACGTCTCGATGTCGACGGGCCTAGATCGGCTGAAGGGTGGCTGGAGGTGGGGGAATGGTAACCATATCAGCAGGGGGAATAATGGATGGATCAGGTGGGGGAATGGTGGCTGGACCAGGTGGGGGGATGGTGGCCGGAGGTGGGGGGATGGTGCTGGAAGACGAAGGGCCAGTGGGTACAGGTGGGGCGGGTGGTAATCGTCGGGGGGTCCTACGAGGAATGCCTCCTCGAGAACTGATATCTCGAACCATAGCTGTAAAAATTTAATATAATTATATTATATATAATAGATATATTTAATAATTGAATATATACTTCACATTTACAATTATTCATCATCGTCATTATCATCATCTGTGTAATACTCTTCTTTTTGTTTTTCTGTATCTGAATCTTGAAATTCTTCTTCGTCTCCCTCATCTTCATTATGTCATTCCTCAACTTCATTATCGTCCTCATCAACGTATTCTATTTCCAATTGAACTAACTCTGTGTCATCACCCTCGAGTATTAGACTAACTCGTTCCACTACGGAATGATCTTCTTCTTGATAGAAGTCATATGCTAGCTCATTATCTCCAACTATTGGGTCAATTTTTTCTCTGGCTTTAGTCTTACAGACTACACGCCAATCTGCTCTGTCTTTCTTTCGAGATGAATATTGCATATAATATACTTGTTCAGCTTGAGATGCCAATATAAATGGCTCATTTGAAGCCAATTTTGATTTGTAATTGACCTCGATCAACTGTTTATACTTTGGATGAACTCTCATGCCCCTATCGCTTATATCGAACAAATGATATTTAAAAAGGGTAACTGATTTACATCCGAAAAATTATAATTCAATGACTTCTTCCAATAGTCCGTAAAAGTCAACATCACATTCAGCATACGTTGTCCCTTTGACGCAGACCCCGACATTCATAGTCTTTTTTGTAGATGAATATTCAAGTGTGTGAAATTTATATCCATTGACAAAATAACCATTATAACACTGTACAAGTCGTGCCGGTCCACTAGCAAACTCAAAATTTGATTATCTATTTCGCCTTTGTGTTCTGTGCTGTAAGCTTGAAACCAATTAGGGAACTCACAATTCCGTAATTTTTCTAATTCCTCATCGCTGTAAATTGAGTATCTTGTCACCATCTTATTGTCAAATATTTCAATGAACTTCTCAATCTCTGGACAGTTTAGTAAAACGTACAAGTAGGTCAAATGGTACTCTTCATCGTACGTTTAAGAATCGAGACGAACGAGAACCCAAAGCACAACCGGGGTAACCAAAGATATTTAAACAACCATCTGATGGTCCAGCTCCCCCGTCGTCGTTCCGTGGAAGACAATTAAGTCTTCTGTTGATGGTTGATTCAAAATAAAATGAGCAGAAAGTTAAAATTTCTTGAATTATATATGCTTCTAATATGGAACCTTCAACTGCGGCGGTGTTCTTTACTTTTTTCTTCAGACGATTCATGTATCTTTCAAATAAGTACATCCACCGGTATTGAACGGGACCACCAACTCGTGCCTCGTATGTCAAATGTATCGATAGATGCTCCATCGAGTCAAAAAATGCATTAGGGAAAAACTACTCCAGCTTGCATATGATTTCAACAATATTATTTTCAAGTGCTGTCATATCTTCGACTCGAAGTACATTTGCACAAATGTTTCTGAAAAACATACATAACTCTGTCAATGGACCCCAAATCTTATCATGTAGATGATTTCGAAACGCAACCGGAAGCAATCTCTACATGAATACATGACAATCGTGGCTCTTCATCCCCAATATTTTGCATTCATCGACGTTTACACATCGAGATAAGTTTGAGGCATATCCATCGGGTAATTTGAGTTCTTTGATCCATTGATACACATCTTTCATCTGTTGTTTATTTAACACATATGGCGCCTTTGGCTTATGAAATCGTCCGTTGACCTCTTGCAACTCTAACTCAGGCCTCTTACAAAGTATTTTTACATCATGTCGGGCCTTCACATTATTTTTAGTTTTGCCGGAAATATCCATCACTGTGTTAAAAATATTATCAAATACATTTTTTTCAATGTGCATGACGTCCAAATTATGTCGAATCAGTAACGAACTCCAATACGGCAATTCCCAAAAAATACTTTTTTTCACCCAGTTATGTGTTCGACCAAAGCCTGAGATTCTTACATTCCGATCAAAAGTAATATCTAGAAGTAATTGAACACATGCTAATATCTGTTCACCAAACAACATCGGTGGTGGCTCATCTCTTTCGACTCTACCTTTGATAAATTTGTCACGATTCCTTCGATACTGATGGTTAGACGGTAGGAACCGGCGATGACAATTAAAGAAGAAAATTTTCCAACCATTCTCAAGACTGAAGGATTTTGAGTGTTCCATGCAATACGGGCAAGAGAGTCGACCATGCGTGCTCCAACCAGACAACATGTCATAGGCCGGGAAATCATTGATTGTCCACAATATAGCAGCTCGTAAAGTAAAGTTTTACTTCCGGTAACAATCATAAGTGACAACTCCCTCAGCCCACAATATTTTGAGTTCATCAATTAGGGGATGGAGAAATATGTCAATTTCTTTGTGATGACCCCTAGGACCCGGAATAATCATTGAAATATAGATAAATTCATCTTTCATACATATTGAGGGCAACAAATTATAAACTGTTAACAGCACTGGCCATACTGAATACGGAGTTGCCGAATTACCAAACGGATTAAAACCATCTATCTTATAAAAGGTTGGCTCAAACTTGTTATTTGGAGGTAGCATACCACTGATAAAGCCTGCAATCCGATCAAACGCAATCTCGCTGACATTACAATCGGACTTGATCTTCAGGAGTTGTGTCATTGCCGAAAATCTTGTATAATTAGGACAATTCTCATACAAAGGTTCATCGGCAGCTTTCAACATCTCGTAAAATTCTGCAACCTCCTTATTCAGCAATTCAATCTGTATCTCAGGTTGTTCTTCAGTGACTTCAACTGTCATAGTATCTGGTGGCACTACCGTCTTAGTAACCGACTCAATATTATCATTTAAATAAAATTGTCCTCCAAGACTATCCAGAATCATTGTTCTATAAGGATTAAGTGGATTGGAAGAAGAAACATCTGCAAAAGAAGATTCACCATGAGTTTGGACAACAGGATTGCTCGACGTCTCGACTTGACGTGACTCCCCGTGACAATTCCATACAAAATATCTTGGTGTGTATCCTTTTGTATACAGATGCAGTGTGATAGTTTCTCGGTCCAAAAAACTTATGTTCGAACATTTCCGGCACGGACATCGAATTTTATCACCACTAAGGAATTTTTCATTCAAGTAGGTGAAATTTAAGAAGTAAGTTACGCCTACTCAAAATTCGTCCGTTATAGCTCCACGATGAATTCGTCGGTACATCCAACTTCGATCGCCCGACATGTTCTGTCAAAAAGTTTGCAATATCTTTAGATAATGTCTTTAGCTGGGATGGTCCTATTCTATTCGGGATTCATGTTATTCATATTGAACTTAGTATTTTTTTTAGTCATTAACTTCATTCTAAATTTCGGCAGCATCTCCTTATAGTTCTCCGAATATGCATATCATCTGGGCGCGTATCGGAGAACAATGGAGATACAAGCCAAAATTTAAAAATAAAGTTAATGACTAAAAAAAATAAACTAAGTGCAATATAAATAACTATGCTCCCAAATTGTCCAATTAGGGACAATTCAAGGGTTGTACGTCATATAAAATATCATTAACTTCGTTTACACGAACATACAACCCTCGAACGGATCTAAGGTTTTGCAAAATTAAAACTTGACTCGTCGATCGTACGTGAAACATATCAACTCGTCTTTATTTTTTTCTAACTTTATGGATGCCAATGCGAGTCCATAGTGGACGATTTTGCGCGAGTCCAAAGTGGACGATTCCGCGCGAGTCCACCAAGGATGATTTGACCGCGAGTCCAAAGTGGACGATTTCAGCACGAGTCCATCCATTGTGGATGATTCCGTGCGAGTCCAAAGTGGACGATTCCGCGCGAGTCCAAAGTGGACGATTCCGGCATAAGTCCACCAAGGATGATTTGACCGCGAGTCCAAAGTGGATGATTCCGGCGCGAGTCCTTAGTGGACGATTCTGCATGACTAATTAATTAATATTAAACTAATAATTAACCTAATTAATAATTAATTTCTAAAAATTAACAATAAATAATTTTTAAAAACTAATCAAACTATGATTAGGGTTATTAAACTGTAATTACTTGATTAGGGTAATTAACCCCTAATCAAGCAGTAGCCAGCATCACTACCGACTACTGCTCATCGGCATTGGGGCCGATTACCATCGGCCCTAATGCGGCACCGGCCGGGTTGAGAAGAAAGAGGAAGGGTCGGGCGCGAACGCAAATAAAAAAGATTTTCATCGACGACGCATTGATTGTCGAAACACCGTGGATATGTAACTTTATTATCACCTACGAGCCGTCGGTTAAGAGAGTTATATATTCGCGCTGCATCCGTGGCATTAAATAATAAGTGACGGTCGCATCCAGCCGTGGCTAATGACTTCGCATATCACTGACGGCATAGAGGAGCCGTCGCTACTAACCTATTTTATTTCGCGCACCCGGTTACTCTCATCACCAACGGCTACGAGGCCCTCGCTAAACCGTGGCTACTAACCCATTTTAATTCACGCGCCGTGCGCGCCATGATCTATGAGCGATGGCTTTGTGCGACCGTATAAGAGTCATAGCTGATTTAGTTACATCAGCCACGGTCGACTGGGCCGACGCAAAGCCGTTACTTATTCTGATGGCTCTTTCAGCCGTCGCTGATCCCCGTTGCTGATGTGGTATATTCTAGTAGTGGTTGTCTTAGTGTAGAGACTTAAATCCACCAGTGTAAACTTAGTTTGTTATGGTTAATTATTGTTGTCCTTTAGAGTTTGAGGTGGAAGAATGCTCTCTGTAAGAAGACGGAGACTTCCAGGTGTGGAAGTGTCTTAGGTGTGAGAGTGGAGACTCTTCAGGTAAAAGGTCATCATTGTAAAAAAAATATTCATAATCTAGTAAAATTAAGTTTGAAAATCTTAAGCGGGGATGCTTAGGTAGTGGAGTAGACATTGGGACCTAACCACTATAAATCGACTTGTTAGCATTGCTGCTCTTGTGTGTGATTAATTGTTTCATTATCGCCTCCGCATCTAGTAGTTGAATTGTGCACTAACCTAAGTAATCAAGAAAAAGATTAAAACCAAATTTATGTTAAGTTTTACATAATATAATATTCAACCCCCCCTCTAGTGTAGGTCATTCGACTTATAATTGATGAACAAACTAATTATGCATCCATGCGAAAATATATTAAGAATGAAATCAACATGGTCGCTTTAGAGCTAAAAAATTAATGGAGATTTTTTTTCTTTTAGAAAAGCATAGACATTATAAGGTGTACACTAATTATACAAATAAAAAATGTGCGCAAAATGCTATTTCTAGAATTGAACTCATGGCCTCCAATTACGTCTTTAACCACCGAGCCAACAATGGTCCAATAATTTTAACTTAACTAAACTTTTGTAACATTGCCATATATGATAATCGTTTTAAAAGTATTTTCAAATTATATTTAAGATTTAATTTTTTGAAATATTTCAAGGGGCCAGATGCTCCATCCCATAATGTAGATATGTCCATATTCTTAGCAACGGGTCTCAACTGAGAGAGATAGATCTAATGCTGCCAATTAAATCTTCTTTAGTGGTAAAACATACTATCATTATACTTTTTGCTCACTTATTTTTTTTTTTGCTTGTTTGATGATGTTATTAAGGAACATGTACAGGTAAAGGTGGCAAATGGGTTGTGCCCCTACTGCCCAAGCTCGAGCTCGAGCTCGAGCAAGCCCATTGCTTATCGGGTTGTGTCTAGCACAACCCGAGTAGTATTCAAGCTTTACTAGACACAACCCAAATTCCTAAAGGGATGGCCCAACACAGCACACAGCCTTCCCCCCTTTGGGCTCAGGCCAGCCCAGATGAACGCCTAGAGCAGGCTAGTCATTAGGGGTACCGTTGTGCCTTCCCAATAACACAGGGAAGGTGCATTGTTTCAATGTAGTGGTGTGTCTTCCCAATGTTATTAACATCAGAAAGGTCCAGTTACTACGCTAACACTAGCGTATCATGTTGGGCATGGCTTGCATGGCACTAGTGTGTCGTGCCTAGTCCACCCCGAAAATTTTTGGGCTAGGTTTGTGCTACCATGGGTGAACTCGACCCATTGACATCTCTATGTAGAGGTCCTTAATTGTTATTGACGAGTCTATTGCTCCGAGTGACAATGGAAGATGACAATGAGAATCAATGCACAAGGGATGAGAATGACAAGAGACCAATGACTTTACCAAGTTTTTTTTGTACGTGACTTTGTCTGTACAAAAGAGATTTAATAAAATTCGTGTCATTTTGTTATAAAGAAGATCAACGAGAATCACAATATCATATGAGTAAATATTTTTATCAAGTTTTCCACTCAATTTGGGCGAATTTTTTTGAATTTTTGCCTTTCTCCTATTTTCCTCTCAAATAAGCAAATAATGATTTTTTTTTCCTTGATATCAATGTGTGTATTTTATATCAACTGCCTTCTTTTTCAACTAAGTTAGTCAATGCATACTAAATAAAGGCCAGTTATATATTTTTATATTATAAATAACATAATAATGTAATAATATATATTTGCGATAAATAAATGTATCAAACAATAGGGTAATTTGAGTATTTTTTTATTTAGAAAATATGAAAAAAAAATTACTTTAGGCATATAAACTATTTTTTATGTTCTGAAAAAAGAGAATTTTTTTGAGAATTTTAATTTATCCTTATTTATATACTTTTTGTCGATAAAATAAGAATTTATTATTTATTTATTTTTAAAGCTTTCTATTTTTTTCATAAATTTGCTCATTTCTTACCTAGTATCAATGGATGTCGACTCTTATTAGATTTCAACACATGAAATCAAGATAATCTTGATATTTAAACGATCAAGACAAGCCTAAAATTTTCATCTTCTAAATTCAATTATCATTATGAATTTGTTTTTAAGTCATTATATTTGCACATCTTTGTTTTTAGTAAAAAATATCTTTTAGATAAATATTTGAGGGGTTCATTCCAATGAAAATAAAATTTATAAATATATAATTTATTAAGTGAATGAATGGGTAATCACGAGTATTTTTGTATTATTTCGTAGTCGTCCTATTTAAAAAAAATTCAAACACTGTATCATAATACTATACAATATGCTTATACGATGCTCCAAACATGTCCTATGTTAGAGGTGGCAATGGGTCATGCTTGGGTCGGCCCAAGCCTGGCCACCTCCGGGCCGGGCCTGGCACGGCCCGAACACACCGCGGGCAAGCCCAGCTCGGGGCGGCTCGAATAATTAAATAATTAAATTTATTTTTTAAAATATTTAATTTAAAAGGTTAAATTTTTTTAAAAAAAATCTACTCGGTCGAGCCCAAGCCAAACTCTGGCTCGGGCCAGACCAGGCCTGGCGCGTGCCAGGCCTAGGCCGGTGCGCGCCAGACTAGCCCTGGCGCGCGTTAGGACCAGTCCTGGGGGCACCAGGCCTAGGCCAGCGCGCACCAGGCCTAGGGCGCGCGGGCCATGCTCGGCCCGCGTGCCGTGCTCGGGCCAGCACGGTGCGCAGGCTGTGCTAAGCACGGTCCGCGTGCTCAAGAGGCGAGCCTGGCCCGTTTCCTGGGCACAGCCGTGCCAGGCCGGGCCAAGCATGGTTCGAAATCGAGTTCGGTCCATTGCCACCTCTACCCTACGTACGTTAGGACCCTTTGAGCTGTACTCTTAGTTATCTGTTTAACCCCATACAAAATGACAATAACGAAACAGTCATTGGATGCTGCTGTTACAGACATGATGAGAGCCAGCAAAGCTTCTGGTACAACACAACACTCTTGCTTTATAGTGCGGCGTGCTAATCCTGTAACTTTCATATCAAGCAAGGGCGGGAAGGAAAGCTGGCGGTATAAGATTCCATCCACGATCCATCTCTATCAATCTCCTTTCTTTCTAAATCTCCAACCTAGCCTTCCAAGAGGCAAGAACAACACACAAAATCTTATCATACTGCAATCATCCACCCTCCTTTTCTCTCTTATCATTTCCCTCACCCATGTCTCTGACTCGGTAGAGATGGATGTGCACTTGCTGTAGCATCTCCAAAAGTATCACTTGCAGTCCCCCGGATCTGCAAATTCCAGACACTACTGCTGAAGTAACACCTTCTCTGGCAGAGGCATATGTTTCCCAAACCAGCTTACATGTTTATACCATAATTACATACATAAAGGCTACTTCATAAGTATCTTAAAGTAAAAGAATTTGTGGTATTAACTACTAGCAGAGTTCACATGTGTGTGTCCTGAGGATAACAAGTTGCTTTAGGGGTCGAGGATCTCCAAGTTCAGTACTGCTTTGCATGTGATATTTGACTTGAAAGGAATATTTGAAGAAAAAAATGTTCATGTGTCTCAATCTTCCATGTGACAAGATCTACTTCCTGTGCATTGAGCTCAGGGCTTCACCCCTTCTTGTTGCTTCTGCCGCTGCTGCTTCACCCTTTGCCCTGTCTCCTCTGCTTCGTAGATTCTCTCCAAGCATGCTTTTGACAGAGTGCTCTGCTGCTTCCCATTTCCCATCCTCCTTTCTTTCGCTCCCTCAAAATCTATGTAGATTTAGTTAATTCTGTCACAGTATACTAGTTCTACAACCAACTAGCTAATTTAAACAATGTGAATTATTTTTGATCCATTTAGTCGATAGAATCCCAGAATAATTCTATGGTTGAATCGATCAATTTAGTCTGGTTTGCTTAAACTGTGAAATGAAGTGAACATAGTACTCATTCAATAGATCCTTTTCTTGAAAAATAACATTGAAAAAAATTAGGGTTGAGTGGTCCAGATAATCTGATATCCGGACCTTATCTTGTATAGGATCGGTTCCTAAATTTTGAAATCAAATCATATTCTATTGAAATCTGAAATCAAACCCTACCCGGAACCACAGATTCCGATTTCGAGTACTCTGTTGGAATCTGTTCATCTATAAGTTTCAGAACAGATTCCAATACAAGTTCCATAATATGTTTCAATAGATTTTAAAATAGATTTCAACAATGTACCATATTGGAACTTGTACCCTCAAACATATAAAATGAACAAATTCCGGAGTACAGGATACACATATCGGTTCTGGTTCTGATTCTTTAATTTTTGTCCCGATTTGTTGGACCTGGAACCATAACCGATTTTAACTGATTTCTTAATTTTTATCTCAAATCCTATCTGAATTTAATTTGAATCTACTCAAAACCTACTCGATCAAATAGGTTTCAACCGGTTCCGAGTATATCCGGTACCTATGCAAACTCCTAGAAAAATCTGCTGGAATTAAACAAGCTACAAGTGAAAAGGAACCTGGGCATATAAGAGGAATAAAATTAGTCATCTCCTCTCTAGAGAAAGAGGTATTATTTAAAATTAAGGACAATAACTAAGGATCAAATTTAAAAATCGAAATGTCAAGGCCAAAGTGATTTTTTTTTTGAAAATTCTGAAATTAAACTAATATTTTATATATATATATTAAATTGATAAATTCTTGAAAACTTTTGTATCATACTCAATTAACCCTTGTTCTTTTCTTAACTTATTTAATTACCCCCTAAAATTAAGCACAAGGATGAGAAAGTGTGCCATGTTTATAAACCCATGAGTTCACCAAGTCACCAGCTACTGATTTCATGGCTTACCATCACCACCTACACCACACGCACTCTTCCTACGACTTCGCAAACTCCACCTCCCTCAAGATCAAAACTTTCCTCGCTCGGCACGTCCGCCATGTCGTCCAGGCCCTGGGCGGCGCCAAGTCCATGGTCGCGGAGCTTCTCCGCAGGCGGAGAAGCAGCGCCGACATCTACAGGCTGAAGCGGAGGAGACGAAACAAGAAGGTCCATCCGCCGCATGCGCAGATTGCCGTGGAGGTGTTCGACGTAAGTCAGTGCCTCTACTACGACGCGACCTGGAACTCAATGATCTCCGCCGAGGACATGGACGCCGTCGCCGAGCCGCCGCCGCCGAGCTCCGAGGAGAAGAACACCAATGACGAGGATGAGCTAGCCGGCGGGAATGAGATCGACCGGCTCGCGGAGAAGTTCATAGCGAGCTGCCATGAGAAGTTCAGGCTGGAGAAGCAGGAGTCCTATCGGAGGTACTTAGAGATGCTTGCGAGAAGCGTGTGAGCGCATAAGCAGCAGCAATGGTGATCGGCATATTGGTCGAGTACTGGAGCTCCTTCTTCCTGTGTCAATTGACATCCTGTTTTAGCCGGTAGTTCAGATTTGGGTTGCAAAGATGTGATCTTTCTTAGGTCTCTTGTTTTGCTGAGCTTTTAGGTGTTCCTTTTGTTCATCATCCCTTTCTCTTTCAACAGTTGTTCTTGGTGAATAAAACTCTACTGGGATAGTTTTATTTCAGTGTTATGATCATTTCAGTATCTGCAAATTATAAATTATATCACAACAATGCTTCTCTTAAGCATAATTCTGAATTTTACCAGAATTTAAATTGTTCCTTGTAAGAGATATTGATACAAGGTTTTTTTCTAAGATCAAAGAGAATTAATCCAATGTGCTTTAAGAGAATTAATTCTCTTATATTTCCTCAAGAATTCTACATTGATGGGAGCCTTGTGCATTGGATGATTGAAGTTTGCCTATCATTTTTTGTCCATTATATGGTATTTAAATACATAGTTTTCAGTTCTTAATTAGTTAATAGGGAGCCAAATGGATAAATGAAATGCCACTTAATTAGGATCAGTGTGGTCAGCATTGGGAGTTGAGACAGAAGAAGAGATTGGGATTTGGGAGGGAAAAGAGACAAAAACTAGGTACAAGATGTTTCTTTTCTTTTGGTCTTTAGCTGGTATATATTCCTCTTTATTCTGGATTGCATTCTTGCTTTCGCAGCATCAAAATTGAAGCTTTGACAGGAGCTTGTCGGCTCTTTTCGTGCTGACTTCACCTGATCCATTTGTTTTTGCTTCTTAGACTGGATCTTCTTCATTTAGGGGGCGTTTGGTTGCCCGCAAGTACAAATGCTGCAACTCTAGTTGCAGCATTTAGATAACAAATTTGTTTAGTTGGCTGCAAAATCATTTTGCAGCATTTACTAGTTGCAACTTGTATTTCAAATATCATTTGCGGGCTGCAAGTGGAATTGCAGCCCAAAAAGCCCGCAATACAAGATTGCAGGCTGCAAATGCAATAATTTAAGTATTGAAAATAATTAATTTTGGGGACGTAGAGTCGTCGGATGAAGACGAGATAAATATCAAAGTTGTAGGTTTTTGCGTGCTGAACCTGATGGTAGTGTCAGATTTTACATCTGATGTCATTTGATAGATTTTTTAATATATTTTCAGTATTATACAAAAATTAAAAATTATTAATTTGTCAGACAAATCGTGTCGGGCCTAAGTTTTTAGCTTGGCCCGAAAAAATTTGTCCCAGGCTCGACCCAAAAAATTTATGCCCGACCCGGCCCAAAAAAGTTCGTGTCCAGCCTGGCCCGAAAAAATTTGTGCCCAGCCCGGCCCGAAAAAATTCGTGTCCGTCCCGCCCCGAAAAAATTGTGTCCGACCCGACCCAATAAATTCGTGCACTGCACGGCCCATCCCAGCCCGGCTCGGTCCGAAAAAATTCGTGCCCAACCCGGCCTGAAAAATTTCGTGCCCAGCCCGACTCAAAAATTTCGTGCCTGGCCTAGCCCGAAAAAATTTGTGCTCGGCCAGGCCCGAAAAAATTCGTGCTCAGCCTGGCTCGAAAAAATTCACTGTCGGCCCGGCCCTGCCCAAAAAAAATTCGTACCCCGGCCCGGCCCGAAAAAATTCATGCCCGATCCAAAAAAATTCTTGCCTAACCCAGCCCTGCCCGAAAAAATTTATGCACTGCCCGACTCGTGCCGACTCGAAAAAATTCGTGCCTTGCCCGGCCCAAAATTATTCGTGCACGACCCAACCCCAAAAAATTCGTGCCCAACCCGGCCCAAAATATTTTGTGCTCGGCCCGCCCCAAAAAAATTCGTGCCCGGTCTGGACCGAAAAAATTCTTGCCTGGCCATGCCCGAAAAAATTCGTGGTCAGCCCTGCCCAAAAAAATTCGTGCCCCGACCCGACCCGACCCGACCCGAAAAATTTCATGCCCAGCGCGCCCGACCTAACACGAAAAGAAATTCATGCCCAGTTCGAAATATTCGCATCGTGCCCAACCTTGCCCGAAAAAATTCGTGCACTGCCCATATTGACTCGGCTCGGCCCAAAAAATTTATGCCCGACCCCGCATGAGAAAATTCGTTCCCGGCCAAAAAAATTTCGTGCTCGGCCCGGCCTGAAAAAATTCGTTTCCCGGCCCAGCTCAAAAAAATTCATGCCCAGCCCGGCCTGACCAGAAAACAAATTCGTGCCCAGCCCAAAAAAAAATTGTGTTCGGCCCAGCCTTGCCCGAAAAAGTTCGTGCACTGCCCAACCTGTCCCGGTCCGGCTCGGGCCGACTCGAAAAAATTCGTGTCCGGCCCGGCCCAAAAAGATTTGTGCACGACCCGACCCGAAAAGTTCGTGCCCGGCCTTGCCAGAAAAAGTTTGTACCCGGCCTGGATAAATTTGTGCATGCTCGGCCCGTCCCGTCCCAGCTCGGCTCAGCCCGACTTGAGAAAATTCGTGCCCGACCCGACCCGAAAAATTTCGTAAGATGCAAGTTGCACGTTGCAAGTTGCAAGTGTAATTACAACTTCTATTTGCGGCCAACCAAATGCTTGCAAATAGAAGTTGCAACTCTACTTGCGGGCAACCAAACGGTAGGCTGCAAAATCTATTTGCGGGCATTTGCTTTTGCATGCAAATAGATTTTGCAGCATTTACACTTGCGGGAAACCAAACGCCCCCTTAATTTAGTTTTTGGTTATAGTTAATGCACTCTGATTAAGTCTTATATATTCTTGTTGACCCAATAGTAGCTCACTGATAAGACATCCGAATAAATTACGAATAGATCATAATTCAACTCCTAATTCTAGTATTTTATGTGCCTATTTTAATGTATATGTACATCTTGTACTGCATCTTATGTGTATATTTTTCACATTCATGTACTCTTTTCAATTAAAAAAATTTAATTTTAATTTTATCCTCCTAAATTTTAAAACTTTTTATTAATTTTTGAAAATTATAACCTAATTTTTTTATTTATTAAATTTATATTTTTCATATATTTTTATACTTTTACTACTTTTCTGTAAAAGTTTTGCCAAAACTTTTAACACAATTTTTTTTATTAAAATTATATTATAAAAAAATTTATAACATGATTTTTTTTTATTAATTATAAATTATGTTTTTAATAAAGTTTTGAGACTCTTAAAGAAAATATTTTTAATTCACAATTTTTTTCTATTTTCTATATAAATTTTCCTTAGCAACAAAAAAAAATTTGGACAATAGTCTTTAAGCTTATTAAAGACTTTTGTCAAAATTCTTGAACAACAAGAGATTTGATTTTCTAAGTGTCATGGTAAGTTATTTATATATTCTTATTGCCAAGAATTTTTTTATGATATATAGAATAGATTTATTGAATAAAAAATATTTTTTTGATTAAAAACTTTCGCCCAAAAGTTTTTAATAGCAAAATAATCATTGAAAATATATTTTTTAATAAATGCAATTTAAAAATTAAAAAAAAAATCAGTATTAAAAACTTTAGGCAAAAGTCTTTAAATATTTTAAGAATTTTGTCTAATACTATAGGATGGTAAATTTTGAAATTCCAACTTTTGGAAGAGGTTGACACTATGTAAGCCTAAACTTAAACTAAATGTCAAATTATATGTTCTAAGTGTGAATGACAATTTCAATTTCAAAGCATAAGCAATTATGACAATTAAGCATGCACAAGCACGAGCGGAGCCAATGTATGGGCAGGAGGGCAATTCCCCCCCTCCCCCCTTCCCCCCTCCCCCCCTCACTCCTCGACATTGGTCCCCCCATTGAATATATACTACTATAAATTATATATATACTAGTATTTTAGCTATATTTGTTCCTCCCAAAATATTTTTTTGCAATGTAATTGTCCTCATGTATCATGTTGTTTTATATTTTGCCCCTCACCTAAAATAATTTTCTGACTTCGCCGCTGCGCACAAGTAAACAAACAATGCTAACACACAATCTACAGTGGTTCAGCTTCTAATCAAGCATACATCAACTATCCGCTTAAGGTTTCAACTAAGTTTACTAAATAGATAGTTTCATCTAATAGAATTTATAAACTAAGACTACAACACTCTCCTTGAGAGTACCTCCAATACCTCAAGTTTCACTACTAGAATTGTCGTCATCACCGACGGCTCAATCCGTGGATGAACCGTCGGTGATAAATATCACGGAAGGCAAAGGGTGTGGCAAAAAGACGTCACTGATGCGTGCGTCTCAGATAAATTGTGACGGCCAAGCGCGGCCGTCACACGTAATCATCAGCGACAGCTCGGTGCGCTATTGGCTGTCGCTGATTTAAAACCATCAGTGACGACTCTAGACGTTGTCACTGATACCAACCCAT
The DNA here is from genome assembly GCA_034359265.1 of Canna indica. Classification (NCBI taxonomy): domain Eukaryota; kingdom Viridiplantae; phylum Streptophyta; class Magnoliopsida; order Zingiberales; family Cannaceae; genus Canna; species Canna indica. The sequence goes on from CP136890.1 coordinate 13,954,359, forward strand.
CAGCCACGGCCAAGACTCGTTGGTGATAATATTAGCAATCGTGATATTTGGTGTTGTCCAGGCCACCAGCCATTTACGATAAGCATTCAGCCACGGCGTAGTGACTGTGAACTGTGGGTAAGCCGTTGCTAAAGGTGTATCATGTAACTGAAAAAATTGAAAATTTTGTAAATTCATGCATACAATGATATATAGACTACAACCTAATTTCAATAACATATTACAATCAGAAAACATCATACACATGCATTTAAAACCAAACATACAAGTTTTACATAAATATCATCAATCTAAGCCTCAAACCGGAGGCAAATAATTATCAAAATATTATATATATACAATCAAGTATCAAAATGTAAACAAAATACAATAAATCAAAATCTCACGGCTGCGGTGGAAGCGGTGGAGTCGACAACGACTAGGTCGGGAGCGTCGACTGGGTCGAGGAGGAGGACGGCTGCGACATCATCGATAGAAGACCAGAGTGCGACGCAATCTGAGTAAGGAGTGTCTGCATATTCTGGATCGTCTGTCTCAACTCGTCATTCGTCAGTCTATGCTCTTGCATCTCCAATCTCTGTTCCTCCATCGCCAGCCTCTGCCCCTCCATCGTCTGCCTATGCTCCTCCATCGCATGTCTCTGTTGGGTGAGCTCTGACTCCATGGCCGCTAGCCGACTCTGGTCATGTGATCGGGATGTCGAGGGCCGCTCACCCGCAGTCGAAAGGGTCGGTGCCCCAAGTGGCCCGAGCACTGCGCGTGCATGGCCACTGTCTACAATGCCATAAACACAGTCGTGCTCCCAGACACCTGCGGCCTCCACCCAAGCTCTTGCGTCGAACTCCTCCGGTGTGCCTCCACGCTCGATCACAGTCCTCGTGCAAGTTTCCTACACATGTTTATATTTTAAATATATACAAACTATAAATAAAAATTGTGTAAATCAAACAGACATATATAAATACTTACCATTATATATGAGGCTCTACTATCAACGTAGTCCCCCACTCCTCGTCGACGACGGTGGGTGCGCTCAAACACCTCCATCATCGACGAGCGTTGGACGGTGCTGTCCTACGCCACTCGCGTCTTACATTAGAAACACAAATACATTAATATCATTATACACAATATATAATTTAATTAAAATAATTAAATTATACATACCATATGACGCTCATGAACCGCAAAAGAGATAGAGCCACCAATGTGGCGCGCGCCCGTGTCGTCCCCCCCGGACATGCGATTTCTCGACGCAGTCCGGGAGACCTCCTGCCACTCAGGTGTGTCTCACCGCTCAACGAGCCGATCCCACACAGGGCTAGGAATCCACTCGGGGGCGTGTCCCCAACTCTACACTATCTGTGTGGCCCCCAGCCATCTCATCACGGTCTGACGGGCCTGCTGAAGCGGCCTGTTATAGCGAGCACGGGCAACACGCTCCCATGCAGCCTCCACAAAAGTGGTCTGGTCCTCCAGCCATATATAATGACCCTACAAAAAAAATATTATTACCGATCAATATTTAACATTAACATTAATTTAATAAATATACTAACTGTGAACTCTCGCCACAATAAATCTATATGCTCACGAGTCACGTGAGACCATGTAGGCCACGCCCCGTGCATAAACTTTCGGATCGTCCCCACTATCGTGCGGGGGACGTCCTCCTGGTCAAATTTGCACCATATATAAATTCATATTATGATATTTTGACTTATAAATAAATTATAAGGAATAATTGATGCATATACTTACCGTCTTCCACGCACACTAACTGCTCTGCGCAATTCTCCCTCGGGTGGCGGAGGGGGAATTATGTTAGGCCCTCGTGGCCTACGTCTTGAAGACGATGGTCCTGGATCTACACGGTGGATGGATCATGTGGGGGGATGGTGGATGGAGGTGGGGGGATGGTCGCCGGAGGTGGGGGGATGGTGGTGGAAGGCAAAGGGTCAGTGGGTACAGGTGGGGCGGGTGGTAATCGTCGGGGGGTCCTACGATGAATGCCTCATCGGGAACTAATATCTCGAACCATAACTGTAAAAATTTAATATAATTAGATTATATATAATAGATTAATAGATATATTTAATAATTGAATATATACTTCACATTTACAATTATTCGTCATCGTCATTATCATCATCCGTGTAATACTCTTCTTCTTGTTCTTCTGTATCGGAATCTTGAAATTCTTCTTTGTCTCCCTCGTCACCATTCTGTCCTTCCTCAACTTCATTATCATCGTCATCAACATATTCTATTTCTAATTGAACTAACTCGGTGTCATCATCCTCGAGTATTGGACTAACTCGTTCCACTTCGAAAGGATCTTCTTTTTAATAGAAGTCATCTGCTGGCTCATTCTCTACAACTATCGGGTTAATTTTTCCTGTGGTTTTAGTCTTACAGACTACACGCCAATCTGCTCTATCTTTCTTTCGAGATGGATACTGCATATAATATACTTGTTCAGCTTGAGATGCCAATATAAATGGCTCATTTGAAGTCAATTTTGATTTGTAATTGACCTCGACTAGTTGTTTATACTTTGGATGAACTCTCATGCCCCTATCGCTTGTATCGAACCAATGACATTTAAAAAGGGCAATTGATTTACATCTGAAAAATTATAATTCAATGACTTCTTCCAATAGTCCGTAAAAGTCAACATCACATTCAGCATACGTTGTCTCTTTGACGCAGACCCCGACATTCATAGTCTTTTTTGTAGATGAATATTCAAGTGTGTGAAATTTATATCCATTAACAAAATAATCATTATAACACTGTACAAGTCGTGCCGGTCCGCTAGCAAACTCAAAGATTTGGTTATCTATTTTGCCTCTGTGTTCTATGGTGTAAGCTTGAAACCAATTAGGGAACTCACGATTCCGTAACCTTTCTAATTCCTCATCGCTGTAAATTGAGTATTTTGTCACCATCTCAATGTCAAATATTTCAATGAACTTCTTAATCTCTGGACAGTTTAGTAAAACGTACAAGTAGACCAAATAGTACTCTTCATCATTTAAGAATCGAGACGAACGAGAACCCAAAGCACGACCGGGATAACCAAAGATATCTAAACAACCATCTGATGGTCGAGCTCCCCCATCGTCATTCCGTGGAAGACGATTAAGTCTTGTGTTGATGGTTGATTTAAAATAAAATGAGCAGAATGTTGAAATTTCTTGAATTATATATGCTACTGCGGCGGTGTTCTTTACTTTTTTCTTCAGACGATTCATGTATCTTTCAAATAAGTACATCCACCGGTATTGAACGAGGCCACCAACTAGTGCCTCGTATGCCAAATGTATCGGTAGATGCTCCATCGAGTCAAAAAATACATGAGGGAAAAATTGCTCCAGCTTGCATATGATTTCAACAATATTATTTTCAAGTGCTATCATATCTTCGACTTGAAGTACATTTGCACAAATATTTCTGAAAAACATACTTAACTTTGTCAATGGACCCCAAATCTTATCATGTAGATGATCTCGAAACGCAATCGAAAGCAATCTCTACATGAATACATGATGATTCCGTGCGAGTCCAAAGTGGACGATTCCGCGCGAGTCCAAAGTGGATGATTCCGGCACGAGTCCATCCATTATGGACGATTCCGGCATGAGTCCATCCATTATGGACGATTCCGGCGCGAGTCCACCATGGACGATTTGATCGCGAGTCCAAAGTGGACGATTTGGCCGCGAGTCCACAATGGACAATTCCGGCGCGAGTCCTCAATGGACGATTCCATTAATACTAATTAATTAATATTAAACTAATTTCATTAATTAACCTAAAACTAATTAAACCCTAATCAACATTAACTGTTAATTAATATTAACCAAACTAATTACCTAATTAATAATTAATTCCTAATAATTAACAATAAAAAAATTAAAAAAATAATTAAACCCTAATCAAACTATGATTACCCTAATCACAGTTTGATTAGGGGTTAAATACCATAATCAAGTAATTGAATTACCCTAATCAAGCAGTAGCCGGCAGTGATGTCGGCTACTGTTCGATGCATTAGGGCCGATGGTAATCGGCCCCATCATGGCGTCAGCCGGGTTGACGCCGACGCGGAGAGGGTCGGCCGGGTCGACGTCGGCGCGGAGAGGGTGGCGCGCGGAATGAAATAGCTAGGCGAGATTGAGGAGGAGGATCTGTGCATACCGAAAGGGAGAGGGTCACCGGCGGTGATTGACGACGGCGGCAACTGGCAGCGACGAACGGCGACGGCAACAGGCGACAACGGCGAGCAAAAAAGAAAGAGGAAGGGTCGGGTGCGAACGCAAATAAAAAGGATTTTCACCGACGGCTCGAAGGCCGTCGGAACATCGTGGATATGTAATTTTATTATCATCGACGGCTAAATGAGCCGTCGGTTAAGAGTGTTTTAATATTCGCGCTGCGTTCGTGGCATTAAATAATAAGCGACGACCGCATCCAGCCGTGGCTAATGAGTTATTAATATCACCGATGGCGTCTTACAACCGTGGCTAATAACTTATTTTATTTCGCGCCCCGTGCGCGCCATCAACTATGAGCGACGGCTATATACGGGCGTAGGCGAGCCGCAGCTAATTTGGTTATTCACATCACCAACGGCTCCAGCGCCTCCGCTAAGTCGTTGCTAATAACTTATTTCATTTCACGCCCCATGCGCGCCATGAACTATGAGCGACAGCTCTGTTTGGTCGTATGCTAGCCACGTCTGATTTGGTTACATCATCCACAGCCACTGCGGTCGACGAAAAGCGCGCCGTGAATGATTCTGGCGACGCTGGCGACCGTCGGTGATCCCCGTGGCTGATGTGGTATATTCTAGTAGTGTTTCATGGAAAACTAACTAGCAAGCCCAAGTGGATTGATGCTTCTACACCCAAAACATCCACTTAAATTTCGAGATGTACACCCTAAGATAGTGTTTGGTTGGATGGAATGGATGAAGAATGGAATATTATTCTTATGTCTCACTTATTTTCTTATTTGGTTGCAACTTATAGACGTGAAAATTACCGATGTCTTTAATATGACTTGTGATTTGGCACATATTCTCTATTATAGCGAAGAAGATACAATATCTTGTACATGGAGTGACCATGGCACTTTCAACACAAAATCCCTCTACAGTATGCTATTTTTCAGAGGTATCACCGATCCAACAGCTAAATTCATTTGGAGCAACAAATGCCTTATGGGGATCTCTGCCACCAACTGGCTCATCAATAAAAAGAGACCGTCAACCAAAGATTGTCTGCTTATGAGGCATATGCATGTTAACCCCTGTTATATTCTTTGCAACGTTGATGATGAATCACGTGAATATCTCTTCTCAAGTTGCACTTTTTCCTCTCAAGGTTGGTCACTTATGTTAAACTTCTATTTAATCACTCACTTTCAACTTGGATACAAGTCGTGGCTCATGTCTACAATTGATAGCTCCGCATCAAAATGAAGAAATTCTACTTTGTCATGATCTGGAATTAAAAAATATGGCATGAAAGAAACAATCGTTGTTTTACTAATACCCATAAATTCTTCACGGAGTTAGCAATTGAGGCAACCAATCTTGCGAGACTATGTTTGTAACCTTGTTTATTAATTCTTTTTTTCACGTATATTTTTCTTTCCTCACATCTTTTACTTGTTCTCAAGCCTCTTTGATTAATACAAGTATTCATCCTTTCAAAAAAAAAGTGGGCCATAAAAAATATTATTCTCTATGCATGGAGAATATCATTTCTTACTTCAACTCAAAGAATAGTATTCATCATCTATTCCTTATAATATTTTTAAATATTATTCTTCGATATTTATAATATTAGACAATAATATAAAAATCAAATTGTTAAATTGCTTTTAAGAATTGCGTATCATAAATATATAATTATTACTTTAATATATTGTTTAAGATTCAATTATTTTTATGGAAATAAAATAAATAACTTTTTATTATTTAATTATTTTTTATGAAAATAAAATAATTATTATATAATTATTATTTAACTTAGGTAATAAATATTGATTAGCTGGAATTGAAATTTATGCAAATCAATGTCATGTAATGCACGTGAATGTTCCAAATTAAATGATGAATAAATTAATATTAAATTAGGTAACGAGCAGATGAATTTCTGCAAATGAAAATGAAAATGAGTGCATGAATAAATAATTATTAAAAGTTAAATGATTATACATGTGTAAATTAGGTAATAAAGATTGATTAGCTAAAATGGAAATTTATGCAAATAAATACCATATAATTAATGCAAATGAATGCTCCAAATGAAATGATGAATAAATAAATATTAAATTAGATATCCAATATTGATTAGTCGAAATGAAAATTTATGCAAATGAAAATAAGAAGGAATGCTTCGAATTTAATGATGAATAAATTAATATTAAAAATTATTAAATTGTTTATATTTTCTACATATCAGAATTTGTTTTTAAATACGTTACGTGGCATCATATAATCTTCATAGTATATATTAAACTAATGAATTAAATTGAACGATAATATAAGTATATTATTAGAAGATATTATTTTAATAATTATCACATAATATTTATGATTTTATGATATTTGCCCATAAATCATAATATTTATGATTTTACTAATAAATTCTAAAGTATTTATGATTTTATCAAAATTCTCAAAATAACATCTCATTGTCATATGTAATGTATATCATAAAAAATCACAATTTTAACAAATGGTCATAAAATATTTATAATTATACCCATAAATCATAAATTATGATATCATAATACAATATTTATAATTTTACCAAAATTTTCAAATAATATTTTACCATAGGTTCAAGGGAATAAATGGGGAATAGAATAATATTCTTGGAATCTCATCTATTTTCTTGTTTGGTTACACATAAATAATCTGAAATAGGTGGGGCCCTGGAATACATAATGAATATTATTCCCTACCTTAAGGTGGGAAATAATATTCTTGATGTATTCCTGATAATTTATTACACTCTTACTCTCATTCCTTTTTACATCCCAACATTACGCTGAGAGACGCAGACGTCTCGCACAGAGACGAGAGAACTTCTCCGGCATCTTTGTGCGAGGGGCGAGGCGTTGCACAAAGACGTCAGATACGATGTCTTTGTACGAGATGCATAGAGACAATGTCTCGCACATAGATGATGTCTTTGTGCGAGACCCCTCTCATACAGAGAGGCATCTCTCACCATCTTTGCACAAGACCCTCGCACAGAGATGGTGTCTCTGTGCGAGAGCTTCTCTCGCATAGAGACAACATTTTTGTGCGAGACGCCTCTTGCGTAGAGACGTCGGAGTTATTTTTTAAATTATATTATTTCTGAATTATAATAAACATAATATTATTTTAAATAAATATATTTAATAAAATAGTTTTATATTACTAGATTTTATTATATTATAATGCATTATAATATATAATATTTTTATAAGTATAAATATTCAATAAATAATTTTTTAAAAAAAATATATATTAATTTTTAGATTTTTATTTATATTATTATTAATCAAAAAATTATAATATAAAAATTATTATAAATAATATATTTAATTTTATTAAGAAGGGTATTATGATTATTTAATTTTTAATTTTTAATTTATTTTTTATATTAATCAAATAAAGTAATTTTATTCTAAATCTATTTACCTTATTAATTAAATATAATAATACTATTTTTTTCTATTTCGTTTTTTATTCTTTATTTATTCCTTCTTTTTTTCATCCAACCAAGCAGACTCTTTTCCCTGTTGGTTTCACTGCTTCAGTCTCCTTGAGAAGCGTGTGTTCTCGAACAACCGAACCCCGTGGAAATGGTTCGGCTCCCATCGCGGAAATTGGAGGGGAAGGTGGTGATGGTCACTGGCGCCTCCTCCGGCATCGGCCGCGAGATCTGCCTCGACCTCGCCGCCGCTGGCTTCAATGTCGTCGCCGCGGCGCGGAGGGCCGACCGCCTGAGGTCCCTCTGCGACGAGATCAACGGCTCGCGGACGCCGCCCTCCTCCGTTCTGTCTGTGGCCGTCGACCTGGACGTGAGCGCCGGTGAATCCGAGATCGAGGCGGCGGTCCAGAAGGCGTGGGATGCCTTTGGCCGCATCGATGTTTTGGTCAATAACGCAGGGGTTCGAGGTACATTTTGATCCAGTTTTGGGCAAAAATTTACTTTTTTGCTTAGTCATGTATATCCTCATGTCGGCTGATGGTTACACTGGAAATCATGGCAGATGTTTATGCTCCTTTGTTATTACTTCTATTTTTTATCTATATAGATTTTATTATTCTGTTGATGAGAGAGCTATACCTACAGAATGTTTTAGAGGATAAAGAAAGTGGTGCTTGTGCCTTGTGGGGACTAACTTTTCCTTCTTCTTCTTTTTGAGAAAAAGGTTGCAATCCACATTTTGTTTCAGTCTGTTGAAATGGAATAAAAAATGGAAAAGCAAGGGGACTTGTGCTGGTGGGGTCTTGTATATCAACTCAACATTACATTTCGTTGATATTCAACCTTTCCATGCCCTTTATTCAGTTGTTAATCATTTTGTTGAACTGAGATGATTTTTTTTATTTGAAGCGGTCATGTAATGCAGTGGAACTTGGTAGTTACTTCTGCTACAGGCCTACTACTTATAGAAAATGAATAATTGATTTTAAAGCTTTGATCGGAGAGATCTATTTATTTGGTGGGTCTACTCAATCAAGAGCCAGGATATCAACAAGCAAATAATGATTTTTTTATAGAAATAGGTCAGAAAATCTGTAGTTGTATATTATCTTAGAATAAATTGGTTGGCAGCCGGCATTTGATTTTTAATCTCACTTTTGAGATTCCATACAAATTTCAGCATCATATATAATATTTTTTTGAAGATAGGGTCATATATTATTCTGAAACATAGATATCAGGATCAGTGAAGTAGATTAAGCTACAAGCTAGTGTTGGTGTGGTAATGGATTCTTCTTACAGTGAACAAGATTGTAACTTTTATAAATGAACATTGCTGATGCTTGAGAAGGATACCTCTCTATTTTAGAGCTAGCTCAGCAAATATCATTTTTTTGTATAAGTCTTCAGTTGGGAAGAACAGAAGTTCCCTGCAATATAATTAAGTTCAGAAAAGGTCTGATGCTAATTTTCTAATTCTTCTAGACTATATAGCATATGTTGGTGTAGATTTGTTTTTTATTGATTTTGTTTTGTACTTTATATTTTCCTTTTCTACGTCCATGTGCTGATTTGAAAAATTAGTACCAGTGAAGATTACTGGTAATCATGATTAAAGCACTTCAGATGAAGGCTAATTGAAGTTGGATTGTTTTGCTGCCTATGTCTTAGAGCTGATGCTATGGTTCACATGTTGTGGAACTGTTTCTTGAGAGGTTTGTAGTTATTGAACACGTTCTATGACATCAAAAGATCATGCATAAGATTTCTTTCTTTATTTGCTTTTGACTAGTTAACTTGAGATCTTTGTGGTTTTTTTTGCTTATTAGGGGAGTATTTGAACCAGCAGATTCCTCTTAATTCAATTTACGTGGTCTTTTTACTCCCTTTACTTCATTTCTGTTGCTCACTGTATGCAGTGTTCTGGATTCCTCAAACTAGTTTACTTTGTGGTTAACTTTCTGAGTTGTCCTGAAAAATATCAGGCACAATGAACCTTGTTTGTTGCTTGCTTAGCAGATTTGAGCATTCTACATTTGACATGAACAATATATTCCTTGTTTATTTATGTAGTTATAAAACTGCTTCCGTGACAAACTATTTTCATATCCATGGTATTGTTACTTCATCTTACTGTTGTATTCATATATCAGGTGGTGTTCACTCGCCACTAGATTGGCCTGAGGAGGAATGGAATGCCACTATTGCAACTAATCTGACTGGCTTATGGCTAGTGACCAAGCATGTCTGCAGACGGATGGTTGATGCAAAGCAGAAAGGATCTGTGATTAATATTTCTTCCACTTCTGGTATCAATCGTGGAAAGTTGCCTGGAGCAATAGCCTATGCTGTATCAAAGGAAGGTGTTAATGCATTAACTAAGGTAATTCTAATAAATGTACTAACGACTAAAGAGGGAGTCTTGACATACTTTTCCTCAAATTGGAAGGGAACGTATTGTATTGTTTACCTTTATTTTTCAGATTGGCTTCAGAAAACTAACTCCCTTTACATGATACAAAATAACTGAGCTGCACTAATAAACATTTTGGAAATTGAAAATCCTCAAGCCTTTTTGTTCGGCAAATAGTTAAAAGTTTATCTTAAGTGAACCTTGAGAAGGGACAAGTTCAGTATCCCCTTTCACCCAAGTCTTTTCTTGTGATTTGAAGGTTATGGCTTTGGAGTTGGGAGTTCACAACATCAGAGTCAACTCAATAAGTCCTGGGATATTCAAATCAGAGATAACGGAGAACCTATTGCAGAAAAGTTGGATCAATAAGGTTGCAATGAAGATAGTTCCTTTGAGAACATTTGGCACATCAGATCCAGCTATAACATCATTGGTCCGCTACCTGATCCACGAATCATCAGAATATGTAACTGGCAATATATTCATCATTGATGCAGGTGCCACTCTGCCGGGTCTACCCATCTTTTCTTCCCTTTGATGATGCCTATAACTGCACAAATCAATGCCAATTTACATGTTGAATAGGTAACTGTTGTTTTCTCTTTTTTGATCAAAATACTTTCCTTTTTAAGATTTTGAATACTTCATTGGTACTGTTATCCAATACTCTCTCTAGGAGACTTTTTAACTTTCCTTTATATGCTTTTCTTTTACATTACAAAGAAAAATAATGTTCTAAACAAGCTCCTGATTCAGAGTAATGGGATGGTGTACTTACTTGTAAAAATAATGTGCTTATTTTAAAGAATTATACATGTATTATGTCTCTTACACTAAATTGCTCATGCTTGTGATTCTCTTCTTTCTATTGTACTATATTTGGCACTAGTTTGAGAGGATTATGTTTTATTTTAATATCCTACACTATTTTGCTCATGCTTGTGATTCTCTTCTTCCTAATGTTAGATTTGGTACTAGATTGTGAGGATTTAAGCAATGCAGTTGAGTAGATAGGCGTCTCACCATAGCTGTAGTTACTTTTATGGCAGCCCCCCTCTGTAAATACAGTTCTTCATGTATTTTTATATGGTAGGCCCTCCAATTTATTTAATTTTTTTAAATAAATGAGCTTGCCCTCTTAAATTATAATTTCCCGTACCATTCTGCTTGAACAGGTTACTAACATCTTTTTCTATGGAATGCAGGCGATTTTATTACTGACTTGAAGCATAGTATAATTTACTGTCAGAAGATCCTAGTTATACTTAGTGGGGACCTTCCCCTCCATTTGCATGTTAAAAAGGATGACAGAGGTGTCATCCTTGAAACAAACACTAAGGCCTGTTTGATTAGCGAAATCAAGTTTGTTTTCATGATTTTGGTTTCACTGAAATCAAAACTGCTTACGAAAACGTGTTTGGTTTAGCGTTTTCATGAAACTGAATCGAAACCAGAATGAAAACGAAACAAGTTTTCTTAATAAAAATAAAAACACCAGAATGTTGTTTTCTGTGGTTTCGAGATTGTCGGTTTCGTTATCAAAATGGAGTGACAACTTTGTAATTATAAATATTTTTTTTTATATAAAATTAATTAATTTAAAAATAAATCAAATTATATTAATTTTTTTAAAAAATAAAAATTATCATTTTCAACTCAAACTATTATCTTAAATTTACAAATTAATTAAACAAATTTATATTTAATTGACTCAAACCTAAATTTTAAAATAACTCAATTTTTTTAAAGTTAATCTATTTATAATTAATCAAAATTAATTTAGACTACTGGAATTATTATTATTTTGAAATATTAACTATTAATTAATTTTTATATCTAATTGAGCAAAAAAATCTCAAATTATCAATAACTTAATTAATTAAATATTATAAATATTTTATAATTATATTAATAAATATTTAATTTTGTAAATTAATTAAATATTAATTATTACTAAAAATGTTCAAGGAAAATTAATATTACTTTTTATAGCCAAATAAATATTCACTGATTTCAACTGACTAAAATTTATGTTGTTTTCATTAACCAAACACGTTTTTGGAAAACTAAAAACTAGAAATCAAAATCAAGTTTTCGAAATTAAATTTTCAATTTCACTGAAATCAAATCAGAAAATAGTTTTCGCTAACCAAACAGCACCTAAGGTATTATTGGATCAGTTTTGGTTATAAAAATTATTTTAGTTGAACTAGCTGATCCTGTCTGACTCCTATAATTATGATAAAAATATTTATACAAACTACATGCTAATCACAGATCCACCCTCGTAGGAACCAAATTGTGTCATTTTGTTCTTTGAATACTGTCGTAGGAACTAGCTGATCCTGTTCTTTGAATTATGTGGATATTTAAAGAGGATTTATAGAATTGGATTCTAAGTGAAGAATTAATTGAGAGAGGAAGAAAAAATAATAATTAATTAATTAATTGAAAAAAAATTAAAGTCAGAAATAAATTTTGACAGCTTAAAATATATTTGTATTAATCTTACTTATAGATGAAATGAAGAGACAATTGAATACCTTATTTTTATTAAAATATTTTTTAAAAAAATATTTTTTAATTTTTAACCAATGTCTCTCACTGATTAAAGAGTTTAAAAATATATTTTTTAAAATTTAACACCTCATTTCTATTATACATATTTTTTATATAAATTAAAATTATTTTTTATATGTTTTTATATATATTTTTAATTTTTTTGCCAAAGTCTCTAACTTATTAGAGATAAGTTAGAGACTTTGGTCATAAGCAAAATCGGTATTGAATTCACTCAATTCTTGTTTGGGAAATTCCCCAATGTTGATTTCGATTTTGGAAATTTTTCATTCCCAAAATCCGATTTGGGTAAATTGTTGTTATTTTTTAATTAATTCGATTTTCGATTCGGGTCGGTTCCTGAATTTCGAGAACCGAACCCGAACTGAAATTCAAAATTCGGTTCGATTTGGGTCAAGAACCGAATCTGTAACCGTTGAAACCGAATCGAACCAAAAAATTCGGTTCGATTTTTCGGTCCTGGACCGAACACGGGACACCCCTACTTGTTAGTTGTCATATAACTATCCAAGGTTGATTGGCCTGCTATGAATGCACTTTGAATAATCCTCCGTATGAGTTCTATGATGAGAAGTAAGGAATTTTAGAGAATATCTTAATAATGATAGTAAGGCTGATGGATGTATATTGTATTCAGCCCACCCCCTCCATCTTTCGCACTAGGACGACGAAGGTTTCAGGGGCGGAGCTACGTGGAGGGGGGCAATCGCCCTCCTCTCATCTCAATTTATCTGGTATAAAGTCAACTTTATCTTATTTATATAGTAATAAAAGTCAATTTTGCCATCATATAATATGATATTCCCCCATATAATATTTATCTCTTTTTTTTTCTTTCAAATATTTTTTTTTGCATTATCATTTTTTTATCTTTTAAAGTAATTCAAAATTGACATTTCAAGACATAAAACTCGAGAATAATTATAATTTTTTGGAAAAATTATAATATATTTTATACTTATAATTTATATATAAATAATATTTATTAATTTTTATAAATAATATAATAAATTATCTTTAAAAAATATATTTATTATTTATTATTTAAGTTTGTCCTTCATGATTTTGATTCTTGGCTCGGCCAGTGAAAAGATTTGTTCAACCTCTCCAAATTCGAGTCCCCAAACATGAACTCGTCTAAAATCATTTTTACGTCTTCACCAACATTTTGTTTCCAGAAAAAGTTTGTGGTCAAACAGGAGCGAAGGATCTTCTTCTATAGAGTTTAAATTTTTAGTGTTAGCAGTTGAGGTTTGCTCATGAATAGGAAATTTGGGTTTGCCTTCTGAAATCATGAGTCATAAGTTTGGGGCCTTGATTTTATTTAATCTTTTGAATTTGTTAAATATGTAATTATGCCTAAAATTAAATATGTGTTTCTTCTGCACAATATAAGCACCTCCCTTGTATAAATTCTCTCAATATATAATCCAACGCATTCTCTTTCATCACCGTCCATCAAATTAATCAAGGTTGCTTTAAATTAAAATATATTAAAAAAGGTCTTGAATGAAAAAAAATCAATTATTTATCTATTAATTAAATAAAAAATATATCTCATGTAATTTATCATAAGACAGTGACAATTCTCAGGGTTGATTCGGCCTGTTACCCATCAAGTTACTACGAGATTCTTATCCACGCAATCCTATGCGGCAGCGAACCATTGGCGCCCGCGATTTTTCGGGCGCCCCAACAACTCACCTATCCCTCGACCCACATGGCCACCGGAGAAGAGCACACCACCACCGCCCTCGATCAGCTCCTCCTCCGCCTCTGTGTAGGTGGCGCAGCTCCTGATCCCCTCAAGAACAAAGACAGAAGAAGAAATGTCCGTTCTTGGATTCTCCATCACCTTCGCCCCTAGGTATTACATTACTACTTCAATCACATCTACTGCAGTCGAGCACCATCTCAACTTGAAGAAACCCCATTTTAAACATCTACTGCTATTCTTTACGAGATCACAATTTGCCCAAGTGAATATTAAGCTTTCAAAACCATGATACGAGCTCATTGTCACAGAGGAGCTTGTAGAATTCGCCACTCCAAAGCCTCAAGCTTCACCTTGTACCGCAAGAGGCCTGCTGTCGTCAGAGCTGAAGTGAGGTTCGTCAATGGAGATGAGGCGAAGAAGCTTGTCACGGATGAAGGGTTCAAAATTCTGGACGTTCGCGATCGAATCCAATTCGAGCGCGCACACATAAGCTCTTGCTACCATGTTCCTCTCTTCATCGAGAACAAGGACAATGACTTTGGTATCTTTCTGTTCTTTTCCTTTGTTTTCCCTTTCTTGCCGACTGAGCTAACTAGCACCTTCAAATCAGGTACCATCATCAAGAGACAACTGCACAACAACTTCGCCGGCTTGTTCTTCGGGCTGCCGTTCACTAAACCTAACCCCGACTTCGTTCGATCGGTGAAGCAGCAGTTTCCGGCGGATAGCAAGCTGTTGGTTGTGTGCCAGGAAGGATTAAGGTTAGCAACTACTTCAGCAGCCATGCGAAAGAACACACTCAGTGTTTCAATTTAGTATTTTGCTGCTCATTACAAACTAACCATTTTGATGCTGAAGGTCTGCAGCAGCAGCTAATAAATTAGATGATGAAGGCTTTGAGAATGTAGCATGTCTCACATCTGGTCTTCAGAAAGTAAAACCAGGTCCTAATCATTCTATTATATATAATGCCATAATTAAATGATGTAATCTTCTTAATTAACGAACTTTTGGTATGTTTGTTTTGATGGATAAGAGAGGACTGAATTGGATAATAAATCAAGGAGGGTTGGATATGAATTTTTTAAATTCAGTGTACATCGAATATAAATAATTTTTTATTCATATTCTTTTTTAATTCATACTTTAAATAAATAATAGATATTAATTTATTTCCTATCCTAAGAAATAAATATGCCCTTTGTGTTTTGACTATGTAACTTGTGACTGGATACAGGAACCTTTGATTCGGTCGGTTCAACTGAGCTGGAAAATGCAGGCAAGGCTGGTCTTGTGACAATACAAGGGAAGATTTCTGCTGTTCTTGGGACTGTATTAATCTGTGAGTCATTCTTTAATTTAAATCAATTTCTCCTTTGTTTGTGCTCCTTTTTTGGTTTGTGAACTTGGTAAAATTATGTTAAAATTGCAGGTGCCTTTCTTTTCATAACCTTCTTCCCTGAACAAGCAGAAAAGTTGCTCCCTCCAAGCTAGGTTGATCATTTCTGATTCTAATTTCTTTTTAGATTCCCTAAAGTAATGTTGCCTTAGGGATGCTTCTCTTTGGAGGTAAGCAAAAATCATTTATCACAATATGAAAATTCATCTTTTAAAATGTTGAAAAGTTGAGTGTTTTTTTTTTTGTAAATTCAGGATAAATTCAGGGGAATGACAAGGCGCGGAGAGGTTGACTTTGACTTTCTGCAATTACATGTGCATGAGTTCAATTGCTTTAGTGGAATTAATGTGATGAGATTGTAAACTACATTGTATGTCAAAGTTAAATTTCAGTGTATTTTCATTCTTGAATGTATTGCTTAGTGTACAATTACATGATTATACATAGGGATGGCAATGGTTCGATTAACCGTATTTTTGGGAGTTAACCGAAACCGAAACCGAACTAAACACCCGCTAACCAAAACCGGTCGGTTTCAAAAACCTATACCCGAAACCGAAATCGTCTCGATTTCGGTTATCCGCGGTTAACCGAAATCGAATTTTTCGGTTCATATAGAATTGGTTATCCGTTTACTACCGGTTAACTGGTAGTAAACGATTAACCGATTCAAAAATATCAAAACAGTAATTAAAATCTTTGACATGCAAAAAACCAAGTATACACATAAACCTTTGAGAACACAAACCAAGCTACATATACATAGTCCAACAAAAGCTGAGTTTACTTAAACCTGTGAGAACACTAAATACACATAAACTTGTGAGTTTACTCAAAGCTGAGTTTACACAAACCTTTGAGAACGCAAACTTGTTACCTGTGCAGAAGCTGAGTTTACTCAAAAAATCAAGTACACACATAAACATAGTCCACCACAAGCAAAATATTACATAAACATAGTCCATATTCAGTTCAAAGTTCAAATTACATAAACATAAGCAAGTCAAAAGTTCAAATATCTTCATAAATATAAGCAAGTCTGAATATTGCATTTGAAGCTCCACCTTCTTTAAGCCTACAACCAAATAATAAAAAAATGTTATTAATGCAAATGCTAAAGAACAAGACATTAAATAATCAAATAAATTCAAACCAATAAAGCTTATTGAACATCTTCTTCTTCATCGACCAAGCAAATACAATTTGAGTCTGCAGTAGAACATAAATCTATATTAAAGAAAAAAAGAAGTATATCAATGTTAATATAGTTTATCTAGACACAATGTATGATAATAAAATTTACTATCATACCTTCTATATTGGTGGATAACCAACTCTGTGTGCACATCAATGCTTCTAAAGTATCTGGATGGAGTCTACTTTGATGAGCACTAACTACTGAAGGCGAAATGGCGACACTAGAAGGGGGATGAATAGTATGTTTACTAAATCGATTCGCCTAATTTCACTTTTAATCCTTTTTCTTAGATTAGTTAGGTGATTTGCAATTTGATGAATGAATGCGAAAGCGATAAATAATTAAGCAATTAACGCAAACAAGAAATCAACGCAAACACAAAATTTATAGTGGTTCAGCCCCAATGCCTACTCCACTACCTAAGCACCCCGCTTAGGATTCCAAACTAGTTTTACTATATTAATTTGAGTTTCCCTTATACACGATGACTTTTCATCGGAAAGTCTCACTCTCGATCTAAGGTACTTCCACACCCGGAAGTCTCTGCCTTCTTGTCGAGAGCACTTATCCTACCTCAACCCTAAGGGACAAGTAAACTAATCCTAGTAAACACTCAGTTTACACAAGTGTCTTTACACCTAACATCAGGTAACCACTTTACACAACCAAGACCTAATCACAAAGTCTTCTACAAACCCAAAACAAATAAACGTTCAAATAACGGTAAAATACACAATGAAAAGAGCTAAATGATAAATACAATATTAACTACTCTTTTCAGGCTTTTAAAACCTCCAACTCGTCAAGTCGTTGAGCTTAAACAAAACCCCGAGTTGAGGAAGCAAACGGCGCTTGAAGAAGAACTCATGGAAGTAGCAGAGCGCGCTTGATCAATCTTTGGAAGACTTTGATCTTCCTTTTAATAGCTCGATAAAATCTATAATAGAGAAGGAAGAAGATCAAATGAATCACACCTAGGTGTATTTATACCCAGGTGAAGAAACAACGTTCAATAGATAGAAAACTATCTGTTACAGGCCGCCGGTCGAAGCATCGATCGACCGGTCATTCGACCGCTTCTATTTACCATGTGGTCGGTCGATCGACTGGTCGACCGCCAGACGTAGATCGCGCAATCCGCGATCTTCGGTTGACCTGTCGGTCGATCGACGCGGTATTGCATCACGACTCATATGCAGGTCGGTCGACCGATTGGTCGACCGCTAGCCTCGGCCCGATTCTTTCACCATTTGGTCGACCCGTCGGTCGACCGACGCAATCTTGCATCGCGAGAATCAGCAGGTCGGTTGACCGATGGGTCGACCACCCGAGCTACTGCCTGTTTTGGGCTTCCATCGGTCGACCGCTCGATCGACCGAAGTAGCTCTGCTACCTTTTTACCTTCGGTCGGTCGATCGAACCTAGGCTGAATGTTATTTCTTCAACCTATTTTTTCCACGCTTCGTTTTCGGGTTTTGACTTTCAACAAGCATCATCTTGGAGAGCTTTTGACTTGATCTTTGGACTCGTCCAAGCGACTTTGGTGCACTCGTCGATCTTCGGGAAACTTCCGCGATGAACCCGAGCGCGACGATCAATGTCCTTCTGATTTCTCTGATTTATCCGATCGAGGACATCGAACGCTAGTCGATATGGAACCTGAAACATATTCTCAATGAAATCATTAGTTTCATGTTTGTTATCATCAAAACCATTAAGATCGAGATTAAGACTAAGGTTGAAAACCTAAACCAACAACTACCCTCCCACTAGTGCTAAAGGCAGCCTCTGAGGCAACTGTAGAAACTGGAATGACAAGAAAATCTCGAACAATTCTTTGTAAAGTATAATATTTCAGTCTATTTGACTTCCACCAACTAAGAATATCAAAGTCACGAGTTAGTGGCAAATAACCATCATCCAAATACTGATCAATCTCAGATTTGACAACCATGCACATCACCTAGGGATTCAAGGAAATCACGCAAGTTCTAGTCTACATCATCAATCATATGCGTTTGTTGAGCATGAGAAACTTGAGAAGTGAGACTTTGATAATTGATGACCATAGATTGATACTCATGTAATAGATCAAAAAAAGTTCTTCTGACCTTTTCAATCTCTAGAAATTAAACAGTAAACTCGGCATAACAGTGTATGCATCAAAGTGAACAATAGCATAAATGATCAAAGTGAAGAATAGCATTAAATAACAGTGTAAACTCGGCATAGCATAAACAGTAAACAATAGCATAAATGATCAAAGTGAAGAAAAAACATAGAGTTAAGTGTAAACTCGGCATGATGAAGGTGAAGATGAAGAAGACATTATGTTACAAAATTTCTGTACCGATCAAAGTGTATATGTAAACATAGATTTAAACATATGTTTAAACATAGATTTAAGTGTAAACATAGATTTAAGGTTGGGAAGCTAGAGGAAGACGTACCGAGTCGGAGGAAGTCGACTACTGGGAAGCCGGAGTAAGCTGTTCTCGAGCGAGTCAGGTGGTCGGGAGTCGGCGAGGGTCGGCGACGCCGAGGGCCGAGGGGGATGGGAGTCGACTCGAGGGTGATCCCGTGATCGGAGTCGGCCGAGGGGGGAGTAGGGTGGTCGGGAGTCGGCGAGGGCCGCCAACGCCGAGGGCCAAGGGGGAAGGGAGTTGACTATTGGGAAGCCGGAGGAAACTATTGTCGAGCGAGTCAGGTGGTCGGGAGTCGGCGAGGGTTGGCGACGCCGAGGGCCTGGGGGGAGGGAGTTGACTCGAGGGTGATCACGTGATCGGAGTCGGTCGAGGGGGGAGTCGGGTGGTCGGGATTCGGCGAGGGCCGCCGACGCCGAGGGCCAAGGGGGAAGGGAGTTGACTCGAGGGTGATCCGCCGTCCAGTGATCGTAGTTGCGGTTTGTGAGCGAGTGAATCGTAAGGGAAGGGGACAATTGTCGAGTGGTGAAGGGAAGGGCGGAAGGGGAGTCGTCTATTGGGAGTGTCAGCTGAGGGAAATTTTAGGATTAGATTTAGATTTTAGGTTTTTACGTATAAGGGTAAATAGGTAAGTGGGTTAGTGGTAACGGGTTTTGAATTTAAATAGTCTAATAACTTATATTTTAACGATTTCGGGTATCGGTTAACCGCGAATAATTATTAACCAAAACCGAAACTTATAACTGGTTTCGGTTACCAGTTATCCGCGACTCGGTAACCGAAATCGAACCATTTAGAAACGGCTTTTGAGTTTCACTAATCGAAATCGAAACCGAAACCGAAATCGAAACCGAACCGCAAAACCATTATCCAAAATCGAATTTTGCGATTTGGTTAACCGATTAACCACGGTTAATCGATTCCCATTACCACCCCTAATTATACGATAGAAAACATCCATGCAATAAATAAACAAATCAATTAATGTAATCAAAATATTCAAATTTAATTAATCTCATTAAATAAAACTAATATTAAATTACCAAACTATTTAAATAAACAAAAAGTGACTTTTAAAGTATCATATTAAATTAAGTGATCATAGTCAATATATTTAGTTCAAATCTTTTTGAATCACAAAAATTCTCATTAAACCAAAACTATTATTTTTATAAAAGATCCATTCTTTTACAAATAAATCAAACTTATATCTTATCTATAAAAATAATACTTAACCCAAATTATTATTATTTTCTAAAAAATGAAAAATAAATAATTTAACCAATTTGTTAACCAAACTTAATTTTTAAACTAACTCAATTTTCTTAAATTAAATCATTTATAATTTATCAAAAACTAATTTTAGATCATTCAATTTATTTTTTAATTTTTTTTTTCAAATGGTAATTTAAGAAAATTGCATCATATCAAAAAATACCAATAATCTAATTAAAATTTATAAATATTTTATAATCATAATAAACAAAAACTAATTTTATAAATTAATAACAAATGCATATTTAATATTTTATAGACGTATAAACTAAATTATATGATAAATAAATCTATATTTAATAAAAGTATAATAAAACTAAGATATTATCTAAAAAATAGAACTCAAATCAAGCTAATCTTTCTTTTATCTTTATAATATATTATTATAAAATACAATTATTAATTATGTTGAGAAGCTAATAACATACATCGCTTGAGTTTGTATATTTTTTAATTGATTAAATTTTAAATTATTCATTAAATTTCATTACAACTACATAACTTATTTAAAAAATAAGATTTTTATTAATTGTTAAGAAATGGAACACATAATTAATGGGTTTTTTTTTTTGGAATCGTTTTAATTCATTTTAAAGAATTTAGTGTTCCGTCAACCCCAGGGAGAATCTTAAACGTACATCATATGTGGATGGACGGTCAAGATAGAATTTTTTCTTCTCTAGGGTTTCTTCACCATCACCTCTCCTATGAATGGAGGCTATATATAAGCTTCGCTATAATTAACTCGTTTTGCTAGGGTTAGTCGCTTCGCCGCCGGCCAGGATTTGCTTCTCCTCTCCACGCCCTCGTCAGTCGTCATGGCGCCCAAGAAGGTGAGGACATCGAGCCGGAACCCTTGCCTGGTTCCGGGCATCGGGAAGTTTTCTAGGTCGAAGATGTACCACAAGCGTGGTATATGGGCCATCAAGGCTAAGAATGGTGGCTCCTTCCCCCACCACGACCCCAAGCCCGCACCAGCTGCTCCTGCAGCGGTGAAGCCCCCCAAGTTTTACCCCGCCGATGACGTCAAGATCCCCATTCCCAATCGCCGCAAGCCCAAGCCAACCAAGCTCAGGTTTATTGATTTCCTGCTTGTGCATATTCGTATGTTATTGTGTCTCTTTGTGTTCTATTGCTCAAGATGTGTGTTTCCAATTCTTGTTTTGTTGGACCAGGGCGAGCATCACTCCTGGCACTGTTCTAATCCTTCTTGCCGGGAGGTTCATGGGAAAGAGAGTTGTTTTTCTGAAGCAGCTCCCTTCTGGGCTGCTTCTGGTTACAGGTAATCTACCTGATCTGCTTTCATTAGATCTGATTCTCTAGTACCATTTTGTTTCATTTTTTCTCTAATATATTTATGCTTGTCGGGAGTGATTATTTTCTTCATCGTTGAAGTCCTACTTACAAGTTTAGATTCGTATATTTTTGTTGCGTGAAAAACATCTTTTTTGGTCAAAGAATACATTTTTTGAAAACAATAAGATGAAGAAATGTAAGCTTTATACATGTAACGAACATTCTTAACGACCTCTAATGTTATGCAATAGTAACGACCACAATCAATTGACCTCGATTCAAGCTGCAGGTTGTAATTTGATCTCATCGGATTTAGTTAAAAAACTGTGACTCTGCGTTTAGTTTGATAAAATATTATTTGTTCTGTCAATGTCATTCTGCCATTCATGTTAAATTGTCCAAATGTCCACTATTCTTTGCCCCCTTAAAACCATTTGAAGATGGTTTGTTTTAATGCAGAGGTGGATTCTGCTGAACATATCCACTGTCTAAATCTATGTTTATTATATATCAGCATTGCATCATGATTTTGGTATACCTTACACCCCCTGAGACAAGTCTGACGCTATAAATGACCAAATAGATTTTGTATCCTAATTTATTTAAAATGCATCAAAATTAAATCTGGATACCTATTTTAGAAGCACAGGCATAAAGTGTAGTTTCCCCTTTTCATATCTTTTGTATAAGCACGGACATGACTTTGTTTTCCAAAAATCCATGGAAGTCAACTAATTTCTCTGATTTTTAAAGCATTTATCAATTATCTGACTTCACTTAAGAACCAACTTTTTATGTCCAACCTATTTAATTTTTTGCATCCTTCATATCCTTTACCCAAGATCACTGTTCAATGGTTCCACTAGGTTAAACTTGAGACTTATTTAATGGAAAGAAACTATGGAATTATGAATTATTGATGAGAAATTGATTCAATTCTCACATGATTGAGGTGATATATACCAATGTTTAGTTTGTGGTCAGTTAATCTCGCTATATACCTTTGTATCCATTGAAGTTAATTTTTGAAGAGAAAAAAGACAATTGTTTTAAAACTGAATTCCTTTGTTATACATAGGTTATATTATTATGTTCTGCATTTCTATTTGTTATTTCTTGTTACACACTTTTCTTTAAGTTAACATAACCTTCTTGGCATTCCTTATTTGTTCTGAATGCTATAGGCCCCTTCAAGATCAACGGAGTACCACTAAGAAGAGTAAATCAAGCTTATGTTATTGCGACATCCACTAAGGTGGATGTGTCAGGTGTCAATTCTGACAAGTTTGGTGACAAGTACTTCAGTAAGGAGAAAAAGGAAAAGACAAACAAAGGCGAAGGTGAATTTTTCGAGACTGAGAAAGAGGTCTGTACTTGGATCACAATGTGTTGAATTACTAATGATTTCTCTGTTTATTGTCCTGCTCATGGTCCTTTTGTTCCTTCAAACTTGCAGGGGACCAAGGCACTTCCTCAGGATAAGAAGGATGACCAAAAGTCTGTGGATAGCGCTTTGATAAAAGCCATCGAAGCAGTTCCGGATTTGAAAGCCTACTTAGGTGCTAGATTTTCCCTTAGATCAGGAATGAAGCCCCATGAGCTCGTTTTCTAGACATTACAACAAGTTCCCTATTTGTCGATCAAAATTTTATTTTATGTCTGGTTTGTTTGTCTTGAGTCTTGACTCTCAAGAAGTATCTTGGATTTTTGTTTCATGTTTGCCATCATATTTGAGAATAGAACCCTTTGATTTTAATGTTCTGCTGTGAAACTGATTAATTAGGTTAATTTAAATCTATCGTTTACAACGCAGCATCTTACTGATTCTGTCATCTTCTTTGTATATTGTTGGATAAATGAAGGATTTTGAAAAATGCATTGGTGTCGAGACACCTTATACTATAAACCAGTAGACAGGGTCTTTAGGTGCGCAAATATATTAATTCTTGATGGGACAAAGGCAATCGGACATAACTACTATGGAGCCTTGCTCCATATAGTCAGCACGAATCACAAAGTAATTTTTTTTTTGCTTTGCAAAAGTTGTTTTGCGATTCGTGCTTCATCATCTCAGCACGAATTGCAAAGCAACAAAAGTTTTCTTAAGTCTTCACCAACCAATCGTGTCCCTGCCGAGTCGGGCATCGGTTGAAACTTCGTAGAAACTTTTTCTGCTGCTGGATGGAGTCATGGAGGTGCTAAAGACGGCAGCTGCGTCGCATCTTCATCATCCACTCAGTTTCGCGTCATTTCAAGTTGCGGTGCAGGTGCCGATGTGGTAGCTCTATTCTCAGCTGGAGGCTGCGGTATCAGAACACTTGGTTGTGCCTGAGCAAGGGTATCGTGGTGTTCGACGATGACTCGAGGGACTGCAGCCGTGGATGCATCCCACATAAGCAAATGGAGCAGGATGTGGGCTTCAATGCATGTCGGTGCAGTGAGAACTTTTGGTTGATGGAGACGGTGTCGAAGCAGCGAATGGCTCCTGATGTGGAGACCATCCACGGAAGCACCTTATCGTTGCCCACCCGCGAAACGACGGGGAGCTTTGATGCTCTTGCCGCTCTCTTGTACAGCTCTCTCAGCCGTGTTCGGGCCGACGACAAACATGCTTTTTTTTTTCTTTTTATATATATATATATATATAAGTCAACTGGTGCTGACATGTGTTGGGCTCAAATAAAAAAGATAGTATCAGTTACTGATTGAGCGGCCATGTCAACAACTAATCGATCCGGTAACCATGAATTAACGGTAGAATATAATTGGTATAAATTTATAAGTTTAGGATATAATTGATGTAAATTAAAAATTGAGTTAGATTCATTTATTTGACGATAGTATAAGTTAGATTCATTAAAAAAAATTTATTAACTGGGTGATATATATATATTAGAAATTAAAGTATTTGATGGACCTCAAGTTGTTGGTTGGGGTCGAGGTGAATAACAAATTTAAAAATTTACGTGACTAACGTGATGGTAAGGTTGGTTTTCTAAGAAAATATTGTTGGGATATCCTTCTTGTAGGTTAATTGTTGAGGTGTTTAAATAATATTAAATTATTAGATTGAGAATTTATTTGATATTAGTTAATTAATTAGTGTGAAATAATTATAATTTGGAGTGTGGGTTGTGCCTTCAAGTTAGTCATTCCTTGTATGTTGTAGATTTGTCATCGGAGATAAATTACGAAAATACCATTGTTTCTGATGTTTGCTTTGTTTTTTAAAATTTGTTGAACTCATGTTACACATTATTGTTGGTCATGTCATGTAGATAAATTACATGTGTTAAACTTTATTATCATTTATTTGTGTTAATTTTTTATCATGGTATGTCATGCTAATCATATGGTGCACTGGATTAATTATTTTATGGATAGTATCATCATGTTGTTATATATGGTGTTGTTGAGCATGTTATTATCCTTTTGACCATGCCATTATCTATTGAGTTGTTGCTATATTGTTGATATTATTTCACTATCTTGTTGATCATGGTGATACCACATCATTGTACTCTTCATGTTGGGTTGCATGGTTATTGTTTACCTTGAGGTTACAGTATTGGAGAGGATTTCGGTCCAAGACCATTTTATTACAGCACCCTCCAAACATGGGTGAGGGTATTCATAATTGACTAGTCTTACTTTGGACACCTTCATGTGTGATGGTGTCGGAGGTGACATCTGACGGGCTACCTGTTGGATGGGGTAGTCGTAACACCGTTGGAGCGGACGATTGATGCTACTCTACGAGTGGTAGAGTATGAGGTTTTATCCAATGGTCCATATGATTGTTGATTCAGACGACGTTGTTTAGGAGTAGGTGAAAAATATTTGTTGTGTTCATCATCTTTGGTTGCATCTTAGGTCATGTTGTCATCCATGGTTGAGTTAACACTTGATACATATTTTTGATCATATTGTGATTATCCTACTCAGCACCTGTTGATCTCCATTATTTTTGCTCCAGACTTGCAAGGTAAGCTGTTAGACGCTAGATCAAGTGGTAGATAGCTTGTATACAACTATTATAAGTGAAGCTTTGGTAGAGACTACTTTTGTATTTTATTTTATTTTATCGTCTAAAAATACCTAATCATGATATTATTATTTTGGAATTATAATACGGGGAATTACTAGATATTTTATTTAATTTTGTATTTGGATGGATAGCTCCTTATGGTACAATCCTTTGTACCATTGGACTTTTCGAACATAATAATTGATTTTAATATTTTCTTTTATATTATGTTATGATGTGTGATTTTCCTTCCGTTGCATGATTTTCGAGCCGTTGTTGCCTCATCTTGGGATGGGACCGTCGGGGGGGGGGTGGGGGGGGTGGACCCGGGCGTGGCAAATTTACTATCCATTTATCGTTTGATTCAAGATCAATGTACGAGGACAATTGAAATAGGGCATGAGTCAAATAGCCTCCATCAACTCTCGCCATCACATAGAACCATTCTTGCTACTGAGTCACCACACATCATCCATGCTTGCTTGAAACATCCTAGCCTTTCCTATAGAAAATGGTATCCAATTTATCTACTTTGTCTTCTTTAGAATATGAGTGGTGGCAACTTGGAAAGCAGACTCGTAGTTTGTTTCGTGGTCGCGTCTCTAATCTATAATTGTCTCGATTTAGTTCATACTATGCTTAGGGTCTGAGTCGTGCACTTTCAACTGTGAGATTTCAATATTTTGTTATTTTTATCGATGATCATTCATGTTGCACTTGGCTTTTCTTATGAAAACTAAATCATTTTTTATTTTTTTTAAGAATTTCTATTCAAAAGATAAGAATCAATTCAGTGTTTCCAGCCACACATTAAGAAGTGATAATTCCCATGAAAAGTTTTCTACATAATTTTAATTCTTTATGACCTCCAAGTCATTCTTCACCAATATTATTGTGCATATACCCCTCAACAAAATGACATTAGTGAAAGAAAGAACCATGATTTGATTGAGACAACACATATCCTCCTTATTCATGCCAAAGTTCTTGTTCATTTCAGGAGAGGTGATATCCTCACTACATGTTATTTAATAAATAGAATGTCATCATCTATTCTCTAAAATCGGGTTCCTCATTCTATTATATTTCCTGATCAGTCTCTTTATGTCACGCCTATTTGTATCTTTGGTTCTATATGCTTTGTTCGTAATCTCACTCCTAATAAGAATAAACTATCTTCTCGGTCTCTTAACTATCATCGATTAGAAAAGGGGTATTGGTGCCTCTCTGCTAAATTTAAATGCTATGTTATATATGTTGTTACCTTTTTTTAGTCTACATCATTCTTTGATGCGATCAACTCATCTCCTTTAGAACAATCCATATCAAAGGTACTTCTTGTTCCCTCTTGCTTTCCTATTGCAGATAAGTCACCTTCATCTTCTACACCTCCTCTTTTGACTTATCACCGGAGGCCCTGGCCTACACATCATGAAGAATCCACTACCACTATTGAATAGATAGCTACTGAGTCACATCTTGATCTCCATCTCCTGCTTTGGAATTGTCAAGCGAGTCTGACCTTCCAATTGTCCAACGTAAAGATATATGCTCTACTTGTACCCCCTATCACATTGCTTTGAGATGTCATTGTCTATCTCCTTCCTACTATGTTTTGTTTCGTCTTTGTCCTTTATTTTTATTCCTAGGAATACAGGTGAAGCATTTTCTCATCCGGAATGGCGACAGACAATGGTTGAAAAGATGACTGCTCTGCAATCAAATGAAATTTGGGAGTTGGTTCCCTTCTGAAAAGGAAAATCTATTAATGGTTATAAATGGATTTACACCATAAAGATTGGCCCAAATGGTCAAGTTGACCGGCTTAAAGGTAGATTGGTAGAAGGGCTACACTCAAATTCTTGGTCTTGATTATGGAGATACTTTTTCGCCTATGGCTAAAATGGCTTATGTTCACATGTTTTCACCAATTGCTATCATCCACCATTAATCACTTTATCAGTTTGATATTAAAAATGCATTATTTCATGGCAGTCTAGAAGAGGAAGTTTATTTAGAGCAACCACCATACTTTGTTGCTTAGAGGGAGACAAGATTAGTATGTCGTCTTTGATGATAACTTTACGGTTTGGAACAATTCCCTCGAACTTGATTTGAGCATTTTAGGTTTGTTGTGCTACCATTTGATATGATATATTCTATCACCACGTTCCTCAAGATTGTATATATTTGGTAGTTTATGTTAACGATATTGTCATTACTAGTAGTGATCGACTAAAACATATATTTCTTCACTTTCAAATGAAAGATTTGGGAAAACTTCCATATTGATACTTCATGGGCATTGAAGTTGCTTAGTCAAAGGCATTGCCATTTCTAAACGGAAGTATACTTTGGACATACGTGAGGAGGTAAACACGTTGAATGCAAGACCTATTGATACTCCAATAGATCCCAATGTTATACTCTATCAAATCAGGGGGAGCCATTAGCACATCTAGGAGTGTTACCCGACCCAAAATCTCAATATATTTTTGAACTCTCCATGTGATAGTCATTGGGATGTTGTGGTTGGTATTTTGAGATGCATTAAAGGAGCACCATGAAGAGGAACACTCCACTTTAAGGTATTGTGTGACATTGAAATTGACTTATTTTATAAGAGAGAAGATATTTTTGGAAAACATTATTACTAAATTGGTTAATTCAAATGATCTACTAAATTTGTTAATTCAAATGATCAACGGCATAAATTTATTAATTCAAATGATCAACTTGCCGTTGTACTCACAAAATCTAACTAACTTGGTGCATATAGTTTTTGAGAGGAAATGTTATACTGCATGTCTAGACTTATTGTATATAGTACAAGTCTACATTCCTGTAAGCATTAATTCTCTCTCATAAATCTTTTCTTATAATTATTACTCGAATGGTATTAATTCGATCACCTTAGGACACAAACTTTCACAAAAATTCTTTCTTTTTCCTCTCCCTACAAACACCAAAAAGTAATCCTAAGTTTAATGGATGGTCCCTGCAATAAAGCCATTCAAAAAGTCCAACAGAGAAAGAACAAGGAAACCGATATCACTCAAAAAGTAAAAGACAAATAATTTACCATAACAATGATAACTCTTCTCCACAAACGAGATGAACAAATTGAGCACAAAAAAACATAGAAGGAAAGAAACTTGAAACGAATTCATAATTGAGTGCATAGTTTTCTCAGTTTCTTGTTTCACTTAAAAAGAGATACTACATGCACAAGCTATAGTACTGAAGCATCACTGAACTCTCAATATCCTTGCAATGAATGATTATTGAAACATCTCAATGCTTTTTGAGCGAGTAATAGTCCGTGATATTGATGGAGTCACCAGATTTCATGCAAACTGCCTGCTTATAAGGACCACGCAGAAGATCCTCTAAGCAGCATATTTTTTATACTGGTAGCTGAAATAGATGTTCAGCATATCAATCAACTATAAGAGGTAAACTTGAGTAAAGAAAAAGCAAATTCAAATGATCAATTAAGTGAAAGCCATAAAATTCAGTAGATGAAAGCAATTCTTACATGTTCAGTGGCCTAGTCCTTCAACTAGTAGTATGCTTTTCTTGGATTACCCTGCATTAGTATTTCAAAAGTTGATAGTCAATGCAAATTGACTGTAGAACAGTTGATGCATTGCATCATCTGGCTATTTACAGGTGGAAGAGTAGCTATCACATAGAAATAAAATGAAAAGGGACTTTACCAGTGGGTTTGGTCTGTAACGATAACCAAGCATCATCCGTTTCTTATACTGCTCATAAATATCATCCTCAGCAGTAACCTCACCAGGTTTATGTGCACCAACACCCAAATGGTCTTTCTTCACTTCTCCTGCCATGACTGGATCTGCACGCCCCCGCTTGTCACTGCCAAGACCCTCTCCTGAAAGCATAACAATTAGAGTACAAAGAAGGGGTTATTAAACCAATGAAAAAAAATCTAGCTACTCTAGGAAACTTAGTCCCATACAAGAAGTGCCTATTTTATGGATGTAGGCCAACTTATATACCAAACAAAAGATATTGATGGTATTACGGGACAGACAGCATAACAGCTTACAACAGAGTGCAACAAAATGAATCATCACAACAATAAAGAAATTTACAAGTGGTTTAAAGATCAGAACAAATTGATTGTATGCTAGTAATTTCACAAGTACAAGATCAAGGGTCACCAAAAGAAAAAGTGGCAGTGAAAACAGAATCTGTAGCTTGAAGGATGGGACAAATGGTAATAGCTAAACAACAACATTTCAGGACAACCGAAGATCATAAATCAAAACAGTATTTAACTGTACCTTCTCTCCAGCCCATTTTAGATAGAAGCCTATGCCCAATATTGTCAGCCTGAATTTTAGCTTTTTCTGAAGCCTCCTTTACAGATTTTTGTGCAGTGACATCATTACAAGAGGACAGAAACTTCTCCAACTCTTCTTGTGGAATGAAGTCACCCATATGGTGACCCTTCTTAATAGAAGCTACAAAACCACAAAAGACAAAAAAGTATAATAGCTGCTTCAAATGTCAGTAATACTTCCTTTGTAGCACTACAAGAGAATTATGTAGATGAGAACATATACATGCGTAAAGAATATAATAGCAAAACGAAGGGAAGGAGGAGCTAGCAGAATTCAGAATAGAACCTTGAAGAGAAGCAGGTGGTGGCATTTCATCCTTTGACTGCTTTGGTTGTCTCTTTCTCTCTTCCTGTGCAGCTTTTTTCATGTAAAACTCCATCATTGCAATTGGATCTGGAGATGAAGGCCCACTGGATTCACCTGTTACCAAAACGAGAATGAGAGCCAAGAAAAAGATATTGAAATTATAAGCTTATGAAATGAAATACAGGAGTAAACAAGGTGATCATAAAGAATTAATAGTGAATATGATCCACTGTTGGCAAGAGCCATAAAAGTATGAAGGAGGCCGTTTGAAATATGAATAATAAACTAATAATCAATAACTTGGAAGAATTCACCCCAAAAAGAAAAAAAGAACCTGCTCAATCTAAAAGTAAAACACAACTGGAGGATACCTACAGAAACAATATAAAAACGAATAAAGACATCATGACAGAGAACATTTATGTGTGACTATATAAAAATGATTTAAAAAATCAACTACAAACTTGTGACTTTTCCTAAAAACATAGTAATTTATATCAAAATTGATTAAGTATAGCACAAATCAATTAACACTTAAACAAAAGAACACTATATTCCTAGGATTCCTAGCATATTTGATACAGAACATTTTAATAATGTAAAACCAACAAGGATGAGAATGCTTGATCATTGGGCAATCTCATTAAATCCATAGGACAAATTCTATAACACTGTATCAATGTAAACAATATGGATGACCAACATCACCAACCAGGCAGAACCATGATAAAGCACAGGCCACTCACTCTTTGAACAGATGACAGAATGGTTCCAGTCAAACATGATTCTCAATGAAACTATTATGGATTTTCCCAGCACTCACAATAGTGCTAGTTATAACCATCCAAACCACCT
Source organism: Canna indica (assembly GCA_034359265.1). Classification (NCBI taxonomy): domain Eukaryota; kingdom Viridiplantae; phylum Streptophyta; class Magnoliopsida; order Zingiberales; family Cannaceae; genus Canna; species Canna indica. Next base: position 13,985,942 of record CP136890.1, read on the forward strand.
TGATAGTAACATTTAGGTGGCGTTTGGTGCATTACTTTTCAGATTACCAAGCAATCTAGATTACCTTTCAGATAGATTGCCACTAAAAAGATTGCTGGTAATGTAGAATATAGTGTTTGGTATGCACAAGTAATATTATGATAAGATTGCTAGAATTCACATAGACATGTTTAGTATAACAAATACATTACCAAATAATGATATATACTTTCCGAAAATACCCTTTTCACAAATATATTATAATATTATAATTAATCATATTATATAATATATTATATATATAACATAATATAATATAATTATTATATTATTATATTATTATATTATATTATATTATATTATATATAATATTAAAATAATGTAATATAATATAATATAATATAATATTGTAATATTATATTATAATATTATGTCATGGGAGAAATTGTGGGAGGAGCAAAGAAATTGTAAAAAAACTAGAGTTTAAGAAGGATAATTTTGTCCTAAAAATTTATTCAAGATTACCACTTCAGAGGTAATCCACATAGACACCTCTCCATTGAGCAATATGGATTACCACTTTGATGACAATCTAGATTACCAAGGCAATCCACATTACCTGCAAAAGTGAGACACCAAACAAGATAACGTGTGGGGTCCAGATAATTTAAAGACAAAATTGCCAGCAATCTAGATGGATTGCCTCATACCAAACGCCTCCTTAGCTTACAAACCTTGACTGGCTGCCAGATTGGAGGTTCAAGAAAGTACTACATATACAGGATACTCACTTATGACAATTCTTGCAATCAGCATATACATACTTAATTAGACAGCACAAGGTAAAAGGGCGATACCATAACCAGAGGATCTTCCAGAAGAGCCAGACTCCTCGTATGATCCATATAAAGCTGAAGCAGGTGTTTGGTAATTAGAATGTTGTTGGATAATACTCCCCTTAGAACTACTTGCTGCTCTAGAACTTGAGGTGCTTCCATTGACTGCCATAAGGGAGAGCTAAGATTATTATTTTCATGTAAAATGGTACACCCACCACTCAAAAATTGTGGAAGAATTGTTGTGAAAATGCATTTACCAGGATTTGGTGCCTTGTTGGACTCTTTCGAGTGCGAAAGAGCGTTTTCCTCTTCAGCGAGCTGATACTCATAGTATTTGTAGTCTGGACAACTTGAATCAAACAAAAACCTGCAAAATATTCATTTTAGTTTTTTGTTTAGCACCCTCATATATAAATTATAAATGATGATCTTCACTTTGTCCAATTGCGTATCTAACAGGACATATCAACCTAATAAAGAACTATATACTAGCAGAACATGATAATAAATATAACAAACAGTATAGTTTATCCTGCATCAACTTCTAAGTGATGAAATAGAATAGCAGTATGCTCTCTTCTCTATGAATTAAATGGGCATTTCAATACTTAAACTACTACTTAAAGGTGTAGGGAAAACTACATGCATGCATTCACAAAGAAACATCAAACTAATAGACAAGACTGAAATTTGTTAAATTATAAAATGTCATCAAAGACCTAATGGAGAGTATGTTCAAGTTGTTTAGGGAGACACAAGCCAGCACTCTTAAAAACGAGAATTCAGGAACTCTACTTGAAAGGTGTATCTCCAGGATTCCTTTGGCGTGTTACGTGCTCAAACTGCCTTCCATTCTTTGCAACAAAGCTTGCCAACTTATCTGCAACTTTCTTGACTGCTGGATCACTTGGAGGAGACGGTACTGCATGTCACTTAAAGAACTGATTAAAACCAAGTGGATGAACAAGTGAATGCAAATTACTGTTGTAGCAGGAGTGCCACATTTCGAATTCTTTCAATCAACATCCCTTCCACCAATCTCGATAGAACACTTAAACACATGGGCTGCATCCATGAGACAAAAACATTCAAAAATGCCTGACACAAATCATGCATGAAATAGCCAATGGATCTGAGTAACCTAAGGCCTGGTGCTGATTAAAGAAAAAAAGTTCATAATAAGGGCAAGAAGAAGATTCCATGTTATTTATGCACTAGACTTGTTCCCCTGAATTTGAGCAAAAGAATTAACCTTTTAATTCATAACAGCCAAAACAAAGATACAGAACTAACAGAATAGGAAGCGAAGTAGCTGCAGTTTCTCTGCATGGAAGAGTTTTCAGCTCTCTTAACTGCAGAGTTTGCGGTTGAAAGCATTGCAGGAATTATGTTATAGTTTAGTTGTTCATTTATAGCAACAACTCTTATCTGTTCTTCATCATAACAAAATATTGTAAGCCTAGATGTTATAACATTTCAAATAAGCAAAGACAAAAATGAAATGAACGAACAGTTACATAGTCTGTTTCTACAAATTTTATTATTTCAAGTTACTAGTCACTTGTTCTGAAGATCACAACATAAAAATTCAACTGGCCGGAAAAGGTGGATGGTATGATTGCATCATTTTCTTTTCCAACTTTTGAAAGTTAAAGAGGATTACATCATCTTATTTTCGATATCCAACAACAGCATTCGACTTTTGAAAGTTTAAGAGGACCCGATCATCTCCTTTTCCATCCAATACTAGTATTCTCTTTGTTACAATATAAATATACTTGATAAATAATATTATGATTGTTCATAAATGTTACAATATAATGTAAGAACAAGTAGAGACATCCATATGATTATTATGTAGCTAGAAACCCTGATTCAAAATTCTAACAAGCACAGCAAGGCCTTAGAGCATTTGGTCAAGACACTAATTTCAATATTACAAAAAAGGATCAGTATATTGATCATAGCTTCATTGTAGCTTAACAAAACAGCAACTAATTTCGTTCTAGAATTTATTGTTTCCAAAAACTTTGGCCAATTGACAATGACATCAACTTGTGATCAAATTCTAATAAATCTAAGGGAAAAAGGGTCTCAAATCCCCCCCCCCCAAAACAATCTTCTTTTTCCTCTTCCTTCCGTTTCAATTTCCCCAAAAGTTGAGAACCCCACATGCCCATAAACATATCTTATTCTTATATACCTTTAATTCATTGATTAATGTCAGATTTCTAAGAATCTTTGAGCAAAACAAGTTAACACTTTTGTGATGCGAGATTGAGAGGAGACGCACTTCTAAATCAACAATAACTAGTCAACTTTTAAGGTTTCAAGTTCTTTAGCAAATTCACATATGCATGTCAAACAAAATGGACTTAATTATAACAGTAAGGTAAAAAGTGAAGGCAACCGTACAACATGCAAAGAACAAATTACCAACATCCTCCCTTTGTGACGAAGATTGAATGATATCTCCCTGACCCAACTTCTGACGCTTCAGTGGTTCATCTCCAGAAACAGCTGCTTCTTCAGCTTCTTCTTCCTCATCAGCCACAAACTTAACTGCAGTTGCTGCAACCTTTGACTTCTGCTTCAGGCTGAAGGCAAGCTTCCCACCAGAGGCCTGGGTGGTTCCCTTCTTCATGTCATTCACCCTAACATCCAGCGGTCTTTTGCCAATCATAATGGACGGCTTCAAAGCAACAGAAGGCTTGGCTGAAGCAGTGGATTTAGACTCATCAGCCGTTGCTGCTTTCTCTTGGTGGAGTTGCTTGAACTTCTCCATGAATGATCCGTCGTTCACAAACAGACCCGAGCCATCTCCCTTATCCATCGTCAATCTCTCTTGAAGCACTCAATACAAATCAAGTAATTTTGAAACCAAAAGCTGCATCCCTTAAGCTCCGATTAGAAGATGGTTTTTATAAAAAAAAATCAGCAAAACTTCAAAAATCACGAAATCAAATGGGATGAACGTAAGAGATAAAATAGCGATAAGGGTTTCGTTTCCCCTCGCGACGCAGAGACAAAGCCCCCGTCTTTTGCGCAAAAATTGATCTAGTTAAGAGAAGGCCCAAATAGAAACCCTAAATCAAATCTGCAAGCAAATTGAAAAAACTTCTGGCGGAACTTTATTGATGATGTTCCCAATTATCTAAAATTCCAATATCGGAAGAAAAAAATAACAGATAGATATGGATAAAAATCGAGCAAGCAATTACCGAAAATATTCCTCATACCTCGAGATCGCCGTCAATTTCCAACGAAGGAGGATAATAGACAGCGAGGCAGAAGAATCCCGAAATCGCCAGAAATGGAGAGACACATGAACCGAGAAGGCGGGGAGACGAAATGGGTTCCGATCGGGGGTCGGTCGAAACAACGGAGGAAGGATAGTGCGGAGGAGAAAAGGGGCGAAGATGTTTATATGCGTGCAAATGACCATTTTAGGTCTCACAATCGCAGTAGGGATGGCCCGGTTAGGGCCGGTTTCACTGCTTAATCGGCCCGATCATTCTATTTATTTTGATACTTTAAAATAATATGTTTACAAGATAATGCCAAATAAATTAACCTTACGGATGATAAAATACTTTTCCTTATGATTTAGACTTGTTTGATTTTAACTTGTTGACAATTAATAAAAGGATCATAAAAAATAGATAAAGAAAGTAGAATAATATTTCTTACCATAACGAGGTTAGATATTTTTTAATATTATTCTTCAATATTTATAAAGTACATTACATAAGAACCAAAAAAATTAAATTATTAAATTAATTTTAATAATTAAATATATTAACTAGATAATTATTATCTTATTCCCTTTATAACATAGGGATGTGCCTGCGAGCCGTGCGAGCATAGCTATTTCTCTGAAAAGAAACAATTGATAATCACTTACTTAACTTAGATCATTCATTTTTTTTTAAGAAGATACAAAAACTCTATTCTTTCTTAGACAGAAAAACTCTTTCGTTGAACTCAGGCCTTAGCCCTCAAAGCTATTAGAGTACAAGCATACTTAATGAACCCTCTCTTTAGTTAACCACCCCTTGATCTTGAAAATTGTTTGCCAAAGTATTTCATGCCCTAATTCCAAGCTTTTAAAAAGCATTAGTGATAGATATAAAACTAATTTGATATATGATATTGGCTTTTGGATTTACCTTTGGTTCTAAAGTTAACATACACAAATGTATCTCTTCTTGGGACTGATAACCATGTTACCTCTTTGATACATGAACATGAATGGAATAATAGTACTGCATTGCTCTCTTCCATGAAGAATTTTGGAACTCCATTAAGAATATCATGTTGCCTATTCAACCATGTGATGACAATTGGGTATGTAAATTAAAAGTAAGGAGAAATGTTACAACCCGTGTAGCTTTTTAGTTTTTTGGAGATCATTTGAATTCTTCTCATCAATCCAAAGTGTGGTTGGCTTTATGGAAACTTGAAGTTTCACCGAAAAATTATAGAAATTTTTACATGCCAAACTTTTGACTCGATTGAGACTTCATCGTTTGGATTTAACTACCAATGTAAAGTGTGTTTTATCTGAGCAATTTTCGAAATCTATTGAACATATATTTTTATCTTGTGATTTTGCTAAGAATGTTTGGTTTCTACTTAGCCAAAAACTACGCTTTGACTTTAAATCGAATATATCATGGAGTGTAGGATCTTGGCTTTTGTCGTTGGATAAAGACATTAGTCCTGATTCCTTCAAAGTGAACTTAGCCAGTTCTTGGAAGGATAATAAAGTTGGTATTGACGCTATAATTAGAGATCATAGAGTTTGTTGTCTTCTTGCTGCTACAAAAGTTATGGTTGCTCTATCTTGGAGTTTGATTGTAAATCCTCTTCATCAAAAATTATATCCTCGGCAACTTACTCCAATCATACAATAATTTCAACAATGTATTATAATCATACAATACATCTCCATGACAACTTACTCCAATCATACAATAGTTCCAATAGTTGTATTAACTAACAACTATAAGATGAAGACTCTCGTATTATTTGTTCTTTTGTACCAAAATTGTGCAATAAAACTATTTTGGGCAACAAATGAAGCCCGATTGAAAAAATGCTTTTATATATATATATATATATATATATATATATATATATATATATATATATATATGGATTAAAGGCAAACCCTCCCACCTTTAGAATATACTTGTGTAGAATTTAATTACTCCTACTTAATACTAATTTAATTCTTTTTTTTTGCAAAAAAAATATTTTTATGAAAATAAAAATAAATAGCAATTTTAATTATTTTTAAAATTAATAAATTATTTACATTAATACACATTTCATCATATTGTTGTTAATTAAATAAATTATAAATACAATTCATTATATTTTTAGAAAAAAATTTTAGTCAATTTCTTCTTACTTCTTATATTTCTCTTAGCAAATAAAATAACGTTATTCCTTATCTATTTCTAATATCGACCAAACAATATAATATTATTTTTTATCTATTTTATTATATTTAATCATATCTTCTGTCTATATCTATTCTTCAGTATTTCATTTCATCCAACTAAAATACATCATAAGGTAGTATTTGGTTGGATGAAATAGATGAGAAATATAATATAATTTTTTATGTCTCACTTATTTTCTTATTTGGTTGCAACTTATAGACAATGAATAGGTGGCCATAAGGAATAGATAAAGAATATTATCCCCCATGTATGATATTTTCCCTATCTAGGCCATTATCCCCGATGCCTGAAACATTATCCCCCAGATAAGGAATAGATAGAAATATCTCAACTCAATGAATAGTATTCCCTATTTGGTCCTTCTGATATTTTCATATATTATCCTTCAATATTTATAATACTATGTAAGAATATAAAAATTAAATTATTAAATTAATTTTAACAATCGCATATCTTAAAATAAATATATTATATATTATATATTATTTTAATAATTATTATTTTTTGTAGATTTATAGTTTTTATTATTTAAAATAATAAATTATTTTACATTAATTCATATTTTTATTATGGTGTTATTAATTAAAATATAAATTATTATATTTTTAGAATGGCATTTTGGTTATTTTCCTATTTTATCATTCAATATTTATAATAAGAATATAAAATTTAAATTGTTAAATTAATTTAAATAATTAAATATCTTAAATAAATAATAATTATTTTATTATTAAATAATATTTTAATTATTATTATTTTTGAAGATTCAATTATTTTTTATGAAAATAGAATAAATAATAGTATTTTATTATTTTAAATTAATACATTATTTTACATTAATTCATATTTTTATTATATTTGTTATTAATTAGAATAAATTATAATATTACTATATTTCTAGAAGGACATTTTAGTCCTTTTACTCTCAATTCATTGGTTGTTCTGTGTTAAGAAAATAAAGTAAATATATTTAATTTTATTAAGAATGATATTTTGATCATTTTTTTTTTATTATGCTAATCAAATAAAGTAATTTTATTATTGGCTTATTTACAAAATCAACCAAACAAGATAATACTAATATTTGTCTATTTCATTCATTATTTATTCATATTCATTGTCTATTCATATTCTTTATGAATTCACTCAATCCAACCAAACACACCCTAAGAACCTGTTTGGATTGAGGTTAAAGGAGCTAGGGCAAGAGAAAGGAGCGGAAAAATTATACTTGTTTGTTTTTATAATTTTAATGAAAGGGAAAAGGAATGGAGGGAAATTATTACCTCGGTTTCCCTCTAAATTACATCGATTTCCCTTCAAATCTTAGGTGTTGTTTAGTTAGCAAAAACTATTTTGTAGTTTGATTTCAATGATATTAAAATTTTGGTTTCGGAAACTTGGTTTTGGTTTCTAATTTTTAATTTTTTGAAAACGCGTTTGGTTAATGAAAACAACATCAGTTTTAGTTAGTTGAAATCAGTGAATATTTATATGGTTATAAAAAATAATATTAATTTTCGTTGAATATTTTTAGTAGTAATTAAATATTTAGTTAGTTAATAAAATTAAATGTTTGCTAATATGATTATAAAATATTTATATGATTTAATTAATTAAGTTATTAGTAAATTAAGATTTTTTATTCAATTAGATATAAAAATTAATTAATAGTTATTATAAAATTTCAAAAAAAATAAGTTCAGTGATCTAAAATTAGTTTTGATTAAATTATAAATAGATCAACTTAAAGAAAATTGAGTTATTTAAAATTTGGATTTGAGTCAATTAGATATAAATTATGTTGGTCTAAGGTTTTCTACCTTGGTCTTAATCTCGGTTTTGATGATAACAAACATTGAACTAATATTTTATGGAGAAATATTTTCAGGTTCCATATTGATTAGTGTTCGATGTCCTCGATCGAAAATATCTGAGAAATTGGAAAACCGAAAGGACATTGATCGGTTCGGGTTCGTCGTGGAAATATCTCGAAGTTCGACGTGTGCACCAAAGACGTCTTGGATGAGTCTAAAGAACGCATGGAAAGCTCTCATAGTTGACGCACGTTGAAGGTCGGATCCCAGAAACGAAGCGCGCAAGAAGGCTGAAAAAAATCAAGTTCAGCCTAGGTTCGATCGACCGAATATAGAGAAAAATTGGCAGTAGCCAATTCGGTCGACCGAAGATGGTGAAGAAATCAGCACAAGGCTATTTCGGTCGACTGGTCGATCGACCGATCGAGGCCAAAAATTGGCAGAAAGTGCGTCAGTCGACCGATTGGTCGATTGGATTGCAGATCGCTGAAGTCGCAACTCATTCGGTCGAATCGTCGGTCGACCGAATAGTGCGATTAATTCACAATGAGCCAGCGGTCGCTGGGCGATCGCTGGGCGGTCGATCAGTTGGTCGATCGACGATCGACCAGCAAGCGACCGAACGACAGAAACAGATTGTTTTCCGCCCATTGAGCTGTCGTTTCATTGAGAGGTTATAAATATCACTTTTCTAACTTCTTTTGCTCACTATCTCTTAGATAATTTGTGATGCAAAAAGTCTTCAAAGAGTGATTTCTTGCATCCTCCAAGTTTCAAAGTGACAAAATTCATTAGACATAGCTCTTGATCCCTCATCACCAAAGAGTTCTCCTTCAAAAGGTTCGTCAAGGGTGATAGGCTCGGAAAGAAAATGCATTTATTTGTGATAAGTTTTTTTTCCTCTTCTTGTAATAAAACTTGTTTTAATTTGTTTTTCAATTCATTGTATTTGAATTTATAAGAAGACCTAGTGTTAGGTCTTGGATGTAAGTGGTTACCTTAGTGTAGAAGGTGTAAAACCACTTGTGTAAACATAACTTACTAGAATTAGTTGAGGTGTCCTTTAGGGTTGAGGTGGAAGAGTGCTCTCGGTAAGAAGACGGAGACTTCAGGGTGTGGAAGTGTCTTAGATTGAGAGTGAGACTCTTCTGGTCAAAGTCATTTTTGTAAGAGAACCAATTTAATCTAGTAAGCTTAGTTGGAAATCCTAAGACTTCCGGGTGTGGAAGTGTCTTAGATTGAGAGTGAGACTCATGAGCTATTAGAAGAATCTAAAAAGATGTATACCTTGCTTATAAATAAGATCAAAGAAAATAGAAAATTTAAAAAGAAAAATTTAAGGCTCGATTCACAAGTGCATGAATTAAAGAAAAAGAAATTAAATACTAGTTTTGTTAATTCTTGTCATGATAATTTTAAGCTTGAAATTGAAGACTTAAAAAGTGATAATATTGATTTGAAAAAAAAATGAGGATTTGAAATAAAAAATGAAGGTTAGAAGTAATGATTTGAAAAGTAATTTCAAACTTGAGAATGAGAATTTGGAAAATGAGAATTGCATATTAAAATCTCAAGTGTGTGCCTTGCATAAATCTATTGATACTTAAAAAAATGAATTTGTAGTTTTAAATAAAAGAGGAAATGAAATTAAAGACGCTTATTCTTCTAGGAAATTTGATAAGAAAAATATTTGTCTCAAGAATGCTTATGCTAACCATAAATCTCACATCTCAAGAGTAAATGTTAGGCATTCCATATTTAAACCTCATGTTAAGAAAAATGAAAATAAAAAATTTCATGGTCATTGCTTTTGTTGTGGTGTTTACGAGCATGCTATATATGATTATACATTTAAGATGAACCCAAGTGGTATTAAGACACTTTGGGTAGCTAAGCCCTCTTACCCCCAAGGACCCAAAGTCATTTGGGTACCAAATGTCTCAGGCTCTTTTTTAGGGGGAGCAACCACACAAGGGTAAAGAAAATTAAAGAATTGAAGTTGACCATGGACTTCAATGAAGAATTCATCTTTGGTTGCAACTTCAAGTCATCATGATGCCGTAGGTATGAAAATTGACATCTATGTATGTTTAGTATCACCTCCTTGATATTTCTTGTCATCTTAAAGTTGGAGTTATGATACTAGTTAAATTTGAGTTGATTTTGCCCGCTCATGATATGACTTGAAAATTGATTTTTGATTTTTTTGATTTTCGGTCTCTTCGGAGACCTATGTGGCCTGTAATGGACCTAAGCAACCTTGCAGTTTTAAATCGTAGGCTCATTGTGGTCTTTCGGTTTTCAACCAATAGGAAGGATTAGATATCATATTTTCATATTTATTATTTTTGTGATCTCTTAAAATTCGCTTTGGTATGATTTAATTTCATTTAAAACGGATTTCGAACTATTTAGCAAAGTTGGATTTTGAATGAAATCTTTGATGCTCACTTTGCTATCTAGAATGATTTCCTCACGCAAGTTAAATCTAAGGTTAAATGGAAGGCTAACTAGAATGAAAAATATTAGTTTGACTAAATTTTCAAGTAAAAGGTATAACTTCTATAAATTCAAAATCTTAGATTATGTCTCTATATTCATGATTAGAATTGCATGTTAAACCCTTGAATTCTCATGAGTATGTAGAACTTTAGCACTTAGACAAATTTTATTAAATGAAACTTGCTCTATGTTGATATTCACTATTAGAGACATTCCTTGCAAGTCCAAAATAGTTTTACATGCTTAGAGATCTTATTCTTCAAATATTTCATATCTTAAGATCTTTTTGATTCATTTTGATATCATGATAACTGCTTTAAAATGAATCTTTACTATCTAGCATATGTTAAGATTTTTAAATGAAACTTTATATTAAACCTTTGTTATTTAGTATGTTAGCTTGCTAGTTAATATATGATTTCATTATGATACTAATAAAGCCTACTTGCAAGTTGAGAAAGTGATAAAATTTGAAAGGCTAAAATAAAATGAAAAGAAAGTGAATTTTTTTGAATTTCTCAAAAAATGAGGTATGAGTTACATTTTGGCAAAATTCTTGCATAACACATCTATTCTCTTGGTAAATTAATTTCTCTATGCTCATGAATGATTTTGCATGATAATCAATTAAAATCTCATGAGTAGATAAAATTTTGATACTTAAGCAATTTCATGTCATCTAGATTGAATAAAATGTGCTCTAGGTATAAATTCATCTTAGAGACTTCATTTAAGTTGAAACTTGATAAACATATTTGAGTTCACTCATGATTTGCTTTCATGTGATTAAAATTAAAAAATAATGAGAAAATAGATAAATTGATATCAACTTTATTTCATGAGACATAAAGTTGAATAGAGTTGATCTAAGTCAACAAATTGACTTAGAAACTTCATAAACATATTTAGATTTACTCATGTTAGGTGTTCATATGTTTAAATTTGAAAAACCATGAGTAAAAGTTAAAATTTGATTCTTAGCAATTTCATGATACTATGCTTGTTTTTGAATAAATTCATGCTAAGGTAAAATTTTGACCAAATGATATTATTTTCATTTTAAACTTGATAAACATGTTTTAAATGATTATATCTTGATATCTGAAAAGTTTGAATGAAAACTGAAAAATTTTGAAAAATTTTAGTTATTCACGAAAATGCCACTAGAACTCAATGAATTTTAGTGAAATGCAGAAAAATGAATTTATGTTGATTCTTGAATCTGCATCTTCCTTGAAAAATCTAGTTTGTGACAAAAATTTCAAAAATCTTGAGTATGAATGTGTTTTGATTTGGATTTTTGAAATTGTATTTCAAAAACTTTAAAGTATCGTCATTTCCAAATGTTCATTTTTTCGATACTTTGATTTTTTTGTCCAATCTTTGAATGAGACTTCAAGTATGATATTTTGAATTCATAATTGATATCGTTCCACTCATGTGATGAGAAAAATCATTTCTAAAATAATTTTTGACTCCTTGACCCATACTTGAAAATATCGATACTTGAGTTAGTACATATATGATTCCTAATTTTGGTTTTCAACCATCTCTTCATGATATCATGTATTAATTAGTCTCTCATTCGATATGTTATTTTCGTCCCTTGAGTTGGTTGACTTTGTTCTCCTAGTTGACGCACGTTGAAGGCTGGATTCCAAAAACAAAGCGCGCAAGAAGAAGACTGAAAAAATCAAGTTCAGCCTAGATTCGGTTGACCGAATGTAGAGAAAAATTGGCAGAAGCCAATTTGGTCGATCGAAGATGGTGAAGAAATGGACACAAGGCTATTTTGATCGACTGGTCGGTCGATCGATCGAGGCTAAAAATTGACAAAAAGTACGTCGGTCGACCAGATTGCGGATCGCTAAAGTCGCGACTCATTCGGTCGACCCGTCGGTCGATCGAATAGTGCGATTAATTCACAGAGAGTCAGCGGTCGATCGATCGATCGACCGACGATCGACCGACAAGCAACCAAACGGTGGAAATGACTAGTTTTTCGTCCGTTGAGCTGTCGTTTCATTGAGGGGTTATAAATATCCCTCTTCTAACTTCTTTTGCTCTCTCTTAGATAATTTGTGATGCAAAAAACCTTCAAAGAGTGATTCCTTGCTTCCTCCAAGTTTCAAAGTGACAAAATTCATTAGACCTAGCTCTTGATCCCTCATCACCAAAAAGTTTTCCTTCAAAGGGTTCGTCAAGGGTGCTAGGCTTGGAAAGAAGAGGCGTTTATTTGTGATAAGTTTTTATTCCTCTTCTTGTAATAAAATTTGTTTTAATTTGTTTTTCAATATATTGTATTTGAATTTGTAAGAAGACCTAGTGTTAGGTCTTGGACGTAAGTTGTTAACTTAGTATAGAAGGCCACTTGTGTAAACATAGCTTACTAGGATTAGTTGAGGTGTCCCTTAGGGTTGAGGTGGAAGAGTGCCCTCGGTAAGAAGGCGGAGACTTCCGGGTGTGAAAATATCTTAGATTGAGAGTGAGACTCTTTGGGTCAAAGTTCTCTTTGTAAGGGAACCAATTTAATCTAGTAAACTTAGTTTGGAAATCCTAAGCGAGTTGCTTAGGTAGTGGAGTAGGCATTGAGGCCGAACCACTATAATTAAATTGGTGTGTTAGCATTGATATTTGGTTTGTGCTTAATTGTCTTATTTTTGTTTTCGCATCTAATCGATAAATAACAATTTGTCTAAGTAATCAAAGAAATATTTTAAATCGGAATTAGGCAATAAGAATTAGTAAATGCACTATTCATCCCCCTCTAGTGTGTCATTTCATCCAACAAATTGGTTTAATTCATTTGTAAATTTAAGATAATAGTTTGATTTGAAAATGATGATTTTTATTTTTAAAAATTAGATATAGTTTGATTTATTTTTAAATTAATTAATTTTATAAAAAAAATATTTATAAGTACAAAGTTGTCATTGCATTTTGATAATGAAATCGATAGTCTCGAAACCATTAAAAATAACATTCTTGTGTTTTAATTTTTATTAAGAAATCTGATTTCGTTTTCAATATGGTTTTTATTCAGTTTCATGAAAACCCTGAACCAAATACGTTTTCGTAAGCAGTTTTGGTTTCGGTGAAATCAAAATCATGAAAACAGAGTTGGTTTCGCTAACCAAACAAGGTCTTAATTTTCTTTGACCCCAATTTGGGGTTGAATGGAGATTAATACAATTATAAAAAGTTCTTCCAAAATAAATTTACGAAATTACCTTTATTATTTTCGTAAATTACAAGTTATATTAAACTCTAGTGGTATATTCCTATCCCTATTGGTCAATGTTATTCTTCTACGATCAATTTCAATTTTGTCTCGAAGCATCACATATAATACATAAATAAAAAGAGTATAATTGTCTATTAAATAAAATATTTTTTTATTCTCATTCTTTCCTCTTGCAAGGTATATTCAAACAATGTTAATTTTTTTCTTTCCTTTATCTTATTAAACTATATTCAAACAAAATTATTTTTTTTCCTCCCATCCTCTTCCCTCCCTTCCCCTCTCTTATATTTCCTTTCTTTCTCTTCCCTTCCATCCATTCTTTTCCCCTTAATTACACCCAGTTTGGATTGAGGTTAAAGGAGGGGAAGGAAAGGGAGGGAAATTTTTTCCCCTTGTTCAGTTCTCTAATTTTAATGGAGGGAGAAGTGATTGAGGGAGAATTATTTACCTTGGTTCCCCTCTAAACTTTAATTTTCTTTCAACCCTGATTTAGAGTTGAATGATGGTAAAAAAATTTTGTAAACATTCATCCAAAATAAATTTGCAAAAGTACCCTTATTATTTTAATACATATATAAGATTTTATTAGATCCTAGTGACATCTTCTCATCTCTATTGAATACGAAGGCAAAAAAAACCTCTTGTTCTCAATTTTTTCCCTTCATAGTATCTTTTGTCTAATTTAAATATTTGTAGTCGGCAAAAAAATCCTAATATGTGTAGGAATAGAAATGGCAAAAAAATATAAAAAAAAAAATATCACACGAAAATAAAAATAAAAAAATTGTCTATTAAATAAAAAAGCTTCTTTTCCCTTACAAAATACATCCAAACATTTTTTTTTCCTTCCCTTCCCCTTATTAAATTATATCCAATTTTTTCATTCTCATTCATTCTCCTCTCTTTCCTTCTCTTCCCTTCGTGAGCCCTTGATATGATCGGTATCCAAACAAACCCTTAATGAGCCATATTCTTCCCTTCCATTCACTTCCGTTCCCAACCGAATAAAACTAGTATGGAGCCCGGCTCCATAGAGACGCTTATGGAGTCGGGCTCTGATGGTGAGGCACAAATCTTAAAGCCACCATTTATTTTTAATTTTTTAATACAGTAACATTTCAAATTCTCACATCACGTCATAATCGATTACACCTTACACCCGCCGCTTCTTCCACCACCATCCCACTCTGTTCTCTGTTCTCCATCTCCCACCCGTCTCATCCCTCTCATCTCTCAATCTTCTTCACCAAATCGTCGACCTCCACCAGCGACGCGCGCAGAAGCTACCTCCCCGGCTCGTCTCATCTCTCCATCTCCTCCGACTTAAAGATTTCACCGTCGACCTCCTCTCTCTGCCGCCACACCATCGAGCGTCCACCAAACATCTCTCGAGGCCAGAGCAAGGTTGGAGAAGGCCCCTTTCCTCGTCTCCGTCATCTCTCTCCAACTCTTCGTCATTCCCAGCGACGGAAAGCTCATTGAT
The DNA here is from genome assembly GCA_034359265.1 of Canna indica. Lineage (NCBI taxonomy): Eukaryota > Viridiplantae > Streptophyta > Magnoliopsida > Zingiberales > Cannaceae > Canna > Canna indica. The sequence continues at coordinate 14,001,277 of CP136890.1, forward strand.
CTTGGGTTCTTCTTCTCAGCGGCGGACAACTTCTCCATTTGGGTATGAATCACTCTCCTCCCAGTGCATGTGTTAGGGTTTGAGCAAAATTTTCCAGCCCAATGAATATTTCTGATCTCAAGGAGTTTGGGGCTGTCTTGTGGAGTACTTGGAGGAATCGAAATAGTTTGGACACAATGAATATTTTCCATTGGTATTTGATTTGAATGTCTGAATATTGAGTAGAGGGTGAATTAGGTTCGGTGATTGGTATCAACTTGTTCCTACCCCGTAACCAGCCTTGCCTTGACGTAGGATACAAATGAGTCATTTACTATTAATTTGTTTCTCAAGTTTTATATAATGTGACATTTTTGCAAATCTTTCTGAGTTACATTATTAGTAATAATGCTGCTAATGAAAAATATTGATAAAAGTTTTGGCAGTTCACCTACTCTTCACCTGCTCTTCACCTGTAAGAACATGTAAATAACCATTATAGCTAACCAAAAGACTAGAGCTCCAAAACTATCCTTCACCTGCTCGATCTTCACCTGCTCTCCCTCGTGATAATTTGCTGAATACAACCAGGAAGATTTTCAATTTCATGTCATTCCATAGCTTCCTCTTGCATAATCTGCGCTTCCTTTTTGAATCGCATCTCCTATTAAGTTCCCATTTATTCATGTCAGCCCATTTCTGTTCAGTTTGTATACAATATACAAGGAGTCCATCTCCACTTCAAAACTAGTTCAGCTTTTCTTCGCACAATAGGTTAGGGAACAAATTAATGCTAGCAACTCAGCGTCCTCAGGGTTCCAACCTTGCTGAATCTTAGCAGCATCTGCAATCTGCATCTTCCCAACCGAATCTCTTACGATGAAGCGTGCTTCTTTCAAATTCAAATATTCAGTTTGCACCATCGAAGCATCCACGTTAAGTTTTAAAAAGTTCGATTTCTTTCAAGTCTGCATAGACTGCATCTTTATACTTGTTGATTATGACTATTAATATTCGCTTCTTTGTAATCTTGGAGTTTTTTCTTGGCAATTAATATTACATTTTTGTGCACTTTACTCTCTTGAATAATTTATTTATGCGACTAATTGATTAAAATCCATATTTATACAAGTTTAAGCGTCTCTTGCAAGGAAAATAATTCTCACCTAAATAATGGCAATCTTGGAAAGTACCTGAAAGATGAGCACTTTCAATTTGAATAAAAATAGATAACGATGGAAATCATGGAATACACCTAATAATCTATTAGTAACTTCTTAACTTAAATTGCATGATGCCTTGAGTTCACACCATGATGATAGCACTGTGAAGTTTCTTTTTTATTTCTTACTATTATAATTATCCTTTAGTTGTTTATTAGTGGTTTTTTTGTGCCAATCTATGCCCAATAACACTAATTAGTTGTAATGTAGAATTGGATAATGAGGTGCATTCATTTTCTCACAATAATAGAGATGGTATCTGGATATGGATATGATCTTAGATTTATCTAGTTCATATTTTTTATATTATGTTGACAACATGAGTATTTAAATTTTACTATTCTTGCTTGACATTTATTTCCTTTCCTTTTTTTTTTGATACCTACAATAGCTTATCATATATTCCTTTCTCAAGCTACTCCAATGAAGCGACGACGACGATAATCCACCAAAGCCTAAACAACCAACCCAACATCGACGTGGGTCAGTCTCTTCCTCTGCCAAACCAAATATTGACGAGAATGAGCTTTGTTCTTTGTCGAGCACAGGTTTTGTGTTTTCTCCAATTAATAATTGTATATTGATTCAAAATTGTTCATTCTTATTTTGCTTATTATCGCAAACATTTACTTGATTACTTTGGTTGTCTCAAAGTCGTAACTATTTGATGTTTGTATATATATGCCAAGATGACACGATGCAAAGTACAGAAAGAGGGATAACAAGCAGATGTATTATAAGTCGTGTTCATCAGTTTTTTAAAGACAATGTTATTTTCAATGATGTTCACTTCAGTCTTTTAAAAGTGACACCATTTTTTCATTATGTCAAAGTCCCATCAATTACAAATGATGCTTCATTATTGATAAATAGATTCCAGAAAATGGAATATGGGATGACCAGAAAATGGTCTTTTTAATTAGAGATAAATGGATTCCATTCACAATCAAGGATGTAGGTCTTATATTAGGAATGAAAACATTTGAGAAAATAGTAAAATTTTCCAGATATGAAGACAAGAGTGAATTGCAAAAGGACTACTTTAGTGGTACACAAGTTACAAAGTTCGCATTGGAGAAAAAAAATTTAGAACTTCAAGGTGTGGAAGCGGGGAGTGTGACTATTAATGTTTTCATTCAAATGATTATCTTATATTTATTTGCCACAATTTTCTTTCCCCAAAAGAATTATACTATACCACAAGGTTTGGTCAAATATGTAGAAAATATGGATTTATTGGATGATTATAATTGGGCTCAAGCTATTCATAGTTTTATTCTCAAGCAAATCAATTTTGCTTGCAAGCAAATGAGATACTCCAAGACCACAACAGATGTATTAATAGGTGGATGCACAATTATCATCAATGTGAGTTTAGTTTTTTTTTCTTTAAGAGATTCTATGTGCTTTATAGTCTTCTAAACATTATATATGACACAATAATTTTATAATTGACTTTTATTTGATAGGTATGATTTTATGAGAATACACGATCGTTGCATGAAAAACACATTGATGAAAATTGTGATGGACCAAGATTATTTCGTTGGTGTGCAATGTCGTATAAGAGAAAGAAATCACATTCAAAGGTAGTGGAAAAATTGAAAGACCACGAGGTGATTTGTTTATCAAAGGTTAAATTTAATCTAATAGCATAAGTAATGTCTATTATGATTGTTGTCAATTTATAGATATTGGAGGTACTAAATGCAACTCAAGTTGAGATGCGTTTGCTGGAAGAAGAAGAAGAAAATGATTGTACAACTTCAAGCGTCACGATATATTTCTTATTCGAAGTACTTCATTTAATATTATGAAAAATAATTTTAGATTATTATTTATGCACATGTTTTAGATATACAAGGAATTGAAGATGATGAAGAGAAAAATGAAGGAGAAAATGAGGGCGCAAAAGTTAAAATTTAGCAAAAAAAATTAAAAAGACTGAAAGTTTATTTGAAGATGAAGGTGGATCAACTTATAGCTCAAAATAAAATATTGGAAGAACAAATGACACATATTCAACAATTTGTTGATATTGATACTGAGATTGAGGGCTCTAGTCAAATGCCCAATGAAGATATTGATGAAGTTAGAGATGAAGGTGCAAAGGGCATGGAAGACATTGAAGCCGAGACTACATTAAATACTATGATTGAGTCAATTCGACGGCGTCATCGAGCTAAAGGAAAATTGCTAAGAAGTCCATATGTTCAACTCAGTACGAAGAAAAAAGGAAAAAGAATTTTAAAAAGTCAACATGACATGGTAATTTGATTGTTAAGCTTTTTCAAATTTAGTATGGAAATGCACTTTTTTTTTCATCTTCTTTTTTGATACTTGTATAATACTTAATAGATCATTGATGTCTTGGAATCCCCTGACTTTTGTGGACATGACAAGTTGACTGATGAACAAAAAAACAAGATCCAATCCTTTTTGTTATACCCAAGGAAAATGTACTTATATATGTATTACTTCATGCTTAAGCATTATTCTTATTTTATTTTTGAAATGCAGATCTGAGATGATACATCATGGCAAACCTTGGGAATTCAAGTTTGATCACCTATATAATTTATTGTTAGGCTCTTTAGTGCATGATGATGTAAGTTTAACATAATGCTTTATTATATTGCTTTGTTTCTTTTTCATGATTGGTATCACTAACAATTTTATTTTAATGTCCTACGTAGATAATAGATGCATATGCAATGCTTTTAGTCAAGAGATCAAATGATTCTCCTGACACATTTGGAAGATTCATTTATATTTCTCCAAATTGCATGGTGATTATTTTATGATTCGATTTATATGTATTATTCTTTTGCTGCTCATAAACATTAATCGAATTCTTTTATATATCAGAACTTGTATAGGTCTTCTGCATTTATTGTGGCAATGGAATATCTAAAGTATGTTAACAAAGAAATAGTACAAAATCATGAATTGATCCTGACACCATTGAACTTGAAGAACCATTGGTTTTTAATGTGTATGAATTTGAAGAAGCAACAAATATTATGGTACAACTCTTTGGGAATGAGTCGTATCGAAATGGCATATGCTAATGACTTTGTAAGTTCATTAATGTTCTATATATACTTCTTATTTTCATTATGTTGGTTTACACTTATTATTTTAATTGTCAGGTTGGATTGCTATCGGCTCATCTAAAAGTTACGGTCGACATTGATACTAGTAAATGGAAGGTCAATTTTAATGTGAAATGCCCACAACAAAATGCTAGGTGATTATGTTTTAAATTTATTATTGTTTCAAGTATATAAATTGAACTTTCACATTAACACAAGTTTTAATGTGCAGCGTTGATTGTGCCATATTTGTGATAAAATTTATTGATTACTTATCTAGCCAACGTGAAATGGATTTCACGCAAAGTGATATGGATCGATTTCGGAGTTTAGTTGCAAGTGAATTGATAGATGGACAATTACTTGACGTAATGAATTAAAACAGGGACAATGATGAACAATGTAATATGGATTGACTTCGGAGTTTTGATGAATGACTTGATGAAATTGTACTTTTGTTTTTGGATGGATGCAATTGTAAATTTTTGGATGGTATCCAATTTATAGTCCAGAAAAGTTCTGCTATTGTTTTGCGACTATAGCTGGTTGTTCAAAAAACCAACCAAATTATTGTCAATTAATTTTGGTATAAAAATTGATAGGCAATACCTTTCAGAGGTAAAGACTAGCGGTCTATGGTTCTTTGCCACCATATTTGTCGCACTCTGCCATTCCATCCCATTTTTGGGCATTTCGAAAACTGGATAGAACACTTCAACCTCCTCCAAACTATTAATTGTTGGCTCCTAAAAACATGAGAAAACTACTTAGGCGAGAGACATCCAAAAGAAAACCCAGATTCACTAACAAAAATTTCTGGGAGTATTACTCGTCATTCGGTCGACCGATTGTCGCGAGATTGGCAATCCCGAATTCGGTCGACCAAATCAGTGATGCCAAATCATGCGACTCATAATTTGCCATCCGGTTGATCGATCGGTCGACCGATGAGCATTCTGCCCATTTTTTGCATTCGGTCGGTCGACCGATCGGTCGATCGACGGGTCGACCGATTTCAAATTAGGTTCATCATTATTGCTTCTAGGTTCAGTGTTACATAAACTATATTCATTATCAGTCACTCCAGGTTCATTGTTAGGAAATCCAGATTCACTTTATCAGTCACTCCAGGTTCATTGTTAGGAAATCCAGATTCACTATCAGTCACTCTAGGTTCATTGGTAGGAAACTCAGATTCACTAATAAAATTTTTAGATTCATGCATATAAGACTATTCACTTTCTGTCTAGTTTTGATTTCAAGAAAAAAAATTAGGTTCATCATTGTTGTTTATAGGTTCAGTGTTACACAAACTAGATTCACTATCAGTCACTCCAGGTTCATTAGTAGGAAACCCAGATTCACTAATAAAAATTCCAGATTCATGCATATAAAAGTGTTCACTTTCTGTCTAGGTTCTAGGTTCAGTGTTACACAAACTAGATTCACTATTAGTCATTCCAGGTTCATTGTTAGGAAACCCAAATTCACTATCAGTCACTCCAGCTTCATTGGTAGGAAACCCAGATTCACTAATAAAAATTCCAGATTCATGCATATAAGAGTGTTCACTTTCTGTCTAGTTTCGGTTTCAAGAAAAAAAATATTAGGTTCATCATTGTTGTTTATAGGTTCAGTGTTACATGAACTAGATTCATTATCAGTCACTCCAGGTTCATTGGTAGAAAACCCAGATTCACAACAAAATTTTTAGATTCAATATAGGTTCAACAAGGTTCAATGTACATTTATCCACATGTTCACACAGATTCAATGCTAGCTGATTCAAAAGACTTCATTGTACATTCATCCAGATTCATTGCAGATTCAACAAGTTTTAATGTAGATTTACCTAGATTCAGTACAGGTTCAACAAGGTTCAATGTACATTTATCCACATGTTCACACAGATGCACTCTAGATTCAAACAGATCCAATGCTGATTCAAAAGACTTCATTGTACATTCACCCAGATTATGTGCAAGTTCAACAAGGTTCAATGTATATTTACCAAGATTTAATACAAGTTCAAAAAAGATTTAGTACAGGTTCACTCAAATGAACTCTAGATTCACCTAGATTTAATGTAGGTTCAAAAAATTTATCTACATCTTGTCTTCATCAAAATCCAATCGTCGAACTGCACTTGCCCACTGTAGCAAACCTGTAAATGAATTTTGAGTAGGGAAAGGTTCTTCAATTATATGCATGGGTTCCTGATAATAAAAAATTATAAACTATTAGATATTGGACAATTAATTCAATTACATAGGTTCAAATGCTCAAAACATACTTGAGATTCTTGTAACAATGAACTAGGCTCAGCAACAAAACTTTGTCTTACTTGATCTTGACCTACAAGGACAAGGAAAATAAGTTATTGAAAGTTTTTTTGAAAATGAGCAAGTGTAAACAAATTATGATTACGTACTTGTTGGATTGACATCTTTGCTATTTTTGGATTTTCTTTTCTTAGTTTCCAACACACTTTTGATCCTCTTTGTTTTCGATCCTTTTCTAATAGGCGGTGGCTTAATTCTAATATTTTCAGCATACACAACCACAGTGTTAGTTGCTTTTGTGCAAGACTCATGAGTTACCTCATTATCAACATCTTCAATTATGAAATTCTGCAGAAGCTCTTCCACTTCTTCAGTCGCCTTATCAAAGTTCTTGTCCAAATATTCAAGTGCAACTCTACAACTTGCATTTTTAATAGTCAATGTGAAAGCTTTTTGACTTATACGTGTATACAAAGATCTTATTTCTTCTTTCCCACTGTTATCAAGTGTTGGATGTTGCACATTTGATCCAACCCCATCTTTAGAATATTTTGTCCATCTTTTCATTATATATTGTTTTGGCAAGTGCAAGATATTGTTATGTACAAGAACTTTTATAGCATGCATACATAATATTCCTTCAGATTCAAACTTTCGGCACGAGCACTTAACCGTTATATCCCCCAAGGAAAATGTGACAATACCTTCAAGTGATATAAAACCATTCGGCGACACTTTAAATATAGAAATTGTCTCACTTGAACTTACAATTTCACAAAAATAAAAAGGTTGCTTATGAAACTCATTTTCAAACTCTTTGTATATTACTCTAGTATATACATCGGCATCATCTTTAAGCATAGCCAAGGTCCATGGTCTTCCAACTGGCTTTGTTTGTCTTGATTTAAAATCCTCACATACTTTTTTTTTGCGAAATAACTCAAGGGCTTGATGATATTGACCAATGAACTCTAAAATAGAGAGTTTCTTTTGAAAAATCTTTTGAACTGTGCATTCATATTCTCACTTCTTTGCGTAGTAGTCATATCAGCACAAAATAATTCTCGACGATAAATTGTTGCCCATTTCTCCCTAAGCTTTTTTTTTTTTAACCAACTATTATCAAACAAGTTGTAAGTCACAATCAACTTATTCCATTTATCAAGAAAATTTTCCATAGAAGAAGAATCATATATACATGACTTGAAATCATGTAGAAATTTCGGATGAGTATGAATCACTTGTGATAGATGAGTAGCAGCATTTTGAAATATATGCCACAAGCATAATCGGTGACACGTATCTAGTAGGACAAGCTTGATCGCATTGGAGATAGCAATTGATTGATCAGTAAAAATAGTACACGTTGCTTTTTTGACATCACAGTCATAAATGTTTCGAATAGCCAAACAAATGACTCAGTTGTTTCATCAAATAACAATGTTGCACCAAATACAACAGTTTGTTTGTGGTGATTCATTCCAAGCAAAGGTGCAAATGACATTTCATATCGATTTGTCTGAAATGTAGTATCAAAAGAAACCACATCAACAAAATATGCATAATCTATAATTGCTCGTCCATCAGCCCAAAAGAAATTACAAACTTCTCCTGACTCATGAATTTGTACAGCATAAAAGAATGATGGATCCTCTGCTTGCTTATCCTTCAAATATTGCAATAAAGATTGAATTTCATTTGCTCCCAACCGTTTTCTTCTTTGTTGATTGATATAGTTGTTGCTATCTTTTCGTATGAATCCAATAAGTTCGGATTTACCAATCGTAGATTCAAAGAAATTATATATTTGATAAGGTTTTAGTCCAGCCTTATCCATTTCATCAATCATTCTCTTCTGGAATGGTAGAATATTTCGATGGGATAGAAGCATATGAACTTTATTTGGACTAGTCAACTCATGATTATGGTTCAATTCTACTTTTGATATGGTCCAAATATTGTTGATGTCTATCTTGAATTCAAATCTGAGCCATGCAATTGGTTCTTTCTATAAGTTTTGGATTCTTTGTTACACGTGGACGATGTACTTCTCTTTCACCTTGATTGTTGCATACAAATTTTCGAATTCTTAAACTAACATCCTTCCTACGTTTAACATGAGACTTGTGAATGCTGAATCCAACTTTTTTTGTATAAACATTGTAGAACTCATATGCATCATCTTCGCAAGTAAATGTCATTCCAACTTTTGGTATATTTTCATTTGAAGAAGATGACAAATCCATTTCAATTTGGCAATTCTCTTCATTCTAAGAAGATGACAAGTTCATTCCAATTTGGCAATTATCTTCATTGGATCCTAGTGAAAATAATAAATTGAATGTACACATACGAATTCCAAACTATATAATCAAGAAACTTACAAAATGATTAAGAGTTTAATGATAAAAGATGTTGTACTAGTAATTTGGACTTCATCAATCTCTTCAATTTTTATTTATTTGTCTTTACGTCGCAATCTAAATTTCATAACATAAATGATTTCATTAGAATAAAACTTAAGACCAAGTTTAGCTTAGTAAAATATAGGTTCACTAATTAGCATATCAGGTTCATCTTTAAATAACACTAAATTCTAGGTTCAATCATAACATATAGGTTCACTTATATTCTAGGTTCGATATTATTCAATAAAATATTAAATAACACTAAATAAAGTATAAGTTCACTCATTCTCATCACAGGTTCATCATTTTTCATCGTAGGTTCAATATATTTGATAGCATTATGAAATTTACCTGTCATGCAAAGGGATTGAAGAAGATTCTTTATCGTCAATTTGGAAAGCTTGATGATAGTCAGGTGTTGAACTCATCTCTTTTTCTTAATTTTACTCTCGACTAAGTTGTCATCTATCGTCTAATATTCCATTTCCAACCTGCACGAGCATGGATAAAACTACTAAGAGGATGACGACGGAGACGGCAAAATTTTAAAGCCAAATGAGATGGAGAGATGAGACAAGCCAAAGATGGAACAGAACCTGCGTGCATTGCTGACGGAGGTCTACGATTTGGCGGAGGAGATGGAGAAATGAGATGGGCCAGGGATGGAGCTGAGCTTGCACGTTGCTGCTGGATGTTGACGGCATAGGAGATGGAGAGATGGACGGAGGTCGACGGTTTGGTGGAAATGGAGAGATGAGACGGGCCAGGAATGGAGCTGAACCTGTGCGCGTTGCTGCTGGACGTCGAGGGCGGAGGAGATAGAGAGATGGGACGATCCGGAGACGAAGAATGGAGTGGGATGGAGAAGGAGGAAGAAGCTGAGAGTGTCAGTAGAGAACGCAGGGAGAATATTATTTGGGTTCGTGGGATGGAGAAGAAGAAGCGGGTGAAATTGAGATGGAGGAGCAGAACTTGCGCGCGTCGCTGGTGGAGGTCGACGATTTGGCGAAGAAGATTGAGAGATGAAACGAGCGGGAGATGGAGAACATAGTGGGATGGTGGACGCTCGATGGTATGGCGGCGGAGAGAGGAGGAGGACGGAGAAATCTTTAAGCCTGAGGAGACACCAAGATGAGAGGGCTTTTCGTAGCTTCTGCGCGCGTCGCTGGTGGAGGTCGACGATTTGGCGAAGAAGATTGAGATATGAGAGAGATGAGACGGGCGGGAGATGAAGAACAGAGAACCGAGTGGGATGGTGGTGGAAGAAGCGACGGGTGTAAGGTGTAATCGATTACTACGTGACGTGAGAATTTGAAATGTTACTATATTAAAAAATTAAAAATAAATGGTGACTTTAATATTTGTGCCTCGCAATCAGAGCCCGACTCCATATGCGTCTCTATGGAGCAGACTTCATACTAGTTTTATTCTTCCCAATCGTATCCAAAAAGACCCTAAAACTAGGAAATGCTCCATAAAGTTGCGTCCCTAAAACTAACAGGGCAAGCGGCTTTCTTATTTGTTACCGTCTCCATCGTACCATTGCGTTATGAATCGGCTGCTTCTGTTTTAACCCCTCGCCTCCCGCTTTCATTTGCCGACGTCCTTCGCCAACTCGCCTGGAAATGGAGGTTCAAAGAGCAGAAGAAGCCACATTAGGCTTCCTACTCTCCGGCACCGCCAACAATTAGGGTTTCCCTATTGCAGAAAATCGAACGTATTGGAAGCGATTCGGGAGTGTAGACTGTAGAGGTTCAAGGCTCGTCTTCTTCTGAATCTTCTCCCCTGGTTTCTCAGGGCGATCGATGGCATCCGCAAACCCCGTCAGGTCGAGCTTTCGCGCGTCTTTCGATTCCGACGGATCTTTCTCCTCCCTTCTTTGCCTTCCGGTCGACCAGGCTGTGGACCTCCTCCACCGCGGGCCGGACCACGCCGCTGCCGCTTCCGATGGCGAGATGTGGCGTTTCCTCGTTCACGAAAAGTCTCGGACTTCGGTCCCTGAGAATGATGATTCACCGGAGGATCCGATACCTGAGCCAAGGACAGAGGCCGAGACGCCGGATTCCGACGGCCTTCCTTTTATCGCTCAACGGCCAGCGAAAAGGAAAGTAGGGAACGGGAGAAAGAAGAACATTGAAGCCAGAAGTGCGAGAGCTGAGAAGCTTCCCTACGTGGCTACGTCCATGTCCGCGCTCGCCGAGGCCAAGCGCCCAAGCCACTGATAGCCACAGCTTAGCGGAGAGGGTTATTAACTAAACTTAATGTCTAATTGTGTTTGATTTCAGTTCCCGTTGCTTATTTCCAGATGGCATTAAATATCTAATTGTGTTTGATCTTAGTCGATACGGGCGAGCAGAATTCCCCGATTCACCGAAATCGAATCGAAACCGAACGAACCGAAACTGATTTAACCGAACTGAATTTACCGAATTAATTTCGGTTCGGTAAATTAATTGACGGTTTGGTTAATTTATCGAATTAACCTTATATATATATTGGTATTTGCTTTGATCGTTAAGTGTATCTTTAAACCTCTCGCTTGCCTAGGTTCGAATCCTAGTGCATGTGTAATATTATTTATTTTATATTTGACTATATATATAATATGTGTTAGTTAGAAATAAATTGATAATGGAGTTTGTTAAGATGGTTAGAGAGGTATGAAGTTAGAGTTCGGTTGCCTACTTGCCTGGGTTTGAGTTTTAGCAAATGTATTTTTTTTTTAAAAAATGATTATTATTTTTTAATCTTTTCGGTTAACCGAACCAAATTAACCAAATCGAACCAAAAATTCGATTAACCGAACCGAATTAATCGAACCAAATTAACCGAACCGAAAATTCGGTTATTACAGGAAGGGTTGGAGTCAATTCACTTTCATGTATCCAGGTAAATTTGTGCAAAGAAAGATATACTTCTTGTGGAAGCAATGAGGTCTAAACTTATATTAGAATTTAGCAGTCCTATTATGTAGCCTTTGAAGAACTTGGAAAGGTTTCTCCTCTTGTTGACAGACCTGATGGATAGACAGCTACACACGACCAACTCACCTGAAATTAACCTCTTCCTGACGAGATTCATTAAGAAGAGACTAGCCTCATCTGTTTAGTAGGTTAATACACAGAACTTGATCTTTAGAGAATTCCGAAAGGTTTATTCTTTTGTCCATGCAGATCATGGAAAACATCTATAAACCAACTCACCTAAAAGCATGCATTACATCAACTTAATGATCGTCAGTAAGGGCTCATTTTAATTTCCTCATCCTTTTGTCAGTTTAGTTTCCAACATTTGAAACTTTTAAAGCTGGTTCAGGACCAACTGCTAGATATTTTTTTTGTGTGTTATCTAGTTCTTTAGAGTGCTTGCTAAAAGCTTCCATAGAAATTTACATATATTGTTTAAAATTTTAAAGGATATGTAAGCCATAGTGCTGAAACTACTTATCTCCAGATTCATCTATGGATACTTTTGGCATTGTCTTAACATCTAGTGATCTACACTCACTGAGAGATCCTCATTATTATGGGCTCCATAACTTAGTTTCAAGGGCATGGAAATGGATTTGAGAAACACAGAACTATATATTTGGCTCTTATTCAAGGAGATAAATTAAAATAGCTTCATATATGTTATTCAATCTTGTGTGCTCCTTGTTAAATATTAATAGCTTGCCTTGTTCAGAAAATTGTAAAAGAAAAAAAAAAGTTTTTATGGAACACATTGACTACAATTGTGACGAATAGCTTTCTATGGGACTATAATCTAGTAATCTTTTGAATTTGCAACATATTGTCAGTTAAAATGTCTGCTCCTAGAGTTTTGCACGTGAATACGGAAACTCATTATCTATGATGTATAAAATTACTTACTATTGGCAGCTACAGCATCATATCGAGTCCATGATGCAAACATCAAGTAAAAGGAGGTAGCCGCAGCAGCACATCGAATACATACATTGAGGGCACCCTCAACCAGCATCAAGGGTTTCAGAAAGGGAGGATGCCTATTATCATGCTTTCATGAATCAAGGGAACTCACTCTTTCATTTCCATCAATTTGCTTCAGGTATTCAATAATCCCATTTCAACTGGTATACGTCTCAAACAAGCTGAAAGATTCTTGAATTGGATGCAGGTTTTCTTTTTTCAAAAAAAAAAAACAAGCTGAAAGATTATGGTACAGTGGAAATCGGGCGGATCTAGATTTTGGTTAATTATGTTAAAAGATCTAGTGCCTTAATGGATTCTGTCTGCTTTGGTCCCAAACTTGGTTATCATACAACGAGGACCTTTCTCTTCCTATTGCCTTGTAGAGGATCCCACTTAGTTAATAGGGCTCCTTGTGTTCCCCTCTCTATAGATCCTCACTCCTCATCTTGACTAGTAGATCACTAGATCTTTTGTTTCCTAGTAGCCCGGGCATTCAACAACCATTTATCTGAAATATAGATAAGAAAAATATAATTTTGACATCAACACATTAGCATCATGCTTTTTCAAATCCATATTTCATGTCAGAACATGCATTCTTCGAAAAACCTGTCTCCCCTCCTACTTCCATTAACCAAAGGGCAGCTGCATTTAGGACATGGAATCTCAACCTGCTTATCATGGTCATGAGTACATTAAGATCGATGTGAACTTGCAGTTGAGCAAGACAACCTTCACTATTCTCGTCAGGTTCTTAGCTATCTGATTCAGACCCTTGATATAATGGTGTCGCACCCTAGGCCCACATCTTCGGACCATTCTAAATGACTTTACCTTGCAAGATGACTTTGTCTTACTGCATTGTTGCCTGTAGGTTGGGATGAGGTCACAAGTCAATGAGTTTTGATCTTATTGTATGGATATATGAACTGCGAGTGCTTTCTTAAGTAAACCAAGGGAAACTTATGATGAATTATTTACTGGAAAAAAACATCTTAAAGACTCGACTTGCATAAAAAATTATCTTTTAAGTTATATAAATTCTAGAACCTGGCACGTACATGATACATATCATTACCATGTTTAGACATCATTGGAAAGGGATTTTCAGGACTTAGAATTATAGTTTGTGTCCCTTAATGTTCTCAACTTGGAAGAACAGAAGAGCACACATTGCTAGACGGTGAAGCTACACATTCTCAGTAACCACTTTATGTTCTCCATATGATTTCCTAATAAACCAATTACTCTTTGCTTGTTTATAAAGAAATTGCAGGACACAACAAATCAAGTATCAACTTCCAAATCAAGTATCAACTAGCTTTTGTTTTACAGGTCTAACTAGACTATATTCCAAGCTTGATCATTTTTCTTCTCTTTGAAATAGTAAAGCAGCACTGCAACCATCCAAAGACAGAACTCTGAGGCGTGCGTACGTTCGGTAGCAGCTTACTGAAGGCTGGAGTAGGAAAAAGACATTCGGTTGTACCAGACCCCATGATTACATACCTCCTACTTGCTACTTTTTCTTTTCTTTTCTCTCCATATTGGCAGCACTCTTATGAAAAAGATCTTATAAAGAGTGTTTTAGGAGATTTCTAGTTAACCCTGGATTACATCACTTGAATTTTTGAAGTGATGTGGCCGGTGGCTGCTCCAAGACCTAATAAATAGGACCTTTAATTTTGTTTCTACCTATTCATGTTCCATATTTTTTAATTTTTATTACTTGAAGAAAATAAAAATCACAAGAATTTAAGTACGAAACTAAGAAAATCAGAAAGCCAATTATCCTCCCAAATAAAATTTGACTTTTGGCATCTAGCGAATCCCGCTAACCAAATCATGTTTTGTATTTCACTGCACATAATAATTAAAAACTTAGAGAAAAATGATATTTGTCTATTTTCATAAAATGAGAATTTTTATTAAGAACTCAACATAATTTTACACAACAATTCGCATTACATAACTTGCCCATGAAGAGAAGCAATATAGAGCATTTTGCTACAGGGTCTTTTGGTTCACTTGGCTTTCTATGGTGTACAAAATCGAAGAGCAACAAGATTCATCATTCCATTTGAACTTTTGCAAAGTTGACTAATCACAAGCTTCTGCAATGCTGTAATCTGCAGCTCAATTTCTAGGAGGTAAATAAAACCCATGACATATTTTAAGATATCTCTCAAAATAAGATCTTCTGCAGAAGACAATTGTTGCCAAATGAAGACTGACATGATTGTACCAAATGAAAAAAAAAATGTCACTGGAGATCTTTACACAATTGTTTGGCAATTTTTTTAAAATTGCTAACTCAATGGAACGCCGAACATACTTGCTAAAAAAGTTGTTAGGAAGCACAAATATAAACCGGCAAAAAACCCATGTTTCCAAATTCCAATTATGAATTGTTCTCAACTGGGAGCTCATAGGATACATGTTAGTAGATTTTCTAATTGAACTTATTTTGCCATATTAGCTACTTGAGCTTCAGAACCACATTAAAAGTTAGAATTGCTAACGAAAACAAATGCACTACTTGCAATATCACATGAACCCAAGATACTATACAAAATCTACATATCAGAATCAAATCCAATATTCCAGAACCCTTCAGGTGTCATTGGAGGGGCAAACCTATAACGATGCCTTGACACAGCATCATGATGTTCACAGCGCCTATTCATTTGGTTCGGATTATTATCACCACCTGGAAGAACAGCATCATAGAACTTCTTGCATTGTTGACACTCAACTCCTTTAAGATTCTCCCTCTCAGCTTTCTTCCTCACGGGCTCTACATATTTAAAACCCTTGTTTGCTGGACCTAGAATCGAAATGCGCTGTTGGTCTGGAATAATTTTGTTGTTCATATCTTGTGTTTCATCATCAGAATTGCTGAAATCCATATCTTGAGGGGGTGGGACTGCAATATCTTGAGGTTCTTGGCAGGGGAACTTGTTTAAATTTCTTACAATCTCCAAAGGAGTGTCAAGGAAGTCATCATGTGGATCAACACCACGAGTTTCTTGTGCCCGAGTTTCCCTCCAAGATGAACTAGCTTTCTTCACACCAGCAAATGGTTCTGGTTTGGCAATTGCAGTATGCTTTGGTAGAATGAGCCTGGAACCGAATGATCGAATGATCCGAGGGTCATTGCTCAATCTTTTAACAACCTGAAGGTCTTGATGGATCTCAGGATTTTCATGAAAATCGATCTCAGTTTTAGGCTCATCAGTTTGAGAAGCAATGTTGGTGATCTCCTCCTCTTCCTCTTCCTCTTCTTCTTCTCCTTCTTCTTTTGAATCTATGCATGGCAAACAATGGCATACCTTGTTAATTTCATTTAATACAAAAGAAAAACCAGCTTACTATTTATTGAAACTATTTACAATAGGTGCTCAGATTCATCTAGCATTAGTCTTATTCTGTGCTTAAACTTAGGCTATGTTTGGATAGGAGAGAAATTGGAAGTAAGGGAAAAGAAGTGAAAGAAGAAAAATGACATTTCCACCTTGTTTGGTTAGCAATGTGAGAAAGGAATTGAGGTTCCCTTTCCTGGATGAAGGAATAGAGAAAGAAGAGAAGAGAACTTATTTTCCTCCACCACAACAAAATGAAAGAAGTGAGAAAGATCTTTAACTTCTCTTCCTTTCTCAATCCAAACAAGAGAAGTTAACATGTCATACTCTTGTCTTCCTTTCTCTTTTCTCCTATTTTTCTTCATTTCCCTCCCTCTTCTTCCTTTCTCATACCTTCCACATATTTCCATTAAAACAAAATGAAAAGGTTCCTAGATTGGATAAAGTCAGTACATCCATGAAATTAGGAGTATCTAACCTTGGAGGCTTCTCTTCTTTGGATGAGAATTTGGCGAATTCTTTACCTCCTGCATCCTATCTAACTGATGCTCATTAGCTGAGTTGCCATTCACCTTCCTGAGTAAGTAAAGATATTGGGACTTCAGTTCCTTGTAACTCCTTATCATTTTTTCATGCTCCTCAAGACAATGTTTTGTTTTAGCTTGCTCAATCAACAATTTCTGATCTTTCAATGCATTCTCTTCCAATAATCTTTTTTGCAATTCCTTGGCCTCAGACAATTCACTGGCTTTCTGCTCAAGCCGCATTTTCAGCTCATCAACTATATCTTCATTCTTCATTAATCTTTCAAGTTTGTCCATAAGTGATCCCTTCTCTAACTCATGTTTCTTTACCAACTGTTCAGCACATGTCAACCTTGTCTTATTTTCCTCAAATGAACTATGTAAATGCTGAATTTCTTCTTGACAGCGTTGCCTTTCACCATGGAGCTCCTTTAATTGTTCTAAGAGGACATTTTCTTTTTTCTTCCATTCATCCTCTGCAGCTTTGCTGGTATCAACAAGCTTTCTCTGTAAACTTTTGGTTGTTGATTGGAAACCAGGAAATAGCTGGCCACAGAAGATAAATTCCATTTGAGAAACCCGGTCTTTGACTTCTTCAATGGTGGCCACAAGAATTGTGCTGAGGTGACTCAAGGACTTCAAAAGGTCAGCCTCACTAGAGAAATCAATCTTTGTTGCGGTAACAAGGTTGCCCTCCATACCTATCATTCCATTAAAGAGCAATTGAGAATACTACATCAGGGGCAGAAATATCATACTCAACAATAAAGAGACTATTATGCGCCTTGGTCAGAATGACAAGTACAGAACTAGCTTAAAGAAAATATGTGGATCTGATTATCCTTATGATCAAGTACCCTTTTCCAGTTTTAGCTAAGAAGCATGAAAATACATTACACAAGATGAGCACAATGACTGAGTTAGTGCATTAAACCTGAGACCCAATGGAAGATTAAATAGGATAGTAAGGTATGACTTCCGTACAACAATTTGATGTAATAAGGAAAGCAAAAAACAAGGAACTCAAAACAAGAAGGTTTCTCACAAGCAAGCTCAAAACCAAAACAAAATTACTATGACCTGCTCTACTGCCTCTGGACACATTCCTAGGCAAAGAGAACCAAATTCCCCCTGAATGTTCAAATAGGTCATGTTAATTTACCAAATTACTATGACATGCTCTACTGCCTCTGGACACATTTTTCCTAGGCAAAGAGAACCTAATTCCCTCTGAATGTTCAAATCAACTTGTTAGAAATCAAGTATGGGAAGAAATCTTCCTAAAAGAAATACTACGCGAAATCTAGAGAGGTATAAGTTGAGAATAAACACAATCTGTTTGCACGCTAGGTATTTTCCGCGTAAGAGTTGGCTGCAGTGGCAACAACAAGGCATATAACGTTCAAGGATATGCTAAGATTATTGCCTATCTGCTAAGGTTATTTACTGACCGTGGAAGACGAGCCGCAGTGATCCGGCGGTGGGAGGAGATGCCGCGGTGAGAAGAAGAAGAGCCGGCGGTGAGGAGAAGGAGATGCCGTCGGTGAGAAGAAGAGCCGGCGGTGAGGAGAAGGAAATGCCTGCGGTGAGGAGAAGAAGAGCTGGCGGATCGGCGGTGAGGAGAAAGAGACCGCGGGGAGAGCTCGTGAGTCACGGCCTGAGGAGAAGAAGAGCCGCAGAGGAACCCGAACCAGATTTAGGGCAATGACCATACAGCCCTCGTATATGTTAATAATTTAGAGCAAATACCTAAAATCATAACTTTCTCTCCTCTTTTTCCTAAATCCATAATTTTGAATTGGATTTTCCCAAATCCATAACTTTCTCTTCATTTTTCCGGTTTTGCCCCATGACTTTTGGTTTGGACGTTTGCCGACCGGTTCAACAAAATTTGAACCGGTTCAATAGGGTTTAATGAAAAAACCTGGTTCATAGGATTTCTCGTTCTATCTCTTTCTACTACATTTTACTTTTTTTACTGATCGACTTTACTTTTTACCTTTTTATCGATCGCGCTTTCGTCTTCCTTTGTCACCTTTTGTCGCCATTATTGTTGCTTGAATCGTCGGAAGGAAATCGCAGTCCTTTGTTATCTTCTCCGGCCGAATTCTTAGAAGGAAACCGCGACCCTGTGTTCTCGCATTCCGCACAAAGTCCTTGAAGCAAACTGCCACCCTGTGTTCTCGCGTCCTCTATTGCCTCCCAAATCACTCCAACCGTCGCATCATACCTCAGTGTTACCGCCCCATTCTCCAGACAAGTTCTTTAAAGCTCCTAACCCCGCAGGTAAGCTCCTTACTGTAACTTTGATGGTGTGCCCTAATTTTCCAAATCCAAGTGGTATAAATTCTAACTTTTATGAACTGCTTCCTTAGTTTTTATTTATTACCTTTAATTGTTACACATTACACATTTTGTTGTTTACTGTTTAAGAATAGTTCATCTAATTTCAATGCAATTTCATACTTCTGCAAAAGTATGGAATACTATTTTATTGAATACTATTTGATTATATTTAAGTCTTTTATGAGCTTGTGCCCTAATTTCAAATTTTCAAAATTTATAAAAATTAAATAGTATGATTTTAATGTGATTTCATACTTTTGCAAAAGTATAGATTTGTCAATAATTAAGGTAATATTGCATTAATTAGCTTTATATAGACTTATATATGCATGTAGATATTGATTCCATATTTTGAATGAAATCTATTTTTTTTTGTTAGTTATAGACTTTTAAAGAAGTATGAAATACTATTTTATTGAGTACCATTTGGTTTTATTTGAGTCCGAGTACTATTTGATTTTATATGACCCTATTACTTGCATATATGTTGATAAACTTATGAAATAGTATAATATAAATGCAATTTCATACTTTTGCTAAAGTATAGAATTGTCATAAATTGGGGTAATATTCATTAATTAGCTTAATGTTGACTTCTATATATCGTTTATTGTCAAATTTATTGAAATACTTTTGAAATATTATAAATTCAGTTCTTTTCCACACTTTCGGAAAAGTATGAAATGGTCATATATGGGTCATAAATTAGTCCAATATTGAATCATTAAGGCTAATATAGACTTCTATATTTCATTTATCTAATGATTCCATATTTTGAATGAAATCTAGTTTTTTTTTGTTAGTTATAAACTTTTAAAGAAGTATGAAATATTATTTTATTGAGTACTATTTGATTTTATTTGAGTCCAAATACTATTTGATTTTATATGACCCTATTACAGACATATAGGTTGATAAACTTATAAAATAGTATAATGTAAATGCAATTTCATACTTTTGCAAAAGTATGAAATTGCCATAGATTGGGGTAATATTGCATTAATTAGCTTAATGTTGACTTATATATATAGTTTTTTTGGCAAATTTATTGAAATATTTTTGAAATATTATAAATTCAGTTCCATTCCACACTTTTGAAAAAATATTGAATGGTCATATATGAGTCATAAATTAGTCCAATATTGAAACATTAAGGCTTATATAGACTTTTATATGTCATTGATCCAATGATTCATTTATTTTCAATGAAATATGGTGCTTAGTTTTTTTAGAATTACATTTGCAAAATGAGGACCCAACACAACACTCGCAAGGTTAGCTTTGCAGATATGAGTCTGTTGTTTTCTTTATTTATTAACGATTAGATCTTATCTTATTTTTTAAATAACAAACTACTTATGTTGCAGATCCAATTGATGATAGAAGTCGGCAAGCTCCAAATCAACCAGATGAAGGTTGTGGAACAGAGTTAGCAGAACCCTCATATGCACCACCCTCAAGAGTGGTAAAAGGACATGGACATGTCCTTCAATAGACTTGCTATGTAGACAGATTTAGAAGGTTCCTCCTACTAGGTTCAGAGCACAATTGAGGCAACCTGCAAAGCATTTACATAAGTGCACAAGAGAAAGCTCTGATACAAACCATCACTTTTGAAATATTCCTGGACATAGGAGAATTCTCAATGTCTAGGAATTTGCTTCTCTTAATTATGAAGCAGTGGGTGAAAGACCTAGCTTTTAACTTCAAAGGAAAGGATGTGATGTTTTCAGATTCTGACGTGGCTCTCCTCTTAGGCCTGCCTAATCATGGAGAATTAATTCCAACTCCAAAGGCAAGTGAAGCCACTTGCGAGGGCTATATGAATGCCAATTTTTTTTCTGGATGGAGCAGCACCTAGTAGGACACAAATTGAAGACCTAATGATTCAAGTGCATGGCTCCAACAATCATCAAGATATAGAGGATTTTTGTCGTTTGTACATTTTATATGTATTTTCCTGTATATTATTTTGTATTCCCGGATATCGTGTACCAAGTTATTTGTTGGGTTATGTAGATAACCTGAATGACATTAGTAAGTACAATTGGTGCAATTGTATATATTCATTCGTAGTCGGACAAATCCCCTCCATTGGGGAAAGAATTAGATTAGTAGTTGAACAACAACAAGCTAACTCAGCTGCCACCTACATGCGTGGTTGTGTTATTCTTTTGCTGGTCAGTATGATATTTTATATGTCAATATTTTATTTTATATTGTTAATAACCTGTTTTATGGATTATATTTTCTTTGACATGGTTAGTTTTTTTAACATATTCCCATTTTGGTTCCTAGAGTCATACCAAATAAGCCCAGATAGTGGAAATGGATTATTATAAACTGATAAACAAGGACCCTCGAGTCCAAATGAGAGGCTATGACCCATTTTCAAGTTGTTGAAAATCTTATTCCTTCAACCGAAGAACAAGTTTTATTCCGGCCACGTACTAGGGTATGAAGTTACATATTGAAGTTGCATATATATTCTAGTTCAATAGTATTTTCTCTAATTCCATACTTTCACTAAACTATGAAATGACTTTTTATTATGTAATTTTTTTCAGACGGCCGAAGATTTGTTGATTGATTTTGTAACGAAATACTGTCAATAACACATTAATAGATATTTGCGAAGGGAAATGAAGGAAAAAATAAGGCAGAAGAAGAGATCTACTATTGATGCATGCCCTCTCACCCCAGCATTGTATATAGGACTATTGTTAGGAGGGCATCAATTCAAAAGAATAAATATAATCTGAGGGAAAGGAGGGGAACCCCCTTGGCAGAAAATAAATGGCAAAAAAGCCAAAAAAATTTGAGAAGAAGGTTGAAGAAGTTCTTGTTGCAACACTGGAACCAACCATGACTACTGTTGTTGCAAGCCCGGAACCAACTATGGCTACTGTTGCAATCCCGGCACCAAGCAAAAGAAAGAAAAAAGTTGTTGTAAAGAGATACACTAAGAGGTCCAAACAAGAGACAAAAGATACCATATCAATTTTTCCATTGAATTTAAGTCTGGATGATGAAGATGAGGAGAAAAAAGATGAGAAAATTAAAGTTATTAAAAAGCATGGAGCCGCAAAAGGAAAAATTCTTCGAAGGTAAAAATTGAATTCTTCGAAGTGTATAAGGATGCAGCCAAATAACTATAATGACAATAACTCTCTTCTTATTTTTGGTGCAGATAAGAAATGAATTCAAATATGCGGAGGAGGACATTGCCAATTTACTTCCAACTTTGAATAAATTAGAGTGAGTGTTACTATAATTTAAATTGTTATTGCGGGATAATAATTGTATTTATGAGTGAGTATGCTGGAATGTTATAGTAGATTGAATACTTATTAGTATTTTTTATTTGATTAGGTTGAGCAATGATTATATTTGGAGATGTGAGCACTACTTTTAAAACTTGGAATGTTTATGGAATATACTAGACTTCGATGCGCTCATAGACGAAGACACGATTGATGGCTATGCGTCAATCTTATTAAGAAATGCTTGTAGCGGTCCAACTAATCATATATATTTAGGCACAATTTTCGAGGTAATTTATCATTTATTTTGCAAAATTTTGAAATTCCAAAGTTTGGAATC
Organism: Canna indica; assembly: GCA_034359265.1. NCBI lineage: Eukaryota > Viridiplantae > Streptophyta > Magnoliopsida > Zingiberales > Cannaceae > Canna > Canna indica. The sequence continues at coordinate 14,024,031 of CP136890.1, forward strand.
ATTACTTTTGCACTTCCAGAGTATGGAAATTGGATTTTTTTTGTGTATTAATGACATTCTATAGTTTTGATAAAATATAGAATTTGGTTAATGGTTTATTTCTTGGAATTCTAAAATTTTGACAAAGTATGGAATCATTATTTTGTACTTCCAGAGTATGGAAGTTGAGTTTTTATATGTATTAATGACATTCTATAGTTTCGATAAAGTGTGAAATTTGGTTAATGGTTTATTTCTTGGAATTCCAGAGTTTTGACAAAGTATGAAATCATTATTTTTGCACTTCCACAGTATGAAAGTTGAATTTTTCAGTGTATTAATGACATTCTATAGTTTTGATAAAGTGTGGAATTTGATTAATAGTTTATTTCTTGGAATTCCAGAGTTTTGACAAAGTATTGAATCATTATTTTTGCACTTCTAGAGTATAGAAGTTGAGTTTTTCTGTGTATTAATGACATGCTATAGTTTTGATAAAGTGTGGAATTTGGTTAATGGTTTATTTCTTGGAATTCTAGAGTTTTGACAAAGTATTGAATCATTATTTTTGCACTTCCAGAGTATGGAAGTTGAGTTTTTTTGTGTATTAATGACATTCTATAGTTTTGATAAAATATATAATTTGGTTAATGGTTTATTTTTTGGAATTCCAGAGGTTTGACAAAGTATGGAATCATTATTTTTGCACTTCAACAGTATGGAAGTTGAGTTTTTCTGTGTATTAATGATATTCTATAGTTTTGATAAAGTGTGGAATTTTAGTTAATGGTTTATTTCTTGGAATTCCAGAATTTTGACAAAGTATGGTATTATTATTTTTGCACTTCCAGAGTATTGAAGTTGAGTTTTTATGTGTATTAATGACATGCTATAGTTTTGATGAAGTGTGAAATTTGATTAATGGTTTATTTCTTGAAATTCCAGAGTTTTGACAAAGTATGGAATCATTATTTTTGCACTTCCACAGTATGGAAGTTGAGTTTTTCTGTGTATTAATGACATTCTATAGTTTTGATAAAGTATGAAATTTAGACTAAAAAAGTTATTTCTTTTTCCATATATATTGTAGAAGCCATAGGGCTGCTGCATTGAATTCCATCCAAAGGTCATCAGTCGTGTCATCTATTCCTAAATATATTTTTATGTCTATTAATAGTAGTCGTCTCCGACATGCAAATCAAGAAAAAGATACCGGAGGACATTGGCATCTCCTTGTGGTGAACAATGAGCAAAAAATATTCTTTCATCTAAATTCAATGTGGTCCTACTATGGCTCCTTCAAAGATTTCGAGAATAATATTTCATTGCTTCAATCCATGCCAAATGAACATTTGGATGACATCTGCCCCAACCTGAGCATCCAGATGAAATCCCAATGTTGGAGAAAAGAAATGTTTGAATGTCCTCAACAAAATATGAGTGTTGATTGTGGTGTCTTTCTGATGAAGTATATTGAAAATTTGATCAAATCATAACAAATGGACTGGAATCAACAGCATATGAAAAGGTTTCGACTTGAGCTTGCAACAACATTCTTATATGACTCTTATTCTCTTATTCAACAGTGATTCTGTAACGTACGATGATAGTTTGAAATAAAAACTATTTATAATCCCCTATTTGATAAAGGATTATCAAAGTGTAATATAATTATACAGTGTTTAATTTGTATTTTATCATACTCTAAAATTCTTCTGAGTTCTATGACAAAAATTAGTTGGCTAATTGGAATTCTGAGTTGTTTAATTTGCTAGTTGGCATTTTGACAGAAAAAAACTAGTATTTTCATCAGTTTCATACTTTCATGAAAGTATGAAATGTCTTCTTCTGTGCTCAACTCATACAGAATTAAACTTTCAGACTTTAGAAAGAATATGCAATATGGCTATTTGACATTTTGATAGAAAAAAATTAGTATTTTCACCAGTTCCATACTTTTATGAAAGTATGAAATGTCTTCTTCTGTGCTCAACTCATACAGAATTCAACTTCTAGACTTTAGAAAGAATATGCAATATGACTATTTGACATTTTGACAGAAAAAAACTAGTATTTTCACCAGTTTCATACTTTCATGAAAGTATGGAATGTCTTCTTCTGTGCTCAACTCATATAGGATTCAACTTACAGAATTCAACTCATATATTAATATATAGTAATTGTGATACAGAGTCCAAAATTAGTACTTTCACCAGTTCATTCTGTATGATTTAAGTTCATGAAAGTATGGAATGCCTTCTTCTGAGCTTAACTCATACAGAATTCAAAAATAAAGTATGGTTATACATCAAATGGTATCCAAAATATGAAATGAAGTATGTTGTCAGCTGGGTGGGGGAACTCTGCATGAACGTTTGTTCTGCCCTACTTGCTTGAATCTTGAGCACTTCCTCTGAAGTCTGCCACTATGTCTTGATTCTCTTCTATTTTTTTCTTTTTCTACCAGGTTGTGCTAGAGATTTGGGTGGTTTCACTTCGGTATCATACGGTTCTCTATGCCAATATTATTTGCTTCTTGTCGGATAAATTTTATCCTCATATATTTTTTTATAAATCTCAACAGTGAAATAATACTCACAATACTCATAAGGGTCAAGACTACAATAACTGATAGCAGCCAAAGCATGTGAACAAGGAATACCATAAAGTTGAAACTTCCTGCAAGAGCATGATCTATTAGCTAAATCAACAATAACTGTTTGGTATGATGTTTGTACCTGGTAGCAATGGTCCCAATGTGGATGCACATCATGCCAACGACATTTGTGGTGATTATTTGCTAAAATTGTTTCCATTTTTCCAGTCAAAGTAGTGGTCAATGTAAAAGAAACTTTACGTCTCTTGAAGAACCACTCCGAGACCTTGTGTCTTGTCATCTCAATCAATGTTGTGATTAGCAACCCACGAACTTCCCTAAATAATGCATTCAAGCATTCCACATAATTAGTTGTTATGATATCATACCTCCTACCGGGAAAAAAGAAATTAGCCCATTTCTCCTTCTCTAATTGAGATATCCATTGGTAACTTTGCTCATGAATAGCCAATATCTTTTGCATATATTCATTAAATGAATGTTCTGTGGTTGATCTTGCAGCTGCCCAAAACAAGGGCACAACATCTTTTGAACGAACATCATGTACTAAATTTTTTGCAAGATGAACCATACAATATCCATGCGCAACATCCGAAAAGACATTTCTCACAGCAGCTATAATGTTTGGGTTCCGATCACTCATAATACTTAATCCCCTATAACCGGAGATGCATCTAAAAAGTTCATCCAAAAACCACTCCCATGTTTCTATTTTTTCAATTTCAGTCATAGCAAATGCCACGGGAAAAGTCTATTTTATGCATCAATAGAAGTTGTAATCATAAGAACACCTAGGTATTTACCTCTCAGATGTGTTGCATCAATACATAATATAGGCCGCATATATTCTCTAAATCCACGCAAGCTTGCACCGAAAGCTCAGAAGACACGTCGAAAATGGTGGGTCGATGAACAACTCATCGATTTAACTTTTGATTTATGATCAAAGTCATGAATCCTTAATTCCCTAAGATATGCTGGCAAATCTTTGTAGCATTGATCATAGTCACCACGAACGGGAACTAGAGCAATTTGGAGTGCATTGTATGCTTTCTTATAAGATATACACACTCCAAATACCTTTCTTATCTCAGAGATAATGAAACTACTATTGATTTTCTCATTGTCCAAAAGATGCTCCTTTATGTGATTCGCAAGAAAAGTGGCAGTGCATTGTCGATGGTCCAAGTTCAGCCTTGCAACAGTACAATTGTGCTCATTGACAAAAGTCACTATTTGAAATTTATCCCTGTCGATTGCTGACAACGTCCACCAACAATTGGGCTCTTTGCATCCGACTTTGATATAGTGACTATTGCTTTGGATGCGTCTCAATTCAAAATTTCACTTGATGCAATAAGTGGTAAAAGCTCTCCTGAAACTATCTCTATAAAAAAATATCTGAAAATTAATACAAGACTGATATTTATTAGACTGATATCCAATAAGTGATAACTGGACTGATATTTTATATAATTCCATACTTTCACAAAAGTATGAAATATTTATCAACGAATACGACTATTAGACAGAATTCAAATATAATCATTACAAATGGTATCTATTAGATTGGTCTTAAAAAAATGATACCTTGAATGATATTTTCTCAAGTTCTATACTTTGGTGAAAGTATGGAATGCCTTATATTGGTATGATTATTGTAGTTTTACATAGGGTAACAAGTATACATTATAGACAACATAACTACTATTTCCTCTAGTTGGGTTTTTCTGTGTAAAACCCAACTTCCATACTCTGGAAGTGCAAAAGTAATGATTCCATACTTTGAGAAAACTCTAGAATTCCAAGAAATAAACCATTAATCAAATTTCACACTTTATCAAAACTATAGAATGTCATTAATACACAGAAAAACTCAACTTTCATACTCTAGAAGTGCAAAAGTAATGATTTCATACTTTGAGAAAACTCTAGAATTCCAAGAAATAAACCATTAACCAAATTCCACACTTTATCAAAACTATAGAACACCATTAATACACAGAAAAATCCAACTTTCATACTCTGGAAGTGCAAAAGTAATGATTTCATACTTTATCAAAACTTTCAGAAAAGTATGGAAGACACATTATTATTTTCAAATGAATTACCTGATGTAGATACAATTCTGAAGTCTATGAATCATCATCAATTGGATAAACATTCATGGAGTTTACCAGGGTGTCATCTTCTTCTTCGACTTGAAAATCATGATCCCCTATGTCATACTGACCGACTGTGAAGTCAAAATCAATGCAATTGACATCTTCAGAAGTGAAAACATCATAAGATTCAGAATGAATGACATCTTCATCATTGTTCACGTATGTTTCAGTCTCCTCATCGCTTGTGTGGATATTCTCCACGCCCTCACATACTCCATTATTCTCGTACATATGTTCCTCCAATGGAAAATATCTTCCAATTACATCACTAGAAGTAAAAATTGAATTTGAGAATTCCTCAATTGCCTCCACTGCTTCTCTTATCCTCTCCTCGGTAAGCTCTTCCTCAATGTAGTCATACTCATCATCATCAAATGTCAAAGGGAAGTTCAGATCTAAAAATGCTTGACTTGTATTTTCTTGAGCCTCTTGAGCTACAATGACAGTGTCAGTTATAGTTTCAACCTGGTTTGACGCTTGTTGTGTAGAAGTTTGTACATTGGCATATGTATCAAGCACAATAAAGTCATCATTGTCAAGATGTTGCGACCTTCAATGATATTAGTTGATAATTGTTTGTTTATCCGTAGTTAACAATAAGTGAGGATGAATGACATATAATTCAATAACTCACAAGATATTATCAATATCAAAATCTTGCACCACAAAACTATGTGCATCAGCCATCACACATACACCTATAACCAAATTAAATCAGATTGAGTATGGAATAGATTATAGAATTCCATAATTTCACAAAAGTATGGAATTGATCAAAAAAGATAATATCATTATTTTTATCATTACTAATATAGAATGATTCTACTAAATTAAATAAAAAACCAAGGACACTGATGATACAAACTTGGGCGGATGTACTTACAAACTTTTGCGAAAGTCTTGAAACAACTCCCAAATTACAATTAGGCTTCCTGTTAAATATAGTGTAACAACCATTCTTGTTTGAGAAGTGGCTAATAATGAAGAAACTTTACTAATGGAACTGTATGTGTATGAAATGCCGCTAAGTATTCAAAAACTAGGGCATTAGATATTTTCATAAAAGTATTGAATCAAGCAAAAAAGAGTACATGATTTGAGATTTGTTTACTTATATAGCATGTTTCTACATAATAAATAAAAAAAAGTGAAACAGTAGGTACAAACCTGTGACTTTGCCAAAAGTATATAACAACCAAGGTATTAGTCGAGGTCGTGGAGGAATGAAGAGAAAACCTCGACGTCAATAAAGAAAGCCGCCAGTAGCAACAAGGTCGAGCTAGCTAAAAGTATGGAAGAGCACGGGGAAGAGCAAACGATTGAGCGAAAGTTGAGCAAACGACACGTCCGAGCACGGGGAAGAGCAAATGCAACATCAACAAAGCAAGGCGTCGGAGAAAACCTTCAGTCTCCAGAACTTCTAACGTCGGCCGGAGAAGAAGTGTGAAGAAGAAGTTACGTGTTCCAGTTCCACATCCGTCGATACTTAAAAACCTTTTTTTTTCATTAAACCCTGTTGAATCGGTTCAAATTTTGTTGAACCGGTCGGCCAGGGTCCAAACCAACAGTATAGGGGCAAAATCGGAAAAATGAAGAGAAAGTTATGAATTTGAGAAAATTCAATTCAAAGTTATGGATTTGGGAAAAAGATGAGAGAAAGTTATGATTTTGGGTATTTGCTCAATAATTTATACTGATAAAATAATAATTTAAAGACATGGATATGTGGTGCGAATACGGTGCGGTTCCGCTACCATATCCATATTCGCGTGGATATAATTTTTTTAAATCCATATTTATATTTATTTTTACTTACAAATATGGATCAGATACGATACGAATGTAATTTTTAATTAGCATATGTGGATAAAATCGTCATTCCTATTCTCAATGAAAAAATGGAGAGAACTTTTTTTAAAAAATAAGGATAAGACGATTTTGCTCTCTGCTGGTGCTTGCTACGTCATGGCTCACTTCTCATTCTTTCCCTCAGAAGTTTTTTTTAGTTTCGGATGTGATTGTGAATTTGTGATTCTTTCATTTATTTTGATTGAAATGCAACTTATGATTCTTTCTTTCTCCGTAATAGCGCCACAATATTAATTGCTAGGATATTCATTCCATCTTGGTCTATTTGTTGATTTCTTCATGTGACTATGATCAAGTGTCAATTCTATAATCATCATTTTTGTTTGCTACTACTTTATTTCCCCACCGTGGAAGTATTTTTTAAGGTATCTTTATTGGCCCTTCGAACTAGTTAATGGAATTTATGATCTTTGATTACTAGTAAGCAGAAAGATTGGATTGTATTGGATCACCGAGACCTTGCGTTTGTTTCTCTATGGCAAGCAGTGCTGGATGCACACTAGGTCCCACGCACTAGCAAGTAATCGACCCTTTTTGGGCAGCAAGACTCGAAATTAGTGAGGTCTTATATATCGGTATAGCATTATTCGATGAAAAAGGTTTTAGAAGGTAGCTGGTTATGAGTTACATGGTTTTCAGTTTTCATCACTGTTCATATGGATATCTATTCGAGTTAGATGACAATCATCTCTCGTACTATTGCTTTTTCTCCAATTTTTCTATTTATGTGGTGGGACTTAAATGAGGTGTCCTTGGTTGTTTATACCAATATAGTTAGTCTATATTTCGACCAATGCTCACGTAATTTTAGGATTCTTTTTTGTTCCCGTAGCATGACTATTTGCTCGTTTGATTGACTTGTGTCCTACTTCTACAACCATGTGTTGAATAAATGTATTTTTTTTAGAAAAAAATAACTTATATTCCATTCAAGAGAGTACAAAATTTAGGAAGAAGAGGGAAAAAATAAAAGAGACACAAAGGAACAAGTAACAAAACAAGGTTAAGACACGGGCTGTGATAAAGTGAAGAAGCTGGTTGCGCTGGTTGTGAGGGATGTTAAGTTGGTCGCCTTATCCTTGAAGCATCAACGATTCCTTTCATACCAAATGAATCCATTCCAAGTAATGTAAAACTTGAATCTGTGCTTGCATTCAGAGGTAAGCATGATGGGTGTGGGATCCCAGGGGGACCAGTTCAGAAGAAAGGGGTCGATGTGTAAGATTGACAATAATTGTTGCCATTCATCGAGCGTGAATGTGCAAGCGCAAAAGATGTGCTTGTGGTTTTCATTTTCAAAGTTGCAAAGGGTGAACCTCACATCCACTTGGGCTCCTCGGCCAATGAATCTATCTGTGGTGAGTAGTCTCTCCTTGGTACGCAGTCAGGTGAAGATGGAGAGTTTGGGTGCGATCCTGGATCACCAAATTAATTTATGGAATTTGTCTTTGATTCGTTTGAAGGATAACACCGGGTAAAGAGAGCGTGTTGTGAATTGTTGGTTGCTTGACCACCTCCAGAACCGATTGTTTGCCCCTGATGTGTTTTGGATGTCAACGGTCTCAAACAGCTGGGTACCATAAAGGATTCACTTCTATTAGTTAATTAGGAAGAACTTGGTCGCATGCAACTTCCACCTGACTCGTCTATTGATCCACCCCTCTCACTTGAGGAGATCCACTCGGCTATATGATGTATGTGGTCCTATAAAGCCTCAGGCCTCCCTATTGATTTTTTTCGGATCTTCTCGGATGTCATTGGCATGGATATCCAACTCATCCTTAATGAGCTATTTGACCACCCTGAGGAATTGTGCAGAATAAACAAGACACTTATTTGCTTGATTCCTAAGCGTGAAGGGGCCTTGGAACCGAAAGATTTTAGACCCATCAGCTTGGAGAACAAGAGCGAGATCATGGCGGCTCGCCTCTCCACTCACTTGGACTACCTTTAAGACATCTCTCAGGGTACAGTCCACGAGATAATTTGGGCTTATAATCGTAGCAAGGAAGATGGCTTTTTACTAAAAGTGGACTTTCAAAAGGCTTCCGACTCACTAAACTAGGACTTCTTACTCAACATGATGGCAACTAGAAACTTCACAACCAAATGAATCTTCTGAACTCGGGCAATACTTAGCTCTTCTCTAATAATCAATGGTAGCATCGACACTCAATTTCGACACATGAGGGGGGTGAGGTAGGGTAATCCCCTCCCCCCTTATCTCTTCAACCTCACTATTGATTGTTTCTCGAGACTAATCAGTAGGGTGGCGGGTAACAATATCTCCGAAGGTGTTCTCGGTCACATAGAGGAAGGCGAGATCACCCACAGTCTTTACACTAACGACCCCATTCTCTTATGTGCACCTGATAAACAAAGTATGGAAAATTTGAAACTCCTATTACAATGCTTTGAGCTTGCAAGTGGGCTCAAGATCAACCAAGATAAATCTAGCATCATCCACCTTCAAGAATCTCAAGAGATCACTCGTGAGGCGGCCTCGCTCTTTGGCTACAATGCATGTTGCTTCCCTATTAACTACCTGTGATTACCCCTCAAACTGGGCACCCTACACAAAGACGGCTGGAGACAACTTGTTACAAGAGTGGCTGCAAGCTTAGCAGCTGGCAAGGAAAGATCCTCTCTAGGGCTGGGAGGCTAACACTTATCAATTGTGCAATCACAAATAGTCTAGCATACTCACTTTCGATTTTCAATGCGCCAACCCAAGTCCTTAAACAAATTGATAAAGCGACATAGGAATTCTTCTGAATTGGATTAGACACGAGCACTACACATGAAAGGTGCTTGGTTCACTGAAGCATGGTCACGGGATCCAAAGCAGAAGGAGGACTCGACGTCCTAGATCTCCAAGCGCACAACCTTGCTAGACTAGGAGCTTGGTGGCGGAAACTACTCCAAAGAAGACATCTCCCCTAGACCGAGGTAGTCGAACACTCTTTGGGGTAGAACGAACCGCTATTAGGACACTGATATATAACCACGAACAATCGATTATCCGATTATCCGTGAATAATCGATAATTGAAACCGAATCGAATTTAATCGATATAATTTTCATATTCTCTAACTGAAATCGAACCGCATATTCCCTATTCGAAATCAAATTTTATGATTCGATTAACCGGTTAACCACGATTAATCAATTTCAATTGCCACTCCTAATCATAAGTTGCATTTCAATCGAAATGAAGGAAAGAATCACAATCACATCTGGAACTAGAAGAAAGACATGCAAGCAAGGAAACTAAAAGTGAGCCAAGGCGTAGTAAGCGCGAGGGAAAAGATCTTTCAAAGCGAGAGCAAAACCGCCTTACCCTTATTTTTGTTTGAAAATTCTCCCCTTTGTTTCGTTTGCAATCCAATGAGACGAAAAAGAGACGTATTGCGTACTAATATGTAATTAAAATGTACATTGTTTGTGTCGCCTAATTTATACCCTTGCTGGTGTTGAATACATGAGCTCCGTCACAAAAATATTAATTAATCGATCGAAACCGAATTTACTGAACCAATTTTGGTTTGATTATTTTTATTTATTTATTTTGAAAATTTTGTTTTCGATTTGGTTCATCTATTTTTTTAATTAAAAAATCGATTTTAACCTAATTTATCAAAAATAAGTAAAATGGTCCTCCAACAAATCACTTATTTACCAATATATATTGTAACTCAAATTATCCAACCCAATAACCCGAACCCAGAACCCTTCAACCCGTGACCCAATCACTTCTCCAATCTCCAGTTGCCGAGTTGCGTGCACGCAAATCCCTTCTTCCCCCAAATTGAAATCGGCACTCGGCACTCGGCACTCGGCACTCGGCAGCAGAATCGGCAGATCTCCTCCAGGCTCCAGCCGCGAGCCTCCTCTTTCCAGCCGCGAGCCACCGGCGTCCTAACCTGCGGACGGTAATCTCCCACTTTCCCTTTCTCCTTCACACCGGCGCCCTAACCTGCTCCCTAACTTCCTTTGGCTCATCTCCTTCAGTCCTTATCATCCGGCGGCGCCGGCAACCGTCAGTCTCATCTCCTTCTCATCCGGCAGCAACAGCCCTAACTTCCTTTGGCTGTTAACTGCTTGCTTGTTCCTCATTTGCGAAGTCATTTGTTTTGGTCTTATGTCATAGCACTTGCTATCAAAAGATAATGTTTGAGTCTATGAGAAACATTGTCCTTTAATTTTAATCTGTGATGTTTATTGATCAATCTTTAATTTTAATCCGTGATGTTTATTTCTGAAGCCATTTTAATCTGTGATGTTTATTGATCAATCTGCGATGTTTAATTTAATCCGTCATTTTTTTTGTTTATGTGCTAGAATTTTTTTGCTGCAGAAATGTGGATCAAATTTGTTCAAAATTATGCGTGTCAAAATTTCGGTAATTTCGGTTGGTTAACCGAACTGAACCAAATTTTTTCGGTTAATTCGGTCGGTCAACCGAAAAGTTCGGTTCGGTAAACGGTTAATGAAAAATATGATACTTCGGTTCGGTTAACCGAATGGTCGGTTCGTTAAATGGTTAATGAAAAACATGATACTTTGGTTCGGTTAACCGAATGGTCGGTTCGGTTAATTTACTGAACCGCCGATGTTCATCCCAAGTACTGGGAATTGGAAACATGGACGAATATAAGTGGTTTATGATGTTGTTGTATGTACGAGAGGCTTCAACGGATATATGATGTAAAGGAAGACTGTCGTCAGCTTTCCCTTCTGCCCCCGTCCTTGGACGAAAATTTGTCAAATCCTCACCTTTTGTCTCAGTCTATTGCCCATCTCTCCGTGCCTTTTCTTCCTCTCTTTACCACCTATCTGTTCCAAAAGAGTGGAACCAGATTGAACTTGTAAGGGTTGGATAGGTATGCAATTAGATCTTTGCTTTTGGTTTCTTCAACGCAATTGGATTATTTTCCTTTTACTAGGTCGGATAATTTTGGAATCTTTGAGCTTCAAGGCATATTGGGCATTTTTCATGAAACAGTAATCGTTCCTGTTCAATCTGGAATCCTTTTGATCGATCTCTAAAGCAATGAAATAGAGAGCAATTTCACCTTTCTAGGGTGATGTGCACTTAGGGCTGTCCATTCGGTTCGAACTGAACCGAATTTGTCCAAACCGAAATTTTTTTATACCCGAATTCCAACCCGAACCCGAACCGAACTATACCTAAACCGATTTAACCTGAACCGAAATTATTCGGTTCGGTTTTCAACCCGAAAACCGAAATTTTAATTATTTTAATTCAAAATTCAAAATTCAAAATTCAAAATTCAAAATAATTACTTAATATCTATTTAAGTAATTCTGTTAAAAAAAAAATTAAAAAATTATTTTTTAAAATTAATTCGGTTTTCGGTTCGGGTCGGTTCCCAAATTCCGAAAACCGAATCCGAACCGAAATTCAAATTTCGGTTCGGTTCGGGTCAAAGAACCGAACCTACAATGATTGAAACCGAACCGAAAAATTCGGTTCGGTTTTTCGGTTCGGTTCGGTGTGAACCGAACCATGGACAGCCCTATGTGCACTTATCCTTACTCTTTTCTTCCTATTTGTTGATCTTTCTTTGGGTTTTCTTAGCAGGCGCATCATACATCCTCTTCAACTTGTCAAACACAGTTGTAAACAGTGCACTAAAAAACTCTGAGATGGTTGATTCCTCTGACTTCACCTTTTGCCAGGTGAGCCATTTCTCTTTTGTTTGAAATGTAGCTTTGCGCTGGTGAAAACTTGTGTAGTAGCTACTTGGTATGGATTCTCCTCTATGTAACAATTATGTTTAAAAGTTAAAATCAAATGAAATTTGAATTGCCAATCAAAAAATGCTGAACCAAATAAAGAATCAAAGAAAAGATTTCTGAGATTGTCTTCTATGTAGGTCGGTTCACAATTTGAAGATGATAATTTGGAGTCTCCTAAAGCAATTCCTGATGTCAAGAGAATCGTTCTTGAAGACAATCCTTCAGGTGGAGCGAGTACTGAGAATAGTCCAGTACCAAATGATATCTCTCGAGGAACTTCAGCTCTGGAAGAGCATTCTGATGTGTCCTCATCTAACAACTCAAGTAGATTTGTTTTAGCAAATGAAGAACAAAGTAAAACAATAACACCAAAAACAGTTGGACAAGCAGAAGACTTGGAACATTTATCACAGGAGCAGAAGCCAACAGCAAAAAAGCCTGTAGTTAGAGCAAAGGTTCCTTTTGAAAAGGGGTACAGCCAAATGGATTGGTTGAAACTTACTCGTACAGATCCTGATCTTGCAGGTGTTCTTTCTCCTGGATTTTTTTGGGAAATTTCCTTAGTTTGCTGCATATAATATAATTGTATAATGATAATGTCAGGAGTCTACTGCTCATCTTTACTCTTTACTAAAGTACTGGTTTAGTTATGAGGCATTAGAAAACTTTATTTCTGAGAAATTTCAAAACAATGTATATGGATATCTTGGCCAGTGTGCGGTTCTTTGAGAAAACTCAAATCATGTGATCCATCAAACATTCAAAGCTTGGGTGTGGCTTCTTTTTCTTCACTTTCAACATTTTGTTAATTTGCTTCTTAATTTCCATTCTGTGTTTATTGTCTCTATTCATTGTTGAGTATGATATTTACTGTTCTTTATGAAAATCCAATTTATCTAACAAATATCTAACTGTAGTTTTTGGTTTTTAGTTGTTGATTCCAACCAATATGTTAAAATAATCTGTACCGATATCATCTCACTCAAATTCTAGATTGTATAGTGAAAAGTAGATTGTTAAAGGAATGTTAAAGAAATTTTCATAATGTTGATGTTTTTTTTGGAAAATATCAAATTTATTTTTAGCAAACTATTTTTCATTGTTGTGTTTGATAAGTCTAAGCAATTCCTCATCTTTTATATCTTGGTTTCATGTGTTCCTTTTAAAATATCTTGTGAAATACGAGGAGTGGAAGATCTTTTAGCAGATTACAACGTTATTTACTTGTTTTGTTTTACTTCTAGTATTCCTCTATGGATATGACTTCTCATTTGACCAATCGAGTCTTAGTGATCCAATTTAATACAATCAGACAACCATTCTAATCATATAGTCTTTAGACAACCAAGATCCTAATTCCAATATTAACTTGTAGTGACAATAAAAAGACAATGATAAATGGTTCTGAACTAAGGCATGTTGTTGCCCTCCTACTACCTTTGCTCTTTAGTCCATTCTTTTTGACAGGTGCTGCATGTATGAATTTGTTCCCCTTGATGAATCCAAGGTGAATGAAATAATATTCCTTATGATCTTCTTATTCCTTTGTTTGGTTGCAATTTATTGACAATGAATAGGTGGGCCAAAAGGAATAGATAAGGAATGTTATTCCCCATGAGTGAGGAATACTATTTCTTATCTAAACTTAAGGAATATGGGGAATAGTATTCCTTACCTCATTCCAAGGAATATTATTTCTCGTGGACATTTTTAAATATTGTCCTTCAATAGTTATATATTATACACAAATATAAAATTTAAGTTATTAAATTAATTTTAATATTTACATATCTCAAATAAATATTTATTATTATATTATTAAATATATTTTAATTAATATTTTTATACATAGTGCATATCTTAAAATAAAATATTTTTATTATTTTAAAATTAATAAATTAATATTTTAAAATCAATCAATTATTTTACAATAATGTATATTTTTATTATGTTATTATTAATTAGAATAAATTTTTATACAATTTATTATAATTTAGAAGGGTATTTTAGTAATTTTTCTTTAATTTCCTCGTCAATTCCTTAGAGTAAGCAAACAAAATAACACTATTCCTTGTTTATTCCTAGTGTCACCAAACAAGGTAATACAAATCCTTATCTATTCCATTTCTTGTCTATTCCTATTCCTTGTGGTTTCATTCCATCCAACCAAACACTACACTTTAAGTGTATGAGACACATTAAGATGTTCTTTAACATTCTTTTTTCCTTCAGTTTGTTCATGTAGATATGCTTGAAATAGGATATTGGATTTAGAATTTAGAGGTGAAAGTCCTTTAGAACTACAAAATGTATCTTGGGTTAGCTTTTCATACATTATTTGATATATTCCAAATCTATCTTTGAGTCTTTGACACATAATATCATCTGTTCATTCATCAATTGATGTGAACTAGCAAGATATTTCACTATCCTACAGTAGCAAAATAATAGTGCCATGCTTTTCTAGATAAGAAACTGGTGGTTTTATGGTTATAAAATTTGCCAAAAATTATAATATTTTGTCATAAACATGCTACTTATGCTCCCAATGATTTTCATGTGTAAAATGTTTCCTTTCTATTCACTAGTATTCTATTTTTGTATGATCAACCGTTGTTATCTTTTAATTCATCTCATTTACTATTTGGATATTTTCTGCTAATTTCTTATCATTCTGATTGTTTTCAGGGCTTAAGGGTCGGTCAAACAGAAGACTCATCTCTATGGATGAAGTTAAGCAGCACAAAACTGGTGCTTCTATTTGGACTGTGCTAAAAGGTCGCGTTTACAATATCTCCCCTTACATGAAATTTCATCCTGGAGGTATATTACACTTCTTAATTGTGAGGCGTACAATTGCTTCAAGGTCCTTCAGTTTTTCTTTGGTAAACTTGTAAAGTGCCTTATGTAGTAAACTTCTTTTGTGGGAAGAATCACATCAGTATTTAAATCTTTGGATTAATTGTTTGACTATAGCAGAATAATTCTTTCCACAAACAATGCCACATGTGTCTTCTATGGGAGGAAAGATTACAACATATGATGTAACCTTCCAGTTTACTTAGCTTGAAAGGCCATTCTTGCTGGCTTTAGTTGCTATAGGCTATAATCAATATCATTTTTTATTATAGATTTTAGCTTCATTTTCAGTAGCTATTGGCTATAGCTGTATCTGCATGGATCTGCAGGTTAGCTTATGGAGTAACAGTGTTTCTCAAAACTAAAATAATAAGTCAAGTGATCTCTTTTGGATATTTGGGTTTCCTTGAAATGTTGTTGGAAACTTAGAGACAATCTTCTGATCAGTTCAAGAAGGATAAGAGACCATATGCTCAGCTTGCATATAGCTGATTTACTATGATTCACATGGATCAATAGGTTCAATACAATCAAAATCATGCTCGTACGCTTTTTGTAAATTCCATCTTGACTATCATTAAATGTACAAATTCCAAGTTTTCTTTTAAAAAAAATTATAATAGAGGTAGCCATTGTCTCATGGTTACAAGTTATTATCTTTATTTGACAGGTGAGGATATGCTTATGAAGGCAGCTGGGAAAGACTGCACCTCTTTATTCAGTATCCTTGAATGAAAACACTGGTTTTCTCATGAATCTGGCAATTCACTTAGATAAATGAATTATCTTTTTGCTAAACATATGACACTATCATCTAATAGCCAACATGTTATAGCCTGTTGTAGTCGGGCATTTTGGCCATTGCCACAATGAATTAGTTCCTAAGAAATCACTTTGATGCTAAAAAAACAAATTGTTTTTTTCTTCAGTTTTCTATTATCTAATCAGTCTGCACTTCAGAGATACAATTGTACTTTGTCATAATTGACTTATCTTTAACTTATATTCTAGACAAATATCATGCATGGGTTAATGCTGATTTTTTATTGGAGAAGTGCCTCGTGGGAGTATTAGATCCTAATTGAAGAACTACTCTATAATTATTGTAGAAGAGGATGAAGTTCCTGCATCAGAGTTGTAGTTTACTCCTGGATTCAACAAGCAAGAGGATAATACATCATTCAAATATTTAGTTTCATGTATTGATATTGTACTTGAGTATTTCTTATTTTTTATAAGTATAGCGTGAGAAGATCAGTAACTTGATTGACTTTGCCCTCTTTATTGCTATTTACACTCAAATTGAAAGGAATAGAGTTTGATTTGTATTGCATCAATGAGTATGACCATTGTCCATAAGGATCCTAAATGATATCCTTTTACCACCTTTTGTACTGGTTAATCTTGGATCTGCTATGACAAGATTTATAATCAATTAGCATTTTAGTTGAGTGACGCAGGAAAAACAGTAATTTTAGCAGGATGTATTTACAAAGACTATGATTGAATGAACTGAATTTAATTAGCGTTTGGTAGCTAGAACAAATTCAGATGGTACTGAACAAAGTGATAGTGTTTCTTGTTTGTTACAATAAAAAAGTAGAATCAAACATAACAAATTACTTCAAAAGAGGATCAAAGTTGGTTAAAAATAGGTGGAATCGACTAGAACAAAACGGAACAATATGTTATCTAATTTTTTAGAAACATAAATACCCTAAACTTATATAATTTGTGTTTTACTATAAAAATGACCAAACATACAAAAAAATAATAAACAATATGGTACATAATTAAGTTAAATTGACAATCACATAAAAATTTCAACCTTATTTAGTTTTACTAATTAAACACTAAATACAGCATGAGTATATTTGTAGGAAGACTTTATCTGACAATCAAAGAGCTTGGACTAATGTTGTTGCCAATAAGTCCCTCTTTTTTCTTCGTTTTCCTTTATAATTTCAGTTGTTGCACATTTAATTTCTAATATATGTTGTTTCTTTGAAAAATTCAGTTGCATGGATTTTGCTACATCTATGTTTACCCTTTTTCAAGTCCATGAAATTGACGAACACCTGGGCACCCCAAGAAGAAATCATATTATCAGTAGTAGAATTGTTTGATGGGCGTCTGTAATTTGGGCAGTTGCTACTTCCAACTATACTTTTGAGCTAGTTAGGTTTTATCTTTTTTTTTTTTGGAAAATTGACAAATTTAATCAATACTTTGAAGAAATTAACAAATCTAATCTACTTTTTAATTTGCATTATTATAACTCGTATTTACGAATTTACATCAATTCTAAGTTTCTAACCTCCTGTCTACTTGCTGTTAATCGACCCATTAATTGCTGACGTGGCATCATAGTCACCAACTTAGTTTATATTTTTTTAACCAGAACTTGCCACGTTAGCCTATTCCAAAAGAATAAAAAAATTACATGCGCAACACCGACGAGTTCCGACTAGAGCGGCACCTGCTGTCGACGGAGGGTGAAGGCGAGTAGCAGAGAGTGGAAATAAGCCACGGGCCTGACTTCAAGATCTTGCCCTTCAGCGCCGAGAAGCGGAAGTGCCCCGACACACCGCTGGGGGTGGTCATGGTGCTGGTGGCTCTGTCCACGCACCAATAGGCTGATGTGGCAAGTTCGAATTTAAAAAATTCAACTTAGTTTATTTTTTTTTATTCTTTTGGAATAACATGGCAAGTTCAGGTTAAAAAAATATAAACTAAGTTGCTGATTAGAATGTCATGTCAATAACTAACGGGGCGATTAACAGCAAGTAGACATGAGGTTAGAATTGATGTAAATTCGTAAGTACGATTTATAATTGATGCAAATTAAAAATGTGAGTTAGATTTATTAATTTCGTTAAAGTATGGGCTAGATTTGTCAATTTTTCTTTAAAAAATTAACTTAGTTTATTTTTTTAATTCTTTTTTAATAGACTGACGTGGCAAGTTCAAATTAAAAAAATATAAATCAAGTTGCTGACTAGAATGTCACGTCAGCAACTAACGGGGCGATTAACAATAAATAGATGAGAGGTTAGAATTGATGTAAATTCGTAAGTACGAATTATAATTGATGCAAATTAAAAGACATATTAAATTTATTAATTTTGTTAAAATATGTGTTAGGTTTGTCAATTTTTATTTTTTTATTTTTGGATTCTATCCAAAAAAACAAATTGAACCCTTTGACATTATTTGATTTCTTTCACCAATAACTATTCTGGTTTGGTCTATAAACTGAATTTTAAGATCGCCACTTCAAGTTCACATTAGAGATGTGTGACAAGTAGATTTATTATAATAGTAAACTATAGCATTTAAGTTAATTATTTGTTTGATCGCATAAAATTAATCTAGTCGTAGAATTACCTATTTGTAACTCAAAGACTACCGATTAGTAATTTGATTGTCTGAATCAAAAATTAAATGGTACTTTTTGTAATTTATATTAGTATAATTAAATTTATACCTCTATTAATTCTATATTACTTTTATTTACAAATAGTACTAATAATATATCAGAAATTTGATTATAGAATGTGGTTTAAATATATACTATTTTTTAGACCACATATGGAATCAGTTTATTTATATTTGGGTTATAATTCTTTTTTTTCAAAAAAGTATAGTTGAAACTAATACATCATGTTCCTAATAACTAAAATCGGCGGATGGACTTGGAATTACAAAGAATAATTATTTAAATATGTTAAATAAAATATATTCGTTGATGGGAAAGATTCAATCATTTGGGCTCTTTGCATCGTAAATCAACAATCAACTTATTTAGCCCGCCTCGCTAGAATTAGCCCACTAGATCGTGTCAAGCCCACTTGATCAAACCGATAGCTCTCACCTGATCAAGCCCACACTACTAGAATATACTACATCAGCAACGAAAATCAACGACGATCGCCAGAGCCGTCAAAACCATTCACAGCTTTGCGTCGACCCCATTGACCGTGGCTGATGTATCAAAATCAGCCGCAGCTCGCATACGACCGACCAAAGCCGTCGCTCTTAGATCATGGCGTGCACGGCGCGTGAAATAAAGTGGGTTAGTAGCCACGGCTTAGCGGGGGGCCCTGGAGCCGTTGGTGATGAGAGTAACTAGGTGCGCGAAATAAAATAGGTTAGTAGCGACGGTTACGCTACGCTGTCGGTGATATGAGTAAGTCATTAGTCACGGTTGGCTGCGCCCGTCGCTTACCACAAACGCAACGCGAATATAAAACACTCTTAACCGACGGCTAGCAAAGTCGTCGATGATAATAAAATTACAAATCCACGATTTTTCAACGGCCGATGAGCCGTCGGTGAAAATCCTTTTTATTTGCGTTCGCGCCCGACCCTTCCTCTTTCTTCTTCTTCCTTCTCTGCTCGTCACTGTCGCCATCGTCCGTCGCTTCCGAGTTGCCGCAGAGTCGCTGCCTTGTCGCCGCTGTCAATCGCCGCCAATATGCTTCAATTCCTCTCCTCCTCCGTTAAATCCCTAGCGCCGCCCGCGCTGCCTCTTTGCACCGGCGTAGACCCGACGTTCATCTTCGTTCCGGCCTCAACCCGGCCGACGTCGCATTGGGGCCGATTACCATCGGCCCCAATGCCGACGAGCAGGAGCCGGCAGTGATGCCAGCTACTGCTTGAGATTAGGGTTTTATTACCCTAATCAAACTCT
Organism: Canna indica; assembly: GCA_034359265.1. Taxonomy (NCBI): domain Eukaryota; kingdom Viridiplantae; phylum Streptophyta; class Magnoliopsida; order Zingiberales; family Cannaceae; genus Canna; species Canna indica. The sequence goes on from CP136890.1 coordinate 14,043,976, forward strand.
GATTAGGGTAATTAATCCCTAATCAAATTAATCAAAGTTTGATTAGGGATTAATTACCCTAATCACAATTTGATTAGGTTTTTTAATTTTTTTATTATTAATTATTAGAAATTAATTGTTAATTAGGTTAAGTATTAGTTTAATATTAATTAATAGTCGCGCAGAATCGTCCACTGAGGACTCGCGCCGGAATCGTCCACGGTGGACTCGCGGCCAAATCATCCACTTTGGACTCGCGGTCAAATCGTCCATGGTGGACTCGCGCGCGGAATCATCCACAATGAATGGACTCGTGCGTGCCAGAATCGTCCACAATTGATGGACTCGTGCCGGAATCGTCCACTTTGGACTTGCGCGGAATCGTCCACTATGGACTCTCACTGGCATCCATAAAGTTAGAAAAAAATCAAGACGAGTTGATACGTTTCACGTAAGATCGACGAGTCAAGATTTAATTTTACAAAACCTTAGATCAGTTCGGGGGTTGTATGTTTGTGTAAACGAAGTTAATGATCTTTTATACGACGTACAACCCTTGAATTATCCCTAATTGGATAATTTGGGAGTATAGTTATTTATATTGTACTTAGTTTATTTTTTTTGGTCATTAGCTTCATTTTTAAATTTTGGCTTGTATCTCCCTTGTTCTCCGATACGCGCCCAGATGATATGCGTATTCGGAGAACTATAGGGAGATGCTGCCGAAATTTAGAATGAAGTTAATGACTAAAAAAAATACTAAGTGCAATATGAATAACATGAATCCCGAATAGAATAGGACCATCCCACCTAAAGACATTACCTAAAGATATTGCAAACTTTTTGACGAATTCATCGTGGAGCTATAACGGACGAATTTCAAGTAGGCGTAACTTACTTCTTAAATTTTGCCTACTCGAATGAAAAATTCCTTAGTGATGATAAAATCCGATGTCCGTGCCGAAAATGTTCGAACATAAGATTTTTGGACCGAGAAACTGTCACACTGCATTTGTATACAAAAGGATTCACACCAAGATATTTTGTATGAAATTATCACGGGGAATCACGTCAAGTCGGGACGTCAAGCAATCATGTTGTCCAAACTCATGGTGAATCTTCTTCTGCTGATGTTTCTTCTTCCAATCCACCTAATCCTTATAGAACAATAATTCTGGATAGTCTTGGAGGACAATTTCATTTAAATGATAATATTGAGTCAGTTACTTAGACGGTAGTGCCACTATATACTATGACGGTTGAAGTCACTGAAGAACAACCTGAGATACAGATTGAATTATCGAATAAGAATGCTACAAAATTTTACGAGATGTTGAAAGCTGCCGATGAACCTTTGTATGAGAATTGTCTTAATTATACAAGATTTTCGGCAATGACACAACTCCTGAACATCAAGTTCGATTGTAATATCAGCGGGGTTGCGTTTGATCGGATTGTAGGCTTTATTAGTGGTATGCTACCTCCAAATAACAAGTTTGAGCCGACCTTTTATAGGACAAAAAAGTTGATGAGGAAATTAGGGCTTGGGTACGAAAAGATACACGTGTGCCCAAATAACTGCATTTTATATTATAAAAAAATGCACAGTTAGAACAATGCCCGGTATGTGAACATCCTCGTTACAAGGAGAAAAAATCGGTCCGACAAAAAATATTCCCTTTAAGGTGCTTCGGTGTTTTTCACTAACACCGAGGCTTCAAAGGTTATTCATGTCGGAAAAGACTGCCCCCTATATGAGTTGGCATGCAAGAAGTCGTGATGATACAGTAATGACTCATCCATTCGACAGTGAAGCATGGAAATATTTGGATAGGTGTTATCCATCATTTGCTGGGGAGACTAAAAATATCAGGTTGGGATTGTGCACAGATGGTTTTAATCCGTTTGATAATTCGACAACTCCGTATTCAGTATGGCCAGTGCTGTTAACAGTTTATAATTTGCCACCCTCAATGTGTATGAAAGATGAATTTATCTATCTTTCGATGATTATTCCGGGTCCTAGGGGTCCTGGCAAAGAAATTGACATATTTCTTCGTCCCCTAATTGGTGAATTCAAAACATTGTGGGCTGAGGGAGTTGCCACTTATGATTGTTACCGGAAGCAAAACTTCACATTACGAGCTTCTATATTGTGGACAATCAATGATTTCCCGGCCTATGGCATGTTGTCTGGTTGGAGCACGCATGGTCAACTCTCTTGCCCGTATTATATGAAACACTCAAAATCCTTCAGTCTTGAGAATGGTCGGAAATTTTCTTCTTTGATTATCATCGTCGATTCCTACCGTCTAATCATCAGTATCGAAGGAATCGTGATAAATTTATCAAAGGTAGAGTCGAAAGAGATGAGCCACCACCGATGTTGTCTGGTGAACAGATGTTAGCACGTGTTCAATTGCTTCCAGATATTACTTTTGGTCGGAATGTAAGAATCTCAGGCTTTGGTCAAACACATAACTGGTGAAGAAAAGTATCTTTTGGAAATTGCTGTATTGGAGTTCATTACTAATTCGGCATAATTTGGACGTCATGCACATTGAAAAAAATGTGTTTGATAATATTTTTAACACAATGATGAATATTTTTGGCAAAACTAAAGATAATGTGAAGGCCCGACATGATGTAAAAATACTTTGTAAAAGACTTGAGTTATAGTTGCAAGAGGTCAACGGACGATTTCATAAGCCAAAGGCGCCGTATGTGTTAAATAAACAACAGATGAAAGATGTGTATCAATGGATCAAAGAACTCAAATTACCCGATGGATATACCTCAAACTTATCTCGATGTGTAAACGTCGATGAATGCAAAATATTGGGGATGAAGAGCCACGATTTGTGCAAATGTACTTCGAGTCGAAGATATGACATTACTTGAAAATAATATTGTTGAAATCATATGCAAGCTGGAGAGTTTTTCCCTCCTGTATTTTTTGACTCGATGGAGCATCTACCGATACATTTGGCACACGAGGCACGAGTTGGTGGCCCCATTCAATACCGGTGGATGTACTTATTTGAAAGATACATGAATCGTCTGAAAAAAAAAGTAAAGAACACCACCACAATTGAAGGTTCCATATTAGAAGTATATATAATTCAAGAAATTTTAATTTTTTGCTCATTTTATTTTGAATCAACCATCAAGATAAGACTTAATCATTTTCCATGGAACGACGTTGGTGGAGCTCGACCATTAGACGGTGGAGCTCGACCATCAGACGGGGGAGCTCGACCATCAAATGATTGTTTAAATATCTTTTGTTACCCCAATCGTGCTTTGGGTTCTCGTTCGTCTTGATTCTTAAACGATGAAGAGTACAATTTGGCCTACTTGTACATTTTACTAAACTGTCCAGAGATTGAGAAGTTCATTGAAATATTTGACATTGAGATGGTGACAAAATACTCAATTTACAGCGATGAGGAATTAGAAAAATTACGGAATCGTGAGTTCCCTAATTGGTTTCAAGCTTACAGCACAAAACACAAAGGCGAAATAGATAACCAAATCTTTGAGTTTGCTAGCGGACCGACACGACTCGTACAGTGTTATAATGGTTTGTTTTGTCAATGGATATAAATTTCACACACTTGAATATTCATCTACAAAAAAGACTATGAATGTCGGGATTTGTGTCAAAGGGACAACATATGCTGAATGTGATGCATGTTGACTTTTACGGACTATTGGAAAAAGTTATTGAATTACAATTTTTTGGATGTAAATCAGTTGCCCTTTTTAAATGTCATTGATTCGATACAAGCGATATGGGAATGAGAGTTCATCCAAAGTATAAACAACTGGTCGAGGTCAATTACAAATCAAAATTGGCTTCAAATGAGCCATTTATATTGGCATCTCAAGCTGAACAAGTATATTATATGCAATATTCGTCTCGAAAGAAAGATAGAGCAGATTGGCGTGTAGTCTGTAAGACTAAAGCCAAAGGAAAAATTGACCTGATAGTTGAAGATAATGAGCTAGCAGATGACTTCTATCAAGAAGAAGATCCTTCCGAAGTGGAACGAGTTAGTCCAATACTCGAGGATGATGACACAGAGTTAGTTCAATTGGAAATAGAATACGTTGATGACGACGATAATGAAGTTGAGGAAGGACAAAATGAAGATGAGGGAGACAAAGAAGAATTTCAAGATTCAGATACAGAAGAACAAGAAGAAGAGTATTACACAGATGATGATAATGACGATGAGGAATGATTGTAAATATGAAGTATATATTCAATTATTAAATATATCTATTAATCTATTATATATAATCTAATTATATTAAAATTTTACAACTATGGTTCAAGATATCAGTTCTCGAGGAGGCATTCCTCGTAGGACCCCCCGACGATTACCATCCGCCCCACCTGTACCCACTGACCATTCGCTTTCCACCATCATCCCCCCACCTCAAGCCACCATTCCCCCACCTAGTCCGGCCACCATTCCCCCACCTGATCCATCCACCATTCCCCCAGCTTATCTAGACATCATCCTCCCACCTCCAGCCATCATCCCTTCAGCTGATCCAGGCCCATCGACATCGAGACGTAGGCCACGAGGGCCTAACAGAATTCTCCCTCTGCCACCCGAGGCACAATTGCGCAGAGCAGTTACTGTGTGTGGAAGAAGGTAAGTATATGCATTAATTATTTCTTATAATTTATTTATAATTCAAAATATCATAATATAAATTATATTTTGTGCAGATTTGAGCAGGAGGACGTCTCCCGCACGATAGCGGGGACGATCCAAAAGTTTATGCACTGGGCGTACGTGGCCTACATGGTCTCACGTGCCCCGTGAGCATATGAATTTATTGTGGCAAGAGTTCATGGTAAGTATATTTATTAAATTAATGTTAATGTTAAATATTCATCGATAATAAATAATAATAATTTCCAGGGTCATTATACATGGCCGGAGGACCATACCACTTTTGTGGTGGCTGCATGGGAGTGTGTTGCCCGCGCTCGCTATAACGGGTTGCTTCAGCAGGCCCGTCAGATCGTGCTAAGACGACTAGGGGCCACACAGATAGGGCAGACTCGGGGACACGCCCCCGAGTGGATTCCTGGCCCTGTGTGGGACCAGCTTGTTGAGCGGTGGGACACTCCTGATCGTGGCACGAGGTCTCCCGGACTGCGTCGAGAAATCGCATGTCCGGGGGGGGGGGGGACGACACGGGGGTGTGCCACACATGTGGCTCAATCTCTTTTGCGGTGCATGAACGTCGTATGGTATGTATAATTTTCTTACTTTTAATTAAATTATATATTGTGTATAATGATACTAATGTATTTATTTTCTAATGTAAGACGTGCGTGACAGAGAACGACACCGTCTGACGCCTGTCGATGATGGAGGTGTTTGAGCACACCCATCGTCGTCGACGAGGAGCGGGGGACTACGTTCATAGCAGAGCCTCTATCATAATGGTAAGTATTTATATATGTCTATTTGATTTACACAATTTTTATTTATAGTTTATATATATTTAAAATATAAACACATGTAGGAAACTTACTCGATGACTGTGATCGAGTGTGGAGGGACACCGGAGGAGTTCGACGCAGGAGCTTGGGTGGAGGCCGCAGGTGGCTGGGAGCACGACCGTGTTTATGGCTTTGCAGATAGTGGCCATGCATGCGCCGTGCTCGGGCCACTTGGGGCACCAACCCATCTGACTACGGGTGAGCGGCCCTCGTCTTCCCGAGCCCAAGACCAGAGCCGAATAGCAGCCATGGAGTCAGAGCTCACCCAACAGAGATAGTCAATGGAGGAGCAGAGGCAGGCGATGGAGGGGCAGAGACCAACGATGGAGGAGCAGAGACGGGCGAATGACGAGTTGAGACAAACGATCCAGAACATGCAGACACTCCTCACTCAAATTGCGTCTCAGTCTGGCCTTCTACCTATGATGTCGTAGCCGTCGTCCTCCTCGACCCAATCGATGCTCCCGACCTAGTCGTTGTCGACTCCACCACCTCCACCGCAGCCGTGAGCTTTTGATTTTTGTATTTTGTTTATATTTTGAAACTCGAATGCACGAGTTGATATTTTGATAATTGTTTGCCGCTGGTTTGAGGCTGATATTGATGATATTTATGTAAATTTTGTATGTTTGGTTTCTAATGCATGTGTATGATGTTTTTTTATTGTAATATATGATTGAAAAATGTTTGTAGTCGATATATCGTTGTATATAAGAATTTATAAATTTTTTAGTTTTTTCAGTTACAGGATACACCTTTAGCCACGGCTTACCTATAGTTAACCGTCACTACGCCATGTCTGAAAGCTTATCGTAAATGGCTCATGATCTGGGCAGCACCAAATATTACGGTTGCTAATAACATCACCGACGGAACTCGACCGTGGCTGATGGGTTGTTATCAGTGACAACGCTCCGAGCCGTCACTGATGTTTTTAAATCAGCGACAACGCATGGGGTTTTCGCTGATGATTACGTGTGACGGCCGAGCTAGGCCGTCACAACACATCAACGACGCACACATCAGCGATGATTGTTTGCCACGATTAGCGCCGTTCATGATATTCATCACCGACGATTCAACCACGGTATCAACCGTCGCTGATGACCACAATTCTAGTAGTGCTAAAAGTCCACCCGGGTTCAGGTCAAATACCTCTGGTCGCTTTGGGGCCCAATGAGCCATAAAGGCCTGACATCTTGAGCTTGAGCCCTTGCTCGGCCCACAATAGCTCAGTCGAGCATAAGCGCAATAGAACTCTGAAATGGCAAAAATACCCTCTAAGAAAACGACAATCGTGCCCCTTCAAAGCTCTCGAAAAGGTAGACCCCCACCTAGTGGGGGACCTCAAAATCTTTTCTCCCCACTTTTTTTTATCTATGCATGCTTGCTTAAGCGAGATGAATCCACCTCTCGCCCTTTTGCTCCACTATCTTATTAGTTTGACCATCAAAGGGTGTTATCCAGAGCCTAACCTTGAGGGGGCACTACTGCTATTATTGATTGGATTTTACGCCAACTTAACTTGGTTTGACCTGTAGCTCCACTAGGACCTAGTCCACCTACTTCGGAAATGGACCTCAGTAGTGGTAGAAACAATATAAATTGGACAATTACTGAATCTAGTAAAATATGAATATATATCTAAAACAACCTTAATCAAGACTAGCTAGATTTCATTTCTTTGTCTTTTTGATGAATAATTTTTTAAAAGGTGGTAAAAAATATAATCATCAAAATAAGAAGAAGAAGAATAAAAGAAAGTGAAAATAAAGAAGAAGAAGATTAATTTGAAAAAAATAGAAGACAAATATATTATTTTTTAGAAGAAAAAGTAGAAGGAAAGAAAAATATATCATGTAATATTTATTGTCCTCCTTCCTCTTCTTCCTCGTTATAATGCCACTTATATGTCTTCCGAAACGTGAATTCTCAATCCAAAGAAATAGGTCCAATTTGGTCAAATCCTCCCTTTGTGTGTCATGCACACTGTCATTTTACTTTTTATTTTATTTTTCTCAACGATGTTGTTGAGAGATTTGTATATGCCCTTGGTCATTATCGATGGGTTTATTAGTCTAGGGGTCCGTCAAAGAGAAAGATGATGGCCAGTGATAGCGAAATATTAGTAATTGATTGAAAAAAATGTAAAGAAATAATTGACAAAGACAAAATAAATTATTGGTTAGTCTTTAATTAGATAGAATTTCGAGAAATTGAATAATATTCTTTATGCTATACTTGAAAGTATGATATTTTCAAAAGAAATAAAATTAATGTACCTATCATAAACTATAGACTTTATAACAAATCTATCACACATTTAAATTTATCATAAATCTATACAATATTATTGGATTGACATCAATTATATTCCACCGTACATGTACCCCAAACATTATATGTTGATGTGGCATCACAGTAAGCATGATAAAATATTAATTTTTTATTATCTCATGTCATGTTAGCATTCTCAACCTCCTATGAAAATTATTCAAAAGGGTAATTATTTAAATATATATCATGAACTTTATATTTTACCTTATAAATTATCTCCTACAATTTGGTGAAATAAAAATTTTGAATAAATTTGAGAAAAAAAATTCAAAATATATTTAGATAATTATTTTATTTTTTTTAAAAAAAGTTAATGCATCTACCCCAAATTAATAAATTATAGATATTATAACATATTTACAATATCAATATTTTAATTTGTCACAAATCTATCCCACATTATTAAATTAACATAAATTATATCCTAACTATAATGATAGAAATATTGATATGGTATGAAATAATAAAAAATTAATATTTACTATATTGATTACTCCTATAATGTAACTTCAGCAAATAATATTTATGGTAACAAATGATTGTGAGATATAACTAATGTCAATTAATAATATGAGATAGATATGCGAAAAATTAAAGTGCGAACTAAATTTATTATTAGATCTATTATTTAAGATAAACACATTAATTATCTCGTTGAAGAATGATAGAAATATCGAAAAAACTTTGGTACGTGGAAAAAGCTTGATCGAAGAAAACTGCGGACCCCAAAGTCCCCAACAACCTCCGATGGGGACGTCGGGACGCAACGGTTATCTAACTTAACCACTTTCGTGCGCTACGAAGCTCACACGTGGCCTATTTAACGCGCCGTACTCCTTGGGACAGGAGGCACCCGGAGTAGCTAGCACGTCACCGTTGTAGGATACTTACGTGTCCCTACACCCTCGATGTCCAGGTTAAGCTTATTACAAATCCGGCCCAATCGATTGAGCTTTGGATCCGCTCCAATAACGCATGTTTGAAAAATAAAATTGAACGGCTAATGCTCAAGTACACGCTGGACCCCACCATGATCATAACTCCAGTGGAAGGTCAAGATGTGTGTTACGTTGAAAATTAAAATCGAACGGTTGGATCTCAATTACGAGGCGGACCTTATTACTCCGATGGAGGTCAAGATGTGTGTTTTGAAGAATTCCAATTGATAGCAACTTTGGATAGGAATCCTTCACCATAAGGTCCAAAACATGTTTGCCGCCCCGCCCTCCCCGCCTGGCCTCTTCAAGTGAATCAAGTCTTAAGTCCCTTCTTCTTTTGCCATCACCGATTCCTCGATCGATACCCTATCCATTTCGATCCTCTTCACCTCGCTCCCTTCGATGCACTCTCTTCCGCTGCCATGAGGCGAAGATCGATACACTCGACTCCAATTGCGTCTTCATCTTCATCCCTCCCCGGTCCCGCGAACCCCCGTCTCCACCAAACCCTAGCTCGACGAATACGCGAGTTCGTTGCGGTCCTGTTTGCGTTGGTTCTGAAGAGCTTCTGGAGATTCTTCGTGGGCCGCCCTGGACAGACTCCGAACCGTGGCGACGCGACGGTGCCAGCCAAGGATGATCATAGTCCATTGTCCGTCGGCGATCTCGATCGGCTCCCCACCGATGTGTTCATGCAGATACTGAGGCTCCTTGGGCCAAAGGAGGCCGCCAGGTCGAGCCTCGTGTGCAAGTCTTGGAAGGTTTTGGTGTCGGACAATAGGGTGTGGGTCTTCTTCCTCAATCATGGGAAGGAGCCATTTGATACTATCGTGTTCGCCGAGACGCACTTGAAAATGGGGCCGATGTAAGTTCGTTTTCGCATATCCCTTTCCTCCCTGTTTGCAAATCTTGAAGTCGTCTATATGTTTTGTTTGGGTTTTTTGGCTAGCGTTCAAGCAGTCATAGCTTTACCTCCTTTGATCATCTACCAAATTCATGGAAATTTTGGTGACTTGGTGTTTGGTTGCACGAATTTAAGCTGCGATCAATGCAGTAGACATGCCGACTTGCATCATATGTTTTAAAGGCGCGATCCTCTCCTGTTTAAGTTAGCTTGATGATATTCACTATCACCTCAGTGTTTGGTATTCAATAAAAAAAAGTATGGCAGCTTTCAGTTGTCCCTTCATTTTCTTCTCTCCATTTCTCTCTTTATCTCTCATTCTTACTTATGCATCATTCTTCGAAGGGTGTTTGGTTGGATGGAATAAATGAGAAATATAATAGTATTCCTAATGCCCCACCTATTCAACACTATTCCTGATGGATAGGAAATACTATTTCTTATCTTAACCCCAATAATAGTATTTCCGACATCTATTCTTTATGGCTTTATCCAATACTATCCTTCAAAGTTTATGATAATTATATCAATCAAATATATCAAAGCCTAATTTTTCTATCATAACCAGTGATAATTTTATTGTTTTAATATCAATAAATTATTTTCAATTAATTCAACTTTAGTTTATATTTCTATTTTTTCAAATTATAATTTGATTTTTTTTTGAAAAACTACACTTATCCATACTTTTATTATCTTGTTATTAATTAGAATAAGTTATTTTGAGTGTAAATTTCAATATTGTTAACAAGGTTGTTTGATTATTTTCCTCTATATTGTTGATGCTATTCAAATAAAGGAATAACTATTCATAGTCTTTTGCTAATTTCAACCAAACTATGGAATACTACTCCTTGTCTATTTTATTTTTGTCTATTTCTATTCCTTATCCATTCATATTGCCATGATTCTATTCCATCCAACTGAACACCCTCTTATTCCATCCCCTTTGCTAATTTCAACCAGACAATGGAATACTACTCCTTGCCTATTTTATTTTTTTGTCTATTTCTATCCCTTATCCATTCGTATTGTCATGATTTTATTCCATCCAACTGAACACCCTCTTCACGTATCGACATGTGGGGATATGTGGGGATTTCGATTGAACTGCTGATTACAAGGCTTACCAGCGGACAACAATCTGTTAGTGCACTGCAGTGAGCGTGCTACGTACTGAACCAGACTGCATGAATTCATCTGAATGCATGCCAATTTGTGGTCAGACTGATAACTAGTTCATATCAATTGGTATTGACTAATGTGACTGAAATTACAAACCTTTCTTAAGAGCTGGCAAAATAGCATACTGGTCTCTACTTCAATACCCTGAATATTGTTTATTATTTAAGGTGTAATATTATATGTAAGCATTATATTCTATGTTTTATTTAGGTCTGGCAAAATATTATTGTTTAAGCTGGAATAAGCATAGTTAAGTATGTATGCACTGTGTCACTGATTGTCAATAACTGTAGGCTAGGCTTGTTTAGCTGATAATTAATTTACTTATCTATGTAGATGGAGATTCATGGTAGAACTCATAATTGTATCATGGATCTTTTGTAGTGTTGAAAAGCAAATCCACTATTGCAAACACATCCGTTTCTTCTGCTATTAATAAGAGATGTTGAACATCTACTTATTCTCTCCAAGATACATATCCTACTGGAAGGATATTCATAAAACCTAGAAACAGGGAAATATTGCATTTGTTAACTTGCCAATTTTGTGAATTTTTATGTTTTGCTCTATTTTAATCTCAAACCACTCAATGATTAGTTATTTTGTAGGACTCATTATTTTCCTATATTGTTTCTTTAGTTTTAATTATAGCTGCTCTTTCTAACAGGGCATACTTCGATCACTCACCGCAAGTATCCTTCATGAACATCTTTGCACAGCGTGCCATGGTTCCAGGTTCTATAATTGTTGATGGTAAGGGTTTCTGTCACTGTCACAGGGATTTCAGTGTGGCAGTGGTTATAGTTATCATATATATCAGATTGTTTTTTTCCCTAAACCTAAAAAATCAGAATGTCTTTGATACAAACCTAGGATCCAGAGGCAGATAGGGGTTGATAATAGGTAGATGAAAGGACTGGAATGAGGGGCAAGGATGAGCTCGATTTAGGAGAGAGCTCTAATTTCCTTAAGCTCTTTACAAGGGAGCCTAATACCTTGTAGAAAAACACACTAATTGGGAGAAAAGATTATTTCATCAATAGCATTCCATTACATTCCTTCTCTTCTATTTAGAGAGTTACAAAATAAAAGCAGAAAACCAAAATATCTTTTTCTATAAGACCTTAAAATACTCTAGAGGACCAACTACCTACAACTAAATAACATACCATTAACACACACTAACACATTACATCCATAACCCAATAACAACACAAACAACCCAAGCCACTATATTTCTCATCTATTGGTAACTACTACTAATAGTATATTCATAACAGTCTTTTATGCTTCTATTTTTTAAATCCTTTTGTTGGTTTCATCAAGAGTGAAAAGCTAAGAAGTTGGTTAACTTTTACAAGCTTACAATGACCATTTACTATGCAGAATATTCTTTATATTACACTTTGAAGTTTTTATGCTATTAAATCTAAAAGAAAATAGAATCTTGAATATCTAGTTGAACAAAAGGAGTTTTAATAATGCTAGAAAAAATGAACCTCAATATGGTTCCTACACGATAAAAAAATACTTTTGTTCCAGGATCTAATTGTCTCCAAGCAGGAAAGTTTATTGATTGTAGTATGTCCCCTTGTTAATCTGGAAATATTATATACCACTCTTATTCATATCTTCTGATATGGCGTGCAAAGGTATATCTGGTTACTCCAGATATGCATGGAGAAAATGCTGAGTAATCTGATTATTTTACTTGTGCTCAAATCTTACTCACCTTTGTTGTTTATTCTTATGTGCTATATGAAGGTGGATCTGGTTATTGCAAATTCGGTTGGAGCAAGTATGATGCTCCATCTGGTCGCTGTGCAACATTTTTGGTAATTTTTTTTATCATGTACTTTAGTAATTTGGTTTCTATTTCCAAGAACTATTGGAAACTTGTAAAAAATTCTGTTGTCCTTATAATGCTTATTTTCCAAACATATAGGTAATTTTGTGATGTTGCTAATATGTTTCTTCGCAGGAATTTGGTAACCTGGAATCTCCAATGCATGCAAGACTTCGGCATTTTTATTCAACAATATGTAACAGGTTTTTGTTTTAATGTGATGACTTTTATCTCTACTTCTAGCTTGAGAAATATGACCTTATTCTTATCATGCTAAAATTTATTTCGTGTTAAAAAATTTAATTATATCTGCTATTCTCATTTCTACAGGATGCAGGTGAGGACATCATCTCATCCAATAATTGTCTCTATTCCAATCTGCCACACCGAGGGTCAGTAATACGTGGACAATATTAAGAGGGGAAAGGGATAAATGATAGGGAGTCCAGTTTTGGGGGATACTTTCTATTTTGTCTTTCCTTTGCTGCAAGTGCCTGCATTTTATTTGCTGATTTGGTACAGAATAACTCAAGTTGTCATGGAACTGCAAAATCCTGAATTTTGGCAATCAAGGTTCCAAGTTTGGGTCTTGCAACCTGACTTGGACCTTGGTTGGACTATTGCAGAACACTACTGTACATATGGTACCAAAATTTTTGGTGCAAAAGAACAAAATGAAAAGGGGAGAAGAAGAGAAAATAACAACTCCACCACTGCAGAGATGTGATCATGCTTTATTAATCGTATAACAAAACAATCATAACCTTAAAGTTCGTGGGATGCTATTTTAGATTAGGGTTCTTGCAAAAATATCATGAACCTTTTGCATTTTAATTCATAATACAAGTTTTAACTAATATAACATATATATCCCTCTGGTAAATTTTTGTTTGTTTTTCTTCATTAGAATCTTGATGTGGCATGCTCACAGAACAACAATAACTAAGCTCTAATCCCATGCTAGATGTGTCAGCTATATGGATTATCTGCATCTAAATTCCTCTATCCAAGGTTAGATACGTCTCAATATCAAGTAATTGTAGATTCTTAGATACTATTTCTCTTCACGTGATCCTAGATTCCTAGGCCTACCTCTATCCTTTTTTTCCTACCTTATACTATTAAACTATCACATTTTCGAACTAGGACGCCTGGGGGTCTTCGTAGCACATGTCCAAACCATCTTAAACACATTATCTTAATTTATCTCCAATATGTTCCTTCGGATGTATTCATTTCTAATCTTGCCAATATTGTATGACCACTCATCCACCTTATCCGTATTTGTCACATTCAACCTGTATAGCATGGTTGGTCTAATTGCTGTTCTATAAAATCTACCATTTACTTTGTTAGGTATCTTCTTATCACACAACACGCATGTGACACTTCTCCATTTCAATCATCTTGCTTTATTCTATGGGTTACATTTTCATCTATCATCCCATCATTTTGGAAAATGGAGCTTAGATATTTAAAATGATTACAGTTAGACAGTACTACACCACCTAGACTCTCTTCCCTTTTATCCTTCTTAAGTACTACACCACCTAGACTCTCTTCCCCTTTATCCTTCTTAGACTAAAATTATAGTGCATATAGTCGGTCCTACTTTTACTTAACCTAAAATCTTTACTTTCAAGGGTGTTTCATCCTTCTTAGACTAAAATTATAGTGCATATAGCGGTCCTACTTTTACTTAACCTAAAATCTTTACTTTCAAGGGTGTTTCTAAGAAACACCCTTGAAAGTAAAGATTTTAGGTTAACTCTCCCTCTCTCGTCTCATTAACTAATACAATATCATCTGCAAACAACATACACCATGGAATATCATCCTGTATACTACTAGTCAACTCATCAATTACTAGAGTAAACAAGTATGGGCTCAAGGCCGAACCCTTGTGTAAACCCACTATTATAGGTAACTCCTTCGTAACTCCTCCCCCCGCTCGCACACTTGTAACTGCTCCATCGTATGTATCCTTAATGACATTTATATATTTAACGTGAATACCTTACTTCTCCAATGTTAACCAAAGAACTATTCTCGGTACTTTATCGTATGCTTTCTCTAGGTCGATGAAAACCATATGTAGATCATTCCACTTCTCTTTATAAATCTCCACCAAGCACTTTAGTAGAAATATAGTTTATGTTGTAGATCTGCCCGAATTGGTTCTTCGACACTTTCATAATGTCCCTGAGTCGATGTTCTATCATCCTCTTTCAAAGTTTCATCGTATAACTCATTACTTTAATGCTATGGTAGTTGGTACAATTTTGAATATTCCCTTATTCTTATATATAGGAATTAAAATGCTCTTTCTCCAATCGTTTGACATCTTTCCCTCTCTCTCTTAAGATAGAGTTGAATAGCTTGGTTAACCATGCTACCCCCACTTCTCCAAGGCACTCCAGACCGATATCATCTAGGCCACAGGCTTTCTCAATCTTCATCTTTTTTAGGGCCTCCTCGACCTCATTAGGTCTGATTCTACGTATAGCTTTGGTTCCTATCTATCGTAGATACATCAAGATATCTAAAGTCATTTTCATTTTCTGCATTGAATAGACGATCAAAATATCTTCTCCATCTCTCTTTAATCTCCATATCTCCTGTCAAGACTTGTTGGGACCCATCTTTAATTCACTTAACTTCATTCAAGTTTTCCTCTTTTTCTTTCTTAGCCGTTCAAGCTTGTACGTTTCCTTCTCCCGTTCTTATGTCCCTAGTTTTTTTACAAATCGGCTAAGAATTTACCTAGGGTCTCACTAACGGCTTTCTTGACCTCTTTCTTTGCTGTCTTATATTTATTTCATAGACTTCCCCAT
Source organism: Canna indica (assembly GCA_034359265.1). Classification (NCBI taxonomy): domain Eukaryota; kingdom Viridiplantae; phylum Streptophyta; class Magnoliopsida; order Zingiberales; family Cannaceae; genus Canna; species Canna indica. The sequence continues at coordinate 14,059,529 of CP136890.1, forward strand.
ATGCAGTTGTGGGTAGCCTTCTATACCTGCGTTTTTTCTCTTGTATAGCCTTTTGTACCTTCTCATTCCACCACCACGATTCTTGTGGCCGAGGTCCTAGTCCCTTAGACACCCCTAGAATCTCACTAGCTATATTCTTCATGCAATTCGCCATCTCGTTCCATAAGGTGTCTGTGTCGGCTTCCCTCTCACCGACTCCCTCTTCTCAAAGCTTCTTCTTATAAGTTATTTGGTTGGTGCCCTTTAATGTTCACCATCTAATCATAGGCTCCCTAACACTCCTCTCCTTGTTGGCCCTGCTCTTTTTTCTTCACATCCAAACTATCAGCCTATGTTTGGTAGTTAGGGCTTCTGCAGGTATAATCTTGCAGTCTTTACATATATATTTGTCCCTTTTTCTGGTGAGAAGGAATTCTATCTGACTATGGTTACCCCACTCTTAAAGGTAATCAATTGTGATTCCCTTTTCTTAAAGCAAGTGTTGGCCAATACCAGATCATGAGCCAAAGCAAATTCTAAAATAGCATTTCCTTCCTCATTCCTGCTACCTTATATCCTCCATGCACTCGCTCATAGCCATCGCTGATTCTACCGACATGTCCATTAAGATCTCCCCTAATATAAAGCTCTTGCTCATTAGGGATATCTTGAACTACCACATCTATATCTTGATCGTCTCTTTTTCTAGCATTATTCTCAAATGAATAATTATATCTCCTACTCTCTTCACTTCAACCACTTAAGATCTGGTTCTATAATTATTCCTACATCATTTCTATTTTTATCCCCTCCACAATACCATAACTTATAACATGTATTACCAATATCTCTAGCTTTGTTTCTTGTCCACCTAGTCTCTTGTAAGTACACTATATCAATCCTTCTCCTTTTTAGGGTATCTACTAACTCCATTGACTTTCTTGTCAAAGACCATATGTTCTAACTACATATCCTAATTTTGCTACGATGCACTAGCTTCTTTACCTGCACTCGTCCATTTAGATGCGAGGACCCTTCCTTATCTAGCATCACATCCGGGCGCCGATGTGGTGGGACTAGCTTCTTTACCCACCACCCTTCCAAGATGTGGGAACCCTTGCCTATACATCCTCGTGCCCGAGCGTGGGTGTGATGGAACCAAGGTTTAAAATACCGATACCGGTCATCATCTCGGTGGATGACCGGTACCGGTACGTATCGATACCGCACCGTATCGACACACGGTACAGTCTGGTACGAAAATTGCATACCGAGCCTTTTTTTTTTGATTTTGCTGCTAAAAATAACTCCAATAACCGATGATTGATCAAGAAATACTTAAATTTCATATTCATATGTCAAATACATGAATACAATGTTTAAAATGCGGACGAATGACGTCCATCGTACTCGTACATATCTTGGGGACATACACGACTAAGGTCAACACCGTAAGTCTCCAATGCCCATATCTGAAAATGATCTCATGTCATCATGTCTTGGTATCCATTATACCACATACCCATCAGTGTTTCTTTGTTGACCGTCCAAGAACTAGTCCCTGTATCATCAGTTGAGTAGGTACTTGATACAGAGTAGGTTGATTCAGAAACTTCTTGCAAGCTACTCATCATATCGTGGTGGTAATCTTGCGAAGCTGTCGGTCCACCTCCTCGACGCCGGCCTTTCTTCTCGTACACCCGAGTTGTTCGTCCGGTTCTAGCACCGTGATTGTGATCTTGAGTGGTGTGGTCAAAGTATTGCTCATTCGTCCACAGATCGGTAGGCGCCGGTGTTGATGGTACGACGGTCTCTTCTCCCCCAGCTCCATCATCATCTCCTCTGTCTTCTGTGCTGCTACTGCTATACCGAGGGCTCGTCTTCTTCGTCCTCTTCCGCTTCTACAATCGCGTCCAAAGGATCAATTGGCTGTTTCCCTTTGCCTTTGCCTTTTGCCTTTGAAGGTGAAGGTGCTGCCTTCTTCTTTCCTTTTGATTGTGAAGATGGAGAGTCGGACGTGGATTGTCGTCTCACTTGCCGAACTCGTTGAGAGTCCAAGGGAGCAAGGGTCATGTCCCTCTCAAGAGCTTGACTATCCGTGTCTTCTAGTTGGCTCTCAGACTCAAGAGCATAAGATATAATTGGTGAAGGCCGAGGTGGTTCGCCTGGTTCATCAAGAAGAGGCGGGTCAGTCTCCATTGCACTCCACCAATCAATTATTGGGTCTGCATCGCCTTGGACGAACTCGACATCGAACGGATCTACATGTAGAATTTCTCTGTCTTCGTTTTGTAACGCCCGCATTCAAAGTCGCATGTTATAATGAACATATACGAGCTTCTCTAATCGGGCGTACGAAAGGCGATTGCGCGGCTTCGTATGAATCAAGGCGAAGGTCGACCAATTCCTCTCGCATCCACTTGATGATGTGGTTTGCGAGAGGATGCGTGTTGCAATCTTTCGAAGAGTTGGAGATTCGTTTCCAAATTGCAACCACCATTCGACTGCAGCAAATTTAAAATTAATATTAGTAACGAGATTTTATCTTTGATAAATAAATTGACAAAGAAAATCTATCTACCTAGATCCATAGTATCTCGGGTGGAGATTGCAAATGAATCTCCGAAATTGCCAATTGCATCGTGGAACCATTTTAATTCGTTGAGAGCTTGTGCCGCTTCTCGGTTGGATCCCGACATTTGTTGTATGACCTTGCGGAGGGGATATAACAAACTATCGACCATTCCAAGATTATACCGGTATTGGTATGAAGGATTTAAATAATACCCTATAAAAAATTAAGCATAATGAATAAGTAATTAAGCATAATGAATTAAATTTAAATAATTTTTGAATATTAAAAAAAAAATACATGCGATGTGTATGTCATGACTCATTTGATTATCCCATCTCTCGGAGATAATTTTGATGAAGGGTTCATACTTGGCAGGAGAAATCATAACCCTCTTGATTTCTTCTTGTGCTTGGTGGATGTAGTGGTAGAGATGACTTATTTGAGGCGTCTTTTCCATATCCACCTGTCGTAGAACCTTGTACAAAGGTTCTACGGCGACGACTATTTCTGCGATGCAATCCCAGAACTGCGTGTTGAGGATGAATTTCTCTGTTTGTTTTCCATCGGTTTTTCCAGCATATCTTGATAAAGTTCATTCCTCACTTGTAAACATGGTTCTAAGGGCCGCCTTTTTTTGTTGGAGTGACCTTAATGCGATGAAGTTGGTTGCAAAACGAGTCGCTCGCGGTCGAAGAATTTCACCTAAAATATGAAATTATCATTAGTAAATATTTATGATAAACTAATTAATAAATAAATATTAGAAATTACTTAAAAATTAATAAATTACCTTCTCTAAATTTTTTCATTAGGGCGTGTACCCATGTATGGTTGTAGATGAAGCGGGTAATTTGTTGCGCCTTCTTTACCATCGACTTCACCATTGATATATCACCGATATCTTTCATCATTAGGTCTACACAATGGGCTGCACATGGAGTCCAACATATGTTTGGATAATCTTGTTCAATTATCTCACCTGTCCTTTTGAAAATTGGCTCCGTTGTCGGTTATAACTTGAACAAGGTTCTGAGGTCCAATCTCCTTGATCACCTCCGTCATCAGCTTCGAGATGTAGTAAGCGTTATGGATTTCATCGGACGAGTTCACCGACTTGTGATAAACAACTCTCTGGTTGCAATAGATGAGGAAGTTGATGATGCTCATTCGGGTTGGCCCGGTCCAGCTATCGCACATCAAACTGCATCCGTACTCTCCCCATTGTCGCTTGATTCCATCGATCCAAGTTTTTATTTCATCGACCTCCGCTTCTAGGTAAGGACCTGAAATTTCATAGGGAGTTGGAGGGGCAATACCTGGGCCTACCTTTTGGATGGTAGACACCATGGTTCGGTAGTATGGGTTGTTGGCTGCATTTGCGGGAATCCGGCTGAAGTAGAACCATTTGGAGATGGCTCTCCCCAACTCCCACTTCTTCGTCTTGCCCCAAGCATCGTCTATACGCGGTTGCTTTGCTGATGGAGGAGGAAATGCCCTTGGATCAAGATCAGAAACATTAATATTAGTTTTTCCTACCACTTGCTCCGAGGTTTGTGATGAATCCACGAATGCCTCCTCTGCTTTGAGGTACCCTCATGCTAGAACTCCGGCCAATTTGAGGACCGGAGGGAATTGAACCACTTCGGTCCATTGATTCGACAGCCGAAGTCGAGCCGGCACTGCTTATGCCACCGCTACCACTGCCGCCGCCATACTCAAAATGAGATCCGGGATAGTACATCCGATCTCGTTCGAATGCAACATACTCCAATGAAGCTCGGATGCCGGCTTCAAGTTCTGGATCCTCTTCGTCACCGCCACCCCGAGCCTCGTAATGGCCACCGCCGACTTCTTGGGTAGCTCGTCGGTCGAACTCGGCTTGTTGAGCTGCATTCTTAAGACGTTGCTCCTTCTTGTTGGTGAGCATATCTTTAAACATTTGTCGGACTTCCGGCGGTGCTTTGGTGCATTTGACGACATCGCTGGATGTTCCGGCCAAGTGTGCCTTTAATCGAGTGACGCCTCCACCACGACAAATCATATTACAATGGATGCATTGCCAGTGGTTAGCCTTCTCCAACCGAACACCGTGTTGCCATGCGGGGTCGGCTTGAGATTTCGGCGTCATTTGAGCAGAATTTCGACATAGAAATTAAGAAAGTAGAGAGAGAGATTGAGAAAGATTGAGAGTTTAGATTAGTAGAGGAGGTGAGTGAGAGTAAAAGAGGTGTTTTGGGGGCTTTATATAGCCACCAAAACATCCAAAAAATGACCAAAAACACCCTAAGAGCCATTTGGGCTGTCGGTGCTACAGTGCTGGCTGTCTTAAAAGAGCCGTTGGGTCGGGTGATACCGGACGATACCGCCCGGTATCATAGCACTTACCGCCCGGTATTTGCTAAATACCGGAGCATACCGGGCGGTATTTATCGGTATACCAGTATTTTTAAAGTATCGATATTTTGCTACAGTGCAAAATATCATACCGGGCGGTATAGCCCGGTATGATAGCAAATACCGTCCGGTATTTGATAAATACCGGGGATACCGGGCGGTATTTACCGAGATACCCAGTATTTACCCATATCGAGTATCTCGTATACCGGTTTTTTCAAAAACCAGTAAATACCGGGCTTACCGCCCGGTACGGTACGAGATTTAAAACCATGGATGAAACCCCTTGCTACTTTAACACTACATCCGGGTGCCGATGTTGTGTATGCCTAGGTGGGCACATTCCAACGTCATATTTCAGAGAGAGTTAGACGAGTTTTACGCAGGTTGTCAAGCTACCACAACCCTCCTCCTTTATCAGGGCTTGGGACCGGCTAAGCTAGTGCACGCTGACAAAAATAAAAATAATATATTTTATTGATTATGTGGCAACATAGTTCAACTTATTCTATTAATTCTAAACCAGATCTAATCCCAAGCCTATTAATTGAGAGTTAAAGAAATAAATCGTACTAGTCCTATCATGAGACAACATAGGTTAACACGTTGCTATGTCATCAATAAATATATGGGTAAATTGTGCTCCTACCCCTTCTACTTTACCTTTATTACACTCTCACCTCAGCTATGAGGTATCAACCTCTGATTATTTTAATAATGAATTTTTCCATGTCATCATAAGTTATCAACCCCCATTGATTATTTCAATAATGAATTTTTTCATGTCACAGTATAAGATGATGACATGAATTATTCTATATTTTTCTAAAACTATTTTTTTAATGATAACAAATTAAAACTTTAAAGATAATTTTAGAATTTCATCGGAATTTAATTATTACCATTACTATTTATTTTTATTATTTAAAACATTGTATTAAAAATATGTAATAATCCACATCATCAACTTATGATGATGTGGTGAGATTTATTATGAAAATAATCAACGGAGTTGATGACTCATAGTTGAAGGAATGGAAATGTAATTTACCCTAAATATATTATTTTATCTATGCTATCATGCTACATCAATATGCTAATCAAGAAAAAACAGAAGTCTGCTAGATGGATATAATGTTATCACACTATCATATTAGTTAAAATTGGTTGTTTGGGCTAAATCGGTTAAAATGCGAAAAGTACATGCTATGTCTAGCAATTAACCCTTTAGATTTTACAGCTTCATCTGATCCTTGACTTGGATCTCTCATGGATTGGTATGGAATGGGCGATACCAGATGGTATGATTTAAGAATTAAAACCCTGGTTATTGACTTAAAACTAGAGATTTTTCATTAAGTTGCTTCAGAAGGTTGATTCAAGAACTCTTAGGGGTTCTTCCTTTCATTCTTGCCAAGTGTTGAATCATTCTTAAAGTACCTCATTGCTTATAACATGAGAGAAGTTAATTATCAAGATATTTTTCAGTCTTTGTGAGGTTGTTCAATGATGTGAAAATTTCATGTATTGAGTGAAAACTTGCAGTTGGCTAGGCAAGATTTGACTAGCCTAGTTTGATAGGTAATTAGTACCAAAATTTAAAATCTGGTCTTTTTTTTGCTGCAAAATTGGTTTTGCAAAAAACTGGTCAAACTCAGTCAACAACCAATCATAGAAAGGAGTTTAAGAACATTACCTACAACATGTGATTGTTCAAGTTGTTTGGTCCTGCTCATGGCCAATTGCATGTGCAGGGATGCAAATGAGCCGACTTGAGATTTGTCTTGCTTAGCCTCGACTCCTTTTTTGGTCAAGCTTGATACTCGATTTCATTGAAAAAACCAAGCTTGAGCTCAGCTTGTCTTATGCTTGTCCTATCCATTTACTTAATATGGAATCTCACTGATCTTACGAAAAGAGAAGATTAAGTGAAAATTTAATAATTTACATTTGATTTGTCTTTAAATTTCTAAATAGCCAAGTATGTTTTCCTTTTTCCAGATACCGAAGCTGATAGAGTGTCCAGGAGGGGATTGAAAAATGCAATATACTCAGTCCTATTTGATATGAATGCTCCTGCAGTTTGTGCCATTGATCAAGTATGTCTCTGAACTAGCTTAATTTGATTTTTCTTCTTTTTGTTTACCATCATGAAATATTCTCCTCAAATTATCTTTAGATGTTGGTATTCAACATTTTGTAATCTTTTGTCCACCTGCTTAAATTGTTTGCTGGAAATAATGTTTCCTATTGGCATCTTTCTCGGAATCTAGAAAACAGATAAGTTTCATAATACTTTCAGTCTTCTAAAACCATAGTTGAATACCCACTAGTGAAATCGAATAACCAGATAAATTTGTGGGCTCGTTTGGTACATCGTATAGTATTAGCTTGTATAGTACTAGTCTGTATTGACTAGCCTGTATTGTACTATTATTATATAGTGTTTGATGCACACATGTATTAGCCTGTATAGTACTAGTATGTATTGACTAACCTGTATAATATAATATAATATAATATACATTATAATATTATATTATATGTAATATATTATAATAATATAATATAATGTAATGTAATATATAAAATATAATATAATATAGTATAATATAATATAATATAATATAATATAATATAATATAATATAATATAATGTAATATAATGTAATATATATAATATAATATAATGTAATATATACAATATATAATATAATATAATATAATATATTATATAATGTAATATAATATATTATATAATGTAATATAATATAATATAATATAATATAATTAAATATAGTATAATATAAAAATTATATAATATATTTTATCATTAAAAATATTTCATTATTTAAAATTATTTTTTAAAATATTTTTAAAATATTTTTTTAATTTTGGTCGGAGGTAAAATGAGTATCCAAAATATTGAAAGTTCTAGTGCAGGCTAATGAAGAACTTTGAGAGTGTACTAATACACCTTATGGCAACTTATGAGGTACTATTTTTAGTGCAGGTATTAGTTAATATCCTTCCCAAACACTGTATAGTATCCTAATACTATACAAGAGGCTTATACAGGGTACCAAACAGGCCCTATAATCATTTCAGAAGTGGTATTAGTCGAAACTTATTTTTGTCTCACTCTGTGGTCTTTTATATTATTTATGATGTTTTATGCAATCAACATTAGTACATAACTGTGTCTCAATGTGTTTAGCAAATAGTACTGAGTTTGAATATCATGCTTACTAGCAATTAAATATTTATTAGAAAATTATAATTTGTCAGGACATGAGTTCTTTATGATATAGGGGTGTGGTACAAATTGTTTGCATAATTATTTAGTATAAATTGTTGCATGTGGATCAAACCATAAGATTGATATATGCAATATTAAGTTTCACAACTTTTTATTAAGTCATCTGCAATAAATGGTGAAAGTCGGTGACATTAAATTACTCTTTAAGGAAAATATTGCTTTTGCTGGATACATGTGTAAACCATGGCGGCATGTATGATCTCAGCATGTTGCTGATTTACTGCCATAGTGCAGGTACAGCATGAGATGCTGTGTATTGCTGTGCTGGGTCTGCTGGCACAGCTCTTGTGTTGGTTGATAGTTCCTTATCACCAACCTTTATCAATGGCATGGATATTGTTATATTGGTTTTTGTTTGAAAACTGAAAACTGTGGCTGCCTAACTATGGTGTCATTGACTGTGTTAAACTTTTCTCGCACTTATGTAACTGGGTCCCATACTACAGGAGTTGTTATTTTTAACCTTCTATGGATAAGTCACCAAGTTAACCAATGGCACAATATGGGATTGGCATGAGAAGTAGGAATTGAAGGAAAGAGAGAAGAGAAGGCCCAGTCTGGATTTTTGCAATTGTTTTAGCAAACTGGGGAACTTTTATTGCAAAAATTGATTCTGTCAGCAATTGAAAATGAGACAGTAACAAAAAGGAGAGCAAAAAGAATGGGGGAAAGGCTATTGCCTTCATTGGTGTGTTTAAGTACCTTTTGGCAGCTTGAACCTGGAAGGAGGGAGGGGGGGCCTGAGATTGGAAAGGCACTGAAGCAAGGGATGGAGTTGGTGTTGAATATTTTTACAAATTAGATCAGGAATATACATTAGTACATTACTATGCTCAGCAGTCAGCAGTATACCTTTTTCAAACTCTGTTTTGTCTTTTGCAGGCTGGACTCAACCCCATGTTGGTACCTTTTGAAACCCTTTTTTACCAATTTTCATTAACTTAACTTTCCCAGACTGCTCAGTGTAAATATAAGCAGTCAATGCTACCTTCTAGGTGGTTGATCATTGAATTGTAATCTTCTTTGCTTGCTTGTTAAATAAATGAAGTTGAAAATGTACATGCTCAACAGCTTATTTTAGAAGGTAATTTAAAGATTTTACAATTATATGCATATCTTGGTGCAATATTACTGTTTTCCCTGTTATTCTGGCTCCAAGAAATACTGATATACTATGCTCATAGAGTTCTTTACTTTGTCAGGCTGTTCTATCTTTGTATTCTGCAAGACGAACTTCAGGAATTCTTGTTAATATTGGTTTCAATGTCACCTCCATAGTTCCAAGTAATTCTTCCTTCACCAGTTCACCTAGTGTACTGTGATATCTCAATGGTGTTTTCTTTTCTATAAATGATAAGCACTTGTTGAATCCTCATATGAAGATTATTTAAGTTGTTTAAGTGCTAAATATGGCTTTTGTTTACTTAGATATTTTTGGAGTAAAAGAGATGATGCTCGCTACTTGTGTACAAAGCAAATTTCATGTAGATTTTTTTTTCTTTTTCTCATATCTAAGGTAGACAAAATTGACATCTATCCTTTAAATATTTGATTTTCATATTTAGCTTCCAAAATTTTACTATACTTCGTATATATTTGCAACATCTAATTTGCAAATATGCTGCCATAGGTAATCTTGGCTAGTTGGTTATAGTATAAACTTCATTTGACATTAACACTGTTGCAAAAAAAGGTATACAAGAGAATCTTATACTTTAATAAAAAATATGTTTTAGGTATTTAGAAATATATTCTTAAATTATTGATAAGCATGATTATAGATGATTAATTGAAGTTTATTGGATGAATGATAACAGTAATGGCATATTTGAAACATGAATATTTTGAGTATATATGTGCACTATTAATTTGTATAGTGGCAAATATATGATTGGTGCAACAAAGGAGGTTCAACTTATTGTATGCTCTAGGATTCTTTTTTATTTCAGATTTTTGCCAATAACTTTGTTCTATTAATTTGTTTGTGCGTGTATTTTCCAACAAAAAGATGCCTATACATGCACTGCTTAAAAGAAATTACTTCCAAATACTTTGAAGTTTTTGTGGTTTAACTAAATTTTTATGACTCAAAGAAAATTGCAAGTTGCAATAGCAGTACTCATGACAATAACAATACTAGCAATAATGTTGACCATAGTTAATAGTGATTCTGATTGGTGGTAATTACTGAAGGCATACTCATATACTTCATTGCTAGGTAATAACACATCAAATAACTAATTACTGATTAAGTATTTAAGGTACTCTATATATGCCTTAGACAAAACATCTAGAAGAAATATCTTTTATTGATTCATTTGTTTTCTTATCCAGTAGAATGCAAAGGCATGTATGGAGGAGATCTTATTAATCAACTTCAGTTTGAGTAGCAGCTGGGTCTGAGGGGGTGGCATCGGATAGGGGACCAAATTTTTTCACTGTACACATACCCTACCCAGTTAATTTAACTCTCTACCCATAATCTACCTGAATAAGAGCCAGGTATCAAGTTGACTACCCATACACTACCATACTCTACCTGTAATCTATTTCAGGTACCCGTACCCAATATAAATGGGTAGGGCACTCAAGAGTACCCGACTTCCTTGCCCAAAAAGATCCAAAATGCAATAACCAATGTTCTTTTTTACAAAAAAATATATTCTACTACAAGGGTGTAAACTTTACTATTAACTTCTTTTTCATGCATTCTCCTATGTTTTCAACTTCTTTAACAATTTTCATACCCTACCTTTTATATACAAAAATAAATGATTTATAAACCAGGTATCAGGTACTTGTTATTCGAGGGGTCATATCCATACTTCACTTGAATTTTATATGGTACTAGTTTTGCTAGCAGAACCCTATCCGTACTCGATTTCTTGGGCACCCTCTTCGATTTAATCGGGTTGGCTAGACGGGGTTACCAAATTTTGGGGTACCCAATTACCCGTTGTCACCTCTAGTTTGAGATGAAGATTGACATGGTCTATAAGGATATTCTGAATTACTACTCTATGAGAAGTAATTACTATATTAGAAGTTATAAATCACTACTTGAGTTTGGTTCCTTCCAGGTGATTGGAAATGAAAAAAATCCTTATGCTAATGTTTGAACTTATGTGGGTTAGATGTTGAATTTGCAAGAAATGTTTCAGGAAGTTGACAGACAGTAGATGCCTTTCCGTGGAAAAGACCTATGCTCCAAGGTTCAATGATGTTAAGATGCTTTAAACCTCATATAAAGTTTAATAATATTAATGCATAAAATTAAATCAGTGTATTGGCAAGCATTGGGAGATTGACAGGGGAATAGTAGTAGGAAGAGGGGCTATGCTCTCCATCCCCTTATTTCTCTTCTTATCTATGTTGCCAAATAAAATGATTATTTGCTACCTTTAAATATTTTGAGAAAACTCTCAAAATCCCTTAGCGATGCACAAAGTAATTTTGGGAGAAAACATAATATCATTAAAGATCATTTGCTCCTTTAAATAATGTGTCTATACAACTTCTATAAATAAAAAAGCTCTGTCTTGATAAGGCCTAATGTCAATCCCTCAATGTTTCCTCTCTTTAAAGACGATAAGTACTAATAGACTCAACCATTAATTTGATTATCCCCTTATCTTTTACATGTCAGATCCTACTTCAACTCTGACATTGCCTATGTGTGAAGTGATGGTATGTCTTGCCTCTCCTTGCTGATCTGGCAGTAGTAGAAGAACAAACCAATCTCTTACTGTGAAATTACTTAAGACAGTTACAGTTTTTTCTTCTTCTAAAGAATAAAGCTGTAGTGAGCTTGATTCTCAGATAAAATCATAATTCATAAGATCATATTTGTTGATGGTAAATTCTCTTACGCTAGTGCATGAAGTGGTTGATTGATTCCGAGATGAATACCTTATTTTGATGATGGTATATGCTCTTCTACTAATGCTAAGAAAGATTATTTGCTCAACAGTTCTTAGAGGCAAGGTGATGCATGATGTGGGCATTGAAGTGTTGGCGCTAGGTGCTTTAAATCTTAATGGATTTCTCAAAGAAGTAATGCAGCAGAGAAATATAATTTTTCAGTCAGCATATACTATTCAAACAATCAAGGAGGTATAGTACTCACTTCACGCAAACACAGTTTATTGAATAGACTGAGTCCTCTTATTTGTAATGTCCACTCTTATTGCAGCATCCCTTGGTGATTGTTGGAAAGTTGAACAGTATAGGAATTCGGTCATTTTAACATAGTTTGTGTACATTCAGAACTTGGAGGGACATAAGAGGGTCAGTCGTTTACTGGTCAAATTTGTAATGATGTTGCAGGAGGATTAGGTTCTGTAGGAGGGTTAGTCTGGAAATAAACAGAGGTCTAAAAGACTTGAAATTGTGGACATCAATAAACGGTCTATATCAGTTCTAAATTTAGTTTTTAAGAGATAAATATCTAATTGTAAGATATTACTACATATATCTAAAAGATTTATTAAAAGATCTATTTTTGGGTTTTTTTAAAAAAAGTGACCACACTCTATATTTTCATATTTCAGTTTGCATTATGTAAAATGACCTTTTTTGTTATACGGATTTTATCCATATATTGCTAACTTTTTGATTGTACACATCAGTGTAGAAGATCCATTTGATTTGATGATTTATGAGTCAAGGTTGTCTAATTTGCCACATATTTTCTTTCATTCTAGAAACTCTGTTATGTGGCCGCTGATTATGATGCTGAGCTAAGTAAAGATACTAAAGAATCATGTGAAGTTGCGGGTGAGGGTTTTTTCACCCTATCTAGAGAGCGTTTCCAAGCTGGAGAGATTCTTTTTCAACCACATATTGCAGGATTGTGAGTTTCTTGCTCATTTTTCTTCACCGTGATGAAATTTGCCTTATACATTATGATGTTTTCTTTTAGAAAACCCTTAAGTTTATCATGTGATATAATAGCATTTGTTCCTTGTTCTTATTTCAATATGTCATCATTTCTGTCAAGGGCAAGCCAACTTAGATATGTTAGAATTGCTCAGCTGCCCTAATAACTGTGCATCTGAACATAAGTGATGATGCTTCTACACCTTATTGTCTTGAACACTTGACGGAAACTCAATTCTCATTGGAAAATTAGAACTGTTGCTTCTTTGAATTATAGCTTCACAAGCATTCAAGTTTGTTGATTGGTCAATGAACTCCATTTTGTGAGGGATAGTCAAGATTTAATTTGTCTAACAATGCTAATTCAATATATGCACAAGTTCTCACAAGTTGTATTATCAGCTACTAAATGCTTTCTTCATTGATTACATTTATAGAAATTTCTACCTCTAGATTTTCTTGTTAAATTCTTTTCTAAATTGCATATGCTTTGGAGATTTTATGTTCAAGTTCAAGCTCAAAAAGAGGTACCTGATAAGGTTAGTGAATAAGAGATCTTATTAAAGGAGAGGAAGCATAAATTTTTATGACGCTAAATAAGACAGAAGCCAACTAGCTGTTGGGAACTTGGGACTTGTAACAATAGCTTGTTCTTGCACATTCATTGGTTGGGCAAGGACTTGATCTGATGTCATTGTGCAATTCATCTTGAATTGCAGAAAGTGCACCTCCTCACAGAATTAAAAATTTGGTTTGAATAGATTTGAGATTTATGCTTACTGCTCAAATTAGAACGAAATCATGCTTCTCTGATAGCTAAACTGGACAAAAGCCCAACCATTTCAGTTATCGTTTTTACAAGCAAAGCATGATTTTTTTATCAGATGTTTGATCTAACCTTAGTCAATCCATTGAATATAGGCTATATCTAGGAGGATTATGCTTAGGATAAATTAATCAATAACCTCAAATATTGGGAAATTTGGTTTTCAATTTGTTTCATGTGAAACCAGTAGTAAATAGAAATAAAGCAGCAACTTGAGCAATTGATATAAGCTTTTTGGCACTATGTTTATCTTCTCTGTATACAGGCATTCCAAGGGTTTGCATCAAGCTATAGCTCAGTGTATGGGTAGGTGCTTATCTGCACAAGTAGCAAGTGATAATGGATGGTTTAAGACTGTGGTTTTAGCTGGTGGAACATCCTGTTTACCTGGGCTACCTGGTATGTTCCTTTGATTCGTTTAATATAATTTGAGTCACCTGTTTTCTCTTATTTTGTTCATTTCCTTCTGATGAATAATCATCATATCTACTTCTTTTTTTGCTGGAATGTTTACATTTCTATTCAGAATTCATTTCATTTCAAACTAAAATGAGGTGCAATTAAATGTATTTTAACTATATTCTTCTTTTCTGAATTGTCATTGTTAGAGAGATTGGAGGAAGAGCTTCACAAACTCCTCCCACCACCAGTTTATGAGGGAATAAAAGTTATCCCTTCTCCATATGGTGGTACTGATTCTGCCTGGTTTGGAGCTAAGTTTGTCAGCAATGTAAGGCACTCTAAACTATGTTATAATTCATTATGATAGGCTAGTTATCCGATCAGGATTTTACATGCTCATTATTGACAAATTGCTTCTGATAAGCACATTATTGTAATGGTTTGTCGCTGGCACTTCATCCACATGGTTATACTAGATTTTATCGTCATTGATGGCATGACTAGATTAATTGTTTCTGAATTGGTAGTCATTTTGACCTTTTATTAGATGGAGCACACCAGTCACGACCTTCTGAAATTTTCAATGCCTAAGGCCTTGGTTGATGCATCATATAAGATAATGCCTATAAGATAAGGACCAATATAGAAAAATTATTAGAAAAATTAAAACCAAATTCTTTTATGCAGCCCTAATATGAAGTATCTGGGATTTTCTTATCAGTATCTGTGGATTTTTTTAATCAGCTTTAACATAATGTTTTCACTTTTCATCCCATATAAAATTATACAGCAATAGCTGTTTAAGACTCTAGCATTGCATAAGTTATACAATGCAATGTTATCGCGCTCAAACGTCATATAAGGCATTATTGTATAAGCTTATAATATTCTATCATATCATATATGGTACGCCAAACAGGTCCTAAGTCTTCTAAGGCAGGATTTCAAGCCAGTGGATAGATTGAAATTGAATGAGATATTTTGGCTTGCATTGATGCTTTCACTCACAGGTCAAGGAAAAGGTTTAATTTGTTGATTTATCTATTTGCCCATCACCATGATCTCTAATAAGATTGTGAAGATAGGAGGAAAAAGAGAAAAGAATATCAAGCTAGCCCCTTGTACCAATATCTATAATGGTATGTTTGCTTCATTGGATACGATAGGATTGGATTGGATAATAAATGATAAAGGATTGAATATGAATTGTTTAAATCCGGTGTACATCGGATATAATATCAATTTTATATTCATTTATTTTCATTTTCTTCTAGTCGATGGACTAAACAAACAATGGATATTAACCTATCCCTTATCCTATCCTCCCTTATCTTATGAAGCAAATATGCACTAAGAGATACTTTACACATAAATAGAAGGAGAAAGAATATTCACAACACGATCACTAATCCTGCTCCACAAGTTATGGAAAAAAATATCATGTAAATTTATCTTGTTACAAATGTATCTAGAAATTATTTAGCTAACATATGAGCCAAGTCAATTGTACATGACAATCAATCTTTATGCTTTGTCCTATCATGGAAAATTGGATTATAGGCAATATGCTAAGCGCCTGATTGGTTCTACTCGGATTAGAGACAATTGTCGGTGACTTGGTTTTACTTGGATGCTTTAGCCATATCAATTTGTAAGTGAAATGACCAATATTAGAGGGGGGTGAATAGTGTGTTCGCTAAATTTTAGCCTAAATTCGGTTTTAATTACTTTCTTGATTACTTAGTCAAGTGCTCAATTTAACTAGATGAATGCGGAAGCGAGTAAATAACACAAGTAATCAAAACACAATATAAGCAATGCAAACAAGATATATTTATAGTGGTTCGGCCCCAATGCTTACTCCATTATCTAAGCACCATCGCTTAGGATTTCCAACTTAGCTTTACTGGATTATAATTGTTTCCTTACACTTGAGGACTTTTCCTCGGAGAATCTCTGCTCTCACACTAAGACACTTCCATACCCGGGAGTCTCCGACTCTCCGTTTTCTTACCGAGAGCACTCTCCCACCTCAAACCCAAAAGGACAACAAAAACTAATCCTAGTAAACTAAGTACACTAGTGGACTTATGCCTCTACACCAAGGTAACCATCAAACTCAAGATCTACACACTAGATCTTTACATACTTGAGTAGCAACGAAATAAACACCAAAAATATAAGTAAAAGGAGCTACAAAATATAACAACAAAAATACTTAGCTCTAACACGAGTTCCCTAGTCCTCTTGATGCCTTTGATGATGAAACTCAAGATTGAAGGCTCAATCAAGAAGGTAGAGGGGGTGAATAGTGTGTTTACTAATCTTTTTGCCTAAATCCGATTTTAATCGTTTCTTTGGTTACTTAGGCAAATTACAAATCGAGTAGTAAGCGGAAGCAAGATATAAATGATAAACAATAAGAAATGCAAGACAAACAATGCTAACATAATTATTTATAGTGGTTCGGCCCTAATGCTACTCCACTACCTAAGCACCCCGCTTAGGATTTCCAAACTAGTTTAACTTGATTAATTAGTTTCCTTACAATGAAGACTTTACACTGGAAAATCTCCGCTCTCAAACTGAAGGCACTTCCACACCCGGAAGTATCCCGCCTTCCTACCTAGAGCACTCTCCCACCTCAACCTAAGGACAACTCAACTAATCCTAATAAACTAAGTTTACAATGGTGGATTTAAGCCTTAACACCAAGGCAACCACCAACCATACAAGACCTAACAACCTAGGTCTTCAACCTTTGAAATACAATGAAATAAACAATAAAATACAAAAGTAATGGAGCAAATAAACAATACAACTTATACTTAGCTCCAAACAAAGTTTCCTAGCTTCCTCTAGATGCCTTTGATGGTGAATCAATGAAGTCAAGGCTTACTCAAGGAGTTGAGAGATCAAAGCTAGGGTTTTCAAGAATGGTGGCTCAATCGAGCTCAAGGATCATCAAAATATGGCTCAAGGTATGTTGGATGAGGGGTGAAAGGCTTGCTAACGCTTCTATTTATAAGCCATGGAGAGTTGGCATGAAACACCCAACTCAACGGCTAGGAAACTAGCCGTTTTCGCCGTCCGGTCACAGGTCCGGTCGATTGTCGATAGACCGACCGACCGAGCAACCGAAGGCATACTGCCGCTTTTTGGCACACTTTGGTAAATATCTAAAAAAATCAAAATCCTTAAGAATCAAATTCTAACTTTTGGGGTCTAGTACAAATTTTTAAAAAACGGAAATTTTCTAATCTTCCTGGTCAAATATGGGTAGGGTAGAGGCTTCCAAAAAATCCTTAAAAATACATCATTATCTACTTTCTACCCAATGAACAATTACCAGCATTTTTGCCAAGAAAATGTTTAGGTTATATAGCCCTCCAAGAAGCTCCTAGGCTTAGTGAATTCCAGGGTCATTTTCTAATTTGTTGGTTTTTCATGTTTTGGGGTTCGGGTTTGGTTTTTGGGTTCTTATGCATCATCATGAGGATTTACAACGTAAACTAGACACCCTAGACCTAAACTTTAACTTCTCGAAGAATCCCGAGTGTCGACGAGCGTCCTTGCCGATTTTTTCGATCGCGGACATCATGCGCTAACCGACTTGGAATGTGAAAGTATTTCTCAATGAAACATTAGTGACATGTTTGTTATTATCAAAACCGAGATTAAGACCAAGGTTGAAAACCTTAGGCCAACAGGTAGAAGCTCAAAGCTAGGGTTTTCCACAAAGATAGGCTCAAAGAAGCTTAGGGATGATCAATAGATGTCTCATGAAATGTTAGATAGTTTGGGAAGGCAAGTTTGGGAGCTTATATAGAGATCCCAAAGGTAGAGGCTCGGTTTTAAACAAGCTCAACGGGTAGAAATTCAAAATAGAGCCGTTGGGGGCAATTTGGAAATTTTGGATAGTTTGACTAGTTGATTCTGGGAATACTTGAAAAGTACTTTTCAAGCTATTCTGGAATGTCCATCCGGGTTGTTTCGGGTTGTTCTGGGCTATTCCGGGATGTCAATCCGGGTTGTGTTACAAACATCCGATCTGAAATGTTGTTTATGACTTGGTAACTCTTGGTAATTGATTAGGTTCATGTCCTTGGGATATTTGCATCATAATGAGGGTTAATATAATTATTCTAGACACCATAAACCTAAACTCTATTCTTCTTGACAAATCTGAACGTCCTTTCGATTCACCGATTTTTCGATATTTTCAATCGAGAACGTCGTGCGCCAACCGATATGGAACCTGAAAATATTTCTCCATGAAGACATTAGTTTCATGTTTGTTATCATCAAAACCGAGGATCAACGTCCTTCCGATTCACCGATTTTTCGATATTTTCAATCGAGAACGTCGTGCGCCAACCGGTATGGAACCTGAAAATATTTCTCCATGAAGATATTAGTTTCATGTTTGTTATCATCAAAACCGAGATTAAGACCAACGTTGAAAACCTTAGGCCAACACAATTGTTACAAAAGCTATAGCGGTATAGCAATGTATTCAGCCTGTGCACTATAACTAGCCAATACAATATGTTTTTTACTTTTCCATGAGATCAGGTTATCGCCAAACATAACACTATATCCTAAGCTAGATTGGCGATAGGTAGACGACCTTGGCAATTAGCATTAGAGTATCCTATCATTTGTAGGGGGCTCTTATCACGATTTAGGAGCTCATTTTTTGGAGCTGCCTTAAGATGACGAAGTGCTCTCAATATAACTTTCCAGTGATTGCACACGACTCAAAAAACTAGTTGACTACACTCATAGTGAATGAAATATTAAGTTTCATGATTGTAAGATAGTTCAATTTGCTTACCAATTTGCACTATGAACCCTAAATAGCTAAGGGCTCCCCTTGTGCTGGTCATAGCTTTATATTTAAATTCATAGGAGTGTCGACCAGTCGAATTCTTTGCATGCTTGCTCCTTGTACCATGTTAAGCACATATTTCCTAATCCTTTAGGAAATATATATGGCTTCTCTTGACCAAGCTACTTCAATCCCAAGAAAGTATTTCAAATCATCCAAGTCCTTGATTTGAGACTGCTTAGTGTAAATGAGACTTCAGTCTCAATATCTTATCTTTATTATTCTCAGTCACAATGTTATCGTCCACATAAACAATGACGATCTTTCACTTCCCAACAAAGGAAATGCAAAATAATAATAATGAGTGATAGGACGTAGGTGAAGCTAAACTTGTTAAACTAGGCATGGAAACTACCCCAGACCATAGAGGGGCTTCTTTAGCTTGTAGACTAAGGTAGACTCCTCTTGAGCAACAAACTTTGAAGGTGGGCTCTATATATATCTGTTGTGAGATCCCACATTCATTATAATGTGTTGGAAATTCATGTAATTAATGTAGTATTGGAAATAACAATAATTGTGTGGCATTGGAAATCTTAGGAGTTAATGTAGCAATGGAAACAATAAGGTCCTAGGAAATAGTTTAATTCTTATTTATTGTTCTTGTAAATACAAGTTGCATTTATTCTGCCATTTATATTAATATTAGTGGGTTAAGTGCCAATCTATCAAGCAATTCACTAAAACTCAATATTTTCTTAACACTTTTTAAAGTAAATCTCTTCAAGATCACCATGTAAAAAGGTATTCGTGATATCAAGCTAATGAAGTCTCCAACCAGAAATCGTGACAAGTGTGAGAAGAAGGCAGATAAAGGCAATTTTAACAAGTGGCATGTTATTGAGCATGGGGAGCCTGCATGGAAGGTGTTTGGATAATCTACATTGTATTGCTGCGTGTATCCTTTGGCTATGGACTGAACCTTAAACTGATTAATAGAACCATCTGGAATCGCCTTGATAGTCAAAACCCACTTGCACCCTATAGTGAATTTTCGAGAAGGAAGAATAATAAGCTCCCATGTGTCATTAGAATGTAGTTGCAGTCATTACATCAATCATGCCGGACAACATCTCAGATTAGAAAGGGCACGAGATAATTTGAGGGGTGAAAAGAGAAGTGATAAAAGCATAATACTTAGGGGATAAAACATCTTAACAAACATAATGTGTGGTGAGAAGTTGAGCACTTACCCTTTTTTTGAAAGAAAGAAGGTCAAGATTAAATGGTGGAGAAGGATCTAAGATTGATAATGCACCAATCTTTGCAGTTGAGTCAAAGGGGGTGACCAGGGCTACCTCGAGGAAGAGCACGCCTTGAAGAAGTTGGTTGTTTCATGTTAGGGCAGCAGTGAATCATGAACAGTATGAGAAGATGTAACCTTAGGAATGGACATCGGAAAAGGAATGAGAAGGATTTGAGTGACGAACTCAGGTGTAGTGAAAAAACTTGAAAGCAATGGTGTAGATTCAAAGAAAATAATGTATGCTGAAGTAAACACATAACCTAACGCAAGTACCTTTCTGGAGACAAAAAAAACCAATGTGGCTCACATAAATACAACCAAATACACGATGTGGAAGATTATATAGGAGTCTTGTGGAAAGAGGATAGTGCATGGAACTTGGTCATTAAGAATAGAAGAGGGCATATTGTTAATAAGGCAACAAGCATTGAGAATGATATCTTCGTAAAATTGCAATGGTTGCCCAAATGCAATAGAAAGGTAGTACCGTCTCAACTTGGTGGCAATTCTTCTGTTTAGTGTATAAGGACATGAAGACTAATGGGGAAGACCTTAAGTAGTGAAAAAAGACGAAGGACATGTGAAAAATACTATTTTGCATTATCACTTCGCAACATATGAATAAGAGCTACAAATTGAGCTTTCATTTCAAGATAAATTTTGGAGAATGCATGAAAGAGTTTAGATCTAGCTTTCATTAGAAATAACCATGTAATATGAGAGTAATCATATATAAAATTATAAAGGTAAAAAAGTATCTGAAATTCACTTTAGAAGAAACACGACTAGGATCTCAGACATCGGAATAATAATAAAAAAGGCGCCGAAGCATGTTTATTGCTATTAGGTGGAAAAGAAGATCGAGAATATTTACCGAGTTGACAAGGCTCATACTTAAGACTTGAAATGGAAGAAAGGCTAGGACACATCTTGTAGATTTTGCTAGTGAGGATGCCCCAACTGGCAATGGATTTGTAGCGGAGAAGAATTGATCCAAAGCGGAGGGAGGTGGCATAAGGAGGTGGTGACTTATGCCACGTGCCAATCACCCTGCCCGTCCGAAAATACTAAATAATAACAAAATTAGAGGTAAATGTGACAACAATGTAAATATCAAATGAATTTACTAATAGAAAGCAAACTTAAAGGAAAACCAAAGAATGTAAAAACATGCAAAAGTGATAAGGGTGATGTGGGTGAGACATGACTAATATCCTTACTAATGAGAATGATTCATTAGCAAGAGTGACACTTGTAGATGAGGTGGGATGACTAAATAGTCTAAATTGGAGAAAGCAAAAAGATTACTAGAATATAATGGTATGTGCCCGAATTTAAAATCCGAAGGTGTGGACCAGAAGTATGAGTTAGGCATGCAATAGGGGAACCTCTATGAATAAAAGCATAACTAGTTGCTATAATCGGGAGCTCTGGGCAGAGAGTAGATTGATGTTGAAGGAATCGAGAGTACTCATATGCATAGATACCTATCGTAGGTTAAAAGGGTGTGCTTGATTGCCTAGCATGCCCTCAGAAGGTGTTTGCTTAGAATAGGCTAGACCAGTAGTGTACGATGGATGATTGGAAGGATAGTCATGTAAGAAATAGAAGTGACCCTTCAGATGGCCTTGTTTCCTATAATGAGAATATTTAGGGTGGCCTAGATCAGAAGCATTACCATGCAGATGTCCACCATTGCCTCCGCAGACCCTCACATTTTTTTGTTGGGAAGTATGCAAAGGTTGAGGCTGAGGTTGAGATTTATGACGAGCATATCAATCACCCTCAGGTTCTACATAGAAAAATAATAGCGAGACAAATATCCTCGTACAAGTGTCATCGAGAGTAATCAAGTCACGCCTAACATTTGTTGTCTGACTGACTTATACACAACATGCAGTGTATAGAGGGAAAAGATAAGTTGCTCATGTACAAATTCCGAGCATGTGTTCATGTAGTACATGTTTGAGTGCTCTCTGATATATATACCCATAAGTGAAGGATCAATAAATTGCCACAAGTGTGCAAGGTGCAAGGACTCCAGCATCTAATTTTGGTAACTTGTTGGCTTCATCAATGTCTGAAGGTTGTTTGAAGAGATGATTGGATTGTCCTTGTCCCATAAACCACAATTGAATGGCGGCAGACTATGAAGCATAATTTTTGTCATTCAACTTGTTCGTTGTGATGACCATAGAGCTCGTCAAGGAAGTTATGGTGATAGGAGTAGCAATGATAGAAGTGGTATAAGATGATGATATAAAAAAAAGAATAAATAAGGGCAAATTTGAAGCTACACAGCTTCACAAATAAGCTTTCACAAGTTCGATAGGATTTTCCCGTAGTAACTCAAAGACAAAGACAGATGATGATTTGAAAATACTTTGCTGCAGTGTTCGGGATGCTGTCTTTGATTTCGCTCTCAATGAGTCCTCTGTGCTGTCCAGCACTGCAGATCATATGAGAAAGGAGGGTAGAGAGCAGGGCGTTGCATATCGTAAGGCATGGAACCAAGTGTAAGGGATGTAGCCTAGGGCCCTAGGCACGAGAGAATAGGAAATGCTCGTGAGGAGAGTAGGAGAAGATCACACACAATGACTTGAGCCACGACTAGAGTTTGTCCGAGACTGGTTTGGCTTAGTTTGGCCTGGTCAAGGTGCACCTTAAGCATAACTACTATTTGATTCTTAAAATGGTATGGTAGTACTGGTTTCCTAGTATTTTATGCTTGACTCAATGTTATTGTACACTATGTGTAATACTGAATGAGAGCTCTGGTGTAGTGGCTGTTGCATTGACTTCTCTTTTCCAACAAAGGCTATTGACTAAACTAATATTTTGCTTTGAGTCCAGGTGAGTACCTTCTGGGATGCATGGTGTATTACAAAAGACCAATTTCGCCAGAAGTCCAAATGTAAATATAAGATGGTGACTAAATTCTTGTTTTCCTGAGACTGGACCACACTCTGCTGTCTCCGTTGGCATGCAGAAGCTACCTCCAAAAGATGATAAATAAGGATTTTGGTTAAGATTTGTTCAATTTTTATTTTTTTCATGTACATTATTATGCAACAAGAATAATAAAGTTATAATAGATGTATCATATGAAATCAGCGAAGCAAATGAATGTGCTGCTTCATCTATGTTGTCAGTTACAGTAAATATTTATTTGAAAACATGTATACTTTTACTGCTTAAATGCTTATCTACTGGTCAAAGTTGTGAGAACAAAATCTAAGTGTTGGCTTATATTGTCTTATTGGTATGAAGCATAGTTCCATCCACTTAAGTTGATATATCTTGCAGAGGGTTGACAATTTTTATTTGTATTAGTTGAGTAAAAATGGCATTTGCATCATATCATATTTGTATATGCATTATAAAAATGAATAGGATTGTGGATATGAATTTAATGTTAATCAGAACTGGATGTAGAGATATATCCGTATCATATTTGATTAGCATACACATTGAATACATGTATAACATATATTATATAATATGTTATACATTCAAGTAAATTTTCAATAGTGTTAAGTGATTTATTTATATATAAATTATTTAATAGTATTTTTATATTTTTTTTATTGATTATTATAAAATTATAATTCTTATTAAAAATAATTTATTTAAAATGCAAAGCATAAAAATAGCACATAGAATCGGAAAGCATAAAAACAGAACATAAGCTGGATGTGTAGCACATCTGTCGAAGATTTGTAGCTAATACAGGCAAATTTTTCGTTGAGCACGCAGTACATGCATCAAGCATTTTCATGTGTTGAGAAAAGGTTGTATTACTAACGTTTATATCTTATTGGGCCTCAAAACCATGAAACTTGATACCAATTGGATTTTGCAACAGTTGAACTCACCTGAATAATCAGGCATCAACTTGATTTAATGGCATGTTATAACAAATATTATCGTAGTTTTGGACCCAATCAATGGAAATGAATTTCCAGGAATGTTACAAATGCCAACGTCATTTAATAAACATAATCAACATCGACTCCTAACAACATAACTCTAGATAATATTAGTAAATCATACCCAGAAAAAACAGCATTACATGATTCATTCATGATATCTCTAGATTAACTTTTAAACACCAGTCATAGGAATCAATCACATGGCTTCCAAGCCTATCATCGCATGAATGCTAGTGTTTTCCCCAGATACAAGCACCAATAATCATTGATGGAAATCTGAACCTGAGCTCGACTCTAGTATATGAGCAACCATCAATTCTGTTGCCTTCCCATGTTCTGTGATGCTGCCAGCTCGCAACCTTTTGGTAGAACTCTCATGCTTGGGACTTGCTGAAGGGGAGCTAACATGGCAGCTGGAGTCAGGGGTCAGTGGCTCCCGGCGGGAGGAGAATGAGTCATCACATGAAATGCCTTTATAGACCCCTCCAATCTCTCCATGTTCCCTATCAATGGCCTTATCTTGGACAGGGAACTCGGAAGTTGGGGCTGGGGTTGAAGGGTCCGTCTTTTCAGAGTCCAGGCAATGTTCACCTGAAGTGGGTGCAGGATTGCCTGTTCCAGGTAATTCAGCTATCACACCACTGAGTCGCTGCTGCTCATCTATGATTTTCTTAAGATACCTCCCTTGGGCTTCTATTCTTAGCTGTAGCTGCCTTTGCACCTGTGAATATATTCCAGAAGCAAAGAAATGAAAGATAATTAGTTTTTATTCATATCCTGGTTTCGTACAAGACAAGGAGCATATAATATATAACAATCAAACACATCATGACAGATTATAATGCATACAAGGAATCGAATGAGTTGAAATTGAGATTACTATTGATGGGATTACTGTGCATAAGAACTACCCTTCCCTGACAAGCAATCAAGCATAGGACTGCCCGTTAATATCACATTGGAACTGTGGAGCGCCATATTAAACATGCACCTTGTCGGGATTGAACTACACTTGATGCATAGTGATTCTGTTATGCGATCATACATGTTTAGGAGTTTATAAGACTGGGCTTCCAACAGCAGCTCAAGAAAAAATAGCAGACCCTCTAAATTGTGAAAGATTTCACAGGATTTACAAACTTACACTTTTGGTCTTAACATAAAAAATTTAAGTTCCTAGAGCCAACTAGTGGGACCGCCGAAAAACTCTACGTAGTGCAACATAAAAGGATTTGAGCAGATCAGTCACCAAACATGGTTAGCGGGCGGGGGTCAAGGGGGCAGCGCCCCTTGCCAAGGGTGTGGGGGCGGAGCCCCCGAAGATTTTTTGGGCCCTTTGGGCTGTGGGTCTGTCACCCTATATAAACTCACATGTAATATTTGTCTTGTACTCTTGAGAAAACCCTAATAGTGAAAACTTATAGTGCGGCTGTGGAAGTAGGCAATTTTTGCCGAACCACGTAAATCTTGTGTGTTCTTCTGTGTGTTTCATTTTCTTCTCGTTTCTTGTCTATTGCGCTAGATCTATTCCCAACAGATAGTAACCAAGAATATACACAACACTAAGACCATCTCCCCTAAACTATGCAAAGAAAATAAGCAAATTGACATTTTTGGCATCCGTGATATATTTTGAAGAAACAAAAAGATAGTGGCAGAAAAAGAAAATTGGATATATTCTTCTCATTGAGTGATATGCTTATGATTGACAAATCTAACCTAAAATACTTTAAAACAACTCGTGAGTGCATTTTATTTGTACAGTTTGAGGCTTTAAGCACACTTCTTCACCAACTTCAATTGCATTCTCAGGATTATTTTAAGTTAGAAAATAATGTAGTTCATCAATAACCATGAGGATTAAATTTTGATTGGTGAATCATTTATTACTAAAATATGTATTTAACTTGCCTCAAGTTGTTCTTGAAGCCTTTTCTGCACCTCCATCTGCAATTTGAGTGCTTCTGTTATTTGCATCCCCCTAAGGAAAAAAATATAGTTTCAGCATGACAGAAAATTACACTGATGAATCTTAGAGTTCAAAGCAGGTCGGCTTCAGAAGATTGCAAGCCATATGAATCTAGCAAAGGAAACCCAACAATTTCACGGAGACATGTAGATTAATACCAAACAGAAAGGAGAATATTAGAAGCCTGCATCAATTTATTCATAATATGCAGGTTCGTATGCTTGCTATGCTCAAAATATCAACATGGGTCCAACAAGGAAAGTCACACTATCATTTGCTCTAGCAAATAAATCCGTAGACAAAATTCAAGAAAATAGTCTTCTACAAGCTTGGCAGTCCAAATGTCCAATGCTTTGAACCTCCAAAGAGGGTTTCTAGAAGAACACCTTCCCAACTGTTTCCCTATTCCCTACCTCCATGACTCGTTTGTTTCACAAGAAAGGATTTCAGTCAGATAAAAAATCAATAGGAATTAGTCAACACAGAAATCCCATGAGATAAACCTATATGCTATTCGGCGTTTGTTTAAATTTCAAACAAAGGGATCAGATAAGGCCATTTTTTAAAATCTTATATTTGTTTTGGTTTTGAATAAGAGAGTCGGATATTAATAATTTAATACTTTTGATTTTACCAACTTATCATTTTAAAAATTATGAACATAAATTTAAGTAATTAATTTGAACATAGGCAAAAAATCCACTAAAAATTGAATTAAAATTTTATATTGCAAATACAAATTCATGAAAATTATATAAATACTACTTTCACAATACAATGATTGGTGACCTTTTGAAAGTTTCTTTCATGATGAAAGAAATAATTTTGAATTTATTTCGATATATGATATCTTTTATTTCGAAATAAAAGTTAAACTCCTATTTTTTAAAAAATACTTCTCTTTAATTCCCAGCCATCCCTGATTTCAATCCACCCCTCTCAGGATATCTATATCCCACTCTATCCAGAATTAAATATGATTATATTCATCCTTTTTGAAATTTGATGCCCAACAGTCGTTTAGGATTTTCCAATATCTATCTGCCCTCTAAATCCAACGAAACAAACATGCACCTAAGGATATCATTTCCCTGACCTCATACCTTCAACCCCTACTATGCCAACTATGCTCATAAACTAAGGTTTTACAAATTGTCATCTGTCACACACCAAAAGCATAATAAGTTTTATAAAGAGATGGTGATCATTTGGTTGAAAAACAATGCAAGTGAGAGAAATAGGAAGAAAGCAACAAAATTGAAATAAGGGTGAAATTGCCTCAATAAGTCTATAAACAACATTTTGATAATGACAACAATTACAGATTTTATGTGAAAATTGCATATAAAGTTCAAAGTACACATTGAATAATAGCTTTTGATCTTTCACAATGGGTTATTGTTTCAATTGAGTGAACTTGTGAAATTAGTGAACTTGGAACAAATGCATCTAGAAAAACTAAATGCCTCCGTAGTTCTTTGTGTACTTTATAATGCAACTATGCAAATTCTTCAATTGCTAGTTCCTTGTACAAATAAGCATGAAGCCATCAACCTAATTTCACTATGAACCAAGTAAAATGCTCATTTTATTATTGGAAAGTACAATTCAATGGATACTGATTTGATTAAGAATGCATGCAACAATAGCTACTAGTCTACAATATCCATTAAGTTACAGCAATACATCTGAATGCAATTTGGTTCTTACTGTCCATGCATATTTACATAATAGGTGAACCAATCTTGTACTTACGAAGAGCTTTCAAGGCCTGAAATTGAGTTTCCATCATCTTTCTTCTCAGACCTTGTACCTGCATAAGTGAATACCCAGTAAAATCAACTTGAGATTATTAAAGTTGATTTCATAGTGCTAATATCACTGCATATAGAGAACATGGTTTCCAGCTAAATAGTGAAAGCTCCTGCCAATACAGTCCAAGCATAGTTACCTACCATCAGCTGAAGACTCAGGTACATACTTTGCAAGCCTATATTTCTGATTACACAAAAGAAACCAAACTTTAAAATGCACTTCATAACATAAAAAATTCGAAAAGAATAGCATCTTGTAATCAAGTACCTGCAAATGACTTTTGACATGGTATATTGTCAGCTCCTGTACACCCATGATTCTAAGAACTCCTTTAGGAGTTGCTCCTGTAATGAACTCTCCCTCTTAGACAACAAAGTCAAAATAATAAAAATGATTTAAAAGAAAAGAATCTATTACAAAATACTGAGGTTATCTGTTGAAATGGATATACTGAGTATGCTGTACTGAGATTTAGATTTCATCATAATTAAAAATAAGCTTCATCAATAATTAAAGTTATCTACTAAAATTATGACCATTGACCACTACTAGAACAATGGGATTAACATACTGTATCCTACATCATATTTATATCTTAACTGAATGGTACATAAACAATCATTGAAGTTTTTAGGTTAAAGTTTCATTACATATTCTAGTAAATATCACATGAAACAGAACATTATTCATTTAATTTGCTAATAGTTTGTTCCATCAGACTCATTTCATATTCTATGATGCAGACACCAATGAACTTGCATAATTGCTTTCGGAAAACACTGAATATTAAGAGCACTGGACCTTGCAATTCAAAGCCAAGTTGTGTATGAAAAGGGAAATCTAAATAAATCTCGAATTTCCATAAGTCAACTTCACTAACAATGAAAAATCAAACTGATAAAACATCTAGAAAGCACTTACTATCTGGTCCACCAAGTTGCGTCACAGCATCTACAAAGCGTTCATGAAGTTCATTTGTCCACCGTAGTCGCTGTCTTGATGCTAAATTTGGACTATTGGAGTTTACCCCAGTGATTGGGCCCATGTTATTACTAAACCTTAGTTGTTGGTTCTGAAAAACTGAATTGCTATGAACCAAGTCTATACTTGAGAAAGATGTTGGTTGATGCATTTGTCATCATCTGTAAAAACAGTATAAAGGATATTATTCACACAGCAAATGTTGTTTCAAATATCTCATATCTGTATGACAATTTATTAAGCAGAAGCATGTTACTAGATTTATCTATCACTTCATGAGAAAAGAACAAAAGACAGGCAATGCAAATATCTAGAGAAATAGAATAAAAATGAGACTGCCATGCTATGATTTTTCTGTTTCTAATTCTAGCAGTGCCAAAGTAATTGCAGAATACTTGAGAGCCATTCATATGTAACTTTATTACTTTCAGAAGAGCTCAACATTGTTGGAAAAGTCAATTACATAACATTTTTTGTCATTTTACAACATTTGTAATGTCACATGTTGACAGAAGATATAGTGCATGTTGATGTCAAAACAATAAGGTGGAATGCATGCAGTATAGGTTCAGTAACATGTTTAGCACTGTGGCCAAGAATTCTCTGAAAAAAGAAAATATCTTGAGTTATGTGAAATGACAACGTAAGAATAGATAGGGTTAACATCAAATTACAATTAACGTTGTGGAAAAATATAGGGTTAACATGGAGGAAAATCAGAGATAAATCAGTAGATAATACTGCACTATCGAATGACCAAACAGGACTGAAAAAATTATGTATTCACAAAAATTAAGGTAAATCATTTATTCCCAGCACCTGTATGACATCTCATTATCTCATCCGATTTAGTTCAAGTTGGCTTTAGTCATCCCCAAGAACATGCTCATGCATAGCAAGGAACATTTACCATTTACCATTTACCATCATGAACCCGAAGGTGGTCCTCCAAAGTTAATTATATCCAATTTCATAATCTATATTATTATTTAGCCGGACTCAGATGGGACCCCAACTATCCTTGCTCATCCTACTTAATTGACCAATCTTGAAACAAGCATGTATCCAGAACATGTGCAACTATAAAACCTCAGCATGCTTGTATGAGCACATTCAATACTGGATTGCATATATGCCCATCAGCCACCTAAAAATTGTCATTCTTACCATCTGAAGAGTTCTGTAACAATCTTCTAAGCAAACTAGTCAGAGAAACAAATAATGACAAAAAAACCTGGATTAAAGAAACTACAGCTAGACAACAATTGTTGCTATTGACAACTTAATGTGACTTTGATAGTAACATTTGAAGTGCTTGCTTTGAAGCGATCAGCTTACAACAAGTGTTACACTATCAACTAAAACCCAAGCAACAAAAGGCCACATACAATGAAGTACAAGATGACATTTATATTGCAAATAGCTTAATCTTCTGGTGGCACCTATCTCTTTTAGGGTAACCCTTAAAATCATGAAAAATTACCACACATTGTGATTCCAATACATAAATCAGCTCTAATTCCAAGTTTCCAACTTCCTGCCTACACTAATTTAAGTCGATTCCTAGTACAGCTAAATACATGGACATCATCCCATTTACTGATTTACCTCATGAAAACAAGCTCAAAAGAGTCAAAGTATAAAAGGACTAGGGTAACATTAGTGCGGTAAATTCTAGATGGTAGGAAGTCTCTGTCAAATAAGCAGATTGGATCAGTAACAATCAATGTGCGTATTCTGGTAGAGATTAATTACCAGCGCAAAGCAGTACACAAACAAGAAGCAACATCAACCAACGCTCTTTTATTTACTTCACGCCTTCAAAAGGAAACCAAGAGGTGGACATAAAGCTTTATTAATGACCTATCACAGAGATCTACACAGAACCTATATGAATAGCAGCCAACGCCTAGTTTTTAGTAGATCCTTAAAAATGGTAGGACGACAAAGACAAACCCTAGGCCTCTATGTTTCCGGTCTCCCCAAAAAATGGGTCTTTGTTTGAAGCTCTCAGTAGTCCCATATCTTACAAATTTACTACTTTTCAACAGAACCCCACCATCTAGATCAAGATAAATCACGAATCTGCTACCGTAAAGAAACATGAAATTCCGGAGAAAATAGAGAAGTGAGTTGACCCCAATCAACCGAAATTGGAAACCCTAGACATGGATCGAAAATTTGTGCCTCCTTACTCCACTCTGTCGAAAATCATCAAAACTAGGAAAAAGTCACAAAATCACCCAAATAAACAAGCCGGACAATGAAACACCCAAACAAAGGAAAATGGCAAGAAAAAAAGATACCATCTTCAGCAGCCGCTAAAATCATCGAAGTTTTGAACTCCGCTGGTACGAAATGCATAAAGTCGACGGCTCCAACTGCTACTTGGAAACTGCATCGACACAAAAATGCGCCAAAATAATCAAAACCAAACCCAATCTATGCAGTCAACACACTCCAAAATCGAATATCTTTTTACGTGTAAAATCAAGAACTTTCCAACAGAAATCGCAAGAATTTGATTTTTTTTTTTTCCCCTCACTCTTCAGCCCTCCTTTGCCGGTCTATAGATTCGACGGTCAACAGCCAATCGGAGGGTTCAAACTTTCTCTATCTCTCTCTCTAGTCACGGAGTGCTAAAGCAGCAGATGTCTCTCGAAGTCTTACAGACGCGACGGACTATAGCAGCAACAGCCGTCAAATAGGCCACGTGGCGGCTTGTTCGTGCTGCTGGGTTTGACTTGATCCTGTTACACGCGACCCACCACACGTGCTACCGTAGCCGTCGGATGCGCCGTGGACGGCAGAAAATAAAATAATACTTCATTACGTCAAAGAGAAGGGAGCTTTTTCCGTTCAAATCCTTTTACTTTTACGACTCGCTACTCCGTTGCGTGTTTAACTCATCCAATTGCAGGGCAGGTGAAAAGGCGGGTCAATTTGCTCGGGCGGAAAGGAGTTGGTCCCGGACAAGGCGGAGCAGTCGTCGAGGATTCGGATTCGCCATTTAATGGCGGCTTCTACTTTGGATCATCAATTCGGTTCAATAGCAAATCTGCCCGACCTAATTTTACTCCGAAAGTTAGTTTTTAAAGGAGAGAATTATTTCATCTATTTAAAAATTATTTAGATCGTAACTTTAAATAATGTGAAATTTCAACATATTATCTCGTGATTAAAATTCACATTGGAGCATAAAAATTATATATCTGGCTCTGATACTGTATTAACAAATTAGTCTTGAACCACAATTTCAAGTAATGCGACGAAATCAATTTAGTTAGTGAAGTGGGAAAATTGTGCTTGGCCGCGTAACATTGACAAAAAATATTATTTATACTTTGAAAAATTAAAGAGGTGGGTGAGGTTGGAGATGACCAGCATTTCAAGCTTTAGTTGATAGACTTGCCATATATGGACGTCTTTTTTTTCACAGTTGAGAGACATCTTGCACACTACATATGCTTAGTTGAGGATTTTGGGTGGGAAGGAAAGAAGAAGTGAGTATGATATTAGTTTTTGTTGGACTGAGTGCAGGAGAATGAAAATTTATATCAAGTTTGACCATTGTTACTGCAGAAACAAATATGAGTTTCTTTTCTCCTCTTCCTGACTATTCAAACAAGATTTTAAAAAATGAGATAGGGATGATTTTTACTTTTGAATTATTAAAAATATCTCTAAACTCTTCTTTAGTTAATTTTTATCATTAAACAAACGAAAACGGTTGAAAAATGCCCTCGAACTATTATGAATGAATAAAAATACATTTAAACTTTTTTTTGATAAATTTTTTATTCTTAGACAAACTAAAATAGTTGAAAATACCAGTATTTTTACTCATGTCTAAAGGTAGAATTTTTTTTCCTTATAAATGGTTAAAAATACTAGTATTTTTTAATTATTTTTATTTGTCCAAAAGTAAAAAATCTATCAAAAAATAAGTTTAGGGGTATTTTTACTTATTTCTAATAATTCGATAGCATTTTTCAACTGTTTTCGTTTGTTTAAGGGTAAAAATCAACTAAAGAATAGTCTAGGAGTATTTTAACCCTATTTTTAATAGTTCGAGGACAAAAATCACCCTTATATTTTTGTGTCCTCTGACCTTATCATTGTTGAAATAAATATAAGATGTGTGTTTCGTCTCCTTCCTTCGCCCTCAAGCTATCTCTCCTCCTATTTCTTTTTTATCCAAACCTAATGTAAAAGAGAAACTCTCATCTTTCTTCTCTTATGTGATGCCTTATACATACTTGACAACCTACTATACAGTACAAGGAGTTGTACCATGATTGTTTCATACAATACTGGACTAGAAAATTAGTATTGTTTTGCATTTGTTTCTTGTTATCACAACATAGGACAATAAATATATATTGACCAAAATATCCTTGCCTCCACCATTATTTTTGCATTTAGAAGGAAAAATATATTAAAATATTCATAATATTTTCTCAGAGCAACTAAAATGCTCTTAAGGTTCTTTTTGGATAAAAAATACTTCTAACGTAATGGAATTCAGTACATAAATGATTCTATAGGTAAACAATATTAATGGAGAGATAACGAAGCTGACGTAGTTGATGACTTGAACACGTGGTGCACATGTAGACCAAAACTTGCCACGTTAGCAACATGTCATATGACACATCGTCAAGGGGTCCTACCACTATTTTTTTGTATTTTTTACCTCTCAAGATATAGATAACAAAAGAGACAAGAGTTACAAAGAGAGTGAGTAAGGATTTAATATGAAAAAATATTAATGTTAGTGGTGGGACCTAGGCTTACGTGACATCTTACGTATCGCTTGCGTGACAAGTTGTTCTCTACATGTGTGCGACGTATAAAGTCAACATCACAATCAACATTCATGTCATCTATGTTAAGTCTCAGTTAATAAAAGTTAATTTGTGCATCATTTTTGTACCATTTTCAATAATCTCAGATGTATTTTAGTTCTAAAACAAATGATATATGCATTTTAGTATCTTGGTAAAAACGTCAAAGATATTTTAGTATATTTTTCCTAATTAAGATAATTGAGGGATGAATCTTGGAAAGCCCATAATTTATTCTAGGGATAAGCAAGTAATTTTACCTGCTTGTCCCTATGCACTATTTTGTTGTATTGTGGCTTTCCACGGTACAATAAATATATAAGTTGTATTATGATCCCACCAATTTTATCTTGTACTATTACGTTTTTTATGCATCATATATTTAGTGGTATCAAACGCACCCATAGTTTTAGTTTGAATTTATCTTTAAGAGAAGCCTTTGTTCTAAAGTAGGAAGGTTGATTACAGTTTAAACTTTTAAAGAGATGCATGGAGTCCATGGACAAGGGAACCGACCACTGGCTTCATTTCAACCAGCTCCTATCAGCGCGCGCATGGTCTCTTTTAGCAATTTGTCATCTCACATCCACCAATAGTGGCAGATCCAATAAACTTGATTATTAGGGGAAGCTCATCCAGAGACTGCAAGCCTTCGATGTTTGACAATGCAATAGTTATTTTATTTTAGTTTCACATTAAATATGAAACAAAACAAACAAATGTTTACTTTCTAGAAATGTTGTGCTTCTCACACCACTTCATGTCCCAAACAAAAAAGTTTTTATCTCAAACTCCCCTTGTTATCACACAACGAAAAGAACTCACACCTGAACTAGTTGGTACCTGGCAGCTACAGTGCATTCAAGAGCTTCTACAAGACGTTGTTAGGCACCTATACTCAACCAATGCTTGATCTTAATTGGGATTCTCTTCATTTCGATCAACAACTGGGATTCATGGATTTGGTTCGACCCTTCACTGAGGATGAGATACTTCAAACCATTCGAGAATTGAGTTCATTTAAATCGTCGGGCCCAAATGGGGTGCCTAACGAGTTTTTCCTGCATTTTTGGGACACCATTAAGGAGGATCTCATTGCTATATTCTCATAACTTCATTCACATCCTGTCAAGATCCAAAAGATGAATAAAGTTCATATTATTCTCATTCCAAAAAAACCAGGTGCTCGTATTATGAAGGACTTTCGGCCGATAAGCCTTGAACATAGCATTCTAAGAATTTTTTCCAAGGCACTTGCTCAAAGAATTAAACCTTTCATGGACAATCTCATTAGCAAGCAACAAGGTGCATTCATAGCTGGACGTAGTGCTCATTACAGACTCTTCCCTCGTGGTCAATGGCGAGCCTACTCCGATGTTTCGACACAAAAGGGGGGTTCGTCAAGGAAACCCCCTCTCCCCGTACATCTTCAATATGACAGTGGACTGCCTCTCTAATCTGCTAGACAATGGGGTGACTAATGGGTTGCTTGAAGGTGTTCTCAGCTCTCACTTTCCTGGGGGTGTCACTCACTCCCTTTTCGTCGACGACTTGATCTTATTCTCAACAAATTGTGATGCTGCCCTCTACAACTTAAGGCTCCTGCTTCGTTGTTTCGGCTTGGCCTTGTGGTTGAAGGCAAACCCAAACAAAACTTGTGTGATCCACTTGCAAGGCAATTCAGTGGCGGCTCAAACATCACCAGATTTTTTTGGATGCACCTCGGTTTCCTTTCCGTTAAACTACCTTGGCCTTCCTCTACGGATTGGCAACCTTCATAAATCCGATTGGTTGCTGCTCATTAATTGGATCGACAACAGGCTCAGTGGCTGGAAAGGATAACTTCTCTCAAGGGCGGGACGTTTAACTCTTATTAATAGCACTATTTCTAGTGGACCCAGTTATATGTTATCAATATTCAAAGTGCTTTCTTGGGTGATCAAAAAAATAGAATGTCGCAGAAGAAAAAAAATTTGGGTGGGGGCTGAAAATATCTCTACTCGAGGTAAATGTCTAATCAGATGGGACTCCGTCGTTTGCCCTCGAGCTGAAGGTGGTTTGGGCATTCTCAACTTACATAACCACAATCTTGCCCAGTTAGGCTCATGACTTTGGAAGTACATCACGCGGATTGATATTCAGTGGATTGACATTATCCGAGCAACTTCTAGGGGTCATGGAGACTAGTATGGTACTTGGATCGTTCAACATGCTTCTCCAATTTGGCGACATATCATCAAATTGCAACATATATTTAGGTGTGCTATCTCCTATTCAATTGGAGATGGAACAAGAATCAAGCTTTGGCTCGAACCGTGGTGTGGGAGTGAATGCTTGGTTGCCCGTTTCCTCCAGCTCTTCATATTTGCTACTGATCCTAATGTCAACATTGCGGATGCTAGAATATTGGATGATCAAGGAAATTTTGAAGGCTGTAATATTTCCTTCTACAACTATTTGCACCATGCACTCCCTCAAGCTTCGATACTCGAGCTGGAATCTATAAAAGGCTCAAGTGGTGATGATTTATATCTTTGGAAATGGGCGGATGATAAGGTTTTCTCGACTAAATCACTTTACCGAGTCTTGAACTATCGAGGGTTGGAAGACCCCTCACACCGGCTCATTTGGCAAACCAAACTCCCTCCAAAAATTTTAATCTTTGGCTGGATTTGGATTCGCAAACGGCTGCTAACTCGGGTACGACTGGCTTCATGGGGGTTGAACATCAACACAAATTGTACGCTCTGTGAGTTGGAGCAAGAAACTCATAACCATATTTTCAACAATTGCTAATTTTCTCAGGACACTTGGCTCTGTTACCTCAATCTGCTGGGAATACCCTTCTTTGAAAATACTTGGAAGCCTGAAGATTTGAGAAGGAATTCGGACTTGCAATCTACTCTCAAAAGAGCAAGGTTACTGATAGTCTGGAGCTGGTACATTTGGCATGAGAAGAACCTAATGAGACGTTTGGTATGAGGCAATCCATCCAGATTGTTGGCAATCTTGTCTTAAATTACTTGGACCACACACATTACCTTGTTTGGTATCTCACTTGTGCAGGTAATGTGGATTGTCTTGGTAATCTAGATTGTCATCAAAGTGGTAATCCAGATTGCTCAATGGAGAGGTGTCTATGTGGATTACCTCTGAAGTAGTAATCTTGAATTAATTTTTAGGACAAAATTATCATTCTTAAACTCTAGTTTTTTTACAAGTTCTTTGCTCCTCCCACGACTTCTCCCATGACATAATATTATAATATAACATTATAATAATATTATAAATATAATATTATAATAATATTATAAATATAATATTATAATTTAATATTATAAATATAATATTATAATATAATATTACAATATTATATTATATTATATTATATTATATTATATTATATTATATTATATTATATTATATTATATTATTTTTAATATTATATTATTTTAATATTATATTATATATTTTTTATATTATATTATATTATATTATATATATTATATATTATAATATATTTGTGTAAAGGGTGTTTTCGGAAAGTATATCTCATTACTTGGTAATGTATTTGTTATACCAAACATGTCTATGTGAATTCTAGCAATCTTACCATAACATTATTTGTGCATACCAAACACTATATTCTACATTATCGATAATTTTTTTAGTAGCAATCTATTTGAAAGGTAATTTAGATTGCTTGGTAATCTGAAAATTAACGCACCAAACGCCACCTAAGGTGTTTTGAAGAAACTTCGTGATGAGTTGAAGCTTTCATTTCCTCACTGCTCTCTTTCACTGATGTTCATTGGGTCGTATAGTTTTGTTTTATAATGTTGGTCCAATTTCTGGACCTGTTTTTCTTTTTCTTTTCTTTTTTTAACTTTTAAGATTGTAACTTTTAACCTCTCTTCCTCTTCCCCTTGTATTCTATTCTTACTCATGAATCGAATACAATGCTTTTCAGTAAAAAAAGAAGCTACAGTGCAACCGGGCAGTGAGGAAAGGGAGGCGCGTAGCGAAGCGTCGATGGCCTATGGGTGGATCTATGAAGCATGAAAACTTCTCGTGAGTTGTCGTTTCGGTACAATGCAACCGAGCAGTTAGGAAAGGGAGGCGCGCAGCAAAGCGTCGATGGCCTATGGGTGGATCTATGAAGCATGAAAACTTCTCGTGGGTTGTTGTTTTCGTGTCAGAAAAGTTTCGAAAACTTAAATCCTTCGAAATCTCGAGGAAACATGTCGGAAACTTTTGAGGGAGTTTCCGATTGCGTCATAGAAATTGATGACTTGATACACTGTGATATAATACAAAAATTGATGGGAATAGACTATAATAGGGTGTAGAATTTGATGGAAAGAAGTAGTTGATAAAGTGAAAAAATTGATGTATAAAAAAATATATATATGGTGAAACTTATAAACATATTGTTAATATTTTAAAATATTTTTATAAATAATTATATTTCAGAAGTATTATATTATATTAATTATAAAAAATATTTTTATTTAGTGTTTCCTTAACGTTTCCGCATCCTATATTTTTTAAGATCTGCATTTTTTCGTTTCGTTTCATGTCGTGTCGCGTTTTTCGTTTTCATTTCTATGCTGCATAGGGTGGATGCTTGAGTTGTGTCTTGGCTATAGTAAAATGAGGGGGGAGATTTTGAAGGTTTAGGTGTAGAGGTGTGCGGCGGAGGGGCGAAAAGAGAAATAGCGTCGAGGAGGGGGGGGGCGAAATTAAGAACAAAGGGTAAAATGAGTAATTGTTTGGGATA
The DNA here is from genome assembly GCA_034359265.1 of Canna indica. Classification (NCBI taxonomy): domain Eukaryota; kingdom Viridiplantae; phylum Streptophyta; class Magnoliopsida; order Zingiberales; family Cannaceae; genus Canna; species Canna indica. The sequence goes on from CP136890.1 coordinate 14,098,363, forward strand.
AAATTAATTTTGTTATATATTTGGGTTAATTTTGATTTAGCCATACACATGTTTGAGTATATTTAGCTAACGCTAATGGCAATGACATTTATGCCAGATTTATAAATTTGCAAATATATAATATGAAATATTATTATTTTTTCTAAAAGTAAATATGCAATTATAATATTTGTAAAGGGTAAAAATGTGAAATTTGTTGAGTTTAATGAAAAATATATTAAAGTGTGCTGGTAATTTTGAAATTATGTAGCATTATCAATTTTATTTTTTAGAAAAAACAACAAAATATTTGGTAATATTCAAAATAACAATATTCACACATAAAGTGATAAAAAAATATTTGTACGCGTATGATACTGAATTTTTAAAATTGTTAAATTTAGATTTGAAGGTGCTTGTAATAATTTTGGAAAATTATAAATAAATTATACATGTTTTGTATAATATTGAATTTCTAAAAATTATTTGAATTTAGATTTTAATTTATAAAAGAGAAGGGAGTGAAGGTTCAAACGCGTTTTGTTTAGTGAAAAGACTGTGCTCAACATTTTAAAATGCAGGAGCTTTGTTTTGTTGGTCTTATTAGAAAGCAAAAGACTTGGTAAATGATTTTGAGTCCGAAACACAACATGCTCAAAGATTCTGTATTCGTGAGAGAATACCAAAAACAAATTGTTGAGGCCCTAAAGCAATTAAACATCGATAAATATTATCTTAGACATTAGGTGGCATTTAGTGCATTATATTGCCAAACAAATAATATCATATAGATAATCACCTTTTTAGATTACCGATAATATCACATGGTAGTGTTTGGTACACATAAGTAATTATACCGGTTATCCATATTGCCATATTTGGTACAACAATAAGATTATCAGAAAAATAATATATATATTTTTGCCAAAATATTCTTCAAATAAAATTGAGTAACTATAACCTCACAATATTTGATACCCACAACACCCAATCTAATCAACGACAACTAGCAAGACCTATTGGCCGACGACCGATGACACCCCATCGTCGGCAATCGATGACACTCTGTCGTCAACGACACCCGATCTAATTTGCCAAGCAATATACTTATGGATATAAAATGAAGAAGAAAAATAATAAATAAATAAGAAAGATTAGATGGGATTGCGACAAAAGAAGAAGAAGAGGGGGAGATGAGACAAGGGGTATTTTTGTTGGAGGGTATTTTTGTTAAAAAATAAAAAAAATAAGATTCTTATTTTGATGGTAATCTACTTAGACACCCTTGATGGGAGCTATCTACATTACTCGTTTGGTGGTAATCTAGAGTACCAGGCAATATGATTTGCTGATAATCTGGCCCAACCAAATATGTCAATGTAGTGGACCCATATAATTTAAAGTAAGATTTTTCGATAATCTAGATAGATAACCTTATACCAACCCCCCCCCCCCCCCCCCCCCCCCCCCCCCGCGGTAATTGATTCTTCAATATAGTTTGATAGATTTAAAGTAGCGTAGGAATGCTTTGCCATGATTGCAATGTAAATAAGACGAGTATAAGACACAATGCAAATTTAGCAAATGGATTATCAACTATGTTTCTTTAAATATAAAAGAGTGAAATGCATGATGCAAATTTCACAAATGGATTATGAGTTACATTTTGAAATCAAAAGATATAGCCTCCACAGGTGGATTAGTTCAATACTAAAACCCACAAGAATGAAACATCCAAGATGGGTTTTCGATCACTTCTTAGCACATAATGCGAATCAGTGACAAGGATTTGTAAACAGTAACTTGAAGGCAAAACATTAAGGAAAACTTTTAGTTCCTTACGTTTGTTAAAATCCTTATGTACTGTTCATACTTTAGATCTATTAAATCCTTAGATCTTGACGGGAGCCATGAGGAGCAAGGATCAGTATAATTTGTGTCTTGGATAACTAAATGGTGATACAAAATGCATGCATTCCTTAGGCTTATGTCATACGTTAAAGTCCTGGATCTTTCTAACTGTCCAGGTACACAAAAGTTAAAAGATTTCACACAAACCAAGCTTAGAAAACATAAGAAAGTACTTCATAATATACAGACAAAAGTTTGATTAGTTTCATTATTCATTAACAGCCAAATATAAAAAGATAGCGGCACAAAAAACAAGGAATAGAACAAGACAGGGAACAACTCCCTTATCATGGCAATACAAATGATTTATTGGATCAAGGGAAACCATTCCAGTTCTAAGTCAATCTCACCAGATTCTACATTTTGAAGCTTTAGTGACAGCTCTTGTTTAACCTTCCCGTCCACGATGTTGATGGTGCTGTCCCTCATGAGGGCATTGTCGTGTGACTGCAGCCACTTCCCAATTTGCATGTCGGTGAGCAAGTCGGGGTCGCTGAATGCCATGGCAGATGTGATCATTGGTTGGAGGTCCACCTCAGCGTCACCCATTATATCATCAGCAGATAGGTAGTCATGATCATATACTTGCTGTTTGAGGAAGAAATAAAGTTGGATAAGATTTAAAATTATCAGTTGGTAGCATCATTTTAGAATCCATTTGACTTTTGTTGAATGAATTAATTAGCTATGGTAAGCAAGAAATACAACTTATATGTTTTTTTTGAAGAGAACTACAACTTATATGTTAATCAATTATCAAACACATAGATGACAAACACAAATGGCAGTCAAACTGGTTATATTTTGGCAAATGTTCTATTCGATAATAGTTGTATTTTATGGTGGAGAAATAGTGTGCCCCCAAATTTCAATTTCTGAAGAAAAACAATCAGACATCATTCGATCATGTGACAGTTAAGTTTTGGCATCATTTAATAAGATCATAATATGCAAGACAAAGGTGGAAGGGTTAAGCTTATTATGTACAAAATCCAATATCTGCAGCACGTGTTTTTTTCAAAAAGTACATATTCATTCAATAATGTTCAGCTTCAATAAAAAAGATGCCTATTGTTTAAGAAAGTTTTGCATTACAACAAGTTGTTATTTCTTGACTATTTGAATTAGACTACAGGAATCCTTTCTCAGCTGTGTAGTTAAGGTAAGTTTCTTTAGAGAGGATTTGCTTAGTTGCAGATAGAAATACATGCAAGTATTTTTTGCATGCTAGTGCAAATTCTTGCAGTTATATTGTTGGGATGCTTGCATGTTCAATTACTTAGGAGCATTCAAAGATTCCTTTATCTCTTTTCAGACCATTAATCATAATTGACTATATCTACTAGTCTTACCCCATTAATTCTAAACTGCAAGTTTTGTGTTACATTGAATAATCCATTGAAAATTGCATCTGCAAAGTCAAGAAGAGACTTATTGTAATATTTTGCTTGCCAATCTCTAGATAAAGTAGGAGGAATTATCATGAGGAACGATGATAAGGAAGTCAATGGAAGGACCTCAGATTTTCTATATTCTAATTTTCTTGGAGACTGTCTAATCTGAATTTTTGTTTAGGAAAACCTCATGCATGCATACTGAGGTGATGACCTTATTGATCAACTTTGAGAATGGGAATTACATATTAATATAAGTGTGCATGATATTATGAAACAAAGCCATACTGCTTAAAACTCTGTGAATTTTCATCAATGTACAAGAAACGTTTGCTTAAAAAGGAGCATGATCTATGTGACATGATATTTAACTGGAGCAGAGATAAAAGACAAATAAATCTCACCAATTTCAAGGTTCCAAAATCTTGAGGAACTGATAGCTTAAGCTCCTCATTCCAAACTGGATTCAGGTTACTCTTAATAACAGTTGTCTGAGCCCTCTGTAGAAATCCATCATATAGTGAGCCGAATTGCACTCTTATGATGGAAAATATTATACACAAATACCCAATTTTCATGTTAGGAAAAACACACCTGCTGTCCAAGAGTCAGAACAACGTAGGGATCACTAGTTCTTATGTCTCTAATTGCTAAATTAGTGCCTTTTTTCACTTTAACATTGAGAATGCCAATGAACTCTATCATCCCTGCATCAGACTAACCGGCAACATATTATTAAGGTAATAATGAAAAGTGATAAGATTATTATTTTTTCCTTTTACAATGAGATGTGTAACAATCTTACTGTATTAGTTAAACTTTCTGTGCGAGAAATGCCGTCACTATTTGCAGAACCACAGGGAGTCAAAGTGCTCTTTGAAGAAGAAATACGCAGACTTGGTTTCAAAAATTCTTGCAACTGGTATTTGGACCTTTTAACTCAAAACAAATGTCTTTTCATGAGAACTCATTTGCTTACTTGGAAGAAATATCACGAATTCACCTTTATGTTGTTTTACCTAATGAATTGTGCTCTTTCTTCATAACTGGATTCTGAATTAGGCTTGGAATACCCCTCGGGAAGAAAAGCCTCATAAATTGCATTTGCACAAGAGTTTCCACCAATCTCTATCATGGCGTCTATTTCCTCATCAGACCATGCATCTAATGTTAATGACAGAACCTGAATAAAAAATCATGGCAGGGTTGAAAAGAGTAAAAATAACCATCAGAAACAGAAGGCAAATCAGAATCATCTTTGTAGATAATGAAGTTGTTTACATGCACTGCTGTTATGGATAATTCTTCATTGCTGGATTGGGTCTTTGAAGAAGACTGACATCAAATGATTGGACTGAATTTGTATGTTTTAAGTTTTATTATTAGATGATGGAATTTAGCTAATAAAAGACCAGTGTGAATGAGAACTTAGATGTATCAAATAACAAACTTTTGTAAGCTCAATTATTTTGCCAATAATCCATTAGATAATAGTGTAGTATTTATGCATGAAATATGGTGGGTGAACAATTATTCAAGTAAACATACCTTTGATATATGTGTGCCAAGGCTTCTATGCACACTACCACATTTTAAGCATATAAATACTCCAATATTAGCTGAGCTGTATATAAAAGTTAGAACTATTAGAAACATAGTCTTTTAATAACAATTGTACATGTCACATCAATGTTTACATGAAGTTAAAATGTGAATCTTAAGAATTTGATATAATTTTTTAAACAATTTTCATCATAAGTACATTTGAAATATCTTGACAAATTAAAATTAAATACCCATAAAAAAATAAGAAAACTAATATGCTAAACAAGATAAACTTAGACTAAATTTGCTGCTTTAATGTATGCATTTGTAGAAATAGAAGAACTCACGCCCATTTTGGATCTACGGCACCACAATCTGCACAATTTCGGTTGTCACTTTTAAGCAATAACTCCTTCAGTTTTTTCCCCTGACCTGTTGGTAGGCGTAGAAAATTTATATCAATCTATCCAACTACCATATAACCAAAGGAAGACTATACCATACTATAATTTAAACAAATGCTATGAAATCATTTCTTTTACATCAAAGCATGTAAGCATAACCATAATTGTCACAGAAAGTATGTTTAACCATGTGAATAAATAGTTCTCACCAAATTCAAGCTTCAAAAAAAAATAATTTTATGTTTTTCGGTCTAGTATTTTGTCATTGGAGAAAGGATACTCAACTAATATCTTATTGACAATACTCTTCAATTTGTCAAAGTAGCGAGTTTGATATGCCTGGTTAATTAACCCGTACATACTCATGTATAGTTGATAAAATTTGTCAATCATGTATTTAGAGTAAAATGTGGATATATGATGGTTAACCTCAATTTCACTTTGCTAAATATTTTCCTGGTTCTGTAACCAACATGTAATTTTAGACCATTAAGACATTTGCCCCATATGTGTTCATGGCAAACCTACGATTAACCTACAAGCATGCAACTTCAATTAGAAAATTGATTGATGAAATGAACTCTTCGTCTTTACTTGGTGAAGCTTTCTCTTTATTATAGCTATAAGCGGTCATCTCTGATAACACAAATCTTGATCACAAAGTCGTCTTAACCTGCATTTTCAAGTCAATATAAAAAATAAAATTTAGATAACAATAACAACAAAATAAAATCAATAACAATATTAATACATGCTCATGAATTGATCTCCAAAGCACCCACTGCCTAAACCACAATGATGGGGGAAACGAAAGCAAACTCCATAAAACTAAAAGGTTCAAGGGAAAATACAAGAAAAGTGGCAGAAGAAGACATCCTTAAGTGAGAGACAACAATGCATCAAGTCAATCATTAGAGAAGTGAGTTCATGGCAATTATGTTGTTTATGTCACTTCCTAGATCGAGCTATATAGCAAAATCAAAGATAAAGCAGCCTATTAGGTTATAAGATACTTAATAGACAATTCTATCAAGTTGTACATGCGCATACTAGAAATTCTAATACTTAAATCATACAAAAAATCCTTGCACAACCCTCTACAAAAATGTTACTAATCGACAATCCTGCATTTTGTGTTGTAAGTCGTAACATGAAATAGGGAATGATTGACAAAAAGATAAGACTCTGAAGCAGAAGAACCATAAAAGTCAGCAAACAACCAATATCAACAAATGTATATATTTTTTAAGAATATTGTGTTCTAAGTAGGAAATGCAAACCTACAATAATAGGCAAAAAAATTCTTTTCTTTGAAATTATATCAGGAAGGAATGAAGGGGGCAAATTTCGTCGTCAATAGAAGTAGAACAATGCACAAAACTTGAAGAAATTTTTATGGACAACGATAACGTCATAAAGAAGAGAGGGAACCAAATAGAAATTTTCACTCTTGATATGGCTGCAACAAAACCTAACGAAACTCAAGCTCCAAAAGCGATTAAGATATTAACGGGAAACAACAAGCTTCATAAAATTTCCAAATGAGAAAAGAACGATCTACGTGCGTGGGAGAATTTCGAGAGTGGGATGTATCAAATGATCTTTGATCTCAATGGGGGAAATGACGAACCGATGCAACAAAGGCTTCGCAGAAGCCGGAGAGGTTTCGGGGCGCTGTCGCCTGTCGATGCGTTAATTGTTGGTGTTGCAGAAGAAAAACCATATAATTGTATAAATCACCTAGCTTATGATTGGTGGAGTCATCATGACCGTGTGGGCCCTGACTTAACAGCCAATTATAAGACAGGTGGATAATGGTGTCTGAATATTTGAATTTCAAGGGAAGAGACGGTTTCGACTTTCGAATATACTAATTATACCGGAAGATGACATGTATAAATAACCCCTCTTGCTACTAATAGACGCTCGACTGGATCGCGGCATCAACGATCTGTCTCAAGTCCGAATCCCGGATCCTCGAGGAAGGAGTAGACGGCTATTTCAGCGGTAATCCCTATCCATAAATCTTACACGTAGAGTTCTTAACGATTTGAACTCCCATCTCTCTTTGGACGTCTTGATCGAATGGCATCGCAGTTATTAGGGTTGATGACTTGATGTTCTAGATCGTTATATTGGTCGATTTCCGTATATTTGGTTATGGCTTATGAACTTGATCATGGTGTATATTTAATTATTGTAATGCGTCTTTTCGGTTTCTCTTTTTAGTTGTTTCATAGTCATTTGTCGGAGAGAAAAGGGGTAGAGGAGCCGATAGTTCCGCGAAGAATCCATCCATCGCACTACAAGAACACACTACGGTTTGAACTTTCCGTTCATCTTCAATGCAAAATGACATATAAATCATGCATTATATTGGTGGAATAAAGCTTTGATCCATTGCAAGGTAGAGTAAAGCTTTGATCCTTGCTAGGAGAGGACTTCCAAGTGTCAATACAAGCCTTATAGCCAATTCCTCCAATGAACAGGAACCTGTAGCAAGTGCGAAGAGAGAACACTCCCTTTGCCTCTAACTGCCACTTCCACTGGTCTTGGCCATCATTACTGATTATTGCTTCCAAATGCTACCACAGAGCTTGTCATCTGTTCCAGTTCACTGGCTGGGAGAAAGCAATTCCCAGGTCAGCCTCTCAAGGTTAAAGGTGAGAAGGAGATGTTCTAGTCTGTTGCTAAGGCAAATAGCACCAAAACTATTAATTGGTGTATTCCCTTTCAGCCATCTGTCCTTCCAAAAGAATTCCATGCTATTTGTTGTTGGTTCTAGAGACATATCTGCTCTCACCTCCCGGACACAAGCATAATTCTGCCATAGGTGGGACCATTTGTGAGTTACCGCCACATCACTCCAATGACTGGTCTAAATGCAGGTATGCTGCACCATGGGTCTCCAGATGTCTCTGCTCCATGGCAGCATCTTAACCACCATTTGCATGACGATGCAATGTTTTGTTGTCATAAAGGAATATGCCAGGAGCTCAATCGGACAGAATAGGCACAAACTAGGCCCATGGTCAACACATCGACTTTTGCCGATATGGAGAGACATTGCAAAACTCCTACACATCTTCAAAACCAGCTTAATCCGAGCCTCGACAAAAAAATGTGCAGATCTATTTTTGGCAACCAGTGATTAGTTCATCTCCATCGCCGAGGCTAGAATCTCTATCGCTGCAGGCCAGTACTCGAATATCCATTTCAGCAACTATGTTCATTTGTTTGTGTTGCAATGCCTCCTGCTTGACTTGGAGGCCGTGCAAGACACCTCGGGCAACGATGAAGTGTTGTGGAGGTGGGCCGCTAACGTTCATTCATCCATCGCTCGCTTTACCAACTGCCCTCCTTTAGGGGGGTCAAAGACAAACACTATGAATTCATCTGGCCGAGCTTCCCACTAAAATCTCTATCTTCGGGTGGTTGAAAGTAAGACAAAAGCTACACACCAGGACAAGCTTATCAGAATCGAGATCCAGGTGGATGACATATGTCCGCTCTGCAACACCACACTGAATCCCATGATCACATATTCGAAAGTTGCTCCTTTTCTTTGGACGGATGGCAGCATTTTTTTGGCTCTCTTGCAACATGACTCATTTCCTCCGTTTGGGTACGGTCCCACCCTTGATCGCTGCCAAGAGGGGTTGTAAATACAGATTCCGACTATGCTTAATCTGGAATTTGTTCACCTGGTTTGGGAGGAACAAATGCTGCTTCAAAGAGTCCAGCTCGAGCTCTACCTCGTTAGCCATCAGTGCCGCTAATTACTTCTCCCTCCTGGGGCAAAAAGTTTATCGGTTTGGTTAGTCACTTGTAGGCGTTGGGGGCTGTCTTTCCCTTCCTGTATGATTACACTGTGGTCTTCTTCCTTTTTATCTTTGTTTTACTTTCACGTTCCTCTCCCCCTCTCACTTGTACTCAATTCATATCCCATGAATAGAATACAAGTTTGACCTTTTAAAAAAAAAGTGTTGTTGTCATCAATATTGCTCACCCAAACCTCCGAATTCCTATGTCTTGCATACCTGAGATGAGTTCATCAAACACTTTGTCGAGGCTGGATCTGAGCTTTGGTCCCATAAGAAGTTTCTTCCTATTCCAATTTATCTTATCAAATACAAATTTTGGCAAAAGAAAAGATGTAGCAAAGTGCGCTGAAGTTACTGTGAGTCAACTGTTGATTAAAACAATGCGACCTGCCAAAAAGAGATGAGTGTTTTATCAATGAGAGCATCCCAATGTTGTTTTGATGGCCATTTGCTGGAGAGAGGCAAGCCAAGGTATTTCGTTGGTAACAAGTACAAGCCACAACTAATATCTTTGCGCACTGTCTACGTCACCACCCCTAAAATCTATACAACAATTGACTAAAAGCAGAACTGTAAAGAAAATTTCACCAAAATCGGAATAATTTTATCATTATACCCTAAATGCCTTCATATATGTTGTTTTAGTAATAATATTATGTTTTAGTGAACAAAAATACTAAATTCTTCTCACTCATGTGCCTAATTATTCTCCTAATACTCACATATAATAAAGTGCCCATAATTATTGATGAAATTACCACTCATGCCCATTGTGAGTGGTTAGGAGGATATAGCAAAACTCTTTAGTGAAATAATATAGTAAACACAAAGAAGAACCCCTTCTCTTGTCTCCCCTTGTTCCTCGCCGCTCCTCATGCCTCAGGAGTGCACTGTCACCACCAAATTCGAAGGATAGAACTTCTGAGCCCTTTTTTTGTTTCTTGTCTTGTTATGAACTGTTATTGGTGCCTTAAGGACCTTTAAAACGACAAGAACACTTCAACCTCCACCTTGGATGACTTGGGAACCTTGTGAGTCTCTTAGTTTGCCCTCCACCTTTCGCTCTACTCGAATTTTGAAACCCCAGAGTCAAAGACTGTCCTGGATGCTCTAAAAAGCAGACAAATATTCTCAGGAAGAGATAAAATCATTATGTCTTGTATGAAGTAATTCACACACTAAACATCATCTTGAATTTGCTAATGATCTCCATCATAGGGCCATTTATAGGAAACAGATGATGCTCCTGCCAAACACCAGATTGTGTCTTGAAAGGTTTGAGAAGTATGTTTTCAAGTCCCCAAGATTGCATGCTTGGGCATGGCATTACTTCAGAATAAATTTGGAAATCTTATTTTAGTATCATTTTCCATTCTTGAAATGCATCATGCCGTTCCAGTTAAATTTAAAATACAGAAAGATACTTGCTCATACTTGCTTGAGTCAGATTTTCAGTGGTTTGCAGATGGTAGTCTCTATTAAAAAGTAGAGATGCACAGATTTAATTGTCAAATGTTAGGCAATTATCTGTTTAAATCAGAATGGTAAGAGCATTATCAATGTGATGTTTTGGCATTTCTTTGTGGGGCTATTGCCCCTCCAGCTACCTAAAATATGTTTGGCCATGGAATTTCAGTTTGCAATGGAGCAATGTGCAGTGGCGCAAGTTGATGAGAGCAGTATGCTTATACTCATCCTTTTCTAGGGTTTTCTTTGCTCAGCTTTCATTTTATAACACAGATTGTTTCCTGTTTGTTAATATCTGTATATCTAAATATATATCGTAGTTGTGTACTTGTGCCTGCATGGAGGATTACCATTAAAATGAACATATTGTTCAATTGATATCAAAAATGCAAAGATAGGTTTTATCATATCTACTTTAAGTCAAACTTGATTGGTTACAAAAGTCGGACAACAAATCTATCATAAAAGGAAGTTTTTTATTATCTTAGACAGCAATAAATAGTGATTTCATTAAAAAAACAATTCAGATCAAGCTTCTATCACTTAGCTGCTGCCACAACTTGTTTGGCATTTTCTGCTTGTTACAGTTGATCATAACCCAAGGTTAGCAATTTTTTAAAGTTGTTTCTACGAAAGCTAACAATGCTTTTAATCTTATTTACCTGGTTTAGTTTATATTAGTCCAGGTACTGGAATTTGATATTCTTAATATATTTCAGTTTATATTTTATGATTGAATAAACCAGTCCAAATACTTGTGATTTATTGCTCTCTGAAGTTCAATTAATGAAGAGTAGGCCAAATTTGAACACTAGCTGAGCTACTCCGCCTCCCCAATCGTATCTTCAAAAATTTGTATCTGTGATTGCATTAGATGGCTAAACCTTTGAAATGGTAATTATTTACCCTGTTTATATAGCTATATATTCTGATAGTGGATTCTCTTTATCAATGATAAATTGGAACATAGTTCTTCAAGTCTTCAATTGTGTTAGTGGGATCATTTTATTTTGTCTGAATAGATAGCAGAAATCTGCTGGCGATGCATTGCCCACTTTGGAGTCTCCTAAGAAACCAGTGGCAACCCAGATCGTCATTGGAATCAAATGGCTTTTTTTTAGAGAAAGCATCTTGTATTAGATTCAAGAGAACTGAATGAAATACAAGTTTGGAGGAAGGGGGAGAAGAAGGAAAATAGAACAAAAAACAGAAAGAAGCCACCCCACAACAATTACAAAATGCGACAAGTGGAGAAAAAAAAAACACAACTTACAAAATTACAAAATCCAGAGAATTCTCAAAACAGTGTTTGTTCCACTCCGCCCAAAAAAATCAGCCCCGGATAAGGTTGATACGAGCTCTTCTCAAGGCGGACTCAGAAGTTTGCACTGATCCCGGATGAATAGTTTATGGTTCGCAAGTTTTTCATTTTGGTAAAATTAACAAGGCTAATCAAAACCATGGTGATTTCAATATCTCAATCAAACTAAAAAAATACCTACGATATATATGGTTTGTGCTCAATGTACGGATGAAAGTTTCGATGAATATTTAGTGAAACATAAATGTTAAATTTTCTTAATTTATGTGCCTAATGATCCTCTTAGTACTCACATACAATAAAGTGCTCATGATTATTGATGAAATTATAATCTATATCATTGTGAGTGATTAGGAAGATTATTAGGCACATCTTTAGGAGGATATAGTAATTACCTTTATCTGCTTTTATCTGTTTTATACCTTTCAACGTACATTAGGAAAAACATCCACATTCAACCAAAGCAATACTACATAATACTTTTTTTTGTCTGTATTACACCATGATCTTCTTTTTTGCCTGAAGAATCGTTGCTAAAAATCATTCTACATATTGATTAGCATGGCATAGTTCAAATGATGGGAAACATAAAATAGCATATATGTTGCTTTCAATTGTTCAAAGAGATCCCAAACTCTCTGGCTAGATAGATCTAGATAAAAATTTTACTTATACCAGGATTGTCATGAATTTATAAATCCGAAGATAGAATGAACTGCTACTTTGACCGCTAAGAATCTCTCTGCATTAAATGATAGAATGTGTCATCTTGGAGCTGCAGTAAGCATGTGAGGCAGAGGGCATCCTGCTATAGGATCGAGGTAAAAAATTAAGGAAATAATTTAAACCTTCAAGATATTTGTTAACTTTCTAATTTATGTGCTGAGAATGCATAGTTTATTGTTCAGACTACTAACATCTTCTATCATTCAAAGATATGATTCTAGGAATATGCATTCTCTCTTGATTTTTAGAGGAATATTTTGAGGTAGTCCATTTTCTCAGTACTTCCAAATATTTAAATAGTTCAAATCTCGTAGTTAACATTAGTGGATTTTTTTTTGCTAGCAAAACTACAAATATATTGGGAGGAGATTTTAATATTACTAGACATAATGGGGAACACTCTAATGGGGAACGCTCCAACTGTGTTCGCAATGCATTGGACTCGCGGAGATTCTCGAAGTTGATCGCTGACTCAGACTTATTAGATATTCCTCTATGAGGAAGTCTGTTCTTCTAGACAAACAATCAACACCCTCCTACTCTCGCTAAGTTGGACAGGATCTTGATCAGCAGCAGCTCCTGGGCAACCTCCTTTCCTGAATTCTTCGGCAAGGTTGGGGACAGGCGCCTCTCTGACCACTGTCATTTGTTTCTCTGCATGGCTCCTGACCATAAAAAGCAACGAAAGGCTTTCAGAGTTGAAAATTCATGGATCCTCTTTGACTGGTTTGAGAATATTATCAAAGTTGGCCTTTGCACTCCTCCTAATGTCTCGGGCGACTCCCCTCTACGGCTCTAGATCGCATTCTGGAAATCTCTTAGACGTATCATTCTCGACTGGGACTCCATCAGAAGGCTTAATTGGAAGAAACACAGAGTACTTGTTGAGGAACGACTCAAAGTCCTTAACCAAAAGGCGAACTCCGACACCATATCGGAGCAAGAAATTGAGGAGACAAGCAGACTAAAGAGGTTCTGGATCGACATTATAATAACGAGTGTCTGTACTGGAGGCAGCAAGCACAGAAACGTTGGCTTTGTGATGGTGACAGGAACACAAGATAATTCCATCTCTGTGCGTCGAACAGGAAACGTCATAATATGATCTCCTCTTTGGATTTGGTCGGCACCTTCATTTTGGATCATGAGGGCATGGCTTCGGCCTTCGGGGACTTCTACTTGGGTCTTCTCGGCAGGGAGATCAAGCCCTTATTGCGGCCCCATTGGTTAGAGTTATTTCAGCATCTTCAGTCGAGTTCTGAATTGTTTTCCTTGGATGCCCCTTTCACCATGCCCAAAGTTTATGGGGTTATTAAGAACGTAAAGAGCTTTAAGGCCCCTAGTTCAAATGGTTTCACGATAGAATTCTATATGAAGTTCTGTCCTTTCATCGGGGCACAGGTGTTAAGTATCCTTCTTGAGATTCAGGATGACCCTGGGATTCTTTCTCGCATCAACAAGGCCTGCATTGTCCTAATTCCTAAAGTCACATGAGCTAACACGATTTCAAACTTTAGGCCCATTAGTTTGGAGAACAGTATTGTGAAGATTTTCTCTAAACTTCTGGCCAATCGTCTTGCCGTTCTCATTCCCGACCTGACTAAAGATCGGCTTGTCGCCAGAAATATTACGGCCTCCACAGTGTGCACCTTATGCAACTCTCATGATGAGACGCACCCCCATATCTTCGCGGACTGTACCTTTACCAAGCTGGGATGGAAGCTCATTCCAAGCTCTCCCACATTAATTTCTTCCCCTAGACTTCTAGCCTTGGGATGGTGGAACTTCTCTAGCACCTCGACAAGCGGCACACTCTTTTCGGTTGATTATGATTTGGCGATACAGAATCTGGCATGAGCACAACATTAGGATCTTTGACAGCCACAAGAGATCCCCTCTCGAGCTGACTTATGAGGCATCTGCTCTTCTCTCCACTTTTGTCATAGAGAGTGTTTCTTTTAGGTAGTGTTTGGTTGGATGAAATAGAGGAGAAATGAAATACTATTTTCTATGCCCCACTTATTTCCTTGTTTGGTTGCAACTCATGGACAAGGAATGGATGGGCCATAATGAATAGATAAGGAATACTATTCCCTATGCATGGGGAATACTATTCCTTACCTCACCCCAAAGAATAGTATTTCTTGTCTATTCCTTATGATATTTTCCTATATTGTCCTTCAATATTTATAATATTACATAATAATATAAAAAATTAAATTATTAAGTTAATTTTAATAATTGTTTATCTTAAATAGATAATTATTATTTTATTATTAAATATTATTTAATAATTATTTTTTCTAGATTTAGTTTTTTATGAAAATAAATAAATAAATATTTTTTATTATTTTAAATTAATATATTATTTTATATTAATTCATATTTTTATTATGTTGTTATTAATTAAAATAAATTATAACATAATTTATTATATATTTAGAAGAGTATTTTAATTTTTTTATATTATCATTCAATATTTATAATATGAATATAAAAATTAAATTATTAAATTATTTTTAATAATTACATATCTTAAATAGATAATTATTATTTTATTATTAAATAATATTTTAATAATTATTTTTTGAAGATTCAAATATTGTTTATAAAAATAAAATAAAATAAATAATAGTATTTTATTATTTTAAGTTAATAAATTATTTTATATTGATCCATATTTTTATTATATTATTATTAATTAGAATAAATTAGAATATAATTTATTATATTTTTTGGAGGGCATTTTAATTATTTTCTCTTAATTTATTGTATAGTTTTCGTGTTAAGTAAACAAAATAAATATATTCAATTTTATTAAGAAGGATATTTTGGTCATTTAACTTTCTATTCCTTGTCTATTCTTGACCTATTTTACAATATCAATCAAACAAGATAATATTATTCCTCATCTATTTCATTCATTGTTTATTCATATTCTTTATGAATTCACTCTATCCAACCAAACACACCCTTACATTATATTTGGATAACTTTGAGTAAGAGGTTTGGAGGGGGAAGGATTTGAAGGAGTTTGAAGAGTTTTGGAGAGTGAGAGATTTGGAAGTTTTTGAAAGAATTTTAAAAATCTTGTTTGGTTAAACTTCATAAAGGATTTGGAGAGGTTTGGAGGGATCTGGTAGACCACTATGCCCTCGTTTATAATAAAAAATTTTTATTCTAAAAATATTTTTATAATTTAACTATTTTTAATTTATTAACTCTTCAAATCCCTCAAAAACGAAGATTTTGAAAATGAGTTCTATGAGGAATTTGAAATTCCTCCAAACTCCTTAAAAAAGCTATTCAAACAGGGTGTTAGTATTATAGGTTCACGAGGGATTGCTTATTGTAATTTTATTTTCTCTTTCTCCTTCACTTGTATTTTTTTTTCATTACTTTTGAATTAAATACAAGATTTTTCGGTTTAGAAAAAAACTACAAATATATTCAGTCATTTGCAAGCATGGAATATCCTTATCCAAATCTCAAGAAGGCTCCTAAAAAGACAGCTTCTGTTTGCTTAAGACATTTTGATTTTTATTTTCGGTGCAAGAGAATTGCCGTTTGCTATGCAATCGATAGAGGTTTGTGAGATACTTCATTCTTCAAACCCAATGGCACAACTTTTCACTTTCCGTGGTGGTATCTCGATGCAGGTGTTGGGCACTTTTGCTTTGACTGGCTTGCGCAGATGCCTTTCAAGTTTCAACCATCATTGTATCGTACAGCACTGGACGCTCATTTCCCTTTTTATTAACTAGAAGGTACATTTTACTCAGAGTTTATGAATGCCATTCACAGATCTCAATGAAAAGTTCAGAGAATTCCTACTCTCAAAAATTATCATGCTTAATTGCTTAACCTCCAAAAACTCGAACCTTTTCTACTGCTAATTAATTCCAAAGTAATAGTCAATTATTAGACATCAGTGACAATTCACCTACAATGCAACCTTCCTAATTGTCATTTTTTCCAAAAAAAAAAAACTCAAAAAATATTGAACCACTGGCTCCTGGCTCCTTGGTTCTCTCAGTTATCTGATTTGGTCAATACGCTCCAACTTGTTTAATCATACAACCCAACCTAGTCAATGTGAAGTATTGGTCCCGACCGTCTGGTCCAGCTATATATTAGACTGGGTCTGGGTTTCCCAGTTGGATTGCAGGTTGGATTATTATTATTTTTGAGTAAAAATTGCATGTGGGATTGGGTTTTAAAAATTTATACTTGAGCTTCAAGCAGTGCAAGTTCCAGCAAAACTTAGGAAGTAAGTTGTACTTTTTGAGTTTTACACAGAAAATTATTGTTTTGTCTATATTTCTTAGTTGATATTTAATTTTATATTAATAAAATAATTATATAATTATATTATATATGTCCATTTAATAAAACCAATATGATTTCAGTCTATTAATTATATTTTATAACTATATATAAATTTATATTAATTATATATCAAAAATATATATTTTACTTATATGTAATTTACAAATAATTTTTTCATATATAATTTCTTGTATATATTATATGTGAACCAATTATATTAACTATATATTGTCAAAATAAAAAAAATAAAAAATAAATAAATGAAATGTATCTTGATCATGCCAACCAAACGTCTTATGGCACAAGAAATGCAACTTATCATGTATTTATTTTGTCAACTAAATATATTTTTAATACTTCAAAAATATACGTAGGGAGTTAATATATTGATACTTCTTCTTAGAAAATATATGTAAGAAGTTAATTCACGAAAACTAGAACTTTTCATAGAAAATTACTTCATATCAACAAAACAATGTCTTGTATATTTATTAGGCGCACATTTTTCTTATGAGTATTGCTATATCTTCCTAAAAATGTGCCTAATAATATTTCTAACACTCACAATGACATGAGTTATAATATCATCAATAGTTATTTGTGTTTTATTATATGTGAGTATTAAGAGAATTTTTAGATACATGAGTTAGGAGAATTTAATATTTATGTTTTGTTATTGTGGTTAGTAATTTTACACTTTAGCTTGTGACTTTTAATTTGGTTGAGTATACTTAGAGTTGTTCGTTGGGTCGAGCCAATGAACCCAAGAACCTGATTCGACCCGACCTATTTGGGTTGGGTCGGGTCGGATCTCGAATTTTAGAATTTGAAACTCGATGACTCAAGATCCGATCCGATGATCCGATTATTTATATTTTTTAATTATTTTAAAATATTTTTATTAAAAAATATTTATTTTTAATTATGTTTTAATTTTTTGTAAAAATATTGTTAAAAACTCTTTCTTTACCTAAACGGGTAAATCCGACTACCCGACCCGATCCGATTCAACCCGATTACACTTGGTTGAGTCGGATCGATTTTTGCCCAAATCCGATTCTATCCGTGAATACTCCTAAGTACACTGGACTCAACCGGACTCAACCAAATTAAATTGATCAATAGTTAATTAGTCATGAATCTAATAAATTGGTACCAGACTACCAGTCCAGCTGTAACCAAAATCTTGTTGCTTGCATGTTCCCCTGATAACTATACGAGGAGAGAAGCAGATGCCGCATAAGATTAAAAAATGATTGTTGCATATATATGAAGTTTAATGCATGCGTTGGCAAATGTTGTACCTACCTATCAATCTATAAATGCAGGTTAGTCTTCTGACCTGAGGAGTCTCAGGAGAGAAACTAGTGATATGACGTCATTAAAAAATTATAAAGAATACCAGTAAAATTAATTTGATGGGCATGAAAGTGCTATTTCCATTGTGGATTACTTTTTTTTAATGTGGGATCAGGTCATCAACTCCTCTTATACAGCCTTCATGTTTTATTCGGCTTGTCCCTTCTTTTTGGCTCTCGGTGTCCAACACAGCAGACCAAAAAGAGTGGGTGACTGGTTTCCCGGGGACTACTGAGACTTCCTTGTCTCTCTTAATTTCATTTGTAAAATATGAAGATTAAATAATCATTTATTAAAACGAGCTTGAAATTGGAACTCTCATGAGTCTTGACATCCTCAAACAAGTGTAGTTGAAGGTCGGATAGCATTTAACTTGTTTCCAGTGCACTCCATCAATCATTGATGACGAGAGTGACAATAGATTGAAGTATTAAATCACATAACTTGAGTTGCTTTAGGACCTAGTGAAGGCCTGGAAGCCACTTTTTAGTCAGCTTTTTAGTCGGTAGGAATAGTGTGGTCATTGTACTTGGAATCAAGATCTTTAATTAGTCGGTGCAATCACTAATTCACTGATCGACCCGTGAGTGAGTCCTACGGTCATTCGTTCGCCAATTGCACCAATGAGTCTAATGATTAAAACCACACATTTATTTTCAACACAAATAAATCATATCTATCTTTTCTCATTTGTTCAAATTTGGAATCTTTGGCTCATTCTTTGATATATATAGTTGAGACCCCACCTTGTCTCCTTTGCTTTATTTGTCCCTTTAAAGTTTAAACGTTAAGGTAATGTTGTTGATTGCGTCATACATACACTTGGTGGGTCTGTGCATGATATATATCCAGTTATCTTTAAAAATATGTTGATCGAGTGCAATGCTCGCAGGCCATGCATGCTAACCAATAATTAATTAGATTTATTAGAAAAGACAATTGGTGAGGTTGACCACATGACTATTTAATTAAGTAGTTGCATCTGTACTTCATGACGAGATCTATCTCATTAATAAACCTCCTATGTCTCTTTTACTTTGTTGAAGCTTCCGGTGATTCTTTAGCTAACCCATTCCTTCTATGTTATGGGGATGGAGAGGATATAATTTCACCTTTAAATCGTTCCAATTCAATTTTTATTGTCATTCTCTTTTGTAATGTTATCAACTTAAAATCGTTAGAATTCATATGTTAAATGATTAAGTCAATATCTCGCTCGCTCTCACAATATATATATATATATATATAGTTATAATATTTCGTCTGTGATTATAATATCATTCATTTTCAGAACAACTCGCCCATACTCACAATGTTACGTCTGTGGTTATAACATCCCGCATGTGGTTATAACATCTCATCCATTTTTACAACAATCCACACACTTTCACAATATCTCATCCGTGATTATAACATTTTGTCCACTCTCACAACACTCCGCTCGTGGTTATAGCATTTCATCCACCCACACAATATCTCGTCCGTGGTTATAACATTCTGTCCACTCTCATAACATCTCACTTGTGGATATAACACTACTAGAAAAATGGTCATCAGCAACGGCTGATGCCGTTGCTGCGCCGTTGCTGAAGAGAATCAGCAACGGATCAGCAACGGCCGCTCGGGCCGTCGCTCAAAACATTATCAGCAACGGCCGCTGGGCCGTCGCTAAAAATATTATCAGCAACGGTTTTACCACAGACCCGGAGCCGTTGCTGATAACATTAATAGCAACGGCCGCTGAGTCCGTAGCAACACCGTTAGTAAAACTCCGTCGCTAAGCCGTTGCTGTAGGTCATCAGCAACGGCTTTCGATACACTTTTAGCAACGGCTTTCCCACGGACGCCCGTGGGAAAGCCGTTGCTGATGACGTATACCTGCAACCAGAAAATTTGAAAATTTCAAATTTCCATTGATACATTGATACATTTATCTGATACATAACTCACACACCCATACCCTCATACACACATTCATTCACACATCACAAACACCTCATACACATTCATTCACACATCACAAACACACCAAGATATACATCAAAACAATTATATTTATATTCATAATTATCCACGATAGTATAAACACAATTCAAATGCAAAATTGAAGTATCAATATCCAAACAAAATAAGTTAAACAAGTTCAATATCCAAACAGAAAATCTCACGATCACGATGGAGGATGGTCTGGATTATATGGCGGGGTCTGGAGCGCTTGAGTGTACACCGGCGTGGACTGACTCGAGGACGATGGATTAGATGATGCCGAAGAGATGCCTGCTTCGGGATGACCTGACAAGTTGCGTAGCATAGCTTCTATATTCGCCATCGTCTGACTCTGGCGCTCCATCAACTCAGTCTGACGCGCGACCGTCTCCTCTAGTGTCCTTATCCTATTACTATGATCATAACTGGATCTGGAGGTGGACGGCCGCTCACCAGCGACCGGAGTGGTCGGTGCCCCAAGTGGCCCTAGTACGGCTCGCGCATGACCACTATCTGTGAAGCCATATACGCGGCCATGGTCCCAGCCACCTGCGGCCTCGACCCACGATGCTGCGTCAAAGTCCTCGGGGGTACCCCCGCGCTGCACCACCGTCTGGCTGTAGGTCTCCTACTCGAGTTTGATTTTTTGTTTAATATTTATCATAAAACTTAAATTATAAATATATAATGAATAATTTAAACAAATATATAATTACCATAATGTATGCAGCGCGGTTGTGGATGTACTCCCCAGTCCCATGTGCTCGACGGTGAGTCCGCTCAAACACCGCCATCGGGGAGGGACGCTGGACACTCCCGTCATCCGACACCGTCGTCTACATTTACAAAACAAATACATTAATAAGTACACATAATAACAAATAAAATATATAATTAAAAGATATACTTACCATACGGTTTGCGTGCACTGCAAATGCAACAGAGCCGCCGGTGTGACGCGCTGCTCCCCCCGACATGCGATTTCTAGCCGCATTCCGAGAAACCTCCTGCCATTGATCTGTCGACCATATCCCCACGAGCTGGTCCCATATATCCGGAGTAATCCAACCGGGGCCGTATCCCCGAGTCTCTGCGATGTTAGTGGTCCCAGCTCGGGCCATCGCTTGGGACCGAGCCTGCCCCAGCTGCCCGTTGTACCTTGCCCGGGAAATAGCCTCCCAGACAGCGTAAATGAAGGGCCTCTGGTCCTCGGCCCATGTATAGCGAGCCTGCAAAATAATAATATCAGTACCAATATTAATATATCATCATGCATGTAAAAAATAATAATAATACGTGCCTCAAACTCGCGCCATAACATGTCGACGTGCTCGCTAGGCACGTGAGACCACGTAGGCCATGCCCCGTGCATGTATCGTCGAATAGTAGAAGAAATGCTCCTCGGCACTTCTTCTTGCTCGAACCTGCACAACAAAAATAAATTTTAATATTATATTATGATATAATGAATTTGTAATGATTCATAATTCATGATATATTACCGCTCCTCAATCACGTTAATCAATCTACGTGACTCTGTGGCTGGTGGAGGCTGCCACCTGTTCGGCCCGCGTGGCCGCCTGCGTCTGGATGTACTAGCCTCGGCAGTATCATCCTCATGAGGATCAGCAACAGGAGGATCAGCAGCATGAGTAAGTGCTGGAGTCTCACCGATCGGAGACTCCGAAGCTCTCCTGCGTCGATAACCACGACCAGACATATCTGTCGAACATACATATAATTAGATTATTGTATAATAGTAGAGATATATTTAATAAAATATATACTTTACAATTATTCCTCATCATCTGAATAATAGTCTTCGAATTCTTCTTCTTCTTCCTCTTCTTCCTCTTCTTCATCTCCAGCTTCCTCAATTTCATGATCGTCATCATCAGCATATTCAACTTCTAATTGAATTGACGTTGTGTCTGCATCCTCGAGTATTGGAATAATACGATCCACAGCAGGAAGATCATCTTCTTGATAGAAACCAGGAGGATCATTTTCTCCTACTATCGGATCAATTTTTTCCTCTACCTTTTGTCTTACAGACTACACGCCAATCCGCTCTATCTTTATTTCGAGCCGGATACTTCGCGTAATATACTTGTTCGGCTTGTGATGCCAATATAAAAGGCTCATTTGCTGCCAATTTCGATTTGTAATTAACCTCAACAAGTTTGTATTTTGGATGAACTTTCATGCCCCTTTCTGTTGTATCGAACCAATGACATCTAAATAGGATCACTGATTTCAAGCCGAAGTAGTGCAACTCTATCACTTCTTCCACCAGTCCATAGAAATCCATATCACATTCAACATAGGTTGTCCCTTTCACGCAGACCCCAGCATTCATCGTCTTTTTTGTAGATGAATATTCAACCGTGTGAAATTTATACCCGTTAACAAAATATCCGCTATAGCACGACACAAGCCGCGACGGTCCACTAACAAACTCAAATATTTTTTCATCTATTTCAGCTCTGTGATCTTTGCTGTAAGTCTGAATCCAAGAAGGGAAATCACGATTCCGTAATGTCTCCAATTCTTGATCGTTGTGAATAGAGTATTTTTGCACCATCTCAATGTCAAATATTTCAATGAATTGTTCAATCTCTGGACAATTGAGTAATACATACAAGTGTGCCAAATGATACTCTTCATCGCTTAAGTGTCGAGATGGACGAGAACCAAAAGCACGACCAGAGTGACAAAATATATTTAAACGTCCATCTGAATGTCGAACACCCCCGTCGCCGTTACGTGGAAGACGATCAAATCTTGTCTGTACTGTCGATTCAAAGTAAAATGAGCAGAATGTTGAAATTTCTTGGATGATATACGATTCAGATATTGATCCTTCAACAGCTGCGGTGTTCTTTACTTTTTTCTTCAGACGATTCATGTATCTTTCAAATAAGTACATCCAACGATATTGAACGGGGCCACCAACTCGTGCCTCGTATGCCAAGTGTATCGGTAGATGCTCCATCGAGTCAAAAAATGCAGGAGGGAAAAACTGCTCCAGCTTGCATATGATTTCAACAATATTATTTTCAAGTGTTGACATATCTTCGACTCGAAGGACATTTGCACAGATGCTTCTAAAAAACATACTTAATTCAGTCAACGAACCCCAAATATTATCAGGTAGAAGATCTTGAAATGCGATCGGAAGTAATCTCTGCATGAATACATGACAATCATGGCTCTTCATCCCTGATATTTTGCAATCATCGACGTTCACACATCGAGATAAGTTTGAAGCATATCCATCGGGTAATCTGAGTTCTTTTACCCATTGACAAACATCTTTGATCTGTTGTTTATTTAACACATATAGGGCCTTCGGTTTCAGATATCGTCCGTTGACCTCTTGTAACTCCAACTCTGGTCTTTTACAAAGTATTTTCAGATCATGTCGGGCTTTGACATTATCTTTAGTTTTTCCAGAAATATCCATCACAGTGTTGAAAATATTATCAAACACATTTTTTTCAATGTGCATAACATCTAAATTATGTCGAATCAATAATGAACTCCAATAAGGCAATTCCCAAAAGATATTTTTTTTCACCCAGTTGTGTGTTTGGCCAAAACCTGACACTCTTTCATTGCGACCAAATACTATATCTGGAAGTGCTGAAACACGTGCTAACATTTGTTCACCAGACAACATCGGTGGTGGCCCATCTCTTTCGACTCTGCCCTTAGTAAATTTATTACGATTCATTCGATACTGGTGATGAACCGGTAGGAATCGACGATGACAATCAAAGAATGAGATTTTTCGTCCGTTCTGAAGACTGATTGATTTAGAGTGTTCCATACAATACGGGCAAGAGAGTCGGCCGTGAGTGCTCCAACCCGACAACATGCCGTACGCGGGGAAATCATTGATTGTCCACAAGACCGCGGCCTTTAAATTGAAGTTTTGCTTCCGATGACAATCATAAGTGACAGCTCCCTCAGTCCACAATGTTTTCAATTCATCTATCAAGGGTCTGAGAAATATGTCAATTTCTTTTCGCGGACCCTTAGGACCCGGAATAATCATCGAAAGATAAATAAATTCATCTTTCATGCACATTGACGGTGGCAAATTATAAACTGTCAGCAGCACTGGCCAAACTGAATAAGGAGTTGCAGAATGTCCAAACGGATTAAAACCATCTGTGCACAATCCCAATCTGATATTTCTAGTATCCATAGCAAATGAAGGATAACATGTATCCAAATGTTTCCATGCTTCACTGTCAGATGGATGAGTCATTACTGTATCATCACGACTTCTTGCATGCCAACTCATGTAGGGGGTTGTCTTTTCCGAGATGAATAATCTTTGAAGCCTCGGTGTTAGTGGAAAATACCGAAGCACCTTAAACGGGATATTTTTCTGTCAGACCGATTTCTTCTCCTTGTAACGAGGGTGTTGACATACATGGCATTTATCCAACTGCACATTTTCTTTATAATATAAAATGCAGTTATTTTGGCACGCGTGTATTTTTTCGTACCCAAGCCCTAATTTTCTCATTAGCTTTTTAGTCTTATAAAAAGTAGGCTCAAACTTGTTATCAGTAGGCAGCATTCCATTAATCAATCCAGCAATCCGATCATACGCAACTCCGCTGATATTACAATCGGCATTGATGTTTAAGAGCTGTGTCATTGCTGAAAACCTAGTGTATTTAGGACAATTCTCATACAAAGGTTCATCGGCAGCTTTCAACATCTCGTAAAATTCTGCAGCTTCTTTATTCGGTAATTCAATCTCTACCGCAGCCCCTACTTCTGTGATATCAACCGCTGTAGTATCTGGTGGGACTGATGTCTGAAGAACTGGCCGATCAACATTATCATTCAGGCGGAATTGACCCCCAAGACTATCAAGTATCATAGTTCTATAGGGATTACATTGACCGGATGAAGAAGCACCAGCAGAGGAAGATTCACCATATGTCTGAACGACAGGATTGCTTGACGTCCCGACTTCGCGTGACTCCCCGTGACAAGTCCATAGAAAATATCTTGGTGCAAATCCTTTGCTATATAGATGCAGAGTGACAGTCTCCCGATCCAAAAATCGTCCATCTGAACAAATGCGGCACGGACATCGGATTTGATCACCCATGCTAACGAAATTCCGATTCGAATAGGCGAAATTTAGGAAGTACGTTACGCCTAATCGAAACTCATTCGTTAAAGCTCCACGATCAAGACGTCGGTACATCCAACTTCGATCAGCCGACATGATTCTGTCAATCAATGACAATTTCTTTGGTTAATGTCTTTAGGTGAGATTGTCCTATTACATTCGGGATTTATGTTATTCGTACTGCACTTACGTTTCTATTTTAACTGTTAACTAATTATTCTAAATTTCGACAGCATCTCCCTACAGTTCTCCGAATACGCATATCATCTGGGCGCGTATCGGAGAACAAGAGAGATGTTGCCGAATTTTAGAATAATTAGTTAACAGTTAAAATAAAAACGTAAGTGCAGTACAAATAACTATATTCCCAAATTGTCCAATCAGGGACAATTCAAGAATTGTACGTCGTATAAAAGATCATCTACTTCTTTTACACGAACATACAATTCTCGAACGGATCTAAGGTTTTGCTAAATCATATCCGATTCGTCGATGCGTACGTGAAACATATCAACTCGTCGGATGGATGATTATTTTCTAAATGTTTCGAGACAGTTCGAGTCCATATTGGACGATTTCGGCGCGCGTCCGAAGTGGACGATTCCGGCGCGAGTCCGAAGTGGACGATTCCGGCGCGAGTCCGAATTGGACGATTTCGGCGCGCGTCCGAAGTGGACGATTCCGGCGCGAGTCCGAATTGGACGATTCCGGCGCGCGTCCGAAGTGGACGATTCCGGCGCGAGCCCGAATTGGACGATTCCGGCGCGCGCCCGAAGTGGACGATTCCGGCGCGCGTCCGAAGTGGACGATTCCGGCGCGCGTCGGAAATTAATTTAAACCCTAATAATTAATCTAACAAATTAAACAATTAATCTAAACAATTAATTAACAATTATAAAATAATTAACTAACAATTTCAAAACAATAATATATATATATATAAAAATTCCGGCGCCGGAGTCCACCCTCCGGCGCCGGCGTACAGTGGCCGAACACACTGTTCGGCCACTGTAGAAGGTCCGGCGGCGGCCATAGGCCGACCGCCGCCGGCCGAAACCCTAGAAATAGGGTTTCGGTCGGATTTTAACATCTCCGGCCGAAACATAAAGAGAGCCGGCCGGCCGATTAACATACCGGCAGCAGCGGCAGCAGCGGCGAGAGGCGTCGGAGAGAGGCGTCGGCAGCAGCGGCGAGAGGCGTCGGCAGGAGCGGCGGCGGCAGCAGCGGGAGGAAGAAGGGTCGGGCGCGAGAGCGTGCCCTATATAAACTTATCAGCAACGGCTCACTCGCCCGTTAGAACGCCGTTGCTGATAAGTTATCGTCAGCAACGGCTCACTTATCCGTTAGTAAGCCGTTGCTGAAGATTAAAAAATCAGCAACGACTCGCCTTTCCGTCAGAAAGCCGTTGCTGATAATTAAAATAATCCGCAACGGCTCCGTTTTCCGTTAGAACGCCGTTGCAGATACAGATATCTGCAACGGCTCGGGCGGCCGTACGAATCCCGTTGCAAATAGCAACGGCTTGAGCGGTCGTTGCTGATAGCCGTTGCTGAAGATCAAGTTTCTAGTAGTGTAATATTCTGTCCACTCTCACAACATCTCGTCTCGTTTATAGCATTCAGTCCACTCTCACAACAAATCGTCGTGCGTCTAGAACATCTCATCTATAACATCTTGCCCAGATCTAACATTTTAACATCTCACACGCTAGCATAATCGAACCTCATTCTGAGATGTAAGCTGGAGGAAAAATTGATTCCCTCGCTCGAGCATTAAACCATGGCTTCACGAAACAACAACACAAACTACAAAAAAGGACAAAAGACACCGACAAACTGAAATCTAGCAACATTGGATCAATTATGAGCGAAGAAATCCAACAATTCTTGAAACATAGGTTGAAGAGAAAAGCATCTTCAGAATTGAAATACAAGTTGAGGATATCAATGCAGATTCAGAATGATAGTTTCAAAATTTTTGGAACACGATTTTTTTTATTTTCAGACAAAATTTGCATCTTTTGCCTTTAATTAGGATTTCGGGATTTTAAAAATTGATTCCAAGGGTATTTTCGTTCAAGATGATAAAATATGATCATTTTTTAAAAGCTTTATATGGGGGTTGGTTTTTAAAACTCTTGTCCCAAAAGGGTCATTCCCCATAATTTCCTCTACATTATAAGTTATTTTTTTAGTACAAACTTTTATTTTTATTTATTTTGATAGTCTCAATTTACATTATCTTTAATATATTTTGAGATCTATGTGATCTTATTTTTATATCTTAATATCTAGTTATATTTTAATAATTTTATATATTAATATAAAATTAATTAAAAATTATTTTTTATAAAATTGTAGTTTATATTTTAATATTAAATAATTGTTGGGTATTGTTCAATTAGATTGGATTATTTTGGAGGATATATATGTATAATAGAAAATGTAATCCACACAGTACGCCATCTCATTTAACCTCTTCTTTTATATATTTTTAGTTCATTCCATTATTTACCCCATTAAATTTTCTCAATTATTATAGACATTGTTTATGTATACATTACATTATAAGTATAAAAAAATAATTAAGAAACGCATATCGTTCAGCAAGGGAGGATAAAGTAAACGTGTTCAATCCTTGATTCAGCCCATGCCTCTGCCTCTGCCTCGCTCCACACTGGAGACACGTGATGGGATGATGTGATGATCCCTGCCCGAGCTCAGAGTTCTCCAATCATTTATACCCTAAAATTTAATGCTATAAAAACGAGAGAATAGCGTATTTGATTCTATAAATTATTAATTATTTTAGATTTTAATCCTATAAATTTTAATTTGGTATTTTCGATCCTGTAAATTTATTCCGTAGCATAGATTTGGTTCTATCTGTTATGGTCCGTTAACTCTCCATTAATATGAACTAACGTCGTTCATACACGTTGACATATTTGATAATATAAGTTTCATTTTGAAATTTTCAGTCCTATGTGTTTGTCCCATAGTACAGATTTGATCTTATATATTTGCACTGTAGTACAAATTTGATCCAATATATTTGTCTCATAGCACAAATTTGATCATATCTGTGATAGTCTATTAACTCTCCGTTCACGAAAAAATAAACGACGTTATGTTCATATTTATGGAGTTAATATATGGACCGTCATGAATAACACTAAATCTATGTTATGAAGCAAATTTATCTATGTTACAAAGTTAAAATACCAACTTGTCTATTCGGCTCGTCATATAAATTTGATTCTATTCACGACGGTCTATTAACCCCGTCAACATGGACATAACGTCGTTTATTTTTCCGTGAAAGAAGAGTTAATGGACCGTCGTGGATATGACTAAATCTGTGCTACGGGGCAAACATATATATATGACCAAATCTATTTTACAGGGCAAACATATATGATTGAAAATTTTGAAATGAAACTTATAGGATCAAATATGTCAACGTGTATTAACGGCGTTAGTCAACATTGACGGACCGTCACTGATAAGACCAAATCTGTACTACTGAGTAAATTTATAAGATCAAAAATACGAAAATAAAATTTATATGATCAAAGTTCAAAAAATTAAAAATTTATAGGATCAAATCTGCATTACACCCCTGTCAGTTCGAGTGAAGATAACTTCAAATCCCATTCATTCAAACAAAGCTCGACTGAACTTGACCTCGTCATCTTTAATGCAAAGCGAAATGAGTACGCTTAGAACCTCATGCAAGTTTCTCCTCTCCTTCATTGAGTATATACTCCAGTACTGCAATGGTGTCAACTGAGTTCATTTCTGATAGTATATCTCAGGATGCCCCTCTCAAGCTAAGGCAACTACATAAAGATGATTGGAACAAATAACTATAAGACATTGAAGAGACTTGCTCTTGCATGGGTACTCAAAGTCATCGACCAAAGGGGGGCCAAGATTCTTCTCCTGGGGAAGGAAGCCAATTAATTGCATGGCACAGAATGCTTAGTTAATCGGAAAGAAATTACTGGACATTAATTAATGCACATAAACTTGCTAGAATATTTGATCGATAAACAATTACTTCAACAATCGAAGCTGGTGTGAAAAGATTCAGCTGATCGAGAAGAAGGCTCTCATAGATTTTGAACTTTGAAGGGCATCCTCCATGCACCTACAACAACTTTTCAAAGTTATCACCATTCTGGTTGCTGGAGACCTATCATCTAACCGAAAGCCACACAAGATGGAAACTACAATTGAACTCATTCATTTCTATGCAATCAATTCAGAACCTACACTTGACGACATCTCTAGCTTTGATACAAGATAGCTCTGGGTTTGATGTCTTTTCAGTACTGGAGATGGCCTGGGAAAATCTACTCATCAACAAAGGGCACATACGAACTACTAACTTTCATAGGTTTTGAGGACATCAAATTAAGCAACATTCATTTGGAGCTCAATTAATTATACACTCTTTACTTTTCAAGAACTAGATAGAATCGCATATATTCATCATCTCTTATACAACTTCACATATATATAGCTTGGATGGTTGGGCCATTTCCATGCAACTGTAACTTAATGGACAAATGCAACTTAATTATATCAATTATGAACCTTGGAATGATTGTAACGCCAAATATATATATATACACCAATGATCAAAAGATCATTAAGCTCATTCTTATCATAGTCTTTAGTTTGTTTTTTTTGGAAAAGAAAATTTGTATTAATCAAGAGATTTGATGAATACAAGCATATGAGAGGAGGGTAGGCGAGAAATGAAAAAATAAAAAAGGCTGCAATCGATTCAACCAAAAGAAAAAATAAAATACGAAAAATTTATAACTAGGAGGAACAGAAGAAGATTTGAAGAAGGAAGCCGCCTCATTAGCAAGTTCCGTAAAAGATCTACTAGTGTTCTCAAAGCACCTCAAATTACGCTCGTGCCAAATCTTCCTATTTCAAATCATCTGAAGCCGATAACATATCGATCTCGAATGCAACTCTGATACCTCTTTAGGGTTACTTTTGGAGACTTGTTTTTTTACTCTTTCAATTTTGTTCTTTGGTTTGTGTTTTTCTTACTTCTTGTCCCCTCTCTAATAAGTTGTATTTTTTCATAACTTAATTATAAAATCATATTCATAAAACTTACTTTTATTTCCAAAAAAAAAAGAACAAGTGCACAATTAGTTAAATTCATAGTTTATTTTAAAATAAGAGAATTATCAAAAAGCATATATTTTTTAGTTATTTAACACAAGCATTAGTTCAATTACAATATTGCTAAGATCATAAATTTATTGCCATGCTTCATAGTTGGGTTTAGGTAGCTAATCCGCATTCCCTAACTCCAGTATCCGCAGGGAGAGGAAACGGACAAGGCAAAGGTGGGCTTTTTGCTTCTACAAGCGGAAGTGGAAGCAGCAGAACAAAAGCAACCACCATTAGCAAACAAAAGAGGGAGCTTTTCTAGCTCGATCGACTCCGGTGCCGGTGGTGGGTGGGAATGGGTGGATGCGCATCGAGATGGAGGAGAGCGGCCAAGAAGATTGGCTTCCCCTGCGCCTCCTTCCTCATTGAGAAGACCCCTTCAAAGACGGTATGTTTCTTCCATTTCCTTCCCCCTTCTCCATCTTCATCTTCACTTCATTTCCCCAAATTAGAGCGAAAACAAATCGGCATTTTTTTCGCTTGCATCTCGCAAAAAAAAAGAGTGATATCTACGGAAGCATTGGTGCATTGACCTTGTTTGTCTTCGACAGTATCATCGGTAAAGAACCATTTCTCAACGGTTCCTTTTATTATTCTCCTCAGAACGAAGAATTTGTTGCAGTATTTGAAACAAAACTCATTCCCCCCTGGATTTCCACAAAAGAAACATATTTTCTTGTCCATCTCTTTCTTAATTTCTCTTGTTCATCGCTTATTTCGAAGGCGGGTGCCGCTTTGCAGCACCCAATCTTTTCTTCCATTTCTCTTGAACTAATAGCTTGCATCACATGATTGCAATTTTGATGTTAATAATCGGTTTCAAATTTGGCTTGTTGGCCCTAATTTCAAAGAAGGCTTATTAATTGCTTGTTTATCTTCCCATATTTCTTGGTTGTCTTGTCCATCCAACCTCTGCTCTAAACATTCCGGCATGCGTTCGATAATTCAGATCTCGTGCTCGGCGGTTAGTTCAAAGGCGGAAGATGGAGAAGGAAAACCGGGGCAAACTGGGGTGAAAGGTGCCGCCGAGAAGGTACTCTTCTTTCTCTCTCCTTGCAATTTTACTCTGGCCCACCAATCATTTTTCATTTAAAACACACCGAGTCGCAAACACAAATTGGATACCCATCCCATACTCCATAAGATTAGATCCATTGACGAACATGACCAAATTTTAGGAGAAGTAGAAATGAATTCATTCAAGATCTCTTTTTTGAGGGAAAAAATGTTTTTTTTTTAAATTTTGTTGTTGGGACCACCACCATCAAAGCAATGTCTGCATGCTTCTGACCAGATGATCATAGCGCTCGCTTAGTTAACAGAAGGTGAGCTCGAGTTCAAACACACCCACACCTTTAAAGCTAGCTTTTTGGCATGAGCTAGTCGTGCGAAGATCTGAATTGTTGGATATAATATAGATCGGGGAAAAAAGAATTAATATGATCAGCAAACAACACCAGGTCTTCCGACACCACCATGCGCACAATTTCAAAGGCCGTGGCAGGGTGGGGGGAGCCTGTCCTTGGAGCACCAACCTAGGCCTAGGGTGAAATTTCCAACACCTGGTGTATAATACGTGTATATCAAGAAGTATAATCTCTTTGGTTAGCAAAATCAAACTCAAAATAACTTATGCAAAACGTGTATCCTTTTTCAGAAAAAAAAACAAACTAAAACCAGAATATAAATTATTGTCTATGAAATTAATTTTTTCTTAAGAAAAATAAAAATATAGGGGGGTGGTTTTCCGCGATTTTGAGATAAAAAATTGAAAACACATATATCTAAGCATTAGAATAATTTTTTTTCTGTAAAATTTGTATGCAACAAAATTTATTTTTTGATTTTATATTCTTGACGTCATTTATTTTTTAAGTATGGTAACTTTGAAAATTCAAAAATAAAGTAATTTGTAATCAACACCACATTAATTTTTAAAGTAAATTACTTTTTCTGTTCTATTAGTTGGATTTGATGACGTTCTGATATTGCAATACTAAATTCTTGATATTTTTATTAACATCTTGATATTATTTTTTTCTTCTTGATTCTTAATTTTTTTCTATTATTTTTTTTGGGGAAAAAGAGAGATCTTTTTGTTTCTTTGTAAGTAATGAGATATCTCTATAATGAGTATTTCCTTTAATAAAAATTAATATTGTTTTCTATAATCAAACAAGCTTTCATTGATTTAATCAACTAAAATTATTACTATTTTCATCAACCAAATGCGTTTTTAGGAATTGAAAACTTAAAAATTGAAAATTGGTTTTTTGAAACCAAATTTTTGTTTTTATGAAAATCAAACAAAAAAAGTTTTACTAATCAAACAACAATTTATATTTTGGCTTACTGTAGATTATTTTATATAACATGAATGTAACGTTGAGACTTTTATCCTCTTCAATGAACAAGTTTTTCTTCACCTAATTTCATAATAGTTTATTTAATTTTAATATTCATGTACAATGATTGATGATAGATGATGACAATACTACTTGATGTGGATGATATTTTTTTTGTACGAATTTTAAAGTTGAATCAACAATTAAAAACTAGGTGAAAATATTCATTCGTCTATATAGATGGAAGGAGTTTATGTATTGTTGCAAAAAAAATTTGAAATTGTGTCTGCGCCTATTACTTCCCTTATTATGCTTGTACATTTTTTGGTCGTTTCCAATTATAATAGGTCATTTTTCTAAAATAGTTTTCAAAGTTATTCTTCTTCTTCTGAATTATAGCTTAAGTTTCATCACTTGTGAGGGTGTCATTCTTCATGTGACAGCACAAACGGACACCACCAGACACTAAAGGACACAGAATTGGTGGGTTTCGTCACTTTCGTTTGGCCTACTTGGGTTTATGTCATAAATGGATCAGCACAGTCTGTATACTTTAATAAATTGCACTACTTAAGGGATTGATACACATCGCTGGAATTAAATTTAGATGCCAATTACATTCTTTGTGGATTCTTACGTACAAGTAAACTTTGTCTGTTCTCGTTTTGCTTGGTTATATATCAGATGATGATGACATGATAATAAGTGGGTCGATGTTGCGTTTGCATTGAGAGCTTTATCATACATATATTATTTAGTACATGACTCGGCATAACCAATTGATGTATTTATAACATGAATTTGGTTTTCAGACCTTATATTTTTTAAGGAACGCTTTCAGTACTCATATTATTAGTGTATAACTTCTTCAAAGTTCAAACCTTTTGACATATAAAATCCATGCAAATCCTTAATATTTACTGCAGGAGTCTGCTTTCTTATTTTATCTATCTTCTGCCTTCTTGCAGTCTTAAACCACTTATACTGAATTGAACACATTGGGGTATAATAGGATATACCACTACTAATTAATATTCTGATAAATTTTCAAAGAATATATTATTTATTTTTCATCTGAACCCTAAAATCACATAAATACAAAAATCCCAATCTACAAGTCTGTACGGCTGCACCCATTTTATAAAAACTGTCTCCATACAAAATGCATGCAAACCAGAGTCATATGAGTAGCCTTTGAGCTTCCTTGATTACTACTGTGATGTTGCACGAGTTGTTCTCAGCTCCAGTCTTGATTCACCTCCACTTCCACGAGCTTCCTTGATTACTACTGAAGCTTTATTTATTTATTTAAATTGCAGAGACTGTGCGCGATATGCTTGGAGCCTCTTGGCTGCAGTGATGACAGCATTGATTTTTCCAGCAACCAAAAGATCTTCACAGCCCAATGCATGCATGCTTTTCACTTCACATGCATTGTGTCCAACGTCCGGCACGGTAGCGTTACATGCCCCATCTGCCGAGCGCACTGGTCGCAACTCCCCCGCGAGTCTACCACCCCCTCCATCAACAACACCGATCCCATCCTCCGCATCCTTGACGACTCCATTGCCACTTCCCGCTTCAACCGCCGGTCATTTCTCCGTGCCACTCGCTACAATGACGATGACCCTGTTGAGCCTGAAGCAGCGTCCGATCCCAGCCAACTTCGCCTCCGCCTCGCCATCATCCCCACTCCATCTCCGACAGGTAAGTGGCTCCCTGCCTGTTCTCCCTGTTGACATCTGGTATCAATGCACAATCTCTTCATTGATCACCGAGTTGTTGTTCTATAGCTGTGCTTCCAAGGCAGACTCCTTCGCCAACTGGGCAGAAGATGGGTTACCTATCCGTAAAACTCACTCACCAGCAAGCAACTGATCTGGTTCTCGTGGCAAGCCCAAACGGACCTCATCTTAGGCTGCTCAAGCAGTTCATGGCACTCGTGGTCTTTTCACTTCGTCCGGTGGATCGCTTGGCCATCGTCACCTACTCCACCACTGCCACTCGCGCATTCCCTCTGCGGCGGATGTCCTCCCAAGGGAAGCGCGCAGCACTGCAGGTCATCGACCGCATATTCTACCTCGGCGAAGCTGAACCAGCTGAAGGGCTCCGCAAAGGTCTCAAGATATTGGAGGACCGCGCGCACCGCAATCCACTTGCTTGCATCCTCCACCTTTCAGATAGCCCGACCCAAAGCTACATTTGCAGAGACCTGCAGCTCCCCATTCCAATTCACAGATTCCACATTGGTTTCGGATACGGAACGTCAAATGGGTTTGTGATGCATGAGTTTGAAGAGTTCTTAGCTCGGTTGCTTGGAGGGATGATCAGAGACATCCAACTAAAGATAGGTGCTGAGGGTGAGTGTGTAATGTTAGGAGATCTTCGAGGAGGGGAAGAAAGGCGGATACCTGTGGACTTGGCCAGCGACTATGGATTCCTTTCAGTCAGTTATAGCTACGTTGAAGGAGGAGCAGAACACAGGCTGAACACAGGAGAAATGCTGGTCGGCACGGAGAAGAATGACCAAAATGATTGCATGTCTGAGGTTGGAGCAAGTGATCTCAGTAGCAGTAGAGGAAGGAGCAACTCTGTTCATAGGTGGGGGCATCTCGACCCATTCATGGCTCGAAGATGGGCGAAGCATTTGCATGGATACAAGGCGTGATGCTGCTGAGTTGCTCTTGGAGCTGCCAATATGTTTGGTCTCATGGTTGCGAGTGTAAAGATTTTTAGTTCGGACATCTGATGTGGTTCAGCTGCAGAGTTGAAAGAGTGCTCATTTCAACTCAAGGGGATCGTCCTGGTTTCAAAATGGATGTCTCCAATCAGCACCCTCATTTTCGCATCATGGTTTGATATTCTTGTATTCTTTTTTTTTTCTTCTTTTCTAACATCATTTAATTATCATGTGAGTGTGGATATTTTGTTTGTTTGATCTTGCTTATTAAGCAACATTGATTTCCCTCTGAGATTTTATGCATAGTGGCTTTGGTATTTAAGTCATGTGGCATTTTCTTCCCTTGGAACTTCACAAATCTACAAATTAGGATGCAGAATCACACAAGTGAATCAGAACAATAAGCATTATAAGGACAATTTATTATATAATTGAAATGGTGGAATAATATAATAGCACTAAAAAGCTGATAACATCCTATTCTTGTATCTAAATTAAACAATGATTTGGGTTTTCTGGATCTTTGCTAATTGCTGGGAGCTGTCTAGTTGCATCTCTAGCTATCCAAGTAGCATCAACAAGATGTATGCATGAAGAAGACTGGAAATTTCAATGGCATCAAGAAGATGTTAAAAATTTCCCAATAATGATAAGAAGATAGTTGCTTTTGGACTACAGCTGTGAAGGTTGTCCAGGTAAATTAAACTCTAGCATGATAAAGAAGCTCATGAATACAAAAATAGAAAAGAGGCTAATTGTCTCAATAGTGACCTAGAGTGCATTAATTTACTATGATGCAAGTATGATCAAGTAGGAAAAAAATATTTCTTTCCAAATAGTACTAATATGCATCATGCCAAAACAAGTGACAAAAGGTAAAGGTACAAAAAAAATGGTCCCAGTAGGGTTTCGGAAGGGTCACAAAATATGCAGTATTTGGAGTTACTTCAACAGGGACCTTCTGTCAATGGCTTAAACTTCTTGCCATTGTTGTACTTATCATGTCACCCATAAACCATGATTAACTCAAAAGAAACATTGGATCAAAATCTGATGCAACTTATATCTCATGCAGATAACTTAGTGCATCTCTCGACTTGAATCATAGCCAATAATATGATAAAGGGATAACAACGAGAACGAACTTGCGCTTTTTTCATTATCATTGTAATGACAAAAATCAGTGAAAAGACACCAGAAAGAGTAGCAAATCATACAAAAGAAGTAAATGCTCAATACAAGGACATTAGATAGCCTTCAATTCATCTCTTTTGGCAGTCACATTAGATAGTCTCCTCTCATTCAAAAAAAGCCCTTGCATGTGTTTGGGATCACAACACTTCATGTGCTTAGAGATAGTGATCTTTGTTCATCCACCCAAAGACAGTTCTCAAATAACCTTTTAGTTCCTAAAATTTAGTTTAATTATCGTCAAATTCATCCATGTCGATGTTAAGAGAAATTTAATCATCGTTCCTGATTGTCAGGGTAAAATGAGCATGTTCTTGAACACATATTACTTGAATGCAAATGACAAGGTTACTGGGTGTGTTTGCTTCAGGTAAATGTTATAAGATTCCCAGCAATGTGAAGATAGCATTGGCTACATTGCCTTGTCTGGTTGAACAAACTTAGGCAACTACTCGAGCATCTAGCATGCATGGAGATTTTAGATTACCATAT
The DNA here is from genome assembly GCA_034359265.1 of Canna indica. NCBI lineage: Eukaryota > Viridiplantae > Streptophyta > Magnoliopsida > Zingiberales > Cannaceae > Canna > Canna indica. The sequence continues at coordinate 14,135,678 of CP136890.1, forward strand.
TTCATGGTAAATTGATTACCACCTCTAGGTGATAATCTTATATTGTCATCTAATGGATATCATCAATCAAAATAATTACCTAAACTATCCCTCATTAGTTAATATTGTATTTGAGTAAAGCAATGATTTTTTTCCTTCTTTCTTGTTTGACTTGATAGATTATTTCAAATGCAAATTAAATGAACTTTTTTAAAATATTGATGAGCGATTAAATATTATGTGTACGTACAATCTTTTGGTTTATGTAACTTTTATTTTGTTGGTTAAGTTTGTTTGGATAGAATTTTTTAAGTATATATGTGAATAAATTATATGAGCATTTTAAATAAATTAAAGATGAGAATGTGCATTATGTTGTTTTATAAATAAGGGCAATATTGGAATTAAGGTTATTGTGATTAAATTCCAAGGACTGTGAGTATGTGACTAATTAAACCAAATGAGGTAATGTTAAATGCCTAGCAATTTAACTCAACATTTCATACCAACCTAACACACATAAATCTTACATAGTTGAATATTTAATTGATGAGAATCACATGCCTAGAATCTAACTTGACTTGGGGATCATTTACTCTGCTAACTATATTTTTAGGTGTGTTTGTTTAAACCATTTGGGCATAAAATTAAAAGAAACAAATACTCTTAAAAGGGCCAGAATGTAGGAGAAGTTTTGCAGGATCCAAGAACAAAGTAAAGTGACAATATAGATAAAGCAAGTCAATGTTAAGAGAAATGAACTTTCAATCTCCTGAGTCAGGAATGAGCTCCAGTTCTTAATCCCATCCTTTACATGTCATTATATGGAGAAAGAATGGTTACAAAGTTGGAGTCCTTACTTTTAAGTAGCATAATCATCTAACAATATTTCTAGTGGAGATCCATTAAGGACCATTAGCAACCATTAAGTATTTCTGCACTTATCAGGTTCCGATCATGTGCATGTGGGTATATGTGAAGTGAATATCAAATCACTTGTTGGGTTTAACCATGTTCATAAGTTGACACCTATAGTCTTGTTGGTAATAAGGATAACATCAGTGAGATCTTCAGAGTTTTGGCTCTTTTCCTATTCCAAGAGATTAGTCACCAATGCTAGTGCATTACATATGAACATGGAAGATTGAACATTGAAAAAAGGAAAAATTCCAACTATAACAATTATGGAACTGATTTCCTGCTAGAAAGGTGTCACCAACAAAAAGGAACTCCTTTGACTAAAATGAAAGTATCATATTTGATTTTCATGGTTTTTAGAACTATGGAAGCTTTTCACCCTATTTGTATCTGTTCATAATTTTTCAGTGTTGTGTAAGTGAGGACTCCAGTTGATACTATTCTTCCAAGAGCACATAGAGAGATCAGTAATCATTTACAGATAGTTTACGACAACTTGACAACAAGAAACTAAATTGCTTCTACAAAATGAAATGAGAACCCAAATGAATTAGTGGATGAGGAAAAGAAATCACATGAATTGTTAGTCAAAGATTAGGTTGAGAATAAAGAAATTATAGCTTCCTGAAACTATGTAGCTAATATCAGTTAATTTTCCACTTGGCAATAGTTATGCATGTAAATCTCCCATGCATGTCACAATAATTTGACGCAAAAACACCCACTGGTAATTCACATTTTTGGAATATTCAGCAACACATAAATAGCATGTAAAAACATGCAAATCCATGGCATACACTTGAACAGTAGAAGTTCAACAAAAAGAAACCATCACCAGCTATGGTAAACAAGTTATAGTCGGAACTAGTTTTGGTTAATATCATTACAACATAGCAAAACCCAAAGTCTATAATCACACTAACACTGTCATGCAAACAAAAACATGTGAGGGGATTACTCGGAGACTCACATGGTCATGGCTGCTATTTCGGTACATAGTAATAGGAGAGGGCGTCGGCCGTTGGGGCTCCGAGGGCGTGGGCAACATCTTCCTTCCCTTCCTCCCTGGGCACGATATCGATGAGGAAATCAAACACATCGGTGCGGCTGATGGCCGCCGCTATGTCGTTCTTCTACAAAGTCTGTCGCTTGTTCTCCTCCGCGTGAGCCCACGACCGATGGGTGAGCTCCAGGATGAACATCTCGCAGGCCCGGGCAAACACCACGGGGGCCTCGGCGGCGATCATTAGAACTTCCTCGTCGGCTTTCATGATCTTCTTGATCCGGGCGAGTGGAAAACTGTGATTTCGGAAGTCGGTGGTCTGCTCGATCTCGCGGTATTGGTCAGCCCAGAACATCTGGAGCTGTTGCTGCTACTGGTGGTGGAGATTCTGGTAGGCATGGTAGGAGCCGGCAACGGCGGCATAAGGGACCCCGGCAGCGACGCCGATAACCGAAGGGGCGGGTTGGCCCTGTTGCTGATCCATTCCTTCTGATCGAAATCCGAGCTTCGACCGGTTGACAAAATCTCGCCTTTTCAAGAAAAAGCAAGTCAAAATCCTTTTTTTTTTGCAATGAAACAAATAAATCTCAAGTTTTGTATGAACAAAATTGAGGGGGCAAAAACGGAGGAATCTGATCAAAATTTGTCACGGAAGAAGTGAGACAAAGAAGAAAAATGGCAAGACCATGGAAGGATCATAGAACCACTGAATTGACTGAATTAGAGAAGATAGATCAAATCAAAAGAGGAATTACCTTTCCAAGTTCCAAGAAGAGGAATTGGTTGGAGTTTGGAATTGGGATTTGGTAGAAAGGGGAAAGAAAGAGGTGAGCAGGAAAGTTATAGTGGGGATAGGCAGTTATTAAGAAGGTGACTGGGTTGGGATTAGAATTTGCATTTGGGATTGTAGTTTTAGGTCTGAATCTATTGTGCAAAAATTCCATTTAAAAGAGGCAAATAATTTCCATCTTATTTTTTATTTTTATTTTTTTAATATTTTGTAATAAATAAATAGGTTTAAGATAACGGGCTTAGGATTTTGAATTAAGAATATATATAATCGAATAAACGGATAATGAATTTTGAAATTTTTTTGGATTATATATATATAAAGTTATTATCGGTTCCGGTTACTGATTAACTGCGGATAATCGGTAATCGAAATCAAAATATATAATCAATTTGAGTTATCAGTTATCTGCGATCCTATAATCAAAACTGAAATGATTAAAGTCGATTTTTGAATTTTAGTAATTGAGACCGAACCACAAATCCAGAAATCGAATGTTACACTTCAACTAATCGATTAACTACGGTTAACTAATTCCAATTATCACCCCTATATTTCATATATATAACAAATGGATACAATAATTTATAGTCATGGTTGGATATTACCATATTGGGCTTCAACAATAGACACCTTTAGGAGGATCATAATCATTCAAAACTTGAGCAACTCTTTTAGCAAAAAGATCAAAACACAAAAGGTTGTTCACGGATTGGGTTTACCTCGATTAGATAAAAATGAGTTTTTAAAATATTTTTTAAAAAATAAAAAAATAATTTTAATTCAATATTTTAAAAAATTAAAAAATATATAATAATTAGGTCATCGGATCATATCTCGGATTATCGAATTTCAAATTCTAAAATATGAGACATGACCCGATTATGATCGAATTTGGTCGGATTGTACCTGACTTGATTATGATCGGATTTGACCGGATTGTACCCGACCCGACCAACTCAAATAGTTCAAGTCGGGTCCTCGAGTTCATTGAGTTAGATCGATCCAATGAACAACCCTAAAACACATAGTAGCAAGATTTTTAATATTTTTTTAAAAATAATTTTATAATGTAACTATTTTAAAAAATGGTTTTATAATCATAAATTATCTGTTTCATTATTCTTTGGAGCTTTATCACTGTCCTTATTTCTATTTTTCTTGATAATGATAAAATTATTTTTAGAGAATTTATAGTTTGATTATTTCAAAGAAAAAGGTCAATATTTATCTAAACCATTACATTTATCATCGTAGCCAGGTTTTTAAGGCTCTATGGGATAAATCATGAATAATGGAGGCAATTTAGTTTTTTAAGCCGAAAATAAGGAGGCTATTAACTCCTCGATACGCTCTAAAATCTAAATAATCCTCATAATAAATTGCAATCATTCAAAAAATTGCAATTAGGGTTTTTTTTTATACCTGCAATTAGGGTATTTCATTCCAGTTCGATATTTGATAACATCATATATTAAAATTTGAATATCAATTATTAAAAAAAAATTACATTCTCGTGATATCTTATCCACGTGTGCAAATAAAAATGGATATGTATGTGAATACAAATTTAATTTTTTTATCTACGCGGATGCGGATCCGCACCGCATTATCCGCATACAGACAATTACTATTTTACCTAGGGGCGACAAAAATAGGCACAACACGGCAGCAGACACGAGCAAGACACGATAACTGCGGGCTGGGCTGGGTCAAAAAATTCAGTTCGATAACCTTATCGGGGCGGCTTGGTCTGATGCGATAACATTACGAGCCGATGAGGGCCGACTCTTATCATGTCGGCCCGGCTCGTTTGACCCGCTAAGTATTAAAAAAATTAATTTTCAATATGATTTTAGTACTTATTTAGTGCTTTAAATTTGCAACTGAAGTTAATCTATGGAGCTTTTCATGTGAAATGTCATATTTGATGTTTATTTAGTTTTTCAAATATTTTAAATTATTTTTTAACAAATTTTTAGCTGACAAATGGAGCTCACGGGCCGTACCAGGCGGCCCGCAAAATATTGCGATCGGATCGGGCCGAGAATTTCCGACCCATAGAGTTAGTGGGTCGGGCGGGGCCGACATGCTACCTTATCGTGTCGGCCCGGCCCGCTAACTACTGTCGACCTGTTTTGTCACATCTAACTTTACCCATATATAAGTTTCTCAATATATAGTATATATATGTAAGTTTTATGATAAATTATATATGAAACCTTAGTAAGTTACTTATTGTTATGAATTTTATAAAGTAATTTATTTATTTATTATTTTTATTAAATGCAGTGTAGATGCACTACATATATCTGGTGTGAATATGGATGTTCATATTCATATCTGCAGCGAATGCAAATAATACAATATCTACACCGTATCTGATTCGTTGTCATCCTTAGACATAATTAAAATCGAACTTCAAACTCTGATACAGTAGTAAATAGCTCAAATTAACTTAATAATTTGTGTAAAGCAAAAAAAATACTTTACTCATATTCTCAAAATAAAAGAATAGAGTTGGAAAATGATCGAAAGCAATTTTTGAAAGGAAATCTAAAAATACCTTTCCTGTAATTATATTTTTTATTTTTTTAATTAATTTTTTTTTAATCTTTAATTTTATAAATTTCATCTTATATTCCATTGAGGAAAAAAATACATATTTCAAAAATATAAATTAGTAAAAATATCCAAGCTTTGTCTAAGATAAACGTTAGACTCTGAATTTAGCCCCAAATTTGAGGCTTCATTGTAATTTATCCGCTAAATTTTTAATTTTGATTTGATTAAAAAAAAAGCGTTAAAATTATGACCCGATTAGATCGGATAAAGTCCAATTCTACGCCAATCCGACCCGATAATACGGTCGGCGGCGGATGCTTGTTTACTAAGCTAAACGTATATTTTCTTCGTTCCCAACTCCCAAGAACAGTTGGAGTTGGAAAAGCCGGCTCGATTCACTTTTGACAACGGATTAAGATCTACCATCTACTATTTCTACCTCGCTTTCCCCACCTTCTCCTCGATACCCCTTTTCTCCTCAAAATTCTGATCCCTCGAATTTCTTCTCTCGACGCCCTTCCTCTAAAACCCTAAAATCTTCGATCCCTCGTCGGCAAACCAAGCGCTCGCGCCGCGGGAGAGACAATGAAGATCACCGTGATGACCCCCGACGACCGGTTCATCACGCTCGACGTCGATCCGGATGAATCCGTAAGTTGCGAATCTTTCCACGCTGCTTCAGTCTTTCTATTGCAATTTGCGGTCGACTCTGATCGTAAAGATTGAACCCAGGCTGTCAAGTTAGTTGCATTAATTGATTTTGAGTTCTCATTGCGTAGGTTGAGAACGTGAAGGCCTTGCTTGAGGTGGAGGTAAGTACGCGTTGCGAGTGCTTCTTTAGTTGAATTATCGGGGATTATTTGGGGTGCTTTTGGTTACTGTTGCTGGACTGTGCGTATGTATTACGGCAGACGAACGTATCTCTTCATCAGCAGCAGCTCCATTTCAACGGGAAGGAGATGAGCAATCCGGAGCGGCTGAGTGCCCTTGGTGTAGCTGATGGTGATATGGTGATGATGGTTTCACAAGCTTCAAGGTAGTCAACCAATTGTCTTGACCTATGTGATGAGTTTAGTATGCTTATAGTTGGTTATATATAAAGACTATATACGGCTTAAATTAGTGTCAAATGCCAATTTTTTTATCAGTAGATCCAACTTGCAATATGAAACTTCAATTTTGTACTCTAAAGGGGCCTGACTCTGTTTTCTCCATAGCTCCTAGACTGCCTTCTTGAGTGTTGTTTTAGTGTAAGTCTATGCTAACCATATATTTGTCAGAAGTTTCAAAACTTGGTGTGACTTCTTCCATTGAGTAAGCCTACAAGCTTGTACTTTGTGAGAGGAGAGAAGATGAAAAACAAAAAACAAACAAAAAATTGTGATGAATTGATACTCTTATTTCTTACCCTTTTTTTCATTTCAAATGCTATATACCAAATATGAAAGAATATCGTAAGTCAAATGACTGGGATGTATTTTTTTCACTTTCTTGTTTCTATCATTTGCTTGGTAAGTATTCCCCCAAAGCATCTTCTTCATTCTATCATTATGATATAAAATCAGTAATGCAGTTAACTTAGCCTATGTAAGGTGGCTAGCTCTACTTTCTTGCTCAAGGAATTAGAACTGACATCCACGAAGTACAGATGTGACCCATTTCATTTTTTTTTTTTTGTCACCATAAGCAACTTTACGCATAAACTTACCAACTCACATAATTCACCATTGTATATTAATAAATTTGTTCGTCATGTTCCATTATTTAAGTGGTCTCTTACCTGTGACATTGACTATATTTGTTCTAATATATATGATTTTAGTTTTTTCTCTTGCTGCTTTGCTTTATTCAACCTGCAGGACCAATTTTTCTACTTAAAAAATAATTTTTAGATATTTGAATTTAGAGGGACAATTCATGCTAACACAATATTTGTACTTATTTCTTTTCAGGACAACATCTGATGAATTGAGATTGAATGCTGATGGTTCAGCTGTGAATCCTTCTGCCTTCCAGCAGCATATCAGGCGTGATTCTCAATTGATAACACAACTTCTTCAGGTAGGTTGATTCACTGAAACATTTCCCATACTGAAAAACTTTTTTTAGATGAGTATAATCAAGCTCTATTACAGTATTTAGCATCTGAATTATCTTCCATTGTATTTTGTTCAGTTATCTGCAGTTGATTTGGTTGTAGTTCAACTTGCATTGCATGTTCCCTAGTTTTTTAAGACACAAAAAGAAGTATGTGCATTTAATTGAGGGTTTGCTTTCTAGAAGAGGAGTATTGAAATTAATAATCACGTTCGCCATGATCAGTTGCATATAAAATTTGTCCAGAATTTGTAACTATATTTTAGAAAGTCAATAATAAAATATTTATCAAATCTCAGTCAGATCCAAGTATGCCATTTAGATAGCTATGACTAAAAGATAGTTGATTAATGAAAATTAATTTAAACCCGTCTCTTTTTGAACACGAAATCGGCAAAACATGAAAACAATACATGAGAAAGAAAAATACATGTTTCAGATTTTGTCTCTTCCCTTTGTGATAAACAATCCAATTAACTTTTGTCTTTTATTTTGTTAAATATTCTATGTGCATACTCAGATTTTAGGTATCCATGGATGCAACAGGACTTGCCTCATGTCCATACTTGTATGGGATAATTTTCAATCATAATGCAAATAAGTATATATGGTGGTTTTAGATGGTTGTTACTCAGCTACTATACTATCAACTTTAGGTGAAAATTGAGAACAGTTTAGGTCATTCCATTGACATTGATGATTTCTTTGCCTTGTCAATTGGTCTACTACTATTCTTAGTCTTATTTTCAGCTCAAATATGATGCTTTATGTATTTTGCCTATTTAATAAACAATAACTGCTCTCCTTGCAGAATGATCCAGCACTTGCACAAGCTATACTTGGGGATGACCTTAATGAACTACAGAAGATCTTGCGGGAGCGTCACCAAATGAGAACAGAATTACGGCGAAAGCAAGAGGAAGAGCTTGTGAGTAATTTCTCCTCAACAGTTCTAATGTTACATGTGCTTGATTCCATTTACTCTTGACTCTAGTTTTTACCCCCCTAACCAACACATGGGACGCCATATACTAAGCTTTTATTTGATGTGTTTTAGCCATCATTTTAAAATCCTATACCTAACTGGTACTGTGTCATTCAAAATCACTGTTGAAGAGAAATTGACTGCTACAGAGTCATTCTAAAACCAGCAAACTGTTTTCTACTGGATTTGATGAATTCATCTCCAGAGTTCTCAACTGATTATTTTGTTGTTATGAAAAATTAAAATAACAATATGAATAAATAAAATAGGAGCTATCTTATCACAATAACGTACACCAATAATGTGGTTGTGATATGGCAATTAACAGCATAACTCATAAGCCAAAGAATAAAAAACTACTTGCATTAAAATGAACATATGATATAGGATGGTGATGGTTGTTTATTGTGTTACTTATCCCTTTTCTTGCAGAGTTTAGATTAAATCTAAAATGGGATCATGGGTGGTCTCAATCAACTAGCTATGGCTGATAATCCCAATAGGAACAAATATGAGTGACATGGGTGGTTATCCAATTCAACAATGAGTTATTATCTCTCCATTTACTCATCAGCCTACCTTATCGAAGGAGCTGATAGACAATAGAAAAAAGAGAGTGAAGTATTTGAAATCAAATGTATTTAAAAGCATATAATCACCCTATTTTACCCCTCGAATTCCTCTTCATCTTACCTCTTCTTTCCTCATCTTCTATCTGCCATCACTCCTTTTATTGGTAGCCTTGTGTTGGAGATTTACACAATTAGGAGGGACTACACTATATATTCCAGGAGGTATGATCCATTGCCATGGGATTTACTTCAAGAGTAACCGAGATTTGCTTCCTTATCAACAATCATCTTTAGCTAAGTCCTTTGTACTTTGGGATTAGCTTAGATAAATAATTATTTTAGGCATCATTTGGTGGGCAGCAAGCGGTTTGGGAAGTTCTACTTTCAAGGGAGTAGGATTTTTCTCCCATGTTTGGTTGATAGACAATAGGAAAAATGATTTACCCACCCTCCTCTAGGTAAGTTGTACTTCGTGTTTTTTGGGTGGAAAAGTACAATATTACCCACCCACCTTTCCTGCCTCTCTTGTTAATATAATATATTACTAATTTGTAAATATCATATTATAATAAAGTATACTATTAATTATAATATATTGTAATATTATTATTTTTAATATAAGATTATATATTATATTGTATTATAATATAATTTTATAATAGTTAAAAATGAAAGGGCATATTAGTCATTTGATGTGTACTTTGTGGCAAGTATGTGGTTGAACCAAACGAGTCCTTAGTTTAATACTTTCATTTTCTAGTTTGAATTTCTTCGTCAAACTTCCAAGTGTTTATTAGTGTTATTTGAGATGTACTCAGCACTCTTTTAGTAGTGCCTGATCTATTGATTGCTTTCAATTTAATTTTTGAATTGGGCTTTAGTTTCTAGTTGTTTAGGGCTACCCTTAATGCTTACATTTGCATGGTGGACTTCCATACCCTTAAATAAATGTGGATAATTAACTGTTTTGACTAGACTGAGTTAAACCATATGTTATGGCTCAAGTTCTTGCCAAGTTGGACTTGTACCAGGTAATTAATTACGTTGCAAATATTTCGAAATTGATATGTCTATTCTTATTTGTGGATAAACATCTATGTCAGCTGCTAATCTGTGTGCTGAATTAAGAAAGGGAATGGAATTGGATTCTCATTGGATAAACTCTCCTGTCTCCAATCTAATTGATTTTTTATCACCTTTCTAGGTCTCTCACACAGTCCTCTCCAAAGACAAACATGTAGAGAGAGCTCACTTAGATTGGCAAGAGTCTCGGATTGACTATTTATAATAACTCACAAAATTAGGAGTGTGATGTTTGCCATTCTATTGTGTAAATAAGCATATTCACTTTTTTTCTAAGAAGCATTTGATTTACATCTTATCATCTTATCTACGTAATCTTTTTACAGTTGGATCACTGAACGAACACTGACTGCTCATTAAATCGTCCTTTTGGGCATCATAAGTTATCATTTCTAATTTTTGCTTGTACTTTCTATTTAAATTTATCTTTTCTTTTATTCTCATATGTACAGTAGTTTTCTTCTCATGTATATAATCTCTATCAATAATATATATTTTTTCCTGTTGAGGGCCTCCCTCTTGTTTCCGTTAAAAGAAGTCTGACCACTGAATGCTATAAAATGATTGCCTATATCCAGGCCCTGATGTATGCAGATCCCTTTGATGTTGAGTCTCAGAAAAAGATTGAGGCAGCTATCAAACAGGTTTTTTTATATATAAAAAGAATCTCTATTTACCTTTTTGCTTTACTAAACAGTTTATTGAATTCTACTTCCAATTGGGAATAGATATGATAAATTATAAGCACATTAGATAGTATAAAGAAATGCTCCAATTTCTTTTCTATCTTTAAAATATAGAAGGCATTAACTAGAGACCCTAATTTTCCTCTCTGATTTTATGGGTAACATAGAAATTGCTTCAGCGCAAACTGGAAGACACTTCAGTTTGATGAAAATGATTTAATGATTAAATGAGGGAAAAGAAGTAAGCTAGTGGAGGGAGCCCCGTATATGCTGGGATTCTTTTCTTCGCTTGGCTAGTGAGAGTGCCAAGCTGTACTTAGCTGCTTTCCTTTATACTCTCCCTAGTAGGTGATCTTTGGGTTAAGGTGGGATATTGTCTTGTTGCTTCAGCCCAAAACTGGAAGACACTTCAGTTTGATGAAAGTGATTTAATAAGGGGGATATCTTCTTGTTGTTTTAGATGTAAGATGCAGTTCAAGTTTACCTGTATCTTTGCGTAGTCAATAGAATCACGTTGCAGGATAGTTTTGATTATCAAATTTAAAAACTAATTAACTATGCAATAGGCATCCAATCTGGTTTTGCTCATCCAGTACACCTGCATTACATTTTTTAATATCTCATCTGCATAGGTTAGTCCTATTTCTAAGGGCTTAAGCTTTTCAAAAAGTTGCTCACTTTAATCAAATTTAACATGGTCCAGAGTATGAGGTCTTGATCTTAAATCCTGCCATTGTAGTAATTATAATAAAATACCTTAAATTAAGTTTAGTTAACCCACATGTTGAGTTTCAGCCAGTTTCCTCAATTTCACTTATCCACATGTGAGGATGGGGAGTGTTAAGTATATAAATGTATATCACCAAAACTGCCCTCCTCACACTTATTAGTCTATTATTCTTTTTCCTAACAGCTAAATCTTTTGGGAAAAATGATCATTCAATCAAATTTAAAATATACCAATAGCCAGTGATGCTTTAGAGGAACATATGACTAAACATAAGGTATAAGATATCTACGACATGATATAACGCTTGGCGCATATACTTAATTTGGATAATCATATTCATGCACTACTAAGTACTAACTATTTCCTTCTAAGGAAAAGCCTTGGTACAATGGTAAGGTTGCTCCATTGTGTTTCGGGAGATCAGGTTTCAAGTGGCAAAAACAACCTTTGTTGTCTGAGGGTAAGACTATCAGCATTAACCCTCCCTGGGCCCCATATTGGCGGGAGCCTTATGCATCAGGATCACTCTCCTTTAGTAACTTCCTTGTTTGTATCATTTCCAGCTCATGCAGAGTTTCCTTAATAATTGTTTGGGGATTTACTTTTGGATGAGATATGACAATTCTTCAAGTTAGTATATCACTTATTTTCAGATGTCTAAGATTCTTGTTAAGTTGTTAAATTTGATTGGATGACCAACTTTCCTAAAAGCTTAAGCTCTTAGGAAAGAGACCAATCTATACGTTTATATTCTTAACACTCCCCCTCACTTGTGGGCGGGTGAACTTGAGGAGACTGAACCCAAGCCCAACAAGTGGATTGACTTAATTGAGGTGGGAGATATTTTTTTAATATTGACGCTAGGAGGATTCAAACTATACCATGTTAAATTTGATTGGATGTCCAACTCCCTAAAAGTTTAAGCTGTTAGGAAAGAGACCAATTTATACATTTATATTCTTATCAGTAGTGAAGGTTGGACTTGATATCTTGTTGCTATAGCCCAGGTATGGATAGAAAATTTTACCATTTGCTAAAGTCTATAAGAGATGTACATACTTCAGATATTAACATTGGTCAAGGACTCAATTGTATCTTCTATATTGTCTTAGAAAATAGAGGTGTTTTAAACATCTTCATTTTGGTGAGTCAATTTTTTTGTTGGTTATCTCTAACTAATGACATGTTTTTGGTGGCTGATTTATCCTTTCTATGTTTAGTTTGTGATTAACAATAAAATTGCAGAAAGGAATTGATGAAAATTGGGAGGCTGCTTTGGAACACAATCCTGAAGCTTTTGCAAGAGTTGTATGTTGTGTGCTTGTTATGCATCTTTTTTATGGAGAATTGTCTTTTATATCTCATTCTCAACCTTTTCACATTTAGGTCATGCTATATGTTGATATGGAAGTCAATGGAGTACCATTGAAGGTAAAATTGAATCCTAGCATGCTCTTATATTGGTTCCATCATATTTTATTTTTATTTTATTTTCGTTATATAGTGCTCATTTTTATGCTGAATAAAAGAGGTGGCAATTAGTGCCATGACATTGGAAGATTCCACTTATCATGTATTGTTAAATGTAAATTTAGTAGGGTTTATTTTATTGGATTCCTTGACATGATTATTGTGAGTACTAAACCTAATTTTGAACTGGGTTAATATATTTCCCGAGATTGGGTTTTTGCACTAGATAGATTAGAAACACATGGAATTGGGTAAGTTTGCATTTTTGAATATATTCTACCATCCAGACTTTTTTTCCTATTCCTACACCTTATGTTCTTACGTGAAGAATTAGCTAGATTAGGAAAGGCAAGGCCAACATGGGTGCATGCTGCATGGTGCACTGGCTTGATCCAAGTTGAATAGGTGGGGTCTACCTATCTTTCAGTGGGGACTGGCCATGTTCATGACATTTTGCAAAACTGGGTCAGTCTAGGTGGTGGTGTTGTTCATACGGACTCCAAATTCTCAATGCACAAAACAATTATCCGTGATTATGAAATAATTTTTTCTATTACATAACAATGTAATAAAAATATATATGAATAATTATCATACCCATTATATATGTTTATAATAGATTCATGTTGAGGCATCTTGGTGAAAACTATCAACTTCTATTTTTTTGTGCATCACAATAGTATCTGGTCTCTCTGAATCTGCATCATTATCCTCCTTATTGAATACTGACGCATCAAATACTAGAACTCCTTGATAAACATGTTGCCATTTTATTGCATTACTTATACTTCAATGAGCCAAAGAATTTCATTAAAGTTGTTTTTTCGTAAAACACTGATAGAAATTCTTCATATACTTATGAATAGTATCCAGATTGTGCATATATGTTTCAGCTTAAACGGAAACCTTAAATTTGGTCATCATTTCTCTGCTGAAAGGCTTTGGATTGATTTTGTTTGTTTCTCATAAATTCAGTGTCAGTTAATTTTCTCATGATCCATTATGATAATTTATAACAACTAAGCCTTAACCCCATACAAGATGGGGTCGGCTATCCATTATGATAATGTATCAACATTTTATTTTAAGTCTTTTTCTCTTTCTCTTTCCAGGCTTTTGTTGACAGTGGAGCACAATCCACAATAATTTCTAAAAGCTGTGCTGAGCGTTGTGGGTATGTTTAGTAATCTTATCACATTAGTTGTTGTTAGTGCTTTCTTTAATCTATTTTATAATGCTAGATACATTTGTGTTTTCTTAATCTATACCTTTGATATTTTAGGACATGGAGATAGATATTTCTATGGAAGCAGGCAAACAATACATGCACAATTTTGCCTAAGCAGGCAAACAATAATAACACATTCATATAGAAGCATTAGCAAAGCTTGGCTATAACTGAAGTTACCTGAGGATATCATTTGCCTGTTTTATTTATGATTTTATGAATTAAATGTTCTTTCTACATACTACTTAGTGAAAAGATAAGCTGTTAATGACTGTTTATCTGAATTGCAACATTTCTGTTGTATCAGGCTATTGAGACTCCTTGATCAGCGCTACAGGGGTGTTGCTGTTGGTGTTGGCCAGTCAGAGATATTAGGCCGAATACATGTTGCACCACTTAAGGTTTGTTTGTTCATTTAAGTATCTATTTATTAGAAACATTATTATTGCAAATATTTAGGCCATCTGTTTCTTTTTGTTAATTAAAACTATCATCAGATAATGAAAACTACCTAGCTGTTATGTTTCTCTGCTGATATATGTTTCTGAAGAAAGACATGGTTCTATTATGAGTTGAATTGGATCTGGTTTCCATATCAGTCTATTATTTGTCTTTTCACTCTCTTAGCTCCTATTTATTTTATTTCATATACTTATGGTGTGCTACTAGAGCTCAAGGCCCTTTTTCATGCGACCAATTTCTGATACTTTCTGAGCTGGTATGTTCCATCATATCATCGGCATCTGTGGATGACCTATCAATTTAACTACTGTGCATGGTATACATAGGTTCCTTTTAGTACCAGCTCTTTAATATTTCATCTCTAAAAAAATACACCATTTCCCAACTTCTTTCATCTTGAAGAAATTAATCTATTAATGATGTATTCTAAGGTTTTGTTTACATAAATAGCCTGTTCCTCAGACTTATTATGGCATGTGCTCTTCTGTATATATCTGTAGCTTATATTTTACTATACTGCTACCAGTAACTCTTAAGACCCAGGGATTTTTGTGCCAATACTATTTGGTGAGTAAATAATTACTAGTCTTTCTTTGTAATAGATTGGCCATGTATTTTATCCCTGTTCCTTCACTGTGTTGGATGCGCCCAACATGGAGTTCCTTTTTGGGCTTGATATGCTGCGTAAACACCAGGTAACATTTTACCATGGTTTCACATCCTTTGCTGCCTAATATATCTTAAAAAATTTAAATAAATTAACCCTTTTATTTTATCATGCTCAGTGTATAATTGATTTGAAGGAAAATGTTCTAAGAGTGGGAGGTGGAGAGGTGTCAGTACCATTTTTACAAGGTTTGCTTGAATTCAGCATTTGAGTTTGACATATTAATTTATTGTTTTTTTACTGGTAGTCTCCTATGTGGGTTGATGTCAAGATATGTGATGCAACATGCAGTATTTGCCATTCAAATCTCTTACTACATTGGTTGATATTGAGGGGTGGTCTGAAACTGCATATTTTACAGAGAAAGACATCCCCTCGCATATCCGTGATGAAGAAAGATTATCAAACCAAGCTTCTCTAGGTCAAGGATCTGCTCCTGTAAGCAAAATTTTACACATATATGATTTTCTATTGGGTCAATTTTTTTCACTGTTTCATTGATGCTCTTGAATTTGTTTATTATCCTGTATATCTGAACCCTATGGTTTGATTCTCTGCAATTCATGCTGGAAATGTGAACTTAAAATTTCACACAGATGATTTTCTATTGGGTCAAAAACTCAATGTTTCACTGATGCTCTTGAATTTGTTTATTGTACTATATATCTGATGCCTATGGTTTGATTCTCTGCAATCCATGCTGGAAATGTGAACTTACAGTAGTTGAATTACATTGTAGCTATCAAATATGCCCTCATTTGCAGGGCAATGTAGTGTACAAATTAAATCTATAAATGTGTACTGCCCAGGCTAAGCAAAGCAAAGTTCAATAGTTAAGCACATTGCAGGGGAACAACAAATGCTATGCTTCTGCCTACCACCATCTGTCATCAAAATTCATAAAACTTACATTTAAAACATACATTTCAAAGTCTAATGCCAACATTTTTTGTCACTCCACAAAGTTGTATCTTCCAGGGTTCCTTCCTTTTAGGTTTTAGTTGTTTAACTTTAAAGTTTAAACCAAACTGCAAATGTAACCTTCTTTCTTCTTATATACCTGCATATTTGATCTAGTCATAATAGTCAACAAAATGCCTTTTCATTTGATCTAACAATCACTTCTTCGTACCATTAGTTATTGGAGCCTGTTTCTGGTGTTGTATTGTTTCATAACACAAATTTAGCAATACACTAAAAAATGCTGTCTGCTATTAGATGAAGGTGCTGTATGTTAACATTTTTGGTAATGATGTTAACTTAATTAACGATAACTTGCCCTGAAAGTTTATTTATGGACAAATTTTGATGATTAGAAGAAAAGTTTGGAGGCGTTGCTGCTCCAATGATATTTTGCTCTATTTTGCAGAGAGGATAATGCAACTAAATATTACTCTTTGCACAGATTGATTGACAGTGAGGATGCCCTACTGACAATGTAGTTTAATCATGAGTGGAAATCTTGTGATCACAGTATCATTAACTAATTCAATCAAGAAGACCTCTATATCTTGTTAATAAAGTGGTCCAACAAATTGTTGAAACCAGCATAATGGTAAAATGTCGGTCTAAATAATACAGAAGACTAAGAGAATTTGTCAATGTTACAATTCTTAGTAACATAGTGATGGAGATGGACTAAATGGAACTGAAGTTGCATTTCGTATCCAGATAAATAGAGAAGAAAACATCTATGGAGATTATGAAAAATGGTGAATCTTCACAATAGCCATAGATCATAGATGTATATCAACTAATATTCATACTCACACTTCCTACTCAAGCTATTGGCATATTTCTTAATTTAGATATGATCTGATTTCTTTCCTATTTGGAAAGCTTTTTTGTTCTAGCTTTATAAATATATTTTGTTAAGATTTCTGGTTCACGTGTATTTAATTCTGTTACCACCTTTGTGTTGCATCTGAATAGCTTGACAAGCACAAAGTTCACTTTTGCTTCATGGAATAACTGTCCGAATATTTTATGTTCATATATAATTTGTGTGTATTCTGTAATGCTTTAGGAATCATCAGGGACACGGGAGAAGACTGCAGATATCTCTGCGCAAAGCAGATCTTCTGGTTAGATTCACAATACCTTTGTTGTAGCTCCCTTAGTGTTTCAGACCTTTTAACTATCATCCTCTTGTTATTCCTCAAGAATATTTCTTCCATTGTTTGATTTACTCATAACTTTCTGATGGCTTATTTTGACATTTTTAATTCTGTGTTCTCAGGAACTCCATCAAGCGATCATTCACAGGTGAACTTCTTGAATTAGTTACTAGAAACCTTTTTGTGCAATCATGCGTGCAAGCATCGCATTTTTAACTTGATTGTGCAAGCATCGCTGCATGTTAATAACCTTCATAATTGATATTAACTTGACCACATTCACATTTTTATTGAATTGAAAAACCAATTTTCAAGCAATTGTTTTAGCAAGCATCTATTGATTTCTTGACTAATTTTGAAATTAGTAAGAAGGGCAACCATATTGATGTATCAGTTAACACTAATTTTGATGCATGGCTTTGCAGTTTCTATTTAATAACCTAGCCATTGTTTTTCTCTTGTGCTACAATCTGTAAATTTAAATATGGTTTGGGATGGGGTACCTAAAGTTCATTTGCTACAAATTCAGGCAGAATTCTTTTTTCCACTCTTGGGTCCTGGTTGTGTATTGACGGGAAAGTAACCAAAAGATAAGCCAATCATAAAGCTCTTTAGCCAACTCATGATGTTGTCAACATGGTGGTAATATGGCTATGCTCATGAATGCCAACAATAATTACTCACATTTTATTAAGCAATATGCACCTGTGTTTGTAAATCCACGCACGTATATTTGTTGTAGCATGTGATGCTTAAGTTGCTACTTGTTTTTATTCTAAATAGGGTGCTGATTTTGAGGCCAAAATTAGTAAACTTGTGGAGCTCGGGTTTGACAGAGCATCAGTGATACAGGCTCTCAGATTGTTTAATGGCAATGAAGATCAAGCTGCTGCATTTTTATTTGGTGGTTGATACAGTTCTCTTCAATTATAAACTATTCTTCTGCAAGCCGGGTCTAATTTGCTCACCCAAACAAGAATCTCTTAAAATTATCTTAGTGATTCCAATGGCCATTTGGTTTTACATGAAAGTTCTGATCAGAGAATTTGCCAACAATTCAACAAAATGAGGCTCATTGCCAATATACATTGTTTCAGCATAACACCTGCTGTGTTGGTGAATTTATTTATTTGGGTGGAAATATTTAAATATTGGAATTAGTATCGAAACACCTTTTGTGCCATCCATCTTTTCTCCTATTTTTGTGCTCAGAATTGGTTATAATTTCTAAAAAATGCTTATGTACGTCTTCTTTTTCCTATTACTATTACAGTAAATTATTTTTTCCAATTTTTCGATGCTGTTGTATATGAGAATTGATATTCCTTGACAAAACCCAAAAGGAGAAATGCGTGGATGATCATCCGGAGCAACATAGACCTTGATTGACACACGAATCAGCTCTTCGAAACAAATATTTAAGATTAAATCAAAAGGAGAAATCTGTTTGACAAGATCCAGTGCAATACGCTATCCTCTCACAACATGCTCATGTTCTGAACTCATACTCATCCTGATTTTAATTCCTATCCTCCAACGTTATCATTTTCTAAACTCATCTCCATCTTGACTTGACTTCTTATGTTCCTCTAATACTACAACTAAAGACAAATCAACTATTTTTCAAAATCAAATTTTGGGAGAGAAAAACTCTCAAATCCGAATTTTGGGAATCAAAATTTATCAAAATCGAAATCTGATGAATTAAATACTTATTTTACTCCTGGGATAATAGTTAGAGACTTCGGTAAATAAAAGAATATAAAAAATAATTTAAATTTATAAAATATTTTTATGATAAAAATGAAATATTAGAGTATAAAAAATATATTTTCAACCCTTTAATGTTTTAAAAACTTTTGCATAAAGTCTATAAATAAAAATTAAAAATAAAAATTATAAAATATTTTGATGTAAAATATTTTTTTGAATCAAGTATATTTTTGTATCATTAAAAAATTATTTCATAAATTCAAATATTTTTTTTAAAAAATTATGAAACTATTATAGCTTTTGAACAAAAGTCTCTAATGAGTTAGAGACATTTGTTTATAATAATTTTTAAATTATAAAAAATAAAATTTAATTCATAAAAATATATATGTGATATAAAAAATATACTAGTCTATCAAAATATTTTGGACAAAAAATATTTTAAATTTAATTTTATAGACTTTGGACGAAAGTCTATAATGTATTAGAGACTTTTGCCCAAAATTTATATAGTTTTATAATTTAAAAAATAATTTTAATTAACGAAATATCTTTTTTAAAATATAAAAGACGTGTTGTGGTTCAAAAAAATATTTTTTATTAAAATATTTCACAATTCTTAATTTAAATTTAATTTTATAGATATGGTGCAAAAATCTCTAATGAATTAAAAAATTAAAAAATATATATTTTAAATTCTAACACCTCAATTTTATTATATTTTTTTATAAATTAAAATTATTATATATATATATATATATATATAACCAAAGTCTCTAACCAAACTTTGGCCAGGGATAAAATAAGTATCAAATTCACTAGGTTTCAATTTTGAAAATTGTAACCCTTAAAATTTAGATTTGAATTTTTTTTTTTCTTTCAAAATTCGGTTTTGGAAAATTCCCGAGGACAAATTTATTAAGCTGACAAGCAAAATCAAAATTCTAAGGCCTCTTTCAAGTTAGGAACTTGTGCATAAATCATTGATCTAACAATTTATGCCAACGTTAACTGATATGCTTGATGAGTACATATATATTCACATATCTTGCTAAGTGCTAATGTGCAAATAATTCATTTACTCATCACGAAATACCATGGATAAATAAATCATGTACGAAATATTCATGAATTTCAAGTTTCTAACACTGTTAACTATAAAAAAGGGTGATTTGAATGAAGAGAAATTCCCCTGGAAACACCAGAAACATACACAGCCAGAAAAAGGCTAAAAGTTCAATTGGCGAACCTATTTAGCTCTTCAAGCATCCATAGTTCTTCGTCAGATCAAAATCAGGACAGAATACCCAGAGCAAATTGCCAATCTGTATAGTTACAGTTAAATTTTTATGAACTGAAATGCATGGAAAAAACAACTAAAGTGTGAAAAGCAAATTTTCAACATGATGGCCTGCGTGACTAAGCAAGGTTCTCCACCAAGCTTATGATGCTAAAATTAGAAAGCAGAAGGAATCATGCAAAAAAATAAACAAATTGCAGTACAGTAACATAACACACCTACCAAGTCAACCTAATCTGCCCTGAAATTTTAATTGATTATAAACATCAAAAGGGGAGAAACAATGATAATATAGAAATAGCCAAAATGACAAAGTGCTGTCTTATCAAGTTAACCAGTACAACAGCAACAGCTGAACTTCACAGATTATGCTATGAAAGAAACAGCAGATATGAGACTTGAGCATGAGCAAAGGCTATCGCTGTACACAAGTAAAACACTGAGATTGCAATGTTTAATATAATCCATCTTGATAAGTACTTGGAAACCCTTACTCTAGAGCATATGTCAACTAACAAATGCTGGAGTGCAAAAAAAAAGTTGGCCATCCTAACTTTAAGAAAAAAATAGAAGCCCCTTTAAGAAACAACAGATTCCTACATGAAATTTGGATTACTGCAACAAAAGCTTTTGTATAAGACATATATCTCTCTTGCAGTTAGTCAGCAAAAGCAACAAAAGACTCCAGATTGTGCATGTTTATCATGTGACAACAGCAGTAATAAGCCATAAAGGTGCAAACATTTGGGCTCGGCTGCATGGATCTTTTACCACCATGGATCTCGTTTTATCATCTCTAACGAAACTTTTCTTTGGTCTTCCTCAGTATCTTCTCAAACTAATGCTAAATCTAATAGGCTTATCTCATTTTACTGGTCTACCTATAAGGCCCTGTTGAACAATTGAACAGCCACACTATACAAAACTACCTCTAATTGTTGCCACTGAAAAGACATATTTGATATCCTCAAGGTATCTTTTTAGTTGCATTTATTTCCATCTGAAGAATCTCATCCTCGTCTTGTGTGTAACTAATGCATATGAACCATGCAAGTTTTTGTATCTTCAATTTTTTCAATCACTTTTGGCTGGACGTGTTCAATGCTTTGCTTTACCAAAACTGTTGCTATGCTCAATAAATTTAGCTACCACATATGTTTTTAGCTTCCATGATAGGCCAACATATATTATTCAAGAGCAAACATATACAATTTGTGTCACAATTTATTGATCTAAGGAGACTGAACACTAAGTGATCTCATTTAAAACATTATTTCATTCAATCTTCACCAACCCAAAACTAGGGGTATCCAAACAGTAACCTGATTTGAACTGAATCAACAAACTCTTCTTTGTTGCATTTTTTTATAAACTGAATGGAACTAGACTCCAATTGAAAACCCAACTCAAGCAAGCATAGACACGGTTATATTACAAAGACATGCATCTAAGTTTGCACCTTTAGAAAGTTACAAATATGATAGTTATTATCTGATTCAAGCTATACAAAATTAAAAAGAAAGTGAAGTAGGAAAAAATTGACCTCTTCCTATCTGGACCAACATTTACATAAATGTTTTACCAGATGAAATATGCTCTAAGAGAAGATATTGGTGACTCCCCACTTAACAGAGGGCCAAAGGAATAGAAAGTAAGAACCTTATAATGACTAATGGATCTTTAACTAGCTTGAACTTCAGAGGGAGTCTTGGCATCAATAGCGAGCGCATGTAATCCACTCTGCAACTCCTCTTGCAGCAACTCGTATATAAGTCTGTGCCTCTTCACCAAACTCTTCCCTTCAAACTCCTTCGAGATCACCCTAAGGTTGAAATGGGTCTCTCCAGCAGTGCTCCCCCTTACTCCAGCATGACCTGCATGTTGATGAGATATGTCCTCCACCTCCAATTTGATTGGAGATAGCCCTCTCTCTAATTTCTCAATCATTCTTTCCCTTCGTCCACCAGATACACCATGTGAGTTCACCGGAACTCCACCAACTTCTCCTATATTCTCTACTGACCTTTCATTTTCATCAACAACAGGACCACTTGGTGAATTGGTACTACCGTTAACACCTGAAACTGAATCTCTACCAATTTGTTGAGCTCCTAAACCTGAGTTAACTTCATTTTTTCCCGAAATCTCATCTTTTGTACCTGCACCTGATCTCTCTTGCTCCAGAACTTCATTTTTCGCAGAGTCAGAGCCTTCCATGTATAGCTGGAGAGCTTTCTGCTGCATGAGTTTGAGCATGTTGAGAAAGCCGTTATTCCTGGAAGGCGTGAGACTCTGGCGGATGCCAAGGAGGTGGACGAAGTCAGGGGGCACGCGGGCAATCACGGCGGCAGGGGAACCGGACAGGCCAAATACGAGGAGGGCCGCGAGGCCCTTGGTGAGGGCGGAGTCAGAATCGGCCTCGAAGCGGACGGCAGCGGCGTCTTCAGGGTCAACGAAAGCACGGACCCAGACCTGGGAGACACAACCGCGGACGCGATGCTCTTCGGTCTTGAAGGCAGGGTTGAGAGGTGGCAGCCGGGATCCGTAGTGGAGGAGCTGTTGGTACTTGGCCTTGGGTTCGGGAGCAGACTGGAAGAGGGCGATTATGTCGCGGAGCTTCGGAGGGAGAAGCGATAAATCCACGGAGGCGGCAGCCTGATCGTCCTCCCGCAGCTTCTGTTGCTGCTGCTGAGCGCGGATGGGCCGGGCAAGCGGGGAGGATTTGCGGAGGGGTTGGAAGGAGATAGGAGAGGAGAAAAGGAGCGATCTTGAGGGGAGAAAAGAAGGGCTCTTCGAGGGGAAGCCGAGTGGAGATGGATGAAGCTTAGAAGAGAAGAGGCGGAGGGAGGTAGAGGAGATGGATGACATCCTTGAGAAGGAGGGGAACGAGGAAGAGCAGAGGCGGCGAGAAGAGAGGCTTCGAGAGAGGCGGCCGTTGAACGCTAAGGAAGGATCACCGCTTGCTCCTTTTGTGGTCGTTTTTGACGGATGCAGACGCCATATTATAAATCCGGCTGGGACGATAAAAAAAAAAAAAATGAAATTGTCTCGTCCCAACCTGATTTATAATATAAATAATATTAAATATATAATATTATTATTATTTTTAAAAAAATATTAATTATTTTAATAGAGATATTATTTTTATTTATAAAAAATCAATATTAATAAATTCAGGACGTCCCAGTCCCGTCGAAATTTTTCGGGGCGGGACAAAATCGGAATGCTTCGTATTCGGGACCGGAACGCATATTTGCATCCCGACTCAAAATCGGGATGGGACCGGGACATACCAAATCCCGGCCCGTCCCGAGCTCACCCCTACCTGAAATCCATTAAGCATATGCCGTTCAATCGTTTTTAAGTTCCTAACTGGTTGCCAAGTGTCATGAAAATAAGATGAGTAAATTATACGAAATCTCCTTTGACTATTTGAACATTGTGTGCAAGACCTACATATACTTACAAATGTTCTCGAAATTCCTTCACTTCAATAGTGGTTGGTGGGCATAGGCTACTTTTGTTAGCCTTTCCGTTAGTAAATTAACATTTATACACATTTGTGCGTCGAACCCCCTTCGAGACTTTCCTTTCCCTTATCTTTTGCAACCCTAATTGAACATTGAAGAGTTGATTGCGAGGGAAATGATTTGAAATATCGAGGAACCCTAATCGCTTAATCAAGGAAGACGAGAAGGATTGATTGCGAGGGAAGACTAGAAAGATCCATTTGGAGGAACAACCGAACTCAAGGGCATGACGAACATGGGTCATGTGTAAGTCTCTTCTTCAAGTTTGTGTTTAATTTGAATTTTGAACTTTGAGATTAGGGCTTTTATCAAAATTATGAAGTTAATCGTGAGGTTAGGGTTTTGCTTTTACCGAGATTATATATGGAAATTTGTTAATTTGTGTGAAATTTTGAAATACTAAAGTTAATTGTGATATTAGTGTTTTGTTTGATTAGGTTTGCAAAATAGAATGAAAAGAAAGGTCTCGAAGATGATTCAATGCATATGTGTATAAACTTCGATGGTTCAATGCATGTGTATAAACATTAGCTTACGAAGGCTAACAGAATTGTCCTCTGCACACCACTATTGAAGTAAAGGGGGGTTCCGAGAATATTTGTAAATATAGGTAAGTCCTGCGCACAACGTCTATAGTCAATGGGGATTCTGTATAATTTACTCAAAAAGAATGGTCGGGCCTCTTCTTGATTAGTGGCAGCTTTCCTCCGCCTTCGCCCATCACAACAATTCCATTGCGAAAAGATTCCCAACCGCCGCCGCCACCTCTGTCTCCACTCTCCACTCATGTGTCCTGTTGCCCCATCCATTTCTCTCGATTATTCCTCTTATGATCCCTCAATAAGAGAACGAGATCACTGTCAGGTTTGACATTGCATCGCCTGTGAGGTCCTTCCAGTGAACTCCATGGACGGCTACATCATTTTGTGTGCCTTCACCCACCGCTGATGTCGGCAGTCCATTCGTCAGTGAACAACTAAATTTTGCGTCGTTGGTATTCTAGGGATAGATTTCGTTGATCGACACAAAATCACAAAAAGGAATGGAATAAAATGAATTAAAGCAAAAATAAATAGGTGTTTGATATGCAACAATTTATCTACATTATCGGTAATGTGACATTTAAATTCTCAAGCTCATACATTGCCATATTTGGTTCATACACTTTAATGATTTGTTTGCTTTAGTGGATAGGATTGAATATGATAGGATATCAAATGAGGGATCAGGTATTGGATCAAATTTTTTAAATCCGGTATACATCGAATATAATATCAAATTTATATTCTTCTAATCTATGCACTAAACAAACAAAGGATATAAATCTATCTCTAATCTTATCCATCTTTATCCTATGAAGCAAACATGCCCTAATAGTAATCCAGATTATTTTGGTAATCCATGTTATTACTAAAATAGTAAAGTGGATAGTCCCCATGAGAGGTGAGTATGAGAATTATCACCTAATGATAATTTTAAATTTCAACATTATCATTCTATTCTACACATTCTTCTCCCTACAAGACACCACCATTGTCATTTATGACTAAACATGTCGTATGAGGTAATATTATATTACCAATAACTTGAAGATGACAATATATCATGTGATAGTGTGAGTTACAATTATAATATTACCAAACAATGGACCAAATAATCAAATACAACCTAAATTAAGAACTATTTATTGTTTGATTTGCCAAAAAAAAGAGTCCCAAGTAGATAAAAAAGAGAAATAGCACGGAGAAATTAATAAAAAAATGACCAAAATTTCTTTGAAGGAATGTCTATATTGAAATGAATTTATGGAAAAATATATTATACAGTTATTAATTATAAGGAAAAATAGCATAAAATGACAAACTTATTACTACTATATAACAAATATTAATATATAAATTAAATAATATTTATTTTACATTATAAATAAGAAAATGCATATATAATTTAAAAATTAGAACCATAATATTTTAAAATTATAAGAAATATTTTGGTAGTAATTTTTCTAATAGTATTATTTTATTTATTTGATGCAAATTTCAACTGACAATGGTCTTTTATATAGAATACAAGATTATACAGTAAAGGACAATTAAAATTAATCCACTAGCATATTAGCAGTAAGACATTGGAGTATGTTGCTAATGAGTCGTCAGTTTGATCCCTTATTTTATGCACCTATTTTCGTATCTATATGCACGTCTTGTAACGTGTATTGTTCGTAATACACTTTATAATGACTATATTATTAAATTATTTTTATTAGAAAAAAATGACAATTAGAATTTTGAGGCAACAAGGAGAAGTGCTCCAACATTCCTATGAGTTCATTTAGAATTAAGATAGGAGATATGCCTTCAATTGGAATTCACAAATCAAAATCAATAACCAGTTAGATTGCAAAAGTGCATCCTGCAAAGTTCTCTTCCTATGCTGAGAAAATATACACGTGCAAGTAACTAAATAGCCACCTCCTCAAGCACAAGATGACGACAAGAGCCAGCTCAAAGCACTGGATTGTTTTGCAGTCTTGTTGCTAACAAGTTGTTTCTCTGCATATGTAACAAAGATACATAAAGAAATGAGAATACACTGATTTACAAAATATATTTAAGTAAATCACACACAGTTATCATACTAAATCTGTATTTATAGATGAAGAGGAAACATCAAATTAGGCCACATTTAACTATTGAAGTTTCTGTTAAGATCAATTTTTAAAAGTGATGAATATGCATTTAAAAGTAATCTTTTCATAATCTTAAGGCATGCAATCAATTGCATCAAACAATTTGCGTTCTTTTTTCTCATGGAGGGAAAATGCAACAAATCTTGTCTTACGTTGATGCAGATGTCCGAAAAAGTTTACAAGAGGTGCACAATTTTGGTTAGGTTGATTTCACCGCGAGCACCATTATCAGGAACATGGAGTAAATTTAGGCAGCAAAGTTTTTTCTTGTTACTGAAATCCAAATTATATAGCCAGATTCCTTCTGCTCATAGTACTTTCACTAGAGTATCTGAGAATTTTCCAACAAAACAATGAATGTCAACGATTCTTACTACACAATTCAATGAAGTAATAAAAAATGTCCAATTCAAAAGCATAATTCAATCAATGTTTTTTCAAAGAATAATCTATTAATCATCGAACAGTTACATGAGCTCTATCCTATCTATCTATAGAGATTAAAAAAAGCTCTTGGAAGTAATACCAATAAAAATAAGAGCACATAACTTAAACCATTTGTTTGACTTGGAAATCAACAAAAGAGTTCAACATGAAAAAATTGAAAACATAAAACTTCAATATGGAAGCAGAGAAAAGGAACCTTCGCAGAACAATTGGAATCCCCTTTTTCTCATCAGCATGTTCCTTGATTATATTGATGCAATGCATGATATCGTTCTTAATTTCTTTTCCTGCTAAGAATCCTCAACCAGATCACCAGTCCACCTTGAAGCTTCAGCACCACAAAGTTTTTACTCTGACTGTAGTCTGCAAGATTACTATTACCATGTCCCAACTGCTTTGTATACGAGGGACCAAAACCTCACAGAGGCTCAGGCCTTTTAATTAGACATATATCAGCCAATCTGAGGGTTTAAACTCCTCATCCTTTAGCATCTACAACTTAGGCATCCAACAAAAAAATCAAATGTGACTGCTCTTATTCAACTGCAAAAAAAATCTTGTTAGGGTCATCACCAACCATTAAACATAATAAGTGTCGGATGTACTTTTGAATATAGAGCACATAATAATGCTATAAGCATTGATCTTCTTGACATCATTATAAACGTTTAACTTCAGTAATAGGAAGCTAATAATAGTAAGTCACTCTCCAAATTCCAGGGGAAAAAATGTTTAACTTTAGATTTCTGACAAATAATATTCTTGCCATTGCCGCACAACGTTAGATCTTAGAATATTTCAGCAACTATGCTGTGTCGCTGCTTCTGCATTAAAGGCTAAATAATATTTGACAATCATAGGAAAGCCACTAAAAGCTATTAACCAATAGTAAGTAAACTAAAAAAATGCCATATTTACAAAACATTATTCAGCAACTACTAAAATCAAAGTTATTGGTTGGCCATGAATAGGGAAGCTGATTGCTTGTTTAATATTTCAGATTTTTCAGAAGAGCTCAGACGCCTGGTTATGACAAGGATTTCCAAATAGTGGGAAATGGAATCAGATTCTTTTCAAAGTACTGCCACAACTACATCGTTAACAATGATGTTACAAATTGGAATTGATGTCACAAATGCATGCTCTGAATTGAGAAACAAGTGTCGTTGGAGTTCCCAATTAATATAATAAACAGGGACCTTTTTTCATGTGCACAAGGCACTAGAAAGGTACTGAAATATAAGGAAATACTTAGACAATTACATAAAGAGTGCCACCTTCCAAAACGATTTACTAAAAAAATATTACATTTTAGTAACCAATAAAATACTTGTCTAGATCTAGAGCTTATATAATAAAGGGCATAGTTATTTAGCTAGATCTAGTACTTGATAAATTAGTTAGTATGTCTTTTATTAATTTAACATCTATGAAGTCTCAGAAAAGTTGACTATATACTTTTCTAATCTATGCTTATAATTGTAATTAGGGTGTTCTTGACTACAAGAAAGTCCATGCATGTCCGACTAGTAAATGAATCAGGTTGAATCATACATTTTGGTGTAGGATTACTTTGCATAGATACACAAGTAATCAAATCTTCAGCTCAACAAGTTTGTATATAAAGTTTGGAAGAAGCAAGATAAAGTGTAGATTGAGTACTTACCTGATAGCTTATAAGTTTTTGAGACAAGTGGTGAACTAATTAAAATTAACATGGTGTTAAAGCAAAAGATCCTATGTTCAAATCCCATCTAAGCCGTGTATTAATAAATATACACACATGCACGCATATATATACATCTCTAGCGAAGTTAAGCCGATCCATCAGTTAGAGCCTTAGACCAATACAATCTAGATTCTTTACTCTCTCTCTCTCACACACACACGAGGGAGTGTTTAAAATATTATAGATTAGATCTTTTCCTAAAACTTAAAAGCTTCGGGGATAAGTTGACACCTAATTAAATTAACAACAATGCAAAAAAGGGAACAAACACTCAAGACCCAAAAATACACAGGGAAGTTTTCTATATATTTAAAGCCAAATTTATGGCTTAATTTTTCTACATAAAAGATAATCAATAATCCTTTCACCTATTAGAGCGCTCATTCCCTGCCCATGCACTATGTTAGGACACTAGATCAACCCAAAATCAATGACAAGGTTTTGCAACTGAAACACCCACTTCCTAATTTCAATGGGATTATTGTCACAATAGTCACTCTTCCTCAAATAGAACATGCTCAAGAGTATGATCATTCAATAAATTATTTACATTCCAAACTCAAAGGGAAAAAGATTTACAAGTTCTTCCAATCTAAAGGCTTAATTAACCTCAAAAGGACAATCTAAAGGTTTAATACGTAACTCGTGGATCACATGATATCTTTGTTCATCTTGTAAATCCTACACTTAAAACAAGAACCATGCACAAAAAAATAACATTTTGAAGATTGATGAATGTACCACATCCAATAATCAGTTCCAGTAGAACTTTGGAATTTGTGTGGTAAGTTTCTTTTTTTTTTTTGGAAATTTGGGCTCAGGAAAGAAAATAAATAAAAGGAAAACATGTTTCAACTTTCTCCTACAATAAGTTGTAACAACTAACAACTATTTCATTGTAAAATTAATCTAGCTTTGAGTATCAATGTTGGATCGAGGAGAAGTGAAGCAGCTTCAAGATGATGCATAAATGATAGTAGTGTTTACACAGTTAGAGTGAATCAAGTCAACTCTGACAGTTCAGTTATACAACCAAGCAAGAGATAACATCTGTGAGTTTTTCTACTACTAATATAGCAAAAAGAATGAATAATGTTTGAATGGTAACCTTTCTTCTAAAATTCCAATTACTATGACAAATGGTCTTAAACTACGTTTGTTCCACATTAGAAGTGAAGAGCAACCAGTTTCTCAAGATTAACCAGTAACTTTCTCTCTCTTGTATAACATTTCCTAAGAGATGGACTATTCAGCATGGGTTCTTTTAGGGCCGGATGGACTATCCGGACTTCTTTCAAATATATTGGGATATCTTACAAGGGTATCTTTGAACATAATCAATGAGCTTGCTCAACAGCTTAGACACTGAGTAAGATTAAGTTTGTCCACATTGCGTTGATCCCTAAGTCTGAAGGGGTAGTTGGTGCCAGGTACTTTCGTCTACCTGGTCCGAATCTTCTCCCAGGTGCTAGCCTTGCGACTCAAACAGAACGCCTACATGGCAGGTCATGGTATGCTCGATTGCTTCATGGTCGTTCATGAGACGACTTGGGCTTGTCATCGATCGCGTGAAGATGGCTTGCGACTCAAACCTTTCATGCCCGACTTGATCAACAACAAGCAGAATGCCTACATGCCAAGTCGTGGTATGCTTGATTGCTTCATGGCAGTTCATGAGACGGCTTGTGCTTGTCATGGGTTGCATGAAGATGGCTTGCGATTCAAACCTTTTATGCCCGACTTGATCAGCAACAAGCAAAATGCCTACATGGCAAGTGGTGGTATGCTCGATTGCTTCATGGCCACTCATGAAATGGCTTGGGCTTGTCATCTGTCGCGTGAAGATGGCTTTCTCCTGTAGATTAACTTTGAAAAGGCGTTTGACTCGATCTCTTGGCAGTTCACTCTCGATATGTTAGCAGCTAGGGGTTTCTCACCAAAGTGGAGAGTTTGGATTGGAAATTTATTGGCTACTAATTCAGCTCTTATCGTTACTGGCAATGTTTAAAGGTTCTTTCGGTATAAGAGCGGAGTTAGACAGGGTAATCTTAGTCATTGTTTCTCTTCAACTTGGCAATTGATTGCCGTTCTAGGCTCATTGATAGGATGGTCGACAGTGGTTTGGTTAGAGGAGTTCTTGGGTCGCAGATTACTTGTGACATTACGCATTTCTTGTTTGCTGACAACCTTATTATATTTTGCAAGAATGCTGGGCCAAGTTTGAGAAACATCATCTTGATACTTTGCTACTTCGAATTGACTACGAGTGTAAGAGTCAATCTTAACATGACGAGCACCTTATCTTTGGTTGGTAATAGGGAGACCACTATGTGGATTGTGGGGGAATTACATTGTCGCGCGACTGAGCTTCCCCTTTCTTATGTAGGACTGCCCCTACATTTGGGTAACCTCGTCAAAGAGGATTGACTGCGATTCATTGCACATATTGACGCACGCCTTGGCAACTGACAAGGACGTCTGCTTTCCAAAGCTAGTCGACCGACTCTGATTAACAGTGTTCTCACCTCCGTTGCGGCCTATGTACTTTCCATTTATCATGCACATGAATGGGTCGTTAAGGAAATTGATTAGCGAAGAAGAAAATTCTTTTGGATTGCCATGAAAGATAAAACACTTACGGGGAAATGTTTGGTTACTTGGTCCTCCCTAACTTGCACAAAGGAGGATGGGGGTTTGGGAATTCTAGACCTTAAAGGGCACAACATTGCCATAATTGGGGGCTGGGTTTGGAAGATTATTCAAAAACAAGACACGACATGAAAAGACATCTTAATACAACTTTATGGCAACTTCCACTATCGCACTTCAATGGTTTTTGGAGGAAAGCCTAGCCAATTTGGAGGGGCGTACGACAATTGTTGGAATTGCTTCCTGGATGTACCGAGATTCAAGTGGGTCGAGGTGATCAGGTCAAGCTTTGGTCGAACCATTGGCTGGAGGGGGGTACGTTGGCACAAAGGTATTTGCACAAATATCAATATTTGAGGCGCAGAGGGTGAATGCCAATGGGACGTTTTAGGGACGGAATGTCAATTTCAACAACTTCATGGAGTAACATAGCCTTGTTGATTTAGTGCATGAATGGTGGAGAACTTAGTCGGTGACGATGTCTTTGTTTGGAAATGGACTAAAGACGATATCTTCTGCGTGAGCAGTCTATACAAATAGCTTATTGTTCAAGGTATCCCAGACCGATTCCATTGCTTCTTATGGCAGACGTCCTTACCTTTGGAGATTTCTATCTTTGGATGGCTTTGGGCTCATCGACGACGACTAACTAGAGACAAAATTCTGAAATGGGGAATTGCGATTGATGGGTCCTGTCTAGTTTGTGGCATCGCTAAAGAGGATCATATGCACTTAATTGAACACCACTTCACTTTGAATGGTTGGTCGCTCTTCCTATCTTCCGTGGAAAACGTTCAGTTCACTCTCCGATGGCGGCCTTAGCAAGCTGTGTGGAGAGAGTGAGAAGGCTATTTTGGAGAAAGCACGATGTCTATTGGTCTGGAGATGGTTTGTGTCGTTTGAAAGGAATTCAAGAGCTTTTCAGTGGATCAAGTTCATCTGTAGTTCATCCGCTATCTCGATTGCCACCGCTGCGGCATCCTTGAGATCCTTATGTTCTCTTTGGTAGAAAACCCTCCTATTATTGTAGAGCATACGCACAATTTTGAGCCAATTGACATTTACATACATTTTCATGTTTTCCAGTGTTTTTTTCTTGTTTGATATGATTTTTATCAAATTTCCATTGTTCACCGTCATGCTAATCCTATATATTGAGATGTAGTGTCTAAATTCCACAACAAATGATATTGGAGCCCTTTTCACTATCGAATATAGTAATACAAATGAAGGTGATATAGCACCAGAAAATCGAGAGGGTTGAGAGCAAGAGCCTTGGTTTTTGGGAGGTATATATAGTATGGTTTGAAGTAATACCTTATACAACCAAATAGGAGGGAGTCTGTACCCTCCCTCTACGGTCATTGCTCGCGACCCTATAGCAAATGCTACCATCATCCCTATCTTCTTTTTTCTTTTTCTTTCTTTGAGTGTGGGAAATTGAATACCAATTTGACATTTTCCATTAGAGTATTGTTGAATTTTATTTTTTAACTATTATTATATTTTTCTTTTTTCTCTCTCTATTCTATTTCTCTACTATTTAAACCAAAATCGTGTAAGGTATGGTGGTATGAAATGGTACAGTATGGTGTGGTGCAACACTGCAACGTAGTAGTTTCTCTGAATTATGAGACTAGGATCGAGATAGATACTTGATATCCAAATAGATAAGATCATGCCCATGCAAAATGAACTACACAGCATTAAACAACTTGGATGAGTTGATTGGGAAGAAAAATACAAAGAAGGATGCAAAAGGTGTTGGTCACTATACTCCTAGATCTTCCTGATAAGGTGCTCTTAAAAGAGATTGATAAGTCTACAATAGTTGCAACATGGAAGAAGCACAATGAATTAAACCTACCTAAACCTCACAAACAAATTATTTTTCAAGCAACAAATATTCATGTTAAAATGCAAGAGGGAACTCTTCCAAACATTAAGATCTATAGCTCCATGCAAAGACCGTAGAGATTAAAGTCACGGATGTTCATTGTCATGAACCGCTTGATGGGAATAACTAAACTAGTAATATCATAGACTCAATTACTAGCTAAAATGCTTAAATATTCATCAAACTTTAATATTAACCAATAGAATTTAATGAACTCATGATACAGGACTAAATTGGGATGTTATAATCTCTCTCATTTAAGCCTAGCTTGGCATTCTCACGAAGACCTTATGCTTTATCTTCATCCTATGGCCCACTTTCACAGACATTAATTTATGACAAGGACATATAGCATTTCTAAAGGTAGCACAGGTTTGAGTTCAAGGCAAAGCACATTAAAATTCGAAATTTTCTCGTGTTTTTATTGTTTGCTGCAATTTGCTTCAAATTTCTCATTTGTTATCGTGCTGAATTATTCCCATTATGGTTTATTTGCAAGGTCCAGTCATAACCCCCAACAAATTTTGTATCTCAATTATCTTCTCATGGTTCTAAACTTCCAATATCCTAAGTACGTTATTTGATCTATTAATAAAAATCTGAAATGAAATGATCTACTGGATAAAAATCAATTTACCCATGCCACATCTCAAGAAAACAAAATAGTCCATCTATCCATCATAATGGAAACTAATTTTATTCGAACAAAGCAACCAGCAAGCAGAAAAAGATTAAGTGCAATACTTGCTGAAAAGAGGAGAGTGAGGTAAATACCGTGAATATAGCACAAAAACCTCCCTCTAGCCTTCCACAAATGATTCATCCTAGTACAAGCAAAATAGGAACCATGAGCGGAGATCAAGGAAATTACTGTGAATAGGAGGAAGCATTTCTTGCGAAACACAAAAGGGCTAGAGGAATCAGTTATTTCACATCAAAACAAAGTGTTAAAAGGCGAGATGGAGGTGGGAGGAAAATATTAAGAGAGAGATGGCAACAAAAGGTAGGTGCATATACTTAAATTGTATATGCACAAGATATATAATTTCCACAGTCAAAAAGAGTGAGAACCTGTAGATAGACGACGAAGCAAGGAGACAACTTCATGGAATAAGGTACTGTACGTGGTCGTAAACCATCGTATGGCAAATCCGTCGAACGGGAGAGGAAGATCGCAGCTTTCTTCTTCTAACCGAAAAGCAGTCTTCCCTCTTCAGTCTTCACCACTCATTCCGGCTGGTCGCTTCTAGAGAAGTAAACCCTAGAACAAAGGATTAGATGCAACGCCGAGAGCGTGCTTTATCCGCATCGGAAACTAGGAGCAACTTAGGCTTCTGAAAGAAGACAAAAGATCCGAACTTTTTCCTTTTGCGTAAGAGATCCGAACTTTGACGAAAGGATAAGAAAGAGGAGCTAAATAAAGGCAAAGGGATATATTATTATTAAAGGAAGCAAGAAAGTTGCAGCCCTAAAATGCCCACAGAGTATAACAAAAAATTCCAGTTTTCTCTATGTATGGATCAAAAAAAACGAAGAACAGGAGACGAAAAAGAGAAGTGAGAGAAGGGCTGGGCAAACAGTGGTTCTGTTAAGCGATCACAGTGCACACGGAGAGAGAGAGAGAGAGAGAGAGAGAGAGAGAGAGAAGAGGATAGATATCTGTATGTACCTCGCAATCGTCTCTATCCGGATTGGTACTCTACTTCTCAAAAGTCACGCTTCCACCTCTTCAATTTATTATTCTTTAAAGCACGAATTTTGCTATTACCGATAGAGAACTCGATAAGAAATCCGTAAGCAAAGCCATTAATTACCGATCGATCAAGCTAGAAATCGCAAACCTCCGCCACAGCCAACAAGTATAAAATCTTGAAGCAATTTCAAGAGGAAGATAGTATAACAAAAATCTTCTCATTTGAGGGAGACTGGATTGGACTCTACTACCGAGGTTGAAGATAGGATTGAGAAGAGAAAGAGGAAGAAGCCGCAGAAGAAGCAGACAAGGCTGACAGGAAGAAAAGTGAGCACGCAGCGGAAACAGCAGCGCCATCATATCATGTTTTGTTCCCACTTCCCACCCTGTGCTCACTCTCTCCTGTCAACCCCCTCTTCCTCCTCCCATGGAATCTGCTTCTCGCCTCCCCTTCCTCCTCGGAAACTGCCTACAAATGATCCGCTGATAAATAGAGAGAGCAGCAGCCCCGGGCGCACACAGAAAACCCTTCGACTACTGTTGAATATTAATTAGAATTAATTCTATAATGAGTGTCACCGCTTGTCAGCTTGTGTTAAGAAATAGAAAGATGAATCCATTCCGAGGTGCGAATCCAATCGCATCGAACTCGCACCAAACGTAGAATAATTTCATTTAATTATCCTTTCAATTTCAAATAATAGTATTGTGCCATAGACCCATTAGTAGTTTAGTATGAGTTTATTTGCGAAAATAATTTTCGACTTTCATTTCGCCAAAACCCAAAAGGATTTTCGAGGTTCGAAATTTTGATTGGACATTTGAATTTGTTGTCAATAATCATGAGTCCGATCTTTGATTGCAGTACTTTATATGTTTATTCATGTATCTATGATTTTATGTACACCGTATGTGTATATTTTTGTTATAAAATTAAATTTTTTTAAAAAATAATAACATTATGTCAATCCCTCTAACTAAGCTAGATGTGCAAGTGGGCCGAGCAGCTTGTGAGCTACTCGGGATCGACTCGATGAAAAATTCAAACTCAACTTGATCTTATCGAGGTCGAGCCGAGCCGAGCCTTATGAGCGAGCCGAGTTCGAGTTAACCAGTATCCGGCTCGAGCGGCTTGCGAGCCTAATCGAACTTCACATGTTTATATATAATTATATAAATATTAATATTCCAGATCAATTTGGGCTTTTAAAACTCATAAATCTGATCGAGTCGAGCTGAGCTTGAACGAGCTCGGTCAAGCTCGAGAAAAATAAACGAGCCTAGACAAACCTAGCTCAAGTTGCTCGAGTATAATTTAAGCTGAGCTTGAGCTTGGAGATCGAAGCTCGATCGAGCTATAGCTCAATATTTCTTAAACGAGCCGAGCTCCACAAGCAAGGTCGATCGAGCTCGCTGACATGAATACGATTATTAACTAATATAATATTGTTTTAATTTAAATGGATTAGCTGATCGTATCAATTAAGTTACTTATACATGTTGTGTTATTTCAAAGGGTTAAAAATACAACATTACTTCAATTCACTGTATTCGTCGAAGTTAAACTTCAATCATATAATTAATTATTATTTGACATTTTGACTGTTGTTATTGAATTGTTATACGAAAGAGTTGAAAGCGCCAGATGATCTACATGGAGTGCAACCTGAAATTCAATATATCATTTACCAAATTATTTATTTTATAAATAGGTTTTATCATATACATTATGTTATCTCTTTTGCTCAAATATTTTTTCCTCTATCAGTAAATTTCATTTCTCTGATCATCTTCTTATTTTTTAGCAACTTCTACATTTCTTTATCATCCTTCACTTTTAATTGAATTTTCAATGAATTCATAATCTTTTCTTTCTCATTACCTCTAGTTTGTTGATAATTTTTCAAAAAATGTTGATTACGTAGATATATAATAGTTTTCAAAATCGACTTCCTAGGAAGTGATGAGAAAAGAAATGAAGAACAACTATATTGCTTAGACTCATGAGGTTCCTTAATATTTCTAGGTCTTCATAGAATTCACTTGTCTTGTCTTCGTCGGAATCATAGTCACAAGTCATCATCGTTATATCTTTGGCGCCGACATTAGTTTATCTATGTATAGTTGATATGTCAACATGACATCTCACTTGACTTTTTAAAATATTTGATTTTATCACTAATATAAGTTCGTTGATAATAAAAACAAATATAGTGAAACAATATATTTTACCTAAAAAAGTTAGTTTATCTTAAAGGACTAATGTGTGTAATTATTATTTTTTCAAAAGAATAAAAAAAACACACACACACACACTCTCTCTCTCTCTCTGTATATATATATAGCCATACTCTAAGGTTGATTTATAGATCTCATTTGATTGATGTAATTTTCTATAAAAAAATTGTACTTCTTAAAAAGTACATAAAATAAATCTTATTTGATTGATACACTTTTTCAAGAATGCAAAAAATACAATTTCTTATGAAATAAAAAAAAAACCAACTTACTTGAGAGAACTTAGTTAAGTTGCACTCTCAGTGCTTGTATCTTGAAAAAATAATAATTTTATCTTCTTTTTTTCACTTGATGTTGAATTATACTTTCATTTATTTTAGTTTCAATTGATTTTTGGATAAGATATAGTTTTTTTCATATTAATTACAAATAAAAATAATTTTTTACATAACATTATATTTTATATTTTTTTACATATATGTTAGAGTTTAATTTACAAAACAATGATATATTAGATCATTTGATGTATACTTTTCGAAAAACACTAATGTCAAGAAAAAATATTATAAGAAAAGACAATTCAACTAAACACTTCCAATGAAGTTATGAATTAGCTCCGTATCAATCAAACACTCTTTCACTATTTCTTTACAAAAATATATGAAAAAATAATTCATGAAAAAAACATAATTTTGTAGAAGAAATTATTTTTCTTCATGCAAAATATAAAAAGTGCAACTTAGTTCTAAGTTCAGTAAGCGGATTCTTGTATTTAGTAGAAAATTGCACTTTATGAAAAAGTATCAATTTTCATATATTTTTTATTGTCAATTGAATAATAGGGGGAAAAGTAAATATTTTATAAGAAATCATACTTGTCGTATGATTTCTGGTCAATCAAATGATGGAAAGGAAAAGAAAAGAAAAGAAAAAAGCCAGCTAATTACTGGGAGTACACCTGGCTTGATTCGGGAACGGCTGCTGAGGGCCGGCTCGTGGTTGTCGACTGACGAGGAAGGGAAGACATGGAGTGGACTGCAAACGCATTCAAGGGCGCAGTTGGCACGGCACGTTTGGTCGGGCCGTCCACTTGGTACGCCGCGCACTACGTCCTGCTGCCAGGTGCCCCCCCCCCTCCCCGGCGATTAAACTAATCAATAAATGGCTTTGATGCTTCCGCCTGGCCAATCACAGAACTTGTATAATAAATGCTCATTAATCTGGATGATTGGCTTCTTTTGGACGTTCCGCAATTAATTTATTATTATCACATGCATCTTATATCTATCATCAATTATTAACAACGGGGTAATTTCCCAGAAATTATGCAGTCTACTTCGCTAATCAATCGCGAGACCGCATTACGATGATTTTATCATTGAATAAGCATATATTTCTGTTGTAAAAAGAATTTCTCCATATTGGCGGGAGGGGCCGAATCCAATAGCACTTCTTTTTTAATCAAAAAATAGAAAAGCTGTCTTATCAACCAGCTGAGAGCAACTCTTTTGAAGTCGTTATACAAAATAACCTCTAATTCGAAGACAAATAGAGGACCAAATGAAGATATTTTTTTCTCGTCTCGTCCTATTTGTTACCCAACGAGCAACTTTATTTGCTTCGCGATAACAAAAATCTAAAGTCATGCTGCGAGATGCAAAATGTCACAGACAGCATGGGAGATTTCATTTGGTCTGATAATATAAGTTATCAATTTATCGATAATAATAATGGTTGGGGAACATTAATACGTAATCTTTGTGAAGTTGGATAAAAATAAACAACCTTAAGGAAAACTTTAGTTTCAAGCCAAATAGTTCCTTGTGCTAACAGCACTTTATTCACCATGTAACTCCATGATTTAGTATATAAGACCAATAAGATGGCCTTCAACCTTGGCCAATGCTCGTGAGCCACATAAATCGAATCGTATGACGTCAGTAGCAGTATAGCAGACTAGCAGAGCCGGATAAATGACAAATGTGCTGCTATCAGGCTCAAAAAGCACTTGAAGCTGGGTCCTTATCATTGTGCTTAGAGAAAAGCACTTGAAGCACACATAGTCTCAGCATCATGCAAATTCTGGATACAGTTGATGATCAAGTTGACAGAGCATCAAAATGTGATAATAATCTTGATGTTTACCTACAATATGGTTGATCTGGCTGCATATGCTGCATCCATGACATGACCTTGAGGTTTGCCATGATGATAAAGGAGGAAGCTCCCTGCATAATACACATTTCAAAAGCATATGCTCATCTAACAGAAACTCAGAAAGGAAGCTCCTCTCCCTACCCCTGATCCATCTTTACTCGCGGCAGCAGAAGAGGCTGGTCCCTGCCGCTACATCTACCATTAATATAATTTTCATAAAAAATTAGAATATCTGCTTAGCATTACAACTACAACTAGCTGAGTCTCAACTCAGCAAAAATTGTCCATGAGAAATCAGATATAGTGCAGCAAGGCACATATCATTTGTCTATAAAAATTTTTACAGTCTACAGAGGCAAATATCTGGTACATGTTATAGAAGTTACAAAGAAAAACAGTTACTCATATGAGCAAACACGGATGGAAAAGCTATAAACTAAGAAATTTCACTAAGTTGCTTGCTATCTAAGGATGGCCAATCAACTAAGCTGTAGTTTGATGCATGCTTGTTCTATACACAAAATGCCTTTAGCATAGCATCTTACCCACGTCTCTGCCATCAGGGACCTGAGAACAGCATTGTCATGAGCATTTTGATAGTGCACCGGCTGCAAACAGAAGATTCCTTCTTGAAAACTGCAAGCAGCCACAAATATTGTCACACAATATTGAACCTTTGAGAAAGAAGGCTGGAAAACAAAAGGTTAGATTTCTACCTGTAATGTGTAGACAGGAGTAGATTTTGTAGGAAGAGCTTTTAATGACCTCAAACGGTTAGAGGTACTAGATTTGCTGTTAAGAGGATTCCAGAAATTTGCTTTCAATTAAGCAGATTATTGGGGACAAATTTCCATTGTAAAATAACCCAAATAACTTACTTGTCTGCCCTTGGTGCTCTCGTACTGGAAGTGACATCCCACAATTTTATAGTACAGTCAGCTGATCCAGAAGCAAGTAATGTACCTTCACAACTGTGGCAAATGAAAATCAGCACTATAAAACACACCTACAGTCTACTGTAAAAAGTATATTTGGGTGCTCTAATTTTGATTAACTAAGAATCCTACTATTTGAGATCATATATACACAATCATTGAAATGTATGAATGCAAACAGATTACCTCCTGCCTAATGAAAGTGCAGATAAAGGTTTGGAAAGTACAATTTTTAGGAAATCTGTGAGCAAGTACCTATTATCTTGAGAACAAGTGCCTTCTTGAGAAATTGTAATAGCTGAGAAAGTTGTTCTCACAGGGCCCATTTCTTCCCATTCAAATAAAGGTACCCATGTAAACTAATTAAGTCCGGAGAGAAAAATCTACCTAGCTTGAACGCATATAGAAGGGACTAGGGACTTAGGGAGTATAGAAAACTTTATTGTCTGCAGGTGGTACACATTACATTTAGCTACATAACAAGCTGGTCATAAACTAATGCATATATCAACCCATTCATTCATCATTGAGATCGTGAGACCCAACCTCAAAGTCAGTCCACCTCAATTGCTTAAATGAATTTCAACTCAATCCAAACAAGAAAATAGCTAGGCT
This sequence comes from Canna indica, assembly GCA_034359265.1. Classification (NCBI taxonomy): domain Eukaryota; kingdom Viridiplantae; phylum Streptophyta; class Magnoliopsida; order Zingiberales; family Cannaceae; genus Canna; species Canna indica. The sequence goes on from CP136890.1 coordinate 14,176,622, forward strand.
TTGAACACTTACTAACACAAATTAAAGAAAGGTCCATGTCTGATTTAACACCATCTGTAAGTGTCCAATCATTTTGATTTTGGTCTATCAGCTAGTAATTTTGCTACCAGAGGTAGTTTTGGTATAACTCTCTCTACCCAAGAGAGTCTGCGGTTATCCTTTCCCTTTTTCCTCTCTTTTCTCTACTAAAAAAATCAAATATACTAATTATGTTGATTTAATTTCCCCGCGTACATACTAAAAACTCTAGGTTATATTAGAAAAACTAAAAAAGCTTTGTGAACCTTGAAGATAGAAATAGAGCTATTTAATATACCAACTGGTTTTTGCTGCATACTTTTGGTTGAGAGAAACAATTGTTGTCATAAATTATACTTAGTTTTTCATGAATTATCTACAAGATTGGATTTTGAGGCTGATTATCCGCTTTTTGGGACTTGATTTGCTGTTAAAGATCACTTCTGCTTTTGTAATTTAGGCATGCATGACATGAAGTGCCAGGGTACTTTTCACTCAGACCTACCTACCTCTGTACATTCTTGACAAGCAATAAAGATATCATTTAAAAATTTAAGGGAAGCAGGCATATCCAGAATTTGATTTCCAATATAGAAAAAAATATTTGCAAGATATATAAAAGAATAACCTGCCTGAAAGCAAGAGACCAAACACAAGAGTTGTGTCTTACTAATGGCGAGACACAACGACCACTCGAGAGATCCCACATCATTATTGTACCATCCACATCACCAGAAGCCATATATCGCCCATCAGGAGACATTGCCAAAGACACTATCATACTCCTATGACCAATGAATATACGTGCACATTCCCCACTTTGTACATCCCATAATCTGACAGTTTTGTCGCTAGAACCAGTTGCAATATAATTACAATTTGCATGCCATTGAACACACTGGGGAAAATGTAAGGATATATATATATATATAAGCCAGCTTCACAAGTAGTAAATCAGTAATTATGAAATGAGACAATGTATGAAGTATGAACTGAAGTAGTTTAAGTACATAAAAGACGGAGAGAAAAGATACACCAAGCACTTCAAGTAGATAAAAGAAGAAAAATACATGCTCCACAAAATAGCAAAAGAAACATGCAAATTAATGTCTAGATAAGCAACTACAGGCATGCTCATAAATCTGTCATTAAATGTATGAATTATTAAAAACACTACTATCAGCTCAATGATAATAACATTGTGTCAACAAAGTCTTCACACCAGTGTTATTAACGAGCACTCACCTAGGCGCTCAGGCGAGACGAGGCCGAGCGCCTCAATATGGTCTGAGTTGGACGACTTGAATGAGACGTCGCCTCAGGCAGCGCCATTCTTTGGGCACCACACTGTTGCAGGCGGCGCCCATAAAAAAACCCTTAAAAGTAAAAAAGAAAAAAAAAACTTGACAACCTATGACGGTTAGAGTCCCTTCTTCCCTCCCTTTTTTTCTTCCTCCCTTCTTCGGCAGCGACAAGTGAGCTTTCCGGCGAAATTAATCCAGTCATATGTCATTGTCTTCTAATTTCTATCTTCTCAATACCTTTATTTTTCCAATAGAGTATCTCATGGATTTTTTAAAAATCTTGTTCTGAAATCAAGTTCTAAGTTCTCAACTTCTGAAATATTATATAATATATATTATATTATATTATATTATATAATATATATTATATTATATTATATTATATAATATATATTATATAGTGTTATATGTGTTTAAATATGAGCACCTTGCTTCGCTTGGTAGAGCGCCTAGCGCCTTGGGCAATAAAGGACATTAGCGCCTTGAGGGCCTAAAAGGCTAAAACCTCGTGACAACACTTCACACTTCAGTCCCATCATTTTAAGTGTGAGGTTTGTTGAGTTGAGCCAAAAGTTGTATCATTAATAAGAAAAGAAGTCTATATATAAGCCTAGAACAGAATATGGTACCCCAAAAGAATAACCTAAGTTAACATGTACTACCATACACAAATACCTATAACACTATATCACTCAACACTCCCTTTCAAGCTGGTGCATAGATGTTAATCAAGCCCAGCTTGTCACAAAGGAATTTAAAACGAGGAATACTCAAGGCTTTAGTAAAAATGTTTGCAAGGAGCAGCAAGATCCGGCGAGAGGCTGTGAGGAGCAGCGAGTTCCGGTGAGAGGCTGCGAGGAGCAGTGAGATTAGGTGAGAGGCTCGAGGAGTAGTGAGAGCATGTGAGAGGTTGCGAGGAGCAGTGAGAACCGGTGAGAGGCTACGAGGAGCAGCGGGATCCGGTGAGAAGAGGGCTCAAGTAGGTCTAGTGGGAAGAGGAGGGCAAGGAAGATGCCCGCCGGAGTAAAAGAGCACTGGTAGAGTAGTAGGCAGCGAGATTGCCGGAGATGACACAAAATCAGCTGTCGAGATGAACCCTAAAAGAGACAGCCCACCAGGGCAGCTTGGGCAGCAAGCTACAAGCTGCGAGATCCACATGAAGACCAAGCAAAAACGCCGAAGTTGTTGAAGGCCATCTAGGAGTCCAACAAGGGATTGGCGGACTTGGAGATCAGCCCACCTGGGACCAGCGGACTTCAAGAATCAGGCGGACTCAAGGAAGAGAAGCCTGGGCTGCTGTGAAGACACGGTGCCCGTGGAGAACCGGCAGGAGGAACCAAGGAGAACGATACCTAAGAGAGCCAGCCGGAGAAAAGGACGCGTAAGGCGCGTGAAGAGCCAGCTCGAGAAAACAGGAGACGAGGAGAATAACCGTGAGAGAAAAGGCCATGTGAGGTGTGACCCAAGGTTTGCGGAGGAGGAGAAAACACGCGGCTTAAGAGGGAGATGCATGATGCCTCCCGAACAGCAGGCTCGAAGCGGTGTGTATGAGAACGCTGCCCTAGGAGAAGACAGCCATGTCTGAGATCGCGGTTCAATCCAAGGGCTGGCGGCCCAAGGAGATGACTTCGGCACCGTCAGGCGCATGTCGTGCGAAAGGAGTAGACGTGTCTCGAGGAGCACGTTAAGCGTGGCTTCCCAAGGACAGGACACGTGAATCAAAGACCACCAAGGAACAGGAACAGACACAGGAACGTGTCTCACGAAGCAGCCCTGATCTGTACGAAGGCCGAAGCGGACGCATGAGATCACGAAACAAGACGCGTTGTCAAGGCAGCTCCCGAGCAGGCGGGTCTCAAGCCACGTGGGGCACTGCTCCGCGGCTTCTCAAGCAGGTGGCTCTCAAGTCGTGGACCACGAAGAGAAGGCAAGGGTGCTCCAAAAACCGAGGCGGAGGCAAAGGACAAAGACCCAAAGCCAAAGAGAGGAGCGGACACACCCAATCCATAACTAAAGATAGACTGGAATTAGACAGTTGTCCAAGCAGAGATCTGGATAATAGGAGGTTACTTTCGCCTCCTTGCCATCCATCGTATCCGTGAGTCTGAATGACGAGCTGGATATGCTCACGGAAATCATGGATACTAATCGTCATGTCTGGAGCTGTATATGCAAGTTGTGTGCCAGACGTCAGATCTACCTCCATCGAGCTGATGACTGAGCGATCATCAGACCATCGGGTATCCCGTAGTAGGATAAGAGCATTAACACCAGCACTTCTCCTGTGCAAGGTGTGCAGGCGCACCATGATCATGCCAAGGTGCAGATGTTGTAATCCTTCTTGTACCAACACTGCATAACTATTATCAGTGATAAAAGGTAATTCTAATTGTGACCCTTCCGTCACCAAGATTCTTTCATCAGAATAGTGTTGATAAACGCGATGGTTGCGTTCAGCCCACCCGGCTTGGTACAGGGTTTCTGCGGGTACTTGTTGAGCTCGTTGATATTGTGATATAGAGAGTTCAGCATTCGGGTCGATTTGGGACTCCAAACTCCGGCGGAAGCCACTTCGTCTATTTGAGGTATTGACTCGTCTTTGGACTTCATGTCGGAGTCGATTACTCAAACGATAGTTCCGGATCTGGTCGTCTATCGTTGGCTGCCGATTCTCTGTTCCTGCAATAGAGGGCCTAGGTGCAAGCACCTCTGTTCTTGTATTTGACCGGTTAGCAGTCATTGCTTAAGTTTAGCTTTTTCTTGTTCAAAGATTTCTCTTGGGTCCTTGAACACGTAAATTTTTCCCGGTGGTTTGGGAATTTTCTTCTCAGAAGACTCACTAATTTTTAGTTTTTGTAGATCTTTTGCTAAAGAGTCTATGGAGTCTGGGAAGAGTACATAAATGATTTACGACGAAGAGTTTATGAACTCGAAAAGGACAATGAACTAAGAAGAATTCAGGAAACTTTCCATGCTAGTCTCTCTATCAAGGAAGCACCAGAGTCTTCGAGGAAGAGTGAGCAACAAATAATCGAAGAAGAAACGCTTTACCAAAAGGCTATGCGACGGATGGACTATGAAACAATAGAGTTCTTTGAAGAACTAGCTCAACAAAACCCTGAGCGAATACCCCGCTGGGTACCAGAAGTAGCACAATGGAGACCTGAATCTATTGAAGAAGATGAGCTACTCAATGAACTACATGAAGAATTAATGCAAGACTGGGATCTGAATACCCTCAGAAAGGGTAAATTTCCCGCCAGAGACGATTAAGAAGACCCAACATGGGGGGCGATGACCCATTCAAACACATTCTTGATCCACACAGCAAACAGTGGCACCCGTATCCAAGATGGCTTGGACTTTGAAGGTCTTACAATTAGGTATTTCCATTGTCAGGGTCATGTTGTATAACCGATTTTTCGCATCCCTAGCGATGTGTTTGAATGGGTCATCGCCCCCCATGTTGGGTCTTCTTAATCGTCTCTGGCGGGAAATTTACCCTTTCTGAGGGTATTCAGATCCCAGTCTTGCATTAATTCTTCATGTAGTTCATTGAGTAGCTCATCTTCTTCAATAGATTCAGGTCTCCATTGTGCTACTTCTGGTACCCAGCGGGGTATTCGCTCAGGGTTTTGTTGAGCTAGTTCTTCAAAGAACTCTATTGTTTCATAGTCCATCCGTCGCATAGCCGTTTGGTAAAGCGTTTCTTCTTCGATTATTTGTTGTTCACTCTTCCTCGAAGACTCTGGTGCTTCCTTGATAGAGAGACTAGCATGGAAAGTTTCCTGAATTCTTCTTAGTTCATTGTCCTTTTCGAGTTCATAAACTCTTCGTCGTAAATCATTTATGTACTCTTCCCAGTCCTGAACACTTAGGAACCGTCCTGCTTCGGGATAATACTCATAGTATCCTTCTGGTACTCTGACTGCTTCTTCCACAAGATTCTCGATAAGCTCTACCAGGCTGTAAAGTTGCAATTATTGTACGAACGAATATTCGTCTTTTGTAAAAGCATGAATTATTGGGGACCCCACCCACTTATTCGTGCTTAGCTTAGTTACTACGCTTGCGTGTATTGTAAGCTACTCGGCCTATATAAGGCCGACTACTAGGAGTTGCAGAGACATCGAGGGTATTCAGATCCCAGTCTTGCATTAATTCTTCATGTAGTTCATTGAGTAGCTCATCTTCTTCAATAGATTCAGGTCTCCATTGTGCTACTTCTGGTACCCAGCGGGGTATTCGCTCAGGGTTTTGTTGAGCTAGTTCTTCAAAGAACTCTATTGTTTCATAGTCCATCCGTCGCATAGCCTTTTGGTAAAGCGTTTCTTCTTCGATTATTTGTTGTTCACTCTTCCTCGAAGACTCTGGTGCTTCCTTGATAGAGAGACTAGCATGGAAAGTTTCCTGAATTCTTCTTAGTTCATTGTCCTTTTCGAGTTCATAAACTCTTCGTCGTAAATCATTTATGTACTCTTCCCAGTCCTGAACACTTAGGAACCGTCCTGCTTCGGGATAATACTCATAGTATCCTTCTGGTACTCTGACTGCTTCTTCCATTAGGATACTGATGGCTTCTTCGTTATCATCATTGATCTCTTCAATCTCATCATCCCATGTGTAAAGTGCTTTCACAGGTTCTTCTCTGATAGGAAGGTTCTTACTGATGGAATCAATAATTATTTTTACCTCCATTAATACTGTCTGTGGAGCTTCCTTGGTTTCTTGAAGCACAGCTTCTAATTTGTTAATATGTTCAGTCATAGGGATTGGTAGTTCTTCTAGGAGAACAAGCTTGGAAGTCAGACGGGATAGTGCATCTGCAAGGACATTCAGTTTCCCATCAATATGTTCAAAATGAACGGTGATACCTGTCCCTGTAATGTAGTCCACGAAATTGAGCCATCGAACTCGAGATGGCTTGTTCTGGCTTGATTTGTTGTGGAAGCTAATGATAGCCTGACAATCCGTTCGCAAGGTTATTGCAGAGACATCGGGCAACACCCAATAATCTCTACTTCTCAACTTGTGTGAGTTTTCTTAAGAGTCCTCTTGTAAGCTTTCAAGAGTCCTGTAAGCTTGTAAGCCTTCAATTTCAGATTGCTTGTTTGTGCTTGCTTAATTCCCGCGCCTTTCACGACCAGAGAATTTTGCAAGGTACTACGCCATACTATTCTTTTTCTAAGCACATCAAAAGTTTACTACAACTGGGTGCAATCAGACCAAGCTCGAGCCGCCACAGAACAATGGCGATGATTGTTAACTCTGGAACTACAATTGATCCCGTGACGAAGAAAGAAGTAAAAGGAAAAGAAAGGATGGTCTTCAATTACAGGACCCTCAATGATAACACTCACAAAGACCAATACAGTCTACCGGGTATCAACACTATTCTCAAGAGAATAGGAAACAGTAAGTTCTTTTCCAAATTCGACTTGAAATCTGGATTTCATCAAGTCGCAATGGATCCAGACTCAATAGCCTGGACGGCGTTCACAGTCCCAGGAGGACTATATGAATGGCTAGTAATGCCATTCGGACTCAAAAATGCACCTGCTGTATTTCAAAGAAAGATGGACCAATGTTTCCAAGGTACAGAGTCCTTCATAGCCGTCTATATTGATGACATTTTAGTTTTCTCCAAGACAGAAGCAGAACATGCAGAGCATCTAAGGAAGATGCTGGACATTTGTAAGAAGTGGGGCTTAATCTTATCACCCACTAAGATGAAGATCGCGACATCTGAGATTGAATTTCTCGGGGTTATAATTGGCAAAAACAAAGTACGTCTTCAGCCACATATTATAAAGAAGATAGTCTCCTTTGACGAGAAAAGCCTCATGACAAAGACTGGGTTGAGAACCTGGCTAGGGATTCTCAACTATGCAAGAAGTTACATACCCAACATGGGTACATTACTTGGGCCGTTATATTCGAAAACAGGCCTCAACGGAGATAAAAGGCTGAAGCCCTCGGACCGAGAATTGATTGCAAAAATTAAAGATTTGGTCCAAAACTTGCCAGATCTTGATCTTCCACCGCCAGAGACGATTAAGAAGACCCAACATGGGGGGCGATGACCCATTCAAACACATCGCTAGGGATGCGAAACCCTATGAACAAAATACGCAATTTATTAATAATTTGATCTTTTTGTGCAGATGATTTTAGACGAATTAAAGAAACTTGCAGATGCCAACAGGAGCACTTATGCTACTGCGAAGAGAGCAATCATGACGGCGCAACACTGGGCCGTTCTTGGAGGGACAACACCAGATCTAGAGAAACTTGAGAAGTTAACTGGCAAACTAATGTTCAAAGTTCCGCAGTCCATGGATCAACAAGATAAGTGGGCATATAAAATCTTTAAACTCCATCAGACTCAAACTCAGAAGACGTTAACTGAGCTTGAACACCTCTTAGCCATGGCCTATCTACAAAAGGCCAGGCTTGAACAAGATGCACCGGATGACAATTATACACTCGACTTCTTGCCCTCCGTGATACATCGTATCACAAATTTGGAGTTATGCCATAAGTTGATTTCCAGCAGTAAAAACAGTAACACTTACTGCAACGTTCGATTTGCCGACAGATGAACATGCGTGACATGACGCGACATGACATGAAGGACCCTCAGCACCACCCACAAGATTCTCGATAAGCTCTACCAGGCTGTAAAGTTGCAATTATTGTACGAACGAATATTCGTCTTTTGTAAAAGCATGAATTATTGGGGACCCCACCCACTTATTCGTGCTTAGCTTACTGTTTCTTTTAACTGTTGAAAAATAGGATATTCAAGTTCAGCTGTGAAGGCTACCTCTTTGCCAGTAGCGTAAGGATTGAACTTGCTGAATTTGGTCTCGAAATCCTCTTCCTCTTCTTCCTCTTCCTCTTCCTCATAATCTTCATAATCTTGTGTTCCGAAAATGGGAACGGTTGTCTCCTCCTCTTCCCCGTCGGAAAAGATGAGGTTCCACCGAATCTTAGTGGTGGTAGATGGATCTTCTTCAGAGGTGTCCCATTTTGGTGGTAGGGATTCATCAGTAAGAGTCAGAAACTGGAAATCCGCATCTGCTTGTTCGGATTCGTCGTACTCGCTGGACCAATCGAGGTCCACGTCAAAGAGCATGCCGGCAAACTCATCGGCAGGCTTCTCATCATCATCTGCATGGGTTGATGGTTGTGTTGCATAATCCGCGAACTGGACAGCGAGGGCACCGTCTGTTCGGGTTCTTATGCTGGAAGATTGAGGATTGCGGGTGACCGCAATCATAGCTGGCCGGATAATCCACTGCTGGCCTTGAAGACTTTCAGTTGTGCGCATCTGGCCTGGAATGGCCCGGATACCCATTTTCGGAGAAGATTTCCCATACTTTCGCAATCCTAGCTAAGCTTAGTTTACAGTTATATACTTTGGCTTACTTATATGAGTGATTGGAATACCACGGCATCTAGTTCTGTGTATCTAGACGCTCTAAAGGCCACAGAATCCCTTGACTCCATAGACTCTTTAGCAAAAGATCTACAAAAACTAAAAATTAGTGAGTCTTCTGAGAAGAAAATTCCCAAACCACCGGGAAAAATTTACGTGTTCAAGGACCCAAGAGAAATCTTTGAACAAGAAAAAGCTAAACTTAAGCAATGACTGCTAACCGGTCAAACACAAGAACAGAGGTGCTTGCACCTAGGCCCTCTATTGCAGGAACAGAGAATCAGCAGCCAACGATAGACGACCAGATCCGGAACTATCGTTTGAGGGTCCCCAATAATTCATGCTTTTACAAAAGACGAATATTCGTTCGTACAATAATTGCAACTTTACAGCCTGGTAGAGCTTATCGAGAATCTTGTGGGTGGTGCTGAGGGTCCTTCACGTCATGTCACGCATGTTCATCTGTCGGCAAATCGAACGTTGCAGTAAGTGTTACTGTTTTTACTGCTGGAAATCAACTTATGGCATAACTCCAAATTTGTGATATGATGTATCACGAAGGGCAAGAAGTCGAGTGTATAATTGTCATCCGGTGCATCTTGTTCAAGCCTGGCCTTTTGTAGATAGGCCATGGCTAAGAGGTGTTCAAGCTCAGTTAACGTCTTCTGAGTTTGAGTCTGATGGAGTTTAAAGATTTTATATGCCCACTTATCTTGTTGATCCATGGACTGCGGAACTTTGAACATTAGTTTGCCAGTTAACTTCTCAAGTTTCTCTAGATCTGGTGTTGTCCCTCCAAGAACGGCCCAGTGTTGCGCCGTCATGATTGCTCTCTTCGCAGTAGCATAAGTGCTCCTGTTGGCATCTGCAAGTTTCTTTAATTCGTCTAAAATCATCTGCACAAAAAGATCAAATTATTAATAAATTGCGTATTTTGTTCATAGGGTTTCGCATCCCTAGCGATGTGTTTGAATGGGTCATCGCCCCCCATGTTGGGTCTTCTTAATCGTCTCTGGCGGGAAATTTACCCTTTCTGAGGGTATTCAGATCCCAGTCTTGCATTAATTCTTCATGTAGTTCATTGAGTAGCTCATCTTCTTCAATAGATTCAGGTCTCCATTGTGCTACTTCTGGTACCCAGCGGGGTATTCGCTCAGGGTTTTGTTGAGCTAGTTCTTCAAAGAACTCTATTGTTTCATAGTCCATCCGTCGCATAGCCTTCTGGTAAAGCGTTTCTTCTTCGATTATTTGTTGCTCACTCTTCCTCGAAGACTCTGGTGCTTCCTTGATAGAGAGACTAGCATGGAAAGTTTCCTGAATTCTTCTTAGTTCATTGTCCTTTTCGAGTTCATAAACTCTTCTTCGTAAATCATTTATGTACTCTTCCCAGTCCTGAACACTTAGGAACCGTCCTGCTTCGGGATGATACTCATAGTGTCCTTCTGGTACTCTGACTGCTTCTTCCATTAGGATACTGATGGCTTCTTCGTTATCATCATTGATCTCTTCAATCTCATCATCCCATGTGTAAAGTGCTTTCACAGGTTCTTCTCTGATAGGAAGGTTCTTACTGATGGAATCAATAATTATTTTTACCTCCATTAATACTGTCTGTGGAGCTTCCTTGGTTTCTTGAAGCACAGCTTCTAATTTGTTAATATGTTCAGTCATAGGGATTGGTAGTTCTTCTAGGAGAACAAGCTTGGAAGTCAGACGGGATAGTGCATCTGCAAGGACATTCAGTTTCCCATCAATATGTTCAAAATGAACGGTGATACCTGTCCCTGTAATGTAGTCCACGAAATTGAGCCATCGAACTCGAGATGGCTTGTTCTGGCTTGATTTGTTGTGGAAGCTAATGATAGCCTGACAATCCGTTCGCAAGGTTATCTCTTGTTTATCGAGATAATGAATTTTTAAAGCGCTGAGAGTTTCCATGCACGCATGAATCTCAGCATCGATTGTCGACTTGACCGTGGAGAATTTCCCACTAGCATATGCACATATGCGTTCCATTTGTCGTTTGTCATGTTTCTTGGGCTTCCATTTGCATATACCTCCCCAGCCCTCCATACATCCATCCGTTTCCAATATGATGTAGGCATCTGGAGGTGGAAGATCAAGATCTGGCAAGTTTTGGACCAAATCTTTAATTTTTGCAATCAATTCTCGGTCTGAGGGCTTCAGCCTTTTATCTCCGTTGAGGCCTGTTTTCGAATATAACGGCCCAAGTAATGTACCCATGTTGGGTATGTAACTTCTTGCATAGTTGAGAATCCCTAGCCAGGTTCTCAACCCAGTCTTTGTCATGAGGCTTTTCTCGTCAAAGGAGACTATCTTCTTTATAATATGTGGCTGAAGACGTACTTTGTTTTTGCCAATTATAACCCCGAGAAATTCAATCTCAGATGTCGCGATCTTCATCTTAGTGGGTGATAAGATTAAGCCCCACTTCTTACAACTGTCCAGCATCTTCCTTAGATGCTCTGCATGTTCTGCTTCTGTCTTGGAGAAAACTAAAATGTCATCAATATAGACGGCTATGAAGGACTCTGTACCTTGGAAACATTGGTCCATCTTTCTTTGAAATATAGCAGGTGCATTTTTGAGTCCGAATGGCATTACTAGCCATTCATATAGTCCTCCTGGGACTGTGAACGCCGTCCAGGCTATTGAGTCTGGATCCATTGCGACTTGATGAAATCCAGATTTCAAGTCGAATTTGGAAAGGGCTCAGAGCGGGAGAAGAAGCGCCCGATGACAAGAAAGCAAATGCTGACAAGGACAAGGTAGACACACCGAAGTCTGAAGCGAAGAGCGCTGTCGGAGAAGCGGACGGTGCGGCAAACAACGAGGATAAACTATAAAGCGATAGCATGGGCGGCTGATGAAGTGGGAGAAAACGTAAAAGACCATGCTTTTTCTCCTTTTTTTTTCACGCAGGAAGGCACGAAGGAGAGAAGCCTTATTTTCCTCATTTTATTTTTCCTTCTCACGAAGGCACGAACGATGAGAAGGAGAAGCCTTCTTTTCTATTTTTTTTCTTCTCAGGAAAGACACGAACGACGAGAGGCTTTTGACAAGAGGCTTTTGTTTTTTTTTCAAGAAGGCACGAACGACGAAAAGAGGCTTTTGAGAAGAGGTTTTTGCTCTTTTTTTCCTTTTCTTCTTGAGCCGAAAGCAGAGAAGACGCTTCAAGAAGAAAACAGAGGAGACACGAAGCAATGAGCCATTGCGGTGCAGGTTCAGAGGGCGTCGTGTGGAGACGCGGTGTAGGAGACGAGAAGAGTTTTTTTTTTCTCTGTTGTACTTGTACCATACGTTTTACGAAGCGTCGGGGCAGGGAACAAACCGAAAAAAAAACAGAAAGGAGAGAGGAGTTTTCATACCAAAAAGGAGAGAGGAGTTTTTCTCCTCTTTGGAAGAGTTTGCCAGAAACCGTTCACCGGAACCCTAGCCACCGTCAGAACTGAGGTGGAGGGGCTCAAAATCCTAAAGCTCAGATACCATGTTGAGTTGAGCTCAAAAGTTATATCATTAATAAGAAAATAGGTCTATATATACGCCTAAAATAGAATATGCTACCCCAGAGGAATAGCCTAAGTTAACATGTACTACCATACACAAATACCTATAACACTATATCACTCAACAAGGTTCATTCAGACAATAAAAAGTACAGCTATATGACTACAAGTGAATCAGTTTTTGTGTGCATATGAAGCACATAAAGGAAAATTTTCATGTGCACGTGAATTAATTTACCATAATAACATCTTAAAGTACTGTCCCATAATTTTAATTGTTAAGGTCCTCCTTATAGCTTCATGTGCATATGAAGCACATAGCAAAATTACAAGGGAGCTTAATACCTTGTAGAGTTGTAGAGGGGGGAAAATACCTCTATATTCCTCCCCTGTTAATTACATTCATGATTCATCTCTATTTATATAAAGAGTTAAGATGACTCTAGAAGATAACAATGAAACAAACCATGATGTTAACCAACAATCAAAACAACCCATACACCCAGTATAAAACTAATTAAGAACATAACTGCCTTGACGATAATGATATGACAAACATGGTGGTATTGTAATGTCCATAACATGATCATCAATGTTCTTCATTAGAGAGCAAAAGAGAAACACATGTTAAAGCAAAATTTATAATTTCATAATTCATTGAGAAGTGGAAAAAATATCACTTAGAGCTTGTGATTTTAGTGATTAGTATTATACTTGGATATTTTCTTTTATGAATACTGTAATTGGAAAGAAAAATTAGTTTGATCTTTGGATCATTACTCGCTTATAGACATAAAAATTGCTCCTAAAAACCCACTGAACCTTTTATCCAAACTTATGACAGACATGATCATATGCTTACATGAGCATATGGAACAGTGCTAAGGTTTTCCATCAATTAGAATCCACAACTGTCAGAGATCACAGGATGCTAAGAACTCTCTATTCACCTTTATGATGGACATTACACTTAACAATTGTACCTCTAGCCTCTAATCATATGCTTCAAAGTAAAGACTCATTAAAAAACTAATATTCTCATAGTATGAACCGGAAGGACTACAAGTGATCACTAGCATGCAAACGCATATACTTACATCTACATCAGAAAAATGTCCAGCCATTATCCTTAGAGGCTGGGTCCTCTCCATTGACCAAATTCTAGCAGTCCGATCGTGTGAAGAACTGGCAAAATAATGGCCAGCAGGACTAAACTGCTCAAAAACAAAGAAAGCACAAGTTCAGCTAAGAAATGCAGAAAAGCAAATGCTTAAATGATTCCAAATCTAAAAGTAAGATTATACATATGTCTCAAAAATTTACAAACTAATTTCTGAGGAAGAACACTTCAAGAGGTTGCAGAAAACAAAAAAAGAAAGTGTTACATACTTAATGATGCATCGAGGACTATTAATAAAATTTGAATACCAAAAGTAAACAAGAAAGGGTGACCCAGTGCACGAAGCAATCCCACTTATGTGGGCTCTGGGGAGGATTGATGTATGCAATCTTCCTTCTACTTTTTGCAAAGAGCTGTTTCCGTGGCTTGAAACCACCAAGCCACCCTCTCAGATCAATCCAGATATACACCCAAAATTTTCTTAAGGCAGTCATGTCTTTTATCTCACCGCTGGACAAGATCGTATTCACTTTGACTCGAGGCATATGTCACCTGGTATTCAATACCGCTCAGAATCTCATGGCATCATGATACTAATCCAAATGACACATACTTCATTCAACCAATGCCAAGAAATCCTACCTGAGTCTATCTTTATTTAACAAGAGACAAAATGATACACAAGAAGTTTGATAGATACTTCTGTATAAGAAACTTAGAATCATAAGGTCATAAATCTTGTATTCAAAGTCATTTCCAGAACATCAATATTCAAAGTTTCAAACTAAAAATGGTAGGATTTTATCTAACAAAATTGACAAGTTGTGCATATGAAAACCTTAGTGCTAGGCTTGACAAATCGTGCCGGGCTGGGCTGGCCCGAAATTTTTTTTTGCCCGGCCCGGCCCGACCCGACCCGACCCGATAACGGTTCGGGCCCTAAGTCGTCGGCCTGGCCCAACACGAAAAAATAACGTGCTGGGCCGGCACGGCCCGTTAGCCCGAAAACATAAAGGTATAACGGACCGAATCAGCTTATCGGGCCCGATTCAGCCCGATAGCCAATTTCGGCCCGATTAGTACCAAGGCTAAGTGTTGCAGATAAATAAAATTGGATAGGATTTTAGAATTGAGTTATTAGAATTGCAATTTTGAGCAGATAACTTAATGGGTCAAACAACTGCTAAGAACCCATATTGGTTATCCCGAACCTGACTTTATCGGGCCGGGCCGGGTCAGGTTATCGGGCCAGGCCGATAATTGCCAAGTCTACTTAGTGCAATCCTAGATAAAGGAAGAAGAGCACTTGAGCAATTTAGGAGAACAAATTGCAAGGTAAAGGCAACACTCACTAATATATGAAATTGTGTAAAAATGTACTTCACACATTCTTTCTTTCTTGAGCAATTTCCTCGATCCATAATATGGGAAATTCTCAAATCCATAATGATTTTTGCAGAATGTTCGTAATACCCTCGAAATTAAATTTCCCTCCATTTCTAAATATGATTCCTCCAAATGAAATATTTTTTATATTATGCATAATACAAATTTATTTTCAGCAATTCATATCAATATCTTAATTTTTTAGTGTCTAAGATTATTATTATTTTATATTATTTTTAATCACTTAAAGACTTTTGCAAAAGTTTAAATGCTTAAATTATACACTTATTGAGTTAAACGTGGATTTATTTTTTAACAATCCTGTAGTATTTCTTTAGTGGATAAATAATTTTTTAGTAGCTAAAATTACCATTTTTATTTTTTTTAGTGCAAAAATCTTTAATGCCTAAATTATATTGTTTTTTTGGTTAAGTATAGCATGAATTTATTTTTGATAATCTCTAAAATTTATAAGGATTTTTGAAAATTAATTCATGGTATAGTTAAAACAAAAAGAACATAATTTAGACACTTAAAGACTTTTGTACTTGAAGATTTTTGCAAAAGTAAGAATCTTTAAGTGATTTTTAAAAAATGAAGAAAACAATAAATTTATACACTAAAAAATTTTTATCCACCAAAAAACTAAAACACTTGTATGGATTGCTAAAAACAAATTTAGGTTATGCATAAAAAAAAAAAATTCATTTTGAAGCACTTAAAGACATTTTCGAATGTCTTTAAGCATTAAAATGGAGGGAACCATATTTTTGAAATGAAGAGAAATTTAATTTCAAGGATATTTCGGGCATTTTGCAAAAAAATGTTATGGATCCAGGAATTTTCAGATCCATATTATGGTTTTGGAATTTCCTGGTTCCATATTATGGATCAGGGAAATTGCTCTTCCTTTTTTGCAAATCCATTTTGTAGAGTGCACAATTAAAAATTTGTCAAAACTATAGAGTCTATGTTGCACTAGCTTTGATAAGACTGTCAATACAAGTCCATCTAGCAAATTATCCCTACTAAACTAACAGAATAGGGGAAAAAGCTAGAACAGAAGTCAAAAAACCTTCCGTAGTTTCAATTAGCTACTATTTCTTTTAAACCAACTTATTGTTAGGGCCCATTATTTACCAAAGAAAACATAGGCTGAAGTTTACATCTTTTGAATATACATGCAAGATTTTTTGTATTGTGTAGCGCAAGTGATTCATCCAATTTATTTTGGTGATTCGAGATGTTATATTGACCTTCAGATGATGAGACACTATGACAGACAGCAGATAAGTAGTAACTAAGTAGACCTAATAATCATTAATAGGAACCTATACATCTTTACAAACAATTATCCGCAACAGTGTTATGGTATACAAAATGTTTCATGTTTCAGACTTTTTGAGCTGATGTATGTTGTAGATAATATGGAAGATACTACGAAAATAACGTCAATAAAACGATGACATAAATTATACAATTGAACTCCTCAAATCATGAAGACATTTGTGGAGCAAGCCTTTGCAATATCGTCCGCAATGTAAAATTCATGAATCAGATCACTTGCAAATCATCGTGGACTAGGAAATTATAAATGATGAAAACCTAGGAAGCCTACTTATTATTACTAAAACCTTTGTCAATAAAAGAGAAGTTTCATGTGTAACACCAATAGCTGCAAAACCCCAAAGACAGCACTCAAAAGCCCAATATCAACATGTAAATCCAGGCTAGAAATAAGCTAGAAAAGCTTGATTATAGTTAAAAAAATATAGCACAAACTTGCAGGTGACAACAACAAAAATAAATTGAACAATTGGTTCAATTTTTGCGAATAAACAAGATTTTAACTAAAGCTCGTGAAAATAATATAATTTGGATCCTACATTTATAATTGCACAAGAGGAAAACAAACATTATTTCACTCACTTGAACATCCCATACGGGATAATTATGGCCCTTGTAGCAAACAAGATTTGCATTCAGCTTGGTGCTCCATAATCGAACTACAACAAGAAAAATAGGAAACTGCTTAGTATGTATAAATGAAAAATTGAAAATAGACTGATAACAAAAAGATAATGTGCACTTCAGCCTTGACAACCCATACTTGTAGAGTCTGATGACGATGACAATAGGAAATCCCCGAGAGGACTAAATGTAGCTGAATAAATAGGTCCACGGTGACCATGGAACAATGTATAAGATCTTTTACGCTCTGTTGCAGGCAAATTCTCATTCTTTGAAGATTCATTTTCTTCTAGCAGACAAGCTGTAGTTCGTTGTTAGTAAAATCATCCATTTTAAGTGCTAAAAAATTCTTCAAAATGCTATATAAGATTAAAAAATTACAAGAATTGTAGAAGTGGTGCAATGACGGTAAACAGCACGAGAATTTTTGCATGGCTGATCCAAATGATACAAATTAATTATTAAATAGATAATTGAAGTATTGAACAGTTTTGGCAAAACAATGTATTAGGTCAAATAGGCAGCAAGGTTTAAAAATTCGGTTTTGGTACCGGTACTAGTGCTTGACTAGTACCGGTGCTTGACCATACAGTACCGTACCGTACCGTGGTACCGAGTGAGAAAAAAATAGTTGTTAACCACTTTGAACTCCATTAAGTGTTAAATAACAATTTGATGATCAAATTTGAAGTCTACAACCTTGTTTAAAACTAGAAAACATCATTACCAAGAAATGATGAAAAATATCCATAAAATTCTTATCTTAATAGTCAAATACATTAAGGTACAAATACAAGGTTTAAAATGCGAACGAATGACGTCCGCCGTAAAATTAGCCATCTCTTGGAGACCAACACGACTAAGGCGATTCCATAGGTCTCAATTGCCCACAACTGGAAATTTTCCCAAGTCATTATATTTTGGTATCCAGAATACCACATTGACACAAAAGATACTTTCATGGGAGCCCAAGCACTAGTCCCTATATCCACAAAGTCATGTGAGTAGGTACCAGATACAAGTAGGTTGAGTAGAAACCTCTTGCAAGCTACTCAACATATCATGATGGTAATCTTGCAAGGCCGTTGGTCCCCCTCTTGATTTTGATGTTGAGACTTGAGATACAGAAGAGCAAAGATCACTTCTATCAAATGACATGTTTTCTAGAAATAGTAAAAGTATCTACTGAAAAAGTATATCACAGATATTAGAGATAATATTTAACGTTTTATAAGCTCTACAGAGTTGTGGAAGTGGTAGCTTCTATGAAAATTGAAAAGATGATAAGTTCGTTACCATGTTAGCAACTAAAAGTATCCCATGATAACTCATTTAGTCGGCTTAATAAAGAGTTTAATATTTGTTATTTAACATCCCCTAAAATCCAGCCTTAATGAAATTAATAAGACAATCTCACATGATGAAGCAGATTGATCATTCTTTTCATAAGACTAGGTGGCGTTGATTTACAGAATCATATTAACATCTAGACATCTAGTATCAGTTAATCTCATATTAGCCTGGGAAAATTATGACACACTTCAACAAAATGAGTTCTCTTTCACAGATTGTTAGACTAATCCACCAAATGAAATTATTGGAATCACAAGACACTTTTTCACTAGCTCAAATATGCCTAGGCTACCCAAAAGCTTATCATGCATAAGAAATCAATAGAAAATGTATTTAGAAATACTAACAGGTTTTCTCTGTTTGACCAATCTTTGACATATCCCAGACCTGCAGAAAACAAAAAATTGGAAATGAGCAAGTAACTATAGGAAACCAGCAATTCGATATGAGCAAGTGATGTAGAAAACTGAAGATGTCACTGAAAAAAAATAAAAAAGATTACCTTTAGGGATGAATCTGAGAATCCACCAGCAACCAATGAGCCATTTTGAGATATAGTTAAACAATTTAAACTAGCAAAATTTGAGGGGAAATATGTCACCAAAGATGATCAAATACTTTGCTGCAGAACCAAGGTTGTAAAAAAGAAATGATACACGCCATGTACAAAGTTGGCACCTGTTATGTGTGTTGACAACGGTATAGAAGTTAATAGATGGAAGTGCCAAGCTATTTAGTTGCACACGGTTGCGTAGGTCATCCAGAATTGCTTGTTCAACTTCGAGAGGCCTGACATACTCAATAACATAAAACATTGTACAACAAGCATAAATTCAACATCAACTATATGCTAAACAGTGTGAAATGCATCTGCTTCATAATTTCAAAAATATGGAAATTTAAACATAACAATGCAAGAGGCATTCACAAGGAACTTTAAAACCAAGGATACCTTAAAAAAATGTTCTACGTTTTAACCAAAGAACATTATGATAGGATTCAGCAATTGAAATTGAAGATAAACAGCATTCAACAACTCAAGATTATAGATTCAACCTCGAATGAAGTATGAATCTGGGAAATAAAACATGTCCATTAGTCTTCAAGGGACTAGTACCTCCAAAACAAACATTACTCTTTAAAAGATAAAAACTGCTTACACCTCTTGGCCTAACATATTTATTCAAAACAAACTTAAGCACCCCTTCGACCCTTCATGGTTGTCTTTTTCTATTTTGGGCTTGCATTTATAGACAAAACGTATAGGGGGCCTATCACATTATTATCTAAAATGCCATAGAATCTGACTCAATATGACAATGAATATTTTACACACAAAATGTATAATAACTATAATATCTACAATTGCACCCACCTTAAATTACAACCATGAAGAGAACATGAGTTACATAAATAATTGCATCAAATCACCTATATCCACACTAGAAATAATTCTAAACAGCAATAAAAAATAATTACAATTGGAAATGTAGGAGTTCAATCAATAGTTTACTGAAAGAAGATTATTCACAAGGAAAATGATAATATGATCTCCAAAAGTTATATTCTATAAGCTTGTGATAGGGGGTATTAGATGCAGAATGTATCCATGACTGATGTCCATATCGATGACTGACGTCCATGCTGATGTGAAAAAATGGAGATTGAGAACAACAGAAAGAGGAAATCCAGAATTTAAGTTAAGTTGCAAGTCAAAAATTTATTAATATTCTATTTTTGAGAAAAACTACAAACGAGCTGCATTTTGTTATGGAACAATTTAAGAGTCCCCAATTAAGTTCTACTTAAACTAGAAAAATGCAGGGTAAAAAAGCTTTCTCACGATACAGACCTTCATGAATTATTTGCTATGAAGGATTAACAAACTTGAAGAATGACAACCAACAATTGAGATGACTATATAGATACTATATAGTTAACTGTACAACTGATCTTCCACTATCGCAACCGATTCTCCGGTGTCTATTGATGAGGAGTGATAGAGGTTGTTAAAGTCTCACATTGCTTAAGGATATGGTCAAGATAGCCTTTAAATAGCATGGGCAGTCCTCCCCTCTTGAGCTAGCTTTTGGGATGGAGTTAGGCCCACTAATTTCTTAACATGGTATCAGAGTCAATCTTGTGGTTGATATTGTGCCAACGCAGATGTCCAATCGTGCAAACTCTACGATCAAGATGTCCAATCCTAAGCGTGAGAGGGTGTGTTAAAGTCTAATATTGCTTAAGAATATGGTCAAGATAGCCTCTAAATAGCTTGGGCAATCCTCCCCCTTGAGCTAGCTTTTGGGGTGGAGTTAGACCCACTAATTTCTTAACATAAGTGTTCTCAGTGAGCAAAGCCCTAGTGTTATGCATAGTTTCTTGAATGTTGTGCGTTTAAAATAATGCAGAAGCTCTATTTAACTAGCGCCTTACTTGCCAAGCAACTTCCACTTCCGAATTGACTACTCTTCCTCCTAGGTATGCATCTCATGATCTAGAACAAAAGAGGATACCCCTAAGTCAGTAGGTTGAGGCAGCTTATCCAATCCCATTCCATTTCTATTGTTGCTATTTAAGAGTCGATGATTGACTCCTCTAAAATTGCTATAATTTCACATCGTCTGGGGATGCAAAATGACATCATTAATGGTTCTTAAATCTTAAGTAGTATGCCTAGCCCCCCTTAGCATGGGCATGCCATGAGCTCTTGAAAGTGTTTCATGTTTTGCCTCACTTGTGCTCTTCGCCAAATCTTTTTTGAAGCAACAATCACGCAAGCACAAAGGGAAAGGGTCTCGTTCTACCGTATGGGCTTTCTCCAAGGTCTAACAATGATCTAGCTATATCCTAAGATCTAGACCTACGACCTTAGTAATCTGCAGATGCTTCATACGAAACCGAATCCGTTGAATCAAGAGAATCCACTGATACGGGTGGGTGAGTTTGTATATAACTAAAGGAAGAGCAGAGGGAAAACTCGACCAGAAGACCAGCAAACCCTTGAAAGCAAAGAGCTTCTTCATTTCTTTGGAAGAGCTGATTCTAGGGGTGAGCATCGGTTTGGTTCGGTTAATAACCGAACCGAATCATCGGTTAACCGAACCGAACCAAAAGAAATTTTTTAACCGTTTACCGAACCGAAAAAATTCGGTTAATTCGATTCGGTTAACCGAAAATATTGAAAAAAAAAACCAAAAAAAAAAATTTGCCAAGACTCGAACCCCGGCAAGTAGGAATACCAAACTTTAACTTCATAAGTCACTAACCATCTTAGCAAACTTCATTACCAATTTATATCTAACTAACATATATTATATATATAATCGAATATAAAATAAATAATAATACACATGCACTAGGATTCGAACTTGGGCGGGCGGGTTAAAGTTTATTATACATATATATATTCGGTAAATTCGGTTAAAACTGATTTTTTTCGGTAAATTCACCGAACCGAACCGAACCGAAAATCGAAATCCTAAAAAAATTTAACTGAATACCGAACTGAAATAATTCGGTTCGGTTAATTCGGGTTCAGTTCGATCGGTTTCGGTTCGGTTTCGATGAATCTTGCTCACCCCTAGCTGATTCCTTCATGGCAGCTCCTTCGTCATAAGCCCTTCTCTAGTCATATCTTTTCTTTTCTCTTATTATACGAGACTTTGAGACCGTATTTCTTTTTCTTCCAACCAAGCATTTAAATGTGGAAAGTTTTGCCCTTGACATGCTAGAAAAATAGCTAGCAATCCCGCCTATCTATTTGGTCCTCTAAAAACCAACGACAAAGGTCAAGTCGCTTTCCCAACCCAATACACTTTCCAAACCCAATACAATAGGTTCATAGGCATTTTTCCAATCGAAAACCATGATAGGACCGGGCAAAAAAGGAAATGGGAGCATCGAGTCCAGCACAAACAAAATCATCGCCTTAATCAATCTGTTTTTTTTAGGATTGGATTCAATTTCATTTTGTTTTGCAGAAGTGGAGTCTTTTTTTGCCAAAGAAAAGGTTTTGAAAAAGAGAAAAGGCTTGTCTAGTCCTGTAGTACCTCCCTCGCCATCTGCTGCCATTCCAATGAAGTTACACCGTAGTTGGATCTAGTGGAGTTACCTGGATCCTTTTACCCATGTAGAGTTCGTTTTCATCGGAAAGCATAGCGTTAAGCAAGAAGAGCTACAAGTTGGACGCCACCGACCGTCACTTCTCCTTTGTACTTGTCGAAGATGCCAGTAGCCTAGCGTACAGAATGGATTCCAAAGTCCCTCACCCACTCTATATAGCATGGATTCAGATTAGCCATTTTCAATTACTTTCAAAAGCACATTTAGTTACTTTTAATTGTTGATTTAGAGGGCATTTGGCTACTTGCAAGTTAAAATGTCTATAAATAGCATTTGCATGTAATAGCAAATGTTGTAAAGTGAAGATGCAATTTCATTGTTTTGTTACCCGCAAGTATACTTACAACTTGCAACTACCAGCATTTAATTGGCCGTAAAAAAATAATTGACAAGAGATTGAGCTTTATATGCAACTGCATTTCTGACATGCGAGCTTTTTAGTTCTAACACATTTTGCAGCTTTAGGGTCTTGGCTGCAAATATAAAATGTTGCAAACGAATTAATTACAGCTAACCAAACAAAGGATTTAATTTATTTGCTGTAATTAGATCTGCAGCAAATCCAATTACGAGCAACCAAACACCCCATGAATCTTAGTACCCTTTTTATATTATTCGGCCTAAGAGTTCCTACCAAAATTTATTATGCTTAAATGTCATACATGGAGGCTTACTATTTCATTTGTGTTTTTTACTTTAGTGATAGTTACCTTAATACTTGTTTTTTTGGTTGTTCATCCTTGGAAGGCCTGCTCTTATCAAAACAGATAAAATTCAGACCAAAGTTGTATAGATACTATTAATTCATGTCAGAGACTCAGAGCAAATTGATATCCCAGATTTTTTCACCACTCGCAATTCCAAAATGATTAAAAATGCCAAGACTGCCCTCTTCAAGCAACTGCTCTGTCTTAATGGTCTTACCTCAGTCCAACAGCAAGTAACATCTTCCTCAAAAATTCAGCAGTATTTCTAACGTTGCCAAGGCTTTGACATATATAGATTCCTATATATATGATCCGAGGTTTATAAGATTTCCAGAAGAAGCAGATGCATAGGTGATGAAATTAGGATGACGGTGCAACTGCCGAAGTTGATCATGAACTGGTGATGAATTTGTCAAAGTTCAACAATCTTAATATATATATATACTAATCAAACATTGTCCTGATTGATGATTGTCCTGGTCACATATTGGGAAACATTGAGAGGTGCTCATTGACCTATTTACCGTAACATGGTAAATGGCATAATATAGCATGCCTTATCAGACGGAGTAAACATGTATAAGCCTTCATGTACCACACATCTCAGATTTGTATCAGAATATTTTACTATTGAAAATATATGACATGCAAAAGGCAGGAAACCTTTTTCTTGTTTCAGAGAACAAGTAAAAGAATATTAATACTATCACTAATCACTATGAGTAAAACAGGAGCCATACAGAAAAAAAAAAGACAAAAAGAGATCAAGGGATTATTTTATACATCACAGGAAGAGTTAACTCTGGTTTCATCCGTGGGGCCACAGATGCTGCACTTGTCTCTGAGCGGCCATTTTTCCCTACTGCACCAACAATTTTGTCCTTTTTAGCCTTTTTGATGGAAATACTTTGCTTTGCACCATCAAGAGATCTTTTCTGATTAATTTAGTTAACACAAGATCAGAGCTAGACAGAAAAGAATTAAGTTACACATTACAAGTACAACAAATGCAAGCTCAAGAAGAAAAAAAATACTGGAATCAGTATAACAGTGACATTAACCAGAAAACAACTATGCAAAAGTCTAAATTCACATACACAAGGTTCAACATATTAACAATGAGCAATAATGCTTATGTCGTTCCTGCACATTTTTATTTAATTATCTATATACATCATTCAAGAAAATATCACAATTCTTTTAACTTGCTTTTATGCTTCTAAATATTCAAATGGTTAACTCTAAATTCAGTATACTGTCCACATACATCAAGGAATCATCCTAGGTGTCAAATCCACATGTCTATTAAGTATTAACATCATCTATCTGAATTTCTAAATTGATAGCCTTGCAAAAGGCTTTAAGATCATGTAACATCTCACAAATTATAGTTGCCCAGTAAACATTTAGTTCAGGAATTGGACATGTTCAGAAGCTCTGCCATGCAGAATTATCAAAGATATAAGATTCTTCAGAATAGTCGCACAAGGATTCATCAACCTATATCAAAGTATAAATATAAAGTACAATGAAAACATCTGCATGCATAACACAGACATTAAAAGACGATTGTGGAATCCTAACTATAGCATGTCTTCACTTTCTAAGACGCATTCCTGCCACAAGATACTAAAATATCTAGTTCCCAAAATCTGTAGTCCCCAAAATGTAACTGTCCTATTTCAAAAAGAATATTCAATCTAACTAATTAAATGCCGCTTAAAATGATTCAATCAAGAAACCATGTCCAAATACATTTAAATCTTTAAAATATTGCACTATTGAAGTTCATTAAACATCGAAATAATTGTTCTTCTCCATCAAAAAGGTTATAAATTGGAAGCCATATTCCACCTCTACTTTGTCTACCATAAAGAACTTGCCTTGTTTTCTTCGGGATTAACTTCTTTGTTTTCACTCTCGGCCTTCTCAGAATCTGAAAGTGCCCTGTCCAAATGTTCTGAGTCTTCAAGCAACTGAAATTGAACACAACAGAGAATTAGAGATGACGTAGAAATCAAAGGGGGCAATTAGAAAAGTATGTTCTGTAATGAAGTTAAAACTAGTCAGGAAAGCAAAATCCTATAAGTTACATAAATGGTAAGGATAGGCCAACTCAAGCAATTCTAGCTGAAACACAAACGAAATCTAGAAAGTACTCTTTTGTCAATATATTTATTCAATTAATCTCCTGTGGACATAAACACTGATTTTTGTATAGTTTGCTTAGCTGAATATCTGCTTTGCATATACCATTACTAACATACCTCAGCTTTTATGGTTAAGTAGAAAATTAAACAAATATATAATTATTGATTTGTAAAAAATCTTTTTGTCCAATTAAATAATTAATCCTCTCAAATATAAACCACATACACTTTTTTACTCCTAGAATAGATTGCTTAGACTTCAATTTCGCCACTGTAAATATTAGTATAAATAGTTATGAATACTGTATAATGTAACATAATGAGCCAAATTAACCTGTATTTTTCCAAGTACTTCCCATCTTCAACTTCAATCATTTTAAATACAGTACCCTACTATTTTTTTTACATAAACTTCAGAATGATCAGTATCCAGTAATATTGTAAGCTTTGTAACTTATAACCTATAAATAGCCAATATATAATATTTTCTTAAATAAGAACTTCAAATAGTAACTTCATGCATCTAACCACATTTGATTTCAGCCATTTCATTACATAAACTATCTTAGTTCCAAAAGCATGGTTTAAAATATCGTACCATACCGGGGGTTGTACGGTTGGTACTTACCGAGTTTTGAAAAAACAGATATCGGTATATACCTAGTACCAACCGGTAGCGGAGTGTACCAGGCAGTACATGCCCCATACCGAGAATACCGGGCCGGTACAGCCAAGTACCAAGCGGCAAGGTATCAAAATTCGTCTACTTACCATTTTTTTTTAAAAAAAAACGGTATCTGGTAAACCCAGTACCCCGTCGGTGCCGGATGTACCAGCAAATACCGGGCATACCGCCCACCCTGTGCTGCAGCAACAGCAGCACATAGGCTGTTGCTTGTCAGCAGCACAGCAAAAAAAAATGTAAATGGAATGTCGATACGGTCCGAAACCAATATTTTAAACCTTGCCAAGTGGTACCGACCTGGTACCATCCCAATAGCTAAAAAAAATTAGCCGTTGGGTTTTTTTACTAACAGTTCCCAACGACTAATTCAGCCATTGGGACCAGTTGGGGGGGGGGGGGCTATATAAACCCCCCAAATTGTCTTTTTAATGTATTCAAAATTTATAGATGTCTTTCATCATTTATTTGTAGATTATTTGTTTGTAGCTTAAAACAACATTTTGAAGCTTAAAACTATGTTTTATAGATATAAAAAATATAAAAAAATCCGAGACAAGTTGGTACCGTACCGGCCTCAAACCGAGATAGGTACGGGTGCTAAGATTTTAAACCTTGACGAAACGTAATACAAAATGTATTGCCGGACTTCTATATTTAGCCACACTAACAACTTATTGACCTTTTAAAGTGATTGTCTTTTGAAAGTCACCACTTCTACATTTCTAGCAAGTCTCTAACAAGTCCACTTCTTCATAACCCTTTGCTTTATGGATTTACCACCACAACCAACTCGGTCTCTTTAAAGCTATCATTTCATGTTTATTAAATATGCTCAAAGTTAGCAATTCAGATGCAAATTTTTATTTAATCATCTTGCCTTACCACATCAAGGTAGAATGGGAAAACTAAATGTTATTTAGCTTGAAATTAAATGAAATTTTCTTTTGAACAATAGATCAAACCTAGTCTCGGTAAGAAAATGTAGTAGTTTCGCATGCAGATATGCAGAAGAAATGAAGTGAAGAGATATCAAGAAGAAAAAATTGCACAAGTTACATAATCCATGCGAAATTAGTTCAAAATAATCTTTTCTTCTATTACTGATAGTAATTGTCCATTTGAACTTACACACTCTATAAATATATAAGCATAACTTCAGGTTATCAATAAGCAATTTTGTTTAACACAACGTATATGATATTTCAAAAATAAAGAAAGAAAACAATGGACAACTAGAAAATTATATCCCCAAGTCTGGAGCTATCAATCATGAAGTTGTGGATTACTTTTGAAAGCACCTGACTCATGATATAAAAACAATAAAAGTCCCATTTTCTAATCATACAAGTCAGGAGGTAATTTGAGGTGATTAAAGAGTTAGAACCCACCCCCCAGTGAACTTCATTCTGATTTATCTGTCTAGCACCATTTCTTCCTTCAATGGTCACAAAGTCCACATTATCAGAAGCTGAGGTGGGTTGCCCAGTGGAAACTGTGAAAATCATGGTGTAAAACATTTGTTCAGAAAATATGACATCATAGAGATTCATGGAAAGCAGTAAAAGAATGGACAATGTTTTTTTGTACATTGATCAGATATGTCACATAAATATAAGCAAAATAGAAAAAGAACCTTCAAAGTTGATGTGCTCGTTTATCACCCCAAGCATGGTAAAAGATTGTGTTTTCTGAAGATACTGGAGAAGGAGCTCATATGAATACTACAAAGACAAAGAGAAACCCAAGGGTCACCATCATGCCAAATAAGACTCAAAATATTGCAAATCTTTGATGGTCAATGATGTGTAGATAAGGCTTGTAATTTGCAAAACACAAGATAAACTAACCTACAAAGAAAAAGAAGAGCCAAAGAACACATATAAGGTGCTGGATAAATATTAATAAGGTAAGCATGCCTCACACTTCACTAATAACTGATAAATAAATTCTCAACACAGGTTTGATGAACATGATGCGGGTCCTTCAAAATAAATAAAAACATAATGAATTAGTAGCATAGGAACAAGTAGCCACTGCTTTAGCATTTGGGCGTAGGCAAATTCTTTACTTTTTGTTCTTCACGATTGGTGTCTTAATATTGCCAGGTACAAAAATTGTAGTCTTCCTATGCTATAGAAAGAAACTAAATTAGGCCTCAGTTTCAACCACAAAGGACAAGGTAGACAATACCAATAGAAAATGGTCAACAACCCATGGATAGGAAGCTAGATGGAATAACAAAGAATTGGCTAGGAAGTTTTGTAACTTGCTCTTGGCGGTATAAATGTTTGGCTCTAATCCAATTCACATTGAAGCTAATGTAATTAAGTTGACAGCAAAAGTTGTAAGATACTCCCTTTTTTTTTCCTTTTTTCTGAAAATATATCTCTGGACAACTAAATGAATCAGTTTTTTCCTCACGTTCCAAAAGAAATGGTACAAAACCAAATTGCAATCTATAATACAAAAAAGGGTGACCCGGCGCACGAAGCAATCCCACTTTTGTGATCTCTGGGAAGGATTGATGTACGCAGCCTTACCCTGCCTTCTTTGCTTTTCTGCAAAGAGATTGTTTCTATGGCTCAAACTCATAACCTCCCGGTCACGAGTGGGAGCAATCTATAATACAATACTAAAGAAAATGCCTAGAGGTTTGTCACTTAAATCAAGCAAAGCATGGAACAGAAAACATTCCAAGAATATCTAAGTGACTATCAAATGAAGGGGATTAGAAGATGCATACAGTTCAGGGTGAATGTATTTCTACAATGGTAAACATTATAGTAGTGAGCTCTAGACTTGGTTGTTGAAGATCTTAGGGTTCGCAATTGTCTTGGAACTTGGAAGTTGGAACCATATAATTTTATTAGCTGCATATGCATTTATTGACTCGTGTAACAAGGACATTCATAAACATTAAAAATGTGCATGCAGCATATTGTCTTCCTACATTTGGTGTACATCTGAGCATTATGGTTAAGAAACAACTGCCTTTGAATTGTATTATTACATTCCTTCATGAGTAGGGGTGCAAGTGAGTCAAGTAGCTCGTGAGCTACTCGGGATTGACTCGATGAAAACTCGAACTCGACTCGATCTTATCGGGCTCAATCCGAGCTTTACATATGAGCGAACCAAGCTCGAGCTAACTAATACTCGGCTTGAGCTAACCAATACTCACCTCGAGCAGCTCACAAGCCTAACTGAGCTTTATATATTTATATACAATTATATAAATATTAATATTTCATATCGGTTCGGGCATAAACCCGAGTCGAGTTGAGCTTAACGAGCTTGAATGAGCTCGGTCAAGAAAAATAAACACGCCTAAACGAGCTGAGCTCAAGCCAGGAGATTGAAGCTCAATCGAGCTCGAGCTCGGCATTTCTTAAACAAGTTGACTTGAGCACAAGCAAGCTCGGCTCGGCTCGGTTACACCCCTATTCATGAGTTAAAACTGTAATGAGAGTCATACACTTAGGCTGATGGAATGAATGAATGATTAATTGATTATCATGTCAAGTTGTCAACTGCTGGATAGCAAAGAAAGAAATCCTCAAGTATAGGTATAAAGCTTGATGTCCTCTCAAATGCATGTGCACTACTCCTTGAACAAGTACAAAAGTGATATACTACAATAGACTGATGTATCTGAACTTAATGAGCATGTGCATGTGCAGAGCATCTGAGCATTATATAGGCATACACATATACACTGACAAACATTTATTGAACATAATCACAAATGACAGGTACTCCTAAGACAGAAGATTAGAGTACTGTGCAGGATTAAGAATTCACCTCACACATTTTAATTCTAAATTTGTTCTGCCTAAGAGAACGAGCCAATTCTATTTCCTGCAAAAAATGTCATTCATTTTAAAAGATATTAGTATCCCAAACCTAGCAGAGCAACAGTGAAAAAATGTAGAATGCTATTAGTATCAGATTTCTGAGAGAATAACCTCCAATTGTAAAGGAGAATTGATTCCTTCCAGCTTCTGCAGATCCCTTAGGTGCATTATTTCATGATCTTCACGAAATGTGCGGAAAAAGTTTCGAGCTGCAGGCATAGGCACACAACATTAACAACACAATATAATCAACAGAACATATCTAACACTGTTACGAAACTTAAAGAAAAGAAATGTAGTTTTACCTTCATGTACAAGTCCACCTTCCATGATATCTATAAAGCAGTGTACAAAAACTGGATAAAGCACACGAAGAAGCTCATGCTGTACAATGTTCCAGCGGAAGTTTTAGTCCAAGAAAAATATTATGACAAAAATAGGAGCCTGAAAAAGGTGGCTAGACCACTTGGCAAACAGAGAACCCCAAAAATGTAAGTCAATCTCTTGTGAATTGGACCACCATGATGAAATGAGAATAAATAGAAATTTGAAGGAAAAAGTTCTGTGAAAAAACTAAGATAGAAACAATGAGTATTATCAGCATAACACATCATGCCATCAAGTCCAAATTAGTGAACATGCCAGACAGTATCTAACATAGCAGCAAGCTCACTGGATATCTAGCTTCATTACCAGTGTCATTGCGTAAAAGTCAAAACATGGGGCTCAAATACAACAGAGGATTATCATTTTGGTTATAGAGGATTTGCATCTTTTTCACATTGCTAGACTCGCATGCATGGGCCTATTATCTTGTGTGACGGAATTGTATAAGTGTATCAGATTGAGGGAGTTTGATGATTTGCAAGAGTTGAAAGGGGTGTTAGAGAGATTGTTCCTATTGCAAGGAGGCAACTCACCATCAACAATGGCAACTTGGAACAGTGCATAAGTCTACTTGATTTCTAGTTGACTCAGGTTGCCCAAAAGGGCCAAATCATTGAGCCCAAGTCTTATAATAATTGATGTGCCCATCCAAACACAACCATGAAGGCTCGTCCAAAATCAAGTTTGGATTAACCCATTGATTGTGGGCCTGCAAATAATCAGCCAGCAGAGAGGGAAAAAAGATATACGTGATGCATCGAAAGGGCTAAGTTGATCGCTGCACATGGAAAGGATAAGATGCTAACAAATACCTTGAGGAGTGGTTATATCAGAGTCTCAAAATAGTAATTAAAAAGTTATATTCTGCAAGGAATTGACTCAGACCAACAACCTCCCAAAATGGACAACTGCAATACTAAGCAACAATCTCAAACAAGCAAATTAGAAATCATATCTTGGAGTCAAATGTAAAAGAAAAGAACTCATGATCTTTAGAGTAGTGAATGCAAGAATCTTAAAGTGTTTAATCACACTTTTTCACTTTTTAGGTGAATCAGTGCCCAGATTTCTAGCCACTCTTGCTCAAGAATTTCCCAACTTAACAATCATACAAGTGACTCGGATGTACCTTGTATGCATCCAGCAAACTATAAGCCCATGAGCGTAGCTTGCTATAACTATCGCAATACCGTGCTGGATCATTCTCTAATCTGACAAGAAACATCAATTTATAAATACAAAACATATAAAGATCACATGTACAAAAAAAATGAAGTTAGATCTTTGGGGTGTTTGGTTCAAGATTCCTTTGTTACATTACATCCCAAGGCACACAATTCATTATCTATTATTACATGCGCAGGCATGTAAGATTGATGTGTTTGATTTGCATAAGAATTGTCAAAAACCTATCGTTACCATATTTGGTTGTCACTAACATCTCTAGGAATTTAACAACAACATCTTTAACTTCCAATATTTATCCATATTTACAGAAAAAGAATATACATGTATTTGTTCTCATTTTTTTCTTAATTTGAACAATTGTACAAAATTACTTAAAATTGTGAGAGGTAAAAGAGTTCAACAATTCAACATTAGCTTCTCAATAATATAGAGAAGAATAAAAGAGATACAATATGAGTGAGGAACAAAACAATAAACCTACTCTAACAAGACAATTCACTAAGGGTAAAATAGAAAATATGATCAATTTTAACACTCCCCTTAAGTTGGAGCATGTATATCAACCATACCCAACGTTTCACATACATAATTGAATTGAATAGGTTCAAGAGTCTTGGTGAAGAAATAAATAGTCTGTTCAAGGGGTGTGAGGAGTGGTAATCTTATTAGAGAGCATGATATAAATAAAATGACAATCAACCTAAATGTGCTTTGTTCTCTTATGAAACACAAGAGTGCTTGCAATATAGATGCAATCTGATTGCCACAATGCATTATCATAGCCTCAATAGAAGTAAACCCAAACACTTTAAGAAGTATTTTAAAGCACATCATTTCACAAACAGTATGTGTTATTTCTCTATATTCTGTGTCGGCACTGGAGCAAACCACAACACCCTACTTTTAACTCTTCCAACATAAGCACAATATCCAAATGTGAACCTTCTATCGCTAATAAAGCCAACATAATCAATAACATATATATGTAAAAATATAATATAACTTTTATATATAATTTAGTATATATGTAAAAATTATTTTTTATCAGTAACTAATATAAAGAAACTAGATATGTTGTCCCCAAAATCAATTGAAATTAAATAAATAGATCAAAAACTCATGAATTATCTAATATCAACATGTTGACAACATAAAGAATAAATTAACCAAAAAGTGAAAATACGAGGATAAAATTATCTTTTTATTACAAATACAATGCCGGAAGAGCAATGTGTTTTGCATTATATTTTGTCTACTTTCTAAGAAATAGAGCTTCTTGCACAAAGTTGTGTCAACCAAACAAAGGCTAAAATACTAATCAATAAAACCAACAAATTAAACAGTGTATTTTGTACAATAAAAACATCAATCTTGTTTGATTTTTCATTCTAAACTAAATAATAGATGAATATAATGATTTGCAAGCATAACGTTAACTTTGATTTTAGGGAAAATTGTATTTTTGGTCCCCACAGTTTGCTCTAATTTTAGTTTTAGTCCTTATAGTTTCAAAATGTTGGTTTTAGTCTCCATATTTTATGGCGTCACATGAGGCCTAAACGGAGCTGACGTGGATAACATGTGCTGACCAGACATTGCTGACGTGGAGCGGACCAGCTTTATAAACTATGGGGACTAAAACCAAAATTTTGTAAACTATGAGGACTAAAATCAAAATTCGAGTAAACTATGGAGACCAAAAATATTATTTTCCCTAAAAAATATTAAAAAATCACAGGATATTTTTTAATTTATTTATAAACAATTATAATATTTAAAAATATTAAAATTGAGCACACTACAGTAATTTACGTTAATTTAGGTGGATTTAAATTGATGCTGTCAGTTTTTTTTCTGTTAATTATCCTAATTTAGGGTGAAATCCGCATTGACTGCAGAATTCAGAAACTTGCTCTCCCGATCTGCTCATCTCTTCATTGATCACCTCTTCACCTCCATTTTGATCCTAAAATTTAGGCGTCGATTTTTATCCATTAATTACCCCGATTTATGGTGAATTCCGCAGTGACTGCAGAATTCAAAAACTTGTTCTCCCAATCTGCTCATCTCTTCGTTGATCACCTCCTCACCTCTATTTTTATCCTAAAATTTAGGCGTCGGCTTTTATCCGTTAATTACCTTGATTTAGGGTGAATTTCACAATGGTTGAATTCGAAATTTTGCTCTCCCTAATGACGGCGTCGGTTTAAATACACCCAAATTAACGTAAATTACTATAGTGTGCTCAATTTTAATATTTTTAAATATTATAATTATTTATAAATAAATTAAAAAAATATCTTGTGATTTTTATCTTTTGGGGAAAATAATAATTTTGGTCCCCATAGTTTACTCGAATTTTGGTTTTAGTCCCCATAGTTTACAAAATTTTGGTTTCAATCTCCATATTTTACAAAGTTGGTTCATGCAGGCTCCACGTCAACAATGTCCAGTCAACATCTATTATCCACATCAGCTCCGTTTAGGCCTCATGTGACGGCAGGGACCAAATCCTAAACGAAAAATAAAGTGTGGGGACTAAAACCAAAATTAAAGCAAACTGAGTGAACCAAAAGTATGATTTTCCCTTGATTTTACTTTGAAGTTGGAAACAAGAAATATATAGGCTTAAAATATAGGGTTGGGGAGGGAGGAGGGGTAAGGTTTAATATAGAGAGAGGATTGAAAGGTATTGTGGTCTCTAATTTAGTAAGACAATTATTGTTATTTGGTAAAGTGAAGTTACCACAAAAAGTGGTGGAAATCAATTGACTACATTTGATGATCAAGTGATGGCAAGGGCAAGTTAAAACGAACTAAACATGGTAATGTTACTTGCCTACCTTTTAAATACCTAAAAATCTTTCAACATTCCACGAACCAGATATCCCCTTTATGTCATCAGTCATCCTGTAGCTATCTCATTTATTCAATTTCCAATAGCCACATCTTGGATAATTAGTTTAATTAAATTGAACTAAAATGTGTTGGATATGTCATTCTAGATTTTAGGATTTCCTGTAAATTATTATTTTTTAAATCTCATGACTTCGTACACAACAAAGATATTCATGAATAATAAAGCCAAATTTGTGATGTAACTACCATAAACTAATGTCTCTAAAAATATTTTGCTCCATATATCAAGGTTAGAATTTTGCCACCTCTTATAACATGCATGATTATAGGAGCAATTAAAAAAAACAAAGCAGCAGAGACTGAAAACAAGAGAAATAACAAAGACGCATTGGATGACTAGAAGTTAAAGAAAAAATGAAATGAAGATGAATTAGTATGTCACTTATTTTCCTATTTGATAAAGAAAGGTATATCAATTGGCCAGGTGCTGGTCTTCTGTCATGAGTTAAATGTGTACACTTTTCACAGGTAAAGTCAAAATGGTCCTTGCATTACATGGATACAGTAGTCAGACAACAAAATATAGCTATAAAACCTTATGGTGTGTAGCAAGATTATTCTCCATTGAGCCTTTCAGGAAAAAACTAGCGAAGCCTGAAACAAAGATAGACCTTACTAAAATCTATGAGCATAATCATGTGTGGAATGGTTCAAGCATCACTTCTTTGTTCACCTCTAATCATATTCATATGGTTATTTTCTTACTATGAAATAAATCTAGTAGCTCCCGAAATCAATTTGACATTTCACATGAATGTCAACTGAGTTAACTAATTTCCAGCATCTAAGTAAATGAAAGAGAGATAACTTAAGCTAATGAAAATCATCTCAGATGGAAAGTGGAGTCTGTTGAAACTGATAGACATCAATCTAAAAGTTATGTTGTTAGCAAGTTCTCATAAGATGAGAGTCCCAAATGCCCTAGTGTTATAATGCAAAATTTCCTAGTGCTACAGTGAAGACCTAATGACTGACCGGAGGACCCAAAGCCTACAAGACCAGACATGCTGACCTAGCCTCCATCTTTTTAGGGGTGCTCAGATATGCTGACCTAGCTTCTATCTTTCATTTGGTGCTCAGTCAATTTCTGAACTTAAAGAGTTTCATGACCCTATTTGAGAGGAATTCAATACAGTTTTAACCTCTAGTTTAGTCTCACATTTCTTAAGAGCAAAAGGAGAGAACGGATGACAGAATATGAATTAAGAGTTTTGTAAGCCCTAGAGGCATCAGAAGTTGAGTTAAAATTATTCCATTTAGTTGTTTATCCCTCACCATTTTTCATCTCTCGAGTCTCAAATACCCAATAAGAGGTGATAGGATATTGATTCTTGAATAACATAATAAATTCTTTAATATGTATCATGATCCATTCGAATTCAACCGTCCACACATAGGAGAAGAATCAGTCTTCCTTGGAAATCCAAAATGTTAGGATCTTCCTCCACCCCACCAAAGTTGTTTAATATCCACATTCACACACAAAAGATAGAGTGAAGAAGTCGGTACCGAAGGGAGGAAAGCAAATACATTTCCTGAAAAGTATGAAAGCAAATGAAGCGTTTGAACCTTCTAGTTCCACGTGAGTAGGAGTTTCAATTCCAAATAATTCTTTTTCCACTATGGAACTGGAATTCCTTTTCCAATGGAATTGGTTTGAAGCAAGCTGTAAGTAGTCCATAAAAATTCGCACATATTACTAGAATTTATATTTTCTTCCTTAGCGCCAATTTTAGCTTTAAACGCCATTCTCGCTAATTTTATGGAAACTAAGACCGTGGAAACAAGAATAGTAGCAGATGATGACAGACTATGAAAGCCCAACCTGGAGACCGGAAGATCGGAGCCAGAAGAAGCGGAGACGCGGTTCTGCTCCTCTTGAAGGGAAAGATCGGTCAAACTGAAACCCTTCTTCCTCAGGTAAGCGATCACTGCCTTCTGGACTTCTTCCTCCTCCATCAGCGAGTCTGAAAACCTAGGGTTTCTGCTAGAGCTGACCTTTCGCAACGGGGCAAGAAGGCGGCAACTTTTGGCTACGCGGGTGACTGGATCCCGCGTCTCTGTTTAATTGGTCGCCAATTTGCGCGCCACGCGATGGCTAGGAGGTCAACGAAGCGGGATCGGCGGATAGTTTGGTCCTGGCATCCGTACTCGTTTACTAAATTTATCTCTGGTATATGCACCGCACTTATTCGTCACTTATCCCTGCACAAATAATTAATATCTGTGAATATTCACAAATATTCATTTAAATTATTATAAAAAATTATTTTATTTTAATAATATATCATCAAAAAAAATTATTTTAACTCATATTAATAACTTGATCGAGAAATAATAAACTATAAAACAAATTACGTAATAATTAAATACCAAACCATAAAATTATTTTAAGAAATAGCAATATTTATTCATGCAACATAAAATTTAAAACAAAAATAATTTCAATTAAAATTGAGAATTGATGTAATATATAACAATATATCTTATTTAGTTAGACGAACTCTTATGAATAGATGGTTTAGATTTATTATTAATTTTTTCATTAAAATATTAATATATAAAAATATATATTTAATATTTAATATATTTTGACGAATAATGAATATTCGCATGTGTGGATAGTATAGTACTTGTGTACGTACCCGTTTATTAAATGGATATAAGTTTATACTTGAATCTTGTACCTGTGGGTATAATATATTCCTCATACTTGACTCTTATCGGATAAATATTTACAGGTATCCACGAGTATGGATAATATTGTCATCCATAGCGACGGTTATGCAAATTGCAAATAGCAACTACAGATTAGATCCAAAAAAGATAAAGTGATCCAACTATCTGTATCAATGCTTGAATCCAATTAAGATTTGATACTATTCAAAGTTAACTTTAAATTCAGACAAAGATGTCAATGAGCCATTCTCGGTCGGACCGAACTCGTAAGGAGCAAGCCCATTTCTAATCAAACACTCTTTAGAAATTCAAAGGGGTGATCTAGCCTAGCACGAGACTTAGGCTTTCAAACTCGACTCGAATATTAAAAAAATATTTTTAATTTTAAATATGAAAAAAGAAAGATTCTATATTTTTTAAGATCATATTTTTTAAGTATAATAAAAAATAACCATATCTGATCGAGTTTCAATGTTTCATACTCAAAATCAACTTCGTGGATACCAAAGGTGAACATTGAGAAATGTATATGGAATGATGTGTACTGCAGTTGAATCGTGTACTGTGAATGTAGAGTTAAATAATTCACTGTTATATATGTGTATTGATTGTGCTATAAAAGAGAAGAGTGAGAAAGTTCATGTGTTTTTAGATTTTGATAGTAAAGTTCATGTTTTCTATGTTAAATATATAAAAGTTTATATTTTTTTGGGTAAAGTTCATTGTTAGCTGATTAATTAAAAATTAGAGTGATTGAAATACTAAAATAAATTACTTTGCCTTTCAATAGAGTACCAAACATATTATCTTCAAATACTCAACAGAGAGTAATATCAAAATACATACACCAAACTGCTAAATTCTTAATGACAATAGCAGCTTTAGGCTATTGTTTTTGTTCACACCCCTAGATAACATACAACAAAATGTCATAAATACAATAAAAAAATACCATACACACATTGCCCTTCCTCATTGAGACTTGGTTCTCGTCATTCCTCGAGTTATCTTATCTTCAAGTGTTGCAATTTTTTCTTAACAAATTCTTTCTTTTTTCTTACTCAATTCTATTCCATCTTCCATTAACCTCAACATCTCGAGAAGAATTCTTTTCTCATGAATCAAATCTCGCACAACATCCTTTGTGTGGCAGTGATCCTCATAGGCAAATAAGTGACAATCATTCTTCGATCAAAAGATAGGAATTTGGAGTCATAGAGAGTGAGTGATACAATAAAGATGAGAGTTTGGAGTCATACCTTCCAATATCTGCATCTTCGAAATCTTCTTTCGGAATTTTTTTGGCTCCATGAGGTGAAAAGAACAACTCAAGCTTTATGACAACAAAGCTTTGGAGCAACACTGTGTGAGAAATCCACTGAACATTCCTCTAATCCTCCATCGATATCCCTTCTTGACATGAGAAATGTCGTGTGCGATTCTCCCGAACGAAATCCATCCCTAATTGTATAAGCGTGCCCTAATCATAGCATGATTTGTAATCATGCATTGCATTTAATGTCATCCACGTCAAAATCCTAACTATTATCTCTTTTATGTTTCAAAAAACTCTCTACAACAACCATTAACTTCATGCAACACAAAACTCAAAACAAATAAACAATAAAATATCAACATATAAAAAGATTACAAATTATAAAAAGTACTCTAATAATTGGAAAAGATAACCCTTGGATGTGTACCACCTGATACAGGGTTTATACTTCACTAATATATGAAATTGTGCAAAAATGTACTTCACACATTCTTTCTTTCTTGAGCAATTTCCCGGATCCAATATGAGAAATTCTCAAATCCATAATGATTTTTGCATAATGTTCATAATACCCTCGAAATTAAATTTCCCTCCATTTCTAAATATGATTCCTCCAAATGAAATATTTTTTATATAATGCATAATATAAATTTATTTTCAGCAATTCATATCAATATCTTAATTTTTTAGTGCATAAGATTATTATTATTTTATATTATTTTTAATCACTTAAAGACTTTTGCAAACGTCTAAATGCTTAAATTATACACTTATTAAGTTAAACATGATTTATTTTTTAACAATCCAATAGTATTTCTTTAGTGGATAAATATTTTTTTAGTAGCTAAAATTACCTTTTTTTTATTTTTCTTAGTGCAAAAGTCTTTAAATGCCTAAATTATATTGTTTTTTTAGTTAAGTATAGCATGAAATTTATTTTTGATAATCTCTATAATTTATAAAGATTTTTAAAAATTAATTCATGTTATAGTTAAAACAAAAAGAACATAATTTAGACACTTAAAGACTTTTGTACTTAAAGATTTTTGCAAACGTAAGAATTTTTAAGTGATTTTTAAAAAATGAAGAAAATAATAATTTTATACACTAAAAAAATTTTATCCACCAAAAAACTAAAACACTTATATGGATTGCTAAAAACAAATTTAGGTTATGCATAATAAAAAAATATTTTATTTTGAAGCACTTAAAGACATTTTCGAAAGACTTTAAGCAGTAAAATTGAGGGAACCATATTTTGAAATGAAGAGAAATTTAATTTCAAGGATATTTCGAGCATTTTGCAAAAAAATATTATGGATCCGAGAATTTTTAGATCCATATTATGATTTTAAAATTTCCTAGTTCCATATTATGGATTAGGAAAATTGCTCTTCCTTTTTTGCAAATCCATTTTGTA
The DNA here is from genome assembly GCA_034359265.1 of Canna indica. Classification (NCBI taxonomy): domain Eukaryota; kingdom Viridiplantae; phylum Streptophyta; class Magnoliopsida; order Zingiberales; family Cannaceae; genus Canna; species Canna indica. Next base: position 14,216,132 of record CP136890.1, read on the forward strand.
GAGTGCACAATTAAGAATTTGTCAAAACTATAGAGTCTATGTTGCACTAGCTTTGATAACACTGTCAATACAAGTCCATCTAGCAAGTTATCCCTACCAAACTAACTAAATAGGGAAAAAAGCTAGAACAAAAGTCAAAAAACCTTCTGTAGTTTCAATTAGCTACTATTTCTTTTTAAACCAACTTATTGTTAGGCCCATTATTTACCAAAGAAAACATAGGCTAAAGTTTACATCTTTTGAATATACATGCAAGATTTTTTATATTGTGTAGCGCAAGTGATTCATCCAATTTATTTTGGTGATTCGAGATGTTATAGTGACCTTCAGATGATGAGACACTATGACAGACAGCAGATAAGTAGTAACTAAGTAGACCTAATAATCATTAATAGGAACCTATACCTCTTTACAAACAATTATCCGCAACAGTGTTATGGTATATAAAATGTTTCATGTTTCAGACTTTCTGAGCTGATGTATGTTGTAGATAATATGGAAGATACTACGAAAATATCGTCAATAAAACGATGACAAATTATACAATTGAACTCCTCAAATCATGAATACATTTGTGGAGCAAGCCTTTGCAATATCGTCCGCAATGTAAAATTCTTGAATCAAATCACTTGCAAATCATCATGGATTAGGAAATCATAAATGATGAAAACCTAAGAAGCCTACTTATTATTACTAAAACCTTATGTCAATAAAAGAGAAGTTTCATGTGTAACACCAATAGCTCCAATCAACCCCAAAGATAGCACTCAAAAGCCCAATATCAACATGCAAATTCAGGCTGGAAATAAGCTAGAAAAGCTTGTTTATTGTTAAAAAAATATAGCACAAACTTGCAAGTGACAACAGCAAAAATAAATTGAACAACTGGTGCAATTTTTGCGAATAAACAAAAATTTTACTAATGCTCATGGAAATAATATAATTTGGATCCAACATTTACGGTTGCACAAGAGAAAAACAAACATTATTTCACTCACTTGAACATAGATGCAGGATTTTTTGTATTGTGTAGCTCAAGTGATTCATCCAATTTATTTTGGTGATTTGAGATGTTGTAGTGGCCTTCAGATGATGAGACACTATGACAAACAACAGATAAGTAGTAACTAAGTAGACCGAATAATCATTAATAGAAACCTTTACCTTTTACAAATAATTATCCGCAACAGTGTTATGGTATACAAAATGATTCATGTTTCTGACTTTCTGAACTGATGTATGCTGTAGATAATATGAGAGATACTACGAGAATAACGTCAATAAAACGATGACATAAATTATACAACTGAACTCCTCAAATCATGAAGACATTTGTGGAGCAAGCCTTTGCAATATCGTCCGCAATATAAAATTCATGAATCAATTCACTTGCAAATCATCATGGACTAGAAAATCATAAATGATGAAAACCTAGGAAGCCTACTTATTATTACTAAAACCTTATGTCGATAAAAGAGAAGTTTCATGTGTAACACCAATAGCTGCAATCAACCCCAGAGAGAGCACTCAAAAGCCCAATATCAACATGCAAATCCATGCTGGAAATATGCTAGAAAAGCTTGTTTATTGTTAAAAAAAATATAGCACAAACTTGTAGGTGACAATAGCAAAAATAAATTGAACAACTGGTTTAATTTTTGCGAATAAACAAGATTTTAACTAAAGCTCATAGAAATAATATAATATGGATCCTACATTTTACAGTGGCAAAAGAGGAAAACAAACATTATTTTACTCACTTGAACATAGATGCAGGAATTTTTGTATTGTGTAGCGCAAGTGATTCATCCAATTTATTTTGGTGATTCGAGATGTTATAGTGTCCTTCAGATGATGAGACACTATGACAGACAACAGATAAGTAGTAACTAAGTATATCGAGTAATCATTAATGGGAATTTTTACCTCTTACAAACAATTATCCGCAACAGTGTTATTGTATACAAAATATTTAATGTTTCTGACTTTCTGAACTGATGTATGTTGTAGATAATATGAAAGATACTGCGAGAATAACATCAATAAAATGATGACAGAAATTATGCAACTGAATTGATGTGGATATTTGTCTTTATGACTCCGAATTGATGTGAATTATATGTGTTTACGACTCTGGTGAATTGTGTGTAGTTGAGTGACTCTAGATTGATGTCGATGAATTTGTATTTTGGAATCATGTGTAGTCAATGACTTGATTTTATATTTTGGAATAATTTATATTTCAATAACTTGATTTTGTTTGAATTATGCGTAGTTGAATGATTATAGGTTGGAATGATGTGTTGTGGAATGATTTTATGTATATTGAATGATGTGTACTGTAGTTGAATCGTGTATTGTGAATGTGGAGTTAAATAATTCACTGTTATATATGTGTATTGGCTGTGCTATAAAAGAGAAGAGTGAGAAAGTTCATGTGTTTTTAGATTTTGATAGCAAAGTTCATGTTTTCTATATTAAATATATGAAAGTTCATATTTTTTTGGGTAAAGTTCATTGTTAGCAGATTAATTAAAAATTATAGTGATTGAAATACTAAAACAAATTACTTTGCCTTTCAATAGAGTACCAAATGTATTGTCTTCAAATACTCAACAGAGAGTAATATCAAAATACATACACCAAACTGCTAAATTCTTAATAACAATAGCAGCTTTAGGCTATTGTCTTTGTTCACACCCCTAAATAACATACTACAAAATGTCATAAATACAATAAAAAAACACCATACACACATTGCCCTTCCTCATTGAGACTTGGTTCTCGTCATTCCTCAGTTGAGTTATCTTATCTCCAAGTGTTGCAATTTTATCTTAACAAATCCTTTCTTTCTTATTACTCAATTCTATTCTATCTTCCATTAACCTCAACTTCTCGAGAAGAATTCTTTTCTCATGAACCAAACCTCGCACAACATCCTTTGTGTGGCAGTGATCCTCACAGGCAAATAAGTGACAATCATTTTTCTGTCAAAAGATAGGAGTTTGGAGTCATAGAGAGTGAGTGATTACAATAAAGATGAGAGTTTAGAGTCATACATTCCAATATCTGCATCTCCGAAATCTTCTTTAGGAATTTTTTTGGCTCCATGAGGTGAAAAGAACAACTCAAGCTTTATGACAACAAAGCTTTGGAGCAACACTGTGTGAGAAATCCACTGAACATTCCTCTAATATTCCTCCCTCGATATCCCTTCTTGACATGAGAAATGTCGTGTGCGATTCTCCCGAACGAAATCCAACCCTAATTGTATAAGCGTGCCCTAATCATAGCATGATTTGTAATCATGCATTGCATTTCATGTCATCCACGTCAAAATCCTAACTATAACTCTTCTATGTTTCAAAAAACTCTCTACAACAACCATTAACTTCATGCAACGCAAAACTCACAACAAATAAACAATAAAATACCAACATATAAAAGATTACAAATTATAAAAAGTACTCTAATGATTGGAAAAGATAACCCTTGGATGTGTACCACCCGGTATAGGGTTTGTACTCGACTGTATCAATTCAATAATATTTGATACAAATAATGTATTAGGTGCTACGGGTGGTATGATTAGTATAGTAACGCCCAATGTTTTAGACCGTGCCCTAGACTAATGCTTTTGACGAAGAGCAAATGATGATGTGAACTCTAAAACAGCTGGAGCAGATTTTGATAGCTTTCAAAGTGGTGTTATCATTTCGACAATGGAGGAATAAGTCACATGACCAGATGAGGCATGGATGTGTGCCACGAACCTCATCGAACTTTGAATCAAAAGCTCAATGGAAACCACTTTGTTGGCCGGTTCCAAGGTCTAAAACCCATATAGCTCACCTAATAGAAATCTAGTTATAACTAGGCACAGTAGGCCTGAACTAGCTTTGGGGATCCATTATCTTTCTAGTTACAAGCATAGATTTATGTGTCAATTGTCTCTATATATACATATGTAAGAATAAAATATTGAACTAGGTCGCTAAGCTATTGAAACATTCACCTGAGACCCAGCTAGATTAAATTAAAAAGGATGAGGTGGAAAATATTCTATAACTGTATAACATGTTTCTATCAAATGGGGATAACTCAGTGTCACAATCTATGTGACACTCATAAAGTATAAATTTTTACAATTTAATGACAGAAAAGGAAGAATGAAGTTTTAACAAATAAAATTCTCATACCTTCTTATCAAATAATGGTTCAGGAACATCCCCTCGCACAATACGTTGGGCTAATCTGCAATGCAGACAATTCAAAGGTTAATCCACGTAATAATTACCTCCATATTGATAAATAGACATTACTATAAATACGAAGCCTTTTAAAGAACTGCTAGATATGCATAATCATGATATATTTTGGTGTCTGATTTGTTAGATGATAATGCAAGTATCAATAATAATATTCTCAAGTTTCCAAGTAATAAGGATTCATATTCATGCTTTTGAGCATATCTGATTCTGTGGCTCAAACCCACCAAGCCACCCTCTCAGCTCAATCCAGATATACACCCAAAATTTTCTTAAGACAGTCATGTCTTTTATCTCATAGTTGGACAAGATCGTATTCACTTTGACTCGAGGCATATGCCACCTGGTACTCAATACCGCTCAGATTCTCATGGCGTCATGATACCAATCCAAATGACACATACTTCATTCAACTAATGCCAAGAAATCCTACCCAATTCTATCTTTATTTAGCAAGAGACAAAATGATACACAAGAAGTTTGATAGATACTTCTGTATAACAAATTTAGAATCATAAGGTCAATAAATCTTGTATTCAAAGTCATTTCCAGAACATCAGTATTCAAACAAAAAATGGTAGGATTTTATCTAACAAAATCGACAAGTTGTGCATATGAAAACCTTAGTGCTAGGTCTGGCAAATCGTGTCGAGCCGAAAAAAAATTTGGCCGGCCCGGCCCGGCCCGATAACGGTTTGGCCCCGAAGTCGTCGGCCTGGCCCGGCCCAAAAAAATAACGTGTCAAGCCGGCACGGCCCGTTAGCCCGAAAACATAAAGGTATAACGGACTGAATCGGCTTATCAGGCCCGATTCAGCCCGATTAGTACCAAGGCTAAATGCTGCAGATAAATAAAATTGGATTAGGATTTTAGAATTGAGTTATTAGAATTGCAATTTTAAGCAGATAACTTAATGGGTATTATTAACATATCAAAAAATGCTAATAACCCATATTGCTTATCGAGCTATCAGGTCGGCATGCCCGACAGCACTAGGCCCGACCTGGCTCATTAAGTGTTCGGGCCATATCGGCCTGGCCCGAAATTGGCCCGAACGCGATAAGAATCGGCCTGAACCCGATTTTATCTGGGCGAGCCGGGTCAGGCTATCAGGCCAGGTCGATAACTGTCAGGTCTACTTAGTGCAATTCTAGATAAAGGAAGAAGAGTACTTGAGCAATTTAGGAGAACAAATTGCAAGGTAAAGGCAGCACTCACTAATATATGAAATTGTGTAAAAATGTATTTCACGAATTCTTTCTTTCTTGAGCAATTTCCCGGATCCATAATATGAGAAATTCTCATATCCATAATGATTTTTGCAGAATGTTCGTAAAACCCTCGAAATTAAATTTTCCTTCATTTCTAAATATGATTCCTCCAAATGAAATATTTTTTATATTATGCATAATACAAATTTATTTTCAGCAATTCATATCAATATCTTAATTTTTTAGTGCCTAAGATTATTATTATTATATATTATTTTTAATCACTTAAAGACTTTTGCAAACGTCTAAATGCTTAAATTATACAATTATTGAGTTAATCGTGGATTTATTTTTTAACAATCCAATAGTATTTCTTTAGTGGATAAATATTTTTTTAGTAGCTAACACTACTAGAAACTTGGTCTTCAGCAACGGCTATCAGCGACGGCCGCTCAAGCCGTTGCTATTTGCAACGGCATTCTTACGGCCGCCCGAGCCGTTGCAGATATCTGTATCTGCAACGGCGTTCTAACGGAAAACCGAGCCGTTGCTGATTATTTTAATTATCAGCAACGGCTTTCGGACGGAAAGGCGAGCCGTTGCTGATTTTTTAATTTTCAGCAACGGCTTGCTAACGGATAAGTGAGCCGTTGCTGATGATAACTTATCAACAACGGCTTTCTAACGGTCGAGTCAGCCGTTGCTGATAAGTTTATATAGGGCACGCTCTCGCGCCCGACCCTTCTTCCTCCCGCCACCGCCGCTCCTGCCGACGCCACTCGCCGCCGCTGCCGCTGCTGCCGACGCCGACGACGCCGACGACGCCGACCGCTGCTGCCGACTTGTTCAGGTACCCTTCTTCCTTGCGACCGTCTCTTCCCTGCGGCCGGCGGGAATCACCCGACCGAAACCCTATTTCTAGGGTTTCGGCCGGCGGCGGTCGGCCGATGGCCGCCGCCGGACCTTCTGCAGTGGCCGGACAGTGTGTCCGGCCACTGTACGCCAGCGCCGGAGGGTGGACTCCGGCGCCGGAATTTATCATTTATATATATAGTTTAATTTTCTTAATAATTGTTAATTAATTATTTAATAATTGTTAATTAATTGTTTAGATTAATTGTTTAATTTGTTAGATTAATTATTAGGGTTTAGATTAATTTCCGACGCGCGCCGGAATCGTCCAATTCGGACTCGCGCCGGAATCGTCCACTTCGGACGCGCGCCGGAATCGTCCACTTCGGATGCGCGCCGGAATCGTCCAATTCGGACTCGCGCCGGAATCGTCCACTTCGGACTCGCGCCGGAATCGTCCACTTCGGACGCGCGCTGAAATCATCCAATATGGACTCGAACTGTCTCGAAACATTTAGAAAATAATCATCCTCCGACGAGTTGATATGTTTCCCGCACGCATCGACGATCGGATATGATTTAGCAAAACCTTAGATCCGTTCGGGAATTGTATGTTCGTGTAAAAGAAGTAGATGATCTTTTATACGACGTACAATTCTTGAATTGTCCCTGATTGGACAATTTGGGAATATAGTTATTTGTATTGCACTTACGTTTTTATTTTAACTGTTAACTAATTATTCTAAATTTCGGCAACATCTCTCTTGTTCTCCGATACGCGCCCAGATGATATGCGTATTCGGAGAACTGTAGGGAGATGTTGTCGAAATTTAGAATAATTAGTTAACAGTTAAAATAAAAACATAAGTGCAGTACGAATAACATAAATCCCGAATGGAATAGGACAATCTCACCTAAAGATATTAACCAAAGAAATTGTCATTGATTGCCAGAATCATGTCGGCTGATCGAAGTTGGATGTACCGACGTCTTGATCGTGGAGCTTTAACGAATGAGTTTCGATTAGACGTAACGTACTTCCTAAATTTCGCTTATTCGAATCGGAAATTCGTTAGCATGGGTGATCAAATCCGATGTCCGTGCCGCATTTGTTCAAATGGACGATTTTTGGATCGGGAGACTGTCACTCTGCATCTATATACCAAAGGATTTGCACCGAGATATTTTCTATGGACTTGTCACGGGGAGTCACGCGAAGTCGGGACGTCGAGCAATCCTGTCGTTCAGACATATGGTGAATCTTCCTCTGCTGGTGCTTCTTCATCCGGTCAATGTAATCCCTATAGAACTATGATACTTGATAGTCTTGGGGGTCAATTTCGCCTGAATGATAATGTTGATCGGCCAGTTTTTCAGACATCAGTCCCACCAGATACTACAGCGGTTGATATCACAGAAGTAGGGGCTGCGGTAGAGATTGAATTACCGAATAAAGAAGCTGCAGAATTTTACGATATGTTGAAAGCTGCCGATGAACCTTTGTATGAGAATTGTCCTAAATACACTAGGTTTTCAGCAATGACACAGCTCTTAAACATCAAGGCCGATTGTAATATCAGCGGAGTTGCGTATGATCGGATTGCTGGATTGATTAATGGAATGCTGCCTACTGATAACAAGTTTGAGCCTACTTTTTATAAGACTAAAAAGCTAATGAGAAAATTAGGGCTTGGGTACGAAAAAATACACGCGTGCCAAAATAACTGCATTTTATATTATAAAGAAAATGTGCAGTTGGATAAATGCCCTGTATGTCAACACCCTCGTTACAAGGAGAGGAAATCGGTCCGACAGAAAAATATCCCGTTTAAGGTGCTTCGGTATTTTCTACTAACACCGAGGCTTCAAAGGTTATTCATGTCGGAAAAGACAGCCCCCTACATGAGTTGGCATGCAAGAAGTCGTGATGATACAGTAATGACTCATCCATCTGACAGTGAAGCATGGAAACATTTGGATACATGTTATCCTTCATTTGCTAGGGATACTAGAAATATCAGATTGGGATTGTGCACAGATGGTTTTAATCCGTTTGGACATTCTGCAACTCCTTATTCAGTTTGGCCAGTGCTGCTGACAGTTTATAATTTGCCACCGTCAATGTGCATGAAAGATGAATTTATTTATCTTTCGATGATTATTCCGGGTCCTAAGGGTCCGCGAAAAGAAATTGACATATTTCTCAAACCCTTGATAGATGAATTGAAAACATTGTGGACTGAGGGAGCTGTCACTTATGATTGTCATTGGAAGCAAAACTTCAATTTAAAGGCCGCGGTCTTGTGGACAATCAATGATTTCCCGGCGTACGGCATGTTGTCGGGTTGGAGCACTCACGGCCGACTCTCTTGTCCGTATTGTATGGAACACTCTAAATCAATCAGTCTTCAGAACGGACGAAAAATCTCATTCTTTGATTGTCATCGTCGATTCCTACCGGTTAATCACCAGTATCGAAGGAATCGTAATAAATTTACTAAGGGCAGAGTCGAAAGAGATGGGCCACCACCGATGTTGTCTGGTGAACAAATGTTAGCACGTGTTTCAGCACTTCCAGATATAGTATTTGGTCGCAATGAAAGAGTGTCAGGTTTTGGCCATACACACAACTGGGTGAAAAAAAGTATCTTTTGGGAATTGCCCTATTGGAGTTCATTATTGATTCGACATAATTTAGATGTCATGCACATTGAAAAAAATGTGTTTGATAATATTTTCAACACTGTGATGGATATTTCTGGAAAAACTAAAGATAATGTCAAAGCCCGACATGATCTGAAAATACTTTGTAAAAGACCAGAGTTGGAGTTACAAGAGGTCAACGGACGATATCTGAAACCGAAGGCCCTATATGTGTTAAATAAACAACAGATCAAAGGTGTTTGTCAATGGGTAAAAGAACTCAGATTACCCGATGGATATGCTTCAAACTTATCTCGATGTGTGAACGTCGATGATTGCAAAATATCAGGGATGAAGAGCCATGATTGTCATGTATTCATGCAGAGATTACTTCCGATCGCATTTCGAGATCTTCTACCTGATAATATTTGGGGTCCGTTGACTGAATTAAGTATATTTTTTAGAAGCATCTGTGCAAATGTCCTTCGAGTCGAAGATATGTCAACACTTGAAAATAATATTGTTGAAATCATATGCAAGCTGGAGCAATTTTTCCCTCCTGCATTTTTTGACTCGATGGAGCATCTACCGATACACTTGGCATACGAGGCACGAGTTGGTGGTCCCGTTCAATATCGGTGGATGTACTTATTTGAAAGATACATGAATCGTCTGAAGAAAAAAGTAAAGAACACCGCAGCTGTTGAAGGATCAATATCTGAATCGTATATCATCCAAGAAATTTCAATATTCTGCTCATTTTACTTTGAATCGATAGTACAGACAAGATTTGATCGTCTTCCACGTAACGACGACGGGGGTGTTCGACATTCAGATGGACATTTAAATATATTTTGTCACTCTGGTCGTGCTTTTGGTTCTCGTCCATCTCGACACTTAAGCGATGAAGAGTATCATTTGGCACACTTGTATGTATTACTCAATTGCCCAGAGATTGAACAATTCATTGAAATATTTGACATTGAGATGGTGCAAAAATACTCTATTCACAACGATCAAGAATTGGAGACATTACGGAATCGTGATTTCCCTACTTGGATTCAGACTTACAGCAAAGATCACAGAGCTGAAATAGATGAAAAAATAGTTGAGTTTGTTAGTGGACCGTCGCGACTTGTGTCGTGCTATAGCGGATATTTTGTTAACGGATATAAATTTCACACAGTTGAATATTCATCTACAAAAAAGACGATGAATGCTGGGGTCTGCGTGAAAGGGACAACCTATGTTGAATGTGATATGGATTTCTATGGACTAGTGGAAGAAGTGATAGAGTTGCACTACTTCGGCTTGAAATCAGTGATCCTATTTAGATGTCATTGGTTCGATACAACAGAAAGGGGCATGAAAGTTCATCCAAAATACAAACTTGTTGAGGTTAATTACAAATCGAAATTGATATGGATTTCTATGGACTAGTGGAAGAAGTGATAGAGTTGCACTACTTCGGCTTGAAATCAGTGATCCTATTTAGATGTCATTGGTTCGATACAACAGAAAGGGGCATGAAAGTTCATCCAAAATACAAACTTGTTGAGGTTAATTACAAATCGAAATTGGCAGCAAATGAGCCTTTTATATTGGCATCACAAGCCGAACAAGTATATTACGCGAAGTATCCGGCTCGAAATAAAGATAGAGCGGATTGGCGTGTAGTCTGTAAGACAAAAGGTAGAGGAAAAATTGATCCGATAGTAGGAGGAAATGATCCTTCTGGTTTCTATCAAGAAGATGATTTTCCTGCTGTGGATCGTATTATTCCAATACTCGAGGATGCAGACACAACGTCAATTCAATTAGAAGTTGAATATGCTGATGATGACGATCATGAAATTGAGGAAGCTGGAGATGAAGAAGATGAAGAAGAGGAAGAAGAGGAAGAAGAAGAAGAATTCGAAGACTATTATTCAGATGACGAGGAATAATTGTAAAGTATATATTTTATTAAATATATCTCTACTATTTATACAATAATATGATTATATGTATGTTCGACAGATATGTCTGGTCGTGGTTATCGACGCAGGAGAGCTTCGGAGTCTCCGATCGGTGAGACTCCAGCACTTACTCATGCTGCTGATCCTCCTGTTGCTGATCCTCATGAGGATGATACTGCTGAGGCTAGTACATCCAGACGCAGGCGGCCACGCGGGCCGAACAGGTGGCAGCCTCCACCAGCCACAGAGTCACGTAGATTGATTAGCGTGATTGGGGAGCGGTAATATATCATGAATTATGAATCATTACAAATTCATTATATCATAATATAATATTAAAATTTATTTTTGTTGTGCAAGTTCGAGCAAGAAGAAGTGCCGAGGAGCATTTCTTCGACTATTCGACGATACATGCACGGGGCATGGCCTACGTGGTCTCACGTGCCTAGCGAGCACGTCGACATGTTATGGCGCGAGTTTGAGGCACGTATTTTTTTTTTTACATGCATGATGATATATTAATATTGGTACTCATATTATTATTTTGCAGGCTCGCTATACATGGGCCGAGGACCAGAGACCCTTCATTTACGCTGCCTGGGAGTCTATTTTCCGGGCAAGGTACAACGGGCAGCTGGGGCAGACTCGGTCCCAAGCGATGGCCCGAGCTGGGACCACTAACATCGCGGAGACTCGGGGATACGGCCCCGGTTGGATTACTCCGGATATATGGGACCAGCTCGTGGGGATATGGTCGACGGATCGATGGCAGGAGGTTTCTCGGAATGCGGCTAGAAATCGCATGTCGGGGGGAGCAGCGCGTCACACCGGCGGCTCTGTTGCATTTGCAGTGCACGCAAACCGTATGGTAAGTATATCGTTTAATTATATATTTTATTTGTTATTATGTGTACTAATTAATGTATTTGTTTTGTAAATGTAGACGACGGTGTCGGATGACGGGAGTGTCCAGCGACCCTCCCCGATGGCGGTGTTTGAGCGGACTCACCGTCGAGCACATGGGACGGGGGAGTACATCCACAACCGCGCTGCATACATTATGGTAATTATATATTTGTTTAAGTTATTCATTATATATTTATAATTTAAATTTTATGATAAATATTAAACAAAAAATCAAACTCGAGTAGGAGACCTACAGCCAGACGGTGGTGCAGCGCTGGGGTACCCCCGAGGACTTTGACGCATCATCGTGGGTCGGGGCCGCAGGTGGCTGGGACCATGGCTGCGTATATGGCTTCGCAGATAGTGGTCATGCGCGAGCCGTGCTAGGGCCACTTGGGGCACCGACCCCTCCGGTCGCTGGTGAGCGGCCGTCCACCTCTAGATCCAGTTATGATCATAGTAGCAGAATAAGGATTCTAGAGGAGATGGTCGCGCGTCAGAGTCAGATGATGGAGGAGATGCATGCTATGCTACGCAACATGTCAGGTCATCCCGCAGCAGGCATCTCTTCGGCATCATCTAATCCATCGTCCTCGACTCAGTCCACGCCGGTGTACACTCAAGCACTCCAGACCCCGCCATATGATCCAGACCATCCTTCATCGTGATCGTGAGATTTTTTGTTTGGATATTAAACTTCTTACTGAGATATTGAACTTGTTTAACTTATTTTGTTTGGATATTGATACTTCAATTTTGTATTTGAATTGTTTTTATACTATCATGGATAATTATCAATATAAATATAATTGTTTTGATGTATATCTTGGTGTGTTTGTGATGTGTGAATGAATGTGTGTATGAGAGTATGGGTGTGTGAGTTATGTATCAGATAATGTATCAATGTATCAATGAAAATTAGAAATTTTAAATGTTTCTGTCCCCAGGTGGAAGTCATCAGCAACGGCTTTCCCACGGCTGTCCGTGGGAAAGCCGTTGCTAAAAGTGTATCGAAAGTCGTTGCTGATGACCTACAGCAACGGCTTAGCGACGGGGGTTTACTAACGGCGTTGCTACGGACTCGTGGCCGTTGCTATTAATGTTATCAGCAACGGCTCCGGGTCTGTGGCAAAACCGTTGCTGATAATATTTTTAGCGACGGCCCGAGCGGCCGTTGGTGATAATGTTTTGAGCGACGGCCCGAGCGGCCGTTGCTGATAATGTTTTGAGCGACGGCCCGAGCGGCCTTTGCTGATCCGTTGCTAAGTCATCAGCAATGCGACTTTCTGTCACGGTTCTATTGCAACGGCTCGGCCGTTGCTGATGCTCTTCAGCAACGACTCAGCAACGGCTCAGCAACGGCATCAGCCGTTGCTGATGCCCATTTTTCTAGTAGTGTAAAATTACCTTTTTTTTATTTTCCTTAGTGCAAAAGTCTTTAAATGTCTAAATTATATTGTTTTTTTAGTTAAGTATAGCATGAAATTTATTTTTGATAATCTCTATAATTTATAAAGATTTTTGAAAATTAATTCATGTTATAGTTAAAACAAAAAGAACATAATTTAGACACTTAAAGACTTTCATACTTAAAGATTTTTGCAAAAGTAAGAATTTTTAAGTGATTTTTAAAAAATGAAGAAAATAATAATTTTATACACTAAAAAAAATTTATCCACCAAAAAACTAAAACACTTATATGGATTGCTAAAAACAAATTTAGGTTATGCATAATAAAAATATATTTTATTTTGAAGTACTTAAAGACATTTTCGGAAGTCTTTAAGTAGTAAAATTGAGGGAACCATATTTTGAAATGAAGAGAAATTTAATTTCAATGATATTTCGGGCATTTTGCAAAAAAATATTATGGATCCGAGAATTTTTAGATCCATATTATGATTTTGGAATTTCCTAGTTCCATATTATGGATCAGGGAAATTGCTCTTCCTTTTTTGCAAATCCAATTTGTAGAGTGCACAATTAAGAATTTGTCAAAATTATAGAGTCTATGTTGCACTAGCTTTGATAACACTGTCAATACAAGTCCATCTAGCAAGTTATTCCAACCAAACTAACATAATAGGAAAAAAAAGCTAGAACAAAAGTCAAAAAACCCTATGTAGTTTCATTTAGCTACTATTTTTTTAAAATCAACTTATTGTTAGGCCCATTATTTACCAAAGGAAACAAAGGCTGAAGTTTACATCATTTGAATATACATGCAGGATTTTTTGTATTGTGCAGCGCAAGTTATTGATCCAATTTATTTTGGTGATTCGAGATGTTATAGTGGCCTTCAGATGATGAGAAACTATGACAGACAACAGATAAGTAGTAACTATGTAGATCGAATAATCATTAACAGGAACCTTTATCTCTTTACAAACAATTATCCGCAATAGTGTTATGGTATAAAAAATATTTCGTGTTTCTAACTTTCTGAACTGATGTATGTTGTAGATAATATGGAAGATACTATGAGAATAACGTCAATAAAACGATGACAAAAATTATACAACTGAATCCCTCAAATCATGAAGACATTTGTGGAGCAAGCCTTTGTAATATCGTCCGCAATGTAAAATTCATGAATCAGATCACTTGCAAATCATCATGGACTAGGAAATCATAAATGATGAAAACTTAGGAAGCCTATTTATTATTACTAAAACCTTATGTCAATAAAAGAGAAGTTTAATGTGTAACACCAATAGCTGCAATCAACCTCAAAGACAGCACTCAAAAGCCCAATATCAACATGCAAATTCAGGTTGGAAACAAGCTAAAAAAGCTTGTTTATTGTTAAAAAAATATAGCACAAACTTGCAAGTGACAACGACAAAAATAAATTGAACAACTGGTTCAATTTTTGCGAATAAACAAGATTTTAACTAAAGCTCGTGGAAATAATATAATTTGGATCATACATTTACAGTTGCACAAGAGGAAAACAAACATTATTTCACTCACTTGAACATAGATGCATGATTTTTTGTATTGTGTAGCGCAAGTGATTCATTGAATTTATTTTGGTGATTTGAGATGTTATAGTGGCCTTTAGATGATGAAACACTATGACAGACAACAGATAAGTAGTAACTAAATAGACCGAATAATCATTAATAGAAACCTTTACCTCTTACAAACAATTATCTGCAACAGTGTTATGGTATACAAAATGTTTTATGTTTTTGACTTTTTGAACTGATATATGCTGTAGATAATATGGAAGATACTACGAGAATAACGTCAATAAAACGATGACATAAATTATACAACCGAACCCCTCAAATCATGAAGACATTTGTGGAGCAAGCCTTTGCAATATCGTTTGCAATGTAAAATTCATGAATCAGATTACTTGCAAATCATTATGGACTAGGAAATCATAAATGATGAAAACCTAGGATGCCTACTTATTATTACTAAAATCTTATGTCAATAAAAAAGAAGTTTCATGTGTAACACCAATAGCTACAATCAACCCCAAAGACAACACTCGAAAGCCTAATATCAACATGCAAATCCAGGCTGGAAATAAGCTAGAAAAGTTTGTTTATTGTTAAAAAAATATAGCACAAACTTGTAGATGACAACAACAAAAATAAATTGAACAACTGGTTTAATTTTTGCGAATAAACAATATTCTAACTAAAGCTCATGGAAATAATATAATTTTGATCCTACATTTACAGTTGCACAAGAGGAAAACAAACATTTTTTCACTCACTTGAACATACATGCAGGATTTTGTGTATTGTGTAGCGCAAGTGATTCATCCAATTTATTTTGGTGATTCGAGATGTTATAGTGACCTTCAGATGATGAGACACTATGACAGACATCAAATAAGTAGTAACTAAGTAGACCAAATAATCATTAACAAGAACCTTTACCTCTTACAAACAATTATCCGCAACAGTGTTATGGTATACAAAATGTTTCATGTTTCTGACTTTCTGAACTGATGTATGTTGTAGATAATATGGAAGATACTACGAGAATAACGTCAATAAAATGATGACAAAAATTATACAACTGAATTGATGTGGACATTTGTCTTTATGACTTCGAATTGATGTGAATTATATGTCTTTATAACTCTGGTGAATTGTGTGTAGTTGAATGACTCTAAATTGATGTGGATGAATTTGTATTTTGGAATGATGTGTAGTCAATGACGTGATTTTATATTTTGGAATTATTTATATTTCAATAACTTAATTTTGTATGAATTATGCGTAGTTGAATGATTATAGGTTGGAATGATGTGTACCGTGGAATGATTTTATGTATATGAAATGATGTGTAATGTAGTTGAATCGTGTACTGTGAATGTGGAGTTAAATAATTCACTGTTATATATGCGTATTGGCTGTGCTATTGAATGCAGCTTTGTTGCTGTGCTATTGAATCGTGTACTGGAATGATGTGTACATTTTATTGAATGCAGTTTTGTGGCATGCATGATAGATATTTTCTTACTAGAACAATAAAAAATTAATATAATTATCAAATTTTATCAATGAACTGCCAAGCCATATTCTACTACAACCAATAAGTATGACAATAAAAAGATTTCCAAGAAGGTCAAGAGTTGCTAGTGTATAGTGAAGGTAGATGCTCTTTTGTTTAAGCCTCTTCTCCGAACGATCCAACCATAATAACAAAAAGTATATCAGAATTTGATGGGATGCATGTTAAACAAAGTGAAATGTCCATTCATCTTATAAGGGCTAAACTATTCTCAATAATATAAACATAAACGATGACATGTGGTCACATTTAGGATGATACAATTTTAGAAGCAAAAATAATTATTGTAAAGAGAACTCCGTTGACGATACCTACAAAAAGTTGAAAACCAAAGTAACACTTGAAAAATAAAAGAATAACCTAACGAGGAGAACAATTTGATAAATGCACTGCCAATTGATAACACCGATGAACAATGACAATAAAAATACCGCTAACATTTGCAAACTAATTCTTAAACTAGTGTTCGAATGGGTAAACAAAACAATATAATCGCCTAATACATAAGATAATTGGCACTATACTATAAATTTAATCGCCTAATACATAAAGACACTAGAAAATATATAGACAATAATGTTAGACATATTATTTTGAAGTTTAACTATCATATCATGTGAGGGGCATTACGAAGTTCTCAAACATAAAATTTAAAGTGCATATCTGCATTTTCACAATGCGATTAATCTGTGCAGTGTCTAGAGACTTAAATACAATATATTTATCAATACAGTTAATAAATTATGGGCAAAAAGTTCATCTAGCCAACTCAAGAACGTACTTGTTTCTTCATTAGTTTGCACAGAACATCCTTAGTATCATTTGTGTTTCGAAGAGTATCAAGTGTGAGCCAATATTTGATGTCATTATAACAAGGGTAAATTACATTAGGCTCTCCCAAAGTTTAGTGAAATCATACTGACATTCTCTCTATTTGTAACTTTGTCTTGTAACCCCATTAAGTTTTGTAAAAGATTACATAAACCTCTCATACTAATGAAAAATGTTAGTGGAGTGTATGTCATATGCACTGCACATGCTTACTAATGATATTTTTAAAATATTTATATTTTTTTCTTATTTTAAATGACAAAAATGCCCTTATGTCATTTTTATTTCTCTCGAAATTTTTACTTTTAAAATATTTTTAAAATAAAATAATTCATTTTAAATTTTTATTTTTAAAATTTTTATTTAATTATTTTATACATTTATTTTAATGATTTTTCAATAAGAGCATAAGTGAGAAATCACATTACTAACGAACTCTATTTAATACCGTTAGTTACAGGGGAGGTGAGTGTCACCTGGACAAATAGATGGGAGGTCAGTGTAATTTCACTAAACCTCAAGAGAGGTCAGTGTAATTTACCCTAACAACAATGTTTGTGACAGTTCTTCCTTGTGAGTCGGTGATTCTTCCATCATCCAGTAGCTGCAGTGGTGGATCCAAAAAAATTTATTAGTGGGGGCAAACTAATAAATAATATTATACTCAAATATTTTCATTAGTTTAGCGGAATTGGCGGAAAAAATTTCTAAGTCAATTTCTAAATATTCTTTTTTATATGAAGATTGTGTTTTATTTTCGAAACTAGAATTATTATCTATTGATTTTTTTTAAGAAAAATCTTTTCATAAAATTAAATATTAAAATAATTAATCATGCTTTAAATACAAAAATTAATAATCCTGAAATAAAAATTAATAACGTTGTAATAAAAATATCGGTCTTACCACCCGAATAAAATAATAATCAATAAACTAAAAATATCTTACGATGTCTATAGCCCGGCGAAGATTGGAGGCGATCCGACGAGCGACAATTGCAGGCTTGCGGCGTGCGGCAATTGCAGGCTTGCAGCGAGTGGCGTGCGGCGAGCGACAATTGCAGGCTTGCAGCGAGCGGCAAGCTGGCGGCAGCGTGCGGCGAGCGGCGGCAACGTGCGGCGTGCGGCGGCAACGTGCGGCGTGCGGCGGCAACGTGCGGCGTGCGGCGAGCGGCGGCAGCGTGCAGCGAGCAGCGGCAGCGTGCAGAGAACAGCGAGTGGCGTCAGCGAGCAGCAAGCAGCGAGGGGCGGCGGCGAGCAGCGAGGGGCGGCGGCGAGCAGCGATCGGCGGCAACGAGCAGCGAGCAGCGATCGGCGGCAGCGAGCAGCAAGCGGCGAGCGGCGGCGAGCAGTGACAGCGAGCGGCGAGCGGGCGGCAGCGAGCGGCGAGCGGGCGGCAGCGAGCGGCGAGCGGGCGGCAGCGAGCGGCGAGTTGGCGGCAGCGAGCGGCGAGCTGGCGGCAGCGAGCGGGAGATTTAGAAGACGAGAGAGAGAGGAGTAACGAGCGGAAGAGAGAAGGTGGGATGAGTAAAATTTTAGTCAGCGGTATTAAATAGTAATTAATTAGAAGGTAAACATTAAATGCAAAATAATAATAATTAAATTTTGAGTCATACCGCTGTGCGCCTGTGCGTCAAGTAACCATGAGCGGTCGTTAGCCATGTTATTAGCTGTGCTTGTGAGTGGGGGCCATTCAAAATTTTTCTAAAAACATAATTATCTCAGTGGGGGCCACGGCCCCCACTGGGCCTGCATTGGATCCGCCACTGAGTAGCTGCATTAGAATGTTGAAGACATTATGGCAGGCAAGTCATTATAATTTTAGATCCAATGACAATAAATTCTTCATCGTTCCAATAGTTGGTGTTGAAGGGCTGAAGGCATTGGGAAGACGACTCTTGTAAAATTTGTCTTCAACGACGAGAAGGTAATAGTGAAACATTTCCCTTTGAAGATGTGAGTTTATGTTTCTGAATGTTTTGATATAACATTGCTCACCCAAAAGATGTTAGACCACACAACTGGTACAAAAATTCTCCTCCTCTTGCAGCTCTTTAAGAAAAACGTAAAGAAATAGTTTTGTCAATTTTTTTTATATTTTAGACTATGTATGGTATGATGAGGACAATTGTGGTAGTAGGTGGTTAGAATTATTTGTTCCACTCAGATATGCAACCTCAAGAAGTATGATTGTGTTAACTAGTAGAAAGGAAATAATAGTTGCAAAATAGCTCATGAAATTATTAGAGCCTAAATTCCTCAAAGACATCGACAATGATGAATATTGGGAATTGTTCAAGGTGTGCACATTTGGTGATCGTAATCCTGCTGATTGTAATGACTTGCAATGCATCGTACAAGAGATAACAAAGAAGCTCAAGGGATCCTCATTAGCTACGAAGACAATAGACTCAAAATAACGTACTCAATAAATAGAAAAGATTATAGTTTAAGAAAACTACACTTTTGATAAAGGTTAAAATATATATATATATATAAAAAAATGAAGAGGTCGAATTTCTCACATATCATTTGATTATTATATATATATATATATATATATTGTAAATACAACTTAAATGCTCAAACTAAATAAATTCAACAAAAGCTGTAAAATCAAATTAATGAAACAAAATTATTTTCTTCATATGCAGTAAATAATAGATTAAAAAAATGAAATATAAATTTAATATAATATATAATCATATGCAAAACATAAAATGTATAGGAAAAAGACCATTATTAATGCAAAATATTATTTATATAGAATTTGTTTTGTAGTTTTGAATTAATTTAGGAAATAATGAAATGCCAAACTAAATGAATAATTTTACTGATTTTTTAAAAAACTTGAGCAATATTAAGGATTAAAAAGTAAATATTTAGATGTTTAATAAATAGTAAAATGTAAACCGATAATACAAATAATAATAAATATAATATTTATCAAAGTTTAAAATGTGTAACTCCACGATGTATTGCTTGATCATCATACAACGATCATTAGTTTTTCATATATTAGGTATTTATAATTGGTTTGATAATATCTTTAATTTTTTTTCAAAAATATGAAAGCTTAAATTAATTTAAAATGTTTATTTTATGTATAGTAAATATTATAGAACTATATAAATTATAATTGGTTTGTTTTAGAATTTGAATTTAAAGATATTAATATCTCGTTATTAGAACGTACCATATGTGAACACGCTAGCAATGCCCCCATATGATACCTACCATCCTATTGTCGTACTCGCTCTGATATCAACTTTGTCACACCCTAAACCCGGTATGACCGGCCAGGATACGCCACGTACCTCGAAGCCTAACCCAACTCAAAGAAAACAACAATAACCTGAACAGTGGAAGTTTTTTTTTTTTGAAAAGAATAGACATGACATCACGAACCAACCCAAACCAAAACTCAAATGAACACACTGAACAAGTTTATTAAAATGGAGTTCAAATAAATAAATAAGACTCCCCAAATAAAAATAAAATGCGGAAACCACGACCCAAGTCAACATGATTCAACAACTCAAAGAGGCACTAAAATGACTTAGGTATTCTCCTCGATCACGACATGTCACAAGACCCGTTGCCCTACCGCCACCAACCGCGCAACTGCACCTCGGTTCCTCTCTGATCTAACTCATGTGCTGAAAAACAACAATAATAAGGGGTAAGTCCAACTAGGACTTAGTGAGTAGATCAGTCCTCAATTCACCAAATCAATCATCATGCATAAAAACACAATATAGCCGATATAAATAACGTAACAACAACGTCAAAAGAAATCAGCAATAATATATCCATAGCTCTATGCATGAAATCAACATCCGTCAACAAGTATAAAATATCTTTTTAAAAATGACGGACAAGCATCAATAACACATCCGCTACCCTACTCATATCCACAACAATAAAATAGGATGAATGCAACACCTCGATCATATGCATGCAATGCAACACCCCAATCATATGCATGCTCTCCGGACCCGTCGGTCCCACATAGCCACATAGGGTAGGTAGACGGGTGGCCGCCGAACTACCACCTAGCTCAATGCCGTCTCTTTGGGACATGCCCTCCGCTCACCGGCATTGGCTCTTTCGAGCTAGCCTATTGGGGCATATGTTCCCCTCATATGCTCGGGTCTTCGGACTGTCTCTTTCGGGTATGATCTCTCCTCACCAGCCGGACTTTCGGAATACGACCAACACTGTCTCTTTGGGGCATACTCTCCCCTCACCAGCGAGGCTTCCGGGAAATGCAACAAGCACATCACAACACCACACACGCAAGTATAAAAGTATAAACAAGATGGCTATCAACAAGTGATAAAGGGTATGTCAAGTACATACCGCATCCTCCACCTCATCCTGCTATACATCACAATCACATACAGATATATATGTAGAAGTAGTGCTCATAAATCATGAATGCTCAGCACAAATAAACAACCATAAAATAAAATTATAGAACTGTAAGAAATTAAGGATGCACGTGTATCATGAAAGCAGTGCAAAAAGAAAAGTCCAACTATAAATCAATGAATTAGAACATGATAAAATGACTCATCATAGAAATCACTGGTCTGGGATAAAATTCACCTCATTAACTACTATATCCATGAATCATCTCAGATCGAATCATAAAAATATATAAAATATAATTTTTCAGCCTGGCACGCAAAACAAGGTGACACCCAGCTACTGTTTTCAAAATCCGAAGGTCTGATGACGAAATAGACCTCACCAATGAATCCAAAATGTCGATTAGGTGAAAATTCATATATAATATGATTAATTTTGCTAACTTTAAGGCCTCCAAATGATTATTTAGAATAATGAAAAAAATACCTTAATTTATTTAATAAATCACCGCTATGAATGAATATAACGGTGTTACAATCTATAAATCATCAATGAAATCTCAGCCCTTCATTTAAACAGGATCACATCACAGCCTTCTATCTAATCTGATGCAATCACAGCCCTCTATTTAACATTATGCAATCTCAGCCTTACGTCTAGCCAGATGCAATTTTCGCCCTCCATCTACATGATGAAATCATAGCCTTATATCTAATCAGATGCAACCCCAGCCCTCCATCTAACCAGATGCAATCACAGCTCTCCATCTACATGATGCAATCACAGCCTTTCATCTAACCAGATGCAATCATAGCCCTTCCTCTAATCAGATGCAATCACAACCCTTCATCTAACCTGATGCAATCTCAACCTTTCATCTAACCAGATGAAATCTCAGCCTTACATCTAACAAGATGCATCCACAGCCTTACATCTATCCTGATGCAATCTCATCACTCCATCTACATGATGCAATATAAGCCTTACATCTACACAAGATCAAATTCCAGCCCTTCATCTCAACCAATTCAATCCAATCCTTCATCTTACCCAAATCAATCTCAACCCTCCATTTAACTCATCCCCTTAGTTCATCTTCCTCCTCTCATCCCCAACCCAGCCGCCGCCCCCCTTCTCCGACCGCCACCAGGCCACCCGAGGCACTGGTGCCTGCCGACCCCCCGCCGCCACCATGCGGCGGTGGCAGCGCCTCGCACAGATGCCTGCGCGTGGCAGTGACGCCATGCCGGGAGCCGCTGCCTCTACAGCGCCGCCGCCGCTGCGGCGCCTCGCCGGGCGTCGCCTCATGGCGCGGTCGGCGCCTGCCAGCAAGGTGAACAGGAAGGGGTAGAAGGATGAAAAGAGAAGAGAAAAAGAAAATAATATTTTATTCCAAAAGGGTAAACAACCTGATTCAATTAAGAAACGATCGATCTGACTTTCGATCAGATACAAGAAAATGCGTCAAAAATCGATGAAAACCCCGAAACATGATAACATCAATATGAATCAATAATTGGAGAAAAGAAGGTCTAAATCCACTCACCGGGCGGAGAGAAAACGAAAGGAAAAGACGCGTAGGATCTTCCCCCGATCGACACCAATGAACTCGCGAAAATCCGGCTCCGACGGCTCCTCCTCCTCGACGGCGCCCTCTATCTCCTCTCTCCTTTACCTCGGGTGGCGTGCGACTCAAAACCCCTGGCTGCACACCTCATGGTCTAATTTATAGACACCGATTGCGTCCAAATGACCAAAATAGTCCTACCAAAGCTATCCAACTTAAACAACCCATAACTCACCCGATCTAACTCCGATTGCACCTTTAAATTCGCCTCGAGACCCTCTATCAACCTAGAATGCTAAATCACAGAGATAAGATAAATAAAATTTCTCTTAATTTTAATACATTAAATGCTTAGTCAGGTCTAATCCCCGAAGCTTCCCGCCAATCTGCACTAACTAGGGTCCAAAATTCCCCACTCAATAATAAAATATTACTATTAAGATTTTGGGTATTATAAAATTGAGTTTGTAATAGTAATTCGAAATGTTCTAAAATAATTATTTTAAAGCAAACATATATAGAAATGCCTGGAATCTTGAGTATGATTCAATATATTCGTGGATTATGGTTAATTGATGCATATTTTAAAATTTCTATCAGATTCATATATATTTGACAAATTATGGTTGATCGGTGAATAATCTTATTTGTTTGGGATATGTTTGAAATCATGTATTCATTTGAAAATTAAGGGCGTGTTTGTTTGCCCACTTTTCAATTTTCGTTTTCGTGAAAACTGAAAAGTGGGTTTGAAACCGTGTTTGTTGAGGAAAACACGTCCCGTTTTCGAGTCTTGTTTCGCGAAAATGAGTTTTCGTGAAACACCCTTTTTATACTGATTCGCGAAAATGACTTCCGCTCATTTTCGCGTTTTCACGAAAATTGGCAAAACGAGCGATGGCATACTTGTAAATATGATGTCATTTCTGCTCGTTTCGCCCGTTTTGATCGAAAACCAAACAAAACCCGGTTTCACCTGTTGGCTTAAGGTTTTCAACATTGGTAATTAATCTCGGTTTTGATGATAACAAACATGGAACTAATATTTCATTAAGAAATTTTTCAGGTTCCAAGTCGGTTAGCGCACGACGTCCTCGATTGGAAATATCAAAGAAATCGGAAAATCGGAAGGATGTTGGTCGACGCACTCAGATTCGTCGGGAAGATAGAGTCTAGATTTAGGGTGTCTAGTTTATGTTGTAAATCCTCATGATGATGCATAAGAACCCAAAAACTATCCTTGAATCCCAAAATATGAAAATCCAAAAATCGCCCTGAAATTCACTAAGCCTAGGGAGCTCCTTGGAGGGCTATATGACCTAGATATTTTTCTAACATAAAAAAATTACGGTAATTATTCCTTGGGTTAAAACTAGATAACGATGTATTTTTAAGAATTTTTTGGAAGTCTTTAACCTACCCATATTTGACCTGGAAGATTAGAAAAGTTTTGTTTTCCAAAAATTTGTACTAGCCCCCAAAAACTAGATTTTGATTCTTTAGGATTTTGATTTTTTAGATATTTTTATTGAATCCAAATGGGGGGTAATCCTTATATAACATTTATGTTTATCGTTATAGCTATCTCAATTATGTTCTGTTATATATGCTTCACTTATTATTCTTCACTGTTATGTATGCTTCATTTATTATTTTTCACTATTATGTATGCTTCACTTATTATTTTTCACTCATATGTTACCTTGCCACTGTTATTCTTCACTTATTGTTCAACGATTCACTGTTATGTATGCTTCACTTATTATTCTTCAGTGTTATGTATGCTTCACTTCACTGTTATGTATGCTTCCTGTTATGTATGCTTCATTTATTATTTTTCATTGTTATGTATGTTTCACTTCATTGTTATGTATGCTTCATGTTATGTATATTTCACTTATTATTTTTCACTCATATGCTACCTTGCTAATCTATGCTTCACTTCACTGTTATTCTTCACTTATTGTTCAATGATTCACTGTTATGTATGCTTCACTTATTATTCTTCAGTGTTATGTATGCTTCACTTCACTGTTACGTATGCTTCATGTTATGTATGTTTCATTTATTATTGTTCACTGTTATGTATGCTTCATGTTATGTATGCTTCATTTATTATTTTTCACTCCTATACTACCTTGCTAATCTATGCTTCACTTCACTGTTATGTATGTTTCATTATTATTCTTCACTTATTATTCACTTATTTTTCAAATAGATATAATTATAAATGGGAGGCCATCGTAATCCGAGGGAGAAGTCGAAAAACTTATCCAAAAATACTACAGAAGACTTTTTATTTATACTGCATAATAAACAAATAGAATTAGACACTTTGAATTTTGACAAGTCTGTATGGGAAGAAATTAGCTATAGGCTTTTGGAAAAATGTGGCACTAGGTACGAGGTTGATCAGTGTAAGGGAAAGAAGAATCACCTTCATCGTATCTTTAAAGACTTCTAAGAATTGATTAACTACACTGGGGTCACCTGGAATCCCGACACAGGGAGGATTGAGGCGGATGAAACCATGTGGAATAACACGTCAGGTTTTTCTTAATAGAGTAGGTTGCATGTTGGGTAGCATTTTAATAGAGTTTATTTCGTGTGCAGAGATGATGAAAAAAAGAGTGTTTCAAATAGTTTAAGAATGGGCTACCTGCCAACTACACATTGTTGGAATTAATTTTTTAAAATCAATCGACAATTGGTGGGATGGCCTGATCATCTACACAGACGCCTTTGAATTCATCCGAGGAGCGTTTGTTAGAGGATCAATTATTGGGGCAGAATGCACGCGGTAAGGAGTCTCTTGTAGAAGAGGAAGGGGAAGACCACGGGGGATAACGACCATGAAATCCCTCGATGTCCATATGTTTCTTCAAGTCGCAGTCGCAGTAAGGAAATAGATAAATCATCGGTGAGAACATCCGTAGAACAAGAGACGCAAAAGATGTATGAACTCATTAGTGAACACTTTGCAGCCCGTCGTGTTTGAAGTGAGGCAGCCTCAGTATGTACTACACCCCCACCCGCAGATCCATATAGCCTAGCAAATTGTGTTGAGCGCATTAGTAATTTGCATGGGCTATCTGTAGAAACTCATGCTAAGACTTGTCATTTCATGCTTGCTAATGCGGAATCTCGGATACTTATTATGTCATTGCAAGATGACAAACTGAGGAACTTCTTGAAAACTTTATAATGAGTGAGTGAACTGCTATTTAATTTGAACTGATGACTTTGTGCACCCTTGCATTTATTTTTCAGTATTGTTAATTACTTTATATTTCAGATACTTATTTGTTTGCTGTGCGGTTGAGCACTTGGTAATAATTATAGCAAATTGTGTGCTTATTTTAGTTTAAGATTGTGTGTTTATTTCAGCAATAAACTTTTGCTTATTTAAGTTTAAGATGAATTGCATATTTGTGTGATGATTTCTTTCTCTATGTTGTCGTAGAATGAATCATCCACCAAATACATCACATGAATCACATAGTGATGAAGAGCAATACTGTGAAGATGTTATATTAGTAATTATGTTGGATTTAATGGAATCATTAGACAACCAACTAAATGCTCCTCCACGAAGAGCAGTACGCTCTTCAATGTTGAGAGGTGCTGACTACGTCCAAGAGTTGATACATAGTCCGGTTAGATGTTACGAAAATCTTCGTATGGTTAGATGTTACGAAAATCTTCGTATGGAACCACCTCTCTTCCTAAGATTATGTGGTGAGCTTAGGAGATTAGGCTTAGAGGACAAAAATATTTATGTGGAAGAAGTCGTTGCTATGTTTATGTATATAATTTGTCACAATGAACGAGTTCGAGTAGTTGCAGAGCGATACCAACACTCAACTCAAACATGCCACAAATGATTCAAGTATGTACTTACAACGGTTCTAAGGTTGGGAACTAAACTTATAAAACCTCGTGAACCACGAATAATTCAACCGGAGATTCATGGAAATCCACGGTGATTTCCATATTTTAAGGTGATGTACACCACTTAGGGACTTTATTTTAGCCTTAAGGGGTCTTACTAATCCAAGAATGGTTTTGTAGAATTGCATATGGGCAATTGACGGGACTCATGTCTCCGCTTTCATTCCCGTTAACAAATCATCTTTATATCATGGTCGTAAGGGAACAATAACACAAAATGTGATGGTGGCATGCGCCTACAATATCCAGTTCACATATGTGAAGGCGGGTTGGGAGGGAATCGCAAATGACTCGCGAATTTTTGCACATACAATATACTCTCCTAACTCGGATTTTCTGATGCCAAACGGAGGTAAAATTCATGAACCATAATCACATTCTTGTACTGGTTTTATTACTGATATATTTTATACATTATATTGATAGATGAATATTACTTGGTGGATGTGGGATATCCTAATGTATCCGAATTTTTGGCACCTTATCGAGGCGAAAGATATCATCTGTTAGATTATTATATGCGCAACCCAGCGTCTGAAAGAGAATTGTTCAACCAACAACATTCATCTTGTCAGAATGTTATCGAACGATGTTTTGGACTCTTGAAAGGACATTTTCCAATCCTAAAGATGATGCTGAACTACGAGTTTCAAGACAAGCAAATATTGTATTGGCTTGTTGTGCAATTCACAATTTTATTATTAAATATAAAAATTTCGATGAATTAGTATATATTTGGAACAATTAAGAAGTTATTATTGATGATGATGATGATGATGATGATGATGATGATGATGAACCTACATCATCAATAGGTGAACCTTCTTCTAGCCAAAATGTAATGCATGATATTTGTGAGGGTATCGCTAATCAACTTTCGGCGCATCGCCGTTGATTGCCCGAAAGTTGATGTATTTTCATATTTTATGTTAATAGATACAATGATGTATTACACATGTAATATATTTTCATGATGCTTTGAATTTTATTAGTTTTGTTAGTGCATAGTACCAATAATATACTAACATACTTGCGATACCATAACAGAACAATATGGCAGTTTCCTCAAATCGCATAAGTGAAAAGAAATATATTTGCGATACCAGAACAGAATATATTTTTCTGGTATACGAGCTGTAGTAAGAATAAGTGAAACTGCAAAAAACCCCAGCCGTTTATATGCGGCTTGCTCTGCAAGTCCCAACGATTGTGGATTCTTCCAATGGATCACTCTGATTGCATCAACCAAACACGATGGGGAAGAAGAAGTGAACCAAACCTTACATCAACCATTGCATCAACTAGAGGCCAAAATTGACGAGCTCATTGATATGGGATTTAAGGGGTTACTTGTACTTGTTTTTATTGCTATTGTATTTTTGTGTAAGTAAGTAAGATAATTCAGTGATGGTTGTGATGTTATTTTGATGGTGTTTTTGGATATACTGCTGCTGTAATTATATTATGTTGTGATGATGTCATTTTTTGGATATATTGCTACAATGATGTCGTAATTTTAGGCTGTTGTGCTGTTATTTTATATTTTTTGTTTTTTTTATCGTCAGCGAGGAATTGGAGGCGATAACCAATTAATGGTTATGTGCACTTTCCTCCTAAAGTCATAAAGTAATATTGCTCATTATTATGTATTTATATGGATGCTATCAATTTGTTATTTATTTTCTAATCTAGGGTTTTGATTTTATTGCGTGGTTGTAATTATAATTTTCAATGCGTTGTTTGGTTTGTAATTTACATTGCGTGGTTGTGTTGATTTTATCATTGTGTGGTTATGCTGATTTTATAATTGTGTGGTTATTAGATAATGGGCAAACATATTTTTGGTGGACTGAATTGAAGGCGGTCACCAACTAATGATAATACGCATTTTTCTTCATTGTCCACTATTCATAAGATATTTTTTACCGTCATGATCGACGTCATGAGAATTGTTGATGGATAAGGTAAAAAATCAAACATAGTTGATTTTTTCATCATATTCCATCAACGATCCTCACTGACAACAGTGATAACTATAATGTGATATGTGATGATGGTGTTGTGATGAACATGTGTTGGCTTGGCTGTTGTGTTCTGAATTGGCTGTTGTATTTTGATAGTGTTGTGTTGGTTGCTGTTAGTGGTGTTTTTAAAGGTGTTGATGTAAGCTATACTGTTGTTAGATAAAATGTTGTTTTGTAGCTTCATTTACAAGTTGCTTCATTGTTAGAGAGATTTCCTGTAAAATTAGTTGTTGTGTTTTGAATTGGCTGCTGAATTCTGATGGTGCTGTGTTGGTAAATATTGTTAGTGGTGTTTTTAAGGTGTTGTTGTAAACAATACTGTTGTTAGATAAAATGTTGTTCTATACCTTCATTTACAAGTTGCTTCATTGCTGGAGAGATTTCTTAAGTGTTCTATAATAGTGTAGTCATAATGAGTTTTATTATGTAAAAACTTCTTCTGATTTAGTTGATATATGATGTACACTAAATTTGCCATCAAATTATATTATGCAGCCACAAGGAGAAGAAGCACACGATATTTCAAAGAAAGTTTTTCCAGGTTCTCCATTTGCCATATACATCGACACTTACCATTTAACCATAGATTAAAATCTACCTACTAGAGATGCTATTCATATAACCAAGAAAGAAATCTAATTAATAAAAAATCCAAATGGGTAGTAGACGATCACTACATAATCAAATTTCCAATGCTTAGTAATGTATACAATGAAGCCTCAAATTTAATACAAGAATCGATACACTAAACCACCATCAACTCAATTGTGGCAGGGATCAAAATCATCAAGAAAATTTCAGGTTTTCTTTAAGATATGGGGCGGAAGGTGAGGAAAGAAACTATGAGTCTTAGGCAAAGATTTTTCCACTCATGGCAAGGAAAAACCAAAAGGAAGACGACCCTAAAGACTCTTGCACCGATGATCGCCGGCATCGGCAACCAGTTCGGCGGCAAATCCCTCTTCCGTCGTCTCCTGTGTCACCCTCTCAAGTGTCGGGTTTTTTCCCCTTCTTGGATGTGTGCGGCTCTAGCAATCCACACCATCCAATAAACCTCTTCTTTTTCTTTTTTTTACAATTCTACCCTCAATTAACCTAACCTCGGTTTCTACCTAACTCGACCCACACTTGTCCAAATTGGGTTCCGATCGAGTCATCGAACTTGATTCAACTAATAATCCAGAACATAAAATAAAATAAAATAAAATATTAAATACGCGCAAAGGCCTCATCTTAAATCATATTATTCGGCACTTCCTTCGACCCGCTCCAATGCGCATCCACATCGTCTCGCTGCAACATTTTAATTAAATTGTTAAAAATTTACGATTATAACATGTGCGGGCGGATTACGTACGGCATGCAGAAGCTTTGCCGTTTTTTTTTCTAAAAAATAAAAAGCTTTTAATTGTTTGGTAAGAAGGGGCAGTTTGCCTTCTTTCTTTGGTTAAAAACATGACAGTGATGCTGCGGTGATGCCCTTTCTTCTTTTCTTTTCTTTTCTTTAATTATTTTTTATTTACTTTTGTTTTCTAAATATTTTTGCTTTTCTACTTTTATATATGTTTAATTATTCTTTTGTTTTATATATCAAAAGTTTGATTTTAAATTCTGCTTTGTTTTTTTAAAACTTAAAATTATTTTAAATAAATGCTTAATGATATTATTATATTTCATTTATTTATTTTTGTTTTCTAAATTATTTTGCTTTTCTATTTTTCTAAAATTTAATTCTTCTTTTATTTTATATATAAAAAAATTGATTTTAAATTTTGCTTTGTCTTAATTTTTTTCAAATTATTTTAAATAAACACTTAATGATATTATTATATTTATTACCTACTAAAATATAAGCTTTTATAATTTCTTTAATTTATTGAGTTTCTTTATTACATTTTTTTTATAAAAATCAAAATTTTAAACCATCTCCTCAAATTTGATTCAATTGTTGAAGTTTTTTAGCTATTAGCATTAATTTAATGAAAATGAGAAGTCAAGAATCTTATCATATCTTCGAATTGTATCTTTTTTTATACATTTCAATGAATACACAAATTCATAAATAAAGATACACAATTGTTTTAAAAATATTTGCCGTATTCCTATTAATCTTTTTTTATTACATATTTGAACTCGGAGCAAATCTCGCTGCAAACGAAGCCTTCCCTTCGTTGTGAAGGTAACGAAGAAGAAACGAAGCCTCGGCGTATTCCCCACTCGTATAAACAAAAGTCAAGCAAAGAAAATTAAATATAAAAAGTAGAAAACAAAAACAAAAAACACTGCTTTTGTAATGTAATTGAAAAAAAAAAAACTAAAAGGGCAGCCCTGCCCTTCTCAAAGTTTAAAAAAATTGAAAAATCTGCTGCCGAATAAAGTTTATTTATACCAGGAAAAGATCTAAAATGGTCCCTAAACTTTGTCGACATTTTCACATTGGTCCTACAATTTTTTTTCGAGTCAATTGAGTTTCTAAATATTTGTAAACGTCACTTTGGTCTCTGATCGTGACCCCGTCGTTAAAAAAAAATCATACGTGGTTAACGTTTCGACGACATGACATCTAATTTTGTTGATTTTGCTTACGTGTATTAATTGGTGTCTACGTGAATTATTTTATTATTTAAAATGTGTTCACTTTTTTCTCTCTTCCTGCCACCATTGTTATCTCCTCTTCTTCCCTCCTCCGCCGTTGTCGCCGCCGCCGCTCCTTCTCCGTCGTCGTCGTCTCCTCCTCCTCCTTTTCCCCTAGCGTTGGCAATGTTAGCTCCAGAGGTGTGGTACCCGGAGCTAACATTGCCAATGCTAGGGGAAAAGGAGGAGGAGGAGACGACGACGACGACGGAGAATGAGAAGGAGGGGGAGGCGACGACGGCGGAGGAGTGGCAGCGGTGACAACGGCAGAGGAGGGAAGAAGAGGAGATAACAATGGTGGCAGGGAGAGAGAGAAAAAAGTGAACACATTTTAAATATATAAATAATAAAATAATCCACGTAGGCACTAATTAATACACGTAAGCAAAATCAACAAAATTAAATGTCACGTAGTCGAAACGTTAGCCACGTATGATTTTTAATAACGGCAGGGTTACGACCAGGGATCAAAGTGACGTTTATAAATCTTTAGGGACTCAATTGATTCGAAAAAAAGTTATGGAACCAATGTGAAAATGACGACAAAATTTAGGAACCATTTATATATATAAAGCATAGCGCTGCGTACAAATCCGGCCGTAATATTTTGCCCATTTCCAGTTTTACTATATAGTAGATAGTAGATAATAATATAAATTTAGATCTTACAATTTAATGCTCTTCCTCTTACTTTTTCCTTCCTCCCATCCGCCCGCCGCAGTCCATCCGGACGCCTCCCTCCCCTCCCCCCACGTTCCGATATCACGTTGCCAATCCGTTGGACGCCGACACTGCTCCGTCGAATCACAGGACCGCGTTGCTCTACCATTCCATTTTCTCCCAGTCTAGTTGCCTCCCTCTCCCCAAGTTCCGATCTCCCAGCTACTCCTTCATCGTCGGCGTTGCTGCACTGAATCGCCGGACCGCTGCCGTCACTCTCTTTCACTGCTGATCTAGGTAAGTGATCCGACTGCAAGTTCATTACACATCAGAAATTGCTATACTATGTTGATTTTGATTTCTTAGGGTTTCCATGATTTCAAATAGTTCTTTTGGACTTTGCACTTGTATCTATGTAGATTTATTCTTGCATTGATCTTATTTAACACTTTCATTTGCTATACTAGATCTTCGTTTTTATTTGAAGAGTAAGTAAACTGGTTGAATAAAATATTCATATACCGCCTTATCTGTATCTGATGGGAACAAAGAAGTAAAATTGGATGGTGATCCATATTCTTGTAACATAAATATCTGTGTATGTGCAGTTGCCTTTCTGGATTTTAATGTGGTGGAATCTAGTTTTTAATCAAGTCAATTACCTTTGTACTTGTTTGCTTTTGGAGTTGTGGAATCTAGTTTCTAATTAGTCAATTATCTTTCTATATTTTTATGTATAATAATCCACTTTTTTTAATAAAGTCACTTACCTTTCATATCATCATATCAATGCTAGAGTTAGCATGGGAGATTCAACTAAATCAACTCTTGATAATATCCGAGATTCTTGGGCTAGTACATTTACATCATCTACTCCATCTTCTGCTCAGTAGATTTAACTCCAATTGCATCACACAACTAAATAATGAAGTCCACCCGAGAGTGTAGAAGACAAATTTGGTTGCTTGGAACCATTTCCTTGAGGAATTAATGAATGTGCAACGCAAGACGATTTGTAACTAGTGCAATAGAAAGTTGTTAGCAGATAGTCGTCAAGATACAAAACATTTCTATGATCATATGAATAGATGTCCAAAACCAGAAACATTGCTATAAGACAATTCCCAAAATCCCAAGCATATTTCACTCTCATTCCTCCCTGCTTACCCTCTTTTTAATCATAATGTTCATGCTATGAGTGCAGAAAACATAAATATACTATTTTAATGATGCATTTAGCAACATATTTTATGAATCTGTTCATAATAAATTTTAAAAAATTATCATGAGGATTGCACATGCTTAAGAACAATGCAGTTATGATCCTTGTGTGCTTAATTATTATTATTCTCTCTGATAGAGATTGCCATTTTTTGTTAAAAGCTGAATGAAACTGGACAAGTACAATATTTGAAAAACATTCTCCAAGATGCAGCAAAGACATTAACTTGCTTACATGGCTGCTCGGCCAAAGCTCTCTGGCTTGCAAAAGCAAGTGTTAGGGCTGTATAGAGAATTTCTTCGGGCAATTCGTCTAAAGGCACCAGATGAGCGTTTGAGGATTGAATCTATTGTTTCAGCTGAGTTTCGCCATAATGCTATTACTGTTGACCGCAAAAATTTCCTTTACATAGAGTATTTACTTCGTCGAGGCAAGAAGCAGCTCGAGCAACTCAAGAGTCCTGATACCGACAAATTAACAGTCTTGGATGCTCCACAAAAACCTCAGTAAATCCTATATTTTAAGGATTTATTCGCTCTTAATTGATCATGGTGCTCTGCAAACTCTTTAGTCAATTTGTTGGTTCCATCACCATGTAGTGTCATGTTCAGATGGATCGATGCTCCAAGCTTTGTCATCACACCAATTGAGAAAAGGACAGGAAAATAAAATCATATAGTATTCATATCATTTTTCATTTTGCTTTGGCCTCACTATTTATCAAAATATATGTAATAATAACTTGTTCATGTATCTCATTGAATGTTGTTTTCTCCATGATTAATACACTTATAATTTCATTTTTTTAGTGCAATCCACCTGATTATTTTTTCAATATAAATCATAAAGGGTAGAAAAAAAACCGTGGGATCTATGCACATGCCATCTCTGTGTTCTTTTATGGATTTTTTGTATGTTTTTTGTCTTCTACATGGTAGACAGCTCTATTATGATACTTGAATGTGTATGCCTTCCAACGAATGTTATAAGCAAACAAGAGTTTGTTAAATGGCCTCTAGAAGTCTTACTCTTGTTTAGAAAATTTGTGTTTTCTGTCTTAAGTCATTGTAATGCTTATGTCGTTCTTGCACATTTTTGTTTAATTAACTGCATACATCATTCAAGAAAATATCACAATTCTTTTAACTTGCTCTTCATGCTTCTGAATATTCGAATGGTTAACTCTAAATTCAGTATATTGTCTACATACATCAAGGAAACATCCTAGGTGTCAAATCCACGTGTATTAACAGCATCTATCTGAATTTCTAAATTGATAACATTGCAAAAGGCTTTAAGATCATGTAACACCTCAAAAAATTATAGTTGCCCAGTAAACATTTAGTTCAGAATTTGACATGTTCAGAAGCTCTGCCATGCAGAATGACCAAAGATGTAAGGTTCTTCAGAATAGTCGAACAAGGATTCATCAACATATATCAAAAAATATAAAGTACAATGAAAATTTCTACTGCATGCATAACACAGACATTAAAAGACGACTGCAGAGTCCTACCCATAGCATGCCTTCACTTTCTGAGATGCATTCCTGCCACAAGATACTAAAATATCTAGTCCTTAAAATGTGACTGTCCTATTTCAAAAAGAATATTCATTCTAACTAATTAAAATGCCGCTTAAAATGATTCAATCAAGAAAGGGAAAAAGTATTAAAATGTCTCCCGTTTGTCAACGGATGTTATTTTGTTTTTATAGTTAACTTTAGCTAAAAAATATCTCTAACCTTCCAGAAAATGATACTAAAATATTCTTAATGGCAATATACACTTAATGGTGCTTATGTGGCACATGAGTAAGTGCTTAAGTATTGTCCACGTGAGAAATTTTTGCCCTATCAGATTTCATGTTAGAGCCACATCAGTTGGGACCCACCCATCTATTATATGGAAGAGAGAATTAATGGATGGTGAGTTCCAACTGACATGGCACATGGAATCTGACGTCATTGGAGCATAGGATCGTTTTTGAGTTAAAATTAACACTATAGGTAATATAGCACCCATTGACAAACGTCGGGAGTATTTTAGTATCTTTAATACATTTAAATCTTTGAAGTTCATTAAACATAGAAATAAATCATTGTTCTTCACCATAAAAAGGTTATAAATTGGAAGCCATACTACGCTTCTATTTTCTCAACCATAAAGAATTTGCCTTGTTTTCTTCAGGATTAACTTCTTTGTTTTCACTTTCAGCCTTCTCAAAAGTGCCATGTCTAGATGTTCAGAGTCTTCAAGCAAGCAACTGCATTCAAACACAAAAGAGATGACATATAAATCGAAGGGGACAATTAAAAAAGTATGTTATGTAATGAATTAAAAACTACTCTGGGAAGCTAAGGGCATGTTTATTTGCCCCTGTTTCGGATTTCAATTTCTCCCAAAACCAAGATCAGGCCCGAAACAACATTTGGTTCGCCCTACGGGGATAGATTTCCGGTTTGGTTTCGCGAAATCAAGATTTCGTGAAATCGACATTTGTATTGGAGTCGAAGTTCTACTCCAAGTAGTTTTCATCGTTTCGCAAAATCAATCAAAACTGGTGGTGCCATACTTGTAAATCATGCTGAACTGTCTGCCAGCTTCACGTTTCCTAAACAAACCCCGAACTCACGAGTTTAGGGCACCCCATCCACACATGAAGTTTGCATCCCAGCTCTACGGCGACAAAGGCAATAGATGCAACGTCGCTGCCTCAATGGCGACGGCAGTAGCGATAGCATCCTCCTCCATCCCGTCCACCACTTCAACCTCCCTTGCCAAGACCCTAAAGCCGGCGGCACCCAAAACCTCGAGTTTTGGGACTTCCATCCCCTCCCGTATGTCCGCACTAATGGTAGCTGAGGCGGTGGTCTTGCGGTACAAATGGTCTTGTTTGTGCCTTCCATCAGCAAACCAGCCCTCTCCCTCGACTTTGAGACCTTGGTCTTCGGGAAGGAGAAGATCTCCCTCGCCGACCACGATGAGTATATTGTAAGAGATGGAAGGGATCTATTCCATTTATTGTCGGATGCATTCGTGAGGATCAAGCAAATTGGTGTACTCCGGTGGGATTCTCAGGGTCCTGCTGTCACGCCCCAAAAATGAGTCAAGTGATCGGCCAGAGTGCAGTCAAGCACCCCAAAGCCTAAACCAAACGCACATACATTTTATGCATAAATGTCTAGAAGACAAAGTTCTATGACATAAATATGAAACAGTTGATAACAACTCAATATCAAGTGCGAAATCCACAAGACATGTACACCAACAATAAATTTAAAACAATAGTCTATAACTTTTAAACACACCAAATGTCGTAAACTACTCAGCTAAAACACTACTCGGCTCAACTCGACTCGACTACGTCAACTGGTTCACGAGATTGCTACCGGAGTCTGCCGCCATCAGCTACATCGTATCTCAGCAATCACGCTCTGCAAAACAAACACACACCACGAGAGTGAGTTCAAAATTCAGTGAGTGGTCACCCGACCTTCACCAAGTGGGAGCAGGATAATAAGTAATGGAATAGAAAAAGTGAGTTCATATGATAGAATAATTAAACCAAGAAACATATTCCCATCCGACTCTACAGGAGGGTGTTCTCTAAATATCCAACCATCATTCTCAGGCATTTGCTAAGCCGACTGCCCTAGCTAAACTCCTATCTCGGGCTCACTGATCTAGGAATGCCCTATAGAATCAGCACTCCAACTCGATTCGAAAGGTGCTCTGGCCCATGATCACCCGTACGCTAAGCGTACCACTCGGCCCAATATGCGGCCCAAACCACCTCATGCGCGAAGTGCACCACTAGGCCTACCCAGCTCAATATCATCTCGTGCGCGGTGCGCACCACTCGGCCTACCCGGCCCAATACCATCTCGTGGACGGAGCTCACCATTTGGCCTACTCGGCCCAATACCATCTCACGCGCGGAGCGCACCACTCGGCCCAATAAAGCCCAACATTTGTCTCGTGCACTATGCGCACCACTAGGCCTAGTAAGGCCCAATAAATGTCCACTTAGATAACCACCAACTCCTAAACACTCCTTCTTTTCTATGTCTCGCCCGCACCCGAACACACTTAGCCATCCAATTTATCTATTTAAGGGCTAAACCCTCATGTCAACATGAAGAATTTAATTTCACTATTGTCACCAGGTTAAGTCTCTACCACTCATCAAGCTAAGAATGTCATACCGAGCTCGCAGTCCAACCCGTTAAATACATACATCAATAATTCTAACCTATTGTAATTCTTAGATTACTCCCCATATGCTATTGTTCAGGTCACCAACATATTTTCTAAATTCCTAGATCTTAGCATACATGAAGATTGATAGGTTACATCAATATCTTACACAACAAATTTGCTACCGAACAACAGAATTAATCTCAGCATGCATTTAAACCAGGTTTCAACAAATAAGATATATTTCAACACATAATTTCAGCAAAAATATAAATTTATGACCCATAATTTTCAGCAACTACAATAGCAGCCAAGTAAACTTAAATATATGGTCTAAGCATGCTTTGATTTTCACTCAAATAAGAACTCAAGTCAGAAATCATTCCAACTCATATATAACAAAAACAAAATGCATAAACAAGGAATTTAAGGTAAACATCACCCATTAAACCTCCATCTTGCAGTGTTCGGCCACACAAAGAAAAAAAAACAAGAGGAAGGTGAAGCCTGCAGCCACAATTTCAACCCAAGCTTTTAATCTTTTTTTTTTTAAAATTTCCACCTACACCCACATCTCAATGTCTACTATTGAGAATCCAATTAAATAAGATATTGATTTCTCAATCAACCCATGTGCACTCTCTGTTCCATGCGGCAGCAAGAAGGATGAAATGCGCAGCCGCTTGGAACAAATAGGATGTTCTCTATTCCTTGAACAGCTGCACCAATAGATTGGTGGTCAAAGTCATGATTTTTTTCTTCTTCAAACATGTCTCACACACAAGCCAACTGTGATTCCCAATTAACATATTCTAACTTTTAAAAAAAACATCGCTAGCAGTAGGCGGCCATGAAGAATTCAAATTCTTAATGATAGGGATTATATATATATATTAAATCTCAAATTCTAAAGGGAAAATCGGCATCAAGAACACGACTCAAATCCGATTAAAGAGGGGATAAAAAACTTGCAAGAAAACTCGGATTTCCTTCCATGGTGAAATCCGCACCTAACCCACTCCTCGCGACGACGACCTCCGATGGCGAAGAATTCCAACCATCGAAATCCGCACAGTCGCCGCCCTCTCCTCACTCGCCCAAGAAGTTGCGCATGATGGGTAGGTTCTCTATTTT
This sequence comes from Canna indica, assembly GCA_034359265.1. Classification (NCBI taxonomy): domain Eukaryota; kingdom Viridiplantae; phylum Streptophyta; class Magnoliopsida; order Zingiberales; family Cannaceae; genus Canna; species Canna indica. The sequence continues at coordinate 14,255,104 of CP136890.1, forward strand.
TTTGATTTTTTTTCCAATTTTATTTACCTAGTTGCACTTTTACCACAATACCCTTCTGACTTATTAAATTGCAAATTCACCTAATCCACTCTAACTTACTCGGCTCTAACCCGAATCAAATTCTGGTTGGACCGCTGAACTCCACTTGGAGCCCCCTTTAATTCTACAACACATAAATTTCACACATCCAAAATATCATAACTAAGAGAATTTCAAAGTAAAATGGGCCTCAACTCAAGTTAGGTGCTACTGATCAATTCCGCACGTGTCATCTCGCGTCACACGCAACCCGATGAAATCAATACACATAAAATATTTTTATTTTTAGCGGGTATTACACCTACGCAAGCACAAAATTTGAGGAATTCAATTGTTGCTACAAACTCAGACATCGTAGTTGAGATTGGTCCGAGGAACGGCTCTCAATCTTTTGATGAAGCTCGAGTAGCTAGATTCACCTAAGAAATTTAATCATAATTTATGTAAGTTAAATCACCTTTTTTTACTATACATGAAAGAAATTTTATATGAACCTTGGATAATAAAAAATATGATTTAAGTTAAAACATTTTATATAGTTTTTATATTATTTACTATACATGAAAGAAAATTTATTTTCCATTAATTTCATTTATTTTTCAATTTTTATTGATTATTAAAATTGATTTAAGTTTTTGCAATTTTGAAAAAAAATAAAAACTCTAAATCAAACAAATTATAAATACTATATATGAAAAACTAGTAAATGTTGTATGATAATCAAACAATACGTGAGGAATTGGATATTTTAAACATTGTTTTATTTTTTTAATCTTATAACATTTTGGCGCCAAAATGATGTCGCCGACTTATTTATATCGAGTTTGTTGTAGTGCGACCTGAAATTTTATACTTATTTATCACGAAAAAAATTTACTATTCAAAAACTCAAAAAATGATCGGGATAAATGATAATTCAATTGGATCCATAGAGTAATTGATTAAGGGCCTTTTTAGTAATATCCGAGATATTATGATAAATTTTTTTAGTATTTGTCTTTGCCAGTATAGCGGACTGATTCGAGGTCGAGCTGAGTCGAGTCATGATCCGGTGCGAGCTTGAAAGCTCGGGTAAGAAAGAATATGAATTATGTACGTTGTTTCTTTTCCTGCTTAGATAAATTTATTTAAATGGTTTTAATGTGTGTGTTTGATTTATTAAATTGTATTGCATGAGTGTGCATGTATTTGATGCTTGTATTTAGCATGAGATTAGTTTGGATTGAGGAGTTAGCGGGGTTTGAATCCGGGCTTGAGGCGGATGCAAGTTAGAAAAAGGTTAGGGTTTGGATGAAGTAGAGAAGGGATTATAAAATTTTCCCTAGGGCTAGGCGTCTCCTTGTTGGAACCGTACAAGCCGCCTAGAGAGAAGAGAGGAGCCGCCACCCCTCCCTTCCCTCTCTTGGAGCCGCCGAGCAAAGCCAAGCCGTCAAGCCTTCCTCTCTCCCTTCTTCTCACTTGGAAGCCAAGCCGCCGGCTTGGTAGGAGTCGTTGCCCCCTTCCTTTGGTTGGAGTCGCCGTCTTATCGTGGCCGGATTCAGAGGCCGCCGATCGGGGATTTCTCTATTTTCTTTTTCCCAATCAAGTGAGTGGATCTTCCCTCCATCTTTTTTCTTGAATTTCTTGTGTTCTTGAGCCGTTGTTAGGGATTTATGAATTCTTGTCGAAATCTTCGTTATTCTTGATCAATTTTGTCATTGGTTTCACGTGTTTCCATGAAATAGGAGCCTGAAGACCCTCCTTTGTGGTGCGGCAACCATAGGATTACCCTAGGGAGGCTCGGCCAAGGTGGGAGACGGGTTGCCCTCAAGGTGTTTGTTAAAATATTGCATAAGAGATTCTTGATGTTTTCTTTAAGATCTAGGCTTTGGATTAATTTTTTTAATTAAATTCCTATGATGCTAATGCATGATTTGTGTCTAGATATGCAAATTTCAGCATATGAATCTATTTTTGCATGTGGAAAGATTAATCTTGATGCCATGTATGTTCATATGAGATTCTTGATTTGAAGCTTGAGTCTTGGTCTTAAGATGATGTGGATGCATGCTAAATCTTGATTAGAAATTATGATTCAATTTTTGTATGATTGAACTTGATGTTATAAATATGTGGTGATGGTAATTTATGATTTAATTATTGTGATTTTTCAGTTAATTACCTTAACATGCTGAAAACTCAACTTTCTGAAATTTTATGTTGAGATTGTTAATCCAATGCTGATTTTGTAATCTTTGTTGTGATGCGTATGATTTACTGAATATAGTCGTGTAATCTATCATTTTAACTAGAAAACATAGTCTGGAACCATAGGACATACTTTGGGAATCAGATTTGGCTTGGGTGAATCAGTTTTGGGCTCAATAGTAAACTAAAAATAAAATTATAAAATAAAACTTTAATTTTGGCAAATGGAGATTTTAATTGTATAATTAAAATGTATGAAATAAAACCTCATGGGTTGATAATAATTTGGGTCTATGCGTCGGGATCGAGCATAGAGTGTTGCGACGTTTTCCAGTAAAGACACCCCTAAGACACCGTAGGAGACACTTGACTTAGGTCTTGTTAGCGTCATATCTTTATGAATGACGAAGAGGCTCGGATAGGAGTTGGATTGCGGGCTTGGCCCGGAAGGTCGGATGGTTAATTCCCAACCCGTGTTTAAGAAATAAGTTCAGATGGGTGAATCCTGATTATTCTTGCGATTGTTTAAGGATTAAGTTCGGATGGGTGAATCCCGATTATTTCTGCGATTGTTTAAGGAATAAGTTCAAATGGACGAATTTCGATTATTCCTACGTTTCTTGTGGAACAAGTTCGGATGGATGAATCCCGATTGTTCATGAGTTTCTATACTTTAAGGAATAAGTTCGGATGAGCGAATCCTGATTATTCATGCGCTATCTTTAAGGGTATGATTATAGGATAAGTTCGGATAGGTCAATCCCAATTATCCGCATAACCCTTGAGTGTGATTTATCTGGGTAAACTTAGGTCTGTTGTACTTCACTATTAAGTGAATTAGTTTGCCTTTGGGCATGTGATGACCATATGACATGTTAGCTAGTCATACAACTCGATGCATTATCCTTGTATGAGATAGGGGCATTTATTCAATTATATATGTGGTTGATTTTTATAGTGGGGGTTGGTAGAACCGCTCACTGAGTGATCTTTTGAACTCACCAGTTGTTTATTTTTTGAGAGCCTGACGTGCGAGGTGGGCTAGAGCACTTGGCGCGGCTAAAAGGCAGATGAGCCACATTGATCTCATAATAGTCCTAGTTTGGGGTCGTAGTCGAGTCTTTGGTAGATTCATCATGCATTTGTATTTTAGTATTTTGGAACTGTAGTCCATTGGGGATATTCATGTATTTCATTCAGATTTTATTTGTTAATACAAACTGTTGAACTTTGATTTATTTATTTTCGCACTTTAAATACTTTGCTAAAAATTTTACTTCTTAAATGAAATTTGTTTTATTTTCTCGTTCATAATAAAATCTATTATTCTTTCCGCTATATTTTATTATGAGTTGACATGTGCATGAGATAGGCTGCGGGGTATAGACACGTGTACCTTGGCCGGTCACGTGACCTTGAGTTGGGGCATGACACGTTTGGTTTGCTAAAAAACGGGGGATTGGACAAGACACCAGCCTATGTCCCCCATTTGGTTTGCTAAAATGACTCTGGGATAAGATAACTTTCGAGTTCGGGATAGGATTTCTACCCATTTTGGTGTACCAAGAAATTTCTCGGTACACCAAAATCGAGCGGAGGACCATAGCGATAATAGACCAAAATACCCCCACAAAACCTAATCGGGGGAGGGATCTCGCGCGCATGTACTAGGAGCTTGCTTGCGGCTATGGGAGGTCTCTTCGCTGACGAGTCGCTCGCCGTGCTGCTTGACGAATCCCGGTGTCAATGTAGACGAGTTCAACCGGGTGATGCGCATCAACATGCGCGGCACGATGCTGGGCACGAAGCACGCGACGTGGGCGATGCTGCCTCGGTGCGCCAGGTGCATCATCTCGATCGCGAGTGTCACCGACATCGTTGGCAGACTCGGCCCGCACGCATACACATCGTCCAAGCATGCCGTTGTCGGGCTCACGAAGAATGTGGCTTGCGAGCTCGATGCACACGACATCTAGGTGAACTGCATCTCACCTTTCGGCGTGGCAATGCAAATGCTGGTGAAGGCTTGGAGGACGATGGAGGAGGAGGACAACAACGAGATTGAATTCTTGGTGTCACTACCAACGGTGAGGGAGGTGGAGAAGACAGAGGAGATGGTGAGGGGGTTGGCGAACCTCAAGGGGGCGACATTGACAGCTAGAGACGTAGTAGAGGCGGCCTTGTATCTTACGAGCAATGAGGCTAAGTATATGGCGAATCTCGTTTGGGAAGCAGGGAGCTTGCATCCAGAATGTGTTGGATTCGATGGTGGAGGCGCTTCTGGCCGATAAAAATCGCAAGTTCATCTACGTCAAGATGATTTTCCATACTCTCATTCTATCTATTTCTTTTATTTCCTGCAATTTTGGATTAAAGTTCTTAACTTGAGGTTAATGTGTTTTCTTATTTATTTGGGGTTACTCGGGTAGGCATTCTTTTACTGATGGTGGAGGCAGCAGAGCAAAGCAACGAAGAAGGTGGTGAGAGGGCTCATTAGCAGAGCGAAGCATTGTTCATTGCCATGGTTAAAATTTCACTTTGTTGTCATTAACTGTTGTCAAGTAGTTGAAGTTCATGGATGCGCATAGGTTTGAATTTCCAACTTTTGGTTTCAGATGCATTCTTTTTTCCATACTGGATATAAAATAAAGTTAATATTTATTAGTTGAAAACTCCACTTAGCGGTGGTATATAATTAAATCCGAGCATTAAAAATATACAAGGGTATTTTGGTCATTTTGTCATGTACAATACTGTGTTATAGCGAAACAAATGCATGATAGGACTGGATATCGTATTCTATTTTTGACGAAACAAATATGATATAACTGATGTCCCAGGACTACCTGGTATCCTGTCCTTGTGTTATACACACAATTTTTATAATTTAATTTAAATATTTCAGCGGGACGATGTGGATGCGCGTCGGAGCGAGTCAGAGGAAGTGCCGGATAATATGATTTAAGATAAGGCATTTGCGCGTGTTTAATATTTTATTTTATATTCTGGATTATTAGTTGAGTCGAGTCCGACGACTCGATCGAAACCCAATTCGGACGAGTGTTGGTCGAGTTAGGTAGAAGCCGAGGTTGGGTTAAGCGAGGGGAAGAATCATAAAATGAAAATAAATAAATAAATAAATAAATAAGGGTTATTGGATGGTGCAGTTGCTAGGGCCGCACGCATCCAAGAGGGAAAACAAAAAAGAGAAACCCGACGCTTGAAGAGGGGCAACACAGGAGGCGACGAACAAGAGGTTTGCCACCGGACCGGTTGCCGACGTTGGCGATCATCGGTGCGAGGGTCTTTAGGATCGTATTCCATTTGATTTTCCCTTGCCGGTGAGTGGTTAAAATCTTGCTAAAACTCATGATTCCTTCCTTTCCCTTGCCACCCCATACCTTGAAGAACTTGGAGGTTTCTTGACAATTTTAATCCCTTCTTAAATGGAATTTGATGATGGATTATGGTGTAAATTCCCGTGTTAAAATTGAGGTTCATTGTTTACATTATAAAGCAATGGAAAGTTAATTTTTTTTTAATGATGATCGCCTGCTACCATTAGAATTATTTTAATTGAATTGTTTTCTTAGTTGTATCCTTATCATTTTTAGCAAGTGGATTACAAGCAATGTGCCGCATGCTTCTCAAGAGGCGTACTGCATATTTCATTCCTCCTTGTGGCTGCATAATATAGTTTGCTGGTAAATGTAATTAGGAAATCTGAAAAGTAATGGTTGATTGAGTGTTACCAGCGGGTGGTTGGAAATTGATTTGGGTGAGGGAAGAAAGAAAACAGTATAGGGTGTGCGGCAGCCAAGGGGAAAAGTTACCAAGGCTTTAATTTTAGTTTGTTGATGTTGCTCTTCATCTTGTGATTGTATGTTGTAGGTAGGTTTTGAAGGAAATGTGAAATCAATAAGTTTTGGTTTGATTAAGGTGGTAACAGTAGATGTTGGGAAAAATAGTAGATGTTTGGAAAAAGTTAGTGTAGGATAAAGGAGGGGAAATAAAGGTGAGGTTGTTAATGTCTTGTATTCTTAAATCGCTTTATTTTACTATCTATTGTTACTGTAGGTTAAATTGACATGAAAATTTTATTAAAGCTTTGAGTTTACGTGGACATTTAAAGCCTAGTAAATAAGTATTCTTAATGTTTTTGTAGAAAAGCTTGAGATAGAAATTAAAGGAATTAGGATACTATGGACTTGCTTGTAAAAAGGGTTGTATCGTGGATGTTGTTCATAATAATTTTCTTTTTTTTAGACTTTCGTGTAGAAATATCTAAATTTAGATGTTTCACTCGGGTTAAAAAATAAAATAAAAAACTACATTCTTGCTGGTGCATTTATTATCTTTTTGTACATGTTTGTGTATGTGGATGAGGTGGGGGTTTGGTTGGACTGATCAGCGAAGAGGAGTGGACTGGGAAGCTCGTCAGCGAGCCACACTAGCGATCGACTCGGAGTGGCACTGGTTGGAGGATTTTTCCAACCAATTGGGGTTACTAAGGCTAGAGGGTCTGCCTAGCTCAGGAACCATAGGCGGGAAGCTCACTGGGCATGTCCTAATGACCGATTCGTATTGTTTGGAAATATGCTTGTGTGAATATATGATTTCTTTTTTTGTATGTGTTATATATGGACTGTTTTGGATTTACATAGATAAAAAGTTTATTTATGAATTTAAAAAATTATTCATTATGTTATAAAAATTATCTATCGTATGGTCATTATGCTTTTCATATAATTGTTGAATTGTAGACCTTGATAGGCTCAGAATCGAGCCACTCACTAAGTCCAATGTGGACTTACCATTTTATTTTGTTGTCTTCTTGTAGCACCAGGTTAGAACCAGTAGTATTACTGGAGTACTGGGTAGCGCAGCTGGGAGTAGTAGGTTTAAGGCAAACCTCGTGACGAGTCGAAGTTAGAGTTACGGTAGTGGTTGGGTTTAGAGAGAGTCATGCAGTGAGATTTATTATTTCTTTATTTTATTCATTGTTTTAAAACATTATTTAAATTTGATTTATTTACGTGGTTTGTGGGTTGAGCTAGGCTTTGAGGTATGGTTATATACCCTGGCCGGTTACACCATAGTGGCATTGGGGTGTGACACCTTGTCCCTGTCTGGTGTCCTATGACAAGTAGTTTGCGAACCAAACGGGCCCTAAGGCTCGAAAAAACGTCATGCAAATTTAATTCAAATATATGTTGATTTAATTTAATTTAATCTAATGTTTACTTGAGTGTGGTGTTACTAAGACATTAATTTAATTTCATTAAAATTATATGCAATTTAGTTTGACTAAAAGTCATCTAGGTAATTTAATTTAGTTTAATTAACTTAAATATGTTTAAGATAATTTAATTAGAATTAATTTAATAATTTAACCTAAAAAATTTACGATGAAGGTAAATTATAATTTAATTGTGGTACTAGGTGTTGGCTTAAGGTTTTCAACCTTGGTCTTAATCTCGATTTTGATGATAACAAACATGGAACTAATATTTCATTGAGAAATACTTTCAGGTTCCATATCGGTTAGCGCACGACGTCCTCGATCGAAAATATTGAAGAAATCGAGAAACCGAAAGGACGTTGGTCAACGTGCTTGGATTCTTCGGGAAGCTAGAGTTTAGGTTTAGGATGTCTAGTTTATGTTGTAAATCCTCATGATGATGCATAAGAACCCAAAAAACCTAATCCGAACCCCAAAACATGAAAACCCAAAAATCGTCCTGAAATTCACTAAGCCTAGGGAGCTCCTTGGAAGGCTATATGACCTAGATATTTTCTTGATATAAAAAATGGCGGTAATTGTTCCTTGGGTTAAAACTAGATAACGATGTATTTTAAAGGATTTTTTGGAAGCCTTTAGCCTACCCATATTTGATCCGAAAGAATAGAAAATTTTCGTTTTCCAAAAATTTGTACTAGACCCTAAAAATTAAATTTTGATTCTTAAGGATTTTGATTTTTTAGATATTTTATTGAATCCAAATGGGTATATAAGTAGACTTAGCGAAGACGAAATCAAAAAACGAACAAACAAAGCCTAACCAAACTACCCTGCCTAGGTTCGGTCGACCAGTCGATTGACCGAATGGTGTTAAAAATCGGCAGTAGCCAATTCAATCGATCGAATGAGGCAGAAAATTGGCAGCAGCCAATTCGGTTGACCGTTCGGTCGACCAAAATGCGCCCATAAGCGGCAGAAATACCTCTGTCGCTTGGGCGATCGATCCGTCGGTCGACCGGTGATCGATCGGACATTCGACCAGGCGTCGGCAACGGGCAAAAATACGTCCGTTGACGCGCTGTTTCTTATGGGGGGTTATAAATACCCATCTCAATCTTTCTCCCAGCCAATTATTGATGCTTCTAAGCCTCAAGGTGTGATCCTAAGCATCTCTACGAGCTTTCATTGAGTCATTCTTGCACGAACCTTAGTTTTGATCTCCACACCTTGATTTAGCCTTCAAGATTCACCGATTCATCATCTCAAGGCATCAAGAGGACTAGGGAGTTTCTTTTGGAGCTAAGTACTTGTTGTTTGATTTATTGCTCCAATCGTTATTGTATTTTATTATTTATTTTGATTGTATACTATTTGTGTAAACCTAGAGTGCTAGGTTGATTTAGTTGGTGGTTGCCTTTGTGTTTGATGCTTAATTCCACTGGTGTAAACATAGTTTACTATGATTAGTTGAATTATCCCTTAAGGTTGAGGTGGAAGAGTGCTCTCGGTAAGATGTCGGAGACTTTCGAGTGTGAAAGTGTCTTAGGTTGAGAGCGAGACTCTACGGGTCAAAGTCCTCGTTGTAAGGGAAACAAAACTAATCTAGTAAAGTTTAGTTTGAAAATCGTAAGTTGGGTTCTTAGGTAGTGGAGTAGGCATTGGGGCTGAACCACTATAAATCTTTGTGTTAGCATTGTGTACTTTGCATATCTTATTGCTTATCGTTTATATCTTGCTTCCGCATTTAGTCATTCAATCGAAAATTGCCTAAGTGATTTAAGAAATGATTAAAATCGGTATTAGACGATAAGTTAGATAATATACTATTTATCCTCCTCTAGTGTGATCATTTCACCCAACACTAGGATTGAGCTTAACATGGCATAATTGATTGACTCAAAATCTGAGTTTGGTATGAAATCATTATCCCAATAAATTAATGTTGGTCTGAAATTATGAGGTTGGTATGAAATAATGATCTGGATAAATTAATGTTGATTCAATTCGATCCATAATTGATTTAGGCTCGACCGAGTCCACACGATGCAATTTTGATTACTATGCGTTAATTGTTCATGGTGTATTTTTATATACACACACAATAATCAAATGAGTTGGAAATAAAGAAATCATTAATTATATACACACGCGATAGCGTGATCTACTCATACAATTATTGCACCGTAGTTTTTTTTTAAAATGACTTTATAACACAATAATTACTAGGGGCGAGGACGGGCCGAGATTTATTATATCCCGATCCTATCCTGATTTTGAGTCGGGACGCAAATATGCATCACGGTCATGAATACGAAGCATCCCGATTTTATCCCGTCCCGAAAAATTCGGAACGGGACCGGAACGTCCCGAATTTATTAATATTAGTTTTTTATAAAATAAAAATAATATCTCCATTAAAATAATTAATATTTTTTTCCAAAAAATATTATTATATATTTAATATTACTTATATTATAAACTAGACCGGGATGAGACAATCCTGATTTTTTTTGTATCATCCCGGTCTCATCCCGATTTTTAATCGGGACAGACATATTTGACCCGATCCCATCCCGATTTTGAACCGGAACAGAATTTATCCCGACTTTTCGGGTCGGATCGGACCGGGACGGCCGAGACGTCCCGACCCGTGCTCACCCCTAGTTGTTACAAAACGTAAACACGATAATATACACACAAAGCGTATTACAAGACATATAAAGATACGAAAAAGATGCACAAAGCACTACAATTAGGGATTAAATTTAAGACCTAGGTAACATACTCAAATGCTACTACCACTTGAGCACGCATTATTTAATATGTACAAATATTTAATTAATTAGATTAATTGATTGACAGTCAAGAGCATATTTATAATTCAATATTTAATCATAAATATTATCTGAATGTTTTTTTAATGCATTTATTTAGTTAGTTGGCCTACGAGAGTACGAGCAAGTTAGTTAATGCATTATTATTTTTTGGAAAAAAAAACTTTTCATTTGAAAAAAAGTTATGAATGAACTCAAGAGGACTACGAGTTGAGATATTGGTGGAAACTAAATGAAGATGCATTTTCTCATAAAAATAAGTAATTGATGTTTGGTTTTATTTAATTAAGCAACACAAAAACTTTTCAAATAAAAATATTCTAGTTCCTTGTGAAAGTAAAAGATATTGTCTAGAGTTGAGAGATACCAACACATGATAGTGCCAAATTTTGCCAAGTGTGAGCTGGTAGAAAGGTGAGCGAATCTTGCCATGCTACAAGGTGATCATAACATAAGGGATGATAATATTACTCATTTAGGCAGATACTCATGGATATTTATCGATTTATGACGGGTATGAAGGGTAGTTTTCTACTCGCGAATATTTTGCGAATAATTTTTTTTACCCGTTTATTATATGAGGGGGGTACGGGTATTCTAGTACCCGTACCCGCGGGTACTCGTTAACTACGAAAATTAGTAAATTATAATATTACCCTCGGTACATATATTAAAAAACCCCAACCTAATTCAATACTCATATATTTTATATTTTGAAACCTTATGATGATGTTGTTATCAAAATGTTTGTATGTTTATCAAAATAAAGTTGTTATACTTGAAATTATTGTCAAAATACTTGAAGAGTTGAAATATTATAATTTATATATTTTTTAAATATCATGGGTACCCGTCAATACCCGTGGATATTCGTCCCCTCGTGGATAATTAAATGTGTACTCATTTTTTATACCCGCGGAGAATAAACGGACAGCGAGTACACATTAATTTTGCAGGATGGATAACGGGTAGGCACTCAGCACTCCCCATACCCGCTCCGTCCCGTTGACATCCTTAATTTTGTATAGTTTGCTTAGCTAAATATCTGCTTTGCATACCTCAACTTTTATGATTAAGTAGAAAACCAAACAAATATATAATTATTGATTTGTAAAAAATCTTTTGGCTAATTAAATAATTAATCCTCTCAATTATAAACCACAAACAGTCTTTTAATCCTAGAATAGATTGCTTAGACTTCAATTTCGCCACCGTAAATATTAGTATAAATAGTTATGAATAATGTATAATGTAACTTAGTGAGCCAAATTAACCTGTATTTTTTCAAGTACTTCCCATCTGCAACTAAACATTTAACGTAAAAGTAACTTATACATCTATTTTCAAGTGTCCTTCCAATCAATCATGACTTTGTTGATCTAGCTTGATCATGTTGACAAGCCCTTTGGTTGAAAAAAATGATAATGATAAATAAATAAAGGTACAACATATTTGCAAAAGCAGCAAGGCAAATCCCTAAATACAAATAAGATTTTGTTATTCATAACAAATACAGTTAAATATTTTATTTGAAACTATATTATACTAATTTTCAAATGTATAACAATTATATTCATTCATCAAACTTCACAAAATTATAGTTTCTACAACGGTATCATTAGATAAATCACTGTATCATTAGATAAATCACTCATGCTCTTTATTTTGATGAAATGAAATATATTCGCATAAACAACATATTTGCAATATGATAGTGAGATAAACATCTACTAAAATAAAGCACATTTTTCATATACTGTGACGTGATTAATTAATCATGCATTGTGTTTCATGTCATTCACATCATAATCCTAACTATTCTCTCCTTTATCCTTTAAAAAGCTCTCTACAACAATAATTAATTTAATGCAACATGACGCTCTTTGCATATAAACAATAAAACACTAGTGAAGAAGAAGAAGATTCCAAAAGCCAATCACTTTTAACGTGCTTAACAAACTTAATTGTTAACCGCCCGTATCTCCTGCTCGGAGACATTCTCAAGTCTTCTTATGAGTAGCTTTTTTTGTGGTGGAAGATCTTTAAGAGATTCATCTGCATCCACAACTATTGAGTCGTCGTCCTTGAAATCTCCTCTGAGTACGCCAAGAGCAATTTCATTCTCCACCATCTGTTGGATCACCCTCTTCACAGGCCTGGCCCCGAAATTGGGATCAAAACCAAGATTTCCAAGAAGGTCAAGTGCTGCTGGTGTATAGTGAAGGTGGATGCTCTTTTGTTTAAGCCTTGCCTTCAAGTGATCCAACTGCAATAACAAAAAGTACATCAAAATTTAATAAATGAATGTTAAACAGAATGAAATGTCCATCATCTTATAAGGACCAATCTATTCCCAGTGAAACAATGAGATGTTTCAAAGAGAACATTTAGGATGATAAATTTCAGAAGCAAAAACAATAGTTGCAAAGAGAACTCCGTTGGTGATACCTACAAAAAATCAAAGAGCAAAATAAAAATTGAAAAGGAAAGAATAGCCTAACCAAGAGTCCAAGTTGATAAATGCAGTGCCCGTTGATATCATGGAGGAGCGCTAACAACAAAATACCACTTACGTTTGCAAACTAATTCTTAAACTAGCATTCCGAGGGATAAACAAAACAATATAAGGTAAACAACAATATACTAGATAGAAACTTAATCGCCTAATACATAAAAATATTAGAAAACATGAAGAGAACAATGAGAGACATTATTTTGAAGGATAATTGTCATATCATGTGATGGGTCTTACCAAGTTCTCAAACATAAAATTTAAAGTGCATACCTGCATTTCCACAATGCGATTTATCTGTCTAGTGTCCAGAGGCTTAAATACAATATATTCATCAATACGGTTCATAAATTCCGGGCGAAAAGACTGCCTAGCCAACTCAAGAACTTGTTTCTTCATCAGTTCATACACTGCATCCTCAGTATCATGTGTGCTTCTAAGAGTATCAAGAATGAAGTGTGAGCCAATATTTGATGTCATTATAACAACAGTATTTGTAAAACTGACAGTTTTTCCTTGTGAGTCAGTGATTCTTCCATCATCCAGCAGCTGCAGCAGAATGTTGAAGACATCATGGTGAGCCTTTTCAATTTCATCAAAAAGAACGACAGAATAAGGTCTTCGTCGAACAATTTCAGTCAGCTGGCCACCTTCCTCATAACCCACATAACCAGGTGGTGCACCAACTAATCGTGAAACAGCATGCTTTTCCATGTACTCACTCATATCTATCCTTACGAGAGCATTTTCTGTGTTGAAAAGGTAGCCTGCCAAAGCTTTTGCCAACTCAGTTTTACCAACACCAGTAGGACCCATAAACATGAAACTTGCTATTGGCCGATTTGGGTCTGATAATCCTGCTCTAGAACGACGGATGGCATCTGCTACTAATTTGACAGCAATATCCTGACCCACCACTCTCTTGTGCAATACTTCTTCCAAATGAACGAGTTTGTCCCTCTCTGATTGCTGAAGATTTGAGATGGGTATACCAGTCCACTTGCTAACAATCTCAGAAATATCAAAATCTGTGACCTCTTCTCGAAGCATTGATTTTCCTGATTGTCGGAATTCAGCAAGCTTCTGATCAGCCTCTTGAAGCTGCCTTTGCAGAGATATAAGTGTACCATACTTCAGTTCAGCTGCACGGTTCAAATCATATTCACGTTCTGCACTTTCCATCTCCAAGTTGACTCTATCAATCTACAGTAACGTCATATGATTAGTATGATCAATGGTTATTGGTGGCTACATTTTATGCTACTGAATTAAAAGGAACTTACCTCCTCTTTAATTGACCTAATTTTAGTCATAAGGGATTTTTCCAGATCCCACTGCTCTGTTAGCTCTTTCTGTTTTTCTTTCAGAGATGCTAAATCGGCTTCCAGCTTGCTTAGTCGCTCTTTTGAAGCTTTGTCAGTGTCATTTTTCAAGGATAGCTTTTCCATCTCTAACTTCAACACTGCCCTATCTACCTCATCCAACTCAGTGGGCTTTGATGTTATCTCCATTTTGAGTTTTGCAGCGGCTTCGTCAATGAGATCAATGGCTACAAGTAGTAAAAAATTGCATGAGGTTTTCAATGTGAATTTTCTATAATCATGATATTCTTTAATCCAAATCAAATCCATATAAGGATACCTTTGTCAGGCAAAAATCGTTCTGTAATGTACCGGTTAGATAGAACCGCAGCTGCAACAAGAGCACTATCTGATATTTTCACACCATGGTGCAATTCGTAGCGTTCACGGAGTCCACGAAGTATTGATATTGTGTCTTCCACAGATGGCTGACCACAATAAACTTGTTGAAACCTACGTTCCAGAGCTGCATCTTTTTCAATGTACTTCCTGTATTCATTCAAAGTTGTTGCTCCAATACAACGGAGCTCTCCTCGACCCAGCATAGGTTTCAGCAAGTTACCCGCATCCATTGGCCCACCAGTAGCTCCTATATTGTACAAAACAATAAGCAAAGGACTTGATAGTTAGTTGTGTTATTATCAGGCAAAGATACGTTATCTTTTGATTATTTGGGCAAATAGTTCTTGGATTCTGCACTTCAATAAAGCAATTCTATGAGCTGAGTCAAATATGCAATCAAATCTGTAGAGCTAGAGCCTAGCCCTCCAACAAAATTCTTATTAGTCGAACTGAATTGTGTGTCAAACTAGCACAAAATGGATAATAATCAAAATCACAATATTGGTAGAAGCATCACAAAACATCTAAGCAGATAGATTAGTTATCGGGACAGCCAATACTTGACCCTTGTCAGTTGCCAGCCAATCAAATATCTTGCTTAGACTAAGTTAAAAGACCCAACAAACACTACACTAAGACTGAGTTAAGACCCAACAAACATACTACAATGTCAGTTTGTTGGAGAAAGAAAATGTACCAATAATAATCTAATATAATGCAAGTGAAACAAAGAATAAATATTTACAAAATCAAATCAAAGCACAAGCCACTTTGTCGAACACCACCAAGTGAAAGGTAGTAAAGGAATGGATTGCCTCTGAGAAGTAAGAGCAAGTAACGGTCATCTGTAGTAATTCAAGCATTATATGAATGGTTGTTATTTTAATAGTCATCTAGGCTTTGCTCTGAAAACATACAATAATCGAAATTACTAATCAAGGAGACAAGTTCAGACTTTTTACGGGTGAGATTTTGTAAAAAGTTCATACTGGAAAATCCAAGTCCATATCCCAACCAAAACCAGAAATGCCTATCATAAAATGTATTTCAGAAACCACACCAAACAAAAACAACTCCAGTCCTGCATGATTTTAGTTGATAACAAAAAGTATTTACAATAAAAAGTGAAAAACTATGCATAGGAAAGAGTATATTGGACTTATCCTTTGCCATACTTATACATGGTATATATTCATGTTACTCGGCCAAGATATTGTGGCACCAAATCTAGATCTACTTTTTTCAACATTTCATATCAGCTAAAGCTTTAGTAATATACACATGTTATAGAAAATACTGGATGGACGAAAAAATATCTAAAAGGAAGGTTGTTGAGGAATCATGACAGGTCCAAGTAAACAAATCATCTTCTAGTTGAGAATTTGAGATGATTTCCAAGAACAGTGATTTTACAATATTAAACGAAACATAAAATTTGATCGAATACAAACAAAAAATTATTCATCCTCTAAAATTTACAAAACTTAAAACAAGTCAAGAAGTAGCTTTCGCTGATCTTTACTATTTATATAATGTATTAACTGAGGTATTTAAATATTGATCAATGGGTCTCACTTGCACAGAGAAAGAAAACAAGTGTTAAAATGTCAAAGAGGGCAAAAAATTGAACATTGTCAACAACATGATATAATTGTCAACAAGTATGCAGATTCTAACGTTGCCAAAATTGGCAGAAATGACATAACTCTTTCACAAGACTTCTATTTGTATTTGTACTGTTAGCAATGGACATAAAAGAGAAATACAAACCTGCACCAACTACAGTATGGATCTCATCAATGAATAAAATGATCTGGCCATTGGAAGCAGAGACTTCTTTAAGAACAGCCTTCAGGCGTTCCTCAAAATCACCACGAAATTTAGCCCCCGCAACTAGTGACCCCATATCCAAAGAGATAAGCTGTAAAAGAGAACAAGATTACTAAGAATGACTGCATATTTGTTTTATTTTAATATTTTGCATTCAAAATCCTGCTTTTCATATATTACTCCATTAAAATATTTGAAAGTATTCATAATAAAGCATACAAAATTTCCAAGTCTAGAAATTCAACTACAGCACTTGAAATTTCATAACAAGATACAAATTGAAGTCTAAAAAGCTAAAGGGTAGCCGACATCATAATATCAGTGAGGCATTTTAACAGAGTTTTAAGAAAAAATGAGAGATTGAGAGAGATTTTATAAGACTTTGAGAGTTATGGGAAGTAAGAGGACGATGATGGAGAATTAATGGATTTGAGGCCTATATGAAGAATTAAAAGACCCAAAACACCAACCCAAATGACTAAAGTACTCATTAAAAATTATAAAGAGGATAACCCTTGGGTTTGTACCACCCGGTACAGGGCTTGTACTGGATTGTATCAATTCAATATTATCTAATACAAACAATGTATTAGGTGCAATGTATTAGGTGCTACAGGTGGTATGACTAGTATAGTAACGCCCAATGTTTTAGACTGTGCCCTAGACTAATGCCTTTGACGAAGAGCAAATGATGATGTGAACTCTAAAGCAGCTGGAGCAAATTATGATAGCTTTCAAAGTGGTGCTATCATTGCGACAATGGAGGAATAAGTCACATGACCAGATGAGGCATGGATATGTGCCACGAAGCTCACCGATCTTTGAATCAAAAGTTCAATGGAAACCACTTTGTTGACTGGTTCCAAGGTCTAAACCCCAGTAGGCCTGAACTAGCTTAGGTGGTCCATTATCTTTCTAGTTACAGGCATAGATTTATGTGTCAATTGTCAATATATATATATATATATATATATATATATATATATATATATATATATTAAGAATAAAATATTGAACTAGGTCACTAAGATATTGAAACTCACCTGAGACCCAACTAGATTAAATTAAAAAGGATGAGGTGGAAAATGTTCTATAACTGTATAACATGTTTCTATCAAATAGGGACAACTCAGAGTCACAATCTATGTGACACTACATAATGTATGGATTTTTACAATTTAATGACAGAAAAGGAAGAATGAAGTTTTAACAAATAAAATTCTCATACCTTCCTATCCAATAATGGTTCAGGAACATCCCCTCGTACAATACGTTGGGCTAATCTGCAATGCAAACAATTCAAAGGTTATTCAACGTAATAATTACCTCCATATTGACAAATAGGCATTACTATAAATAAGAAGCATTTTAAGGAACTGCTAGATCTGCATAATCATGATATGTTTTTGGTGTCTGATTGATAGATGGTATATTTTTGCCAAATGCAAATAAAAGAAAAATATAGGAACTATACCCTTCAGCAATAGCAGTTTTGCCGACACCAGGTTCACCAATAATTACAGGATTGTTTTTTGTTCTCCTAGACAAAATTTGGATGCAACGTCGTATTTCATCATCGCGGCCTATTACAGGGTCCAGTTTCCCACGCTTAGCGAGTTCAGTCAAGTCACTGCCATACTTCTCTAATGCCTCATACTTCCCTTCAGGATCTACAGACACCAATAATACCACATGAACACAAGTCTAGAAGTTGATGAGGAATTACTACTAAAGCATGATGAATGATGGAGGGAAGAACTACAAAAAGCTTGATCACCGCTAAAACATGAGACATAAGCAAGTGTGGCATGGTAGAGGAGTTGTAAAGTTTAGCTCTTTGAAAACACAAATGCAAATATCAATAATAATATTCTCAGGTTTGCAAGTAATAAGGATTCATATTCATGTTTTTGAGCATATCATTTGCATATATTAAATTTTAATGCAGCTCCATCCCCACTCTATTCATTCGATCATTTTTCTTCTCATTCTAACTTTTGGACTATGCCTTTACAAGCAGTTCATGAAGTGAAGAATTGACTGTTATATTATTCACATTATGTTATATTTTTCTTTTAACTAATAAAAATAAGCAAACATCTTATTGAATGTAGTTTTGTGACACGATAGATATCTTACTAGAACATTAAAAAATTGATATGATTATCAAATTTTATCAATGAACTGCCGAGCCATAATCTACTACAACCAATAAGTATGACAATTGAAAACTACTACTAAATAAAATGACAAATGAGAAACTATTGCAGTAGGTTACATACTTTGATCAGTGACTCTTTGATTTCCACGAACTGCTGTTACAGCATTCCTCAACTCTTTCTCACTGAGTTTGAGATTCTTGAATAATTGTTGACCAAATCTTTTGTCAGAAAAGAATGCTAGGACAAGGTGCTCGACTGCTAGGAAATCATCGCCAAATTCCTTTTTAAACTTCTTGGCATTGTCGAAAAGATTTACTAGATTTTGTCCTAGTATGGGCCCACTTGTATCACCAACAACCTGAAAAGGTACGAAAGTTTATTGGTCTTGTGTTGATCAAAGTTGATAACAACTAAGATCAAATTGTGCAACAAACCACCTTAGGCTGCTGTGAGATAAACTCATCTGTAGCTTGCAGCACAGATGTGTTGTCAATTCCAGCCTTTGCAAAAATTCTTCGAGCCAAACCATCTTTCTGCTCCAGGAGGGCTTTCATCAGATGCTCAGATTCCACTATCTGCTGCTTGTATTGTCGTGCTGCATCTACTGCGCCAACAATTCCATCCCATGCCATCTCTGTGGTTTCTGCTTGGCTCATCTGGTAAAACACAATTGATTGCAGATCATTGAGTTCTTGAAAGATGCCATTAGATGGATGATTGCTCATCATGCATATTATATTGAAGCGACCATGCTTCATAGACACCACTATTTCCAACGCAATTACCTAAATTTCTCTTCAACCCAAACTAGGTCCTTCATGTGGATTAAGGAGTCACAATCTCAACAGACTTTAGCTTTCACAAATAAAAATGGAAAAGGGTTGGAGTTGTGTGTAGAACACGATTGATGATTCTATGAATGACTTTGGATTTTCAAAATATTCGAATCAATTTTAGTTAAGACTCACTCCACTATAGCTATTAAAGTAGTATGATAATCAGATAGTAACATGGTCGATGATGGGAACTTAATTCGCCTAATTAACTACATCAAGTTAGTAACAATGGTATATTTTTGGTCGGGGGAAAAGCATTCATGGGTAATGTCAACAATCACATAGACGAATTAGACAAAACGCAGGAAACAGGGCAAAAAAAGTGCGACAAAAAAGTGCGACAAACAGACAAGCATACGGGAAAAGAAGAGGCAAAAATCCCATAAGGAAAAGCGAATGAGTACTTGGGACGAGCTGCCATGGTTATATTGAAGAGGGGCGGATGAGTGGAAGTGGCTACGGGGAAAGCCTTTGTCCAAGAACCCGGCAGGCCCCACGCCTCCGACCGCATTGCGAACTCCAACGAACGGCGCGGACGGGACGCCGGAAGGGCGGGAGGACGGGTCGGAGAGCGGAGCGGAGGTAGAGCAGAGGACGGCGCGGAGCGAGGAACGGCGTTGGCGCGACGACGCTCTGGCGGACCTGGCGAGCCTCGCGGTAGCCGAGCGGGCCAACATCATAAGGGGCTTGCCTTGCTTTCGGGGATGAATAAATTTCAGATGAGCAAAGAGGAGGGTGTAGAGAAGAAGAGGGTTTTAGAGGGGAAGAGTTTTATCGGTGATGACGGTGGGAAATGGAAAGATGCAGAAGAATTCAGAACGTTCTCTAACGTTCTCTAACGAGGAACCATTTGGGCCGGGCTCGGACCGCCCGAAATAAATAAAAATTAATTTAAAAAATAAAAAATAGTTTTAGATAATTAAATAATGATTAATATTTTAAACTTTTTTGAAATAATAAAAAATAAAAAAGTAAAAATTGAATTAAATATTTATTTAAGTATTTTAAATAATATTTTAAGTTATCAATTATTAAAAAAATAAAAAATCAGGCTATGTTTGGATCCGAGCTCGAGTCGAGCTTAGCATGTGGGTCCAGTGAAGCACCACCTAAAGTCAGGCTGAGCCTAACTCAACCCACGTGATCCAAAAGAAATGCCCAATCTAAATACTTTTATCATTGCCACCTCTAGTTCTATCCTTCCTGTGGCAATGTTCTAACTTGTTCCAAAATAATGTATTTGAAAATTTCATCCCCGGAACTCACTGGCTGGTTTTTTGAAAAAATAATTATTTTATATATGATAAATGTATTATTATTTTAATTTTTAAAAAATACTTATATATTAAGTATATACCTACGATATTTTCTAATATATACTCCACATGAAATCCATTCATTGTTAGTAAAGTATATAATAATATAAAAATAAATAATTTTAATTGTAAATAAATCATGAAAAAACAATAACTTGTTACATTAGTTATTAATTATTATTGATCAATCCATGAAGCTTCTGCTTTGACTAATAAAGTTTAAAAAAAAGTAAAGTTAGAAACATTTTTCGAAATATTTTTTTGTGTTACACAGAGATGATTCATTTGAAGACTATTAAATATGATTTTTTAAAAATTCATATATTAAATATTGGACTTGACTAGCTCTCTAAGCCCAGTCAAATCAAGTTGAGAAACATTTGTACTCATGAACTAAATTCAAATTGAACCAATTATAACTTAGTCCGAGAGCTCTACTTAACCAAACAAGAATATCAACATCCAACATTTAACATATTGGATTCAATAATAATAAGCCCACAACCTAAGAGATAACAATCGATCCATTCAGGGCATATTCCTTGAAATTTCGTTTGCCAAGTACATAGACATGCCTCATAAAACAGACACGATACAAAATAAGATATACTTTGTGTTTCAATTCCATGATCAACTTGGAATTTTCTCACACTTGAGCGTTAGAGTGTCTTTGCAGGTCATAATCGAAATTGCGCTAAACTAGGAGACATGGAGGCTTGCAGCACCCCAAACATCAGGCAAGAACATTTGACGTCCATTGTGGGCCGAGTAAATCTTACCTGCCCCACCATGGAAGACACCTGGAGTCAAGCGAACGTTGTCACCAATTGGCAACAACCTAGCAACGGTGTTTTCCTACTACCTAGAAACGCTAACACAACGACAAGTGACGCTCTGGTGACCACCAACTTGGCTCTATAAGAGCTACGATGCATGATTGTTGATCTCCAGGCGCATAACCAAAGGTTGAGAGCCCGGGTTGACGCACTAATGCAATATAAAGATAAACACTCAACTAAGCACAAACCATGCATCTCAAAGCACGAAGAAGATAGCCACTATGAGAGAACTAAGAGATCGACCTCAGACTTTAGAGATGAGATCAACCACATGCAACACCAGAGAGAAGGAACCATAGCCACAGAGGTTGTTCCTCCCCTTGTCGTTGACTCGGGACCGTTAGCGAAGCATATCATGGTGGTCCCTTTCCCCCGATAACTAGGGATGTCAACGGGGCGGGTTCGGGGCGGATAGTGCCACACCCGTACCCGCACCCGTTTACTAAACTCGTCTCCCGTACCCGCACCCGCACCCGCACCCGCACCCGCACCCGCACCCGCACCCGCGATGGATATCCATCACCCGCACCCTCGCGGGTAATTGATACCCGCGGATATCCGTGGATACCCATTTAATATATGACAAGAATTTTTACTTTATTATAATAGTATACCACCAATTATTCTCATTTCACCACTATTAATAACTTGGTTGAGAAACATTAATCCATAAAATAAACTACGTAACAATTAAATTCTAAATCATAAAATTATCTTAAGAAATATCAATAATCATTTATGCAACATTAAATTTAAAACCAAAATTAAATTTAAAATCAAGGTACTTTCAATTAAAATTAGAAATTGATATCCCTAAAAATATATTATATTTAGATTTATTTTTAAATTTTCCATTAAATATTAATATATAAAATTATAAATTTAATTTTTCATATATATTGGCGGGTAGCGGGTATCCGCGGGTGTGGATAGTATAGTATCCATACCCGTACCCGTTTATTAAATGGGTAAAAATTTATACCCGTACCCGTACCCGTGGGTATAATATGTTTACCATACCCGACCCGTGTCGGGTAAATATCCGCGGGTATCCACGGGTACGGGTAATATTGCCATCCCTACCGATAACTTTAAATTGCCGACCACTCTCCAACCTTATGACGAAACGGGCGATCCGACCACCCACCCGACGATGTTCCAATCAATGATGATTCTCAACGGCACTATCGACTCCATCCTATGTGAGTTATCCCCACCTTCTTGGAAAAGGTCACACTACTTTGATTCTTCACCCTTCCGTCAAGATCCTTACCTACCTTTCAAGAACTCTCCAAGGTGTTCGTCAAACAGATCTCCTCGTCTCGGATCTATTCTAATACAAAGGACTCCATCCACTACATCAAACAAGGATAGAATGAGACACTAAGAGAGTACTTGAAGAGATTTCATGCCGTAGCCATGAAAATCCCAACCTCAATCCTCACGTTGAGCTGTGCTCTATTAAACACGACTTGAAGCTCAGGCAATTCACATACTAGATAGTCTTGTCCAAGACGAGAACCATGGTCGAGTTCCGAGAATGAGTAGTATGCTACATGCAGATGGAAGAACTCACAGAGGTCAGAAAGGCCGATATGCAAACCAACAAAGATAGTGTCAAGGATAAAAAAAGCAAAGAAGCCCATCTAAAGGGAGAAGAGCAAGATCGTCAAGGACAAGACGACAACAAAAGGAAGGAGGTTGTTGCCCCGACCTAGTGCCAGATATGGCGAGTACACCCCACTAAACACCAAAAGGAAGACCATTCTCTGAGAATTTTACAACATGCAATTTCTCAAATACCTTAGCAATGCCGGGAAGCAAAAGGCCCCACCCAACATTGACAAAAGTAAGAAGTGCAAATTCCATCGCACACCATCGAAGAGTGCGTAATACTCAAAGGCCAGGTCGAGCACTTGATCCGGGAAGATTGGCTTGGTCGCTACATTAGTCGCAGAAGAAGTTTTAGTCGTGACCAAAAAGGTCATGATGATCAGCGCCGAAGCCGAAGCAGAACGCCCCCGAGGGATATGAGAGGTAATCGAGACAATGACAAATTAGATCAGCCGAACAATAAAAATCGTGGAGTCATCAACCAGAAAAGGTCTCTCTGAGCCATCATGGCAGTTGACAACACGACCCGCCCGTAGAGGCCTCGCACAAGAACCCTACTAATATCATTCTCCGAATTTGATTTCAGGGAATTGATAAAAATTTGCACGACCCTATCTTTATTTCTGTAATTGCTGACAACTTTATTGTCAGGAAAGTTTTAGTGAACCAAGGGAGTTCGATCGACATCTTGTTACACTCAACATTCATGAGAATGCAACTAATTGAAACCTCATTCTACCTCTACAACAGAGACCTTGTTGGGTTATCGGGAGAGCGAGTTAACGTCCAAGGCTATGTGTGACCAAGGACGATGTTTGACTCATAGACGAAGATTAAGACTATTGATGTGTAATACTTGGTCATTAATATTTCCAACCTATATCATATGATTATGGGACGATCTTCACTCATCAATCTGGGAGCCGTCGTCTCAACCCCCAACATGACACTCAAATTCCTAATTTCGAAAACAGAGATGAGAGTGGTCCACGCCGAGCAGAATGAAACTTGCCTGTGCTACAATGAGTATTTAAGGCAGAAGTTGGCTAAACTAGGTGAAACGCCGAACACTTCATCCCAATAGATGCATTCGATGTTCCACGGAGCAGTAGACAAATAGTTGAATATGGGAAAGGAGAAGCATTATTTTTCCATTACAAAGGAGATGTGTCCACATCAATCAAAAACTATGGAAGGCGGAGCTTCGAAGGGTACCTATTGGTCTTGATTGAGCTGGCCAATTGAGTAATTCACCGTGAAGGTTTAATCGATTGATTGAGGTGTTTTTTAGTTGCCCATAAAATAAATATTGTAAAAAACATTTGTATACAACGATATGGAAGGTTCTGCACAGAAGGGTGCCTGTCGGCCGAGCAGGCGAATTGAGTAATTCACCATCAAAGTTTGAATCGATTGATTGAGTCACACCTGGTTTCTGATTAGTTAATATATTTATATAATTTTTATTTAATTGTTTTCTAATTTTAATATATGTGCAATTTTTATGTTTTTATTTAAAAAGGGCACTGGCCAGGTGCAGTACAACTTTAGCCGGGTGTTGCAGACCCATGTTTTTAATATACCTGACCGGGCCCCTCGGCCCGTTTGACACATCAGCGGCACGAAGAAGGTATGAAATTGACTTGGTAATTGGTTTGAACTTTGAAGGTTGTTTCTCCCTTCTTCAGCAATCATCGATCAATCTCTCCCCGCAGATTGCCTGGCCCGATCTCGCAAAGCTTGGCGCCGATCGAAGAAGCAAATGGTATTTCTCCTCTTCTTAGTTCCCTCGGACGAATTCCTTGAATTGGTTGTTTTCTACCTTTTCATTTTCCTTTCCGATCTTGATCTGGTCAGATCCAGCATTTAACCCTTCAATGTCGAATTTTTGGGTGGGAGCTTCCGATCCATTATCTTTTTTCCTAGTAGCTCTGAATCTGTGTAGATTCAAATCTGGTGGATAGAACAAGGCGAGCCCCTTCCGATGTTGGGCCGCTCGGCCACCCGAGGCTCGCCAGGTCCGCCAGCGCCGTTTCTCCCTCCGTGCCGTCCTCTGCTCTACCTCCGCTCGCCGACCCTTCTTCCCGCCTCTCCGGCGTCCAGTCCGCGCCGTTCGTCGGAGGTCGCGGGGTCCGCCGGATTCTTGGATAAGAGATTCCCGTCGCCACTTCCACTCATCTGCTCCCCTTCAGTATAACCATGGCCCCTCTCCTGTTTGTCGCAGTTGATTGCCTGTTTCTTGCGTTCTGTCCCATTAGTGCATTAATGGGTAAAATCTGTTATCGCATACACAAGAAACATGGCAATACGGGAAAAATAAAAGAAAGCTAAAATACCGAGAGAACTTGGAACGAGCTGAAGGGCGAATGAGTGGTAGTGGCGACGTGGAAAGCCCTTGTCCATGAACCAGCCGACCCCCTGCCTCCAGTCGCATGGCGACCTTCGCGGAACGGTGCGGACGCGACGTCGGAGAGAGGGGTATCAGATGATTGATGCAATTTAGGAATTAACTCTGGTGATCTAATTTGGTAACGAAAGTGAGTTTGGAACCATGCTTTCGGTGATGGGATATTTAACACTGAGGATGACTACAAGGGGACATCGTCTTTTTGCATATGAAACCGATGGATTGACATGCTCGTTGGTTATTGAATTTTGAAACCAGCAAATATTGATATACACGGGAGGTCTTTTCCTGGGAATGATAGTTCCAGTGTTATTTGATCATTTGCCTTGTTTAAGCAGGAATGTGTTGCGTACTATCTCTAACATTGTTTACTCTGAAGTAGAACCCAACTTGACTAATTTTTGGATTTAAGTTTGGGGCTTGACATGTGTTTGCTAGTCCTTATTATGGATTTGGTAAAAGGATCATCAAAAGGTATTAGCTTATTTCATGAAGATGTTGATGTTTGGATCTTCATTTGTGAAAGTATTACTGAAGATGATTCTTTCAATTGCAACAGATTTTCAGTGCCGTAGGCTGTAGCATTATTAGACTTTCACGAGGATTTTTGGAAGGTATATCTCCATTTTTAGGCTGGAGTGTGATTTGATCATGATCATGCTTCTTTTTGGTACAAGATTGTTATTTTACTTGTGGAAGCTAAGATATTGGCCTAGATTGATTCTCAATTGGACATTTTCATCAGCAATAACACACTTAATTATTGGAGTGATGGTGCATAATTTGGATTCTGGAGTAATACTAGTTAACTTTGTACAATCAATGCTACCTAACTGCTGATCAGCATTGTATAGTTCAAGCAAACATGATACAGCTGGTGATATTTGTAAGCCATGAGATCCATGCCAAAAACAATTGTGCTATTGTAGTTAAAATAGGATGTAGGGAAATTCGCTTGCTGTTATTAAGAATGTTGCCACCTTGAGAACACAAAATCTGATTAATAAGCTTATGAGAAGCAATATGTATATCTATTTGGGTAGATTTCTCATGTAGGAAACCATAGTGAATAACTGGAAGTTTTAGTTGGGGAGCTAAGTTTTAGTTGTTGGGATAAAAAAGAAAAATCATGAATCTGAGAGTTTGGTTCTTAGATGCATTGATCGAGGTCTTTTGGTTATTGCTGGAACCATTCTTGTGCTATTGCTAAAACATGTTGGAAGTATTGCTTTATGTTAGGCATTTTTAAATGCTAAAGATTCTTATATTGAGAACATGAATATATAACTTGTCAAGCTTGTGACGAGGTGAGTGACCCCACTCTAGTTCGGTAGATAATTGCCAATAAGATCCTTGTTGCCAAAAGTTTAGTATACTTCTATATACTAACGGACGTACATCTCTGCGTTTACTCATACATGTATCTTGTTGCATTGGAGCTTAAGATTTTAAAGGAGATTTGTTTGTTAATATTAAATTTATTTGATTTACTTATTTAATAAAATAATGAAACTTCTATAATCAAGACCCAAGAGCATGAGGTTTTTAAGAGTGGAAGTTGTGTTATCTTATGTACTGCATATACCAAAATAGTTAGTTGGAAGGTTGGCATGAAGACTAGTCTCAATGACCTTGAAATGTAATGGTATACAGAAACTTCTGCATCTTTGGAGTTACTATGTAGTGATGTTAGTTATCTTTTTGCCAATTTAGGACTCTGAATAAATTTGGTAACAATGTCAACCCCCAAAAATATCGTTTTATGCAAATTTTGCTAAGGAGAATATTTTCTACATGCTTGACATCTACTACAAAGGTTAACATCATGGATATACCTATGTTAAGCTATCATTAGAATAATTTAGAAACAATCACATTAGTATTTTCAGTTCTTCTGGTGCTTTGAGACCATGAGATCATTGGATTCTAGACTGGATATATTAAATATAATCTTACAAATAAAATATGAAGACTATACATATGGTTATGACAAAAGGAAAATGGCCTTCTACAGGAGATGGGGAACATAGGAAAATACGGATGGGAATTCTTGATTCTCTTGAAAGCATCATATGGCTGTTGAACATGGTTATCCTACTACAGTTAGACCAAAAACATTATTAACTCCTAAGAAAAATAATCCCTAGCATTGTTGCACTGCATTATGGAGTGCACTTCATATTCTTGGATTGTTGCAACTGTTCTACATACCAATCATGTTATTTGTGAAAATTATGTTTATTATTATTTTGCAATTCAATGAATATTTAATATTAATTTGCTATGGCAGGTGTATCATTCTAGTTTTGTTGATGAAGAAGGTATAACAAAAGCCTGTGGTTGCCCCCTTCTTCCATTGAAAACTCATATCAAGGGTCCTGCTCCTGCCTCAGATCCAGGTTTTCTCATGTACCTCAGTTCTTCATTACATCTAATTATCTTCTTGATCCAACGACTTTTGATTGAGTGGTTCTGTTTGGCATCTACATCTATCCAGACAAAATCGACATTGTTGATGAGGCAATTACTTTCTTCAGAGCAAATGTTTTCTTTAGAAACTTTGATATTAAGAGCTCAGCTGACAAGCTCCTCATCTACTTGACGTTTTACATTAATGTGGCTCTGAAACGGCTGGAGGGTTGCAGAACACTAGCTGTGGGGACAAAAGCTATCATTAATTTGGGCCTCGAGAAGGTCCCTGTGCCTGGAGAGCCCGGCTTTCCATTTCCTGGTCTTTTTGCCCTCCCTCAATCTCAAAATGATGCAGGTATTGTTTCATGTCATCAACCTTAAATCAGATTATTCAAGATGTTCTTTTTGTATTTAACAAAACAACCTAGTCAACATCACTGTTTAATCATACTTGTGCAATATCAACATCTTGATGGAACTGCAGAGCTATTTAGGAACTATTTGAGGCAGATAAGGGAAGAAACAAGTGGACGATTGCTTAGCTGTGCTTACAGACCTAATGGCACTCCTAATAAGTGGTGGCTGGCTTTTGCAAAGAGGAAGTTCATGAACATTGTTGTTCTCTAATTTAGCCTTTTAGGTTGTGAAATTTATTATGTAACTTTTAAGATTGTTTGCTTTCTTTTACATCCCTATAATTTAATTGTGGCTTACATTTCATAGATTGTTGTGTGTGATGGGTACTGGAATAAGAACGTAGGCAAGCAAATAACTCCTCTTTCATGCCTAGGCGTTGACGTGAAATTTTCCATTCGTTCCTTCAATTGCGTGGATTTGTTTTTTGCAATTTCTTGATTCTTCTTCAATCGGATTGAGTCGTTCTCTTGGTTCTAATTTTACCTTGGAATTTGGGATTAAACTCACCTATGAAGCCTTAGCATTAAGATTTTATTTCGTTGTGGCCGCTACTGTCTGGAAGGGCTTTTAGGAATTTTTCTGTGTTAAATGGAGTCCTCAAATAGCTTGTGTGTGCAGAGCATGCTTTAAAAAGAAATTTCATGCTATGGTTAATTTAATGATGCCGCTGAACATGGTATATAATTTTTTTTTACATGGTATGTGCACTGTTCTTGCAGCCGCATGAGGTAAAGAGGAGATTGACTAGTTTTTAGGGTCAATAAAATCTTATTTAATTGAGTTCTCTTTAGTGGACGTTGAGGTGTGGTCGCAGGTGGGAATAAAGAAAATAAAAATAAAGGGAGATTGAAAGCTTGGTTTAATTTGTGGCTGTAGGCTTAATGAGTGATGTAAGATGTTTACCTTGAATTCCTTGTTTATGCATTTGTTTTTGTTATTGGAATGGTTCCTTACTTAAGTTCTATTTGAGTGAAAACCGAAGCATGTTTAGACCACATATTTAATTACTTGGCTGCAATTGTAGTTTGCTGAGATTATAATGGCTAGAAATATGTATCTATATGTTGTAATTTTAATTACTATGCTGTGATTAAATTATTAGGTGCAGAAATCATATTTTAATTGCTGGGAATATGTACCTATATGTTGTAATCAAATTATTAGGTGCAGAAATCACACTTTGAATTGCTGGAATTGTATATTTTTATTAGAATGTTGTCCTAAATTTTAAAGGCGGTAAATAAATTACTATATGCTGAAATGAACCTCTAGAGGGTCATTTTTAGGGGTGTCAGAAATGAGCACGACACGATAATTGCGGGCCGGACCGAAAAATTCGGTCCGAGAGATTTATTGGGCTGGGCCGGCCCAGCACGATATTATTGCGGGTCGACGCGGGCTAGCTCTTATCGGGCCGGCCCGGCCCGTTTGACCCGCTAAGTATTTAAAACAAATTAATTTTAAGTATAGTTTAATGCTTGGTTAGTGCTTTAAAATTGAATGTGAAGTTAATCCATGAAGCTTTTCATGTGAAATGTCATACTTGATACTTATTTAGTCTCTCAAATATTTTTAATTATTTTTTAATACAAAATTTTAGCAATTTTTTAGTTGATAAACGAGCTTGCGGGCCGTGTCGGGCGGCCCGCAAAATATTGCGGGCCGGGAATTTTCGACCGACGGAGTTAGCGGATCAGGCCGGCCCAACATGCTACCTTATCGTGCACCACGACGTTGTGGTAGCGGGAATTCAGGAGGTGCACCGCAGACCTGAGGCGTCGCAGTGTGGCAGTTGTGGCAGGGGCATCCGAGAGAGTACTATGGCCGTAGCATCACATGTTTCGGGTGCGGACAAGCCGGGCATATCAGGAGAGATTGTCTGAACATGGACGATCAGTAGCTTGAGCTGTCCAGAGGAAAGGCGCCAGTATTGATGGGTTTTGTGGCTCAAAGGAGTCAGGCACAAGGTAAGGGACAACAGACCAATGGTTCAGAGAGCCCTCCTGCACGGGTGTTTGCTATGAACCGAGATGACTCTAAGGCATCAAGGGCAGTAGTAATAGGTACTCTTATTGTTGGTTCTTTGTAGCTTTTGTGTTATTTGATCCGGGTGCCACACACTCATTTGTGTTTGTTTTGTTTGTTGCTAAACTGTTGGGGAAATCCTCTTTGCTTGATATACCTCTTGTGGTGTCGATCCCTACAGGCGATACTTTACTGGCAGATACAGTCTTTCGGGACTGTGAAGTGGTCATCTGTGGGCAGGTATTGATGGCTGAGTTGACACTCTTGCCATTGCTAGAGCTTAATGTAATTTTGGGCATGGATTGACTGACGGATCATTTCGCGTTAGTAGATTGCAGGGCTAAAATTATTATCTTCAGTAAGCCCGAATTGCCACAGTTCACTTTTCAAGGAGAAGAAAAAGAAGACCCTATGGGGGTCATTTCAGCTTGGGTTATTTTTATAATATATCATCACTTTTACTCTCTTAACCAAATATATACCATCTTTTTTATTTGTAACAATAGCATAACTCACTTTTTTTTTTTTTCAAATCTTTCCCGCTGTTAATCGAACATCGTAATACCGTTTGGATGCTGACGTGGATCAGCGGCCCAATCAGCATTTGAAAATATTATTAAAAAACTAATTATTAAAATATCCCAGCCCAGTCAGCCCCTGCACTGCACGCCCTCGTCTTCCTCGAGCGACCTCTCGTAGGCCACGTTGCCAAACGACGCCGCCATCATCACGACCGGACCCGACGAGATCAGTGGCCTCGCCACGCTCCCGCCGACCACCTGCCCCTCCTCGCCCGCCAGGTACACGGCCAGCCCTGTGGCCACCGGTATTGTTGAGCTCGTCCTCTCCGCCACCGCCCCAACCCAGCTTGTTTCCGTCGGTGTTGTTGGAGTTGAAGCTTCCGTTTGTGTTGACGCTGTCATCGTTGTCACGCATGCTGCCGCCAACTTGAAGGCTGCTGTGCTCTTCTTCGATCTGGGGCGGAGGAGGCGGATGGAGCTGGTGGAAGTCGTGAGAGAGGAATGGTGGAAGTCGTTGTCGCGCATGCTGCCGAAGAAGTTGATGAACATCCCATTCACCTGCTGCTCCACCTCAAAGTGGAAGCACAATTTAATATTCTGAAGCCGAGTGAGCAAATTCTCATATTTGTTCCCAAAACACCACCATGCTTGCACTAATCCTATATCTTCGTTGTCATGTATGCCAAATTTCCATCAATTAGTTCCAATCTTTATTAATGACTAAAGTGAAGAAGTGGAAGCTCACACAAATTGCCCACCTTGAAATGAGGCACAGTGCGCTTCAAGAAGTCTAGCGTGGGCCGGAAGTCAGCGTCAAAGATGGTGACAAACTCGTAGTCCTTGACATAGCTACACTTCATGGCTGACTTGAGGTTTCCAGCCTTGTAACCATCTCAAATCACGCGATTCCGATAAAGAATATTGGCACCATTCTGTTGCCACTTCTCTGCCTCCTCCTTGATGAGAGTTTGCGTCAAGGGGTCATCAGAGTCATCCAGCACCTGAACCAGGATCTTGGACCGCGGCCAATCCAAATTGATGGCTTAAGGTTTTCAAAGATTTTTAATCCTGATCTTAATATCGGTTTTGATGATAACAAACATGAAACTAATATTTTATTGCAAAATATTTCAGGTTCCAAGTCGGTTAGCACTCGACGTCCTCGATCGAAAATATTGAAGAGATCGGAAAATCGGAAGGTCGTTGGTCGTCGCGCTCGAATTATTCAGGAAGTTAGAGTTTAGGTTTAGGGTGTCTAGGTAAATTGTAAATCCTCATGATGATGCAAAGAAACCCTAAAACCAAATCCGAACCCAAAAGTATGAAATCTCAGAAACTGCCCAGAAACTCACTAAGCCTAGGGAGCTCCTTGGAGGGCTATATGACCTAGATAATTTCGACATAAAAAATGACGGTAATTGTTCATTGGGTTAAAACTAGATAACGAGATATTTTTTAGGATTTTTTGGAAGCCGTTAGCCTACCCATTCTTGACTCGAAAAATTAGAAAATTTCCGTTTTCAGAAAATTTGTACTAGACCCCAAAAATTAGATTTTGATTCTTAAGGATTTTGATTTTTTAGATATTTTTATTGAATCCAAATGGACGGTAATCCTTATATAACATTTATATTTTAAAGTTATTAATTTAAAGTTAATAAATATTATATAAGTAGATTTAGCGAAGACGGAACCCAAACAAGCAAAGAAAACCAAGCAAACTAGCAGTCTGCTCAGTCTACGCAGTTTTTGATCGACCGAATAGTGTCAAAAATAGGCAGTAGCCCCGGTCGACCGAAGTTTGCCAGAAAGCGACAGAAGGCTACTTCGATTGACCGGTCGATCGATCGACAGAGGCTAAAAATTGGTAGAAGCTGCTTCGATCGACTGATCGGTCGACCAGATTGCGGATCGCTAAAGTTGCGACTCATTTGATCGACCCATCGGTCGATCGAACAGAGCGATTAAAGCCAGCGGTCGCTGGGCGATCGATCGACGATTGACCGACAAGCGATCGAATGACGAAAACGACTAGTTTTTCACCCGTTGAGCTGCCGTTCGGTTATGGGGTTATAAATACTCATCTCCATCATTCATTAACCTCTCTTAATAATTGATATAAGCTTCCATTGAGCCATATTTGATCATCTATAAAGAATTTCTTGAGCCATCCCTAGTTTTCATGATAAAATCTTGATCTAGCATTTGAACCTTCAAGATTCATCTTCTCAAGGCATCAAAAGGATTAGAGAGTTTCTTTTGGAGCTAAGTATAGTTTGATTTATTTATTGCTCCAATTGTTATTGTATTTTCTTATTTATTTTCATTGTATACCATTTGTGTAAACCTAGGTTACTAGGTTTGATTGAGTTGGTGGTTGCCTTGGTGTTAAGGCTTAAACCCACCGTTGTAAACGTAGTTTACTAGGATTAGTTCTAGTTGTCCCTTAGGTTGAGGTGGGAGAGTGCTCTCGGTAGAAAGACGGGATACTTCCGGGTGTGGAAGTGCCTTCGGTTGAAGAGCGGAGACTTTCTGGTGTAAAGTCATCGTCGTAAGGAAAACAAGATTAATCTAGTAAAACTTAGTTTAGAAATCCTAAGCGGGGTGCTTAGGTAGTGGAGTAGACATTGGGGCCGAACCACTATAAATATTTGTGTTAGCATTGAAATATTATTTGTATTGATTGCATTATTATTTATTGCTTCCGCATTTAGTCGTCGAATTATGAATTGCCTA
Source organism: Canna indica (assembly GCA_034359265.1). Lineage (NCBI taxonomy): Eukaryota > Viridiplantae > Streptophyta > Magnoliopsida > Zingiberales > Cannaceae > Canna > Canna indica. The sequence goes on from CP136890.1 coordinate 14,288,736, forward strand.
AGTAGTTTAAGATAACGATTAAAACCGAAATTAGGTAAATAGATTTAGTTAACATACTATTCATCCCCCTCTAGTGTTTCCATTTCCACCAACACAAATTACATACTGCAACAATTGATTGCTGGTACACCTACAATTTGCCAACAGAATTTATAGAGATTGCCATTTAGCTCAAAACACTGGAATACAATTGGCCAAGATTAAAGTTTGTTTTCTATTAAGTTTACCTCTTTCTCATTGCACATGTGTATCTGGACCAGAACCATGGGATAGTAATCCTCGCTTCCGGACTTGAGGTCCTTAGACTCGCTAATGGCGCTCTTCAGAATGGGTTTAATGCCTTTGAGGCGAATCCAGAAGCAGCCCAGGCAAAGAATTAGGTGATCCGCGCTTTGGATGAGGAAGAGAATGACGCGGGCGTTGGTGAGGAATCGGAGAGGCGGCGTGAGAGAGGAATGAAGGCAGCGAGAGAGGAATTGGAGAGGAAGACGGCAGCGGCGGAGAGGGCGAGCTCAACAACACCGAGAGCCACAGGGCTGGCCGTGTACCTGACGGGCGAGGAGGGGCAGGTGGTCGACAGGAGCGTGGTGGGGCCGCTAATCTAGTCGGGTCCGGTCGTGATGATGGTGGCGTCGTTCGGCAACATGGCCTATGAGAGGCTGCCGCTCGAGGAAGATGAGGGTGTGCAAGTGCAGGGACTGACGGGGCTGGGATATTTTAATAACTAGTTTTTAAATAATATTTTCGGATGCTGACTTAGCTGATGATCCACGTCAGCATGCCCACGCCAGGATCCAAACAGCTGTTGTGACGTCCGATTAACAACGGGATAGATTTGAAAAAAATTAAAAAGTGAGGTATGCTATTGTTACAAATAAAAAGATGTGACATATTTGGGCAAGAGAGTAAAAGTGGGAATATATTATGTAATTAACCCTTTCAGCTTTGAAGGCTCGCAAATTGCTTCTAGGTACCTGCTAGTCATTCTTGGCCTTTGTTTCTATGGCAGAGGAGGACATGAGTGCGTTTGGGGATGTCAGGGAAACCCAGGTGGTTTGTGAGTTTCTAGATGTTTTCCCCGAAGAGTTGGCAGGTTTGCTACCAAAAAGGGAGATTGAGTTGGCAGGTTTCCACCTTATCGGATGACACCGGCTGAGCTAAGGGAGCTAAAGTTGCAGTTGCAGGAGCTGCTAGATTTAGGTTGAGCTGAGGGAGCTGAAGTCGCAGTTGTAGGTACTCTTTGTGAAAAAGAAGGACAAGTCTATGCTCATGTGTATTGATTATCGACAGCTTAACAAGGTGACAGTGAAGAATCGTTACCCGTTGCCGAAGATTGATGACCTGTTTGATTAGCTCTAGGGGGCGCAGTGGTTCTCGAAGATTGATTTGAGGTCCAGATACCATCAGCTGAGAATTCAGGATTGTGACGTGCCTAAGACTGCTTTCAGGTTTAGATATGGTCACTTTGAGTTCCTGGTCATGTCTTTTGGGCTAACAAATGCATCAGCAACCTTCATGGATCTAATGAACTGAGTGTTCAAGGAGTTCCTAGATATATTTATAATTATTTTTATTGATGACATTTTGATTTATTCTAGGAGCTGGGAAGAACACTCTGAGCATCTGAGGATGGTTCTAGAGACTCTCAAAGAGCATCGGCTGTATGCTAAGTTCTCTAAGTGTGAGTTCTGGTTGGAGAGCGTGAGGTTTCTAGGCCATGTGTGGTTGAGAGAAGGGGTGAGAGTGCATCCCGCAAAGGTTGAGGCAGTCTAGAACTGGAGGTGGCCAACCAGCGTGACGGAGATCCATAGGTTCTTGGGATTGGCCGATTATTACAGGAATGTCACACCCCAAACACAGGGTCATGTGACCGACCCGGGTATACATGCCTATACCCCGCAGCCTAACTCATGCACATGCCAACATCATAAGAATAAACAAATAGTGGAAAAAAATCAACAAGTTTTTATTTCATCTAGAATCAAAAGAAAGTTCATCATAAACCAGTTTTAACAAACGAAATAAATGCGGAAATAATACATCAAGTCCAATAGACCAAATACAATAAAATTTGAATGAAACGATATAAATGCCCTCAAGACTACAACTCAAAAAGACCAACAAATGTACATGATACACTACCGAAGGACTCGACTACGACCCTAACTAGGACTGCTATGAGATCATGCGGCTCCTCTGCCCTCCAGCTGCGCCAAGTGCTCCAGCCCACCTCATCGGTCATGCTCTGCAAAACAAAACAATGATAACGGGCGAGTTCAAAGAACTAAGTGAGCGGTTCTACCGACCCCCACAATAAAAACAATACAGAGATAAGCAATAGCATAACATCCAACTCTATATGAATAAGGTCACGAAAGTGTGACTAGCTATCAGGCCATCTGGTCAACACCTGCCCGAAGGTAGCCATCACTAAACGATGAAGCTCAATAGGCCTAAGCCTACCATGCCCTAAGGCACAACACATACTAGGATAATCGGGAAGGCCCTCTGAACTTATCCTAGTATACAGAAACTCGGGTGTAATCGGAAAAGACCCTCCGAACTTGCTCCACAAGACGCGTAGGGACAATTGGAATTCGCCCATCCGAACTTGTCCCTTTAAGATATCATAGGAGTAATCGGGTAGGCCCTCCGAGCTTACTCCTAAAGGATATCATAGGAATAATCAGGAAAGACCCTCCAAACTTATTCCTTAACAAACCATCTCGAGGATAATCAGGTAGACCCTCCGAACTTATCCTACGAGGCCAAATCAGAACAATCGGGAAAGACCCTCAGAACTTGTTCTGCAGGTTGGAAATTAGTCATCCAATCTCCTAGGCATAGCCCGTAATTCGGCTCCTCAACGAGCCTCTCCGCCATTCATAAAATATGGCGCACCATGACTTAGCTACGATGTCTTAGGGGTGATCCTATTGGAAAGTGTCTCAACACTCCAAAATCTGACCCCAACTCCTAGATCCATAATGTCATAAACCCGTGTGATTTTATTTCATGCATAAACTTCTCATGTTGGTTCATATCAGATTATGTTGATCCTTTTCCCCAATTTTTATTATGTAATTAAAATTTAGTTCGCCATAATTAGGGTTTTATTTTAGCTTACTGTTCTGTTCGAAACCAATGTATCTAATCTGAATCTGAATTGTAAATACCCAAAAATCTTAATAATAATATTTTATTCTTGAGCGAGGATCGTGGGCCCTAGTTAGCACGGATTGTTGGGAAGCTTCGAAACTAGACCTGAGTAAGCATTTAATGTATAAAAATTAAGAGAAATTTTATTTGTCTTATCTTCATGATTTAGCATGCTAGGGTGATATAAAGTCTCGAGGAAAATTTGGTGGTGCAATCAGATCTCGAATCAGAGTTAGATTGGATGAGATATGGGCTGTTTAAGTCAGATACCGTAGGTAGGGGTATTTTGGTCATTTGGACCCAACCGGTGTCTATAAATTAGACCCAGGGGTGTGCAGCCAGGGGTTTTGTCCCGCACACCATCCGAGGCAAAGGAGAGAGGAGAGAGAGGGCGCTGTTGAGGAGGAGGAGCCCCCGGAGCTGAATTTTCGCGAGTTCATCGGTGTCGATCGGGGGAAGATCCTGCGCGTCTTTTCCTTCCATTTTCTCTCCGTCCGGTGAGTGGATTTAGACATTCTCTTCTCCAATTCTTGATTCATATCGTTGTTATCATGTCTTGGGATTTTTGTTGATTTTTGACGCGCTTTCTCGTATTAGATCGGAAGTCGGATTGGTCGTTTCTTAATCGAATCATGTGGTTTACCCCTCTTTGTTGAATATTTTTTTTTTCTTGATTTTTTTCCCTCTTGCAGTCGATCGGTTGGTGCTGGCCGCGCCCAACAAGGCACCGCGGTCGAAGTTGCGCCGGCGAAGCACCGCGGCGGCGACTGCGCCGGTGAGGCACTGCGGGGGAGGCGGCGCCCGACGATGCGTCGACTTGTTTGGGGAGGAGGTGGGGAAGATAACCTAAGGAGACGAGATGAAATGGAGGGTTGAGATTGATTTGAGTGAGATGGAGGGCTGGATTGAATTGGTTGAGATGAAGGGCAGAGATTTGATCTTGTGTGGATGTAAGGCTTAGGTTGCATCATGTAGATGAAGGGATGAGATTTCATCAGGTTAGATGTAAGGTTGTGATTACATCATATAGATGAAGAGCTGTGATTGCATTTGGTTAGATGAAGGGCTGTGATTGCATCTGGTTAGATGTAAGGCTGAGATTGCAACAAGTTAAGTAAAGGGTTGTGATTGCAGCATATTAGAGGGAAGGCTGTGATTTGATCCTATTTAAATGAAGGGCTGAGATTTCATTACTGATTTATTGATTGTAACACCGTTATATTCATTCATAACAATGATTTATTAAATAATTAAGACATTATTTCCATTATTCTAAATAATTATTTGGAGGCTTTAAAGTTAGCAAAAATATTCATGTTATATATGAATTTTCACCTAATCTACATTATGGATTCATTGGTGAGGTCTGTTTCACCATCAGACCTTCGGATTTTGAAAATAGTAGCTGGGCGTCACCTCATTTTGCGTGCCAATCTGAAAAATCATATTTTATATATTTTTATGATTCGATCTTAGATGATTCATGGATATAGTAGTTAATGAGGTGAATTTTATCCTAGATCAGTGATTGCTATGACGAGTTATTTTATCATGTTCCAGTTCATTGATTTATAGTTGAAGTTTTTTTTGTGCACTGCTTTCATGATACACGTGCATCATTTCTTAGAGTGCCATAATTTTATTTTATGATTGTTTATTTGTGCTGAGCATTCATGATATATGAACGCTATTTTTACATATATATATGTATATGATTGTGATGTATAGCAGGAGGAGGTGGAGGATGAGGTATGCACCTGACATACCCTTTATTACTTGTTGATAGCACATATTGTTCATACTTATATACTTGCGTGTGTGGTGTTGTGATGTGCTTGTTGCATTTCCCGAAAGCCTCGTTGGTGAGGAGAGGGTATGCCTCAAAGAGACATCGTTGGTCTTATTTCGAAAGTCCGGCCGGTGAGGGAAGATCATACCCCAAAGAGACAGTCCGGAGACCCGAGCAGGTGAGGGGAACGTTTGCCCCGACAGGCTAGATCGAAAGAGCCAGTGCCGATGAGGGGAGAGCTTGCCCCAAAGAGACGACACTGAGCTATGTGGTAGTTCGGCGGCCATTCGTCTACCTACCCTATGTGGCTATGTGGGATCGACGGGTCCGGGGAGAATGCATATGATTGAGGTGTTGCATTCTTCCTATTTTATTGCCATAGATATTTTATGCTTGTTGACGGATGTTGACTTCATGCATAGAGTTATGGGTGTATTATTGCTGGTTTCTTCTAACGTTGCTGTTACGTTATTTATATAGGCTATTTGTGTTGTTATGCATGATGATTGATTTGGTGTATTGAGGACTGATCTACTCACTAAGTCCTAGTTGGACTTACCCCCTCATCACTGTTGTTTTGCAGCACCTCAGCTAGATCATAGAGATATTGAGGTGTGATAGTGCGGCTGGTGGCGGCAGGGCAGCGGGTCTCGTGACATGTCGTGATCGAGGAGGATACCTAAGTCGTTTTAGTGTCTCTTGAGTTGTTGAGTCATGTTGACTCGGGTTGTGGTTTTCGCATTTTATTTTTATTTGGGGAGTCTTGTTTATTTATTTGAACTCTTTTTTTTAATAACTTATTCAGTGTGTTCATATTGAGTTTTGGTTTGGTTTGGTTCGTGATGTTATGTCTATTCTTTTCAAAAAAAAAATCTCACACAGTTTAGGTTATTGTTGTTGTGTTTGAGTTGGGTTAGGCTTTGGGGTATGTGGCCTATCCTGCCCGGTTATACCGAGTTTGGGGTGTGACAACTGTTCTGTCCGAAACCAATATATTTAATCTGAATCTGATCTCCAGAGTGTGTCCTATATTTTCAAACTATATTTTCTAGTCGAAATGATAGGTTACATGACTATGTTTAGATAAATACACACATCACAACAAGCAATTTAAAAATAATACAGATTCATCATTTCAACATGCAATTTCAGCAACATCAAATTTTTAGCGTAGCATAAAAATCAATCCAAAATTCCCAAAAGTTAATCCCTTAATTATCATTTTAACAGAATATAAATCTTGAGATAAATTTCATAATTTTCATGCTTAAGAACAAGGCTAACAAACATTAACAACATCATGGACAAGATCAAGCATTAAGATCAAGAACAAACATTATGATCAAGAAACTTCCTTCAAGAACCTTCATGATATCAATATCAAGATCTTAATTTTAGAATTATAATTTTTACGCAATAATCACATATTTATTACCAAGCATACTTTTTAAATTATAATCATCAAGATTAATGAACAAATTGAAAACATAGAAGGTAAGAAAAAGCTACACCCTTATCTTAGGCAATTCATCGAATACTTGGAGGGCACCCCCATTTTCTTCCCCTTGGCCGAGCACCCCTAGGCACATCCTAGGGCTGCCGAACCACACAAGGAAAGGTTCGGGGCCTCCTTAAAACACGACACACAAAAGATCAACGATAAATCGAGAGTTCACCGGAAAATATACCAAATCATCCAAGCATTCAAGAACGACTTCAAGAACCCGGAGAAAAGCCGAGAAGGAAGGGTCCTAGATATTTAAATATATTATTTTTCCTTTTATGTGTATTTTTCAACCTAGCAAACTAGTTCGTGGTCGAGTTGAGTCGACACATGGTCTGGAGCGAGCTTGCGACTCGGGTAAGTAGGATATGAATTTATGAATTTTAGGCTTGGGTAGTTGAAATTATTTAATTTGATGTTGTGTGTGCACAATTGTTAATTTTGTTCATGGGGGTGTATTTAATTAATTGCTTGTGATTTATTAAAATAAGTTTAATTAAATTAATTAAGTCTATCGGGTTAGCGAGTTTTGATTTTGGCTTAAGGTGAATGCGAGTTGTGGATTAAGGGTTTAAGGGGTTAGGATTGAGAAGGGAGTATAACCCCCCTCCCCTCATGGCTTGTGGCTCCTATTTTGGAGCCACCCAAAGAGTTGAGAAAGGGAGCCAGCCGCCAAGCCAAGCTAAGCTGCCAGCCCCCTTTCCCTCTTCCCCTTGGAGTCGCCGCCTGTGAGCCAAACCTCCGAGCCACCTGCTTCTCTCTCTCTCTCTCTCTCTCTCTCTCTCTCTCTCTCTCTCTCTCTCTCTCTCTCTCTCTCTCTCTCTCTCTCTCTCTCTCTCTCTCTCTCCTTTGGAGCTGAGCCGAGCCACCTGCTTCCTTTTCTCTCCTCTCTCTCTTTTCCTTTCCTTTGGAGCCGAGCCGAGAGGAGTCGAGCCGAGCCGTCTGCTTCCCTTCTTCTTCTCTCTCTCCCTCTCTCCAAGCCGACGGCTTGGAGTGAGCCGCCGCCCCTTGGAGCGTTTTCTTGGGTTGAGCCGCCGGCCTTTTAAAGTCGGATTTGAGGGCCGTCGGATTTCTTCCTTAATTCTTCTTCCAATTAAGGTGAGTGGTTTACCCTCTCTCTCCAGGATTTTAATCGGTTTCTTGAAGCTATTCTTGACGGATCGGTATTTACGCATTGTTCTTGGATTTTCGAATGAGTTATTGTTTTCCTTTGATGTGAGATCTTGATCTATTCTCCTAAATTGAGATTCTTGATTTTGAGTTTATTGTTTAGAATTAAATATGTAATTTTGGATAGAAATCATGTTGTAGGATTAAGATCTTGTTAATGACTAATTAGGGGTTCATGAGAAGGGGGTTCTTAATTGATCTTAATGCTTGATTTTTGGTTTAAGTGTGTGGTTTCTTGTGGATCTTGATGAAAAACATGATTTCTATGAATTAATTCCCAAGATTAGTATTATGTCCTAATGGTAATTTAGGGATTAATTTCTGTTAATTTTCGGATTTAATTATATAAGTATGTTGAAACTGCATGTTTGCTGTAATTGTATGCTGAGATAATGAATCTGTGCTGATTTTAATTTGTTTGCTGTAATGTGTGTGTATGTGTGAATATAGTCATGTAACCTATCGTTTCGACCAGAAAATATAGTTTGGAAATATAGGACACACTTTGGAGACTATATTCGGATTATATACAACAGTTATGGACAGAATAGTAACCTAAAACAAAACCCTAATTGAGATGATCTAAATTTTAATTATATAATTAAAATTGGGTTAAGGGTGAGCAGAATTTGTTATGAACCAACTTATAAAGTATGCATGAAATAAAACCACACGGGTTCATAACATTATGAGTATAAGGGATAAGGGTCGGGTTTGGAGTGTTGAGACGCTTCATAATGAGAACACCTCTTGGACATCGTAGGAGAATCTTGACTTAGGTCTTGATGCGCCACATCCTTGGGAATGTCGGAGCGGCTCAATTAGGAGCCATGTTACGGGCTACACCCGAGTGGTTGGATGCCAAATATATACCCAACTTGCAGGATAGGTTCGAAGGGCCTTTCCCGATTATCCTAGTATGTGTGGTTGCCTTCGGCATGGTAGGGTTTTGTCCTGATGCACTTCTCTAGTATGTGCGGTTGCCTTCGGCATGGTAGGGCTTGGGCCCAATGCACTTCTTTTGTTGGTGATGTTGCCTTCGGGCATGGTAGGGCTTCGACCCGATGCACCTCTTTTTATTGGTGATGTTGCCTTCGGGCATGGAAGGGCTTCGGCCCGATGCACATCTTTTTGTTGGTGATGTTGCCTTCAGGCATGGTAGGGCTTCGACCTGATGCACCTATTTGGAGAGTTAGATGCTGTGGGCATGGGTGGCCTGTTGGCCTGGTAGCTAGTCACACCTTTGTGACATTGTCATATTTTAGAGATATAATTTATTTATGTTATCTCTGTGTTTATTTGTGAGGGTGGGTAAAATCGCTCGCTGAGTTCTTTGAACTCACCTGTTGTTGTGTGATTTCTGTTTTGCAGAGCCTGACCGGTGAGGTGGGTCGGATGCACTTGGCGTCACTGGAGTGCAGAGGAGCCGCTGGATCTCATAGTAGTCATAGTTAGGATCGTAGTTGAGTCTTTTGGTAGTCGTCATGCACTTGTATTAGTTTGATTTGGAGTTGTAGCCCTGATGACATTTATGTCATTTATTTCAGGTTTTATTTGACTAAACGTTTGAACTGTTGGACTTAATCACATTTCCGCATTTTTCTTATTTCTGAGCTATTAAACTAAACTTGATGTTGGTTCATTTTTCCTTTAAAATAAAACTTGTTATTTTCTTTCTGCTACATTATTTGATTTGGCATGGGCATGGTTAGGCTTCGGGGTATAGACACGTATACCCTGGCCGATCACGTGACCTAGAGTTGGGGTGTGACAGAAATCATCACCGAATTCCTTTTTAAACTTCTTGGCATTGTCGAACAAGTTTACTAGATTTAGTATGGACCCACTTGTATCACCAACAACCTTTGAGGCCTTTATATTGAATTAAGAGATTTGAGGCCTTTCTATAAAATTAAAAGACCCAAAAACACCAGCCCAAATGACTAAACTACTCGTTAAAAATTATAAAAAGATTTATGTGTAGGCCTTTATACAGCTCACCTAACATAAATATGGTTATAGCTAGGCACAATAGGCATGTACTACCTTTGGGAGTCCATTATCTTTCTAGTTACGTTTATTATTTGGTTCAGGATATCCCCTCGTTTAATACATTGGGCTAATTTGCAATCGGCTAATCGTTCGGCCTCATACTCTCTTCAGGATATACATACACAACTGTGAAGTTTAGCTCTTTGAAAACACAAATGCAAGTATCAATAATAATATTCTCAGATTTGCAAGTAATAAGGATCCATATTTTAGCCATTGGGTATATTTTTTATCGGCTCAAAATGACTCTTTGAGTTTTGTTGGGATCAATTTTTTTGAAATTATCTAAAGCTCTCAAATCCTCTCACTTATATCTCAATTGTTTTCTCTCTCATTCTATCAATTTTCTTAAAGTTCATCATTTTAGGTATAAATTTGTATTTTTTCCATTGTAAGTTAAGATTAAAATAAATATTTTAATGTATTGCGCCATGATTAAAAAATTGATTTGTATTTTTTATCATCTGTTAGAGGACAATGTGTATTTTTCACTAAATAATCTGTTTGGAGCTTAGAATTGTGTTTTGAAGTTTAAATTGGAAAAATACAAAAAATAAAAAATTAGTACATGGCCATTTGTAATGGCTTGTATTATGTGTCGATAAGATACAATACTGATACATACCGTACTGGTCAATTACAAGGATCAGTATATGTATGGGATTTTAAACCATGAGGATGGTCACCCTAAATATGTTCTTTTTTCGTATTAGCATTTATATGATGATGATTGTTTTATTTTACTTAATAAGATAATAAATAAGAGAGTGTGTAACCTATATATATAATATAATATTTATTCTCTTGACGTGAAATTTTCTATTAGTCCCTTCAATTGCGTAGATCATGGAGTACCGATTTTTCTGATTTTTTTTCAAAATTTGAATTGAAGCCGAAATAATGGAAAATGAAATACTAAGAATTGGTGAAAAATGAGTTTCCAGTGCTTTAGAAAAAATGATATGGAACGCTGCTTCGCTTTGCTGGATGCGTCGAATCCCACTCAGATTTTGAGAAAGCTGCTAACATTACATTTGCGCTACAAAAACTTGAAGTTAATGTCAAACAACATATGAAAGAAGCAAATAGAACTATGAATTTGGAGACTAATATCATTACCCCATCAACGGGTTTCAACATGTATTTTTTTTCTTCTATTTATTCAAAGGCATTTTAATTTTTTTTTTCTAGTTAAAACGTGTTGCATTTTTTATTTATGACCCATCAAACATGTGCAAATAGAATGAAGAATTTATTGACACTACATAAAGTATGGATTTTTTACAATTTAATGACAGAAAAGGAAGAATGAAGTTTTAATAAATAAAATTCTCATACTTTATTATTTGGTTCAGGATATCCCCTCGTTTAATACATTGGGCTAATTTGCAATTGGCTAATCGTTGGGCCTCATACTCCCCTTCAGGATATACATACACAGTTGTGAAATTTAGCTCTTTGAAAACACAAATGCAAGTATCAATTATAATATTCTCATATTTGCAAGTAATAATGATCCATATTCATCTTTTTAAGCATATCATCTGCATATATTAAATTTTAATGCAACTCCATCCCCACTTTATTCATTCTATCATTTTTCTTCCCATTCTAACTTTTGGACTATGCCTTTACAGGCAGTTCATGAAGTGAAGTTGGCTGTTAGAATATTCACATTATGTTATACTTTTCTTTTAACTAATCAAAATAAGCAAACATCTCATTGAATGCAATTTTGTGGCATGATAGATATCTTACTAGAACATTAAAAAATTGATATGATTATCAAATTTTATCATTGGACCGCCGAGCCATATTCTACGACAAGCAATACCTATGACAATTGAAACAATACAACTAAATAAAGTGACAAAAATTAGAAACTTTAGCAGTAGGTTACATACTTTGATTAGTGACTTTCATTTTCATAAAATTCTTCTAGATCATTCCTCAGCATCCTCAACTCCATCTCACTCTCATTGACTATGTCATTCTTGAATAACTGTTGACCAAATCTTTTGTCAAAAAAGAATGCTAGAACAATATAATATCCTAGATATTTAAATTTATTATTTTTCCTCTTATGTGTGTGTGTTTCCCAACCTAGCGGACTAGTTCGTGGTCGAGCCGAGTCGACTCATGGTCCGGAGCGAGCTTGTGAGCTCGGGTAAGTAGGATGTAATTTTATGATATTTTTAGGCTTGGATAGTTGAGAATATTTAATTTGGTGTTGTGTGTGCATAAATGCTAATTATGTTCATATGAATATTTAATTAATTATTTATGATTTATTAGAATGAGATTAATTAAATTATGTAAGTCTATCGGGTTAGCGGGTTTTGATTTTGGCTTAAGGTGGATGCGGATTGTGAATTAAGGGTTTAAGGGATTAGGGTTGAGGAGGGTGTATAAAACCCCCCTCATGGCTTGTGGCTCCTATTTTGGAGCCACCTAAAGAATTGAGAAAGGGAGCCAGCTGAGCCAACCCCTCTCCTCCTCTCTCTTCCTTCCCTTTGGAGCCGAGCCGTGCTAGCCCCTCTCATTCTCCTCTCTCTTCCTTTCCTTTGGAGCCGAGCCGTGCCAGCCCCTCTCCTTCTCCTCTCTCTCCCTCTATCCAAGCCGCTGTCCCTTGGAGCCTCTTCTTGGGTTGAGCCGCTAGCCTTTTGAAGCCGGATTTGAGGGTCGTCATCTGAGATTTCTTCCTTAGTTCTTCTTCCAATTAAGGTGAGTGGTTTACTCTTTCTCTTCGGGATTTTAACCAGATTCTTGAAGCCGTTCTTGACGGCTCGGTATTTATGCCTTGCTCTTGGATTTTCTTCAAGTTCTTGCCATGTTTTCTTGATGTGCAAATCTTGATTTATTCTCTCAATTTAATTTCTTGATTTGTGGATTGCATGCTTAGGATTAAATCTGTGATTTTGGATAGAAATCATGCGGTAGGATTAAGATCTTGATATTGATGCCTTAGGGGTTCTTGAGAAGGGGTTTTTTGATCTTAATGCTTGACTTTTGATTTGAGTGTATGGGTTCTTGTTAATCTTGATAAAAATCATGATTTCTGAGAATTAATTCTTGAGATTTGAATTATGTCCTAATGATAATTTATGGGTTTATTTATGTTAATTTCGGAATTAATTCCATAAGTATGCTGAAATTGCATGATTGCTGGAATTGTATGCTGAGTTGATGAATCTGTGCTGATTTTAATTTATTTGCTGTGATGTGTGTGTATGTGTGAATATAGTCGTGTAACATATCGTTTCGACCAGAAAATATAGTTTGGAAACATAGGACACACTTTGGAGACTATATTCGGATTATAAACAGCAGTTCTGGGCAGAATAGTAACCTAAAATAAAACCCTAAAATAAAATCCTAATTGAGATGATCTAAATTTTAATTATATAATTAAAATTTGGGTTAAGGGTGAGCATAATATGTTATGAACCAACTTATAAAGTATGCATGAAATAAAACCACACAGGTTCATGACATTACAGGTCTAAGGGATAAGGGTCGGGTTTGGAGTGTTGAGACGTTTCTTAATTAGGACACCCCTAAGATACCGTAGGAGAATCTTGACTTAGGTCTTGATGCGTCATATCCTTGGGAATGGTGGAGCGGCTCAAATAGGAGCCGAGTTACGGGCTACGCCTGAGGGGTTGGACGCCGAATTCTCAATCTACAGGATAAGTTCGGAGGGTCTTTCCTGATTATCCTAGTATGTATTGTTTCCTTCGAGCGTGGTGGGCTTCGGCCCAATGCACTTCTTTAGTATGTGCTGTTGCCCTCGGCATGGTGGGCTTCTGCCCGATGCACTTCTCTAGTATGTGTTGTTGCCTTCGGGCATGGTGGGCTTCGGCCCGATACACTTCTTTAGTATGTGTTGTTGCCTTCGGGCATGGTGGGCTTCAGCCCGATCCACTTCTTTAGTATGTGTTGTTGTCTTCGGACATGGTGGGCTTCGACCTGATGTACTTCTTTGGAGGGTTAGATGCCTTGGGGCATGTGTGGCATATTGGCCTGTTAGCTAGTCACACTTTCGTGATCATGTCTTTTGTAGAGATAGATTTTATTATTGTATCTTTGTGTTTTTATTTGTGAGGGTTGGTAAAATCGCTCGCTGAGTTATTTGAACTCACTTGTTGTCGTGTGATTTCTGTTTTGCAGAGCCTGACCGGTGAGGTGGGTTGGAGCACTTGTTGAGTTGGCATGTGTATGGTTTAGGCTGCGGGGTATAGGCACGTATACATTGGTCGATCACGTGATCCTGAGTTGGGGCGCGACAAAGTTGGTATTAGAGCATGTGGTTTGGTCTGACTACGACCTAGAGTTGTCACCGTATAGGGTATTGCTAGCGTGTCCGTATACGATAGGGGTATGCTATAAGAACAATGGGATAAGTCCGCATCTCAGCGCGACTTGTGGTTTAGTTATTTAACGACTTAAGGTGAATTCAATTGCCTAATTTTTGATATTTTCTTTCTGGTGATTCTAGATTGATGGAGGCCTTTCATACCGCGAGGAGTGATAGTGATAGCAACTCCACTGAGCGCCAAGGCCGAGGCCGAGGCCGGGGTCGTGGGAGACCACAACAGGCCCGAGAGGATGTGGGATATGATCCCATGGTTGTTCAGTTCTAGGCCCGAGTGGCTGAGCTTACTAAGGCACTCCGTAGGGAGGTGGAACCGTGACAGTTCTAGGGTAGCACAACTTGAGGCCGTGAATGGCCTGTGCTAGAGAGTGCACCATTTTTGGGGACTAACTTTGTGTGGGAGCCTGGGTTAGAGACCCTTGCAATGTTTGCTTAGTATCTTGAACAATTAATTGGGTCTCGTCATATAGTTTAATTTATTTTGGTGCAGTATGGTTAGGGCGGCCCTAGGGATCCTAGGGGGGTTGGTTGATAGAGTTCTGCGGAAGGGATCTGCAGGGGTTGGTTGATGGTAAATTCCCCCTATAGCTAAAATTTTGAATTGATTGGAGGATCTTTTTCTTAGATTTCAGAAAATATAAATTATGGGTGTAGAGCGACCTTATGCTTAAGGGCCATGCTTATGTGCGACCAGAGTTGAGCAGGACCCAGAGCGGTTTCGTTCTGAGTCATGTTTTGGGTGAGGACAGGTTGGGCACTTCAGGAGGGATTGTCCTGGAAGAGGTAGCCAGCAACCCGATCAGACTAGAGGAAAGCCCCGATGTCAGTGGGTTCCGTAGCTCAGAGGGGTCAGACTCAAGGAGGAGGCCAGTGAGCTGTGGTTCAGAGAGGCTCGCTGCGTGGGTGTTTGCTATGAACCAAGAGGGCGCTGAGGTGTCCAGGGTAGTGGTGTCAGGTAATATTATTGTTGGGGTCTGCCATTGCATATGTCTTGTTTGATCTGGGTGCTACGCACTCTTTTGTATTTGCTTTGTTTGTTGCTAAGTTGTTAGGGGTACTTTCTGTGCTTGTGTTACCTCTTGTGGTGTCTACGCCTACGGGCATTTCTGTGATGGCAGAGACAATCTTTCAGGGTTGCGAGGTTGTCATTTGTGGGCATATGTTGATGGCCAATTTGACACTCCTGCCGATGCTGGAGCTTGACGTAATTTTGGGCATGGATTGGTTGGCAGACCATTTCGCCTCAGTGGATTATAGGGCTAAGACTATGACCTTCAGTAAGCCCAAATTGCTCGACTTTACCTTCCAGGGTGAGGGAAAGGGAGAGTCGTTGATGGCAATTTCAGCTCTTAGTGATGGGAAGCTACTTTTGGGCGGATGCCAGTCTTTTTTGGCTTTTGTGCCAGTGGCAGAGGAAGGTGGAGGTGCGGCCTAGGACATCGAGGGGATGCCCGTGGTGTGCTGGTTCTCTGATGTGTTTCCGGAGGAATTGCTAGGGTTACCTTCAGAGAGAGAGATCGAATTCTGTATCGATTTGCAGTCAGGGGTGAAGTCTATATGGCGAGACTTGTGAGACTTGTGAGATATACACTGATCATTAGAGTCTCCAGTATTTGCTCATCCAGAAGGAGTTGAACCTGAGGCACAGAAGATGGAGTATCGATTTTTCTGATTTTTTTTTCAAAATTTGAATTGAAGCCGAAATAATGGAAAATGAAATACTGAGAATTGGTGAAGAAATAGTTTTCAGTGCTTTAGAAAAAATGATATGGAACGCTGCTTCGCTTTGCTGGATGCGTCGGATCCCTCTCAGATTTTAAAAAAGTTGCTAACATTACATTTGCGCTACAAACAATTGAAGATATTGTCAAACAGCTTAGGAAAGAAGCCAATGAAACTATGAATTTGAAGACTAATATCATTACCCCATCAACATGTTTCAACATGTATTTTTTTTTCTATTTATTCAAAGGCATTTTTAATTTTTTTTTTGAGTTAAAGCGAGTTGAAATTTTTATTTGCGACCAAACAAACACGTTCAAATAGAATGAAGAATTTAATGACACTACATAAAGTATGGATTTTTTACAATTTAATGACAGAAAAGGAAGAGTGAAGTTTTAATAAATAAAATTTTCATACCTTTTTTTATTTGTTTAAGGATATCCCTTCGTTTAATACATTGGGCTAATTCGCAATCGGCTAATTGTTGGGCCTCATACTCCCCTTCAGGATATACAAACACAGTTGTGAAGTTTAGCTCTTTGAAAACACAAATGCAAGTATCAATAATAATATTCTCAGATTTGCAAGTAATAAGGATCCATATTCATGTTTTTGAGCATGTCATATATATATATATATTAAATTTTAATGCAGCTCCATCCCCACTGTATTCATTCTAGCATTTGTCTTCTCATTCTAACTTTTGGACTATGTCTTTACAGGAAGTTCATGAAGTGAAGAGTTGACTGTTACAATATTCACATTATGTTATATTTTTCTTTTAACCTATCAAAATAAGCAAACATCTTATTGAATGCACTTTTGTGGTATGATCGATATCTTACTAGAACATTAAAAAATTGATATGATTATCAAATTTTATCAATGAACTGCCGAGCCATATTCGACGACAACCAATAAGTATGATAATTGAAACAGTACTACTAAATAAAATGACAAAAATTAGAAACTATAGCAGTATGTTACATATTGTGATTAGTGACTCTTTCATTTTCATAAATTCCTTTTAAAGCATTCCTCAGCATCCTCAGCTCCATCCCACTCTCACTGACTATATCATTCTTGAATAACTTTTGACCAAATCTTTTGTCAAAAAAGAATGCTAGAACAAGGTGCTCAACTGACAGGTAATCATCATCGAATTCCTTTTTAAACTTCTTGACATTGTCGAACAGGTTTACTAGATTTAGTATGGGCCCACTTGTATCACCAACAACCTTCGAGGCCTTTATATAGAATTAAGGGATTTGAGGCCATTCTATAGAATTAAAAGATCGAAAAACATCAGCCCAAATGACTAAACTACTCATTAAAAATTATAAAAAGATTTATGTGTAGGCCTTTATATAGCTCACCTAACTTAAATATGGTTATAGCTAGGCACAGTAGACTGTATTAGCTTTGGGAGTTCATTATCTTTCTAGTTACCTTTATTATTTGGTTCAGGATATCCCCTCGTTTAATACATTGGGCTAATTTGCAATCAGCTAATCGTCCAGCCTCATACTCCCCTTCAGGATATACATACTTAGTTGTGAAGTTTAGCTCTTTGAAAACACAAATCTAAGTATCAATAATAATATTCTCAGATTTGCAAGTAATAAGGATCCATATTTTAGCCATTGGGTATATTTTTTATCGACTCAAAATAACTCATTGAGTTTTGTTGGGATCAATTTTTTATGAGGTTTTGGAATTATCTAAAGCTCTCAAATCCTCTCACTTATATCCTAATTGTTTTCTCTATCATTCCATCAATTTTCTTAAAGTTCATCATTTGAGGTATAAATTTGTATTTTTTCTATTGTAACTTAAGATTAAAATAAATATTTTAATGTATTGCGCCATGGAAATTGATTTGTATTTTTTATCATATATTAGAGGACAATGTGTATTTTTAATTGTAAAAATACAAAAAATAAAAAATTAGTACATGACCATCTGTAATGGCTTGTATTATGTGTCGATATGATACATTACTGATACATACCGTACTGGTCAATTACAAAGATTGGTATATATTCGAGATCTTTAACCATGAGGATGGTCACCCTAAATATGTTATTCTTTCGTATTAGCATTTATATGATGAAGATTCTTTTATTTTACTTGATAAGATAATAAATAAGAGACTGTGTAACATATATATCATATATAATATTTATTATTTTGACGTGAAATTTTCTATTAGTCCCTTCAATTGCGTAGATCATGGAGTATCGATTTTTCTGATTTTTTTTTTTTCAAAATCTGAACTGAAGCTGAAATAATGGAAAATGAAATACTGAGAATTGGTGAAAATGAGTTTTTAGTTGTAATATCCTAGATATTTAAGTTTATTGTTATTTTTTTTCTTTCTCCTTATGTGTGTTTGCCAAGCTAGCGGACTAGTTTGTGGTCGAGTCGAGTTGACTAATGGCCCGGAGCGAGCTTGCGAGCTTAGGTAAGTTGTCACGCACCAACTCAGGGTCGCATGACCGGCCAGGATATGTGTCGGTACCCCGAAGCCTACCACATGCACTATACAATAATATACATGAAAATACTGTACATCAAGGCAACAAAATAAGGAAGAGCGGCACAAATCTTTATTGAAAATCAAAACAATTTTAAAGGGTTTCAAATTCGAAGGAAACAACTCGAGTTTCACCAAAACAGTTACAAGTTTTCAAGAACAAAACTACTCAGTGCATGTCCAACAATCCTACTCGACACGACTACGACTACATGACCGTCTGCTACGAGACTATCACACCCTAACTCAGGGTCGTGTGACCGGCCAGGGTCTATGTCCTACCCTGAAGCCTACTACCTACACTGACTAATGAGAAATCGAAACACATAATAGAAAATAACAATGCAGCTTTATTTGAAATCTTAGAAAAGTTCACAAATTATTTTTTTTACAAAAAGGAAGTAGCTAACATCAAACACAAATGAAACAACTCGAGTTCAAGTTGAATACATGCTTTGAAAACCAACAACTCTCAGTGTAGAAAAAAACGAGACAAATCTAGACATCTAGACTATGACTATTGTACGTTGCTACGAGATCGACGCCACTGCCTGCCCTCCAGCTGCACCATGCCAAGCCTCAACTCACTAATCGAGCTCTGTAAAAAAAAAAAACCCGTGAGTCCACATGGGACTTAGTGAGCGATTCTTCTGAACCTCCACATAATCCCCAATAAGCAGGCATAAATAAATAAGGCAGCATAATATAGAATCAGGGATATAATTTGCTTATGATATGACAACCGACCCCAAGGGTCGTCCTGCATAGACCATACGTTCGTGAAACCCGCCATAACGGCCTAACTAAGCCACTTGGCATCCGGCCCTTAGGGTGTACTCATGGTTTAGAGATTCGGCTATAACCAGCCCTACCATACAAGGTAGTAACATACTGGCCGTTCGGGCCACACAGCACAAAAGTGAAATCAAGAAGTCTCCGGGCCGTTGACTAGGATGGTCTGCTAGTCTCCGGACACCGAGTGGGGTAGGGATAGCTAGTCCCACCCAACTGGGGTCTGACACCTAGCGGGCCCGCTGGTGAAATCTCAAGATCCAATCACTGGCCGAGTCAAGCATTCGTCATTCCGACTACTCATGCATCTCGGCAGACCATCACAATCACATCACACAAGCAAGTGTCTAGAGTTTCCTTATATAAAATCCCGGGTGTCCACCCGTGCTCGGCCTTTTATCCCGGGCCTTACCATCCGTACACTATTAAACTCTAATTATCCCATGAGAAAGAATTCTAGTTCACCTATATTCGAGTTTCCATAATTAACACGTACTTAAAGTTCCCTGCTAGTCGTCTAGTGCCATTTGCTACATTATACTAGTGTGGGCTACATGTAATAAGTGTAGAATGTCTAACTATGGACGCGTCACAACCCTCAAGTGATAGGAAAGTTAATCTTCCACAGCTACCATGAATGACCATAAGAATACAACAAGTAAGTAAGTAAATTCTGCATTTAATCAAAAAAATTCAGCAAGGTAACATTAGAGCTATCATGGCAATTCTCTACTAGAAATAGCAATTGATAAGGAAAAATCTTGAAAGTAATTACTACCTCTTAATGTCGCTAAGTGTAGGTATACATATATGCAATAGGGTGGTGGTTTCCTTAATTGGTGTCTTTCCTATTTCTCATCTCAATTCTACTTGTTGATCGAGGTGACCCTCGTTTTCTAATGTTTCCAAATGTTTCTAAGTATGAAAGTTAATCCCCTCCGATCACCTTTCCCCCTACTTGGCTCGGCCGAACCTTGAGCAAGGTATGCTTTACTCGGCCGAGCCTACAAGGGTAGGAGAAGGTGGCTGATCCTTTTTGTTTGATCACAAACTCTAGCATTTAAACTTAATAGATGAATCCTAGATCAAATTCCCTCCCCCTTATTGCTCGGTCGAGCCTTGAACAAGGTTCCCCTTGTTCGGCTGAACACTCAAGGCTCTAGGGATAAGGGGTCTCGATCAACTATTACATCGATTGAATCACGAGTCTACATAAATTAAATTTAAACGATCTAGAGGGATTTAGACCAATCGAGGGAATTGGGGAAAATTTCGGCATGACCTTTCTCCTTTTCCCTCAATTAGCCGGCCCCTAGATTTAAGAAAAACAATGCAAAAACATTCATCACACGATTAAAATATGCAAGAGAAAACCACAACATCGAGAAACCTCAGATCCACAAGATCCGACGAGAGAAAAACCCACGATTCACATTTCTAAGGGTCGGCCACCCACCTAACCTACTAAACTAGGATCGACCACTCACCTTGATCGGATTACGAGGAAGCCTCGATGAAGAAGAGTTCTGATTCCTCGAGCGTCGATGCGAACTCGGTGCCGACAAGATCTCCCCTCTCTTCCTCTCTCTCCCTTTTCCCTCTTGCTCGGGTTGTGTGCGGCTCCAAGATGGGCCGCATAGCTCATGATGAGGGATTATATTCCCTCGTCCACTAATGACTCATTTGCCCCTCTTATGACTTAGCCTCTACTCGATTTGATCCGAGTCCGATTCGGGCTCCGATTCTATCCGCATGCACGAGTCGAACCCGACTTTAATGAGGTATCTAATGCATAAAAGGAAATAATCATTTAACCAATTTAAACTTCATACTTTCATAGGTCCAGTTATACCTTCTACTCGAGGCGATTCCACGGCTCGACCCAACTAACCCTCGGTCCAGTGCGCTGCACCAAAATAGATTTTTATATTAGAATTTTTTTTGCGTCTTACAGAGACCTGCGCCAACGCCTGCCCTCCAGTCGCACCATGCCACAAAGCCGTACCTCACCGATCGGGCTCTGTAAAACAACAACAAACAAAACCATGAGTTCATGAGAAACTCGTTGAGCGGTCCTTCCGAACCTTCACTTAAATCATCGATATGATAACATATAAATATATACACAAGCACATATTTGAGAAGTCTATGCTAGTCATATCATGGTAATCGGCCAATTGGCCATACTATGCAAATAAGTAGGTCTGGCCATATCGGCTCCTTTAGACTGAGTATCATTCGGCCACTATGGCCTCATCCTGCATGACTGATCCAGCTCTATTCGGCCTTCACCACAATACAGTACTCGGTCGCACCGGCCTATACAACATACAAGAAATGTCAATAACAATCACCGGGCATGTCAACTAGGATGGTCAACTAGTCTCAGCTTCCCAATACCTTGGGTCGGCTACCCACCTACCCTATGGATCTCGGTTAGACCACTCACCTCGACTAGAGAAGAAGATGGACGAGATGAAGACGATCCCGATTTCTCTGACGACGATGCAGATACAATGCCGCCCAAGAGCTCCTCTTCTCCTCTCCTCCTCACCTCGGGCAGTGTGTGGCTCAACTTTTCTTGAACCGCACGGCGGCTTGGGGTGAGAGATTAATTCTCTCTTCTCCCTTTTTTTTTTTTTGACAATTATGCCTTTCTTCACTTAACCCCCTCACTCGACTCTACGTAAGCCTGGATTGGACCCCAACTCGATCCGCGAATCTGATTTCAACCCGACTTGAGTCAACCCAATATATACATTTCAAAAGCATTAACCATGAGTCTAAAATTTAACTCATACCTCCTACTCGTGGGGATCTCGCGACTCGGCCTAGTTAGTTCCTGATCTGATGGGTTGCACCAATGAAATTTTATATTAGGAAACCACGGGTATTACAATCTTCCCCCCTTAAGGGAAATTCGTCCTCGAATTTTGTTGAATTATAAGGACTTACCAGTTCTTCAAACAAGGAAGGGTAGCGTTCTCTCATGTCCTGCTCCACCTCCGAAGTAGCTTCCTGCCCGGAGTGGTGCTCCCACATGACTTTCACCAAGGGGATTTCTTTGGACCTTAACTTTCTGATTTGACGATCAAGAACTTCTACCGGCCTCTCCTAATACAAGACTGCCGATTCCACCTCAACCACAGAAGGTTCAATTACATGCGACTCATCTCTCACATACCGCATGAGCATTGACACATGAAAAACTAGGTGAACTCTACTCAGGCTAGGGGGCAAGGCCAGCTCATAAGCCACAATGCCCCTCCGCTTGAGAATAGAAAATGTCTAATGAATCTATGGCTCAACTTTCCCTTTTTCCCAAACCGAACCACCCCTTTCATGGGGGAGACCTTCAGGAACACTAGGTCGCCCTCTACGAACTCCAATTCTCTAGTCTTGTTATCAGCATACATCTTCTGGTGACTCTGAGCCGCCAATATCCTTTCTTTTATCAATTTCACCTTCTCTACCGCTTTCTCAACCAGATCTAGACCTACCATGAGAGTCTCTCCTACCTCAAACCAGCCCACAGGTGATCTGCATCTTTGCCCATACAAGGCTTCGAAAGGGACCACACCAATGCTACTGTGATAGCTATTGTTGTAGGCGAATTCAATCAACGACATGTGTTTCTTCCAACCACCAGCCATGTCGAGGACGCATGCCCTCAGCATATCCTCTAGGGTCTGGATGGTTCTCTATGACTATTCATCCGTCTGCGAATGAAAAGTTGTGCTGAATTGCACTTGAGTACCCAAGGCCTCCTGGAAGGACTGCCAAAATTGGACTGTGAATTGCGTACCTCGATCTGATATGATCATCACTAGGGTACCACGGTAACCCACAATCCTGTCTAAAAATAGTCTGACATAATGCTCAGCAGAAAAGGTCATTTTGACTGGGATAAAGTGCACGATCTTATTCAACCGATCCACTATCACCCAAATGGAATCAAGCCCTCCTCTTGACTTAGGCAGCCCAGTCACTGGTCCATGGTGATCTTCTCCCACTTCCACTCGGGCACCTCGAGGTTCTGAAGCAGTCCTGCGGGTTTCAGGTGTTCGGCCTTCACTTGCTGGCAGACCAAACACTTGTATATAAACTCTACTACCTCTCTTTTCATGCCCTTCCACCAGTAGTGCTGCCTAAAGTCTCGGTACATTTTGGGGGCCCTCGGATGCATCGTATAAGTGGAACGGTGGCCCATTTCCAAAACATGCCTGCGCACCTCTGTCATATCAGGCACCATGATCTGGTCTCTAAACCTTAGGACACCCTCTGAGTCCCTAAAATCATCATCTGCATCATCTCTCTGGATCAGATCCATTGTCAGTGAACAAAATCCATGTTCACCAAGGTGGACTGTACCCGCAGGTGTGCCACCAGGGTTCCCAAATCTGATATAGACAAGACTGCTCCCCCATCCAGGCACAGTGCTAGTTCTCGAGCTAGTGGCCTTCTCCTGATTGCCAAATGGGCCAAGCTGCCCATGAGCTTTCTGCTCAGAGCATCCGCCACTACATTGGCTTTCCCCAGGTGGTACATAATAGTGCAGTCATAGTCCTTTAGGAGCTCCAACCATCTTCTCTGCCTGAGGTTCAACTCCTTTTGGGTAAACAAGTACTGGAGGCTCTTGTGATCAGTATAAATCTCACAGGCCTTTCCGTACAGGTAGTGGCGCCAGAGCTTCAGTGCAAAAACCACTACTGTCAGCTCTAGGTCATGCATCGGGTAGTTCTTCTCGTGAACCTTTAGCTGGCGGAATGCATAGCCTATGACTCTGCCAAACTGCATCAGAACATAGCCCAGGCCAACCCGAGAGGCATCACAGTAGATCACAAATCCTCTTGAGCCTGAAGGTACGGCCAACACGGGCGCTAACGTCAAGCACTCTTTGAGCTTTTGAAAGCTTGCCTCGCACTTGTCATCCCGTACAAATTTGACATTTTTATGAGTCAACTGAGTCAAATGAGCTGCAATCCTGGAGAAGTTTTCCACAAAATTCCGGTAATACCTGGCCAACCCAAGGAAACTGTGGATCTCAATCACGCTGGTCGGCTGCCTCTAGTTCTACATAGCCTCCACCTTTGTGGGATCCACCCTTATCCCCTCCTTGGACACTACATGACCCAAGAACCCTACACTCTCCAACCAGAATTTACACTTGGAGAATTTGGCGAACAACCGATGCTCTTTGAGGGTTTCTAGGGCCATCCTCAAATGCTCAGAGTGCTCCTCCTTACTCTTGGACTATACCAAGAAGTCGTCAATGAAGACGATCACAAAACTATCCATGTACTCCTTGAACATCCAATTCATCAGATCCATAAAAGTCGCAGGTGCATTGGTCAGACCAAAGGACATCACTAAGAACTCAAAGTGGTCATAACGAGTCCTGAAGGCAGTCTTAGGCACATCGCAGTCCCGAATTCTCAACTGATGATATCCAGACCTCAAATCAATCTTTGAAAACCATTGTGCCCCCTGCAGTTGGTCGAACAGGTCATCTATCCTTGGCAATGGATAACGATTCTTGATTGTCATCTTGTTAAGTTGCCTATAGTCGATCCACATGCGCATGGACCCGTCCTTCTTCACGAAGAGCACTGGAGCACCCCACGATAATACGCTCGGCTGGATGAAGCCCAAGTCTAACAACTCTTGTAACTGCACTAACTCCTGAGTTCGACCGGCGCCATCCTATAGGGTGGAATGGAGATCGGCTTCACCCTGGGTTGTAATTCAATGCATAACTCTATCTCCCTTCTTGGCGGAAGACCCGATAACTCCTCGGGAAAGACGTCTGAGAACTCACAAACCACCGGTGTTCCTTTGATGTTTCCCGATGTGTCTCTATCCTTCTCGGCCACTGATACTAATTAAGGCCAAGAAAGACTGACAATCGCCCACTAGTAACTTACGAGCCTTCAAGGCTGAAATGACTCCCATAGGCTCACCTCTTTCGTCTCCTTGGAAGATGAACTGCAATAACCCGAGCTTACTAAAAATAATAGTCTTAGCCCTCCAATCCATTGGCGCAAAGTGATCCGCTAGCCAATCCATGCCGAGTATGATAACTAGTCCAAGCATAGGTAGAAGTGTCAACTCCGCCCTCAATGCATGCCCGCATATGAGCACCTTGTAGTCACGAAAAATTGTTTAGGCTATTACTGTATTGCTCGTAGGCGTTGACACCACATACGACATATTAAGAAAGAAGATGCTACAGGTAACTTAACAACAAACTTAGCAGATACAAATGAGTGAGTGACACCCAAATCAAATAATACATAAGCCGCGGATGAACTAACTAAAATAGTACCTATCACCACTGCCTTAGATGTCTCTGCCCATCACGGTTCATGGCGTAAACTCGGGCAGACGGTCTCTCAGAGTGACTGGCCTACGACCCATTGCTCTGTATTGGACCCTTCTGAGCTACTGACCCAACTGACATCGGTGCTTTTCCTTTCGATTGCTTAGTTCTCTGGCCAGCTCTGTTCGAGCAATCTTTCCAAAAATGTCCAATCTGTCCACATCTGAAACATGCATCCGTGCGGCCATAGCAAGTCCCCTAGTGCTTTTTGTTACAATGACAACAATGTGGCATTTTTGACTTATGAGTGGTATCCACGGACTCTGCTTTTTGCACTGCCCCTGACCTTGGGCCTCCACGGCCCCAGCTACTGCTGTGTCCTTGACTCGCCTGGTGGTCTACAGCGACAACAGTCCCCTCATAGTGCCAAGGCCTACCCCTGCTCCATGCCCCCCTGAGGTTGGAACTTCTTCTTTTCGAGTCTGTCAAATTTCTCGAACGGCACCAATGCTTCCTTCTTGAGTGCCTCATCCACTACCCGAGCAAATGTGGTGTCGTCGGTATAATGGATGAGCCTGGTGATCTGGTCTCAACCCCCCGACGAACCTCTTGACCTTGGCGGTCTCAGTAGCCACTATGGTTGGGTGGTATTTAGAGAGCTTGGTGAACTCCATCTCAGAGTCAAACTCCCTTGCCCGCTTATCGCAGACACTCAGTGATAAGTACTGCTCCACTACGACCGCCTTGAACTCCTCCCAAGTAGGGGGTGGTGCATCTACTGTCCTACAGTCCCTCCACGTGTGTAGCCAGTTCTTTGCTGGTCCCCTGAGCTGTAAGGTTACCATGCGAGCCACTGACTCGGATGAGCACCCAAGCTCCACACACAGCTCGTAGCAATCACCCAGAAAATCAGTGACTTCTACCTGCCTATCTATCCCGGTGAACACTCGCGGCCTCAGCTTAATGAAGTCTGCATAGGTGGGCACCCCTGCGACTCTGACCATCGGCTCTACTAGCTCAATCACTTCTAGCACTATGGGTACCACTGGTACCGGCTGCGGCTGCTGCTGTTGCCGCCTCAACTCTTGCTCATTGCGGAGTGCCTCTGTCAACTGAGCCACCTGAGTTTGTAGCTGATCAACTATGGTGTCTTGTACCCCCTCCTCTGACTGCTCTCTTCCCCGCCCCGGCCCCGACCTCGGCCTTGTCCCTGGCGTTCGGTGGAATTGCTACCGCTATCGCTCAATGCAGCATTGTGAGTTTCCATCACACTAGAATATTTTATTTATTTATTTTTTGTTACCATTAATACTAACAACTTATAACTAAAATTTAAAGTACTAACCGCATGGTCCGCTGAGGTGCAGTCGTGGCCGCCTGATCTCGTAGCATAACTATATCGTATGTCGACATGCTAGCATATGCCTCATACGGTACCCAATTTTTAGTCGTAGTCAAGACCTAATCAGAAGCTCTGATACCAACTTTGTC
The DNA here is from genome assembly GCA_034359265.1 of Canna indica. NCBI lineage: Eukaryota > Viridiplantae > Streptophyta > Magnoliopsida > Zingiberales > Cannaceae > Canna > Canna indica. The sequence goes on from CP136890.1 coordinate 14,315,648, forward strand.
ACACCCCAACTCAGGGTCGCGTGATCGGCCAGGATATGTGTCGGTACCCCGAAGCCTACCACATGCACTAGACAATAATATACATGAAAATACTGTACATTAAGGCAACACAAAATAAGGAAGAGCGGCGCAAATCTTTATTCAAAATCAAAACAATTTTAAAGGGTTTCAAATTCGAAGGAAACAACTCGATCGAGTTTCAAAGTCCAAATTAGTTACAAGTATTCAAGAACAAAACTCAGTGCATGTCCAACAACCCTACTCGACACGACTATGACTACATGGCTGCCTGCTACGAGATCTGCACCAACGCCTGCCCTCCAGTCGCACCATGCCACCAAGCCGTACCTCACTGGTCGGGCTCTGCAAAACAACAACAAACAAAACCATGAGTTCACGAGGAACTCAGTGAGCGATCCTTCCAAACCTCCACTTAAATCCCCGATATGATAACATATAAATATATACACAAGCACATATATGAGAAGTTTATGCTAGTTATATCATGGTAATCGACCAATTGTCCATAGTATGCAAATAAGTAGGTTTGGTCATATCGGCTCCTTTAGATTGAGTATCATTCGGCCACTATGGCCTCATCCTGCCTGACTGGTCCAGCTCTATCCGACTATCACCATAATATAATACTCGACCGCACCAACCTATACAACATACAAGAAATGTTAATAACAATCACCGGGTCCATCGACTAGGATGGTCAACTAGTCTCAGCTTCCCACCGGGTTAACACTACTAGAAACTTGGTCTTCAGCAACGGCTATCAGCAACGGCCGCTCAAGCCGTTACTATTTGCAACGGCATTCTTACGGCAGCCCGAGCCGTTGCAGATATTTGTATCTGCAACGGCATTCTAATGGACACGCGAGCCATTGCGGATTATTTTAATTATCTGCAACGACTTTCTGACGGAAAGGCGGGCCGTTGCTAATATTTTAATTATCAGCAACGGCTTGCTAACGGACAAGTGAGCCGTTGCTGATGATAACTTATTAGCAACGGCTTTCTAACGGGCGAGTGAGTCGTTGCTGATAAGTTTATATAGGGCACCAGTCGCGCCCGACCCTTCTTCCTCCCGCTGCTGCCGCCGCCGCTCCTGCTCTCGCCTCTCGCCGTCGCTGCCGCTGCTGCCGATGCCGACGCTGCCGCCGCTCCTGCTCTCGCCTCCCCCGCTGCTGTCGACTTGTTCAGGTATGCCTCGCCGGCCGGCCGTCTCTTCCCGTGGCGGCCGGCGGGAATTAATCCGATCGAAACCCTATTTCTAGGGTTTTGGCCTGCGACGGTCGGCCGATGGCCGCCGCCGGACCTTGTACAGTGGCCGGACAGTGTGTCCGGCCACTGTACGCCTGCGCCGGAGTCCACCTGACTCCGGCGCCGGGAATGGGTAGATCATTTAATTATTATTTAAATTAATTGTTTTTGTTTTATAATTGTTTTATTGTTTTTATAATTGTTAATTAATTGTTAATTAATTATTTAAATTAATTGTTTAATTTGTTAGATTAATTATTAGGGTTTAGATTAATTTTGGAATTGTCCACTTCGGACGCGCGCCGGAATCGTCCACTTCGGACGCGCGCCGGAATCATCCACTTCGGACGCGCGCCGGTATCGGCCACTTCGGACGCGCGTCGGAATCGTCCACATCGGACGCGCGCCGAAATCGTCCACTTCGGAATCGTCCAATAAGGACTCGAACGGTCTCGAAACATTTAGAAAATAATCATTCATCTGACGAGTTCATATGTTTCACGTACGCATCGACGAGTCGGATATGATTTAGCAAAACCTTAGATCCGTTCGGGGATTGTATGTTCGTGTAAAAGAAGTAGATGATCTTTTATACGATGTACAATTCTTGAATTGTCCCTGATTGGACAATTTGGGAATATAGTTATTTGTACTGCACTTACGTTTTTATTTTAACTGTTAACTAATTATTCTAAATTTCGGCAACATCTCTCTTGTTCTCCGATACGCGCCCAGATGATATGCGTATTCGGAGAACTATAGGGAGATGCTGCCGAAATTTAGAATAATTAGTTAACAGTTAAAATAAAAACGTAAGTGCAGTTCAAATAACATAAATCCCGAATGGAATAGGACAATCTCACCTAAAGACATTAACCAAAGAAATTGTCATTGATTGACAGAATCATGTCGGCTGATCGAAGTTGGATGTACCGACGTCTTGATCGTGGAGCTTTAACGAATGAGTTTCGATTAGGCGTAACGTACTTCCTAAATTTCGCCTATTCGAATCGGAATTTCGTTAGCATGGGTGATCAAATCCGATGTCCGTGCCGCATTTGTGCAAATGGACGATTTTTGGATCGGGAGACTGTCACTCTGCATCTATATACCAAAGGATTTGCACCAAGATATTTTCTATGGACTTGTCACGGGGAGTCACGCGAAGTCGGGACGTCGAGAAATCCTATCGTTCAGACATATGGTGAATCTTCCTCTGCTGGTGCTTCTTCATCTAGTCAATGTAATCCCTATAGAACTATGATACTTGATAGTCTTGGGGGTCAATTCCACCTGAATGATAATGTTGATCGGCCAGTTCTTCAGACATCAGTCCCACCAGATACTACAGCGGTTGATATCACAGAAGTAGGGGCTACGGTAGAGATTGAATTACCGAATAAAGAAGCTGCAGAATTTTACGAGATGTTGAAAGCTGCCGATGAACCTTTGTATGAGAATTGTCCTAAATACACTAGGTTTTCAGCAATGACACAGCTCTTAAACATCAAGGCCGATTGTAATATCAGCGGAGTTGCGTATGATCGGATTGCTGGATTGATTAATGGAATGCTGCCTACTGATAACAAGTTTGAGCCTACTTTTTATAAGACTAAAAAGCTAATGAGAAAATTGGGGCTTGGGTACGAAAAAATACACGCGTGCCAAAATAACTGCATTTTATATTATAAAGAAAATGTGCAGTTGGATAAATGCCCTGTATGTCAACACCCTCGTTACAAGGAGAAGAAATCGGTCCGACAGAAAAATATCCCGTTTAAGGTGCTTCGGTATTTTCCACTAACACCGAGGCTTCAAAGGTTATTCATGTCGGAAAAGATAGCCCCCTACATGAGTTGGCATGCAAGAAGTCGTGATGATACAGTAATGACTCATCCATCCGACAGTGAAGCATGGAAACATTTGGATACATGCTATCCTTCATTTGCTAGGGATACTAGAAATATCAGATTGGGATTGTGCACAGATGGTTTTAATCCATTTGGACATTCTGCAACTCCTTATTCAGTTTGGCCAGTGCTGCTGACAGTTTATAATTTGCCACCGTCAATGTGCATGAAAGATGAATTTATTTATCTTTCGATGATTATTTCGGGTCCTAAGGGTCCGCGAAAAGAAATTGACATATTTCTCAGACCCTTGATAGATGAATTGAAAACATTGTGGACTGAGGGAGCTGTCACTTATGATTGTCATCGGAAGCAAAACTTCAATTTATAGGCCGCGGTCTTGTGGACAGTCAATGATTTCCCGGCGTACGGCATGTTGTCGGGTTGGAGCACTCACGGCCGACTCTCTTGTCTGTATTGTATGGAACACTCTAAATCAATCAGTCTTCAGAACGGACGAAAAATCTCATTCTTTGATTGTCATCGTCGATTCCTACCGGTTAATCATCAGTATCGAAGTAATCGTAATAAATTTACTAAGGGAAGAGTCGAAAAAGATGGACCACCACCGATGTTGTCTGGTGAACAAGTGTTAGCACGTGTTTCAACACTTCCAGATATAGTATTTGGTCGCAATGAAAGAGTGTCAGGTTTTGGCCAAACACATAACTGGGTGAAAAAAAGTATCTTTTGGGAATTGCCCTATTGGAGTTCATTATTGATTCGACATAATTTAGATGTCATGCACATTGAAAAAAATGTGTTTGATAATATTTTCAACACTTTGATGGATATTTCCGGAAAAACAAAAGATAATGTCAAAGCCCGACATGATATGAAAATACTTTGTAAAAGACCAGAGTTAGAGTTACAAGAGGTCAACAGACGATATCTGAAACCGAAGGCCCCATATGTGTTAAATAAACAACAGATCAAAGATGTTTGTCAATGGGTAAAAGAACTCAGATTACCCGATGGATATGCTTCAAACTTATCTCGATGTGTGAACGTTGATGATTGCAAAATATCAGGGATGAAGAGCCATGATTGTCATGTATTCATGCAGAGATTACTTCCGATCGCATTTCGAGATCTTCTACCTGATAATATTTGGGGTCCGTTGACTGAATTAAGTATGTTTTTTAGAAACATCTGTGCAAATGTCCTTCGAGTCGAAGATATGTCAACACTTGAAAATAATATTGTTGAAATCATATGCAAGCTGGAGCAGTTTTTCCCTCCTGCATTTTTTGACTCGATGGAGCATCTACCGATACACTTGGCATACGAGGCACGAGTTGGTGGCCCCGTTCAATATCGGTGGATGTACTTATTTGAAAGATACATGAATCGTCCGAAGAAAAAAATAAAGAACACCGCAGCTGTTGAAGGATCAATATCTGGATCGTATATCATCCAAGAAATTTCAACATTCTGCTCATTTTACTTTGAATCGACAGTACATACAAGATTTGATCGTCATCCACGTAACGACGACGGGGGTGTTCGACATTCAGATGGACGTTTAAATATATTTTGTCACTCTGGTCGTGCTTTTGGTTCTCGTCCATCTCGACACTTAAGCGATGAAGAGTATCATTTGGCACACTTGTATGTATTACTCAATTGTCCAGAGATTGAACAATTCATTGAAATATTTGACATTGAGATGGTGCAAAAATACTCTATTCACAACGATCAAGAATTGGAGAGATTACGGAATCGTGATTTCCCTACTTGGATTCAGACTTACAGCAAAGATCACAGAGCTGAAATAGATGAAAGAATATTTAAGTTTGTTAGTGGACCGTCGCGACTTGTGTCGTGCTATAGCGGATATTTTGTTAACGGGTATAAATTTCACACGGTTGAATATTCATTTACAAAGAAGACGATGAATGCTGGGGTCTGCGTGAAAGGGACAACCTATGTTGAATGTGATATGGATTTTTATGGACTGGTGGAAGAAGTGATAGAGTTGCACTACTTCGGCTTAAAATCAGTGATCCTATTTAGATGTCATTGGTTCGATACAACAGAAAGGGGCATGAAAGTTCATCCAAAATACAAACTTGTTGAGGTTAATTACAAATCGAAATTGGCAACAAATGTGCCTTTTATATTGGCATCACAAGCCGAACAAGTATATTACGCGAAGTATCCGGCTCGAAATAAAGATAGAGCAGATTGGCGTGTAGTTTGTAAGACAAAAGGTAGAGGAAAAATTGATCCGATAGTAGGAGAAAATGAGCTGATACCTGATATGACACATGGTTTCTATCAAGAAGATGATCCTCCTGCTGTAGATCGTATTATTCCAATACTCGAGGATGCAGACACAACGTCAATTCAATTAGAAGTTGAATATGCTGATGATGACGATCATGAAATTGAGGAAGCTAGAGATGAAGAAGATGAAGAAGAGGAAGAAGAGGAAGAATTCGAAGACTATTATTCAGATGATGAGGAATAATTGTAAAGTATATATTTTATTAAATATATCTCTACTATTTATACAATAATCTGATTATATGTCTGTTCGTCAGATATGTCTGGTCGTGGTTATCGACGCAGGAGAGCTTCGGAGTCTCCGATCGGTGAGACTCCAGCACTTACTCATGCTGCTGATCCTCCCGTTGCTGATCCTCATGCGGATGATACTGCCGAGGCTAGTACATCCAGACGCAGGCGGCCACGCGGGCCGAACAGGTGGCAGCCTCCACCAGCCACAGAGTCACGTAGATTGATTAGCGTGATTGGGGAGCGGTAATATATCATTAATTATGAATCATTACAAATTCATTATATCATAATATAATATTAAAATTTATTTTTGTTGTGCAGGTTCGAGCAAGAAGAAGTGCCGAGGAGCATTTCTTTTACTATTCGACGATACATGCACGGGGCATGGCCTACGTGGTCTCACGTGCGTAGCGAGCACGTTGACATGTTATGACGCGAGTTTGAGGCACGTATTATTATTTTTTTTACATGCATGATGATTAATATTGGTACTGATATTATTATTTTGCAGGCTCACTATACATGGGCCGAGGACCAGAGGCCCTTCATTTACGCTGCCTGGGAGGCTATTTCCCGGGCAAGGTACAACGGGCAGCTGGGGCAGGCTCGGTCCCAGGCGATGGCCCGAGCTGGGACCACTAACATCGCGGAGACTCGGGGATACGGCCCCGGTTGGATTACTCCGGATATATGGGACCAGCTCGTGGGAATATGGTCGACGGATCGATGGCAGGAGGTTTCTCGGACTGCGGCTAGAAATCGCATGTCGGGGCGAGCAGCGCGTCACACCGGCGGCTCTGTTGCATTTGCAGTGCACGCGAACCGTATGGTAAGTATATCTTTTAATTATATATTTTATTTATTACTATGTGTACTAATTAATGTATTTGTTTTGTAAATGTAGACGACGGTGTCGGATGACGGGACTGTCCAGCGACCCTCCCCGATGGCGGTGTTTGAGCGGACTCACCGTCGAGCACATGGGACGGGGGAGTACATCCACAACCGCGCTGCATACATTATGGTAATTATATATTTATTTAAATTATTCATTATATATTTATAATTTAAGTTTTATGATAAATATTAAATAAAAAATCAAACTCGAGTAGGAGACGTATAGCCAGACGGTGGTGCAGTGCGGGGGTACCCCCGAGGACTTTGACGCAGCATCGTGGGTCGAGGCCGCAGGTGGCTGGGACCATGGCCGCGTATATGGCTTCGCAGATAGTGGTCATGCGCGAGCCGTGCTAGGGCCACTTGGGGCACCGACCCCTCCGGTCGCTGGTGAGCGACCGTCCACCTCTAGATCCAGTTATGATCATAGTAGCAGAATAAGGACTCTGGAGGAGACGGTCGCGCGTCAGAGTCAGATGATGGCGGAGATGCATGCTATGCTACGCAACATGTCAGGTCATCCCGAAGCAGGCATCTCTTCGGCATCATCTCATCCATCGTCCTCGAGTCAGTCCACGCCGGTGTACACTCAAGCACTCCAGACCCCGCCATATGATCCAGGCCATCCTCCATCGTGATCGTGAGAATTTGTTTATATTGACTTTGTTACTGAGATATTGAACTTGTTTAATTTATATTGACTTTGTTACTTAGATATTGATACTTCAATTTTGCATTTGAATTATTTTTATACTATCGTGGATAATTATCAATATAAATATAATTGTTTTGATGTATATCTTGGTATGTTTGTGATGTGTGAATGAATGTGTGTATGAGTGTAAGGGTGTGTGAGTTATGTATCTGATAATGTATCAATGTATCAATGGAAATTTAAAATTTAAAATTTTTTCGTTACCAGGTTCACATCATCAGCAACGGCTTTCCCACGGCCGTCCGTGGGAAAGCCGTTGCTAAAAGTTTATCGAAAGCCGTTGCTGATGACCTACAACAACGGCTTAGCGACGGGCTTTTACTAATGGCGTTGCTACGGACTCAGCGGCCGTTGCTATTAATGTTATCAGCAACGGCTCCGTGTCCGTTGCTGATACTATTTTTAGCGACGGCCCGAGCGGTCGTTGCTGAAATGTCGCTAAGTTATCAGCAACGAGAGTTTCTGTCACGGCTCTATTGCAACGGCTCGATCGTTGTTGATGCTCTTCAGCAACGGCATCAGCCGTTGCTGATGCCCATTTTTCTAGTAGTGTAAGGATAGCTAGTCCCACCCGACTCGGGTATACCGTCAGCATGGCCCACTGACGAAATCTCAAGACCCTTCGCCACTCGGGTCTAACACTTACCGGTCCGCTGGTGCAATCTCAAGACCCTAATCACCGCTGAGTCGAGTAGTAGCCGTTCTGGCTATCGATACTCCTCAATAGACCATCTCAATCACAATACACAATCAGAGTTTCTCAAAAAATAAATTCCATCTAAATCCTAACCATATATGAAACATTTCTATGATTCACATGCCATTCTAAATCCTAACCATATATGTGCGCCCAAGAACATTTCCTTATAGCATAATAAGCTCAATCTACCACTACTAACAGATCATACAAGTGAGAAATCTATAGCATAAACGATGAAATAAAACTCTACATGTAAGCATGAACCAAGTCGAGCCCCTTTCCCCTCCTCACACCCACTCGGCCAAACCTAACCTAGGTTACTCATGCCCGACCAAGATTGATCAGGGTGGAAGAAGAGGGTTTTTGGCCGTGATCAAGAATAATCGAGCCACCAATCATGGCAAGAACTCGATCCAAGAGGTTACGACCACTCTAGGAAATTTGGGAAAAATTCGGAATGACCTTTCCCCCTTTTCCTATCATATATCCGAGGAAAACTCTGTGAAACTTCATCGTTAAACAACATATACACAAGAGGATCAGATCTCAATAAAATTTCGACGAGACGATAGAAATATAACGAGAAATCGACAAAATCCCCAATACCTTGGGTCGGCTACCCGCCTACCCTATGGATCTCGGTTAGACCACTCAGCTTGACTAGAGAAGAAGATGGACGAGATGAAGACGATCCTGATTTCTCTAACGACGGCGCAGATCCGGTGCCATCCAAGAGCTCCTCTTCTCCTCACCTCCTCACCTCGGGCAACGTGCGGCTCAACTTGTCTTGAACCGTACGACGGCTTGGGGTGAGGGATTAATTCTCTCTTCTCCTTTTTTTTTGGATAATTATGCCCTTCTTCACTTAACCCCCTCACTCGACTCCTCCTAATCCGGGATTGGACCCCGACTCGATTCGCGAATCTAATTTCAACCCGACTTGAGTCAACCCAACATATACATTTCAAAAGCATTAACCATGATTCTAAAATTTAACTCATACTTCCTACTCATGGGGATCTCGCAACTCGGCCCAGTTAGTTCCCGATCTGATGGGCTGCACCAATGAAATTTTATATTAGGAAACCCCGGGTATTACATAAGTAGGATATGAATTTTTGAATTTATGAAATTAGGCTTGAGTGGTTGACATTATTTAATTTGATGTTGTGTGTGCATAATTGTTAATTATGTTCATGGGAGTGTATTTAATTAATTGCTTGTGATTTATTAGAATAAGTTTAATTAAATTAATTAAGTCTATCGGGTTAGCAGGTTTTGATTTTGGCTTAAGATGGATGCGGGTTGTGGATTAAGGGTTTAAGAGGTTAGGGTTGAGAAGGGAGTATAAAAACCTCCTTGATGGCTTGTGGCTCCTATTTTGGAGCCACCCAAAAAGTTGAGAAAGGGAGTCAGCCGCCAAACTAAGCCAAGCCGCCAGCCCCCGTTCCCTCTTCCCCTCGGAGCCGCCGCCTGTGAGCCAAGCCGCCTACTTCCTTCTCTCTTTTCCTTTCCTTTGGAGCAGAGCCGAGAGGAGCCGAGTCGAGCCACTGCTTCCTTCTCCTTCCTTCTCTCTTTTCCTTTCGTTTGGAGCTGAGCCGAGAGGAGCCGAGCCGCTGCTTCCTTCACCTTCCTTCTTTCTTCTTCCCTTTGGAGCCGAGCCAAGAGGAGCCAGCCGAGCTGACCTCTTCTTCCCCTCTCCCCCTCTCTCCAAGCCGGCGGCTTGGAGTGAGCCGCCACCTTGTTTTCTATTCTTTGGGGTCGAGCCATCGGATTTCGAAGCCGAAATTGGAGGTCGTCAGTTGGATTCTCGTCACCAATCCCTTTCTTAATTAGGTGAGTGGTTTACCCTCTTGCTTCATGATTTGAATCAAATTTTTGAAGCCGTTCTTGACGGCTCGGTATTTATGCCTTGTTCTTGGATTTTCTTCGAGTTCTTGCCATATTTTCTTGATGTGCAAATCATGATTTATTCTTCCAAATTTGGTTTCTTGATTTGTGGATTGCATGCTTAGGATTAAATATGTGATTTTAGGTAGAAATCATGTGGTAAGATTAAGATCTTGATAATGACTAATTAAGGATTCTTGAGAAGGGGGTTCTTGATCCTAATGATTGACTCTTGATTTAAGTGTATGACTTCTTGTTAATATTGATTAAAAGCATGATTTCTGTGAATTAATTCCTGGGATTAGTGTTATTTCCTAATGGTAATTTAGGGATTAATTTCTGTTAATTTTCGGATTTAATTCTATAAGTATGCTGAAATTGTATGTTTGCTGGAATTGTATGCTGAGATGATGAATCTTTGCTAATTTTAATTTATTTGCTTTGATGTGTGTGTATGTGTGAATATAGTCGTGTAACCTATTATTTCGACCAGAAAATATAGTTTGGAAACACATAGTACACTTTGAAGACTAGATTCAGGTCAGGCACAGCATTTCTGGGCAAAACAGTAACCTAAAACAAAACCTCAATTGAGATGATTTAAATTTTAATTATATAAGTAAAATTGAGTTAAAGGTGAGCATAATTTATTATGAACCAACTTATACAGTATTCATGAAATAAAACTACATGGGTTCATGACATTATAGGTCAAAAGGGATATGGGTCGGGTTTGGAGTGTTGAGACACTTCATAATGAGGACACCCCTGGGACACCGTAGGAGAAGCTTGACTTAGGTCTTAATGCGCCATATCCTTGGGAATGGCGGAGCGGCTCATTTAGGAGCCGGGTTACGGGCTACGCTTGGATGGTTGGATGCCAATTCCCAACCTGCAGGATAAGTTTGGAGGGTCTTTCCTGATTATCCTAGTATGTGATGTTGCCTTCGGCATGGTGGGCTTCGGCCCTATGCAGTTTCCTAGTATGTGATGTTGCCTTCGGCATGATAGGCTTTAGCCCGATGCACTTTCCTAGTATGTGATGTTGCCTTCGGCATGGTGGGCTTAGGCCCGATATACTTCCCTAGTATGTCTTGTTGCCTCCGGCATGATGGGCTTTGGCCCGATGCACTTTCCTAGTATGTGATGTTGCCTTTAGGCATGGTAGGGATTCGACCCGATGCACCTCTTGATGGTGATGTTGTCTTTAGGCATGGTAGGGATTCGACCCGATGCACCTCTTTGATGGTGATGTTGCCTTTAGGCATGGTAGGGCTTCGACCCGTTGCACCTCTTTGATGGTGATGTTGCCTTCGGGAATGGTAGGGCTTCGACCTGATGCACCTCTTTGATGGTGATGTTGCCTTCGGGCATGGTAGGGCTTTGACCTGATGCACATTTTGTGGGTGATGTTGCCTTCGTGATTGGTAGGGCTTCGGCCTGATGCTCCTCTTTGAGAACTAGATGTCGTGGGCATGGGTGACTTGTTGGTCTGGTAGCTAGTCACACTTTTGTGACGTGGTTTCTTTTCAGAGATAGAACTTATTTATATTATATTTGTGATATTTTTTTGTGAGGATGGGTAAAACTGCTCGCTGAGTTCTTTGAACTCATCCATTATCGTGTGATTTCTATTTTGCAGAGCCTGACCGATGAGGTGAGTTAGATGCACTAGGTGTCGCTGGAGGGCAGAGGAGCCGCTGGATCTCATAGCAGTCCTAGTTAGTATCGTAGTCGTGTCTTTTGGTCATCATCATGCACTTATATTAGTTTGATTTGGAGTTGTAGACTTGAGGGTATTTATTTCATTTATTTCAGGTTTTATTTGACTAAACTTTGAACTGTTGGATTTAATCGTGTTTTTGCATTTTTCTTTGTTTCTGAGCTATTAAACTAACACTACTAGAAAAATGGGCATCAGCAACGGCATCAGCTGAGCCGTTGCTGAAGAGCATCAGCAACGGCCAAGCCGTTGCAATAGAGCCGTGACAGAAAGTCGCGTTGCTGATGACTTAGCAACGGATCAGCAACGGTCGCTCAGGCCGTCGCTAAAAACATTATCAGCAACGGTTTTGCCACAGACCCGGAGCCGTTGCTGATAACATGAATAGCAACGACCACGAGTCCGTAGCAACGCCGTTAGTAAACCCCCGTCGCTAAGCCGTTGCTGTAGGTCATCAGCAACGACTTTCGATACACTTTTAGCAATGGCTTTCCCACGGACAACCGTGGGAAAGCCGTTGCTGATGACTTCCACCTGGGGACAGAAACATTTAAATTTCTAATTTTCATTGATACATTGATACATTATCTGATACATAACTCACACACCCATACTCTCATACACACATTCATTCACACATCACAAACACACCAAGATATACATCAAAACAATTATATTTATATTGATAATTATCCACGATAGTATAAAAACAATTCAAATGCAAAATTGAAGTATCAATATCCAAACAAAATAAGTTAAACAAGTTCAATATCTCAGTAACAAGTTCAATATACAAACAAAAAATCTCACGATCACGATGGAGGATGGTCTGGATCATATGACGGGGTCTGGAGTGCTTGAGTGTACACCGGCGTGGACTGAGTCGAGGACGATGGATTAGATGATGCCGAAGAGATGCCTGCTGCGGGATGACCTGACATGTTGCGTAGCATAGCATGCTTCTCCTCCATCATCTGACTCTGACGCGCGACCGTCTCCTCTAGAGTCCTTATTCTGCTACTATGATCATAACTGGATCTAGAGGTGGACGGCCGCTCACCAGCGACCGGAGGGGTCGGTGCCCCAAGTGGCCCTAGCACGGCTCGCGCATGACCACTATCTGCGAAGCCATATACGCGGCCATTGTCCCAGCCACCTGCGGCCTCGACCCACGATGCTGCGTCAAAGTCCTCGGGGGTACCCCCGCGCTGCACCACCGTCTGGCTGTAGGTCTCCTACTCGAGTTTGATTTTTTGTTTAATATTTATCATAAAACTTAAATTATAAATATATAATGAATAACTTAAACAAATATATAATTACCATAATGTATGCAGCGCGGTTGTGGATGTACTCCCCCGTCCCATGTGCTCGACGGTGAGTCCACTCAAACACCGCCATCGGGGAGGGTCGCTGGACACTCCCGTCATCCGACACCGTCGTCTACATTTACAAAACAAATACATTAATTAGTACACATAATAACAAATAAAATATATAATTAAACGATATACTTACCATACGGTTTGCGTGCACTGCAAATGCAACAGAGCCGCCGGTGTGACGCGCTGCTCCCCCCGACATGCGATTTCTAGCCGCATTCTGAGAAACCTCCTGCCATCGATCCGTCGACCATATCCCCACGAGCTGGTCCCATATATCCGGAGTAATCCAACCGGGGCCGTATCCCCGAGTCTCCGCGATGTTAGTGGTCCCAGCTCGGGCCATCGCTTGGGACCGAGCCTGCCCCAGCTGCCCGTTGTACCTTGCCCGGGAAATAGACTCCCAGGCAGCGTAAATGAAGGGCCTCTGGTCCTCGGCCCATGTATAGCGAGCCTGCAAAATAATAATATGAGTACCAATATTAATATATCATCATGCATGTAAAAAAATAAAATAATACGTGCCTCAAACTCGCGCCATAACATGTCGACGTGCTCGCTAGGCACGTGAGACCACATAGGCCATGCCCCGTGCATGTATCGTCGAATAGTCGAAGAAATGCTCCTCGGCACTTCTTCTTGCTCGAACCTGCACAACAAAAATAAATTTTAATATTATATTATGATATAATGAATTTGTAATGATTCATAATTCATGATATATTACCGCTCCCCAATCACGCTAATCAATCTACGTGACTCTGTGGCTGGTGGAGGCTGCCACCTGTTCGGCCCGCGTGGCCGCCTGCGTCTGGATGTACTAGCCTCAGCAGTATCATCCTCATGAGGATCAGCAACAGGAGGATCAGCAGCATGAGTAAGTGCTGGAGTCTCACCGATCGGAGACTCCGAAGCTCTCATGCGTCGATAACCACGACCAGACATATCTGTCGAACATACATATAATCAGATTATTGTATAAATAGTAGAGATATATTTAATAAAATATATACTTTACAATTATTCCTCGTCATCTGAATAATAGTCTTCGAATTCTTCTTCTTCTTCCTCTTCTTCCTCTTCTTCATCTCCAGCTTCCTCAATTTCATGATCGTCATCATCAGCATATTCAACTTCTAATTGAATTGACGTTGTGTCTGCATCCTCGAGTATTGGAATAATACGATCCACAGCAGGAAGATCATCTTCTTGATAGAAACCAGGAGGATCATTTTCTCCTACTATCGGATCAATTTTTCCTCTACCTTTTGTCTTACAGACTACACGCCAATCCGCTCTATCTTTATTTCGAGCCGGATACTTCGCGTAATATACTTGTTCGGCTTGTGATGCCAATATAAAAGGCTCATTTGCTGCCAATTTCGATTTGTAATTAACCTCAACAAGTTTGTATTTTGGATGAACTTTCATGCCCCTTTCTGTTGTACCGAACCAATGACATCTAAATAGGATCACTGATTTCAAGCCGAAGTAGTGCAACTCTATCACTTCTTCCACTAGTCCATAGAAATCCATATCACATTCAACATAGGTTGTCCCTTTCACGCAGACCCCAGCATTCATCGTCTTTTTTGTAGATGAATATTCAACCGTGTGAAATTTATACCCGTTAACAAAATATCCGCTATAGCACGACACAAGTCGCGACGGTCCACTAACAAACTCAAATATTTTTTCATCTATTTCAGCTCTGTGATCTTTGCTGTAAGTCTGAATCCAAGAAGGGAAATCACGATTCCGTAATGTCTCCAATTCTTGATCGTTGTGAATAGAGTATTTTTGCACCATCTCAATGTCAAATATTTCAATGAATTGTTCAATCTCTGGGCAATTGAGTAATACATACAAGTGTGCCAAATGATACTCTTCATCGCTTAAGTGTCGAGATGGACAAGAACCAAAAGCACGACCAGAGTGACAAAATATATTTAAACGTCCATCTGAATGTCGAACACCCCCGTCGTCGTTACGTGGAAGACGATCAAATCTTGTCTGTACTGTCGATTCAAAGTAAAATGAGCAGAATGTTAAAATTTCTTGGATGATATACGATTCAGATATTGATCCTTCAACAGCTGCGGTGTTCTTTACTTTTTTCTTCAGACGATTCATGTATCTTTCAAATAAGTGATTAACCGGTAGGAATCGACGATGACAATCAAAGAATGAGATTTTTCGTCCGTTCTGAAGACTGATTGATTTAGAGTGTTCCATACAATATGGACAAGAGAGTCGGCCGTGAGTGCTCCAACCCGACAACATGCCGTACGCCGGGAAATCATTGATTGTCCACAAGACCGCGGCCTTTAAATTGAAGTTTTGCTTCCGATGACAATCATAAGTGACAGCTCCCTCAGTCCACAATATTTTCAATTCATCTATCAAGGGTCTGAGAAATATGTCAATTTCTTTTCGCGGACCCTTAGGACCCGGAATAATCATCGAAAGATAAATAAATTCATCTTTCATGCACATTGACGGTGGCAAATTATAAACTGTCAGCAGCACTGGCCAAACTGAATAAGGAGTTGCAGAATGTCCAAACGGATTAAAACCATCTGTGCACAATCCCAATCTGATATTTCTAGTATCCCTAGCAAATGAAGGATAACATGTATCCAAATGTTTCCATGCTTCACTGTCAGATGGATGAGTCATTACTGTATCATCACGACTTCTTGCATGCCAACTCATGTAGGGGGCTGTCTTTTCCGACATGAATAACCTTTGAAGTCTCGGTGTTAGTGGAAAATACCGAAGCACCTTAAACGGGATATTTTTCTGTCAGACCGATTTCTTCTCCTTGTAACGAGGGTGTTGACATACAGGGCATTTATCCAACTGCACATTTTCTTTATAATATAAAATGCAGTTATTTTGGCACGCGTGTATTTTTTCGTACCCAAGCCCCAATTTTCTCATTAGCTTTTTAGTCTTATAAAAAGTAGGCTCAAACTTGTTATCAGTAGGCAGCATTCCATTAATCAATCCAGCAATCCGATCATACGCAACTCCGCTGATATTACAATCGGCCTTGATGTTTAAGAGCTGTGTCATTGCTGAAAACCTAGTGTATTTAGGACAATTCTCATACAAAGGTTCATCGGCAGCTTTCAACATCTCGTAAAATTCTGCAGCTTCTTTATTCGGTAATTCAATCTCTACCGCAGCCCCTACTTCTGTGATATCAACCACTGTAGTATCTGGTGGGACTGATGTCTGAAGAACTGGCCGATCAACATTATCATTCAGGCGGAATTGAACCCCAAGACTATCAAGTATCATAGTTCTGTAGGGATTACATTGACCGGATGAAGAAGCACCAGCAGAGGAAGATTCACCATATGTCTGAACGACAGGATTGCTCGACGTCCCGACTTCGCGTGACTCCCCGTGACAAGTCCATAGAAAATATCTCGGTGCAAATCCTTTGGTATATAGATGCAGAGTGACAGTCTCCCGATCCAAAAATCGTCCATTTGAACAAATGCGGCACGGACATCGGATTTGATCACCCATGCTAACGAAATTCCGATTCGAATAGGCGAAATTTAGGAAGTATGTTACGCCTAATCGAAACTCATTCGTTAAAGCTCCACGATCAAGACGTCGGTACATCCAACTTCGATCAGCCGACATGATTCTGGCAATCAATGACAATTTCTTTGGTTAATGTCTTTAGGTGAGATTGTCCTATTCCATTCGGGATTGCAGATACAGATATCTGCAACGGCTCGGGCGGCCGTAAGAATGCCGTTGCAAATAGCAACGGCTTGAGCGGCCGTCGCTGATAGCCGTTGCTGAAGACCAAGTTTCTAGTAGTGTAAACTTGGTGTTGGTTCGCTTTTCCTTTAAAATAAAACTTGTTACTTTCTTTCTGTTACATTATTTGATTTGGCATGTGCATGGTTAGGCTTCGGGGTATAGGCACGTATACCCTGGTCGGTCACGTGACTCTGAGTTGGGGCGTGATAAAGTTGGTATCAGAGCATGTGGTTCGGTCTGACTATGACCTAGAGTTGTCACCGTATAGGGCATTGATAGCGTGTTAGTAAATTGTAGGGGTATGCTATGAGATTAATAGGCTAAGTCTGCACCTCAGTGTGACTTGTGGTTTAGTTTGCAAAACATTAGGTGAATTCAATTGCTTAATCTTGAATTATTTTTTTCTGGTGTTTCCATATCAGTGGAGGCCTTTGATGCCGCAAGGAGCGGTTGTGATAGCAACTTCACTGAGCGCCGAGGCTGAGGGAGGAGGTGGGACAGGATCCCATGGTTGTGCAGCTGTAGGCCCGAGTGGCTGAGCTGACTGAGGCACTCCATAGGGAGGAGGAACTGGGACAGTCCCACGGTAGCACAGCTTGAGACCGTGAATGGCCCTGTGCTAGAGAGTGGGGGGCTACCTTTGTATGGGTGCCTGGATTAGAGATTCTTGCAATGATTGCTTAGTATCTTGAATGATTCATTGGGTCTCGTCATATATTTAAATATTTATGGTGCAGTATGGTTAGGGCGACCTTATGCTTAAGGGTCATGATTGTGTGCGACCAGAGTTGAGCAAGACTAGAGCGGTTTTGCTTTGAGGTATGTTCTGGGTGCGGATAGGTTGGGCATTTCAGAAAGAATTGTCCTGGCAAGGGCAGTCAGCAGCTTGATCAGACCAGAGGAATGACACCAATGTCAGTGGGTTCCTTAGCTCAAAGGGGTTAGACTCAAGGAGGAGGCCAGGGAGCTGGTGGTTTAGAGTGGCCCGCTGCATGGGTGGTTGCTATGAACCAAGAGGGCGCTGAGGCATCTAGGGCAGTAGAGCCGGGCAACCTTGTTGTTGGTTCGGCAGTTGCGTATGTCTTGTTTGTTCCGGGTGCTACGCACTCTTTCGTGTCTATTTTGTTTGCTGCTAAGTTGGTAGGGGTACCTTCTGTGCTTGGGTTACCTCTTGTGGTGTCTACGCCTACGGGCGTTCCGGCGATGACAGAGATAGTCTTTCAGGGCTACGAGGTTGTCATTTGTGTGCATGCGTTGATAGTCGACTTGACACTCCTGCCGATGCTGGAGTTTGATACAATTTTGGGCATGGACTGGTTGGCGAACCATTTTGTCTCAGTGGATTATAGGGCTAAGACTGTTACCTTCAGTAAACGCGGGATGCCCCAGTTTACCTTCCAGGGTGAGGGAAGGGGTGAGCCATTGATGGTGATATTAGCTCTTAAGGCCCGAAAGTTATTGTTCGGCGGGTGTCGGTCAGTTTTGGCCTTTGTGTCGGTGGGAAAGGAAGGTGGAAGTGCGGCCAGAGACATCGGGAGGACGCCTGTAGAATGCGGGGTTTCTAGTGTGTTTCTAGAGGAGTTACCAGGGTTACCTCTAGAGAGAGAGATCAGATTTTGTATCGATTTACAGCCAGGGGTGAAGCCGATCTCCATTCCTCCATATCACATTGCACCAACTGAGTTGAGGGAGTTGAAGTCCCAGTTGCAGGAGCTGCTTGATCTGGGTTTCATTCGCCCCTGTGTTTCGTCTTGGGGTGCTCCGGTACTCTTTGTAAAGAAGAAGGATGAGTCCATGCTGATGTGTATTGATTACCGATAGCTTAATAAGGTAACAGTGAAGAATCAGTACCCATTGCCCAGGATTGATGATTTGTTTAATCAGCCTCAGAAAGCGTAGTGGTTTTCTAAGATTGACCTGTGGTCAGGGTACCATCAGTTGAGGATTCGGGACAGTGACGTCCCTAAGACTGCTTTCAGGTCGAGGTATGAGCACTTTGAGTTCTTGGTGATGTCCTTCGGGCTGACTAATGCACATGCAACATTTATGGACCTGATGAACCGAGTGTTCAAGGAATACCTGGATAAGTTTGTGATTGTGTTCATTGATGACATTTTGATTTATTCCAGGAGCAAGGAGGAGCATGCTGAGCATTTAAGGGTAGTTCTGGAAACTCTCAGGGAGCACAGATTATATGCCAAAATCTCCTAGTGTGAGTTCTGGCTGGATAACGTGGGGTTTCTTGGTTATGTGGTGTCCAAGGAAGGAATAAAAGTGGACCCTGTAAAGATAGAGGCAGTTCAGAACTGGAAGAGGCCGGCTAATGTGTTAGAGATCCGCAGTTTTCTGGGGTTGGCAGATTATTAGAGGAAGTTTATGGAGAATTTCTCCAGGATCGCAGCACCATTGACCCACCTGACCCAGAAGAAGGTCAAGTTCGAACGGGACAGTAAGTGCGAGGAGAGCTTTCTAAAGCTCAATGACCGCTTGACGTCAGCGCCAGTTTTAGTAGTACCCTCGGGTTCAAGAGGTTTTGTTGTTTATTGTGATGCCTCCCAAGTCGGCTTGGGTTGTGTGTTGATGCAGAATGACAGAGTGATAGTCTATGCCTCAAGATAGTTGAAGGTTCAAGAAAAGAATTACCCAACTCATCTTGAGATGACAGCGGAGGTGTTCGCATTGAAGCTGTGGTGTCACTACCTTTATGGTGAGGCTTGTGAGATATACACTGATCATAGGAGCCTCCAGTATTTGCTTACCCAGAAGGAGTTGAACCTGAGGCAGAGAAGATGGCTTGAGCTTATGAAGGACTATGACTACATGATCATGTACCATCCAAGGAAGGCTAATGTGGTAGCTGATACCTTGAGCAAGAAGTCAATGGGCAGTTAGCACATTTGGCGATCAGGAGGAGGCCGTTGGCTCAGGAGTTGGCCCTATGTTTGGATGGAGGATCAGTCTTGTCAGTGTCAGATTCTGGTGCGCTGGTGGCCCACTTGAGAGTGTAGTCTTCATTGGTTGACATGTTGCGGGCAGCGCAGGAGGAGGATGGCTTTTGTGCACTCACTAAGGATCTGGCCAGGAGAGGAGATGCAGATAATAGGTTCAGTGTGGACTCGGAGGGTGTCCTGAGGTTTAAGAATTGGATTGTGGTACTAGATATGGTCGAGGTTCGTAGGCAGATGCTGGAGATGGCTCATCGATCTACCTATACTATGCATCCGGGAGCTACGAAGATGTACCGAGATCTCAAGCAGAATTATTGGTGGAAAATCATGAGAAGGGAAGTGGCTGAGTTTGTGTCTAAGTACCTGGTGTGTTAGCAGCATTAGAATGGCCCCTTTAAGGCATTGTATGGGTGGAGATGCAGGTCGCATGTAGGCTGGTTTAAGGCAGGAGATTCCCTTATGATGGGACCTAATTTGGTAGAAGAGGATTTAGGAAAAGTAAAGCAGATCAGAGAGAGGTTGTTGGCAACTCAAAGTCGCCAGGAAATGTATGCTGATGGAAATGCAAGGGAGGTAGAGTTTGCTGAGGGGGCATGGAAGGTGTCTCCTATGAAAGAGGTGGTGAGATTTGGTAAGAAAGAAAAGTTAAGCCCTAGGTTCATTGGGTCATTTCCTACCTCCTAGTATGGGGAGCTGTGGCCTATGGGTTGGCCCTACCTCCTAGTATGGACCGATTACATCCAGTGTTCCACGTGTCTATGCTGAAGAGGTATATTTGGGATGAGTCCCATGTGATCGAGCCTACCGCAATGGAGGTGGATTCAGCAATCTCTTATGAGGAGCGACCAGTTGAGATGCTAGACCGACATATCCGAAAGTTGAGGTCCAAGGAGATCCCCTTAGTTAATGTCAGATGGGAGCACCATTCCGGCTAGGAGGCCACCTGGGAGGTGGAGTAGGATATGAAGGAGTGTTATCATTCATTGTTTGATGTTGTGGTGAGTCCTTATTTTCTTTTCTAAAATTCGAGGATGAATTTTCTTTAAGGATGGAGGATTGTAATATCCTAGATATTTAAGTTTATTGTTATTTTTTTTCTTTCTCCTTGTATGTGTTTGCCAAGCTAGCGGACTAGTTCGTGGTCGAGCCGAGTCGACTCATGGTCCGGAGCGAGCTTGTGAGTTCGGGTAAGTAGGATATGAATTTTTGAATTTATGAAATTAGGCTCGAGTGGTTGACATTATTTAATTTGATGTTGTGTGTGTATAATTGTTAATTATCTTCGTGAGAGTGTATTTAATTAATTGCTTGTGATTTATTAAAATAAGTTTAATTAAATTAATTAAGTCTATCGGGTTACGGGTTTTGGTTTTGGCTTAAGGTGTATGCAGATTATGGATTAAGGGTCGAGAGGAGCCAAGCCGAGCCGCTGCTTCCTTCACCTTCCTTCTTTCTTCTTCCCTTTGGAGCCGAGCCAAGAGGAGCCAGCCGAGCCGCCCTCTTCTTCCCCTCTCTCCCTCTCTCCAAGTCGGCGGCTTAGAGTGAGCCACCACCTTGTTTTCTATTCTTTGGGGTCGAGTCGCCGGATTTTGAAGCCGAAATCAGAGGCCGTCAATTGGATTCTCGTCTCCAATCCCTTTCTTAATTAGGTGAGTGGTTTACCCTCTCTCTTTTCCTTTCCTTTGGAGCCGAGTCGAGAGGAGCCGAGCCGCTGTTTCCTTCACCTTCCTTCTTTCTTCTTCCATTTGGAGCTGAGCCAAAAGGAGCCAGCCGAGCCGCCCTCTTCTTCCCCTCTCTCCCTCTCTCCAAGCCGGCGGCTTGGAGTGAGCCGCCACCTTGTTTTCTATTCTTTGGGGTCGAGCCACCGAATTTCGAAGCTGAAATCGGAGGCTGTCAATTGGATTCTCGTTTCCAATCCCTTCCTTAATTAGGTGAGTGGTTTACCCTGTTGGGTGAAAGCCCACACTAGAGGGGGGGTGAATAGTGTGTGTTTACTAATCTTTTTGCCTAAATTCGATTTGAATCGTTTCTTTGGTTACTTGGGCAATTCACAAATCGAGTAGTAATAGGAAGCAAGATATAAATGGTAACCAATAAGAAATGCAAGGAAAATAATGCTAACATAATTATTTATAGTGTTTCGGCCCCAATGCCTACTCCACTACCTAAGCACCCCGCTTAGGATTTCCAAACTTAGTTTCACTAGAATATATCATTTCCCTTACAGACTTTACACCGGAAAGTCTCCGCTCTCAAACCAAAGGCACTTCCACACCCGAAAGTATCCCACCTTCCTATCGAGAGCACTCTCCCACCTCGACCTAAGGGACAACTCAACTAATCCTAGTAAACTAAGTTTACAATGGTAGATTTAAGCCTAAACAGCAAGGCAACCATCAACTCAATCAAACCTAGCAACCTAGGTTTACACAAATGATATACAATGAAAATAACCAAGAAAATATAATAACAATTGGAGAAATAAACAAATCAAACTATATTTAGCTCCAAAAGAAACTCCCTAATCCTCTTGATGCCTTGAGAAGATGAATCTTGAAGGTTCAAAGGCTAGATCAAAATTTTATCATGAAAACTAGGGATTGCAAAGAGATGGCTCAAGAAATCCTTTAGAGATGATCAAATATGGCTCAAAGGAAGCTTGGATTAGGGGTGGAAGGCTTGCTAAGGCTTCTATTTATAAGTCATGGAGAGTTGGCATGAAACACCCAACTCAACGGCTAGGAAACTAGTCGTTTTCGCCATCCGATCGCAAGTCCGGTCGATCGTCGGTCGACTGACCGAGCGACCGAAGGCAAATTGCCAATTTCTGGCACACTTTGGTTGACCAACCGGTCGACCGAATTGGCTACTGCCAATTTTTGGCAACATTCGGTCGACCGATCGGTCGATCGAAACTGGGCAGACTGCACTACTTGGTTTGGCTGAGATTTTGCTTGTTTGCTCGTTTTCTGATTCCGTCTTCCCTAAGTCTACTTATAAATTTAAAATATAAATATTTTATAAGGATTACCCCCCATTTGGATTCAATAAATATATATAAAAATTAAAATCCTTAAGAATCAAAATCTAATTTTTGGGGTCTAGTACAAATTTCCGAAAAACAAAAATGTCATAATCTTCCGGGTCAAATATGGGTATGCTAAAGGCTTCCAAAAATTCCTTAAAAATACCTAGTTATCTAGTTTTGACTCAAGGAACAATTACTGCTATTTTTTGTGTCAAGAAAATGTCTAGGTCATATAGCCCTCCAAAGAGCTCCCTAGGCTTAGTGAATTTCAAGACGATTTTTGGGTTTTCATATTTTGGGGTTCGGGGTTAGGTTTTTGGGTTCTTGGCATCATAAAGAGGATTACATTACATTCTAGACACCCTAAACTTAAACTCTAACTTTTTGAAGAATCCCAAGCGCCGACGAGCGTCCTTGCTGATTTCTCCGATTTCTCCAAATTTTTCGATCAGGGACGGCGTGCGCTAACAGACTTGGAACATGAAAGATTTCTTAATGAAACATTAGTTCCATGTTTGTTATCATAAAAACCAAGATTAAGACCAAGGTAGAAAACCTTAGGCCAACATACCCTCTCGCTTCGGGATTTGAATCGGATTTTTGAAGCCGTTCTTGACGGCTCGGTATTTATGCCTTGTTCTTGGACTTTCTTCGAGTTCTTGCCATATTTTCTTGATGTGCAAATCATGATTTATTCTTTCAAATTTGGTTTCTTGATTTGTGGATTGCATGCTTAGGATTAAATATGTGATTTTGGGTAGAAATCATGTGGTAGGATTAAGATCTTGATAATGACTAATTAAGGGTTCTTAAGAAAGAGGTTCTTGATTCTAATGCTTGACTCTTGATTTAAGTGTATGAGTTCTTGTGAACATTGATTAAAAGCATGATTTATGTGAATTAATTCCTGGGATTGGTGTTATGTCCTAATAGTACTTTAGGGATTAATTTTTGTTAATTTTTGGATTTAATTCTATAAGTATGCTGAAATTGCATATTTGCTGGAATTGTATGATAAGATGATGAATTTGTGCTGATTTTAATTTATTTTCTTTGATGTGTGTGTATGTGTGAATATAGTCGTATAACCTATCGTTTCGACCAAAAAACATAGTTTGGAAACATAGTATGCACTTTGGAGACTAGATTCGGGTCAGACACAGCAGTTCTGGGCAGAACAGTAACCTAAAACAAAACCCTAATTGAGATTATCTAAATTTTAATTATACAATTAAAATTGGATTAAGGGTGAGCATAATCTGTTATAAACCAACTTATATAGTATTCATGAAATAAAACCACACGAGTTCATGACGTTACAGGTCTAAAGGGGTAGGGGTCGGGTTTGGAGTGTTGAGACGCTTCATAATGAGGACACCCTTAGGACACCGTACGAGAATCTTGAGTTAGGTCTTGATGCGTTATATCCTTGGGAATGACGGAGCAGCTCATTTAGGAGCTAGGTTACGGGCTACGCCCAGATGGTTGGATGCCAATTCCCAACATGCAGGATAAGTTCGGAGGGCCTTTCTCGATTATCCTAGTATGTGTTGTTGCATTCGGGCATGGTGGGCTTCGGCCCAATACACTTCTTTAGTATGTGTTGTTGCCCTTGACATGGTGGGCTTCTGCCCGATGCACTTCTCCAGTATGTGCTGTTGCCATCGGCATGGTGGGCTTCGACCCGATGCATTTCTCTAATATGTGATGTTGCCTTCGGGTACGGTGGGCTTCGGCCCGATGCACTTCCCTAGTATGTGTTGTTGCCTTCGGCATGGTGGGCTTTGGCCCGATGTGTTGGCTTAAGGGTCCCTCTCAATCTTCGATCTTTATTTTGATGATAACAAACATGTATTTAATCTATGTGTGAAGTTTTGAGTTCAGGTTGAGGTTGCGATAAGCATGCGAAGTTCGTTCAAATGAAATGAAAGAAAAGACCGTCAAAGAAACGGAAGAAGAAAACGTTAAAGAATGGCTCGGATTTAGATCAAGTAGAAATCATGTAATATAACCCTAGGATGATTTTATCCCAAGCCAAATTGTAAAGTTATCCAAGTTGAAACTTGGTAACTAAACCCATGAAAAATCATGTAACAAATTCAAAGTAAAAAAATCAACCTCAGCCTGAGTTCGATCGACCGGTCGGTCGACCGAATGATGCCGCAAAACGGCAGTAGCCATTCGGTCGACCTGTCGATCGATCGAAGTTGGTGAAAATTTGGCAGTAGGCTACGTCGGTCGACCGGCCGAAACCAAAATTTGGCAGAAGGTGTATCGGTCGACCGATCGGTCGATCGGATTACAGATCACGCCTCTGGCTTCACTGCATCGGTCGATCGGATTTGGGATTGATGAAGCTGCGACTCATTCAGACCGAACAATGCAAATAAAGCATAGAAAGGGTAGCGGTCTATCTGTCGGTTGATCGGCGATCGACCGATAAGCGATCGAACGACGGTAACGACTAGTTTTCTGCCCGTTGAATCGCCCGTTCAGCTGAGGGGTTATAAATACCCCTCACCTAACTTCTTAAAAGCTTCTTAGAAATTTAATTGAGCATTCAAGAAGTGATTTGAGCCTTCAAAAAGATTGATTTGCTGCGCCCTACTCGTCCGTCAACATCCTTCTTAAAGCGCCTGCTTCCCTCAACTCTGCTACAACTCAAGTTCATCTTATGGCAAGTTGAAGGCTTGAAGGCTTGGGAAAAGAGCAGTGGTTCCTTCTTACGATTCTTAGGCTCTTTTTCACTGTATTTGAAGATTTATTTCAAACTTGTTTTTTATCTGTAATAGCCTGCTAGGTGTGCTAGAGAAACACTTAGGGTAGACTTCGTAGATTTGTGTTTTGCCTAGGTGAATAGGTTTGAGGAGTTCTCAAAGAGGTGAGAATAGTTTCCTCAGTTGTATTCAAAGGGAAACACAAGTTCTATAAAGTAGTTGGTTAGAAATCCTTGGTGAGGAGCCAAGGTAGTGGAGTAGGCGGTTGGCCGAACCACTATAATTGATCGTGTTTGCATTGCTTTCAATATTTGCTTATTATTGTTCGCTGATATTTGATCATATCCATTGTTAAGATACACTTGCATTTGATTGAAGTTAAATTGAGCAAAAAGAAAATTTGATTAAAACAAAAAAGGGGACAGACACTATTCAACCCTCTTCTAGTGTCGGATTTCATACAACACGATGCACTTTCCTAGTATCTGATGTTGCCTTTAGGCATGGTAGGGATTCGACCCGATGCACCTCTTGATGGTGATGTTGCCTTTAGGCAAGGTAGGGATTCGACCCGATGCATCTCTTGATGGTGATGTTGCCTTTAGGCATGGTAGGGCTTCAACTCGATGCACCTCTTTGATGGTGATGTTGCCTCTACGCATGGTAGGGCTTCAACTCGATGCACCTCTTTGATGGTGATGTTGCCTTCGGGAATGGTAGAGCTTCGACTTGATGCACATTTTGTAGGTGATGTTGCCTTCAAGCACGGTAAGGCTTCGGCCTGATGCACCTCTTTGAGAACTAGATGTCGTGGGCATGGGTGGCCTATTGGCCTGGTAGCTAGTCACACTTTTGTGACGTGGTTTCTTTTTAGAGATAGAGCTTATTTATGTTATCTCTGTGATATTTGTTTGTGAGGGTGGGTAAAATCGCTCGTTGAGTTCTTTGAACTCACCCATTGTCGTGTGATTTTTGTTTTGCAGAGCCTGACCGGTGAGGTGGGTTGGATGCACTTGGCGTCATTGGAGGGCA
The DNA here is from genome assembly GCA_034359265.1 of Canna indica. Taxonomy (NCBI): domain Eukaryota; kingdom Viridiplantae; phylum Streptophyta; class Magnoliopsida; order Zingiberales; family Cannaceae; genus Canna; species Canna indica. The sequence continues at coordinate 14,342,168 of CP136890.1, forward strand.
GAGGAGCCGCTGGATCTCATAGCAGTCCTAGTTAGGGTCGTAGTCGAGTCTTTTGGCAGTCGTCATGCACTTGTATTAGTTTGATTTGGAGTTGTAGCCCTGAGGGCATTTATGTCATTTATTTCAGGTTTTATTTGACTGAAAATTGAACTATTGGACTTAATCGTATTTTCGTATTTTTCTTTGTTTATGAGTTATTAAACTAAACTTGGTGTTGGTTCGCTTTTCCTTTAAAATAGAACTTGTTATTTTTTTCTGTTACATTATTTGATTTTGCATGTGCATGGTTAGGCTTCGGGGTATAGGCACGTAAGCCCTAGCCAATCACGTGACCCTGAGTTGGGCCGTGACATTAGTGCTTTAGAAAAAATGATATGGAACGCTGCTTCGCTCTACTGGATGCGTCGGATCCCACTCAAATTTTGGAAAAGTTGCTAACGTTACATTTGCGCTACAAAAACTTGCAAATATTGTCAAAGGCTTATGAAAGAAGCAAATAGAACTATGAATTTGGAGACTAATATCATTACCCCATCAACAGGTTTCAACATGTATTTTTTTTTTCTATTCATTCAAAGGCATCTTTAATATATATTTTTTTTCAAGCTAAAGAGAGTTGCAATTTTTATTTGGAAGAACGAAGTTTTAATAAATAAAATTCTCATACCTTTATTATTTGGTTCAGGATATCCCCTCGTTTAAAACAATGGGCTAATTTGCAATCGGCTAATCGTTGGGCCTCATACTCTACTTCAAGATATACATACATAGTTTTATAGTTTAGCTCTTTGAAAACACAAATGCAAGTATCAATAATAATATTCTCAAATTTGCAAGTAATAAGGATCCATATTCATGTTTTTGAGCATATCATCTGCATATATTAAATTTTAATGCAGCTCCATCCCCACTTTATTCATTCTATCATTTTTCTTCTTATTCTAACTTTTGGACTATGCTTTTACAGACAGTTCATGAAGTTAAGAGTTGATTGTTATAATATTCACATTATGTTATATTATTCTTTTAACTAATCAAAATAAGCAAACAACTTATTGAATGCAATTTTGTGGCATGATAGATATCTTACTAGAACATTAAAAAATTGATATGATTATCAAATTTTATCAATAAACTGCTGAGCCATATTCTACGACAACCAATAAGTATGACAATTGAAACAATACTACTAAATAAAATGACAAAAATTAGAAACTATAGCAGTAGGTTACATACTCTGATTAGTGACTCTTTCATTTTCATAAATTTCTTCTAGAGCATTCCTTAGCATCCTCAGCTCCATCTCACTCTCACTGAATATGTCATTCTTGAAAATTATTGACCAAATCTTTTGTCAAAAAAGAATGCTAGAACAAGGTGCTCAACTAACAAGAAATCATCACCAAATTCCTTTTTAAACTTCTTGGCATTGTCGAACTGGTTTCGTAGATTTAGTATGGGCCCACTTGTATCACAAATAACCTTTGAGACCTTTATATAGAATTAAGGGATTTGAGGCTTTTCTATAGAATTAAAAGACCCAAAAACACGAGCCTAAATGACTAAACTACTCGTTAAAAATTATAAAGGATTTATGTGTAGGCCTTTATACAGCTCACCTAACATAAATCTGGTTATAGTTAGGCACTGTACTAGTTTTGGGAGTCCATTATCTTTCTAGTTACCTTTATTATTTTGTTCAGGATACCCCCTCGTTTAATACATTGGGCTAATTTGCAGTCGGCTAATCGTTCAGCCTCATACTCTCCTTCAGGATATACATACACAGTTGTGAAGTTTAGCTTTTTGAAAACACAAATGCAAGTATCAATAATAATATTCTCAGATTTGCAAGTAACAAGGATCCATATTTTAGCCATTGGGTATATTTTTTATCGGCTCAAAATGACTCTTTGAGTTTTGTTGGGATCAATTTTTTATGAGGTTTTATTAGACTTTCATGAGGATTTTTCAAAGGTAGATCTCCATTTTTAGGCTGGACTGTGATTTGATCATGATCATGCTTCTCTTTGGCACAAGATTGTTATTTTACTTGTGGAAGCTAAGATATTGGCCTAGATTGATTCTCAATTGGACATTTTCATCAGCAATAGCACACTTAATTATTGGAGTGATGGTGCATAATTTGGATTCTGGGGTAGTACTAGCTAGCTCTGTACAATCATTGCTACCTAACTGCATATCAGGATTGTATAGCTCAAGCAAACATGGTAAAACTGGTGGTATTTGTAAGCCATGAGATCCATGCCAAAAAAATTGTGCTATTGTAGTTAAAATAGGATGTAGGGAAATTCGCTTGCTGTTATTAAGAATGTTGCCACCTTGAGAACACCACAAATCTGATTAATAGGCTTATGAGAAGCAATATGTATATCTATTTGGGTAGATTTCTCAAGTAGGAATGGAAGCTTTAGAGAATATTTTAGGGAGCTAAGTTTTAGTTGTTGAGATAAAAAAGAAAAATCATGAATCTGAGAGTTTGTTCTTAGATGCATTGATCGAGGTCTTTTGGTTATTGCTGGAACCATTCTTGTGCTATTGTTAAAACATGTTAGAAGTATTGCTTTATGTTAGGCATTTTAAATGCTAAAGATTCTTATCTTGAGAACATGAATATATAACTTGTCAAGCTTGTGACAAGGTGAGTGACCCCACTCTAGTTTGGTAGATAATTGCCAATAAGATCCTTGTTGCCTAAAATTTAGTATACTTCTATATACTAACAAACGTACATCTCTGCGTTTAGTTGTACATGTATCTTGTTGCATTGGAGCTTAAGATTTTAAAGGAGATTTCTTGGTTAATATTAAATTTATTGGATTTATTTATTTAATAAAATAATGAAACTTCTATAATCAAGACCCAAGAGCATGAGGTTTTTAAGAGTGAAAGTTGTGTTATCTTATGTACTGCATATACCAAAATAGTTAGTTGGAAGGTTGGCATGAAGACTAGTCTCAATGAGCTTGATATGTGATGGTATACAGAAACTTCTGCATCTTTGGAGTTACTATGTAGTGATGTTAATTATCTTTTTGCCAATTTAGGACTCTGAATAAATTTGTTAACAATGTAAACCCCCAAAAACATCCTTTTATGCAAATTTTGCTAAGGAGAATATTTTGTACATGCTTGACATTTACAAAAAAGATTAACATCATGGATATACATATGTTAAGCTATCATTTGAATAATCTAGAAACAGTCACATTAGAATTTTCAATTCTTCTGGTCATTTGGTGCTTTGAGACCATGAGATCATTGGATTCTAGACTGGTTAGGAATTCTTGATTCTCTTGAAAGCATCTTATGACTGTTGAACATGGTTATCCTACTACAGTTAGACCAAAAAAACTATTGGTTATCCTACCTCAGATCCAGGTTCTCTCATGTCTCAATTCTTCATTGCATCTAATTATCTTCTTGGGCCAACGACTTTTGATTGAGTGTTTCCTTTTGGCATCTACATCTATCCAGACAAAATCGACATTGTTGATGAGGCAATTACTTTCTTCGGAGCAAATGTTTTCTTTAGAAACTTTGATATTAAGAGCTCAGCTGTCAAGCTTTCTTTTACATCCCTATAATTTAATTGTGGCTTACATTTCATAGATTGTTGTGTGATGGGCACTGGAATAAAAACGTGGGCAAGCAAATAACTCCTCTTTAACTCCTAGGTGTTGACGTGAAATTTTCTATTCGTTCCTTAAATTGCGTGAATCATGGAGTAATGATTTTTCTGATATTTTTTTTCAAAATCTAGATTGAAGCCGAAATAATGGAAAATGAATTACAAAAATGAGTTTTCAGTGTTTTTTTATTTGGTTAGCAAAATATATTAATTTTATTTAGGTTGTACAATCCATATGGGCATGGATTGAAAAATCAGTAGGGTACACCGGCCTTCGTACTGTGTGTTTCAGTTGTACCACTTGGTATAGTCTATGCATCGAGCGTGCCGAGTCGAGTTTACGGTACATGCACAATGGTTAATTTTTTAGCCATTTGGTATATTTTTTATCGTCTCAAAGTGACTCTTTGAGTTTTGTTGGGATCAATTTTTTATGAGGTTTTGGAGTTATATAAAGCTCTCAAATCCTCTCACTTATATCTCAATTGTTTTCTCTCTCATTCTATCAATTTTCTTAAAGTTCATCATTTTAGGTATAAATTTATATTTTTTCCATTGTAACTTAAGATTAAAATAAATATTTTAATGTATTGCCGCCATGATTAAGAAATTGATTTGTATTTATTTTCATCTATTAGCGGACAATTTGTATTTTTCACTAAATAATGAATTTGGAGCTTAGAATTGTGTTTTGAAGTTTAAATTGGAAAAATACAACAACAAAAAAAAAGTACATGGCCATTTGTAATGGCTTGTATTATGTGTCGATATAATACAATAATGATACATACCGTACTGGTCAATTACAAAGATCGGTATTATGTACGGGATTTTAAACCATGAGGATGGTCACCTAAATATGTTCTTCTTTCGTAGTAGCATTTATATGATGATAATTCTTTTATTTTACTTAATAAGATAATAAATAAGAGAGAGTGTACCCTACATATCGAATATAATATTTATTCTTTTGACGTGCAATTTTCTATTTGTCCCTTTGTAATACCCATAATTTGTAATAATAATATTTTATTTTTGAGCGGGGGATAGTGGGCCCTAGTAGCACGGATTGGCGGGAAGCTTCGGGATTAGACCCGAGTAAGCATTTAATGTAGAAAAATTAAGAGAAATTTACTCTGCATTATTTCCATGATTTAGTATTCTAGGATGATGGAGAGTCTCGGGGCGAATTTAGCGGTGCAATCGGATCTCGAATTGGAGTGAGAACGGATGAGTTATGGGTTGTTTAAGTCGGATAGCTTTGGTAGGGGTATTTTGATCATTTGGACCAAATCAGTGTCTATAAATTAGACCTTGGGGTGTGCAGCCAGGGGTGTTTAGCCGCGCGCCACCCGAGGCAAAGGAGAGAGGAGAGAGAATGTGCCATCGAGGTGTCGATCGGGGGAAGATCATGCGCGTCTTTTTTTCTTCCATTTTCTCTCCGTCCGGTGAGTGGATTTAGACTTTCTCTTCTCCAATTCTTGATTCATGTCATTGTTCTCATGTTTCGGGGTTTTTTGTCGATTTTTGACGCATTTTTCTCGTATCGAATCGGAAATAAAAATCATGGTTATTCCTTTGTCAATAATAATAAATCCTTGCTGCCTTGTGCAGCCGCTGCCAGGTGGCGGTGGGTCAAGCCTTGGCTTGGCCAGGCCGGCGACGACGTCGTCGGTCGGGCCCTGGCTTGTCCAGGTCGGCATCGCCAGGCACGACCAGCGGCTGCCTGACCCTTTGGGCAGCCGGCCTAGCCGCTGCGTTTGGGGCCGTCGCCGAGAGCCAAGCGACGGCGGAGGACCCGGCCTAGACCCCGTCCGGCCAGATCCCTGGCAGTGCGCGGTGGCGGCGACGGGTGTGGGGAGGAGATGATGAAGAGACTAGGTGAGGAGATGAAACGGAGGGCTGAGATTAATTTAGGTGAGATGAAGGGCTGGATTGAATTGGTTGAGATGAAGGGCAAAGATTTGATCTTGTGTAGATGGAGAGTTGTGATTGCATCTGGTTAGATGTAAGGCTGTGATTGCATCACATAGATGAAGGGCTGTGATCGTATTTGGATAGATGTAAGGCTGTGATTACATCATGTATGTAGATGAAGAGCTATGATTGCATCCAGGGCTAAACATCGGGCGGGTCGGGTTAATACCCGACCCGACTCGATCGGGTTAATACCCGACCCGACCCGATCGGGTATTAATCCGAAATTTCCAAAAAAATTATACCCGACCCGACCCGATTAACCCGAATTCAGTTTAGAAAAATAAAAAAAGTAAAATTCATCTTGAAAATGATGATAAAAAAGATGAACAATTGTATTAAAATTATAACCCAAATAAGACTTGAACTCAAGACCTCCTAAACTTTATCTCCACTCTTCTAACCACAAAGCCAACATTATCTTGAAAATGGTTAAACAGGGTTTTCACCTGAACCCGACCCGACCTGAAATAGTAGGCAAAATTTTCAAAAACAAGTCCCGGGTCATTTTTCAATATATTTTATACTTGTTTTTCGGGTCGGATCGGGTTTTGCTCAGCCCTAATTGCATCTGGTTAGATGTAAGGCTGTGATTGCATCATGTAGATGGAGAGCTGTGATTGCATCTAGTTAGATGGAGGGCTGTGATCGCATCTGATTAGATGTAAGGTTATGATTTCATCATGTAGATGGAGGGTGGTGATTGCATCTGGTTAGATGTAAGGCTGAGATTGCATCAGGTTAAATAGAGGGTTGTGATTGCATCATATTAGATGGAAGGTTGTGATATGATTCTGTTTAGATGAAGGGCTGAGATTTCATTACTGATTTATTGATTGTAACACCATTATATTTATTCTTAATAGTGATTTATTAAATAAATTAAGACATTTATTCCATTATTTTAAATAATTATTTGGAAGCCTTAAAGTTAGCAAAAATATTTATGTTATATATAAATTTTCACCTAATCGATGTTCCGGATTCATTGGTGAGGTTTGTTTCGCCATCAAACCTTCAGATTTTGAAAATAGTAGGCGGATGTTGCCTCGTTTTACGTGCCAAGCCGCAAAATCATACTTTATATATTTTTATGATTCATGGATATAGTAGTTAATGAGATGAATTTTATCCTAAATCAGTTATTTCTATGACAAGTTATGTTATCATGTTCCAGTCCGTTGATTTAAAGTTGGAGTTTCTTTTTGCACTGCTTTCATGATACACGTGCATCCTTTCTTACAGTACTATAATTCTATTTTATGGTTGTTTATTTGTGCTGAGCATTCATGATTTGTGAGCATTATTTCTACATATATATCTGTATGTGATTGTGATGTATGGCAGGAGAAGGTGGAGGATGAGGTATGCACTTGACATACCCCTTATTACTTGTTGATAGAACATCTTGTTCATACTTATATACTTGTGTATGTGGTGTTGTGATGTGCTTGTTGCATTTCTCGGAAGCCTCACTGGTGAGGGGAGGGTATGTCCCAAAAAGACAACGTTGGCCTTATTCCAGAATTTCGGCTGGTGAGGGAAGATCATACCCCAAACAGACAGTCCGGAGACCCGAGTAGGTGAGGGGAACGTATGCCCCAACAGGCTAGCTCGGAAGAGCCAGTGCTGATGAGGGGAGGGCATGCCCCAAAGAGACGACACTGAGCTGGGTGGTAGTTTGGCGGTCACCCGTCTACCTACCCTATGTGGCTATGTGGGACCGACGGGTCCGGGGAGCATGCATATGATTGAGGTGTTGCATTCATCATATTTTATTGTTGTGGATATGTTTATACTTATAGATGGATGCTTATACTTATTTCTGTGGATATGAGTGGAGTGGTGGATGTGTTACTGATGTTTGTTCCGTCATTTTTCAATATATTTTATACTTGTTGACGGATGTTGATTTCATGCTTAGAGTTGTGGATATATTGTTGTTGATGTAATACCCGAGGTTTCCTAATATGAAAATTTCTCGTGGTGCAGCCCATCGAGTCAGGAACTAGTCGGGTCGAGTCGCGTGATCGCCTCGTATAGCAGGAAATTTTTTTATTTAAGTCTTATTGAAGTGTTAGTGGTTGAGTCAATGATCATATTGTTTGACTCAAGTTTGGGTTGAGTTTAGTCCGCGGATTGACTCGGGACTCGAACCGGGTTAGGTAGAGTCGTATGAGAGGGGTATAAGTCATTGCGTAGGGGTAAAAGAGTCAAGTGATGAGGGGAATAAAACCCCTCATCTTGGCAGTCGTGCGACTCAAGGGAGGAGCCACATGCAGCCCAAGGAGGAGAGGGAGATCGGTGCCGAGCTCGCGTCGACGTCGGGATCTCGGAGTTCATCTTCTTCGATCTTGTCTTTAGATCAAATCGAGGTGAGTGGTTAGTGTAGCTTTTGAAGGGAGGCGAATGGCCGGCCCTAAGAGATTTGAAATTTGATTTTTCTTCACGAGTTCTTGCCGATTCGACGTGTTTCTTTTAGTAGAGTTTTAAATCGAAGTATGTACCTGTGATCTTATGTATTAGATCGTGTTTTCTCGCATTTTTGTGGGTTGCCGAGTTGAGAAAATAGGGGAAAGGTCATGCCAAAATTTTCACCAAATTTTCCTCGCTCATTTCGCAGCCCGTAGATCGCTTGGTGTTCATGATATGTTAGATCTATGAATTTATATTATGTTATTGTTGCAGCCATGCCCCTTCAAATTGAGGACTCGGCCGAGCAGTGGCATAAGTGGAGAGTGTGGACTGCTTGAGTTAGAATGCATGGTTCCGAGTTATGTTTTCTTGTTAAACATTAGATCTGTAGACCGATGCATGTAAATTGTGGATGAAATTTCAGCCCCTTCCCATCTAGAGGGTTCGACCGAGCAAGGATTACCATGCTCAAGCTTCGGCCGAGCAAGGGTAAAGGGGGAAACTGAATGATTTCGAGTAGTTGTTCATACCTTCCTGTTCGATGCTAATTCATATTCATGTTATGAAATTTCTCGCTTGTCATATGAATTGTTTGGTTATAGATCTACATTATCATATTATGGAAATGTTCTTGCTAATGCTCATATATATGGATATGATGGTTATGGTATATGTATTCAAAAAAAGGTTTCATTTAATTCATTATATCATGTTTAATTGCTGTTATGCTTAGTGTATGTTCCTTATTGGTTTAAATCAATGAATTATTTACCTCTTTAAATTCTTTATTATTGAATCATATGGCTATACATAGTATATGACGTGAAGTAATTTATTTATAGTTTATATGTTGTCTTGTTTTGTTATTGGGTACATTTTCAAGTTTAGGACATGTATTTCACATTAGCAAGGATAGTACATGACGCTAGATGATTAACATGAAAAATTTGAGGTGTGTGTTATTTATGGAAACTCAAAGGTAGACTAGTTAGGTTTCACACCTAAGAAATAATTAGCGAGCAATAGTGCACGCATGTTTCGACCCAGAAATAAAGGGCTAAACATGGGCGAACGCCCGGGATTTTAAACAAGGAAACTCTAGGGCACTTGTTTGTGTGATGTGATTGTGATGGTCAGCCGAGAAGCATGGATAGTCGAAATGACTAATGCTTGACTCGGCCAGTGATTGGGTCTTGAGATTGCACTAGCAGGCCCGCTATGTGTCAGACCCCAGTTGGGTAGGACTAACTATCCCTACCCCAGACAGTGTCCGGAGACTAGCTGACCATCCTAGTCGACGGCCCGAGATTTTGCATTGATACACTGATGTGCTATGTGGCCGAACGACGAGTGTTTTACTATTTTGGGTGGTAGGGCTGGTTGTAGCCGAACCACAAGATCATGAGTAGGCCCTAAGGGCCGGGGGTCATATAATTTAGTTAGGCAGTTATGGTTGGTTTCATGGATGTATGGCCTATACGTACAGGACGACCTTTGGGGTCGGTGGTCATATCAGAAGCAAAGTATATCCCTAACTATATGTTTTATTGTCATATATAATTACTTGTGATTATTGGGGATTTATGTGGTGGTTCGGAAGAACTGCTCACTGAGTCCCATATGGACTCACGGTTTATTTCCTTATTTTGCAGAGCCCGATCAGTGAGAGGAGGCTTGGAGTCATGGTGCAGCTGGAGGCAAGCGGTGGCATAGATCTCGTAGCAGCGTCCACTAGTCTTAGTCAAGAGGTCTAGGGCAGTTGTTCTTTTCATACACTAAGAATGTTTATTTGAAAACATGTACTTGGTTTTAAACTTGAGTTGTTTTCTCTGGTGATTGATGTTTCAGAACTTTTCTTGTTTTAAAGCAAAAATTGTGAACCTTCTTTAAAGATTTGAATAAAGCTGCATCATTATTTCATTATGTGTTTCTATTAGTCAGTGTATGTAGTAGGCTTCAGGGTAGGTCGTAGACCTTGGCCGGTCACACGACCCTAAGTTGGAGTGTGACAGTTGATATCTTCTGACATTGTTCTTTATTATGTATCGACTATTTATGTTTTTATACATGATGATTGATTTGGTGAATTGAGGACTGATCTGCTCACTAAGTCCTAGTTGGACTTATCCCGCATTTTATATTATTTTTCAGCACCTGAGTCAAATCAGAGAGGTATCGAGGTGTGGTAGCGCGGCTGGTGGCGGCAGGGCAGCGGGTCTCGTGACATGTCATGATCGGGGAGGATACCTGAGTTATTTTAGTGTCTCTTTGAGTTGTTGAGTCATGTTGACTCGGGTTGTGGTTTCCGCATTTTATCTTATTTGGGAAGTCTTGTTTATTTATTTGAACTCTTTTTTAATAACTTGTTCAATGTGTTCATATTGAGTTTTGGTTTGGTTTGGTTCAGGTTATTGTTGTTGTGTTTGAGTTGGGTTAGGCTTCGGGATACGTGGCGTATCCTGGCCGATCATACTGGATTTGGGGTGTGACACCCTTCAATTGCGTGGATCATGGAGTATCAATTTTTTTAATTTTTTTTTCTTCCAAAATTTGAATTGAAGCCGAAATAATGGAAAATGAAATACTGAGAATTGATAGAAAATGAGTTTTCAATGCTTTTTTTTTATTTGGTTAGCAAAATATACTTATATTTTTATTTAGGCTATACAATCCAAATCGGTAGGACACACCTTGGTACTAGGGTGTCCTGGTACAACCTCTGCATCAAGCGTGCCGAGTCGATTTCGCTTGGTACAAGTTTTATACTGGGAGGTACATGCACAACGATTAATTTCTAGCCATTGGGTATTTTTATCGGCTCAAAACGATTTTTTGAGTTTCGTTGGGATCGATTTTTTATGATTATGGGGTTATATAAAGCTTTCAAATCCTTTCATTTACATCTATTGTATCAATTTTCTTAAAGTTCATCGTTTTAGGTGTAAATTTGTATTTTTTTCATTCTAATTTGAATATTAAAATAGTAATTTTAATGTATTGCACCAAGATTAAGAGATTGATTTGTATTTTTTTCATCATCTATTAGAGAATAATGTGTATGTTTTTTGTTAAAAAAATATGTTTGAAGCCTAGAATTATGTTTTGAAGTTTAAATTGGAAAAATACAAAAATAAAAAATAAGTATACTAGCATGTGTTATATGTCGGTATGATACAATACTGATATGTACCATACACTGAGAGATCGATCACCCTAAATGTATTCTTCTTTCATAGTAGCATTTATATCATGATTCTTTCATTTCACTGAATAGGATAATAAATAAGAGAAAATATTATATATATTGAATATAATATTAATTTTATATATTTATAATTATTTTTTAATTTATCTATTAAATCAATAAAGAATTAAAATTTATTACTTACATTATTCCTTTTATTTTAACAAATGCGTAATGAATTTATTATAAATCAAAATTTGAATCATTACATAGATCAATTATATACTTGATATTTCGTAATAAAATATATGGAACCATGAATCCTTCACGACTGTTAAATAATGACATTGCAATCTCATAGTAGTATCTACCATACTTTTAAAATTAATTGAGCATGGAATGCATAATATGGATTCAAATAATTTTATATCCATAATTTTTTATCTGAAAAGATCAATTTTACTCCCGAACAGCAGGTCGACATGTACAAAAAGTCAGGATGAAATCGACCTATTGGATAAAGAGTTATGGATCCGAAAATTTTAGGTGCTGTTTGGTTAGCGAAAACTATTTTCTGGTTTGATTTCAGTGAAACTGAAAACTTGGTTTCGAAAACTTGATTTTGGTTTCTAATTTTCAGTTTTCCGAAAACGCGTTTGGTTAATGAAAACAACATAAGTTTTAGTTAGTTGAAACCAATGAATATTTATTTGGCTATAAAAAGTAATATTAATTTTCCTTGAACATTTTTAGTAGTAATTAATATTTAATTAGTTTACAAAATTAAATATTTGCTAATATAGTTATAAAATATTTGTAATATTTAATTAATTAAGTTATTGGTAGTTTGAGATTTTTTTGTTAATTAGATATAAAAATTAATTAATAATTAATATTTCAAAATAATAATAATTCTAGTGGTCTAAATTAGTTTTGATTAATTATAAATAGATTAACTTTAAGAAAAATGAGTTATTTTAAAATTTGGATTTGAGTGAATTAGATATAAATTGGTTTAATTAATTTGTAAATTTAAGATAATAGTTTGAGTTGAAAATGATGATTTTTATTTTTTTTTATAAAAATAATATAGTTTGATTTATTTTTAAATTAATTAATTTTATTAAAAAAATATTTATAATTATAAAGTTGTCACTCCATTTTGATAACGAAACCGACAGTCTCGAAACCACAGAAAACAATATTCTGGTGTTTTCATTTTTATTAGGAAAACTGGTTTCGTTTTCATTCTGGTTTCGATTCGATTTCATGAAAACGCTGAACCAAACACGTTTTCGTAAGCAATTTTGGTTTCAGTGAAACCGAAACCATGAAAACAAATTTGGTTTCACTAACCAAACAGGCCATTAAGATTCATGTTTGGATTCGGAAATTTTCTGAATTCATATTATGAATTTAGGTAAATGCTTGAGAGAGAAGAGTTACCTGTTTCAATGATTTGCCTATGTCTACGCTCAGCCACACCAACTCTTTGTGGAGTATATGGAGGGGAGCACAAATGTTGTATACCAGACTTATTTAGAAAGGAAGATAGAGCCATGAACTCTCCACCTCCGTCAGAATAAACACTTCTAGTTGACGGTTTAAAGTAGTTCTCAACTAAAGATTTGAAATTGATAAAGACTTGACAAACATCATATTTTTGTTTTAATGGAAAGAACCAAATATATTTCGAGAAATGATCTATAAAGATGACATAGTATTTATGTCCATCTACTGACGGAATAGGTGCTGGACCCCAAACGTCAGTAAACAATAGTTCTAAGGGCCTTGTGCTCTTGAGGGAAGAAGTATGGAAAGGTAGGCAATGAATTTTATTGCAGGAGCAAGCAGCACAATGGTCCTGAGCTAAGGAAGAGTGAGATAACTAAAACTAGGAGATGATATTGTTGAGAACTTTGCTATGTGGATGCCCGAGTCGTTGATGCCAAGTGGTGATGCTTGGTTTTGAAGGGGAAGCAGTAGTATGAAGAGACACCGGTGTGGATGAAAAGGTACCCCATTTATATAAATCTCCTTTATTATGGCCTCGAGCTAATGGAGCCCCCGAAATCAAGTCCTTGACAACAAAACAGTTAGGAAAAAAATCTATTGAGGTGTTATTTTGTTGACAAAACTTTGAGACTGATATTAAATTTTAGGAGATAAGTGGAGCATATAAAACATCTTCAAGCTTAAACTCATGAGTAAGATTAGCAGTACCATATTGAGAAATCGGTACAGTGCTGCCATCTCCAAGAGATACACCAGAATTGCCATTGAAAACTAAAGGTGATTGACGGCTGTCACTATTAGATGTTATGTGGTGCGTAGCACCAGAATCCATAATCCAGTTGGAGGTGTTTCTACCATGTTGTTCAGATAAATTTACTTGTGGTTGCTTCATACTGTTAGTGAACCTGGAGCAACATATTTTGGCAGAATGGCCGAACTTGTCACAAATCTGGCATTTGATTTTGTTGAAGAATGGTTTGGATTTTATTCTGTTGTTGGAAGCAGGTGGCTGATATGTATTTGAGGAGTAGAAATTTTGTTTAGTGTCCCAATTTCCTTGTTGATTAAAGTTTGCATTGTTTCGCTGAGTATAGTTAGCAATAACTATTGGAATAGCAGATCTGTGACTGAGAAAAGCTTCATGACTCGTAAGTTTTTCAAAAAGTTCTTCTGGTGATATAGGGGAATCTCTCGACCTGATTGCCGCACTAATATCATTGTAGTCGGACCCCAAACCACTAAGTATTTTGATTGTCAAAGCCGATTTGTTTACCGGCGCATCGGCTATTGCTAACTCATCTGCTATCATTTTGATTTCATTGAAATATTGTGTTATAGAGTTACTGTATTTTATAGTTCTTGCCAGTTTATCCTGGAGGCTATAAATCCGAGACTGCGATTTATTTGCAAACTAGTTTGAAAGAGGCATCCAAACCTCGTAAGCAGATGTGGCAGTGGCTATTATGGGGATGATGGAAAGATCCACCGAAGCCATAATGACGTGACAAATCAACCAATCTTGCCTTAGCCTAGCTCGATAATAAGGATCAGTTGTAGGAGGAGGAAGTAAAGACCCATCTATGTAAGAGACTAGATCATACCCGATAAAGAACACATCGAGTTGCGCCTTCTAATTCATGTAATTACAGCTCCCTTACAGCTTGATCGGTAGTTGTGTTGTTGGATTAATGGTAACTACTTGACCATTGTTGAGGAATGGATTGTTACCGTCGTATGTGAAGTCGGAGAAGAAGGAGGAGCTTCGTTTGAAGCCATCCGATAGGATCAGCAGGAAGAAATGAAAAGAAAAAGACACTGGGTTTCAGAGACCATCTCGTATGAGAAACAAGAGCCCTGATATTATAATGAGGAGCGAATACTGGAGGAATGAAAAGTAATTCTATTGAATGATGAAATGAAGAATACATGAGTTTACATAGATGAGCAGTGAGCACGAGTAATAGTTATGCAATACAGAGATAGTGGTAGCAAAGAATAATAACAGCAGTATCATATCATATCATATCAATAGTGAGTGAGTATTTATGTTGATGTGGCAAGTTGAGTGGAGCCAGCCTTGATGTGACTAGGTGGCTCAATAGTATTACCAATAGCTCGGTTGTCGCAGATGTTGAACAGTCATTGCTTGGTCGTCGCACATGTCGCTTGATTGTTGCTCGGCCATAGCACACTTTCCTTGGATCGTCAATCGACCATCACTCACATTGCTCAGTTGTCACTTGGTCATCACTTAGCCCTTGCACACATTACTCAGTCGTCATTGGTTGTCGCACACATTTGGTCGTCATTCGATTATTGTTCAATAGTCGCTTCGTCAACACTCATGTTGCCTTGTTGTCGCACAAGTCAACCTTGTTGTCAGCTATCGCTCACATCATCCTATCATTGCACACGTTGCCTTAGTGTCGCTCAGTCAATCACTCATGTTTATTGGTCGTCGCTCAGCCATTATCACTTGGTTGTCAATTACATCACTTAGTTGTCTCATGTTTCACAACCATTGCTCCATCATCGCTTAGTCGTTGCACATGTCGCTCAGCTATCGCTCAATCATCGCACACTTGCATGTGTTGGGGTTATGTGTAAAAGGATTGAAACGAAAAGGAGAAGGTATTGATCAGAAGTAAAAAAAAAAATGGAACAGAATGTAGCTTTAGTAGTGCTGCTGCACCTACAAGGATTTTATATTGTTTTCTTTTTTTTTTCTTTCTTTCAACCATTTAAATGATTTCACATGTCCTCCTATTTATAGAGAGGAGTGAAATGATCTAGAGAACTTGTCACAGAAGCTACCAACCACCCTATTTAATGACTTGGGAAAGACCTCCTCATTTAATGGTCTTGGGAATTCACACGTCCTCCTTGGGAAAGATCTCCAGAACCTCCTCATCTTGATGGTCTTGGGAAGTGGTGCTTTCTAGATGGTCAAACCTTCATTTAATGCTCCACTACTTGAATCACAAATTACTCTTAACACCCCCTCTTAATTTGTGATCTTCAAGAAGTCTTTGAAAATCTCGAACTTCTCCGAAGACATTGGTCAGAACATCTGCAGGTTGATCATGGGTGCTGATGAACTCCAGAAGAATCTCCTTCTGTGAAACCATCTCTCTAATGAAATGATGACGAAGCTCTATGTGTTTCGACCTCGCATGAAAAACCGGGTTCTTGGTCATTGCGATTGCAGATTGATTATCACATAAGATGGTTGTAGGCTCGTCCACCTTCTGTTGTAGTTCCAGAAGTAATCTTCTAAGCCAGACAGCTTCTCTTGTTGCCTCATTCGCGGCAATGTACTCAGCTTCTGCGGATGAGAGAGCAACGGTGCTTTGCTTCCTTGAACTCCATGAAATTGGCTTTGTTCCTATACAGAACAGGTATCCTGATGTGCTTCTGCGATCATCTATGCTTCCAGCCCAATCACTATCGACATAACCCACCAGATCATCCATCTGTTCTTTCACATAATTCAGTCCAGCCTTCTGTGTGCCTTTGAGGTAGCGTAGAACTCGCTTTGCTGCTATGAAATGAGTTCTACTGGGGTTGCTCATGAATCTAGACAACAAACTCACAGAATGAACAATATCAGTCCTCGTGTGACTGAGATAGATAAGAGAACCCACCAAGCTTCTATAGATCTTCGAGTCAAACTTCTCTGTAGAATCTTCCTTCTGGAGCTTCTCATTTAGAGATATTGGAGTAGAAACAGACTTTGCCTTCTCCATGTGAAATTTCTTCAACAAATATGTGATATACTTCTCTTGAGAGATGAAAATCTCCCCTTTTGATTGCTTCACTTGAAATCCAAGGAAATACTTCATCAAGCCAAGATCTGTCATCTCGAACTCATTCATCATGGCTTCCTTGAACTTCTGCAACAGGCTTCTGCTGGTGCTGGTGTAGATTAGATCATCTACGTAGAGACATGCCACCAGAAAGTTGGAACCAAGGTTCTGTATGTAAAGCGAAGGTTCTGCAGAGCTTCTGGAGAATCCATTCTTCTGTAGATACGAATCAATTCTAAAGTTCCATGCTCTTGGCGCCTGTTTCAAGCCATAGAGGGCTTTGTGGAGTCTGTAGACTTTATCTTCTGTGCCCTTTATCACGAACCCTTGGGGTTGCTCTACGTACACTTCTTCTTCGAGTACTCCATTTAGAAATGCTGACTTGACGTCTAGCTGGAATACTTCAAGCTCTTTCCAAAGGCACATCCTTCACAGACTTCAGCTTCTGTTGCCTGTATAGAAGGTAGTCCGACCACCATGTCCTTCTGCTTCAGCAAAACGAGGCCCTTCTGGTTCAAATGGTCGTATCTAAGGTGCCACATATGAGACTCATCTGCAACTTCACTTTTGAGGGCAATATTGCTGCAAGTATCCATCTTCAAGGGGAACAGATTGTTGGATGTCATCTTCACGACCGCAACCTTCTGTCCGCTTCTATCTGTTATTTCACACCGACCTTCTGCAAAGATCAGCTTGTAGCCTCTCTTCATCATTTGTCCCACACTAAGCAGATTTTGTGCAATTCCCGGAGTGTAGAAGACGTCGTGCATATGTTTCTGTTGACCTTTTGTAGTGGCAACAGAAACTACTCGTTTACCTTCTATCTTCAGTTTTTTGCTATCACCAAGCTCCAAGAGAGAGTTGTACTTCTCATCAAACTCTACGAAGTTCTTAGTTCCTGTGACATGGTTGCTACAGCCACTATCGAGGAACCAAATCTCATTCATATCTTGCACAGAGTTAGAAGAAGAAAAGAAAACTTTAGAGGGTTCTTCTTCCTTAGAGAAATTTACCGCGCTTCTGTCCTCTTGCTTCTGTTCATACTTCGGCTCTTTTTCTTTGAACCGACAGTCCCTTTCTGAGTGATTTGGGAACTTGCACCTTCTGCATCTGAAGTAGCAATCTTTCGTTTCATGGTTCTGCTTCTTGCAAATGCGGCATCTAGCTTCTGTTTCTTCAGATTTGCTTTTGTACTGACCTTCTGTTCGTCCTCCTTGGTAGCCTCTGCCTCTGCCATGAGACCTGCCACCACGTCCTCTGCCGTAGGACCTTCTGTTGTCTACAGAACGTTCCTGCTTTTGTTCGGATACGTCCATCTTTGCTTGAAAAGCTTGTTCTACGGGGGTTGTATATTTGCTAACCCGCTTTTCATGAGCTTCTAGAGAGCCCATCAATTCATAGATAGAGACTTCTGCGAGATCCTTCATCTCTTCAATCACGGTCACCACATGCTCAAACTTTTGTGGCAAGCTTCTGAGAATTTTCTCCACCACTTTTCGATCCGGAACGACTTCTCCGCAACTCTTCAATTGATTAAGGATCTCCACGATCCTTGAGAAGTAGTCCTTGACAGTTTCTGCGTCTTTCATCGACAGATTGTCGAAGTCTCTCCAAAGGTTCTGCAGCTTTATGGAGATCACCTTCTGGGAGCCTTTGAACTCCTTCTTCAGGACGTCCCATGCTTCATTTACTTTCTTCAGACCAAAAATCCTTGGATAAATGGTCTTGCTCACGGATTGTTGTAGAATCCGTAACGCCATGGCATTCTTCATGACGTTCTCCTTGTGCAGCTTCTGTTCAGCTTCTGTGCGGCCATCATCGGCTTCAGAGTCGGAGCTGTTATCTTCTGTTGGGTCTTCAAAGCCTTCCTCCACGATATTCCACAAGTCTTGCGACAGGAAAATGGTCTCCATTTGAGAACTCCAATACTCGAAGTGCTCGCCATCAAAGATGGGGATTTGGTTGGGAGAAAAGGTGAAGAACATGTTGCTAGCGGAAGTAGACATGATCTTCTGGGCTCTGATACCAAACTTGTTGGGGTTATGTGTAAAAGGATTGAAACGAAAAGGAGAAGGTATTGACCAGAAGTAAAAAAAAAGATGGAACAAAATGTAGCTTTAGTAGTGCTGCTGCACCTACAAGGATTTTATATTGTTTTTTTTTTTGTTTTTTTTTTCTACCATTTAAATGATTTCACATGTCCTCCTATTTATAGAGAGGAGTGAAATGATCTAGAGAACTTATCACAGAAGCTACCAACCACCCTATTTAATGACTTGGGAAAGACCTCCTCATTTAATGGTCTTGGGAATTCACACGTCCTCCTTGGGAAAGACCTCCAGAACCTTCTCATCTTGATGGTCTTGGGAAGTGGTGCTTTCTAGATGGTCAAACCTTCATTTAATGCTCCACTACTTGAATCACGAATTACTCTTCAACAGCATGGTCATAGCTCGTCTATCGCTTATGTTGCCTCCTATTGCAGACGTCGTCCTTCCGTCACTCAGTCATCACACGTTACTCGTACGTCGCTGGATCATCACTTACATTGCTCAACTGTTGCTTGGTCGTCACACACGATAGTTGACTATCGCGCACATCACTTGGTTACTCGCTTCGATGTCAAACACATTGCCCTACTATCACTCGACCGTCACACGCGTTGCTCAACCTTCGCTCGGTCGTCGCTCATGTCACCCAATCGACGCTCAACCGTTGCATGTACACATTGCCCGACCACACATACGTGGCTCAGCCATCGCATACATTGTTTGGTCATCACTCCACTATGACACATTTTGCTCAATCGCTCTTACACATGTCGCTTAGTTATTGCTCATGTCGCTTTGTCGTCGCTCCATTGCTCCTATTGCTCGGTCGCCACCATCACATTGCTCAGTCATTGGTCATGTTAATGCTTGATCGTCACTTGAGCATTGCTTAGTTGTTGCTCATGTTGCTGATGTTACTTAGTTGTCTCTATGTCTTTGCTTGGTCGTAGCTCGGTTGTTGCTTAGCCATCGCTCGGTCTTCTCTCAATTGTTGCACCATGGTCGCTCGGTCATTGCTTGGTCGTTGCACAAAAATTGAAAAAAACGTAGTAATTTTTCACTAGGATTTGGTTTTAGTTCTCCTAAATAGCAATTGATTTCCTGAAATAAGCAGATAATATTTGCACTAGGGGAAACCAAAGGAGTTGCTTATATGGATGAAACTTTGATGTCTCAATAGTTGTCAGCGTGATTTGAAGGAAATATCCACATTGTGGCCAGGGATAAGAAGTTAATAAAACAACTAATTGCAAACTACTCAAAATGAAGGTTTAGGCTTAGCTACAAATTATATATACAAAAATGCTTAGATACATATTACATAGTTCTAAGTCCGCTTATCTCATCCAAACCGTTTGAATGAAGTACTAATGCTCTTCTCATTCCCATCTTCAGTACCTGAGCAAGCAATTGGTTCAACTTCAGCAATATCAGGGAGAAATCTGTATTATTTAAACAAAGCGGAAATCAAGTAAAGCACACTATTTCTTTGTTTTGCAGAACGACTGTAAGATGTTCTTTATGTTTTTTTAAGTTTCTCTATTTGTTAGTCCTTTGCATATTCAGTAGTTATTTTGATGTAGCATGAATCACAATCATAGTCCAATGCTGATTGAAAGTTGAAACTAAAAGCAATTAGAAGGTTTCTTCAAAAAAAAAAGAGAACAATGAGAAGGTTGTAGGATATTAAGCTCAGGGCCTCTCAACTAGAGTGTCAACCATACACATATATGAGTAGCTTCTTTTGTAGTGGAAGATCTTTATGAGATTCATCTGCATCCACAACAACCATTGACTCATCTTCCTTGAAATCTCCTCTCAGTATGTGAAGAGCAATTTCATTCTCCATCTGTTGGATCACCCTCTTCACAGGCCTGGCCCCGAAATTGGCATCAAAACCAAGATTTCCAAGAAGGTCAAGTGCTGCTGGTGTATAGCCAAGGTAGATTCCCCTTTGTATTAGCCTCTTATTCAAACAATCCAACTGCAATCAGAAAAATTAAATCAAAATTTAATAGATGAATGTTAAACAAAGTGAAATGCCCATCATCTTATAAGGGCCAATCTATTCCTAGCAATATAAACTGAAACAATGAGATGTTATCACATTTAGGATGATAAATTTCAAAAGCAAAAACAATTGTTGAAAAGAGAATTCCGTTGATGATACCTACAAAAGATCGAAGAGCAAAGTAAAAATTGAAAAGGAAAGAATAGCCTAACTAAGATTCCAAGTTGATAAATGCAGTGCCAGTTGATAGCATCAAGGAGTGCTAACAACAAAATATCACTTATGTTTGCAAACTAATTCTTAAACTAGCATTCCGAGGGATAAACAAAACAATATAAGGTAAATGGCAATATACTAGATAGAAACTTAATCGCCTAATACATAAAAATATTAGAAAATATGAAGAGAACAATGAGAGACATTATTTTGAAGGATAATTGTCATATCATGTGATGGGTCTTACCAAGTTCTCAAACATAAAATTTAAAATGCATACCTGCATTAATACAATGCGATTTATCTGTCTAGTGTCCAGAGGCTTAAATTAGAGGTGGCAACGGGCTGGGCCAGCCCATGGGCGGCACGGGCCCGGGCCCGGTTTCGGGCCAGGCCTGGCCCAGCATGGTTGTGCCCAGAAGACGGGCCGTGCTCGGCACGGCCCACGTGCCCATGCTCTGGGCGAGCACGGGAGGCCTAGCGCGCGCCAGACTTGGCTCGGGCCGACGAATATTTTTTATATAAAAAAAAATCTATAAATACCCCCTCCCCTTCTTCATTTCTTCTATTTTCATCTTCAACTCTTTCTCTCAATCCTCAAACTCTCAACTCTCATTTCTCAACTCTCTTACTCTCAACGATCAACAACATTTTAAGCTCATCAAGAAGCCAAGGATTCAAGATTGTTGTTAAATTTTTTTAGTCTCTTCAATTTGTTTCATTGATTAGTATAATATTTATACTTTTTATATTTTTAATTTTTACTAATGGCGAATGGAGATTTTTCAGATTATACTCCACAAACTGGATTAAATATGTTAGAAGAAATGTCTCCTGCTACTCCTACCACTCCTACCACTCAACAAAATCAAAACATAGAGATAAGTCCATCTATTAATTTATGTCCATCGGGTAGAAAAAAAATATAGTTTGGGAATATTTTGAGAAAATTATTGAACCTGATGGCACCATAACAAAAGCCCGATGTAAAAAATGTCAAAAAATTCTTTCGGCTTCAACAACCGGAGGAACTGGTCATTTATTACGTCATGCAAAGGGTCATGACACTAAGGTTACACAAGCTCAACAAATTCTTAATTTATCTTCTTCTGGTTTAACAGCTTTTTCGTACGATCATGATTTTCAACGTCGAGAACTTGCAAAATTAATTGTTCAAAGTGAATCTCCTTTTAGTTTTGTTGATCAACCAAGATTTTCTAGTTGGATTCAAAATACTTTACAACCAAAATATAAAAAAATTACTCGAAATACTTTACAACCAAAATATAAAAAAATTACTCGAAATACAATAAAAAGTGATGCTTTAAAATTATTTTTTACATATAGAGAAAATATAATGACTAGTTTTCAAAATAATAAATCAAAAATTTCTTTAACATCTGATGTTTGGTCTAATCAACGTACTACTAATTCTTACATTTGTGTTACTGCACATTGGATTGATGAAAATTTTATTTTGCAAAAAAAAATAATTAGTTTTAAAGTTTTTGAATATCCACACACTTCTGTTGACATTTTTTCTGTTATTAGATTTGTAACATCTTTCTATAATATAAATGATAAAAAAAATTCGATTAGTTTTGATAATGCTAGTAATAATGATGCTGCTATCCCTCCCCTTATACAATTATTTAAACCAGCATTAGAAGGTGAATTATTTCATGTTCGTTGTATTTGTCATGTTCTTAATTTATGTGTACAAGATGGTTTAAAACAAGTAAATATACATGTAGAAAAAATAAGAGATATTATTAGATATATGCGTTCTTCAAAAGCAAGAACACAAGAATTTAAAAAATTATGTTAATGTTTTAATGAACCATTTAAAAAATTTAATGGTGATGTCATTACTAGATGGAATTCAACATATCATATGCTTATGTCTACAATAAGATATCAAGATATCCTTATAATGTTTTACAATCAAAATATGTCTGGTGATCCAATTAATAATAATGATTGGTTAGTTGCTGGGCATATTACTCAAATTTTAGAACTTTTTAATAAAGCTACCGAACAACTTTCCGGTGTTTATTATCCTACATATAATTTAACTCTTTCACATATAGTTCGTATTAGTGAAGTATTTTCTTCATATAGACATTATCAAAATATGTCTGATGATCCAATTAATAATAATGATTGGTTAGTTGCTGGGCATATTATTCAAATTTTAGAACTTTTTAATAAAGCTACCGAACAACTTTCCGGTGTTTATTATCCTACATATAATTTAACTTTTTCACATATAGTTCGTATTAGTGAAGTATTTTCTTCATATAGACACCATCCTTTATTTGCACAAATTATTTCTTTAATGGAATCTAAATTTAAAAAGTATTGTTCAGATATACCTACTTTATTTTGTTTAGCAATATGTTTAGATCCTAGAATGAAAATTGATGGTTTAAATATGTTGTTAGATGATTATTATAACAATATGGAATTAGATAATGTTGAAGAAAAAAAAATTAAAATTTCGAATTTATTAAATTCTATGTTTGTATTTTACGCTTCATAATTTGGTGATACAATTACAAATAAGACAACATCTTCTTCTTCTAGATTAAGAGATAATGGTGAAAATAGTATTAATTCTCAACTTGGTCGTAGAATAAAAAAAACTAAATATACTAATTTTAATTAATTACTTTTTTTTCTAGATGATAATCATTCTGAAGAAATAGATGATAATGAAATTTTAGCATGGTGGAAAAAACAAGAAAATACGTATCCTATTATTTCCATCATGGCACGTGATATACTAACTGTTCTTGTGTCTACAGTAACTTTCGAGTCTTGTTTTAGTGTAGGAAATAGAATTCTCAACGAAAAAAGAAGCCGAATTAGTGAAGAAACGGTTGAAATGTGCATTTGCTTAAAAGACTGATTAGATGCTGAAGATAGATTACAAGATAAGAGAGGACACGACACTTCATCATCGGGAGAGGAGGAAGCTCAAACAAGCGAAGCTGGTGCTGCTGGTCCAAATACAAGTTAAATCACCAGGACTACGGGTGATTAAAAATGTAAAAAGAACTACGTAGACTTGATCCTTATATAGTTAATCATTGGGGAGTACAAGTTTAGCTATAGAAGGTACGTAGGCAACCTTTTAAGGTGCGGTCTATTATAATATTTAAAAAAAATATTTTATCATTGGATGAATATTTTTGTATTAAAGATAAATAAAAATTTAATTATAATTTGATTTTTTTAAAATCTTTTTATTAATTTGTACTGTTACATATAAAAAATATGTTAAATATATAGTAAAATTTAGTACAATGATTAATAAAATTAGAGGTCCAAGTTCAAAATTAACCTGTAATCATTAATTTTTAAAATTAAAATTTAAAAATTTAAATTAAATAATTCATTTTCGGGCCGGGCCGGCCCAAGCCCAACTGGGCGGGCTCGGGCTAGGCTTGGCTGCCAATGGTTCGGGCCATGCCTGGCCCGGCCCGGAGGTCGCCGGGCATGGGCCGGCCCGTTGCCACCTCTAGCTTAAATACAATATACTCATCAATACGGTTCATAAATTCCGGGCGAAAAGACTGCCTAGCCAACTCAAGAACTTGTTTCTTCATCAGTTCATACACTGCATCCTCAGTATCATATGTGCTTCTAAGAGTACCAAGAATGAAGTGTGAGCCAATATTTGATGTCATTATAACAACAGTATTTGTAAAACTGACCGTTCTTCCTTGTGAGTCAGTGATTCTTCCATCATCCAGCAGCTGCAGTAGAATGTTGAAGACATCATGGTGAGCCTTTTCAATTTCATCAAAAAGAATGACAGAATAAGGCCTTCATCGAACAATTTCAGTCAGCTGGCCATCTTCCTCATAACCCACATAACCAGGTAGTGCACCAACTAATCGCGAAACAGCATGCTTTTCCATGTACTCACTCATATCTATCCTTACGAGAGCATTTTCTGTGTTGAAAAGGTAGCCTGCCAAAGCTTTTGCCAGCTCAGTTTTACCAACACCAGTAGGACCCATAAACATGAAACTTGCTATTGGCCGATTTGGGTCTGACAATCCTGTGCTAGAACAACGGATGGCATCTGCTACTGATTTGACAGCAATATCCTGACCCACCACTCTCTAGTGCAATACTTCTTCCAAATGAACCAGTTTGTCCCTCTCAGATTGCTGAAGATTTGAAATGGGTATACCAGTCCACTTGCTAACAATACCAGAAATATCAAAATCTGTGACCTCTTCTCGAAGCATTGATTTTCCTGATTGTCGGAATTCAGCAAGCTTCTGATCAGCCTCTTGAAGCTGCCTTTGCAGAGATATAAGTGTACCAGACTTCAGTTCAGCTGCACGGTTCAAATCATATTCACGTTCTGCACTTTCCATCTCCAAGTTAACTCTATCAATCTACAGTAACATCATATGATTAGTATGATAATTGGTTATTGGTCGCTACATTTTATGCTACTGAATTAAAAGGAATTAACTCCTCTTTAATTGACCTGATTTTAGTCATAAGGGATTTTTCCTGATCCCACTGCTCTGTTAGCTCTTTCTGTGTTTCTTTCAGAGATGCTAAATCAGCTTCCAGCTTGCATAGACACTCAATTGAAGCTTCATCAGCGTCAATTTTCAAGGATAGCTTTTCCATCTCTAACTTCAACGCTGCCCTATCTACCTCAACCAACTCAGTGGGCATTGATGTTATCTCCATTTTGAGTTCTGCAGCAGCTTCGTCAATGAGATCAATGGCTACAAGTAGTAAAAAATTGCATGAGGTTTTCAATGTGAATTTTCTATAATCATAATATTCTTTAATCCAAATCAAGTCCAAATAAGGATACCTTTGTCAGGCAAACATCGTTCTGTAATGTACCGATTAGATAGAACCGCAGCTGCAACAAGAGCGCTATCTGATATTTTGACACCATGGTGCAATTCGTAGCGTTCACGGAGTCCACGAAGTATTGATATTGTGTCTTCCACAGATGGCGGACCACAATAGACTTGTTGAAACCTACGTTCCAGAGCAGCATCTGTTTCAATGTACTTCCTGTATTCATTCAAGGTTGTTGCTACAATACAACGGAGCTCTCCTTGACCCAGCATAGGTTTTAGCAAGTTACCCGCGTCCATTGCCCCGCCAGTACTCCAGTAGCTCCTAAATTGTACAAAACAATAAGCAAAGGACTTGACAGTCAGAAAATTTTGTTGTGTTATTATCAGGCGAAGATAGGTTATCTTTTGATTATTTGAGCAAATAGTTCTTGGATTCTGCACTTCAATAAAACATTCTATGAGCTGAGTCAAATATGCAATCAAATCTGGTAGAGCTAGAGCCAAGCCCTCCAGCAAAATTCTTAATTCTCAGAATAACATATTAGTCAAACTGAATTGTGTCAAACTGGCACAAAATGGATAATAATCAAAATCACAATATTGGTAGAATCATTACAAAACATTTAAGCACATAAATATTGGTTATCGGGACAGCCAATACTTGACCCTTGTCAGTTGCTACCCAATCAGGTATCAGGCATGGACCTGTGTATATATAATTATACCCAATAAACACTATACTAACACTAAGTTAAGATCTTGCTTATACTGCAATGTCATTTTGTTGGAGAAAAAACTGTGCCAATAATAATCTAATATAATGCAGAGTGAAACGAAGAATAAATATTTACAAATTCAAATCAAAGCACAAGCCACTTTGTCGAACAACACCAAGTGAAAGGTAGTAAAGCAATGGATTGCCTCTCAGAAGTAAGAGCAAATAACAGTCATCTGTAGAAATTCAAGCATTATATGAATGGTTGTCATTTTAATATAGTCATCTAGGCTTTTTGCTCTCAAAACATACAATAACCGAAATTACTAATCAAGGAGACAAGTTCAGACTTTTTACAGTTGAAATTTTGTAAAAAGTTCATACTGGAAAATCCAAGTCCATATCCCAACCAAAACCAGGAATGCCTATGATAAAATGTATTTCAGAAACCACACCAAACAGAAACAACTTCAGTACTGCATGATTTTAGTTGACAACAAAAAGTATTTACAAGAAAAAGTGAAAAACTATACATAGGAAAGAGTATATTGGACTTATCCTTTTCCATACTTATACATGGTATATATTCATGTTACTCGGTCAAGATATTGTAGCACCAAATCTAAACCTACTTTTTTCAACCTTTCAGATCAGCTCTGAAAGCTTTAGTAATATACACATGTTATAGAAGTTACTAAATGGACGAAAAAATATTCTAAAAGGAAGGTTGTTAAGGAATCATGACAGGTCCAAGTAAACAAATCATCTTCTAGTTGAGAATTTGAGATGATTTCCAAGCACAGTGATTTATGAAAATCATTTACAATGTTAAACGAAACATAAAACTTGATCGAATACAAACAAAAAATTATTCATCCTCTAATCAAAACATACAAAACTTAAAGCAAGTCAAAAAGTAGCTTTCGCTGATCTTTACTATTTATATAATGTATTATCTGTGGTATTTAAATATTGATCAACAGGTCTCGCTTGCACAGAGAAAGAAAACAAGTGTTCAATTGTCAAAGAGGGCAAAAAAGTGAAATCAACAAATATGCAGATTCTAATGTTGTCAAAATGGGCAAAAATGACTTAACTCTTTCACAAGACTTCTATTTGTATTTGTACAGTTAGCAATGGACATAAAAGAGAAATACAAACCTGCACCAACTACAGTATGGATCTCATCAATGAATAAAATGATATGGCCATTGAAAGCAGAGACTTCTTTAAGAACAGCCTTCAGGCGCTCCTCAAAATCACCACAAAATTTAGCCCACACAACTAGTGACCCATATCCAAAGAGATGAGCTGTAAAAGAGAACAAGATTACTAAGAATGACTGCATATTTCTTTTATTTTAATATTTTGCATTCAAAATCATGCTTTTCATATATTACCCCATTAAAATATTTGAAAGTATTCATAATAAACCATACAAAATTTCCAAGTATAGAAATTCAACTACAGCACTTGAAGTTTCATAAAAAGATACAAATTGAAGTCTAAAAAGCTAAAGGGTTGCCGACATCATAATATGTAGGAGTCATTTTAACCAAGTTTTAAGAAAAAATTAGAGATTGACAGAGATTTAATAAGACTTTGAGGGCATGTTTGCTTCATAGGATAAGGGAGGATATGACTAGAGATGGGTTAATATCCATTATTTGTTTAGTGCATGGATTAGAAGAAAATGGAATAGAAGAATATAAAATTTGATATTATATCCGATGTACAACGGATTTAAAAAATTTATATCCAATCCCCCATCATTTATCATTCAATCCAATCCTATCCAATCCATCAAAGCGAACATACCATAAGAGTTATGGGAAGTAAGAGGACGATGATGGAGAATTAAGGGATTTGAGGCCTATATGTAGGATTGAAAGACCCAAAACACCAGTCCAAATGACTAAAGTACTCATTAAAAATTATAAAAAGTACTCTAATAATTGGAAAAGATAGTCCTTGGGTGTGTACCACCCGGTACAGGGCTTGTACAGAACTGTATTAGGCGGTACAGGTGGTATGACTAGTATAGTAACGCCCAATGTTTTAGATTGTGCCCTAGACTAATGCCTTTCACGAAGAGCAAATGATGATGTGAACTCTAAAGCAGCTGGAGCAGATTTTGATAGCTTTCAAAGTGGTGCTATTGTTGTGACAAGAGAGGAATAAGTCACATGATCAGATGAGGCATGGATGTGTACCATGAAGCTCATCGAACTTTGAATCAAAAGCTCAATGGAAACCACTCTGTTGACTGGTTCCAAGGTCTAAAACCCATACAGCTCACCTAACATAAATTTGGTTATAGCTTGGCACAGTAGGCCTGAACTAGATTTGGGGGTCCATTATCTTTCTAGTTACAAGGAAAGACTTATGTGTCAATTGTCAAGATATATATATATATATAAGAATAAAATATTGAACTAGGTCGCTAAGCTATTGAAACATTCACCTGAGACCCAGCTAAATTAAATTAAAAAGGATGTGGTAGAAAAGGTTGTATATCTGTATAACATGTTTCTATCAAATAGGGACAACTCAGTGTCACAATCTATGTGGCACTACATAAAGTATGGATTTTTACAATTTAATGACAGAGAAGGAAGAACGAAGTTTTAACAAATAAAATTCACATACCTTCCTATCCAATAATAGTTCAGGAACATCCCCTCGTACAATACGATGGGCTAATCTGCAATGCAAAGGATTCAAAGGTTATTCCACATAAATAATTACTTCCATATTGACAAATAGGCATTACTATAAATAAGAAGCCTTTTAAGGAACTGCTAGATGGTAGATCTGCATAATCATGATATGTTTTGGTGTCTGATTGTTAGATGGTAAATTTTGGCAAATGCAAATAAAAGAAAAATATAGGAACTATACCCTTCAACAATAGCAGTTTTGCCGACACCAGGTTCACCAATAATTACAAGATTGTTGTTTGTTCTCCTAGACAAAATTTGGATGCAATGTCGTACTTCATCATCGCGGCCTATTACAAGGTCCAGTTTCCCACGCTTAGTGAGTTCAGTCAAGTCACTGCAACACTTCTCTAGCGCCTCATACTTCCCTTCAGGATCTACAGATACCAATAATATCACATGAACACAAGTCTAGAAGTTGATGAGGAATTACTACTAAAGCATGATGAATGATGGAGGGAAGAACTGCAGAAAGCTTGATCACAGCTAAAACATGAGACAGAATAAAGTGCGGCATGGTAGAGGAGTTGTAAAGTTTAGCTCTTTGAAAACACAAATGCAAGTATCAATATAATATTCTCAGATTTGCAAGTAATAAGGATCCATATTCATGTTTTTGAGCATATCATCTGCATATATTAAATTTTAATGCAACTCCATCCCCACTTTATTCATTCTATCATTTTTCTTCTCATTCTAACTTTTGGACTATGTCTCTACAGGCAGTTCATGAAGTGAAGAGTTGACTGTTATAATATTCACATTATGTTATATTTTTCCTTTATCTAATCAAAATAAGCAAACATTTTATTGAGTACAATTTTGTGGCACGATAGATATCTTACTAGAACATTAAAAAAATGATATGATTATCAAATTTTATCAATGAACTGTCAAGTCATATTCTACTACAACCAATAAGTATGACAGTTGAAAAGTACTACTAAATAAAATGACAAAAA
Organism: Canna indica; assembly: GCA_034359265.1. NCBI lineage: Eukaryota > Viridiplantae > Streptophyta > Magnoliopsida > Zingiberales > Cannaceae > Canna > Canna indica. Next base: position 14,372,239 of record CP136890.1, read on the forward strand.
TTAGAAACTATTGTAGTATGTTACATACTCTGATTAGTGACTCTTTGATTTCCACGAACTACTACAACCAATAAGTATGACAGTTGAAAAGTACTACTAAATAAAATGACAAAAATTAGAAACTATTGCAGTATGTTACATACTCTGATTAGTGACTCTTTGATTTCCACAAACTGCTGTTAGAGCGTTCCTCCGCTCCTTCTCAATGAGTTTCAGATTCTTGAATAACTGTTGACCAAATCTTTTATCAGAAAAGAATGCTAGGACAAGGTGCTCGATTGACAGGAAATCATCGCCGAATTCCTTTTTAAACTTCTTGGCATTGTCGAACAGATTTACTAGATTTTGTCCTAGTATGGGCCCACTTGTATCACCAACAACCTAGAAAGGTACGAAAGTTTATTGGTCCTGTGTTGATCAAAGTTGATAACAGCTAAGATCAAATTGTGCAACAAACCACCTTAGGCTGCTGTGAGATAAACTCATATGTAGCTTGCAGCACAGATGTGTTGTCAATTCCAGCCTTTGCGAAAAATTTTCGAGCCAAACCATCTTTTTGCTCCAGGAGGGCTTTCATCAGATGCTCAGATTCCACTATCTGCTGCTTGTACTGTCGTGCTGCATCTACTGCGCCAACAATACCATCCCATGCCATCTCTGTGGTCTCTGCTTGGCTCATCTGGTAAAACACAGTTGATTACAGATCATTGAGTTCTTGAAAGATGTCATTAGATGGATGATTGCTTATCCTGCAGACTATATTGAAGCGACCATGCTTCATAGGCACCACTATTTCCAACGCAATTACCTAAATCTCTCTTCAAGCCCAACTAGGTCCTTCATGTGGATTAAGTCACAATCTCAACAGACTTTAGCTTTCACAAATAAAAATGGAAAAGGGTTAGAGTTGTGTATAGAACGTGATTGATGATTCTACGAATGACTTTGGATTTTCAAAATTTTCAAATCAATTTTAGTTAAGACTCACTCCATTATAGCTATTAAAGTAGTAGGGAAATCAGGTAGTAACATGGTTGATGATGGGAACTTAATTCGCCTAATTATTTACATCAAGTTAGTAACAATGGTATAATTTTGGTCGGGGAAAAGCATACATGGGTAAAGTCAACAATAGTAGGGTAATCAGGTAGTAACATGGTCGATGATGGGAACTTAATTCACCTAATTAACTACATCAAGTTAGTAACAATGGTATAATTTTGGTCGGGGTAAAAGCATTCATGGGTAAAGTCAACAATCACAAGACGAATTAGACAAAACGCAGGAAACAGGGGCAAAAAAGTGCGACAAACAGACAAGCATACGGGGAAATAAAAAAGGCTAAAATCCCATAAGGAAAAGCAAAAGAGTACTTGGGACGAGCTGCCATGGTTATATTGAAGAGGGGCGGATGAGTGGAAGTGGCGACGGGGAAAGCCCTTGTCCAAGAACCCGGCAGGCCCCACGCATCCGACCGCATTGCGAACTCCGACGAACGGCGGGAGGACGGGTCGGCGAGCGGAGCGGAGGTAGAGCAGAGGACGGCGCGGAGGGAGGAGCGGCGGTGGCGCGACGACGCGCTGGCAAGCCTGCTGAGCCTCGCGGCAGCCGAGCGGGCCAACATTAGAAGGGCCTCGCCTTGTTTTCGGGGAGGAATAAAATTCAAATGAGCGAAGAGGAGGGTGTAGAGAAAAAATGGTTTAGGGGATGAGTTTTATCGGTGATAATTATATCTAGGGCTGGCAATTTTATCCGTATCCGCCAACTAAAAACCGCATCCGTACTGTATCCGATCCGTATCCGCAAGTAAAAACAAATATGGATACAAATATGGATCTGAAAAGTTCATATCCGCGCGGATACGGTGCGGATATGGATTTGTCTGTGTATCCGCACCGTATCCGCACCGTATCCGCACCGCCTATCCGCCTCATTTTAATTACTATTTTACCTATATATATATAATACATATTAAGGGGCCAAGGGCGATATTGTAATTTTATATCTAATATATATATATATATATATATATATATATATATATATATATATATATATATATATTATATCAAACATTTAGCATCTGCCCTTCGCCCCTTCTCTTCCACTTGCCCTAAATCTTTCACCCGTGAGGCCGTGACCCGCCGCTTCATGCCTTCATCCATTCGCTGATTCGCCCGCTGCTTTCACGAAGACACACCACCGTCCACCGAGGCACCGACAGTCCGACACTCCGACACACACGGGCACACGGCGACTCGGCGACTCGGCGACTCGGCGACAATCCGCAGTCCGCTTCATCACTGCTCGCCCCTTTCACGTCGATCGCCGCACGCCCGCACCATATCTGCCCTAGTGCATCACTCGGCGACTCGGCGACAGTCCGCAGTCCGCTTCATCAGTCATCACTGCTCGCCCGGTCGCCCCTTTCACGCCGATCGCCGCAAGCCCGCACCATATTGCCCTAGTGCATCACTCGGCGACTCGGCGACAGTCTGCAGTCCGCTTCATCAGTCATCACTGCTCGCCCCTTTCACGCCGATCGCCGCACGCCCGCAGTCCGCTTCATCAGTCATCACTGCCCTAGTGCATCACTCGGCGACTCGGCGTCTCCCTTCTCTGCACGCAGCCGACAGCCGCAGGCCCGCAGCACGAGTTCGTCACTCGTCTCCCTTCTCTGCCGACAGCCGCATTGTAAGTGAGTTGAATCCAAATATTATGTTATTGAATTGCATGTTAAGTTATTTCCTTCATGTTATTGAATTGAAATGTTAAGCTTTGAAAACTACCTTCATGTTAAGTAGCATGAAGACTCACAGTCCCTGTTAGGTTTCTAGCTAGAATGAAGAGGTCCAGAGGACCTTGAGCAGTGAGCTCAGAGATGATGCACAACTTCATTCTTGATTTAAGAGGTTCGGTCCTGCAGCAGTGCAACACCATAGACCTTTTTCTCATTTTCATCCCACCTTCAGCTGTAGATGATCTCATTTTCATTACCTCTTTCTCTGTACTTCCATGGCCAACAATTCCAATTGGGTCAGTTTCATACTTTCATCTGTCAATTTAAGAGAGCGACCTAGATAGCCCTCGCGTCTGTCAAATTGGCCACCTAAGGCATAATCAAACAAGATATAGCTAGGCAAAAAGCATGTGTTATGGCTCAAAGTTTTCCAAAAATTAAATGGGAAAAATCCAAATAATGAAAATGACTTTCTAGTTAACTTCTCTTATTAGCTTTTTTCAATGACATTCTCATAACATGCATTTTTGCCAAATTAAGACACATTTAGGACAACGGAGCCGGCAAAATTCATTGTTTATTGGGTCGTTTCTTTTTTTCTTGTCTCCCGAATATTTGTATTTTATCATAAACTTTGAAAAATACAAGTGAGAGAGAGAGAGAGAGAGAGAGAGAGATAATAGCTAACCTCAGAAATAGATAGCTGCAGTTAAAAGAAAACAGTCAAAAAATTCATCCACTTTGACTAATCCTTAAGGAATTAAATCCTTCATCTATTAGGTGAACTCTTAAAGTTGAATCTGAAAGTAATTCTTGATAAGAGAATAGGTGGATTCCTTCCTATTTGGAAAACATTGCATGGGGACGAGAAGGTATATGCTACTATCACAAAGAAATAATACAAACCAACGCATCCATGTGATGCTGTCCACTTTCTATTGATCAGATATCCCCCTCACAACATGGTGTGAGAACTTTGGAAGAGCATTTATTGAATTTTGAAGTACTTTATTGAATTGTTGTTGAATTCTGATTTATATATGTTGTAGCTAGATGTATTATGGGATTTAAGGCCGCTAAAACTATGGTGGTTGATTTGATGTAACTTGTTTCAAATTAGGACTCTTGTTTGTGGCTGAGATTTATGGCTGCTAAAAGCCTAAAACTATGGTGGTTGAATTGTTGTATGTTGTATTGTTGTAGGCTTGTAGCTAATTTTAAATTTCTCAAATGATTTGAAGTATTATGGACTTATGGTTTGTTCAAATTATAAATTGATGGTGGTGTATGTTGTAGCTATTTAGAATTTTAGATGCTAGTAATTACTCATATTATAAATTTTAGATTGCTATTTAGAATCTTAGATGATTTATGATGATTTATGTATTTAAAAATTTTAGATTGCTATTTATCAGATTGCTATTATAAATTTTAGATTGCTATTTATCAGATTGCTATTAGAAATTTTAGATGATTTATGTATCTTTATGTATTTAAAATATATTACATACTTATTTTGGATCAATAAACAGGGTATTTATTAATTTTTAAATTAAATATATTATTTTAATATATTTTTTGAATACGGATGCGGATATGGATACGGTGCGGATATCCGTATTTGAAGCGGTGCGGATATGGATATTCATATTCATATCCGTGGCGGATACGGTGCGGATATGGATACACGGATATGAGGTGCGGATGCGGATGCGGATAATGTACTATCCGCACCGTATCCGATCCGTTGCCAGCCCTAATTATATCCTCCTAAAAATTAATCTAATAAACATTTTAACCATTCTGAATGACATGAATAATAATTTATTCAAAATATTATTATTATGCATGCTTAACTAAATGAATTCAAAAAAAAAAATCAATTAAGCAAATATAATTATGAAAGAAAAATTAAATTTAAAATTAAATATATTTGAAAATTTAAAATTTTAAAGTTAAATAGAATCAAAAATTTGGAAATTAACCCAGCATAATTAGAAATTAGTCCTACTTAATTAAATAGATTTGGAAAGTTAAAAATTAAGCAAAAATAATTATGGAGAAAAAATAAAATTAGAAAAATTAACTTGCATAATTAAATATATTCAAAAATTTAAAAATTAAGGCAGAAATAATTAATTTGATTAGAATATTTGAAAATTAATAAAATTAAATATGCATAAATAAATAGAGTTGAAAATTTGAAAATTAAACATGCTTAATTGGAAAGTAAATCTCCTTAATTAAATGGATTCAAAAACTTTGAAATTTTGAAATTTTGTAAATTTGGAAATTAAGTATGGTTAATTAATCTGATTCAATATTAATAAATTTCGAAATTTATTATACATAATTTGAAAATTAAGTCTGCTTAATTTGAAATTAAGTATTATTAATTAAATGGATTCAAAAAAAATTCCGACTAATCATACATAATTACGGAGGAAAAAATAAATCTCAAAACTAAACATGCATAATATAATATATAAGATTTAAAAATTCAAAATTAATTTGATCCGAAATTAAAATTTGAAATTTTCAAAAATAATTAATAACATTTAAATTAATAAAATTTGGACATTTTGAAATTTTGTATGGTTAATTAAATATATTAAAAAGATTAGAAAATAAGCAAACATAATTATGGAGGGAAAATAAAATTTAAAACTAAACATACATAATTAAATAGAGTCAAAAGATTGAAAATCAAATCTGCTTAATTAAATGAATTCAAAAAAAATCAATTAAGCAAACATAATTAAATTCTATTAATAAATTTTGAAACTAATGAAATTCAACACTAATAAAATTTTAAATTAATAAAATTTGGAAAATAAATTGGAGAGAAAGTAGTTTCATGCGGAAGTGACGTGTGTCCACGTGAAAGTTTGTTTTATATTATATACTAGTGTAATTACCCGTGTGATGCATGAGTTTTCTGAATGGATATAATATAGATGATACTAAAAATTGATATAAAAAATGGGTAAAGAGTAAAAAAAACCTCTCCTAAACTATAACTAATTTGTAATTATCCTATGAACTTTGAAATTAGACAAAAATGAGATTAAAGTTTATGAAACTAACAAAACACCTCATTTGTTAACTCATTGTTATTTATTTAGCAAAATCTTTTTTAAAATGAGACGTGACAATCTTTCATTGGTCCAAATATTAAAAGATAAATAAAAATATTAATTGAAAAAATAATAAATTACAAATTAGAAAATATTTATTGATCACAAATTTATTTTCTAATTAACTTTGTTAGCAGTTTATATTTTCTAGTTCGTAATTTATTGATTTTTAAATTAATTTTTCTATTTATATTTTAATATATATTTGGATCAATGAAAGACTGTCACATGTCATTTTAAAAATTGATAACAATGAATTAACATATAAGATTTTTTTGTTAATTTCATAAAGTTTAATCTTATTTTTTCCTAATTTCAAAGTTCGGTAATTGAAAATATGTTATAAGTTCAAGGAAGATTTTTGCTCTTTACCCTAAAAAATTGAATAAACTTAACTAAGTCATAGTACATGAACAATATTATATTCATATATTACATAAAATACACAAAAGAAAAAATGTTTAAAATAATTAGTATTCATAACACTTGATTCTAAAAAGCTAGATATATATTCCAAGTTGTACTAACAATAAAAGATCTGGAGTGTTTGGTACGAGATAATTCATTTGGATTACCGATATAATCTAAATTAAAATTATCTGGGCCCATCAGATTACCACGTTTGATTGAAACATATTACCACGATTAGTTCAGGTCGGGTCAATTTTTCAGATTCATTGGATCGAATTTGACCCATGAACCGCGCTAGTTCCATATTAACTTGTAGAGGATTTCTTTCTAACCTGTAGGAAAATGCCACCTTCAAATTCTGAGTGGAGTTTTTTCTTCATTATGCCACCATCATATAGTTTCTCCCATAATTTGTTTGCATGTTTTGATATCCAGAGAGGATCCGCCTTCAAGGTCTCAAGTAGAAAATCTTGAGAAAAAGTGTGATGGTTTGCCCTTGAAGTTGTGTTACGTAGATCACGGACGGGTTAGTTTCTTTTCATTTGATAAAGAAAAACTCCCAATTTTGCCATGATAACGTCCCCATTGGTCGACAAGCAAGTCCATCATAGATAACATGTGGCAATAAGTATTTCCAAGCATTGTATTTGTAATAATGTTTGCCTCGTCGCATCTCGAGCCTGGAGTGCTTGTGTAACATGAATGAGAAGGTAATTTTACTGTGCTTTGTATATTAAACTTATAATTTATTGCAAATATTGAATAATCGTCACTGTAGACATGTATGAATTTTCCTGAGTTTAACTCCCACTTACCCATAGTTTTTATCATCGCAGCTATTATTAATTTATTAGTCACAGTCTGGAGTAGAGTATTTGAAGTTGGTTACAGTCAATACAGGTAAAACTTGTATCAATACTGTTCGCTTTTATGTGGGGGTTTATTTCAACCATCAATATTTTATTATGGTTTTTTAAGATGTAAAGATGCATTAAAATGAATGATTATAATGCACCCGAACACACCATCGGTCATCAGATGAACAAGTTTTATATTGAGTTTCTCCTTGCAACTTTCGAGCCTTATCCAAACTCAAGAGTGGGTGGGGTTGCAGATGAAGGCATTTGCATCACCAAGCAACACAACTCATACTCGGAATCGAGCAACTTGGATTCCTCTCAATCAGTAACACAACTTCCAGGCTTCCACTAGTAAAAAACTGTGGGTATTAGCATACAACCTCTTTTGATACACTTCTCATTTTCCTACTTAACACCCACAAGCAGTCATTCATCGAAGAGCCTTGACCAAAAAAAGAAATCATGTTCTCCATTTCCGACATTAGTGTTCTGGGCTTGGGCATGGTTTTGGAAATTTGAAATTACTATTTTGTATATGTGGGCGTTAGGCTTTATAGGGTTTAGACATTGCGGTTCTGGTGTGGACTTGGAATTGAATATTGGAATATTGAACATTAAATTTTGAATTTGGGTTTTTGGGTTTTTTAGCTTTAGATTTTATTGTTCCGACCTAGGGCTTTTGCTAGGCTTGTCTTGGGCTTTTTGAATTTGAAATTTGTAATTTTGAATTCTGTTTAGTATTGAATGTGGGCACATTTGCCTTAAGTCTTCTTTGGAATTTGTAATTGAGTTCTGAGCTTGAGTATTGAATATGGGCATTTTAGGATATAGTGATATAGTCTGTACGTAGGATTCTGGTTTTGGGATTGTGCTTGGACTGGGGTTGAGCTCGGTCTTGGTCTTGGAATTTTAAATTTTAAATATTAAATGCTAAGGGCGTATTTATTTGCGAAAATATTTTTTGACTTTTCGTTTCGTGAAAATTAAAATGAATTTTTAAATTTTAGAATTTTAATTTTGATTTTTTTGTTTGGCATGTTCAAATTTCATATTTCGCGAAATGAAACCAACGAAAATTTATTTATTTTGTGTTGATTTCGTTGACAATTTTGAGAAGTAAAACTGAAAATGTGTTTGCTTATCAAACATAATTTTAATTTCAGTTTATTAAATTATACTATTTTATTATAATTTATTTAACTTGATATCATTAACTTAATTTTTTTTAAAAATATGAATAATATTAATTAGTTGATAAATATATCGTGAATATTATTTATTTAAAATATAAAAATCATTAAAATATACTTTATTATATTTTTAATTTATAAATAATTCAAAATAATATTTGTAATTAATATTAATTAATTAATTAAAATATAAGCTAAGTATTAATATTATCATGAATTAATTATCTCAATTAAATATCAACTAAATATGAGCTACGTATCAACTAAGTATGAATTCGTATTTTTTTACTTCTTTAACTAACCCAACTTAATAATGGTTGAAATTATTGATGTAGTAGTTTCCATGAAGTTATAAAGTTATAAAATTACATTTAATTAATGCATTGATAGAGTTACATAGAATTACATGAGTTGAATATAAAGTTATTATACACATATGATAGTATTCATACCAGATTGATCTATTGATCTAGTGGCTGACATTTTGATAAAATGATGCTCAACCTTCCATTGACATTCTTGCGCTTATAATTTAATTCATAAGTTTAACGGGGCGGAGCTATACATATAGTATAAAATTGGATAAGTATATATTAGTTAGTCCATATTTTTTCTTATTACTCTACACATGACCAAAGAAAGCTGAGATCGATGCTATTGTTGTCGAGATAGAGACAGAGAAAGCGGCAGCTGAAGCAGCAAAGATATTTTTATTAACTTGGATTGTAACTTGGTAATAATGATCAATGACATATAAGATTTGTTAAGTATCAAATACAATGACATATTTTTATTAACTTAGATTATAACCCGGTAATAATAATCAATGACATACAAGATTTTTTAAGTATCAAATACAATAATATATTTTTATTAACTTAGATTGTAACTTGGTAACACTGATAAATGGCATACAAGGTTTTTTAAGTATCAAATACAATAACATATTTATATTAACTATATCCTGAGCAGGTTACTACATCCGCCTGAGATTAATGAGTTGGAAGTTACCAATCGAAAAATGTCGGCCGGGATCAAGCATTGTTACATTTCTTTTTTTTTTCATACACTCACCGATAAGCATTGCATAATAGTTACAACCCAACAGTCAAGCACCATCAACAATATTGTTGTCAATTTTGACGGTAAAAATGTAGGACAATGAAGGAAAATGTGTATCACCATTAATTAGTGATCGCCTCCAATTCATAGTCCACCAAAATAAAGTTTGCTCATTATCTTAAAACAACCAAAGTATAAAGCACAACCACGCATTTATATAAGCACAACCAAACAATGAAATATAAGCACAACCACGCATTTATATAAGCACAACCAAACAATGAAATATAAGCACAATCACGCATTTATATAAAACCATAACTGATAAATGGCAACATTACTTTACGACCTTAAGAGGAAAGTGCGCATAACCATTGATTACCAATCGCCTCTAATTCCCCGCCGATATAAAACTAAAGTTAATCAAATAATAAGATAAAATAGTCAAATTACATTAGTAGTCCAATAAAGTATTTAGGTTTACATCATTATTGTTATATACCCTACTTAAATAAAAAAATAATTGCAATGAAAACAAGTACTATCAACCCCTTGCAACCCATGTCAATGAGCTTGTCCATTTTTGCCTCAAGTGAAAAGAGGTCCCTACTTCTTTGGTTCACTTTTTCTTCTTCCTCATCGCGTATTGTCGTTGCAATGGGAGTGATCCATCCGAAGAATTGACAACTGGGAATGCCAATTTTGTCTCTATTTATGCAAGTCGCATATAATCGACCGAAATTTTTCTCATTTTCACTTATTCTTATCGCGACTCGCAAATCGCAGAAACATTCTTTATTTCGATATCTCAAATACGTTTCGTTTATTCGGGATGAAGAAGCTGCTATACTATTTAATGAAACTAAAATTAGTATATTGTTGGTAACATACACTATCATAGAATTCTAAGTAACAATTAAGTCTATTACAAGTCCAAGACAGAATTCTATTTACATGTTTAAACCTAATTAAAATAGCAAGGGAAATCAGCGTCGATGAGCCCAAAGCTGATTTGCAATCCCTTCCCGAATGTCATGCATAATATTTTGAGTTGAAGAAAATTCACCTACCGATGAGTAAATAGGGGATGAAGATTGTTCTTCATCATCAATAATAACTTCTTCATTATTTCAAATATCGATTAATTCATCTGAATTACGATATTTAATAATGAAGTTATGAATTGTACAACATGCCAATACGATATTGTTTTGGCTTGCTAGCGAGTAATTCGGCATCATCTTTTAATATCGAAAAACGTGCATTCAATAGTCCAAAGCATCGTTCGATTACGTTCCGAACGGAGGAATGTCGTTGATTGAACAATTCTCTTTTTGTTGAGGGGCCTCGACTACGATAAGGTGCCAAAAATCTAGATACGTTCGGGTATCCCGCATCAACCACGTAGAATTCATCTAACAAAAGGTAAGAAAAATTTCTATTAAAACCAAATCAACACTAAGGAAGTGATTACGTTGAGTTAAATTTACCTCCTATTGGCATAGGAAAATCTGAGTTGGGAGAATAAATAGTGTGGCTGAAAATACACGCGTCATTCACGCTTCCCTCCCAACCACTCTTTACGTAGGTGAATAGCATGTTGTGAGCGCATGCTGCCATTACATTTTGTGTAATGGTTCCCTTACAACCCCGATATAAAGATGTCTTATTTACATGAATGAATGCCGAGATATGTGTCACATCTATCGCCCCTATGCAATTCTACAAAAGGATTATTCAAATGTTAGACAACCCCTATGCAATTATACATAAGGACTAGGAAAGAATTTTACCTTAAAATAAGGGAACCACCTAGGATGCCCTTCAATTTCAGGTTGAACAGTTCGAGGTTCTCGGGGTTTGATCATTTCTGTCCCCAACCTAAGAACCGCTACAAGTGTCAACTTGAACCACTTGTGACACGTTTGAGTGGAGTGTTGATAGCGCTAAGCAACCACTCTCACTCGTTCATTATGACAAAGCGTATATAAGAACATTGCAACTGCTTCCTCCACAAATATATTTTGGTCTTCTAAGCCAAGTCTCTTAAGCTCGCTGCATAATCTAAGAAATAGACTTGGCTCCATATGTAAGTTCTCGTAGCATCATACAAGACTATGTATTAACTCCTGCACATAGTCCGCACCTCTTAAAATTGAAGTGCGCACTGCTCTTCTTGGGGTTGGATTTTCTAATTCATCCAACTTATCCAATATATCCAACATGAGTAATAATACCAAGTCATCGAAAATTTCTTCATCGCTATAAAATGTATGTGGAGGTTGATGACTCATTCTACGATAATTAAAAAATAAGTAAAACATAATGCATGAAAACATAACGCATTAAAGTAAACAAACTAGAAATAAATTATTCAGTTCAATTCATAACCAAAGCATGAAAAAAAAAAAAAGTATTCTTACACACATTGTTCAATCTGACATCATAAAAATTAAAATAAAGTGTCACCAATGCAAACTTTGCATCCATTTCTTGAGTTGTTCGTCATTCAATGACATAATAAGTGGTCGAGCATCTGGGTCCTCAACCAAGTAAGTCATTGTCTTAAACAAATGAGATTCAGGTAGTCCTTCCACACTAGTAATGCGTCCAACACAATTTGGGACGTTATATGGATCCGAGAGTGATGTGCACACTGAAGCTGCATCACTTCGACGGGCTGCATAGTGATTTGAAATAAGTTCATACAACTTTTTCTTATCCTGTTCTAGAGTTGATCTCACCGATGATTTACCTCTTTTATTGTCACGTGAGGAAATAGATGGACGTCTATCTACCTCCTCAACACTATCATCATCTTCCTCCACTAAGGGCTCCTTTCCACGTACATCTGGATTCAAATATTCCTTCTCTAACATACGCTCTTCATCCGAATTCATTGGGGGTTGTGTTGACGATCGGGCCATCCCACCAGTTGCGGATTGATTTTGAAATATCAATTCAATCAAATTATAGTGTGGTGGTGGCACGTTCTTAAAGGGTTTGAAATAGCACACGAAAAAAAAAAATCTAAAACCAACTAACTTAACCCCATTGATTAAATACAAAATAACATACCGATGAGTTCCACACTGTTTCATCGGCATCAATCTTCTCCGTGTCAGGATTCCATGTGACCCCAGTGTGGTTAATCAACTCTTGGAAATGCTTATATTAACAAAGAAGCCGTGTTTTTTTACTTACATTTCTCCACCCCGTAATTAGTCTCACACTTGTCCTCTAATTTTTTACTAATATCTTCCCATACAGTCTTATCAAAATTGAGATTGCCTAATTCAGCTTGTCTATTATGCAAGAGGTACAAAAATTCTTCTGTGGCATTCTTTAGCTAGAACTCTGACTTTTCCCTCAGATTTCGATGGCCACCCATATGTTCAACTTATTATATCTACTTGAAAATATATTTGTAAGCTAACCATAAGCAACATATAAACCGTTACATAAATATACTAACCATAAGCAACATCATATACTAAAAATGAAGTATACTAACAGCATATACTAAAAATGAAGCAATCCATTAGAAGATCAAGCAACAAAAGTATACTAACAACATATACTAAACAGTCAAGCAATACATATAAAGCATGATTAATAGTGAAGCAATAATAAACAGTCAAGCAACCCATAATAGCATACTGAACATAAAAGCATACTGAGTCAGATTAAGGCAATGGAGTTACCATTAACCATTAAATCTAACATTATGTTCTTGAGAAAATGAAGTGACGATCTGCACCAAGACATTTGCATTTTGTTTGAATCCCATTATGTTTAAATCATTATAGTTCTACTGACTAGCCACAATATGTTTAATCCCAATCCAAAAACTTTAAGTTCCATCATCATATAGCATAGAGCATAATGTATACTAACAACATATACTAACAGCAAATAAATTCAAACATCATAAAAAGTATACAGATAGATCATGAAACATCATATACTAGAGCATATAACAGATCATGAAACAAAACCGAACATAATAGAGCATAGAGCATAAAGTATACTAACAACATATACTAACAACTTGATTAATAGTGAAGCAACAATAAACAGTCAAGCAATCCAATTAGCAAACTGATATGTAGAAGAAATCTATTTTCAAGCCAAAATCAGTACACCAAATTGATATATACACAAAATCAAATAGAAACTGATAGCAAGTATAAAAACAAGCATTAACTGATACTACATCAAGTATAGAAATATATCTTAACTAATAAAACATCAAGTATATATGTACACCTATATATGTACACCAAACTGACATATAGAAGAAATCTATTTTCAAGCCAAAATCAGTACACCAAATTGATATGTACACAAAATCAAGTAGAAACTGATAGCAAGTATAAAAGCAAGCATTAACTTGTAGGCGAAATGACGACACTAGAGGGGGAGTGAATAGTATGTTTACTAATTCTATTAGCCTAAATTCACTTTTAATTGTTTTCTTAGATTAGTTCGGCAATTTACAATTATGCGATTGAATGCGGAAGCAAGATAAAGCAATTAAGCACAAATAATTTAGAATAACGCAAACACAAGATTTATAGTGGTTCGGCCCTAATGCCTACTCCACTATCTAAGCACCCCGCTTAGGAATTCCAAATTAATTAGTTTTACTAGATTAATTTACGTTTCCCTTACACACGAGGACTTTTCACCGAAGAGACGCACTCTCGACCTAAGGCACTTCCACACCCGGAAGTCACCGCCTTCTTATCGAGAGTCCTCTTCAACCTTAACCCTAAGGGACAACTAAACTAATCCTAGTAAACACTACATTTAATTACACAAGTGGCTTTACTCCTTCTACACCAAGGATACCACTTTCCACACACAAGACCAAACACTTGGTCTTCACACGCACAAATAAAAACATAGTTTAAATAACAGATAAAAAACACAATCAAAAGAGCTAGGAATGTAAACCAATATTACAAGCTCTTTTTCAAGCCTTGGAACCTTCGACTCGCCCAGAGATAAACTTGAATTTAATCCCGAGTTGATGCAGCTGTGTGCTTGAAGAAGATGTCGCGGAAAGAATAGGGCGCAAGCCATTCCTCTTTTGGAAAGCTTAAATCTTCCTCTTAGAACGCTCAATAAATTTTGTAAAATCAAGGAAGGAGATTAAATGAAGTATATGAGGGTGTATTTATACCCTCGTGAAGAAACGATAGCTCAACAGATAGATTTCTATCCATTGCAGGCCGCCGATCGAATGGTCGATCGATCGGTCATTCGATCGCTGCTCCTCTCACCATGGGCGATCGATCGACGGATCGACTGCTTGACGCAAATATCTCGATCCACGACTTTCGGTCAACCCATCGATCGACCGACGCATTTTGCGCCTTTGGCTATCCTCAGGTCGGTCGACCGAAGTAGCCACTGCCTGTTTTAGGCAGTGTTCGATCAATCGATCGATCAACCGATAAGGCTACTGCCTGATACCTTACCCTATTCGGTCGACCTCCCGGTCGACCGAATTTAGGCTGAAACTTATTTTTCAGCCTATTTTATTCCGCGCTTTGTCTCCGAGTTTCGGCTTTCAATGAGCATCATCTTAGAGAGCTTTCATGTTATCTTTGAGCCCGTCCAATGTGACTTTGGCGCACACGTCGATCTTCGAGAAACTCCCGCGATGAACCCAAGCGCGACGATCAATGTCCTTCTGATTTCTGATTTCTTCCAATATTTTCGATTGAGGACATCGAACGCTAATTGATATGGAATTTGAAACATATTCTCAATGAAATCATTAGTCTCATATTTGTTATCATCAAAACAATCAAAACCAAGATCAAGGCTAATGTTGAAAACCTAAAGCCAACATAACTGATACATAATCAAGTATAGAAACAAGCATTAACTGATACTACATGAATAGAGTACACCAAACTGATATGTACACAAAACCATATAAAACTAACTAATTGATAAGCTCATACAAATAAACTCACCCGAACCACATGAATAATACAAACTAACTAACTGATATACATGAACAGAGTTGATCAATAACACATGAATAACACACATATCAAACTATATAATAGAATAGCTTGAAATTGATATCTCCATCAGACCTTGAAATTCACACATACAGAACAACAATATAAAAGAGATATATATATAACCGAATTGATTTCTCCATACAGAACATCAATATAAAATAGCAATATAAAAGAGAAATATATATAACCGAATTGATTTCTTCATACAGAACAATAATATAAAATAGAACATAATAGAAATATATATAACAGAACAGAACAACATATAACAAAAGAGAAACATATATCTGTCAACAGTAAACCCTAGATCCAGATCTCACACGTGATCACATTTAAATGAACATAGCAAGCACATAGCAAGAACAACACAGATAGAATAGCTGATTGAAAATAGCAAGATAGGATCACTATGTAACAGCTCTGTGTTACAGTCGATGAAAACCCTAGATCTGACAATGATAGAATAGCCAGAACAATGCATATAAAAACCCTAGATCTGACAAATGTAACGGCCGATGAAAATAAAAAATGATAGAATAGCAAGAACAGTAAACCCTAGATTTAGATCTCACAGTTCACACTGAAAACCTTTACATCCAGATCTCGACAGTAAACCCAACGAGATCTCACAAATGTCAACAGAAAACCTTTACATCCAAATCTCGACAGTAAACCCTAGATCCATATCTCATGGATCACACCAAAAAACACAAAGAGATCAAATATATGTCAATAGAAGGTTAGATTTACCTTGCAAGGAGAAATGAGAGTTTGTTTAGGCGGGATCAAACTTTCCCCGAAGATGTCGCCGAAGCTGCCGAGGAGAAGGCGATTTTTTTCGCCGCAGAGGTGTTCGAAAGGGATGCTGAGGAGAGGTGGATTTACCTTGTGATGAGGGAGAGTTTATTTGGGCGAGATCAAAAGCTTTCGGCGAAGCTATCGCCGAAGGCGATTTTTTTCGCCGCATAGGTGTGTTTGAAAGGGAGGAGAGGTCGGGACTTGCCCTAACCCGTGATCGCACGGGTTATGTTCCTTTTCGCGAAACGGGCGAAAGTTGCAAATATTTTACAAGTTTGCCACCGTCCGTTTCGGGTAATTTTTGCGAAAACCAAAATTCTACTCCGAGTAGAATTCTGGTTCATGTACAAAGGGGTGTTTCGCGAAAACTCCAACCCGTTTTCATCAACAAACGGGTTTTAGGAGCCGTGTTTTGGTTTCAAACGAAACCAAAACGCGAAAACACCCCTAACAAACGCAGCCTAATGTTCGAAAATGAACATACCTTTTTTGTCAATGTGCTGAGGTCAAATTGTAGAAAGTTGTTACTGTTTGATAAGCTTGTCATATATACTAAAAACTAATTTATTTTTGAATTCATTGTGCCATTCATATGAATGCTAAGATCATCCCCTAAGAGGGTATTTATATGATTTCTTTTCAAATGTATATTTGAACTGTATTATACAATCTGCATTTCTGATATGATTTTCATTAATTTATCTAGACTATGATCTTATGATCTCATTATATTCATGAAGACTATTCTTTTTTAATATAGTATGGATGCATTTATACTTACATATAGCATCTAACATCTAAGTATTTTGTAAAAAAGTGAAACTGAGACTGAGCATTATCTGAAATTATCTTTTGTAATTAATTGAAGGAAGATGTGTTTATTGTGCACTAACAACAGATATTATTATTTGAAATTCAATTGGAATATAAGATGTGATTCAGACGGAGCTATAAATAAATATTAGTTGAATAACATGTCAAATATTTTTCTATTCGAAGTCATTCTGTCCGTCGATAAAAGTATATACAAATATATTAAGTGAGGTACAGATTAGTGAACAAATGATAAAGAGATGTAGAGGACATATCCTTGCATCTGTTCCTAGAAGAAGTTAATATTAAATTATCCTGTTTTGCATGTCATTTACATCTACTATTATTTTTTTTGAAATTATTGTAATCTAAGATTTGTGAAGCTAATAAGTATTATTTTCACCACTAGCCCTTATGTTTTATTGACATTATTGTGTTTTGTAAAAGTAGGTGCTAAAGCATGAGAGGCGAGCCAAGTGGGGGAGCTTTGTTCCTGATTTTGTTCCTGTTGCATAGAGTTGTGAAAGCATTTGTGAAGATTGGTTGGCCATACTGAAGGTATATTTCCTTTTCTGCAACAGTTAAACCATGTTTACCGAAAATGAAAATGAGCATAGCTCATAAAGCACCAGAACGATGATGTTTATCAAATTCTATGTTTGTGCTTCCATATTGTTGGTTAACTTTGATTAATGTCATTAGTTCAAACATGATATTATTGGTTCGCTCGGCTATCACTCACATCGCTTAATTGTTCCACACGTTGCACAATTGTTGCTCGATCATCGCTCAACAGTCTCACGTACATGTCACTCAGGCATCATTTGGCTGTCGCACACATCACTTGGTCGTAGCTCGGCCATCACTCACGTTACCTTGTTGTTGCACATTGTTAAGGAATTAGTGGGCCTAACTCCACCCGAAAAGTTAGCTCATGGGGGAGGATTGTCTATATTATTTAAAGGCTATCTTGACCACATCATTAAGCAATGTGGGATTTTAACACCCTCTCACGCCCAGGATTGGACATCTAGAGCGTGAAATTTTGTAGGTGGCCCACTATCAACATAGGTTTGCCTCTGATATCATATTAAGAAATTAGGCCCACTAATCTAACATGGTATCAAAGATTGATATTGTGCCACCCGCAGATGTCTAGTCCTGCAAAATTCCACGCACCAAATGTCCTATCCTAGGCATGACGGGGGTGTGTTAAAGTCTCACATTACTTAGAGATATGGTTAAGATAGCTTTTAAATAGTTTGGACAATCCTCCTCCGATGATCTAGCTTTTGGGGTGGATCGAGTTAGATCCAAAACTAATTTTCTAACATGGTATCAGGGCCAACCTTATGGTTGATATTGGGCTACCTGTAGAACTCCACGCTCCGGATATGGTTGATGTCCAATCTTGGGCGTGAGAGGGGGGTGTTAAAGTCTCACATTACTTGAGGTTGTGGTC
The DNA here is from genome assembly GCA_034359265.1 of Canna indica. Lineage (NCBI taxonomy): Eukaryota > Viridiplantae > Streptophyta > Magnoliopsida > Zingiberales > Cannaceae > Canna > Canna indica. Next base: position 14,390,756 of record CP136890.1, read on the forward strand.
TAGATAGCTTTTAAATAGATTGAGCAATCTTCTCCCCATGAGCTAGCTTTTGGGGTGGAGTTAGACCCACTAATTTCTTAAAACACATGTCGTCCTTTTGTCACTCGGTCATTAATAGATCATCACTCATTCATCACTTAGTTGCTCGATTGTTGCACACGACCCTTGGCTGTTGCACACATCAATTGGTTACTTGCTTGGTTGGTGCATACATCGCTCGGTCAAATGTCACTTGGTTGTAGCTCGGTCGGCTCACACGTGATCCCACTGTCATTCGACCATCGCACATGTTACTTGACCTTTGCTCAGTCGTCACTCATGTCACTCTACTATCACTCATGTTGCTTGCTTAGTGCTTTATCGTTGCACAAGTCGCTCGGCCACCCACATGTTGCTCGTCTCTCGGCCATCGTACATATTGTTTGGTCATCGCTCTACTATTACACGTCGCTTGATCATTGCTTAGTTGTCACACATGTTGCTCGATCGTTCGGCGATCACTCATTTGTTGCACATGCCAATCAGTCATTGTTCATGTCACTTGGTTGTCAATCCATCATTGCTCATCTTGCTCGGTCGTCACTCAGATTGCTTAGTCGTAGCTCATGTTAGCACTTGATCGTCACTCGACCATTGCTTATTTGTCGCTCATGTCCCCCCATCATCTCTTGGTCATCGTTCACGTTGCTTAGTCATCTTCAGTGGTGGATACAAGGGGCAGTGGGCCCATATATATATATATATACATACTTGATCGTCACTCAACCATTGCTTAGTTGTTGCTCATGTCGCCCCATCATCGCTCGACCATCATTCAGGTTGCTTAGTCATCTACTAGTCTTATGTCTTTGTTCGACCATCGCTCAGTAGTCTCTCGGTTGTTGCATGGTTGTCGCTCGACCATCACTTGGTTGTTGCCTTGCCATCGCACATGTCACTTGGTCATCGCTCGATTGTTGCACACGTTGCTCGACCATTGCTTAACCATCACTCTCAATCGTAACACGTATTGCTCGATCATTGCTTGGCCAACACGCGATCGGTGCTCGACTGTCGCTTACGTTGAGCAGTCATCGCTCGGTCGTTGCACATGTTGCTTGATTGTCGCTCGGTAATAGCACACGTTCCTTGGTCGTCACATATGTTGCACAGTCATCGCACATGTTGCTCGGTCGTCGCTTGACCATCACTAACATTGCTCAGTTGTCACTTGGTCGGCACTTAGCCCTTGCACACGTTACTTGGTTGTCACACACATTTGGTCATCATTCGATTATCATTCAATCGTCGCTTCGTCAACACTTATGTTGCCTTGTTGTCGCACACATCAACCTTGTTGTCAGCTATCGCCCGACATCATCCTATCGTTGCACACGTCGCCTTAGTGTCGCTTAGTCAATCACTCATGTTTCTTGGTCGTCGCTCAACCATCGCACACGTCCCTCAGCCTCACATACGCCATTTAGTCATCGCTTTCCATCTATTACATCACTTAGTTGTCCCATGTTTCACAACCATTGCTCGATCATCGCTCAACAGTTACACACATCGCTCAGCTATCGCTCGATCATCGCACACCTTGCTTGGTCATAGCTCGTCTATCGCTTACATTGCTTCTTATTACAGACGTCGTCCTTTCGTCGCTCAGTCATCACGCACATTACTCGATCGTACATCACTGGATCATCACTCATTCATCGTTTACATTGCTCAACCGTTGCTTGGTCGTCACACACCATAGTTGACTGTCGCACACATCGCTTGCTTACTCGCTTCAATGTCAAACACATTGCCCTACCGTCACTCGACTATCACACACACATTGCTCAACCTTTGCTCGGTTGTCGCTCATGTCACTATGTCGTCACTCATGTCACTCGATCGACACTCAACTGTTGCACATGTTGCTCGATCAAGCACACGTGGCTCAGCCATTGCATATATCATTTGGTCATCACTCCACTATCACACATGTTGGTTGGCTATAGCACATCCTGAAATAAGCTGATAGTATTTTCACTAGGTTACTTTTTAGTACAAGAGAATTGAAAGGAGAGACCAAAGGAGTTGCCTATATGGATGAAACTTTGATATCTCAATCATTGTCGGTGTGATTTGAAGGAAATATCCACATCCTGGAGAGATAAGAGGTTAATAAAACAACTAATTGCAAACTAGGGGAGAATGTCATAAAAATATTACTCAAAATGAAGGTTTAGCTACAAGTTATACAGGAATGCTTAGATACATATTACATAATTCTAAGTCGGCTTATCTCATCCAAACTGTTTGAATGAACTACTAATGCTCTTCTCATCAAGCTTATTATCGCGACCAAAAAAATTTCGCGGTAGCGAACCTTGATATCGATATATCGTTTCGATACCGATATATCATCCGCGTCGCGATATATCGACAATATAATATATATTATAAATATAAAATATAAAATATATATATATATATATATATAATAATAGCATTGAAAGTCATCACTTGTGACATTGCACATAGCAAAGTAATAAACATAACTGTTATGAACCATAAAATATACAAAAATCACCCACATAGCAAAGTAGCAAAGTAGCAAAGTAGCAAACATAGAATATACAAAAATCCAATTCACATAGCATGAACAATAAACATCAAGTAGCTAAAGTCATCACAATCACCAAATCTCCAATAGTCCAATCTAAAAAAGATTATCAAAATCATCTTCAATGTCTTCATTAGGGGTATTATCCATTGGAGGAGGAGTTGGTTTGAGCCCGAAATCATCTTCAATGTCTTCATCATCATTTGGAAATATCTCTTATTCTCCTTCATCACTTGAATTTTCATCCATCAATCTTGAAGTAGAAGTAGAAGTAGAACCACGATGACGTCGATTATAAGTGACAAGCTCATTAACTCCACGCCTCCTTGGAAAATTACGACCCTCAAGGGCATTTGAAGCACCAATGGCTTCATCAACAAGCTCAAAAGGAATTCTATCATCCTCTTCGATCATCATCATTGTTGAACCACGCATTTGTCCCCCAATCAAAATCGTCAAGTACTAGTGGATCATAGTTTTTGCCACATTCACGAACTTTTTGAAATCTCGTGGCAATCTTTCGATTGTATTGGACATACACCAAATCATTCAATCTTTGGTGCAACAATCTATTTCTTTTCTTGGTGTGAATCTATACAAAAGAAAAGTAATTAAATAAAAATAATAACTAATAAGAAAGTACTAAAAAAGCATAAAATACTTAATTACTTACAAACTCAAAAGTGCTTCAATTTCGTTCACACCCGGAGGACGAACAACAAAGACTAACAATGCGCTTTGCAAACTTTGAAAACTCGGGAGTACGTCCACCGAAGGATTTCCACCATTCAACTAACATTAAAAATATAAAATATTAAAATTCAAAATATGTAAAGACAATAAATATTAATAAATAAAATAATACACAATATACATACGAGGAATCCTATTTGAGCGCTCTCTAATCACCATCTCTCTTGCAAAAGGTCCTCGATCTTCATCATACATATCGGCATCTAGAAGTATCTTGGATCGCATTGTATCATCCAACACTAATTTCTCAAGTACATCATTGAAGTCTTCACGTAGTTTCCCCGAGTACACGACATCATTTTTCTTGATGTCAAAATACTTGCCCGGATTGAGAAATAGAGCCGCACCATATAATGGTGTCTCCATTTGACGCTCCCATCGACTTTCAATGATATCAATGATTTTCTTGCACAAAGTGGATTTGTGGGCCAAGACTTGTTTGATCCTCCTCTTAGCTTCACCCATTGTCGCGGCTAATTCCGTCATAGCGGGTTTTTCATCACCATCTGCTATCCTCAAAACCACAAGTAGAGGCTGTGATGCTCTAATGCTCTAATGCAATCTTCAACTGCCTCCCAAAATTTAACCGCATGGATTAATTCATAAATTTTCTTTCCCGCTTCGGTCTTGCACAATTTTGAATCAAACCAATCTTGACTTACAAACAACCGCTGCAACTCTTGTTTAAATTTTCTCAAACATGACAATGTTAGAAATGCAGTCGCAAATCTAGTAGCCCCGGGTCTAACACGATCATGTCCGTTGGTGTGCTCTCTCATCGCATCAAGAAGGCGACCATGTCTATAAATGAATGTGGTCAATGATCTTGCTCTTGCGATTGTAGGCTTGAATTCTTTCATTTTTTCCACATCTTCCAACATAAGGTCCAAGCAATGTGCGTTACAAGGGGTCAAAAACAGTGTAGGCAACCTTTGCTCCAACAATCTCCCCGCTGCCTTATAGTTGGCGCTATTATCTGTGATAACTTGAACAACATTACTTGGGCCAATTTCTTCAATCTTGGTCTCAAGTAAGTCAGCCAACATCTGAGCATCATGGCACTGACTTGAAGCATCAACAGAGCCAAGAAAAATAGTCCCTTGCGGACTATTTACAAGAAAATTTATCAACTGTCTCCCTCTTCTGTCTGTCCACCCATCTGACATAAGAGTACACCCATCTTTTTCCCAAACCTCTTCATGTTTGCGCTTTAAATCTTCTGTTTATTCTTTTGCCTTTTTCAATAAAGGAACCCGCAACTCATGATATGTGGGTGGTTTGTAGCCCGATCCAATTTGTGCTATGCCTTCAACCATCAACTCATAGCTTCTTGAGTTTGCCGCATTGAAAGGAATGACATTCTCATAGAAGAAGTTGGCTACATACATGTTAACTTTTTCAATAGCCTCTTTTGTCTTCAAAGACCTTTCAATGGTCTGTTGGCTAGGACCTTTGGAGTGTCTTTCATCCATAATTTCTTCTGGAGTTCTCTGTAGCAATCCACCAATCTTGGTTTGTGATGTGGATTGTGAGTGTGACACTTGTGACATTGCTGCAAACTGAATAGCAGCCTCTTTTTTCTCTTCTTGTAAATTGTTCCCGAGCTTGGTATGGAGTTGGAAGCTGTAGAATGGTCTACTGGTGCCACTGCTTCTTGTTCATCATCCAAACTGAATGGTGTCTTCCTCTTAGCTGCAAGGGCATCATGCATTTCTCTCATTATCAGCGTTGTGGTTTTATCACATTTTTCACGTCTCCATAACCACCCGCCAAATGTTGTTTAAGTCTTGTGATTCCCCCATTCAATTGGTTGCCACAAAGTGAACATGCAATCAATTGTCTTTTGTTTAAATCCGGCCAATATCCATATCTCCAACCAATATCTTTCGAGTTCGGTTTCCGTTTAGGATCTTTAGAAGGATCATAAGGCGTTTCATCGGAATTTCCCTCCATAATTTACTGCACAATATAAACAATGTTGCACACAAATACACAATACAAAATGAACACAGGCACACAGCTAAACAAGGACAATGCAAATATACTATCAACTTATCAAGCATAAACAAGGAATCAAACTGATTCCAGAACAACTAACTAGCTTAGCTGTTCTGAAATCAAAACCAGAACAGCTAAGCTGTTCTTGATTCAAGAACAGCTTAAAGCTGTTTTGGAATCGAATCAAATTCGAGAACAGCTTAAGGCTGTTCTCGAATCAAATTTCAGAACAGCTTTAAGCTGTTCTTGATTCAAGAACAGCTTAGTTGTTCTGGTTTGCAGCAGCTATGTCGGAAAAAAAAAGAAATAGCGGAAATGTCACAAGAATAAAAAATGGCGGAAAATGGAAATGCAGACGTGCCGAGCCGTGGACAGAAGATCGCCGGAACATACTTGGCCGGAAAATAGAAAAGCTTCGCCGGAGAAGTGAGGCGCCGATGGGATGCGAGGAAGCTTCCGAGAGAGTCGCCGACGGGATGCGAGGGAGGAAGAAGATTGAAGAAGCAGGCGCCGACGGGATGCGAGGAAGCTTCCGAGAGAGTCGCCGACGGGATGCGAGGGAGGAAGAAGATTGAAGAAGCAGGCGCCGATCGGAGGGTTTAAGTTAGGTTTTTTTTAAAAAAAAAATCAATATTTTAGATATCCTTATCACTAAGTTGGTTGAAAAAAAACGCAAAAAAAACCCCTGGCCCAGCGGTGGAACCTTTCCGGTCCACCGCGCGGGCCAGGGTTCGAATCCTGTTTTTTTTTGGACGAGATCCCGACGAGATAGGCGATATCTCGGGATCGCCTGTATCGTCCAGACGATACAGGCAAATCTACCGAGACAGCGATATCTCGTCGTTATCTCGACGAGATAGCGACGAGATGATAACCCTGCTTCTCATTCAAAAACTTTGCAATGCTTTAGGCATCTTCAGTACCTGAGCAAGCAATTGGTTCAACTTCAGCAATATCAGGGAGAAATATGTATTATTTAAACAAAACAGAAATCAAGTAAAGCACACTATTTCTTTGTTTTGCAGAATGACTGTAAGATGTTCTTTATGTTCTTTTACGTCTCTCTATTTTTTAGTCCTTTGCATTTTCAGTGGTTATTTTGATGTAGCATGAATCACAATCTTAGTCCAATGTTGATTGAAACTAAAAACAATGAGAAGGTTGTAGGATATTAAGCTCAGCGCCTCTCAACTACAATATTTTTGACCTACCGGAACGGTCGAAAAATATTCCCAAAACATACAAAACCGTGGCCATATACCTATGGGAACGATTTTCTCATGTGTTCTAAAATCTGCCGTTACGCTAGGCTATAGGAACGGTTTTTCTACCTATGGTCACGCTGTCAAAAAAACTGTTCCCATAGACCAAACCTATAGGAACGGTTCCAAAAAGTGTTCCTATAGGACAAGCTTATAGGAACGATTTTCAAACTGTTCCTATAGGCGTATAGGAACGGTTCCCAAACTGTTCCTATAGGTTTGGCCTACAGGAACAATTCCCAAACCGTTCCTATAAGTTTGGCCTACAGGAACAATTTGGGAACCGTTCCTATAGGCCAAAGTTATAGGAACGATTTAAAAACCGTTCCTATAGTTGGCGCTTATGAGAACAATATGTAAAACCATTCCTATAGGTCGTGTTCATGTTAGAAACATTGTAGAACCATAAAATTTCATAAACGTAAATTTCATTTATAAACAATTTCGTAAACATAAATTTCAAAATACAAATTTCATTCATAAACTTAAATTCCAAAACATAAATTTCATTTATAAATATAAAATATAATTGTTGACTCAAAAAAACAAAGTTCACTATTACATGTGGAATTAATCTATCAAGCGTAGTCTTCCCCTTCCAAATTAGCCAAGTCCTCTTGATGATCATCTCCTTCGTGAAATTTATTTTTCATCTCTGGAAACACCATTTTCCTACACAAATCAATTAATAATTAAAAATGATCAAAAGACTCAATAATCATATATCAAACTAAAATTACCTGATTTTGTGGATGATGCGTGGAAGTGGAAGAACCAAAGATTCTATTGGCATCCCTTGGAGTAGTTGATGGTGCCAATGAAGCTGCTATAGCCTACATGTCCAAATTTGGATTCGTTTGTGTAATAAAGGTTCTCAAAAGAGATTGCATTACTTGCATTTGGTGTTGCATCTGGTTCTGCCTCTCTACCATTATTGCATGTTGCTCCTTCAAAGACTTCATCTTCTCATTCCAAATTAGCTAAGTCCTCTTGATGATCATCTCCTCTGTGAAGTTCATCTTCATCTCTCAAATCATCATTTTCCTGCACAATTCAAATCAATTAATAATTAAAAATGATCAAAAATTTAATATGACAAATTAAAATTGAGACACTTCAAATTATATTGGTTTAGTCTCTTACTATGACAATAAAATGCAATAGTTAAATAAAAACTTTATCAAATTAAGTGAAGTAAAATTTCCCATGTGGAGTACAGAACTACCTACACATTCTTATGTTGGAAAACTTCAAATCGTCCATTCTTATAGAAGAGAAGTTCATAAAATCATTAATAGAAAGATGTATGTCATTCAATCACAATGACCATGTCAAAAACCATCACTGTAACATTTGAAGATCTAGTGAAGTTCAGAAGAAAGAAGCTCAGACTTAGCAATGTCACTAGAAAAGAAAACTGAAGTGTTGAACTGAGTTTCAAGTAATTGATAGTTGATACAAATAGCATTTGTGCAGTTATTATGCATTTCAAAATAAACATTTCTATTACACTTTAAGCTATTTCAAAATCCCATGCAAGAGATTGGTACCTTCCCGCAAAATTCACAAAAGTACTTCACATGCTGAGAAACTTCCATTTTCTTGATTTGCTTCCGCAAACTTCCACCAAATCTGGTACCTGAAGTAGAAAATGTAGAATTAGAAGCGTCTAAATAACCGACAATAGTTCATGCATTGGTTTGGGTAGTCAGGTAGTTTAAATTGAACTACTGAATACCATATTTAAGAGCCTTCTGGTATAGCTGTTGCAATCCATATATTTAGACACATTTGGGAGATCGAGAAGTCGTGTCATGTGAGGATGATGAAGCCCGGGCTTTAATGGTAGCAGCTCTCAAGTCATGTGAGGATACGATGTTCGGCTTGCAAGAACAACAAAACAAATTAATGGAGGAAGAAATAATAGAGATGGAGAGAATTAAGGCTTCTAAAGAGAACTTGTTAGCATTTTTTGTTAATGATGAGAGATGCTCCTTTAGGATTTTGAACCTCATTCTTGAGAACAGAGACTGTCATATTTTTTTAAGGGAAGGAGAGGGTGAAAAAACAAAGAATGCATAGAGGGGAAACATAACAAATACTAAATTGAATATATTAGGTAGAAGGAGAAACTTCACACTTATCCACAAAGGGTGCATTAACATATTAAAGAGAGACAATTAACCCTTCCCACCAAAGAAAAAGAGAGAGGCAATTAACTCATTAAAAAAAAAGAATCTAAAAGTTGATTCTTAGAGTGTTAACATGCAGGAAATAGTCTCGATCATTATAAAGCTTTACTCAGTTCATAGACAAACAAAACTAGAGGATATTATTTAATGTTCAATGAAACTTGATGAGCATCCTCATCTAGAGGAAGTCCACTTTAGTTGATGCTTATGTCCTATACAAGTTAACTTAAGAGTTAAGACATGAAGCTACCATAAAACTTGAAATTGATAGTAGGAAGCACTACATGTTGGTCTGCAATGTTACGTCATGCAACCAAGTAACCAACAAACATGGGAATTGTTAAAAGAAAACAACAAGCTTTGTAAATGTAGCAATGGTCATAGCAATATGGAGCTACAACTGCCCAAGATGCCAATGAAATAGATAGCTACCAGTATCAAACTAAATGAAGTTTGCAACAGCTATATCTAGGGCCACTCAGCTATATCTAGGTGTTGAGTTGTCTTGTGCTTGTCATAATAAAATTTTGGAAGTACTATTACAGACGAGCACGTATGCTTTTGTACTATTTACATCTAAATTTAAAGAGTCATTTAATCGAATACCTTTACCTCAGGCTTCTTTGCTTGACAAATACTCTTCATAGAAAGGAGAAGCTCCAATCCTTTGGGATATCTTTCCCTCTGCGTTCTATCACCTGTTATGGCAAATAAATAGAATCCAATTACTTCAATCAATCTCAAGTTTCTCTTCAAGCACAACGTTTTATGCTTCTATCAATCGAGGTGCAAAGATAAAAGATGAAGACAGTTGCAGTTAAAAATCATGGGTTCCAATAATGCATAGTTGGATAACAGAGCAATCAGGTTTCATATACAGCATGGAGACACCAACACATCTTATTGGGTGTTGATCTGAAGGAGAAACTATATCTAGCTTTCTGTTCTAAGTTATGCTAAGTTATTCAATGCATCCCCATCCATGGATGTGTCTCCCATGTACAAGCAATTTCTGTACCTCTCCCTCAGAATCTCCCAGTACATACACAATTAGTTTATGTGCTTGCATATATATTAGGTGCTTGCATGACAGTACATTTATAGGAAAGCTAAAGATAAAGATAAACTCAGTATATATCTTTGCAAGTGGAGGAGTACTCATTAATTACTAGATTTATGAAAATAAAGATTCAATGCAGGAACTAGATTGATATATATGCAACTAATTAATCAAGATATGTACAGAAAGAAAAGTGATCGATCATCTACAGATTCTATTACTGATAAGAGCAAGTTAATGGATCAGCACAACTCATACTTGGAGGATCATATCATTCACCATCAATTGCTAACACAACATGCATGGATGGACCGATGGAGAGAGTATACATGAGAGCAATAACTAAAACAAAGAAGAATTAATAGAAAAGTTAAACTGACAATATAAGATCAAATCTGTCAAAAGATCTACAAGAACCATTGGTAATACTATTGCTTTTTCCGTGCAGGCATGTGACCATTAAAACACCAGCATAATTATATTTTAAGATTCAACAACTAGCCATAGTGTGGTACTGTGGTAGATAATTCTTGTCTATTTTAATTTCTTGAAATAAGTTTGCCACTGACTGATGATCGAGGTAGGACTTTAAAACAATGGAATGATTAGTATCATTAAAAGTAGGATTAGAAAAGATGATTGATCAATGCATAATTTGCTTGCTTTTTCTCTGAACACATCTGGTTGCAGCACTGTGTAGTGTGTAGGCCTCAATGCATTATATTTATTATTTTCCAAGCTCTCTTAGTTTTTAATCTTCCAGATGATCTACTATGAAAAAACACTTAGGACAAAGTACCCATTTTCAAACACTTAGAACAAAGTATGAGAAAAATCAAAGTGAATGTAATTATCCTATGCTAGAAGTAAACTTTATTGCACCTCATAAGTGAAAGTGAATGTGATTGTCATTATTTTACTTCAACTCATTACTCATTAGTGAAATTATGAGGTGCTATACTCACCCAATGGTGGATGTGTTCCGTTCCTTCTTCGACAAAGTTACACCTATCACATAGAGATGTATGGTAGTCTCAAGCCTGAAAAGAAAAATAAACGAGCATTTCCAGAACTTCTCTCAATTAACTTATAGTCATCAAATGAAATTTATGGGAGGAAAGTACGTTAACAAGTAACTTGCTGGTTTTGTAAATAGATTAATCTTCCTTAGAGAACATAAAAGAACATAATAAAAGAAGCTACATACAAGAACATAATAATGGGAGGGAAGTACATTAACAAGTAACAAGCTACATAAAAGAACATAATAATGTATAAGCAATATGTACAAAACAGGATTACATACAATTATTCCAAGTAACTGATTTTAATTAAAATGAATGGGGACATAGCAATTGAATCGAGCAAATAAATGAAATGTCATTTACTAGCCACTGCCTCTAAAGCTACTGCCTTAGAGAACCTTTAATAAAATGGTTATGTTGTGAATTAAACAAGGCCTCTGAAGCTACTACCTCTAAAGCTAAATTGGACAGAAATAGGTAAGCCAAGTTTGTTTCTTTATCAAACAAGGCATGGCAGAAAGCAACTCATTCTTTGCGCTCAAATATATTTAGACAATCACAATAATATTATACTTTAAATAGGAGCATGATAGGATAAGAGTTCGGCAAATTTGAATTCTGCCCTTGTTGTGAGTGCAAGGTGGGGGGGCTCTGCTTTGAAGTTTAGCAGTAGAGAAGCCCCTGATTTTCAAGGGTGAGTTCATTGTTTTTGGAACTGGAAGTGGTCCAGCTCCTTAATGCATGCATGTTCACAGACCGGGGTGTTAGATTTAAAATACCCATCATAAAAGGCAGAAATCTATCCCTTGTTTTTAACAAAGATGGATGTTTATGTTCAACCTCTTGCCTTAGGCATATAATTTGAGATGTAAAGGCTATAAAATACTTTTCTAATTCTATTCTAGGTTTTGTTATCAGAAAAGAAAGAGATGCATACTAAGTATTTGCTAAATTGAAGCAATGAAGTTGAGAACAAGAAACAATTCAAAATCAAGTTGGCAACACAAGTAACTCTAACAATTGAAATTTTAGGAGGCAAAATTTACATTGTGGAGTTCAGATAGATATGTAGAAACATAATAGTCTAGTAATTATATGACTGCAAACACATACTCAGCAAATAGAAAGATAGGAATTAATCAATGGAGCTTCACACAGTAACGTGAGAAAAGAAGATCAAGAAAGCCTAAATAGTCCAATAACGATCACAATGGTGCAATTCTACATCACTCCTTGCTCAAGAGTCATTAAGCTTTTTTCCTGTTGATTGCTCCCAACTGAATGAACAAGGAGAAAAATTTAAAGTTACTGGCACGAGATTGAAGATAACTACAAAAATATTTGAATAAATGGAAAGTCTGCTTACTGATGATACAAAAGCACCCCCACCTTCACCGTGTGAACAGGGAAACAAGTACCAACAATCAAATCTCGGAAGCCCAATATCCCAAACTCAAGAGCAAACCCTACGAGCAGAGAGAGAGAGAGAGAGAGAGAGAGAGAGAGAGAGAGAGATGAACCTGGTAAGGTGAGTAGCGGTGGGATTTTTGTCGGCAGCAAGGGCAGGCAGCGGAGGAATACCAGTGGTGGGATATTTGTCTGCAGCAAGGGCGAGCAGCGAAGGAATACCAACTATGGCGGGCAGCGTAGGAATACCAGCAAGGGCAGGCAGCCGGCAGGATTTCTGTCGAGAGAGGGAAAAAAAGGGGAGCAGGCGGGATTTTTGTCGAGTGAGGGAAATAAAAGGGAGCGGGATTTTTGTTGGAGAGAAACTTTAGGAAGAGACTTTAGGGAACGGTTTATAGGTGTATATATATTAAGTCTAATTTAAAATATATATTAAATTAGACCGGTTTTACTGAAAGCTTAAGGGAAAATATATTAAATATATATTAAGTCTCTTTGGTTAGCATCCTGATGCAGAAAAAGAGAGAGTAATATATCATCAAGAAAAATGAGTACGTGGGGTTTATGTTTTTGTTGAAGACGTCGGATTATATTTAATTGATTGGATAATTAAAAATAAATAAAGCAATTACCTTGACTTAAAATTTTTAAACATAAATAAATATTAAACATAAATTTTGGAACAATTTTAGGTATTAGATTTAGGAACAATTTTTTTATTCTTCCTATTTTAAACATATAGGAACGATTTTGGGGTATTTAACAGGAACGATTTTTTTTTTGTTCCCATAGTATACTGACTAAGGGAATAGTCTATAAAACCGTTCCTATATATTGGCTACGGGAACGGGTTTTTTTGTGTTCACATAGTATATTTGTTAAGGGAACGGTTTTCAAAACTGTTCCTATAAGTGATGTATGATAATACTTTTTTAACCGTTCCCAAAAGTAGCGTGGTCATAGAGCCAAAATGTAGTAGTACGTACTAGAGTGTCAACCATGCACATATATGAAAAACGAATCCAAATTATCAGTTTGCCTTAAGCTTACTTGAATATTATGGCAAAATAAAAAACTAGTGTGTTGCCAAATGGAATTATTATTCCATCAAATATGAATTATCACTTTGCGTTCACATAATATTAAACATAATATAATATGACATTTTTGAGAGCCCAAATTTTTTGGTTCAACCCAAAAAGTCAAAACTTTTTAAGTTCAACTAATTAAAAAAAAACTGAACAAAAAAATCTCATAAATTTTATAAAAAATCAAGTTCTACTAGAAAATTATACAAAAATGAAGGTTTAGCTACAAATTATATATACAAAAATGCTTAGATACATATTACATAATTCCAAGTCTGGCTTATCTCATCCAAACCGTTTGAATGAAGTACTAATGCTCTTCTTCCAAACCTTTGCAATGCTTTAGGCATCTTCAGTACCTGACCAAGCAATTGGTTCAACTTCAGCAATACTAGGGAGAAATCTGCATTATTTAAACAAGCCAACAGAAATCAAGTAAAGCACACTATTTTCTTGTTTTGCAGAATGACCGTAAGATGTTCTTTTATCTCTATTTGATAAAGTCCTTTGCATTTTCAGTAGTTAGTCCAATGTTGATTGAAACTAAAAACAATGATAAGGTTGTGGGATATTAAGCGACAATCAAGCGACATGTGCCCCCTCTAAAAATATTGTAAAATATTCTTTTATGTATGATTTTATATTTTGCCCCTCCTGAAATAATTTTCTGGCTCCGCCCCTGCTCTCAACCACATATATGAAAAATGAATCCAAATTATCAGTTTGCCTTAAGCTTGCTTGACTATTATGGCAAAACCAAAAACTAATGTCTTGCCAAATGGAAATATTATTCCATCAAATATGTATATTTATTATTAATACACAATCTTCTTAGTCAATGATTTTTTAATACAAAATTTACTATATATTATAAGTATTCATAATATTTTACAAAAACATATAAATTTAGAACCTACAATTTAATGCTCCCCTCTTACTTTTTCCCTCCTCCCATCCGTCCGCCGCAGTCCATACCTCCCCCCACTTGTATCTATGTAGATTTATTCTTGCATTGATCTTTTTTAGCACTTGCATTTGCTATACTAGATCTTCGTTTTTATTTGAAGAGTAAGTAAACTGATTGAATAGAATATTCATATACCGCCTTATCTGTATCTGATGGGAACAAAGAAGTAAAATTGGATGGTGATCCATATTCTTGTAACATAAATATCTGGGTACGTGCGGTTGCCTTTCTGGATTTTAATGTCGTGGAATCTAGTTTTTAATCAAGTCAATTACCTTTGTACTTGTTTGCTTTTGAAGTGGTGGAATCTAGTTTCTAATTAGTCAATTATCTTTCTATATTTTTATGTATAATATAATCCAATTTTGTTTTAATAGTCACTTACCTTCCTATGTGTTTATTTATAATGTTTATCATTTTTTATATTTACTTGAGTTTCATGCATTATCTAATTTGCATGAATTACAATATTGTGCTAGAGTTAGTATGGGAGATTCAACTAAATCAACTCTTGATAATATCGGAGATTCTTTGGCTAGTACATTTACAACATCTACTCCATCTTCTGCTCAGTAGATTTATCTCCAATTGCATCACATAACTAAATAATGAAGTCCACCTGAGAGTGTAAAAGACAAATTTGGTTGCTTGGAACCATTTCCTTGAGGAATTAATGAATGTGCAACGCAAGACGATTTGTAACTAGTGCAATAAAAAGTTGGTAGCAGATAGTTGTCAAGATACAAAACATTTCTATGATAATATGAATAGATGTCCAAAACCAGAAACATGGCTATAAGACAATTTCCAAGCATATTTCGCTCTCGTTCCTCCCTGCTTGCCATCTTTCTAATCATAATATTCATTCTACATTTCTACGAATGCAGAAAATATAAATAGACTATTCTAATGATGCATTTAGCAACATATTTTATGAATCTGTTCATGATATATTGAAAAATAATTAATCATCATGAGGATTGCACATGCTTAAGGACAATGCAATTATGATCCTTGTGTGCTTAATTATTATTCTTCTCTCTGATAGAGATTGCCATATTTTGTTTATAGCTGAATGAAACTGGACAAGTACAATATCTGAAAAACATTTTCCACAATATATGCAGCGAAGACATGGCTGCTCAGCCAAAGCTCTCTGGCCTGCAAAAGCAAGTGTTAGGGATGTATAGAGAATATCTTCGGGCAATTCGTCTAAAGGCACCAGATGAACGTTTGGGGATTGAATCTATTGTTTCAGCTGAGTTACGCCATAATGCTATTACTGTTGACCGCAAAAATTTCCTTTACATAGAGTATTTACTTTGTCAAGGTAAGAAGCAAGCAACTCGAACAACTCAAGAGTCCTGATACTGACAAATTAACAGTCTCGGATGCTCCACAAACACCTCAGTAAATCCTATATTTTTAGGATTTATTTGTTGTAAACATTTTACTCTGCAAAGGTTTCAATTTGCTCCACATTTTCACAGTTCACCTACTTGTCAAATCCATATACCAGAATCTAAGTCCACTTCCCAATCAGATAACGTTAGTGCTAGGATATATCCTGAGCCATGCTTTTATTTTGTTGCAGCATAAGCGGTCACTTGATTGGCAGAGAATTTGTGTTAATTGACCATGGTGCTCAGCAAACTCTTTAGTCTTTTGTTGGTTCCATCACCATATACTGTCAAGTTCACATGGATTGATGCTCCAAGCTTTGTCATCACACCAATTGAGAAAAAGACAAGAAAATAAAATCATACAGTATTTATGTCATTTTTCATTTTGCTTTGGCCTCACTATTTATCAAAATATATGTAATAACCTGTTCATGTATCTCATTGAATGTTGTTTTCTCCATGATTAATACTCATATAATTTCTTCTTCTTTTTCAGTGCAATCCACCTAATTAATTTTTCAATATAAATCATAAAGGGTAGAGAAAAACTGTGGGATCTATGCGAATGCCATCTCTGTGTTATTTTATGGATTTTTTGTATACTTTTTGTCTTCTACATGGTAGACAGCTCTGTTATAATACTTGGATGTGTATGCCTTCTGATGAATGTTATATGCAAACAAAGTTTGCTAAATGGCCTCTAGAAGTCTTACTCTTGTTTAGAAAATTTGTGTTTTTTTGTCATTTCTGTCTTCAGTCATTGTATAGTTGTTGCATTTTCTTTTTCACTCAGCTAGATATAAACATTTAACGTTCCTTGCATACAATGTTTACTTCCAATAACATTTAAGCTAGTAGTTTACACGTCCATTTACTACAGAGAAAAGGATAAGCAAATGTTTATTGTGATTTATACTTGAAAGTTGAAACACCTGCCAACTATAAGGTTGAATGATGTAAATGTTATTCAGAGACGGTAGTGAAAAGTTGTGTTCTAGAAATCACTCATCATTTTGTAAAAGTCTATCTTCCATTTTAGTTATGCTTCAATCCCCATTTTCAGTAGTAACACAATTGTTATGACCTGCTTGATGAGATAGCTGACCCGTCAACTTCATAGGCCAACCTATTGGTCTAATTAAAATGCTCAAGCCGAAGTTGATGACAGCACACTCATCAAACCTTATAAGTCAATATTATATCCAATATACTCTCAATGTGTGACTAAATTGGAATATTATAATCTCCCCCACTTATGTTTTAACGTCCTCGTCAATATCCAACACGAGTCTAACACAATCCAAAATCACACCTAAGTCGACGGCATATGAAGTCTAACCTAAGTAGCGACTCCACCTTATCTCTTGGGCAATCCTTTCTTACATAGACTCCCTCACCATGCCTAGGACAAAGTTCTGCTCTAATACCATTTGTTAACTCTCTTGATGAGATAACTAACTAATCAACTTCATATGCCAACTTATTGGTCTAATTAAAATGCTCAAGCCAAAGTTGATAGTAGCACACTCACCAAGCCTTATAAGCTAACATCACATCTAATATATTCCCAAGGTGAGACTAAATTAGGGTATTACAACAACCATCGTGATAACTGAGTTTCAAGTATCCATCTTTGCTTTCAAATATAATAGTTCTATTTTGAAAAAAAAAAATGAAACACACTTCATCCCAGAATGATTAAAATGGTTAAATGTGTAATTGAACCTGTCAAACGCCACAATGATATGCAGTGGTATATCCCATAGTCACACCACGCAATAATGGTATTATTTTCTCTGGCTACTGCATTCAAACAGCTAACAATGGCCAGAAACAGCAATTTCTTTTTGCTAAACAACATAGTTTACATACTTGCAACCAATGGTACTATGAATGCCTTTTCCTATATTTTGAAAAAAAAAACGATATGACTCAAGCTATCAATCTATTATTTATAGATAGCACTACTTAACAAAACAAAGTGTCATCTTGGGCTTGAGGCTTGAAGCTTGAACTATACATAATTGATGCTAATGAATCTTAAAAGGAACATTGCAAAAAAGTACTGGTAAGGACAAGAAGAGGATGAAAAGGAGAGGAGTTAATGTACATATCCAAGATGTTTGAGAAACCAAATTGCAGCAGTTGCAGCGTGATCTTGAGCGGCCTTCTTTTGCGGCCTAGGTTCACTAAAGCACTCCATGAGTACAGGGGTACTACCTTTGACTTCCACAGTAACCTTGTAAGTAAACCTGCATATATTTCAGAAACAGTCAAAGACCTATTGTGAGGCCAATGGAAAAGTAGTCAGTGATGCTTGCCAAATTTTAAATACAATTGAGGTTTATGCCTTGCGGACCAACTATCGGAATTATTTACTCCAAGCATGCAGGGTTCTACAATTCAACTTATAGATTTAATCTCATAACTGTTGATAGAACTAGAACAACTCAAGTATTGGACATTCCCGAACTGTTGATTTCAAATAATAAACTATACATGATTGGGTATCAAATATTGCTAATAACATCCACGGAAGTGCATTGCCAACAAATATTTACAACTTTTCTTTTTGCGTATAATAAAGAATAATTTGATATTTAAAAAGCCCTACTTATAGACAAACACATACATACAAAAACACTTTTGCTATAAACAAAAAAAGCTTCTTTCATAAAACAAACTTTTCTTTTTTATCTTCTTTCCACTTTGTTTAAATATATATCAGCAGTGATATATCAGCCATTAAAAAAATTTGGGCCATAAAAGAAACTAACAAAAGGCTCCTCACCGACCTAATTTATCCTAATATGACATGTTTTTGTCGGATAAAGTTTTACTCGATACGAAGAATGATATTGACTAATCAATTTTGCAAAAAAATTGACTTTAGTCGTATTCCAGCTTACTTAAAATATTAGTAGATTTAAAGTTCTTTACGATGGCATAAATTCTAGATATTTGTGCATTCACTATGATTAAGCAGTTCAATGCATATTAATTCACCAGTGCCCAAGAAAAGCATACTGGACAATGGTTACAAAGAATACTAACAAACTTACATTTTCTGATGGCATGCACCTTCATCCTTACAGCACTGGAACGATGGACGACTCCAGTACTTAGCGGCACATATCTCCACAAGCTGTGACTTTGGCGTCTTCAAAGAAAAAATACCATTGACCTTTTCATTAGGTCCCATGGGCTGTTCAATTTGGTCATTGTTTCCATTGCAAGATCCATGGATCTTGGCTCTAGTAGAATCCATTCTGGATGAATAACAAATCCCATTGCAGTTTGACTGTAACACATCATTTTCTTTCTTAAAACCTGATACTTGTGGAATTTCTTCTGGAATCTGGGTTTGCTGCTGCTCCAAAGAAATGGAGCCCACACTATCCATCTTTATAGGTTCCTCGTCAAATCCTATTAGTTCTGGTTTGCCTTTTTTTGCAGACAGCAGAATCTCCTCCAGTGATTTATTTTTATCCTTATATCCATGAGTCTGCATTAGATAATCATGGTATCAGCAATAATTACAATAATTAATGGTAAATTCAGAGTTTTGAGTTGTACATATGCAAGATCTTTTATCACAACAAAACAACAAATTCAGCGCCTGCATTTCAAGAGCATTCCTAGAGAACCTAGTTTTTGATATGCATTATGGGTGGTCCAGATATTTGTCTTTGCAAATAGCTAACAGGGTTCAATCACCTTTTTTTTCATTTTATTTTATAAAATAAATGGACATATAAGACCCAGAAAATGCATTAGAACTAGATTGGATGATTTAGGTTCCTCACACCAATCAAGGCTTTTCGAAATCCATAATTTGTTCAAAACTTATCCATTTATTCAAAACTTCTCATATAATTTGTTCACCAGATTCATCATTTATAGGGAGCATAACCAGTCAGAACTTTTCCTGGACCACCAAAAAATATTTTTTAACTGTATATGTGCTTCATGATCTGTGCAAATATCTCGTCATGGGCCATTATGTACCAGGCAGTGCAGCATGTATGCCAAAAAACAACTTCCAATAATTGGAAGAGTGTAAATACCTAAGATTTTGTAATAGAATATAGTAGCTATCTAAAGATTTGTGGCATGTTTGTTTCATAGGATAAGGGATGGATTTATATTCATTGTTTATTTAGTACATGATTTAGAAAAATATAAAATTGATATTGTATCAGGTGTACGCCAGATTAGAAAAAATCTTCTCCAATTCCTCATTTATTGTCTTAACATATCCCGTAAAGCAAACGAACCACTCGGGTTTGTTTCTCCCAAAGGAAACTCAATAAAGGAAAAACAATGAAGGGAAAGGAAGAGTAGATAGAAAGAAAAGAACAGTATTTTCTTTCAAGAACCATGAAAAATTAACAACTAAAGAAATCATAGCTCCTAGAAGTCCAATATTTGGGCCTCTTGATCATATTTAAACTTTTATATCAAAGACAGGAAACCAGCGTAACCTTGTAACAAAGGAAAAATGCTAGGAAGGCTAGATTGGTCATACCTTCAACCAAGATATTGCTTTTTGAGCTGCCATTCTTCTAGCAGATTTTGAACTTCTGTTGGTTGATTTACAGATCAATTGTTTATCTTTTAGATCAACTTCTACCTTCACATCATAACCTCTTTCAGTTATAATTGGTTCTGGGAACCCCAGTACAAAATTAAAATACTGACAAAGTTCTCGAAGTTCTCTGAGTGAACTGATCTGCAAACTAGAGAAGTCCAATGCAGGTTTCAGTAGAGTTAGCATGACTCTCCAGACGATATTTAAATTGAGTCCGGAGTCGAGAAGTACAGCACCAACACAGGATTCAACAATGTCACCAAGTACCTATTCCATTTATACCATATTGAAATTTGATCCATGAGAATAAGAAAAACAACTTATCAAACGAAGATGATAGAGGTTAACAGTACAACCTACAGATCAACAAGGATAAACAAGTGTTTCATATAACTATATAAGGATGTTGTTTTATCTGCTAGTTTCTCTTGTTAAAAGAAGAAGAAAAAAGTACTAAATTAATGTTTGCAATTTTAGTACTAGCATGCTGTGTGGAGATAACAAATCACTGCAATACAATGCTATTGGAACTTCAGAGCATGGGAATCAACCTTGTCTGTAACAGTCTATTCATACTATTCATGCATATACCAAATTTTGTGATCTGCTGAGATTAATTTTCGAAACTATTAATGTTAAATAAAGATCAAGCTTATGGTAAAATCTACATTTTAGTAATAATTCCAAATGTGATGTTGTCCAGTTCGTTGTATTTTGTCTCAATCATAACTAAGTTTTGCATGCTACCCAAGATCGACATGTGGATCGACCTAACTAAAGTGGGGGTATTTTTAAAAAAAATATTGATGTTAAGAATATACCATGTTAAAAATTCGACTAGATGACTAACTTCTCCAAAAAATTAAGTTGTTAGGAAAGAGACCAATACATACATTTATATTCTTAACAAGTAAAATACTTATTTCTTCTCTATACTTTAGATATCAAAAATTAACAAAATCTATTGAATGGAAAACTACTATATACATCCAATCCCCAATGCAAGCAGAACCTAGAGGCCAACATTGGACAGGAATACTCAAACCAGAAAGAGTTTTTTCCCTTAATTTTACACCTTGGTAAATAATCCCACATTGGTTCAATAGAGGTATGATAATTTATAGAAATCAGTGTAACCTTAATGAGTCTCAAATTTTGAGCCCCAACATGAAGAAAACAATATTTTTGTATGCTTTTATAAAACAACAGATCAAGGCTTCGAAATCTTTCCTTGCTAAGAGGGAGTATTTGTACTCAATATCTGACTATACTGACAGTTCGCAAGTAGTCCATATATAAGAGGAGAAATCAAGGTCCATAAAATAAACAAGACTTTCCTATGTCTTGACCATCAAAACCAAAGATACTCAAATGGCGAAAGACTCAATTTTAGTGTTGCCAATAAAAATGCTTCTAGTTTGTTTTATTATAACTCTTGACGAGGTGTTTCTTTCATCAGATATTCTTATGAAATTTAGTACAAACATGGATAAAAAATAAAATATTAAGAATGTAAGAATTGAACTGACATTAAAATATTTATGCAATCATTCTGAGGCATCTTCTTTTTGTTACTTCAACAAGTTCTAGTATTCTTTAAATACAATGTCATTGTTGACCACAAAACAATTAACATTGTCCACTGGAATAGAGGATAATGTTGTACTTACATGAAAAACAAGATTACTTGCAAATTATTTCCATTTTGTGGATACAATGATAAAGAAACATTTTGTATTCTTACGAAGACAAATGCCACTAAAGCAAGCATACCCCCATTGGGAAAATACATAAAAACTCTTCAACGAAGTGGATATACCTTTGGACATGCTGGTTCTTCATGCAAGTCCTTTTCCAAATCAGATAAATGAACAAATCTTTCAAACTCAGCAATTCGCTTAGTGAGACTATGTGAATCTTGTATAAGATAATTATGGATGGAGTTCAAAACAGCAATATTTGCAAAAGAGTTGTTATTGACTGCAGATGACCTCAAATCTGTTATTTGACCTGGCTTCAGTTCTGAGTAAATTGAATATAGATATGATGTAATCAAGTACTCCAACACAGCATCTCCAAGGAACTCCAGTTTCTGATTAGACAGATAAAAAGGTACATCATGCAACAGTGTAAAATGTAGACTTCTTCTACTCTATGATTTTTAGACCACAAAGAATTGAATGTGTTCATATTTTAAGATTTCAGCATCTTCTTAGTTACTAGTAAAACAAACCTGGTAACATCCACCAGAGTGCTTATTGTAGGAAGGATGCACTATTGCCTGAATGAGAAGGCCTTTGCATCGAAATGTATAACCCAGAATTTCTTCCAATGCATTAACATTTGTATTTCTTATAAGTGAGAGGTTGGCATTACTTAAGTCCCAAACTCTGTACAGATCTGATATATCAAAATTTACTGGTATCCCAATCCAGCTTAGAAATGCTACTGCAGCCTTGAATCCACTGTCAACAAGAAAAGCTCCAACAAGCGCTTCAACAACATCTGCAATACTACCCCTGTGCAGCCACTGATGGGATTTGGTGCATCTGACATTATAGCCTTCATCTCCAACATTCATATTCTTACTTCCTCGTTTATGAATAAGTAATTGTGTATCTAGATTGCAAACTTTTTTACAAGGACGGCCTAATACAAAGAATTGTGCTGGATCAAACACCTCATCATGAATATAGACCTGAAATTTTGAACAAGAGTATGAATGTCAAGAGAAGATTACCTTCGTTGACCTGCTAAAATTGAAAATGCTACTTAGGCACTTTAAAAGAGAAGTGAGTCAATCCAACTGAAGATTTGAATACATAGAACAAGATAAAACTGAGACCAATAGTGATGCATCTTGAATTGTTTGTTTGTTATTAGAGGAAACAAAAGCAATTGCTCATAACTAATAATGGACCAAATCAACTATGAAATATTGGAATTCTCTTATCAGCTACAGCTACAGAAATAAGATAGTTTAATGCAAAAACAAAATAATCTTTTAAGTCATGCTACAGTATTTAGTGTGGGTTCACAGGACTATAAAACATTACTAAGCATAACTTCATGTCCAAGTAGAGAAAGACCTACCAAATTGTGTTCAAAATCTTGGAATTTATTTTCTCCTTGCAACCAGAATGAAATTAAAACATAACTGATTTGGAGAGAAAAATCCTATGGTTGTGGCCATAAGTTGATAAATTGCAAATTCAAAAGATACACTTCTGGTTTATCTAAACAATATTTTTAAAAATATTACCAAAGCTAGTAACAATACTTCTGGTTTCAAACTCATGTTTAGTTGCTTTACCTGTGTGAACATGGTAAAAAGCTGAATTCAGGATACAGAATAATGTTCCCAACCACAAGATGTTTTACCTGTAATTCTTTTCCAACGGCCAACTCAAACAGATTTGAATTGTTTACAATACTAGACCTCTTCTTGGTCAATTGCCCCTCGTCAAGTGCCTCATAGGTAAGAAAGCTGTGACGAGCAACTGCATACTTTAAGAAAGAATCACCAAGCACTTCAAACCTCTCGAGAGAAAAGCGTTCCATGCATTTCTCAGTAGTAAGTGCTTCTAGGATCTGAAATTCAGATTAAGTTACCTCAATATATATAAAAAAAAACTGAAAAGACATAACTTGTAAATTCAAAAATTGACTACAGCACAACCACTGAAGTATAAGAAGACCCTACACTATTTGCTCTGATTTTAGATGCCTCCGGGAAAGATGAGGATAATACATCCTTTAGTTCAACAGCAACTAGAAAATTTTCCAGGCGATGCATAAAGGATGGCAACAAAGATAAACTACTCCCAATGTCTTTAGAAAAGCCAATAATTTTTAAAACACAATGCTCCGGAGGCAACTCCACAAAACTCTCCATTAATTCACGGGCCTCTGTATTTACAAACAAAAGGTAGATGTGATGACGAGATTACAGAGTAAAACAACAAATATGTTCACATCATACAATAAGAAATGATCGTGGACAGAATGGATAAATCTAACACAAATTTACCAAAATATCCTTATAAAACATACAAGCATACTTCAACTTTCAAAGATTACTCAAATGGATGACCCATTTGAGTTTACATATTGTTGAACATCTAATTTAAAAAAGAGATGAACCACATGTTACATGTATATCAATCCATTTAGTTCCATGTTAAATTGTGTAAATGAGTCATGTAAAGTTTCACTCTAATTGCACAATAATGTTCAAACAATTAGTAAAATATGCTTTTGAAGAAGCATAATATAACAAATAAAAATACGAGGAAAGTTTTTAGTCTTTTAGTGCATTTTATTGCTTTCGTTTTCCATACTATAAATTTATTTTAACATCATATATAATAATATATTTTTAATTAAACACACTACAACATATTGACCCACCGATTGAACTGCAAACTCATTGATCAAAGGGCTCGTTGGTTGTTGAAATTTTCTGATAATTATGGCGATACTTATTTTAGAGGTTATGATGATGAATTCTAAAGTGTCCTTTAGAGAAGATTCTCAGATGTTTTTTATACTAAAATATATTCAGAAAGCACAATATGGAAAAAAAATGATTGAACTATGATTAGCTTAGAAAACCATTAGTATGGTAGAATGGCATGTGCAAGCTATCAAACATTAATGCAATAACTGTGTCTAAACAAGAAATTTAATATTGAAAGAAGTTCAAGACGCAAGCATTCCCCCCATCCCCCAGCATAGAATTGTAGATTTGAACAATGTTTTAATTCTGGGATCGTAATGTCCTGTACGGAACTGGTCCAACAGAGAACTGGTTAATGGTACAGCTGTACCAAGCACTACAGTCCACAACAATGTTTTTTATTATGTGCATATTAACTTTAAACATCAATGTGACATCTTTGCGCAGAGTTGCTTCCTTTATCTTCTTCTTCTCCTCTATTTTTATTCTTGTGTTGACATTTCTGGAATGAGTCAGACCCTGAGTCTGAAACTTTGAACCTCAGATTCAAAAGCTAGTAAGGAAAGTTGTACAAAATCAATATTACATAGCTAGTGTTGAACGATGCAGTTTTATAGGTTTTTAAATCATTGGTATAGGATAGCTTATGTTATACTTCATAGTTCATACACACCTCATCTTGTATTTCCACATATATATTCCTCATGAATGAATAGAAACATATCTTTTTTGGCTCAATTCAACATGGTATCGGAGCATAGGTTTTCCACTCTCCCCACCTAAGTTTTTCTGGCGGCGGTTCCGGTGAACATCAAAAGGGGAAAACACTCTTCTTTTTCTGGTACGCCTTATAGGCGGATCCCTCTTTCTCCCCTATCAAGTACACCAGTCTCAGGCGGACTCTTCCTTGAAGTCCACCAGCAAGTGGGCTGATCTCCAAGTCCGCCAGTCATCGGCGGATTCCCAAGCGACATCTTGATGTCCCTTGACAGCAGATTTTGCTCCCTCTCCAAGTGGATCTTGCAGCGATAGCAGCTTGCTGCCCTTAGGCAGCAGATTTTCTTCTCGCCCAACCTCTCCCGGTGGGCTTCTCTTTTTAGGGCTTATCTCGACGACCAATCTTGTATCATCTCTGGCGATCTTCGGGCTTCTTCCCTCAAGAAGGATATGAACAGCCCTCTTCATCGAGGTTTCTCTCTGTGTTTGAACCTCAGGTTATCCTCATATTTTAGCTGTCTCTCTTTGCTAAGTTAAATCGACAATGCCGAACTCCTTGATGGATTCAAGGCGGGCTTCTCTCAGTAACTCAATCAAACTCAGCGTTGCAAACTACCTCCTCTGGTCAAGGGCATTTCGTCTTTTGTACTGCTTCCAAAGGAAGACAAAACATCTTGATTGTGAACCTCCTGATGCAGCAAATATTGAAGAATACGCTGAGTGGGAGGCCAATGATTGTGTCGTACTCTCCTAGATGCTCAACAACCTAGAGCCTCAAACAGAGTCCACTGTGGTTTTTCATCCCACGGCTAAAAGCATGTGGGGTGCCCTGAAGAAGACCTACTTATAGGATAAGAATATCTCCTAGTGTATTTCGAACTATTCAACCTAAAGTTGGAAGGAGGATCTGTCCAAGACTTCTATGCTACATTGAAAGGGAAGGCAGATGAGTTAGCAAGATATCACCCCTTCACAGCATATGTCTCTCTTCAGGTGAAGAGAGACATCGTAAGGAGTTCCTTGTTGCTCAATTTCTATCTGCACTTCCTCCTTCACTTCAAAATGTGAAGTCTCATTAGCTAATGGCAGATAATATGATACCCGACCTCAGCGGCTCTATGACTAGAGTCCTCGGGCTGATTGAACTCACACTTGCCCTCTAATTTGTTCCTACTAGGATGACCACACCCGTATGACATGGGTCTATTTGTTTAAGTGTTGGTCAGAGGTATTTACTATATTCCAAAACTTTGGTTCAAAAATAAAAAATGAGTTTGGTCTCTTTAAAAACTTTGCATACTAACAATGCTCATGAATATTCACACTTTATCAGTTTTTGTGCATCTCAAGGCATTATTCATGAAACAACCTCTTTGTATACATTCCAACAGAATGGTGTCGCCGAACGGAAAAATCGTCATCTGTTGGATGTTGCCAGAACGTTGTTGTTTCACATAAGGTTTAAAATCTCGACCGAAACGGTACGATAAGTCCGGTATTTACCGGTATTTTAGATTTCCGGTATACGATATACCTGGTATTTGAAAAAACCGGGTATATTGTGTACACCGGGCGGTATGTCACGGCAATGCCGTTGGCGTTGCCAACGGCTCTGTGGCCGACAGGGCTGTCGGCCACATGCCGGAATCATACCGCCCGATTTGGGCGGTATTACATGCATACCGGGCGATATACCGCCCGGTATGATCAATAGTGATCCCAAACGGCTATAGAGCCGTTTGGGATAGATTAGGGTTGTTTTGGGGGCTATATAAAGCCCCCAAAACACCCTTCTTTCATCCTCACTCACCCCTCTACCCATCTAAACTCTCAATCTCTCTCAATCTCTCTCTTTATTAATTTCTACGTCGAAATTCTATCGAAATGGCGCCGAAATCTCAACCCGACCCCGCATGGCAACACGGTACTCGGTTGGAGAAGGCTCATCACTGGCAATGCCAGCACTGTAATATGATTTCACGTGGTGGAGGCATCACTCGATTGAAGCAACACTTGGCCGGAGGATATCCCGACGTCGTCAATTGCGCCAAAGTACCGGCCGAAGTCCGGAAGATGTTCAAAGCGCAACTCAACAACAAGAAGGAGGAACGTCTTAAGACTGCAGCTCAACAAGCCGAGTTCGACCGACGAGCTACCCAAGATGTCAGCGGTGGCCATTATGAGGCTCGAGGTGGCGATAACGACGAGGATCCGGAACTTGAAGCCGGCATCCGAGCTTCATTGGAGCATGCTGAATTCGAACGAGAACAGATGTATTATCCCGGATCTCAATTCGAATATGGCGGCGGCAGTGGCAGCGGTGGGATAAGCAGCGTCGGCTCAACTTCGGCTGCCGGAGCAATGGACCGAAGCGGTCCAATTCCCTCCGGTCCTTATATTGGTCGGAGTTCTAGCATGAGAGCACCTCAAACTCAGAGCAGAGGAAGCAGCAGAGGAGGCCTTCGTGGATTCTTCACAAACCTCGGAGCAAGTGGTAGGAAAACTAATGTTGATATTTCTGATCTTGATCCCAGGGTATTTCCTCCTCCATCATCAAAGCAACCGCGCATAGACGATGTTTGGGCCAAGAACAAGAAGTGGGAGTTGGGGAAAGCCATCTCCAAATGGTTCCACTTCAGCCGGATTCCCGCAAATACAGCCAACAACCCGTACTACCGAACTATGTATCTACCATCCAAAAGGTAGGCCCAGGTATTACCCCTCCAACTCCGTATGAAATTTCAAGACCTTTCCTTGAAGAAGAGGTCAAGGAAATAAATCAATGGATCGACGGAATCAAGCGGCAATGGGGGGATTACGGATGCACTTTGATGTGCGATAGTTGGACCGGTCCAACCCGAATGAGCATCATCAACTTCCTCATCTATTGCAACAGGAGGGTTATCTATCACAAGTCGGTGAACGCATCCGATGAAATCCATAGTTCTCTCTACATCTCGAAGCTGATAAAGGAGGTGATCGAGGAGAATGGACCCCAGAACTTTGTTCAAATTATAACCGACAACGGAGTTAATTTCAAAAGGGTTGGTGAGATAATTGAACTGGATTATTCTCACATATATTGGACTCCATGTGCAGCGCATTGTGTAGACCTAATGATGAAAGATATCGGTGATATATCGATGGTGAATATGACGGTAAAAAAGGGCAACAAATTACGCGCTTCATATACAACCACACATGGGTACACGCCCTTATGAGAAAATTTACAGAAGGTATTTTTTTAAAATAATTTATAGTATTTATTTATTAATTAGTTTAGGTGATAATTACTAATAATAATTTCATATTTTAGGTGAAATTCTTCGACCGGGAGCGACTCGTTTTACAACCAATTTCATCGCATTAAGGTCGCTCCAACAACGTAAGGCGAGCCTTCGATCAATGTTTACAAGTGAGGAATGGTCTACATCAAGATATGTCGGAACTAATGATGGAAAGCAAACCGAGAAGTACATCCTCAACACGCGGTTCTGGGATGGCGTTGCGGAGATAGTCGTCACCGTAGAACCATTGTACAAGGTTCTACAACAGGTGGAGATGGAAAAGACGCCTCAAATGGGTCATCTCTACTACTACATCCATCAAGCACAAGAAGAAATCAAGAGGGTGTTGATTTCGGAGACCAAGTATAAACCCTTCATCGACATTATCTCCCAGAGGTGGGAGGATCAAATGGGTCGTGACATACACATCGCGGGTAATTTTTTATTTAATTTTCTAAAATTTATTTTTAATTCATTATGCTAAATTACTTATTAAATTGATAATTTTTTGTAGCGTATTATTTAAATCCCGCATACCACTATCGATATAATCTTGGAACGACGGATAGTTTGTTATATCCGCTTCGCAAGGTCATACAACGAATGTCGGCAATAACCAGAGAAGCGGCACAAGCTCTAAATGAATCAAAATATTTTCGAGATTCAAGTGGCAATTTCGGAGATCCATTTGCAATATCGTGCCGAGATTCTATGGATCCAGGTAGATATAATTTTTTTCAATTTATTTATTAATGATAAAATTGGTAATCTCGTTACTAAAATCAATTTTAAATCTATTGCAGTTGAATGGTGGTTGCAATTTGGAATCGAAGCTCCAACTCTTCGGAAGATTGCAACACGTATCCTCTCGCAAACCACATCATCAAGTGGATGCGAGAGAAATTGGTCGACCTTCTCCTTAATTTATATCAAGCCGCGCAATCGGCTTTCATATGCCCGATTAGAGAAGCTAGTATATGTTCATTACAACATGCGGCTTCGAATGCGGACATTACAAAACGAAGATATTCGACATGTAGATCCGTTCGATGTTGAGTTCGTCCAAGACGATGCCGACCCGATAATTGATTGGTGGAGTGCAATGGAGAGCGACTAGCCTCTTCTTGATGAACCAGGCGAACCACCTCAGCCTTCACCAATTATATCTGATGCACTTGAGTCTGAGAGCCAACCAGAAGACATAGCCATTACTCCCTTGGACTCTCAACGAATTCGGCAAGCAAGACACTGATCCAAATCAGACTCTCCATCTTCCCAATCAAAGGGAAAAAAGAAGACAACACCTTCAAAGGCAAAAGGCAAAGCCAAAGGTAAACGACCAATTGATCATTTGGAAGCGATTGCAGAAGCAGAAGAGGACGAAGAAGACGAGCCCTCCATTCATAGCAGTAGCAGCACAAAAGATGGAGGAGATGATGATGATGATGATGGAACTGGTGGAGAAGACACCGTCGTGCCATCAACATTGCCATATGATGATCTATGGACAAATGAGCAATACTTCGATCACGCCACCCAAGATGGTGACCGTGGTGCTAGTACCGGACAAACAACTCAGGTGTACAAGAAGAGAGGCTCGCGTCGAAGAGGTGGACCGACAACTTTGCAAGATTACCATCACGATATGATGAGTAGTTTGCAAGAGGTTTCTGAATCCACCTACTCTGTATCCAGTACCTACTCAACTGATGATACAGGGTCTAGTTCTTGGAATCCCAACAAAGAAACGCTAATGTCAATGTGGAATAATGGATACCAAGGCATTATGCCATGGGAAAATTTCCAAATATGGGCATTAGAGAACTACGGTGTTGACCTTAGCCGTGTATGTCCCGAAGCCGAAGATATATATGGGTACGACGGACGTCATTCGTCCGCATTTTAAACATTGTATTCATGTATTTGACATTTGAATATTAATTTTAAGCATTTCTTCATCAATTATGTGTTATTGGAGAATTGGAGTTAGTTCTTAAAAAAAAAAAAAAAACAACCGGCCGGTATGCATTTTCATACATGTCCGTACCGTGTGTCGGTACGGTACGGTACCGGTATGTACTGGTACCAGCCGGTGATCGAAACTGGTACCGGTACCGAGATTTTAAACCATGGTTTCACATGAATGTACCCAAGTATTTTTAGGGAGATGTGGTTCTTACCGCCACCTAAGGTTTAAAATACCGCCCGAA
Source organism: Canna indica (assembly GCA_034359265.1). Classification (NCBI taxonomy): domain Eukaryota; kingdom Viridiplantae; phylum Streptophyta; class Magnoliopsida; order Zingiberales; family Cannaceae; genus Canna; species Canna indica. The sequence goes on from CP136890.1 coordinate 14,421,771, forward strand.
ACGGTACATACCGGCCGGTATATACCGGTTTTTGAGATTTTCGGTATTCGATATACCCGGTTTTGAAAAAACCGGGTATATTGTGTATACCGCCCGGTATGGGCGGTATATACCGGTATACCGCCCGGTATGGGCAGTATATGGTGGTATGTCACGAAAAATTAAAAACAAAATAAAAAAATAAAAAAAAAAACCCGGCCGGTATGCATTTTCATACCGGTCCGTACCGTGTGTCGGTACGGTACGGTACCGGTATGTACCGGTACCGGCCGGTGACCGAAACTGGTACCGGTACCGAGATTTTAAACCATGCCGCCACCTACCTTATCAATCGGGTCCCATCCTCTATTCTCGGAGACAAGTCTATGTTCTCCATTCTCTGTCCTCATCGTCCAGTGTTCAAGATTCCACCTAAAACTTTCGGGTGTCTGCTTCGTTCACACTCTAGGTCCGGGTCATGACAAGTTCTCGTAGGGTTGTTAAATGTATCTTTATTGGGTACTCTCACACCCACAAGGGATACATGTGTTATGATAAGGACCAGGAAGCTCTTCGCATTCGCTGATGTCACCTTTTCCGAAGACACACTTCTATGGAAGTTCTCGGACCCCTATTGTGGAGTCATTACCACTTCATCCTCTTATTGATGTGCCACCAACCACAACCACTAGTATCCCTCCTCTATAGGTCTATATGAGAAGACATAATCGCGCACTGAAGGCCTCTCCAAACAGCAGACGCAGACCTCCCTTCTACCTTCTGAGTCTCAAGATCCTCCACCTCAACTTGAATTGTCTATAACTTTTTGCAAAGATAAACGTACTTGCACCTCTCACCGCCATTTTATCTCCTTTACTCACCTCTCACCCTCGTTTTGCGAGTTTGCACAGTCCTTGTCTTCGGTTACCATTCCTATGTCATACCAAGAGGCATTGCTTGATCCCAATTGGAAACATACTATGGATGAGGAGATGGCAACACTTAAGAGTAGACACACTATGGACTTGGTACCGTTATTTGTTGGTGCAAAACCAATTGCTTGCATATGGATGTTTACCTTGAAATATTTGCCTGACGGGACTATTGAGCGATACAAAACACGCCTTGTTGCCAAAGGCTTCACCAAGCAACATGGCGCTGATTACTTTGAGACCTCTCCCGTGACTCGGTTAAATTCTATCAGAATTATTCTATCTCTTGCAATAAATTTGGGTTGACATATGTATCAACTGGATGTTTAGAAGAATGTCTTTCTTTATGGCAACTTAACCGAAACCGTCTTCATGGAGCAACCACCTAGGTATGTTGCTCGGGGGAAGAATCTAATCTGCAAATTAAAGAAAGCCATATACGGTCTCAAACAAAGTCCTCGAGCATGGCTTGACAAGTTAAGCAAAATTGCCTCTAATATATGACTCAAGGAGTGTGCATGGAAACAGTCAAAGCTCATCTAAAGAATCATTTTGTGACAAAGGACTTGGGCAGACTAAAATATTTCCTTGGCCTTGAGTTTGCCTATAACTCTAAAGGTAGTTCTTTCACAAAGGAAATATGTTGTGGATCTTCTCAATAAAGTTGACATGTTGGGTTGTAAACTAGCTGCAACACCAATTGACTAATCACCTCTAAGCCAGAAGGACACTGAGTTTGAGGACCTTGCCAGGTTTTGGAAACTGATTGCCAAAATGATTTTATCTCACGGTTACCGGACCACATATTTCTTATGTTGTTGGAGTTGTTAGTCAGTTCATGCTCAACCAAAAAATTATCAAAGGAACACGCTTCTCAAAATCCTACACTGTCAAAAGCTCACCAAGGAAATGATTATGGTTCAAGAAAAATGGGCACATAAGGATAGAAAGATACAACTATAGAAAACAAAATGTGGTTGCTCATTCCAACACTGAAGCTGAGTACAGGGCTATGGCCCACACCACGTGATGTGGATAAAAAGTCTACATCATGAACTTGGCTTTACCTCCGATGAGCTTGTGGTTATGCATTGCGACAATCCTATCTTCCATGAAAGGACCAAGCAATTGAAATTGATTGTCATTTTGTTCGAGATGTCATCCTCTCAAAAAGGATCATAACCTCTCATAAATCATATTAAGAGCACACATCAGACATCTTCATGAAAGCCCTTTGTGCTACTTGCTTCAAATTTCTTTGTGACAAACTGGGCATGATTGACATTTATGCTCCAGCTTGAGGGAGAGTGTTGAATGATGCAGTTCAATAGGTTTTTAAGTCATTGCTATAGGATGAATACAAACCTCATCTTGTATTTCCACATATATATATTCTTTATGAATGAATACAAACATATCTTTTTTGGCTCAACTCATCAGCTAGTAAAGATGAATATCAAAGAACAGAGTGCAAAACAAACAACCACTGCAATCATAGTGAACTCACCTGTATTCTGTTGTATTCTATTATGTAGCAAGTTCCGACAAACAAAGAGTTGTTTGGCCTTCAAGAAGGGCTGTTCTGGATAGGAAATCTCAATATTCCTGAATTTAACATCAACAAAGTTACGCCAAAAGAGTGAATTTAAACATCAATGAAGTAAGAGAAGTTGACCACAATAATGGAACCAATAAATAGTGGGGAAAACCAAACATTAAATCTAATTTACCATAGGCGAACATTAAAATGTGAAAGTGATTAAGGAACAATAATGCAATGAGACACAGAAAGACAAAAGAGAACATCAGAAAAACCAGTAAATTTTAGATGGCTCTTAGTATGACAATTGATGCTGTCCTCAACTCAGCTCTGTTGCAGGAAAGATATCCTAACTAGATGGGCTCTCATAACCTGTTAGCAGATCTTGCTTGGTTGCTCGGATAGTGAGATTTCCTTGTTTACACAGTTAGAAATCAAGACAAGAAGGAAAACTGCTTGTCTTGGTAAAAGCAAATGCACAAAGATAAGCTAAAGCATTTATGCGACATTCTTTGATCTGAAACTTCTTTTATATTGTCCTATAACTCCATGTTCAAAGTTTTCTGTATCACATGTGAAATTATGAAATTTCATTAGAAAAACCCAAGGTAGAATTTCACCATAACCGTAATATGTTATAGCATTATCTCTAAATGCAACTAATGCTAAGAAGATGAATTTTACAAAATTTAATCAATCATTACATACTTATAGAAAAAGATGCATAACATTATGATTTATATCAAAGATACATGACTTGAGGCTAAAGCATATGTATACAACTTACTTGTTGCAGTAGTATTGTGCATAAGTTCCATCCTTGTAGTGGCTATACGCATTTGTATCATCAAGAATTTCGTCAATAAAATAGAACGTACTATTATGCGGAGTGAAAACTAAGCTGTTTATGACATCAGCTTTATTCACTGGGCCATTGAGAAATTGTAATGTGTCATTTGTGCAATAAGTAACTTTCTCGCATGCAGATGTCATATTTGTGAATATTTGGGATGATAAACAGCGTGCCACAGTTGTCCAGTCGATATTCATCCTTTTCTGGAAAACTTGAGTGACTGGAAGCAGGAGATACCAGTTTGATGAGCAATCTTGAGTTACATTACACGTACCTAAAGGAACAAAGTCAGAGCAAAATTCTGATCTATCAAGTATGATCTTGAAAAACATTTCCTGAAAGTTTTGGGCAAGCACTATCTGCAACAAACAATTATGTCAGATAAGAGTCTAAATGCCAAGTGCACAGCCTAAAGGCTAATAAGGATCTTTTATACCTCCTCTTTATTAAATGTAATTATCCCTTGATACATGAGCCCTGTCTTCACAATTCGACCATGAGCGAGGTGTAAATCAACTTCCAAATTTTCGGCTTCTTTGGGAAGAGGATTCGTGATAAAAAGACCAAACATTCGGTACTGTCTGTCTGGTGGTTTAGGAACAAACCGAATATAATAGGAATGCATATCTATGCTTATATCATTACTATTCCATGAACCTCTAAGAACAGCAGGTACTAGCATTTCATAAAGTTCTTCTCTTAAGGAATCATCTGGCCACACAAAAAGTGAAAAAGTAAAAAATCATTGAATACCAATAAATTCAAAACTCAACAAGTTAAGTGAACTGAAGTGAGACCTTCATTGCTCTTGCCGTTATATTCGAAATGGTTTGCTCCTGATCCAATCTTTTGACTACCAGTTAGACCAGGCAATAGATAATCTGTCAAAGCACCTCGCTCATGAAGCTCCTTGCATACTTTTAAGCAGACATTTCTCTTAGCTTCATCCTTTGAGGTACAAGGCTGACTAACAGCCCAGCGGATAGGAGAATTTGCTGGTAGAATAATTCTGCATATAGTCCCATTTGGATCATCCATATAAAAGAACTCTGGTTTTGGAGTGAAATATCTGCAAAACATGTTAAGTTACTGACCATTATTCAGAATACACTAGAGCGGGTTGCAGAATTTACAATGTTTACATACAAATCACGTGGAAGTTTGTCACAATAGCGATGAAGGAGTGAAACACTGCAACTTGTACTGATTGAGGCACCAGTACTATCAACTGTATAGATGTGGTCCACCGATCCATCATAGGTATCATTTGATGTTCTATTGGTAATTTCATCATTCATCATCTGCTCCCCAGCTATGAGATCATGTAGCAGTTTTTGTTGACGCTCATTCTCTCTGAGATATTAAAATGCCAAAAATTAGGTTAAATGGTTGATAGCTTGTCACTTCCAGAAACAAGAAAGAGAAATCAAATGCTCACAATTCATACAACATTAAAATGAAAAGGCAAGAAAAATCACCTCTCCACAAGAAATACATATTCTGATGTTTTCATCCGAGCACGCCCTCTAGACTGTATAAAACTTGCAACTGTCTCAGGCAGATCAAATCTCACAACAAGACCACAGGTTTGAATATCAAGTCCTTCTTCAGCAACATTAGTAGCAACCAGAAGATTCACCTGGTTTGTTTATGGAAACAAATAAATGAAATCAGAACTTATCAACTGAAGTACATAGACCAAAATAAATAACAAGGCATTCAAGCAAAAGCTTTCTCATTTTTTACTGAGTTTGCATTGAAAATGATATGTAATCTGAAAATTTTTATCAATAACATTATCACTTGGAATCTTCAGATGTACCTCTCCAGAAGAAAAATTTTCAACAATGTCATTCATTACTCTGCGTGACTTGCTCTTTGATCCAGGATATCCAGAGTGAAAACCGACGAGGAACTCACATTTCCAAAAATCAAGAGACGGCATGCTCCCAAGGACAGGTACTAATGATTTTGCAGCAATGTTTCTCTTCACGAAAACTATGCATTTCATGTCTGCTTTTAGCCTATAGAGAAAACAAATTTTCAGATACAGATAGAAAAGCATGGGAAAATAATATTTGTTCTTTAGCAGTAAGGTATCCAGTACCAATCAGAAATGCTTAGGCATGTCATATGTAGTATTACGCGACCTATAAAAAGAAATTTTGAAAAGAAAAGAAGAAAGGATAGTGAGCAGTTGCTCATAAATGTTTGAAATACCTAGTATTTAAATACTTCGCATATGTTTGGTAATGTGGAATGGACATGGGGGCATGAGAATGGAAAATTCATTCCATGATTTTCAGATGCTTCGCTAATAGAGGAGTTAGAATAATAATAAGATTTTAATGGAGTGGGAGGGGGATGGAAAATTACAAGACATTAGTTTTTAGTAATAAAAGTGAATCATTCCTATTCCAAATGATTTGGCAAAATTGAAATGAGGGGAAAAGAATTATCCTCGACAGCCCCCTCTACCAACATATATATATATAAGATATATCATATTTATAATTAGGTCCTTCACACTCTCAAGTTCAAGGATTTAGTTAACATATGTGCCAATTGATCACTTGAACTAACAAATAACATGATTATCTATTGGGACTGCAATTTCTCCCTAATAAAGCGGCGGTCAATCTCTATGTATTTCGTCCTCTCATAGAAAATTGGATTAATGTAATATGCATAGCGGCTTGATTGTCACAAAGTAACTCCATTGATTCTGCTTGGATGATGCCTAAATTTTCCATCAATTGCTTTAATTAAATTAACACACATGTCACAAGATCATAGTCATGTACTCTGCCTCTGCACTAGACCTAGCCTCCATGGTTTGTTTACTGTTCCATGAAATCAAAGTACCACCAAGCATGAGACAATATCCTTAAGTAGACCGGCACCTACTGCTCAATCTACATTAAAGTAGTATGTCACCTGAAGGGGTCCCTTATCACGATACAAGAGCTCATTTACTGGAGCTGCCTTAAGACAACGAAAAATTCTTAATATAGCTTCCCAGTGACTCTTATAAGGTAACTCAAAAATTGATTTACACTCAGAGTGAAACAAATATCAAGACTCGTTACATGAAAAATAGTTCAATTTGCCTACCAATGTTAGTAGGGACCAGCAATTGGGTCTATAAGAGTGCCTATTGGTCGAGCTCCTAACACGCTTGTCTCTTCTAGCATGTCAAGCATATACTTCCTTTAAGAAATATAGATGGCTCCCGATGAGCAAGCTACTTCAATGCTGAGGAAATATTTCAAATCACCCAAGTCCTTGGTCTGAAATTGATGATGTAAATGAGATTTCAATCTTTGTATTCCATCTATATCATCCCCACTAATAACAATATCATTCATATAAACAATAAGAATCGCTCGCATCTTAATAGTAGAAGTACAAAAAAATAGTGGAGCTACACTTGCCAAACCAAGCACATGGGGACCGCTTAAAACCCATAGAGAGACTACTCCATCCTACTAAGGTAGACTCCCCCAAGCAACAAACCCTAGAAATTATTCAATATAGAACTCCTCATCAAGATCACCATATAAAAAGGTATTTTTGATATCGAGCTGATGAAATCTTTAACCAGATATTGCTGCAGATATTGCGGCAAGTGTGAAAAGAAGATGAACAAAAGCAATCTTAGCAATTTGAGAGAAGGTATCTAGATAATTCACATCATATGATTGCATATATTCTTTGACGATCAAGCGAGCCTTAAATCGATCAGCTTAACTATTAGGAGTCGTCTTGATAAAAAAACCCACTTGCACCCTACAGTAGACTTCCCCGGAGGAAGAGTAACAAGCTCTCGTGTGTCAATAGAATGTAGAGTACTCATTTCATCTACCATGGCCTGGCGCCACCTTGGATGAGAAAGGGCATCTGATACAGTTAGAGGAATAAAATAGTGGAAACGGAGGTAATAAAAGCAAAATACTCATGGGATAAGACAACATATTAAACATAATATGGGATGAGAAGTAGAGCACTTACAAACACCTTTCCTAAAAGGAATGCAAAGATCAAGATTATATGATAGAGAAGAATATAAGACTGATAAGGCATCAACTGAGGCAGCCTCAAGAAGAGTAAGTTGAATGAAGAACCTCTAAATACGTCGGGTGGGCTCATGTCGGGGCGATAGTGAATCATCAGCAATGATGTAATATGAGAAATAGACGAAACACGAAGGACCTCGGTTATTAGTGGACTAACTAGAAAAGAATGACAGATTCAAAGAAAGTAACATCCGCCGAGCCAAAGGCATGTCATAACTTATGTGAGTAACAACGATATCCTTCCTAAAGACGAGAATAAACAAGGAAGACACATTTGATCGATCTTGAGGATAACTTATATTTGCCCAATAAAAGATGGTGAAAAAAACAGCTATACCCCAAACACCCAAGGTGGAAAACTATATAGAGGATCTCGTGGAACGGAAGAGACCTCTTAATAATATAACAATTAACAAGTGGTGAGAACAACATCATCCCAAAATTGTAATGGTATGCCCATATACACTAGGAGAGAACAAATTGTCTCACTAAGGTGTAAATTCTTTCATTCTACAATCCCATTCTACTGAGGTATATAAGGACATGAAGACTTAGAGAAGACCTTGAGTAGGGAATAAAGACTTAAAGGCATGTAAAAAATACTCATTACCATTATTAGTCCATAACACAAATAAAAACACAAAATTGAGTTTTTTATTTGAGCATAAAATATGAAAAACATATGAAAGAGTTCAGATTTAGAAATAACCACGTCATATGACAGTAGTCATTCATTAAAGTAACAAGGTATCTGAAGAGACATGACAAGGACTCCAAATATCAAAATAAATAAGAGAAAAAGTGCTTAAGCACATTTATTGACATTATAAGGAAAAGAAGACCGCTAATATTTACCCAGATGACGAGTGTGAAGACGAGACTCACACTCAAGACTAGAAATAAAAGAGAGGCCAAGATACATCTTCAGATTCTGCAAGTGAGGATGCTCTTACCGACTATGGATATGTAGTGTAGAGGAATCAACCACCAAAGTGGAGGAAGGTTGCACTTTCAGGTAGTATAATTCCTCGAGACACATGCCATCTGCCAATTATCTAGCAATCCAAAAATCAGGGTAATGACAGAATCAAATGTAAATGTGACTAAACAATGTATCTCAAGTGAGTTTACTAATAGAAAGCAAACTCAAGGAAAATTGAGGAATCTAAAAAACATGCATAAGTAGTAGAGATAGCATTGGTAAGATGAAACCAATGCCCTTAACTAATGAGAAGAACCATCAATGAGGGTGACATTGGTGGATGGGGAAGTATGTGCACCAGAAGTATGAGTCAAGCACGTAGTAAATTGATATGGAAGTGACTACCTCCATAAACAAAAGCAGCAACAGAAGATAATGGTTGTGGCGAAGAACTATGAGCACATTGATATTTAAGAAATCGAGAGTATTCATTTGAAATATTGACCATCAAAAAATACTGTAACGACCACTACTCAAAGTGTCACTATCTTCTCAAGGACTGCTTGTAATGACCCAAAATACACTGCTAGAGAAGAACCTGTCGCAATGATTGAAGAATAGAGACTATGTGATTTGAAGACTGCCGCACACGATCGTTGTTCATTGTTCAAGAGAAGCAAGTTGCAATTGTGCACCTGGCATGCTGGATTGAGATTTGATGGAGAGGAATTCACCTGCCGACTGAATGCCTTCTTGGAGTGAAGTTGTGACCTGATCTGGGGAGTGGGAGAGCAAAGTCGCGAGCAAATTGAGAGAGAGGAATCAGGGAGAGGTGCGACTCCGTCGAGAAAGTGTCAGGGGACCCGATTTAGGGAAAGGGTGTCTGCAAGAGGCGACCAGATTGAGTGAGAAATCAAGGAGAGGTACGGCCGATCATGCGATTTGGCAGTCTGTTGCAGAACTGGAAGATTCACCATTGTTGTTTTCACATGAAGCAATCGCGATTCCAAGCAGATATATTGCAATTTTGATGACACCTCACATAGGCAAAACCAAGGATAGGAGAGGAAGGCCACGCAATGAGAAAATGAAATTGCAACAACGACAAGTTCCAAATCTTTTGTCCCACCCCGTGGCACCAAGACAAGCCACACAAAGGACTCACACCCTTCTTCTCAGCAAATTAGATGATAAAAAGGAGGCGACAAGATGCGCTCTCTGGTGACGATGAGAGCGTTTCCTGGCGACAGAGGGATCACAATTTTGAGAGTGTGTGGACTTGCACCGGACTTGCACCTCACGCGAACTAGATTGGCAAAAGAAGAAAAAAGGGATTTCAATTAGGCTCTAATACCATGTGGAGATTTTGGGGAAAAAATTATCCTTCGTAGCCTCCTCTACCAACACACACACACACACACACATATATATATAAGAAATAAGATATTTACTATTAGGTCCTTCATAGGCAAAAAAAGAAAGTAATGACATCAAACATTTCATTCTCATTCCATATTAGAATTCTTTTCATCTCATTCCTTATTTATGATTCCAAGTTATCAAAGAATGATGCAAGAAGTACAACACTCATATTTGACCATTTAACCTATAAAAGGTACCTGTATGATGCAAGAAGTTGAATCAGAACTGACAACTTTTTTGAGTAGAATGGCTCTTCTATAGCTTCAAAAGGTAGTGAATCAGCATCACCACTATCTAATGAATTGTAAAAAATACCACAGATTAGTTACAACTTGAATGTAAGGAAACAAAAATGTCTGAATTAGAAAATGGATTATATCCAAATAAGTTCAGCATGCTCAATAGTTTTTTTTCCTTTTACATGTGGAAGTGTATGGCTAAAATTTAATAGGAGAATGCCAGTTTCAGCTAAAAACAAAATAATGCTTTATTTAAGCTTTGTTAAAAAGAACAAAGCTGACAACATAAAGCTTATGTTCGGTCTTACATAGACGATTGAGGATTCTTGTTTCAACGGATTGGCCTTAATATACCATCACTATGTTAAAGCTAAATACAGTAGGATTTCAAAACATATGCAATATAAGTTTTTTTTTTTTTTGAGGGTAGAAATCTGTAATGCATTCAAGAGGGTTGAAGTATTACAGGAGACGGAAAGCATAGGAGAAGAAAAACTGCAACTAAGAGCTAAAAAAAACTGAAACAGAAACCGGGGAAAGGCCAACAGCACAACAACCACAACATCACAAGCTCATGAAGAGCAAAACAAAAAATAATTTGCAGCAGAGACTGCCACATCAAGTTCACGAGAGACAGGTTGCTGAAAGACTTTGGAGTTACGCTCGAACCAAACAAACCACGACCAGAAAAGAATGAGTCTGCTACGGGATTTCCACTGAGCATCGCTTTCCAGAGGAGACTGAACCAACCGGAGAGAAGAATAAGGAAGCTTGAGAAAGGAAAGGTAGATTCTCCATCCACGCCGAGAGAAGGAACAAGAAGAGAACAGATGGTTGTGCGACTCCTTTCCTGCCGGACAAAGAACACAAGAATCGTCCGAAGTAACACCCATACGAAGCAGCCGATCACGGGTTAACAACCTTTTCCGAAACCTAAGCCACCCAAAAATTGAGATCTTGGGAGGTAATTTGTTCTTCCAAAGAACTGAGAAGAAGGGACACAGAATGCCCCGGAACATCAGCAAGCGGTAAACACTTTGAGTAGAGAAACAACCATCCACCGACCACTTACAACCAATCAAATCCTCCCCGGATGAATAGCGAATCACCTCTAAAACACGATCAAGGAGCAGCAGGATATCAACAGGAACAGCAGTGGAAAAGCCAATGTCCCAACCAATAAAAGTGCCAACCGAATTAGTAATCCGGGCATCCAAAATCAAACAATTTGGTTGAAGAGCATGCCGAAATAGAGAAGGAAATAAATCTGCCAGACGCACACCACCTGACCATTTATCTAGCCATAAGCGAACCCTTCGACCGCCGCCAACGGAAAAGGATAGACCTGAGAACAACAATTCAAACAATGGAAGCAAATCTTTCCAAATAGGAGAAGCCGTGACAAAGGAGGAATTGACCCAAATGGCCAAAAACGATAGTTGCCATATAAGTGATCTAACAATCCAACCCAAAAGAGATCCGCCCCTTGCACAATTTTCCAGACCCATCCACCTCTCCTAGCCTTACAATGAGAATGCAAATCAAACATACCAAGCCCTCCATCTTCTTTAGGAGTTAGGACAAGTGATAGAATCCCATCACACAAGACATTTTCCATTCAATGATTGCCCCTCAGCACCAATCCAAAAAAACCTCCTCCGACGCTTATCAATAAGATTAATAACCCACCCAGGCGCCCGAAAGATAGAAAGAAAATATGCCACTGAACTTGATAAAGTGCTATTAATCAAAATTAAACGCCCAGCGCGGGAGAGAAGCTTGCCTTGCCATGTCGAAAGACAAGCATCAATTCTTGAAACCAGATTCAACCAATCAGCCCTCACCAGCCGACCCGCCCTCAACGGAAGACCTAAGTAAGAGACAAGGAAAGAAGAAGCACGGCAGCCCAGCAGAGCGGCCACCTGCTCCGCTGCGGCTCTATCACCATGAAGACTAATGACCACCGTCTTGCTAATATTGATCTTGAGCCCAGAAGCAAGTTCAAAACACTTCATGAGAAGAATCAAAATCCTTAAGGACTCCTCCGAATTCTTACAAAAAAGCATCAGATCGTCAGCAAATGAGTGAGTTACACCACCATCAATGCGGTTAGAAAGTACCCCCTCGATATGATTATTCCAAGCAACCAAGGCGAGAAGACGAGAAAGACAATCAATCGCAAGATTGAAAATGAATGGAGACAGAGGGTTTCCTTGCCGAACTCCACGCCGATGCCGAAAGGGAGATCCCACGGCTCCATTAATAAGAATAGAGGATTCGGTATTGAGAAGATGCCGAATCCAACCAATCCACCTACCAGAGAAACCTCTAGCCTCAAGCATACACATAATGAAATTCCATCCCAGAGAATCAAACGCCTTTTCAAAATCGATTTTCACGATAAAACCATCTACTTGCTCACGATGACAAGCCCACACTGTTTCATGGACTCCCATGAAACTATCCAAGGTGCTCCGTCCCGTCATAAAAGCATTTTGACAACCACCAATCAAATCACCAAGGAGGGGGCACAAGCGACGAGCAAGCACCTTAGAGAAAATGCGAATTAAACTATTCTGCAGACTAATAGGCCTAAAATCTTTTACCCAAGAAGCCCCATCCACCTTGCGAAGCAAAACAATATGGCCAAAGTTGAATTTTCTCAGCATATGAGGATTCAAGAAAAATTCATTAAAGATACAGAGAACATCAAGCTTAATATAGTCCCAAAAAATGCGAAAAAAATCTGAAGAGATACCGTCCGGACCCGAAGATTTGCGGAGTCCCATATCCCAAATAGCCAATTTAATCTCCTCCAAAGAAAAAGGAACGTCCAGAGCAGCCCCATTAAGAGAAGGTCCAATAACGGCCAAGCTAGACCCAAAAGCGGCCTGCAAGCAAACCCCAGAAGGGATTTAAAAGCATCCTGAAACCCCTTGGAAACTACCTCATCCCCAGAGAGAACACCCGCATTGGTGTTAAGAAGATGAATCCAATTGCTCCGCTTCCTTACCGAAGCCCACTAATGAAAAAATTTGGAATTGTGGTCTCCCTCCTTCAACCAGCAACGCTTAGCACAAAGGCGCCAATATTCTACTTCATCTCTATAAAGAGCATCCAAAGCAGCCTTTTTTGACCGAAGAGACTCCAATTCATCTCAAGACAGATCACCCCAATCAGCTTTGCAATACATGCTGTCAATCTCCCTCTCGAGCAGAGCTTTTCTGGCCCTACAATCTTTCTTGAATTCCGCCGCCCAGTGAGGAATAATATGCAATATAAGTTATTATATGCTCTTTAGGATACTAAACTTACAATGCATTGATAGTACTAAATTTGATTGGATGACCAACCATGGTTTAAAATCTCGATACCGGTACCGTACCGTACCGACACACGGTACGGACCGGTTTGAAAATGCATACTGGCCGGGGTTTTTTTTTTTGACATATTGCCCGGTATCGCCCATACCGGGCATCATACCGCCATATACCGCCCATACCGAGCATCATACCGCCATATATCGCCCGGTATACACAATATACCAGATTTTTTCAAATACCGGGTATATCATATACCGAAAACCTAAAAAACCGGTAAATACCGGACTTACCGTACCGTACCGACGGAGATTTTAAACCTTATGACCAACTTTCCCAAAAGTTTAAGCCATTAGGAAAGAGACCAATCTATGCATTTATATTCTTAATAGATAGCATCAAACATAGTTAGTTGGTAGTTCACATGCATTATACTTTAGAACTTTGCTTCCATGCTTAGTTACATATAATAATTGCATATATACATATATATATATATATAACATATATGTTTGTGCCTATAAAAGAGGGAGAGTCTTGTCGGGTAGTAAAGTTGTTTCTTCACCATTTGGGTGCCAAAAGTGCTTTGAGTCAAGGAAACATCTTTACCATCAAGTTAATGGCTCTATAAGTGAGTTTTCCTTTCTAAGGAATAATAATTTTGCAGGTACAAGTTTCCTTTACCATCAAACTTGTTTTTATGTAACAAGTTGGGGCTTTGTAATATATTTGCTCCAGCTGAGAGGAAGTGTTAGGACCTAATTATATGTGTAAAAGACCTATGTGTAAAGAGAAAAGGATACATAAGTCAACTTTTTCTTTTATATATAAGATGAGAAACACCAGTGAGGGTTATCTCTTCATTATCCTGATAACAAGAACTATGGGATGGACATCATTAAGTATATAAGTTTCAAATCGAGAACAATCAAACAGTTCAATGGAATATAGAGTGTTGAGCCCCAAAAGTTTATTCCATTAGTCAGAAGAGAGGCTATGTATAAGCCTAGAACAAGATAAAATAAGCCTGAGGGACAACATAAGTTATCCCGAACCAACAATAAATATAATATAAAACTAATATATTTAACACTCCGCCTCAAGCTAGAGCATAAATGTCAATCATGCCTAGCTTGTCACATAATAATTTGAACCGAGTTGAGTTGAGCGCTTTGGTGAAGATGTCCGCAAGTTGGTCTCGAGAAGAGACATGAGGTGTGATAATTTTCTTTGAAAGAACGGCATCCCAGATGAAATGACAATCGACTTCAATATGTTTTGTCCTTTCGTGGAAGACCGGATTGTTGGCAATATGAATAGACTGGTTGTCACAGTGCATGACCATTGGCTTTCAGACGAGAAATCAAGTTCGCCCGAGAGACTTTTAACCCACATTAATTCACATGTGGTATGGGTCATAGCCCTATATTCAGCTACGGCACTTGAACGAGCTACCACATTCTGTTTTTACTCCTCCAAGTGACTAAATTTCCTCCAACATAAGTGCAGTACCCAGAGGTCGATCTTCCATCACAGACAGATCCGGCAAAATCTGCATCAGAGTACCCTTCTATTTTAATGTGATCTTTTTTTTCTGAGCCACAAGCTTTTACCGAGATAACTCTTGATATAATGTAGGATTTTTAATAGAGCATTCCAATGAGAATATTTCGGTTGATGCATGAACTGACTAACAACACCAACTGCGTAAGAGATGTAGGTCGAGTGACAGTCAAATAAATAAGTTTCCCAAAGGACCCAAACAACTTTCGAAATCTCGCTAGATCCTCGAAGTCTCTGTCACCTTCAGGCTCAGGTGTAGCACTTGTAACAACATGTACACTAGTAGGTTTGCATCCAAGCATGCCTACCTCACTCAGGAGATCCATAGCATATTTCCTCTGTGAAAGAACCACCCCTGTCTCATTATAGGCAAACTCAATGCCAAGAAAGTACCTAGGACCAAGGTTTAAAATCTCGGTACCGGTACCGGTTTCGGTCACCGGCCGGTACCGGTACATACCGGTACCGTACCGTACCGACACACGGTACGGACCGGTATGAAAATGCATACCGGCCGGGTTTTTTTTTATTTTTTATTTATTTTTTTTATTTTTCGTGACATACGACCATATACCGCCCATACCGGGCGGTATATCGGTATATACCGCCCATACCGGGCGGTATACCGGTATATACCGCCCATACCGGGCGGTATATACAATATACCCGGTTTTTTCAAAACCGGGTATATCGAATACCGGAAATCTCAAAAACCGGTATATACCGGCCGGTATATACCGTTTCGGGCGGTATTTTAAACCTTACCTAGGACGACCCAAATCTTTTATCACAAAATGATTTATCAGATGAGTTTTAACTGCCTCAATTCCATCACTATCACTACCAGTGAGTAAGATGTCATTCACATATACTGCAAGAACCACACAACCAGCAGATGTTTGTTTCATAAAAACGGAGTGATCAGATTTGCATTCTCTTAGCCCAATACTAGATGCGATTTTGCTTCTGTCAAACCATGCCCGGAGACTTTGTTTTTCGCCATATATTGCTTTGTTAAGATGACACACTAGATTCTCCCCCTGAGCAACATATCCAGGAGGTTGCTCCATAAAGACTGACTCAATTAAGCTCCATAAAGACTGACTCAATTATGTCCCATAAAGAAAGGCATTCTTAACATCCATTTGATGCATGCGCCAACCTAGATTTATGGCAAGAAAGATGAGAATCCTCATAGAGTTGAGCTAAGCCACAGGAGAAAAAGTCTCAACGTAATCTACTCCAAATTGTTGTGTAAAACCTTTTGCAACCAAGTGAACCTTGTACCGTTCAATGGATCCATCGGGAAGATATTTTAAGCTGAACACCCACTTACATGCGACTGGTTTAGAGCTAGGAGGAGGTGGAACAAGCTCCCAAGTTCGTTTGGATCTAAGAGCATCCATCTCCTCATCCATGGCACTCTTCCACTTAGGACCAAACAGAGCGTCCTGGTATGTCTTGGGAATGGAAACAGAAGACAAGGAGAAAGCAAACTGGCGAAAGCAAACTGGCGAAGTGAGGGTGAGAGCTGAGCAAAAGATAAATGATTGCTAATGGGATGAGCAGTACAACTTTGTTTATCTTTCCGTAAAGCAATTGGAAGTTCAACATCGGACAAAGGATCTTGACATTGATTCGGAGCTGGCGGGGTAGCCTATCTGGAGAGTTCACCTATATCTTTATATCTTCTCTGATAGACTAACAATGGAGGAGCAAGAGACAAGGACTCGTTGGAATGATGGGTAATGGAAGGAAGAGGTGGAGGAAGACGTAGTGATTTCCAAATAGGAGTTTTAGAACTCGGTGTAGAGGTGAAGTAGGGAATGTCTTCAAAGAAAGAAAATTCAGCAAAGGTAAAGAGTTTTTTTTAAACCGGGTCATAACAACGATATCTTTTTTGAGTACGAGAGTTTCACAGCTCTACGAGACAGTTTGTCATAACAGGACCAAGACTATGAACAAAACATATGCAGCCAAAGGTTTTTGGTGGAATTTTAAATGGAGGTTGTTTGGGAAACAAGATGGAGAAGGGTGACCTATTCCCCAAAACCAATGATGAAACACGATTAATAAGATACGCAGCAATGAGAACAGCATCCCCCAAAGATACGAGGAATATTCATATGAAACATAAGTGTCCTTGCCACATCCAGAAGATGACGATTTTTGCGTTCAGTAACACCATTCTGCTAGGATGTGTAGGGACAAGAGGTCTCATGAAGAATACCATAGGAGGCACAAAATTTTTCAAAATCCGACTGAAGATATTCACGAGCATTATCAGTTCGAAGAATTTTAATAAAGGTACCAAACCGATTTTTTATTTCAAGATAAAAAAGTTTGAAGACATAGAACACTTCAGACCGACTTTTCAAAAGAATGAATAAATTCAAAAATAGGCTCTCTACGATGACTCGAGCTATGTGGAAAGGGCACCCGATGGTGTTTGCCTAACTCACAAGCTTCACATTTAAAAGGAGAACAGGACACAAACTCAAGGATGGAGGACTTTAGCTTGTTGATAGAGGGATGGCCTAACCGACAGTGTCATTGAAATGCAGTGATGGAATGATGGGCGACAGGAACGCATGTAGATAATAGATAAATTCCTCTTGTTTCAGCTCCCCCACCAATCTTCCTCCTCGTCTCTAGATCTTATATATCACACAATGAGAAGGAAAAAAAGTTATGGAGCAATTATGACTTTTGGTAAGGGAAATTTTGGAAGATGAAAAACTCTATCTAACTTTAGGTTACTAGAGACCGTGATTGTGCCAAGGCCATGTATAAGAGAAGTAGAGCCATCGGCAATGCGAACATGTGGTGGCATATGATTCTTATTACCTGACATATGATTGGAAGCACCCGAGTCAAGAATCCAAGACATACCAGAAGAAGCAATAGTTGCAGTCCCAGAGGAGAAACCATGACTGAGGAAGTGACTGCTTGCAAGAACTTTTCATATTTAGATTTGGAGACACTAATAGTCTCCTCTCTTTGACTTTCACTAGTGCTACTAGAAGGGGCTTGAGTAGAGATGGCAGCCTTGGCCTGAGGAGGTTTCCCAAACTTCTGCTAGCACCTATCAGAAGAATGATTGGTTCTTCCACACTATATGCAAGGAGGAAAGGAATAACTACCTCTTCCCCTTCCTTCAGTTTTGCCACTGACAATAAGCGCTGAGTTATCTCATGTAGGGAAAGATACAGGAGTAGGAGAATTGAGTTCAATAACTCTTAGTATTTTGGCTATAGCACTTCTGAGATCAGGAATGGAATTACCTGTCATGAGCTGAGACTTGACATGATGAAGTGACGATAGTAAAGCGAATAGAAACCTCGCAACGAGAAATTCCTCTCTCTGCTTCCTTTGCAATGAAACATCAGTGGTGAAGGGATGATATTTAGTTAGTTCATCTGCTTTTCCCTTCAAGGTGGCGTAGAACTCCTGAACAGATGCACCCTCCTCAAGTTTCATATTAAAAATATCAGAGTATAAGCTGTAAACCCGAGAGATGTTTGCATCTTGAAAATATGTTCTTTTGAGAGAATCTCACATGCTTTTGGCAGTGTCAAGAAAAATAACCGTTGAGGCAATTTGTGGCTCCACACTATTGATCATCCATGAAAAAACGGCATAATCATTTGCCACGCAATCAGAATATTTTTCAATATCGGCTGGGTCAGGAGGATCATCTTCAAGGTGTTTAATTTTCTTTTGGAAACCACATAAAACACAAAAAGCACGAGACCAGAGAATATAATTGGTGTCATTAAGTTTGATGGAAGTGCTCAGAGTTGCAGTTTTGGAATCCACCATAGAGTTTGACATACTTTAAAAATAAAGCAATACCAAATGGAACAATAGAAAGAAAAATTCTGAGTTGGAACCAAAAACTTGGATGGAGAAAAAAAATCTCCTCGAAAAGCCTGAAAAAATCCAAGAAAACAGCCTGCTGTGAGGAGCCGGCTTCAAATGGCTCAAAGAGCCCGCTGGAAAAAGAAGCTGGCTATAGAGTCGACTGGAAGAGCCGCCGGCTGAAAGAGATGTCGGCTTGAGTTAGCCGACTGCGAGAGACGCCGGCTCGTAAGTTGGCTTGAGGAGATGGCGCTTGTGAGATAAAAGCGGCGCTCGTGGGAGAGATTTGGCGCCCACTGATTGCAGAGGGAAAGCCTCGGGCGTGCGTTCAAGAGAGGTCTACAAGCGCATTGCAAGAGGTGAGAGTAAACCTCGGGACACAGTAGAGACTCCTTGTTCCTCGTGAGAAGAGCCGAGACTTTTAAGATGCAGTAGGCACAACGTGCGTTCAACTCTCCTCGTTCCGCATGCAGAGACGGCTCAGCAGAGGGTGCTGCTTTGGAACAGCAGCCCTCGTGAGGCGTGACCTCCAACAGAGAAGAAGTCGTGTGTGGGTGTGCCTCGTCGATCGAGCCACCCAACCGGAGAAGAAATCGTTGAAGGCGGCTCGTGAGAGGAAGAGGGGGCTCGACCGGCGAGCCCTTCCCCCTCACGTGAGAACAAGCCGAGATTTAGGAAAAGGCCGTGAAGAAAAAAATACGGAGGTGGAAAAAAATTAGAAAAAAAACCTAGGGCTCTGGTACCATGTTGAGCCCCAAAAGTATATTCCATTAATCAGAAGAGAGGCTATATATAAGCCTAGAACAAGATAAAATAAGCCTGAGGGAACATAAGTTATCCCGAACCAACAATAAATATAATATAAAACTAATATATTTAACATAGAGAAATGAATAGATGCACTTTAAAGAAAAGAGTAAACAACCACCCTTCTTTATAATACGAAACTTACCATCCGACAAATTACCATGCAAAACAGACATTGCTTTTGTTAAATACTGATATGCAAGGCAGTTGCCGCCATTAACTGTGACAGCCTCCATTTCTAGCAAGCCAGCCTTATCAGAAGGTAGAAGAATTTGTGCGGCCTTTGATAGATAAAAGAACAGAATAATGAGTTTGATCAATGTGAATATATGGAAACACAAACGGACAGCAGTTTCATTAAATGAGGAAAATATTGGAAAAGAGGAAGACCATGTCATATGTAAAGTTCTGAAAATCAAGCACGAAGGAGTTTCTTCAAAAAGTTCATTTGTATGCTAATCAATACAGATCATTGCATCAAAATCAGAATAGAAAATTTAACAAAAGAAGATTTTGCTTACAATTTGACTCAATAGACAATATTATCTACGGGGTACAGAGACCAGCTAACTAGAATTTAAGAAGACACCAGCAATCACGAAATGAGGGCTTCTGGAAAAGTCACAAATCCTAAAAACAACAAGGTGAGAATACATGGAATTGTAATTGAAAAAGCATTCCATCTTTCTACAAACCAGATGGTTTCATTTCTAGTTTTTCTGCTTATTAGTGTAAATATGAGTTTCACAGATTTATAAGTCTTGACTAACAGCACCAAGCAGGACTAACAGCACCAAGCAGTTAAGCATAAAAATCCAGAATATAATCAGGAGGAAACTGCTTAAAGGATACCATATTCTAGCACCAAATTCTTTGAACATAGTAAAGCATCTAGATATATGCCATGATAGCTTAAATATAATGTATAAGCAAAAGCATAGTATATGCAAGACTATAACTGACTTCACTAGTAGATATCCTTTTGCTTAGTCAACAATTATGTTCAGGTCCATTGCAAAATTAGGAAGGAGATTAATTAGATCAAGGTTACAGAAAACATTAACTTACAGTTACAAGCTATAGTAGATAAGTTTTAAAATTCATATCCACCAAGAAACCAATGGCATTAAGATATAGTAGTAATGCTTTAGAGTTCATCTCAAGAACCTGATGACAACCAGGGTTTGAAAATAACATCCAAGCAATACAGAATTTTACTTTATCAGCCACATGGTTCAAGCTAATGTATGGACATAGAACACCATTTTGGCTTCAAAAAGAAAATAATTTTACTGAACCGGAGAGGCGAGAACATACTTCTATTATACAGAGAGAAACAAGATAATCGAAAGTTCATAAACTACAGAACTACCTACTACCTAGTAAACGTATAATTACAGATACAAAGTGCAGAATAAGAGAGAATAATGGTGTCATGATAATTAAAAAAAATGTCACTAAAAGGAACTGTACAAAGGTATTAAAGTTAAAAGAAGCTAACTAGTTGACCAGAAAGATATAAACAAGTATACTAAACTCACTTTTATTGCACCAACAAGTCCAACATGCTCCAAACAGAAAAGAATATCATCGTGCAAATTTTGTATCATTTTCTTAGTCTTTGTAGGATCACATAACTCGTCTTTAATCATGGAAATACACTGTCAAAATCAGAAGAAAAAATAATAAGTGAAACCCACTTCTAAGCTAGAACATAGAATAAAACAAAACCTTCTCTTAACAACAAACCTGCCACTTTATCTCGTCAAGCTTTTTAAAGTAAGCAACAGTGAGGCTTGAGGCAGTATAGAAAACTGGACCATAATAATAGACCTTTGTGTGTGGAGAAGCAACAAAACTTTCGAGCTCTGATTTATCATTAACAGTGAACATCTTTTTACCCAAGAAGAGATAAGAAAGATCATTAGAACAATAACATAGAAAACATTTTTAAAAAAGAAAAATCGTTCAAAGTGCACATTTTATAATAAAATCTTATGCACCTTGGCATCTAGTAAATTCTCAAGACTGTTAATGCTTTTGGCATAGTTCAATGCATCAGTTCCTCCTGTAAATCATTTAATTCAGTGAAATTATATATAGAATGCAAAAAACAATTAAAACATAATAAAGACAATCCAACACTATCAGGTAACAAGAATAATTTCAGTATCTGCAGATGTATCTATTTAATAATGACAATTTTCTTCAAATGCAAAATATAATTATCTATTTGATAATTATAGGAGGGATTTTTCCTCAAAAATAAAAGGAGAGATATTTTAACAATATAAACGAATATATTGTTCACCTAATAGATTAAGCTTTTTGAAGAATTGGTCATGTAATCAAATTTAACATAACATTGAAGCAAGAGATCAACATATGGAGGATGTCAAGATATAATATGGTGAGCCAAAAGTTCTCATGTTCAATAATTCCAATAGACTTACATGATTGAGGGACTTGCTAGATGGGAAGGCAACAATATATTATTCCCCCACAAGATGATAGATAGGGTCTGATGCTACAAAGTCAAAGTTTTGTTTAAGAATAGTGTGAGAGCTGTCATTGAGAGTCGTACCCTCATACCAAATGATGGCCACTGATGGTATGTATTCACAGAATAGTAAATAGATCTTGCTCACTCCTATCACATGTGGATGGAGTGTGGAGAAGAGAAGGGAACTAAGCATATAAAATTGGTTCGCAAATGTAATATGTTATAAACTACTATGCCTGTGGATATAAAACCATACAACCAAGAAGCCTTGTCAAAAGTTATCACAATCCTCAAAAAAAATCATCACAACTTAGATAAATACCAAATATAACTTACAGATAAAATAGTGTTACCATAAAGTAAAGCAGCAGCCTACATCTGTACAGTAAGAGTAGTTACCTTTGCCAATGATAGGTGAAGCTGTCATTCCAAATATACGAGGAGATTTTTCACCAGTTTTGTAGAATTCCTATTAAGTTGACAAAAGGTTGAGAAACAATGTCATTGCCACCTAAAGTAACTGATTATATTAACTTTGATTTATTTTGTAATCAGTAACATAAACTTTTTGGTTAAACTACCTTCATGATTTGTACATAGGGATGTCTCGTATTTTTTTGTGCGTGATGACATTCATCAAAAATCAGCAATGCAACTAGATCCATCCCAATTAAACAATGGTGTAAAGTATACAAAAATATCTCTGGTGTCATAACAAGCACCTGCAGTGATCAAGAAAGCATACACATGTCAAATGCCTAGTGTTCCTAACTTGCTAATACCATAACAAACACAGCTGAGTATTGAAATAACAATATCAGTTAATAAAATCCCAATACAAAGAGTAGTAAATGACCTTAAAACAAATAATTGTGAGTTCAACAAGTGATATAACTACCACCATATTATGCTTTGACTGACCCCAAGATTCCCATCCAGATAGACTGAAACTAATTGGGGATGGTTGATCCAAGATTACAAGCTCCTAAATTTTACTTTTGATAAGTTTTTATGATCATAATAGCAGTAATGTCTAAATTTATGCAAGGAACAACATGATTGATTAGTTTAGTTAAGGACCAAATTTTGTTTTCAGGACAACGATAAACTACTCTCACAACTTGACTAGACTGGGCTAAGGCCAACACTTGATATAACTAGTATGGCACTGTCAGGATTCAAAATTAGGACCTTCTTTGGTACCATGTTAAATTTGATTGGGTGACCACTTTCCTAAAAGCTTAAGATGTTAAAAAAGAGATTGATATCTATATGTTTATATTCTTAACAGCTATAAAAGTAGTAGGTGTTGGTTCTAAAAATTCACCTAGAAGGAATATATATTTGAAGACAAATAGATAAAATAAACGTTCAAACTCCAATGGAAAGACAGAAACAAGGTTTTCCATATCTAGGTTTCCACTTTTACTGAACAGAAATAATTACCTTTTACTGTTCATATGATAAGTAACAAATAATCATCAAGCAGATTGCAAAAACCAAAGAGTTTCCAGTAATACAGTTTCCATTAAATGTTGATACATCTTATTTTTCTCTTTAAATTGTAAAAAATGATAGTTTATCAAGATATTTTTTGTCGTGCAGAAGAGTCTACTCTACACGTCTTTCTTAACTGTTAAAAACTTCAATTGGAATGGCAGCTGCTTTTAACTCCTTCATACTAGGAGCAATTTTCCTGCAGTACAGTAATATATTGAAACCAACCGTAGTAATAGAACACGGCTCTTCAGCATACATGGACAAACAAAAATATTTCAGATGGTTTAACAACAACAGCATGTTCGGTCGTTAAACTTTCGAATTCCTACCACTATTCTAGCGATGTTAAGATTCTTTCCCGCCTGAACAAGACCCAGCGAAAAGAAGCAACAGAGGCCAAAGTGACACTCCACATAGGTTTTAACTCCTTCATGTGTGTCCGGGTTTCATTCATAGGTTATAGGTCAACCTCCTAATGGGTTATATGGATTGAGAGGAACAACAGGATATTCAACCCCCAGTTTTTCTCAAAAAAGAAGAAAAAGATATTCAATACTTTGACCAGGAAGCAACACTTATGGTCCCAAGCCCAACCTCAACCTTAAACTCTTTTAGCTCTTTAAATATTGTCAACAAGTTAAAACTGAAGACAAGTTCAAGTGTTCAACGCTATGACCCTACATCTCAAAGAGGAATTGGGCATAATCTAACACATCTGCAAAACAAGTTTTGTCTGAGATATCTAGCTAAGACTGACTGAACAGACAATCAACCCTCGTCTCTCTTTCCTTAAAATATTTCTGTTACAGCCCTATATCCCCTTTTCCAGTACTTATCCTCTTTCACACAAGGGAAGAAAAAAATAATACGATAATTTACATAATCGTTCTAGGTAACCACATCTCTGATGATTGGTGCACTCAAATTGTATTTTTGAGTAGAAAACCTAGTCTTTTCTAATAAAAATACCAACTGGCAATCAGAAATCTTGATATTATTCTAGCATTGCAAAAGCAGAAGGAAAATTATTCCATATTATCAGTTAATGACCACTCAATGATAAATACAATGGATCCAGAATGTGCCAAATGATAATCACAATTATTTACACGAAAAATCACTAGCAGTGACCAACAGAAAAACTATTAATTTGACTAGAACATGACATGTGAGTCGGAATCAGCTATGTTATTATTCATCACTTGGTGAAAAAACAAAACATAAAGGGCTTTGCCTCACAAAAGCACAATTATAGTAGTCAGAATTACAAAGTTACAATATATGCAAGTTCTTTTAATATAAATCATGACGAAGACACTAAAGCTGGGATTGAACCCATGGCTGAAGACAACAAGCCAAATTTCCTAACCATCTAAACAATTAGAGGTAGACATAATAATGCAAGTTCATTATAGAATATAGAGGAACAAAATACTTGATTCATATAAGTGTAAAACTCACCTCATATTGGTTGATCACTTTTTTCCAATCATCATGGTCCTTTAAATTCCCATGACCTTTGTAGTGGCAATGAACTTTTAAATTTGTGGAGTTTTCTATGACCATGGCTTGCTATCAAAAATGGAGAGAGGTCCGAATTAGTTGAATCATATTAAAATGGTGCTTGAAAACTGAGTAATTTTGAGAGAACCACAAGTCTCCATCAATCTCAACTATAGCACATTTGGCCTCTTCCTCCTCCAAGTAAAGGTTCATATACTTCTTATTCTAAATTTCTTTTGATTCCAGAAAAACTAATGCATATGTGTATGCAATTTTGCCAACATCCCAAGACAAATGATGCTAGTTATTTTTTGAAGCACTGTAAAATTATCTCAAGAAGTGAAGACCAGTTTGAGATTTATTCAAATTTTATAAGCACCCACAAAATAACATTCCAAAATTATTCAGGTCCTTTTCTTTTGGCTACTGTTAATATGTAGGATTCAGAAAGAGATATAAAGACAAAGAAAAGTGAGTTGTATGCAGAGTGATTATGGTTATTAAGAAAGGTGGAATGATTTCCAAATGGGCATTATGCATTATATGACCAGAGCATCTCCAACCAACCAGTTAATATACATACAACATCAGGTCAACAATCTAACATTGGACATTGACTACCCTACGAGATTGCAAACTTGAAATCAAGCAGTGAAATATTAGACTTCCCTTTTAGAATCCTAACCATCTGTTTAACTTCAATAATTATTGTAGGATTACGGATGAAAGAATCATGCAGAAATCAGACAAAAGAATACAACCCATAACAGAAATGGCAATTAATGGATCAATTCTCCTGCAGTACAGTAATATATTGATAACCAACTGTAGGAATAGAACCTCGGCTCTCCAGCATAGACGGCGAAACCAAACTGTTTCTAGCGATCTTAAGGTTCGTTCCCGCCTGCCCGAATAAGACACAGCGAAAAGAAGAAACAGAGACCAAAGTGACGCCTCACTTCCACACACACACACCCTCAAAAAAACCACCACACACACATCCATTACCATAAATAGAACAGAAGCAAAAAAAGAAACCGCAACAATGAAATCAACAAACCTGACGGACAAGAGGGTTGGTGGGAGCGAGGAAGACGCAGATGCTCTCGCTCGGCTTCCGGATGATCCGGCTGAGCTCCAACATGAGCAACACGGCTATGAGCGTCTTCCCGCATCCGGTCTCGAGGCAGACGATGATGTTCTCCTCCACCGCCCTCTTGCAAAGATCCAGCTGATACCTACAACACGGAGGAAATCAAGAAAAACGAAACAGAACCTCGAGAAACGAACGAAGTGAGGAGAACAAAAGAATCCATTTGGATGGAAATGCCTTACTTTCTGGCGAACGTTCGCGGATCCCTGACTCGATTCGTAGCTACCGAGACATCGTCCATGGCGATCGAGCTCCAATTCCACAATAATCTCAACGGTGAGCAAGCAGAGCGCGAGTTCGATGTTAAGCGGGAGGTGGGAGCAAAAAGAACAAAAGCGCGCACGAGAGCAGCCGAAGTCGCAAGCACGGTTGACGAGCTTAGTCGCTTCGTTTACCGTCTTATTCTTAGATATAGCTTCTTTCACACTCTCTCACACTCTCTGTAGTCTACTTTTTGCCCTCACCTTTTACCGTACTGGGAATTGCTTTGGGCTGAAGCAAGCGACTTTATGCGGCGTGACAGGAGCCCAAAACGGAGTGAGACTGTGAGAGACATGACGAAGTCGTCAACGACGTCAGCCTACGAACGGACGAGATGAGTTTGATCGAGAAACCGTGCGATGCTGGATATGCTCTTCGACTGTTACGTGGGTTTCTGAGGTCACCTCAATTTCTTCGAATGAATCTTCTATGCGGAGGTCCCGCATAGGAAATTTAAACTATAAAGGTCATTCCTTGAATCTAGCGTTCACCTGCCTGAGTAAATTCTTACAGTATTTGAATAACTTTAAGTAAGGCTTAGGGAGAGGAGAGATTTTGAGGGAGAGAAGAGATTTTGGAGGAGTTCGAAGAGGGAGAAGTTTGAAAGTTTTTAAAAGAATTTTTAAAATATTATTTGATTAAATTTTATAAAGAATTTAGAAAAATTTGATAGACCATTATATTTTTTTTATAATAATATATTTTTTTATTCTATGAATATTTTTATAATTTAATTATTTTTAATTCATTAATTCATCAAACCCTCCAAACCTCCCCTATTTTGAGGGAGTTTTAAAAATAAATTCTAGGAGGAGTTTGGAGGGGTTTGAACTCCTCCAAACTCTTTAAAAAAATTATTCAAACATGATGTTTTAAATTTCTCCAAAACTCTCCCCCTCCAAACCCCTTCATAACCCTCCAAAACCCACAAATCAAACATAGTGTTAAATATGATGATACCCTAATATACTGTACCCTAAAAGAAAATTTCCAGCCAACATTCGAAGAACAGCAACATGTTTTGCTAGTTCCGGCTTACATATAAAAATTAAGTCTTGGCCAAATCCCTAACTCAGTAACGTATTATATAACTATTTGCTCCATCATATACATGATGGGTGGATCCTCATTTCCTTATTCTTCGTAGTCTACTTGATTGACGATTTAAAAGTCCAGCTAGATTTTCTCTTTCCTTAATTTCTAGCCTACCTATCTCTAAAGTTCTTTGTTGTCACCTAGGCTGAAGACATGCCTCCTATCTCCTCCCAAAGGTGACTTCTCTCCTAATTAGCTTGTTACTTGGGAAGCTCATATCTATCCCCCTATTAGAGAAGGGTCTCCTCAGTGAAAATGAAGAGGTTAGGCAACAATGAATCCCCATGTCTCAAAACCCTACTAGAAAGGCAGAACCTTGATACCTCGCCATTCAAAATAATAGAGAATCGGCAATTGAAGATAATTATTTGACTTAATTACCTTCTAGCTGTTAGCCTGTTGCTGGATTCTTGTCAATCTAAAGACAAGCAACCCCTTGGCCATTGTTGTTAATACCCTGTGGTTTATTTGTATTTTGCATAGAGAAATTGTGCCTACCATTTATAGTGCAATGTCTCGTATTCTAGTATATTCTTCTCAATATTTGATAAATGTCAATCATCAAGACAATTCTATTTCCAAAACTATTTTTTTCACTTGGTCTCCCCACCCGTTGATTCTTTTAAAATTAATTGTGATTGATCTATTTCAAATTCTGTTGGAGATATTGGTACGATTATTAGAAATCGTCCTGGTGAATGTATTTATCTCCCTCAAAAATTTTGGAATCTAGCTTTGTTATTTTATTGTGAAGCTATGCTACTTTCCATGCTCTTACTGTGGCAATCTCAAAGAATCACAACAACATCTATCTTGAATCTGACCGTAGAATCTCGGTGGACTACTTCAACAAGAATTTTGTGCCTCCTTGGTCTATTCATGCTAGGTATAAAAGTATTGTATCATTTTATAATCTATGTAAATAGATCGATCAATAAAACTACTCATTTGACAACAAATCGAACTCGAATTCAAAAAGAATCTGAAATCTGAAGTTATATCCACCCCCCGAGCTTGAACATATTCTGACTCGGGAAATCGTATATGTTGTTCCTGATTGATATGATTTAGTTATTTTTTTTGTAAAAAAAAATTATTCGACTTAATTACTAATTAGAGCAATTGATGTCAAATTTATATATTTTATATTTTTTTATTTTTTTATTCCTTTAATCATTTCGACTAATTAAAAGTTTCTTCGGCCAATTAATATTGCATACCAATAAATCTAGACAGCTAATTAATTTTTAATTAATCTACATGTTTCCTCATATGTTATATAAGCATTTAAGGTGATTTCAACGTTTCCTCGTATGGTGTGGTAACATTTAGTATGGTTTTAATACATATTTTTATCTTTTTATTTTTTTGCTAATTCGAGCAATTGGTTGGATATTAAGTAATATATTCTTATTTTTTATTTTTTACTAATTCGAGCAATTTTGGACAACCAGGTAGTAATTATTCAACTTAATTACTAATTAAAGCAATTGATGCCTAATTAATCTCAAAGCAATTAGAATTTGGCCATTATAATATAAAGCAAACATTAATTAATTAAATTAATTAATATGAAATTTTTTGATCCAAATTAATTGCTAATTCGAGCAATTAGTTGAAATATAAAATATAATTAATTACATGCAATAATTTAATAGTGCTCTCCAACTTTCTAATACATTTTTTTAAAAAAAATGAGCTCATGAAGTGGTCACTTCCCGCTGAATTGGGAGGGTAGAGAAGACAAAGGATTACTCATCGTGATTTTCTCGACTCCAACTAAGCAAGGATATATTCCACCATAAGTTCAAGACTCTTTATTAATTCCACTCAAAAAATCTATTTGGAGTTCCACTCCTGCATAATTTAAACTACTACAGCCAATATCTCTACTTACCGTTAAACCATCAACAACTACTCTAGCCATATTAGATGTATGACTGATTACACACCCAGAGGAAGAAGAAGATTCAATTACACATGGAAAAACATATATTTTTTTAACTTGAGATAAGCCTTTCTTGGCTATTGAATGAGCTATAGAATTTAGAGACCTATCAATGTGGTACCGGCCAGCAACCTCTATCTCCTTGCCTACACTTCAGATGTCAAGTATAAAACTTTTCAAGAACTATGGAGCCTTGTAAACTCCATTTAAAATGTTGATTGCTCTCAAGCAATCAGAAAATATTCTAAGATGCTTGTAGTTCATAGCTTTTGCTCTAGAAACACAACCAAATAGACCAAACCTCAGCAAATAGGGGTGAGGTGGCTTTCTTTCCACAAAACTCCTCCCAGATGACATTGTTGCCAGCATTTTTGAAGCAAAAATTAATACCCGCATCTTTGAAGTCAGCAAGCCAAGCTGCATCATAATAGACATTTATGTAATTGATTTCAAAATCACAGTGATCTTCATTCACAGTTTCAGAGACCCGATGTGGAGTTTCAGTAATAATCTCTTTTAGCTTATTGGATTTTTTTCATACATGTGGGACTGACCTCATCCAGATTTAGAGGCAAATCTTTATAGACTTCAGCTAAAACTCAATAAAGGAGAGTAAAAACACCATTACTCTTCTTATTAAAATAGATATTATTCCTATTCCTCCAAATATGTCATAAGCAAGTTGCAATCAAACCAGTAATTTTGTTACCACTTCTCTTTTCAAAAAGTAAATCTTCTTTGAGCCAACCCCCAACTGGCCAAAGCTCTTTAAATTTGAAATCCAAGCCAATATATCTTTCAACACTACTCCAAAGCTTAATTGAAAATGGACACTTGAAAAAAATATGATCGACACTATCTTCTCCTTCATTGCAAGCATAACATTTATTAGCTGGAATATTACTGAACCTGGTAAGATATGTAGAAGTAGACAATCTACCCCAAGCAACCTTCCATGCAAAAAGTTTAATTTTAGGAATAGTATCCATACTCCATAGCTTATTCCATTTAACATCAAGAGCATCCGGCTTATCCTGCTTCTCTTTGAGATAGTTGTAGGCAATTTTACAACTAAGTTTTCCTTTATCATTAAGCCCCCAAACCCATTTTTCTTTTTCTTTTTGCAAAGGAACATGAATTTGACTTATCAGTAAGACAAGTTCTTTTCCAAACAATTCACTGAGCAGCTGATAATTCCAATCTCTATTTAGAATTAAGTCAGCAACCTTATTATATTGGCATACCTTTTCAGTATTGATGAAGGTAGGCCATAAGCCCAGTGGAGTGCAAGAAACCCAAGGATCTCTGATAATGCTTATGTCTTCACCATTACCTACTTTCATTTGAAGACCTTCCTTGAGAAGTTGAATAGCTTTATGGATTCCTTTGAAAGGTCAGGAAACATTAGAGCGACGAAATTGGTACCATGGATGATAACTACTATATTTCTCACATAGTAGTTTAGACCATAAGCTACCACTCTTGTTAAGAAAAGGAAGAATTCTCTTTGCAAGTAAAGAGTATCTAACAAGACTCAAATCCCTAACACCAAGTCCATCAGATGCCTTATTTGCAGTGACTTTATCCCAACTTAGAAAATGGAAAGCTTTCTTTTTCACACTGGATTGCCATAGAAATTTCTTGGAGATAGATTTGTATTTCTCAATAACCTTTTCATTTATCCAAGATGTAGAGAGAGTGTGAACAGGAACAGAATTCATAATCGAGTTGAGAAGAACTAATTTCCCTGCTTGAGAAACAGTTTTATTGGTCCAGTTATCTACTTTACTTATAGCTTTATCAACCATCTGATTTTGAAAATTGAGGGACATTCTTCTTGCATCAATACTAGAGCAAAGATATCTCATTAGAAATTTACCCTCCTTGGTATTAAGAAAATCATATATCTTAGTTTTAATGCTAGCAGTACAACTACTTGGAAAATAAACTTCAGACTTCTGCCTATTGATTCTTTGGTTAGATGACTTACAGTCATATCAAAAATTTCAAGGAGCTTAGAGCAACAATCTTTCTCATATTTAACAAAGATTAAAATGTCATCCGCAAAGAATAGATGAATGACAAAAATTTCTTTGTACTTGAAAGACTTAATACTGTCCTTATTAATTCACAGCCTTATTTATCATATGAGACAAAGCCTCTTGAATGATGATAAAAAGGTAGGGTGATAAAGGATCACCTTGCCTCACCCCATTTGACTTTTAAAAGCTTTAGAAGACAAACAATTAACTTTCTAATACAGATTTTATTACATCTAATATGAAAGTCTTCGTCAATTTCACATATTTTTTAGTATTTTCTTTTTTTCATGTATTTTTTTATCTCCTACAATTTTATTACCTTTTTAGCTCTTAAACTTGATAAGATCAACTTTTAATCCAATTTGGAAGTCTTTATCAATTTAACAATTTTTTAAATAAATATTTTCAGTTATATTATCTCTTAAAAATTTATTACTTTTTGAGCTCTGGACCTTTATATGCAAATTTAATTACATTCAATTTGAAAGTTTTTGTCCATTCACAATTTTTTTTCTCCATATTTTTCCCTTATCATTTTCCTTTTTTTATTAGCTATTGAATTAGTAAGGGTATATTTGGTTAGTGAAATCAAGTCTGTTTTCATGATTTCGATTACAGTGAAACAAAAATTATTTACGAAAACGTATTTAGTTCAACGTTTTCATGAAACTAAATCAAAATCAGAATGAAAATAAGTTTCAACAAAATCAGTTTTCTTAATAAAAATGAAAACACCATAAGGTTATTTTCTGTGATTTTAAGACTATCGATTTCGTTATCAAAATATAGTGACAACTTTGTAATTATAAATATTTTTTATAAAATTAATTAATTTAAAAATAAATCAAACTATATCTAATTTATAAAAATAAAAATCATTATTTTCAACTCAAATCTAAATTTTAAAATAACTCAATTTTTTTAAAGTCAATCCATTTATAATTTAATCAAAACTAATTTTAGACCATTGAACTTTTTTTTGAAATTTTATAATATTTATTAATTAATTTTATATCTATTTGAACCAAATTTTTTTTGCCAATAACTTAATTAATTAAGTCCTTCAAATATTTTATAATCATATATATTAGCAAATATTTAATTTTATAAGGTAACTATAAATACAATATGCGACTTTCTTCTACAATCATATTAAGTTTTATGAATTATTTCATATGAATTAGTTATAGTTTACTATTTAATCAAATTAATATTATATTTATTACCAAATAAATATTCACTGGTTTCAATCAACTAAAATTGATGTTATTTTCATTAACCAAACGTTTTTTCAGAAAATTAAAAATTAGAAACCAAAACCAAGTTTTCAGTTTCGATGAAACTAAACTAAAAAATAATTTTTGCTAACCAAACAACACATAAATCTCTCGATTGAATATATTGTTAATTTTTAATTTTTTTAAAATGCTCAATACTTAAAGATCTAAATAAATAAATAAATAAAATTCAATTAAGAGCTATATGACATGCATGAGTACAAATTATGGATTAGCTCATTCATTTTTTCGAATTATTACGAAGATATGTATTTATAGTTAATTGGTTGGTGAAGGTTCGAGAAAGCTCCTCAAAGGTGTGGATTGACCCTGTCGAGAGGGTGGAGGACCATAGTAACATGACCTTCTTCAAAAAGGTGGGGAAAGCTCGGCACAGGATGGAGTCGATTGCGTAGTTGAGGAGCATCATCAACCTAAACATTGTAAGGTGGGTGGTGGTGGGGTCACCTGTATCGTTTTAAGGCTGAAGAGTGGTCGGAACTTTGATGTTGTTTGGGAGTAGGTCAATGATACCCGTTAAGCGGGTACCACGGGTATTTACCCATTTATGACAGGTATGAGGATTAATATCCTATTCGCGGGGACATCATAGGTAAATTCTTTTACTCGTTTATTATATGGGGCATGTACGAATATTATAGTACCCGTATCCGCGGGTGCCCGTTACCCACGAACATAAATATAGTTACAAAAATACCCCTTGTATACGTACACTAAAAAATCCTAAATCCTTGAAGACCTTATGTTGTTGTTGATAAATGCTTGAAGACCTTGTGTTGTTGATAATGTGTTTATCTATTCTCTTTTTTCTCCTATAACTTAAGTTGTTGTTGATATCTATTTCATTATTGTGAGTTTGAATTTTAATAAAATATTATAATTTATATTTTTCAAAGTGTCATGGATATCCGCCAATATCTGTGGGGATCCGTTCCTCCTCGGGGAATTAAACGAGTACTTATTTTTAATACTCGTGGGAAATTAAACAGGTATGTGTATTATATATGCTCCGCGGGGTGGGTAGAGAGTAGGCACCCCTCATACTCGCCCCGCCTCGTTGATATCCCTATCTAGGAGACGAACTGCCATGATCGATATGCTCGGCAAAGGGTCCCAAGTAGACGATCGGGGGAGGAAAGGCCTTTGTGACCCTTGTTCTATCTTCTTCTCTCTGGTGATGCTGTAATATCCTAGATATTCTCATTGATTTCCATTTTGTTTGCATTTGTCAGCCTATCGGGCTAGTCCGAGGTCGAGCCGAGTCGACTCATGGTCCGGTGCGAGCTTGCGAGCTCGGATAAGTAGAAATATGAATTATGCGATTTTTTTTCCTACGTAGAGAATTTATTTAATTATTTTACTGCATATGCTTGAGTTATTAAATTATGTTGCATATGAGTGTGCATATAAGTGGTGCTTGTATTTGGCAAGAGGTTATTTTGGGTTAGCGGGTTGCGGATCCGGGTTGATGTGAGTGTGGGTTAGGGTGTGGTTAAGAGGTTGTGGGAGGGGATTATAAATCCCCCCTAGGGCTAGGCAGCTCCTTATTGGAGCCGCACCAGCCGAATTGGAGAGAGAGGAGACACCCAGCCAAGCCGAGCTGCCCCTCTCCCTCTTTCTCCCTCTAGGAGCCGCATCCTCCAAGGAAGCCAAGCCGCCAAGCCATCCTTTTCCGCTCTCACTTGTGAAGCCGAGTTGTGAAGGAGAAGAGGAGCTGCCACCCCTTCCCCTCTATTGGAGCCGCCGCCCCCCTTTCCCTTGTCCTTGGAGCCGAGTGCTTGTGACCGGATTCGGAGGCCGCCGATCGAGATTTTTCCTATTTTCTTTCTTCCTAAATCATGTGAGTGGATTCTCCCCTCTTTTTTCTTGGGTTTCTTGTGTTCTTGAGCCGTTCTTTGAGGTTGAGAGTTCTTGTCGGAATTTCCCGTCGTTTCTTGAAGTCTCTCGTCGTTTTCACGTGTTGCCATGCAAGAGGAGACCCGAAAACCTCCCTATGGGGCTTGACAGCCCTAGGATGACCCTAGGGGTGCTCGGCCAAGGTGGAACTAGGGTCGCCCTCAAGGTGTTTGATGAAATGCCTAAGAGAGGACTCTTGTGTATTTTGAGATCTATTCTTTGAATTGCTTACCAAATTAGGTTTCTATATGTTAATGTATGCTTGCAGTTAATCTGTTATTTTTGGATAGTAATCATGTTTTTCAAAGATAGAGTATCATCTTAATCCCATGTGTGTTCTTGATGTGGGTTCTTGATCATAAAGTTTGATTCTTGTTGAGAGATGATATTGGTTCTTGCTAGTCTTGTTTAATAAATATGTATGTTGTGGGGTTTATCTCAAATTTTATAATTCTGTTTTGATGGTAATTAAAGATTTAATTTCTGTGAATTTTGAATTAATTACCATGGATTGCTGAAAACTTAATCTTGCTGAAATTGTTGGGTGAAATGGCCACACTAGAGGGGAGGTTGAATAGTGTGTTAAATAATCAATTAGCCTAAATCTAATTTAAATCATTTCTTAAATTATTTAGGCAATTCACAATTATACGACTAAATGCGGAAGCGAGTAATAAAGATAAGCAATGCGATACAGAAAGAAAATAATGCTAACACAAGTATTTATAGTGGTTCGGCTCCAATGCCTACTCCACTACTTAAGCACCCCGCTTACGATTTTTCAAACTAAGTTTACTAGATTATATCATTTCCCTTACAAAGAGGACTTTACAATCGAAAAGTCTCCGCTCTCAAACCGAAGACACTTCCACACCCGGAAGTATCCCGCCCTCCTACCGAAAGCACTCACCCACCTTAACCTAAGGGACAACTCAACTAATCATAGTAAAATAAGTTTACAATGGTGGATTTAAGCCTTAACACCAAGGCAACCACCAACTCAATCAACCTAGCACTCTAGGTTTACACAGGTTGATATACAATTAAAATAAACAACAAAATACAATAACAATTGAAGCAATAAATCAAACAACAAGTACTTAGCTCCAAAAGAAACTCCCCGGTCCTCTTGATGCCTTGTGAAGATAAATCTATGAAGCTTCAAGGCTAAATCAACAAGTGGAGATCAAAACTAGGGCTCTTAGCAAAGATGGTTCAAGAATTCTTGTAGAGATGCAATGAGTGGCTCTTTTAGGCTTAGAAGCGTCATTAGAAATAAGATTGGGATGAGTATTTATAAACCCCCCACAAGAAATGGCTCATCAATGGGTGAAAAACTAGTAATTTTCGTCGTCCGATCGATGGCCGATCGATTGACCGAAAGCAAACTGCCGCTTTCTGGCACACTTCAGTCGACCGACCGATCGATCGAATTGGCTACTGCCAATTTTCAACCAACTTTGGTCGACCGATCGGTCGATCGAATTGGCTACTGCCAAATTCTGGCACTGCCTTTTTCTTCGGTCGGTCGATCGAACCTGGGCAGGGCAGATTTCTTTGCTTGGTTTGTTCGTTTTCTGATTCCGTCTTCGCTAAATCTACTTATATAACATTTATGTTTTATAGTTATTAACTTAATATTAATAAATGTTATATAAAGATTACCCCCATTTGGATTAAAAAAAATATCTAAAAAAATCAAAATCCTCTAATATCCCGGATCAAATATGGGTAGGCTAAAGGCTTCCAAAAAATCCTTTAAAATATCTCATTATCTAGTTTCTACCCAAGGAACAATTACCGCTATTTTTTGTGTCAAGAAAATATCTAGGTCATATAGCCCTCCAAGAAGCTCCCTAGGTTTAGTGAATTTCAGGGCGGTTTCCGGAATTTCATATTTTGGGATTCGGGTTTGGTTTTTGGATTCTTTGCATCATAAAGAGGATTACATTATATTTTAGACACATTAAACCTAAACTCTAACTTCCCGAAGAATCCCGAGTGTCGACGAGCGTCCTTGTCGATTTCTCCGATCGCGGATGTCGTACGCTAACCGACTTGGAACCTGAAAGATTTCTCAATGAGACATTAGTTACATGTTTGTTATCATCAAAACCGAGATTAAGACCAAGGTAGAAAACCTTAGGCCAACAAAAATTTCATGCTGAGTTGTTGATTTTGAGCTGATTTTGAAAATGTTGTTGTGATGTGTTTAGTTACTGAACATAGTCGTGTAACTTATCATTTTGACCAAAAAATATAGTCTGGATCTATAGGACACTCTGGGGGTCGGGTCAGATTCGACTTGGGTGCACCAGTTTTGGTTCCAACAATAAATTAAAAACAAAATCCTAAAACAAAATCCTAATTTTTGGCAAATTAAAATTAAAATTACATAATTAAAATTCAAGGGGCAACATAATCTATTATGAACCAACAAATTTAATTTTGTGCATGAAATAAAACCTCATGGGTTATGATGTTACGGGTCTAGGAGTTGGGATTAGGTATTGGGTGATGTAGCGTTCCCAATAAAGACATCCCTAAGACACCGTATAAGACACTTGACTTAGGTCATATTGCGTCATATCTTTATGAATGACGAAGAGGCTCGGCTAGGAGCCGGATAGCGGTCTTAGCACGGAAGGTTGGATGGTTAATTCCCAACCTGTGTATTAAAGGAATAAGTTCGGATGGGTGAATCCTGATTATTCCTACATTATCTCTTTGGAACAAGTTCAGATAGGCAAATCTCAATTGTTCCCGATTTTCTTTTAAAGGAATAAGTTCGGATGGACAAATCTCGATTATTCTTGTGATATTTGTAAGGGACAAGTTTGGATGGGCAAATCCTGATTGTTCTTACGCGTCTCGTGGAGCAAGTTCGGACGGGTAAATCCCGATTGCTCTTGAGTTTCTTTATTATAGGATAAGCTTGGATGAGCCAATCCCGATTATCCTAGTATGCATTGTGTATGATTTGTTGCCTTAGGGCACGGTAGACTGAGGCCTATTGCACTTCACTATTAGAGTGTTGGATGCCTTCGGGCGTGTGGTGGCCAGGTGGCCTGATAGTAAGTCACTCCCTTGTGACTTTATTCCTGTTTGAGACATGTGTTTTTATCATATGTTATATCTCTATGTTTGGTTTCTCGTGGGGGTTGGTAGAACCGCTTACTGAGTTTTTTGAACTCATCCGTTATCATTTTTTATTTTTTTTTACAGAGCCTGACCGGTGAGGTGGGGAGCACTTGGCGCGGCTGGAGGGCAGAGGAGCCACATTGATCTCATAGCAGCCCTAGTTAGGGGTCGTAGTCGAGTTTTTGGTAGTTTGTCATATACCTATGTTTTGGTATTTTGGAGTTGTAGTCCCTTAGGGACATTCATGTCTTTTATTTCAGATTTTATTTGTAAATGAACCGTTGAACGTTGATTTATTATTTTCGCACTTTACTATTTTGCTAAATTTGTCTCTAATGATATCTGATTTGATTTTCCTTTTTCATTGAAAATAAAACTCATTACATTCTTTCCGCTATGTTTTTATTCATTTGATGGCATGTGCATGTGTTAGGCTGCGGGGTATAGGCACGTATACCCTAGCCAGTCATATGACCTTGAGTTGGGGCGTGACAAATGTGTGTTGGAGACTTCATCTCGGAAGGCAAAGGTCGACCTCCCAAATCTTTTGAGATGACTGTCTTCATCGTGTTCTGAGCGGCGTTGCTCCCTAGGTTGTGTTAATGCCTCGACCTGGCTATTAATATTTGATTCTGCGCCTGGAGATCATCGACCAGGCGTCATAGTTCTTCTGGTGTTGGGAAATTGGCGAGCACGGGATCGTCACTCCTTGCCGTGTTAGCGTCTCCAAGTAGCAGAGGAACACTATTGTTAGGTTGTTACCTATGTGCAGTAGTGTTCGCCTAACTCCGGGTACTTACCATGATGGGACAAGTAAGATTTACTCGGCCCCACAGTGGGCGTCAACATGTTCTTGCCTGAAGTTGGGATGATGTAGTCCTTCACGTCTCCTGGTCGTTGTGACTCCGATGGGGGACATGCAAAGACACTCTGACACTCAAGTAAGAATGAATTTTAGGTGGCGGGTATAAAATTGGAATCGAGAGTATACCTGATGTGCATTGTGTTTGTATATAGTGCATGTTAGGGATGTCTCGGGCTATGATATCTCCCTGA
Organism: Canna indica; assembly: GCA_034359265.1. NCBI lineage: Eukaryota > Viridiplantae > Streptophyta > Magnoliopsida > Zingiberales > Cannaceae > Canna > Canna indica. The sequence continues at coordinate 14,460,681 of CP136890.1, forward strand.
ATCTCGCGGGGATATGCTCGGAATGAGTCGAGGTTTATCCCGGAGATATCGGGCTCATTACTATAGATTCTCTAATGATTAATGAAGGACCGTGTGTGTCGTTGTATGGCCGGGTGGAGCCCCTAGGCTAGGTGGTGTTTGGCTTGACATGAGTTCGGTTTGTGAATGTGGGCGCTTATGAGCCTTGTCCAATTAAGCCCAAAATGTTAGTCCATTCCAATAATTATTTTTTCATCTATAGTACTTGTTAAGTAATTATTAGTCAAAACTATAATAAAAACATTAATATGGTTTAAAATTATCTCCTTTTGGTTATCCAAGTAGATAAACTTTTTTACCTTGTAATTGCTATCTCCATCCCTCTCCCAAGGCACTTCTTAGTAACAACATGTGTGGCTTAGTCTAATAACAACGTCACCCTATAATCTTAACCTAGACAATCCTTTCTCATATATGCTTCATTACCAACTTGATGACTAAGTACTAATGTGATAACAACTATCAACTTTATAGACTTTAACTACTAGTCTAATGTTTAAACCGAAGTTAATGGTAGTACACTTCAAGTCTTATTAATCAACACAATATCTAATATACTCAAAATGTATAACTAAACTTGGTCACTATAGTCGATATCCAAGAACATCAATCTTTATTGACCCAATGGATTTTAATCTTAGATATAATCTTTAATTAGAAAATAATAAATAAGTTACTAATCTTTTTGGAGTTTCGACCTTGAAAATAAATGAATTTTGATCTAAGTATGTCAAAATTGAATAAAAAATTATTGTTTTAATATGAATCAACAAGCCACACGTTGCCAAGTAGATAATAATAACATTAATCACATATTAAAATTTATGTTACCAATTTTATACTAAAGATAACATCAGTATAAATTTTAAAATTTAGACTACATTTAAAAATTTTAATAAGTAGAAACAAATTTTGTGTTCAATAAAATATTAATTTTTTTATCAACGATTTCCCAAATTTAAATTTATGATTAAAAAAAAATCTTAGAGTTTTAAAAAATATATTTTCAAACTCTCTAATGCATTAGAAATTTTTTCACAAACTTTATAAAATTAAAAATTATTGTGATGTAAAATATTGTTTTGGATCATAGCACCTCTTATGTATCATAAAAATATTATTTTATAAATTAAAATTAGTTTTGTAAGTTATAAAACTATAATAGGCTTTGGACAAAAATATCTAATGAGTTAGAGATTTTTGTTTATAATAGTTTTGTTAAAGTTCTACATTGGTTGAGGTTGTGGTCTAGATAATCTTTAAATAGATTGAGCAATCCTGCCCCCTTGAGCTAGCTTTTGGGGTGGAGTTAGGTCTAATGCTGATTTTCTAACATGATTTTAGAGTCAAATTTATGGTTGAGAGTGGGCCACCTGCAAAACTTCAAGTTTCGGATGTGGATCCTGGGTGTGAGGGGTGTGTGTTAAAGTCCCACATTGGTTGAGGTTGTGATCTAGATAACATTTAAATAGAATGGGTAATCCTTCCCCCCATGAGTTGGTTTTTGGGATGAAGTTAGGTCTAAGGTTGATTTTCTAACAAGTTTTATAATTATCAAAAAATAAAATTTAATTCATAAAAAGATGTAGTAGAGTCTATAAAAATATTATGGACAAAAAAATATTTCATTGTTTTTAATTTAAAATTTATTTTATAGGCTTTGGGCAATTTATAATAGTTTTATAATTATAAAAAAAATAAATGTTTAATTATGTTTTTGGTCTTCCAAAATGTCATATTTTTTTTCGTCTGAACCCTCATGTTTAAAAAGTTTCCGCTTAGGTCATCAAAAACTATTTTCGTTTTCATTTGACACATTAACTTTTTGTTAATTTTTGCTGTTAAGTACCAACCTGATAATATTGACATGGATTAAAGACAAAATGAAGGACCAAACGAAAAAAATAAAATATTTTAAGAAATTAGATGAAAAAATATATTTTAATAACCTAAAACATAATTATATATATCTTGATGACGCACGGAGGACAAGCATTAAATTTAGTGGGATTAAAGATTGTTCTTCCCTTAGTTGGGTGTGTAAAAGCCTTGGGGCTTAGCCAATCCGTTCATGGTCATGAAGTCACGATCGACTTGTCTCAGCTAGGACACAGCCATAGCAATCGCTCTCTTAGACACATACTCCAAATGTGGAGACTTCTGAGCTCCAGAGCAACTCTTTGATGACTAGGTAAACATGTTTCAGTGCTTGAGCTCTTCAAGACAATGTTATTCGAAGGCTTCGAGCAACATTCCTACCATACTGCTTTTTCTTAATGCTTGCACTGTCGTATCTAATTAATCTCCAACTTGGAAGCTGCCACTATAACACAATCGACATATAGAGACATAAATTTAGAGACAAGTTAGATTTTTATTTTTAAATCTCCACATTTAGAAGCTAATGGACACAAAATTTATTTCAAATTAGTCTCTAAAGATTTATAGAAACAGATCAATTAAGTGACTTTATTGTTGCTTTTTCTAAAGTCTTATAGTCAAATCAATTAAGTGACTCTATTGCTGATGTTTTTATAGATCTTTAGAAGACTAATTTGGAACAAATTTTGTGTCTATTAGTTTTTAAATGGGAAAATATAGAAACAAATTTAATTTGTATCTCTATAGGCCGATTTGTATTGTAGTGTGCATTCGTGGTTATGTCACAAGGCTTGGTTTCACTGAAGATGTTTCTGTAAGTGGACTTCTTGTGGACATGTACTCCAAGTGTGGCGAGTTATGTTCGGCTGCTTGTGTCTTCAATGAGATATCAAAAGGGAATGTTATTTCATGGAGTTGCATGATTCATGGTCTTGGCATGCATGGATATGGCAGAACTGCCCTCATGGTGTTCTTTAAAATGCTCAAAAGAGGCATTCTTCCTGATGGCACATGTTTCCTTGTCTTGTTAGCTTATTGCAGCCACTGTGGACTGATGAAAGAAGGGCAGCAAATGTTCTACTACACGGTTTCACAATTTGGCATCCAACCTAGAATGGAGCACTTTGTCACTATAATTGATCTTTTTGGGAGAGCAGGGTACATAAATGAAGCAATAAAGTTCCTATTGAGATGGCAATAGAACCAGATTAGCGGTCTGATTGGGGCTTTACTTAGTGGATGTAGAGTTCATGGTCATGCAGAGATGGGAGGGGTGTTTGAAATGTTAATTGGATCAAACTGGTTAGCCGCAGGTCTCTACAAGATATTGGTGGACATATACGCATGTAATGATCGTTGGGACGAAGTCATTAAGATCAGAAGATTGGTTGAAGAGAGGGGTTTGGAGGGTACATCTGGATGTAGTTTGATATAATTAAAAATATGATATTTGTGTCAATTGATTCCAAGTCATATTAAATGTTATTGCTTATCTATCTTTTTTTCAGGTTTGTAAATTATAAACTGAGAGCTAATGTTGGTAGAATTCATTGTATGTTTATATGTTTAGTACATGGAAGAATGTAGTATGGATAAATTTGTAATATTCTGAGTACTAAAAATGTCAAAGGCTTGTTTTACTTGCTTTTTGGGCATAGAAGCCAAGCCTGACTTACATAAGTGTCTTGTATTTACCTCTTAATTTATCCATACGTTTGATCATTTTTATGCCTTTGGAAATTTATTGATTTGAACCTTTCTCAGATTTATGCAATGCTTTCTTTGCAATCCTGAACAATTCTACTGTTGTCTCCAATAATAAGCTGAATCCTGAGACTAATTCTCCTTCAACTCATCTACTGCACTTGTAGTCTTGGAAATTACACCAAATTGGAGCTGAGTAGCATCTTAGAGCCTCGGAAACCTACTTAAAAGCTGAAACTAAAAGGGAAATCCTGAGTACCTAAAGAAGTATGCATCTTTTTAGAATGCATCCTCTATTCCTCTTGTGCTTCTTTACCCACCTCTTAGCTCTTCAGCCTTTCTGGACCTTCTGGCCACTAGGTTTGGTTAGTAGGTACATAAGCCAAGCAAGCTTTTCTCATCTGACTCATAAGATGGTGCATGCATTTCTACAAGTACAGATGATGTCAGTCAGAAATTTATCAAAGGTAATGGTACTGAAAAAGAATCATGAAGATAGAACATGACAAAGGATGGATTGTCAGATCACTGCCTTCACAGATAATGTGACCAACAAAATATTGGACTAGTTTAAGCAACAAGCATATAAAGTAGGGAGGCAGCTCAAGTTATATATGATAAACATGGAAGCTATGAACATCTGATCAGAGACTATAACTTATGCCATTACTTTATTTGATCAGTTAAGATTGATCTACATTTACCAAAATCAGCAATTGCCCTTTTGGGTTTAATAAACTTTCCACCTACTTTTAATGGTTGCTAGTAAATATATCAATGAGGGATTGCTAATTAAAACAACTTAAATTACAAGTCAGCTCAAACGCTCATCAAATTGCTATCTCACCCTCTCAATCATATGATTCTTTCGTCAATTTCAATACAAGGTGTCCACTCTGAAGTTTACTATGTTCATAATACAAGTTGGCGCGCTCTTGCATGTTATTCAGAAGATGTGCTACTAGAAAATAATGTTTGAGCAGATTTTTTTCTTTGCGGGTTATATTTGAACAAAAGTAGCGCATCTTCACAGGATAATATGGTTATATTTGAGCAGGTAAATAAAGAGAATAATTTTTGCAATTTCTAAGGCACACCAATTTAACAAGAATAAAAATATATAATCATACGAACATTCTTGGTCCATAATAAAGATCGGTAAACATAATACATTCATAATATTTAGAGAAAAAAAGAGATCTGGGCACAATACAAATATTATTTTTGAATTGCATGAGATTGTTAATGTCATTCATAAATTTATTGTAGATTTGTCGGGTGAAAATTTTGAAATAAGAAAAAGTAAATTAATGAAATTTTATATTGATAAACCTCTTCCATTTGCTATTTTCATGGAAGACTTTACTTTCATAATAAAAAAACCGGAAGCTAACGATGGATACAATAGTATCCAAATTAGTAGATCATCACCGCCAGTTTCTTCTCTTCTCTTTGCGGATTATATTATGCTTTTTTGCCGCGCAGATAACCTTCATGCCGATTTAATTCGCTCCTCATTTGATACTCTTGAATCTGCTAGTGGACTTAAGGTTAACCTTCATAAGTCCTCGATTTTCTTCTCGAGAAATACTCCACATCGATTCCAATACAAACTTGGATTAAGGCTTGACATTCATAACATTGGAGCACATGATAAATATTTGGGCCTCCCATCTATCATTAGTCGCTCCAAAAGAGAAACCTTTGATTATATTATTTCAAAGGTGAAATCAAAACTTGAAGGATGGAAGTCTCAATTCCTCTCTAAAGCTGGTAAGGCAGTCCTGTTAAAGACCACGTTGTCTACCATGACGTACTATGCTATGCAGTGTTTTCACTTACCAGATTCGATTGTTGAGGATATTAATATTATTTGTCAAAAATTCTGGTGGAGTCATAAACAAGAGAGTAAAGGAATTGCTTGGGCGCCTTGGTCTATATTAATCCTGAATAAATCACATGGTAGACTCAACCTAAAAAATTATCGTCTAATGAACCTTTTTTTCTTGGCAAAACAAGCTTGGAGGATACAATCAAATCTATATTATTTACTTAGTCGAGTTTTAAAAGGTAGATACTTCCAAGCTAACCATTTCATAGATGCTTCTATTGGTAATAACCCATCTTGGGGGTGGCGAGGCATGATCCGTGGTCGCCAACATCTCGTGGAAGGACTCAGATGGTCTATTGGTTCGACCTCTACTTGTAAGTCTTTGGTACCCCTTGGCTCCCTATTGAACCAATATTTCGTTTATCTGGTCCTGTGGCGGAGAGCAATCAGGTTCCATTGGTTTTAGACTTCTTTGATCGAACATCCAGGACTTGGAATAATCGAAAGATACAAGACTTTTTCCACCAATGAATTGTTGATGAAATTTGAATTTAAGCATTCATGAAGGAAATGATAGATTGATTTGGGACTATAAACAGTCCGAAATTTATACAGTCTCTTCAAGTTATAAACTGGCTTTGAAAAACTACAACTCATGTCTCAACTCGGGTAATCAAAATCAAGCTCAACCATTTCCTTGGACCTCAATATCCCGAGCCTAAGTTAAACTTCTTCATTTGGAGATTGTGCCATGAAGTTATTCCTGTTAGGGATATCTTAAGAGCTCGAGGGATGACACTAACTGATATTTCATGTCCTTTATGCGATCACTTTACAGAATCTATGATGCATATTTTCTTTGATTACCAATTCTCTAAATAGATATAGAGAATTTGACCACTTTATAATATCCTTCATCATATTTTACCTTCACCGGCGGAGACATGAATCTTGGCTAAGACCTTCTACACAAAGTCTTAATCACAGCTTGAATTGTTCGGTTGGATCCTTTAGAGTTTATGAGCTGCCCGCAATGAGTTAATATTGCAGTCAATCAATCCTTACACGGAGTCGACTTTACAAAGAACACTCAAGCATTGAAACTCTACTCGATCTTCGTAAATTATTTATTGGATATTTTTCTTTTATTGTAGGTTCTTATCCTTCTTTTAAGGAAGTGATGTTGATGTGATGCTATGATATTTTTTTAACTCCGGGAAACTTGCTATTTTTGAAAAAAAAAGAGCGATTTTATTTTCTTGTTTAGTAGATGTAAAATTAGCAAAATAAAAGACATTCAACTTATAATTATTACACCTTAATTTTTTTCATTTATAATTAAGAATCAAAGGAAACAAATAATTATTTTGATAATACTATTGTCAATGACATAAATAAACTACCAATATATTGGCTACAAGTCTTAATAGATGAATATTTTCTAATTAATTAATAGGTATTTGTATATGTACCACTATTTCACTATTAATAACAAATATCTATTATTAATTGATAATAGTAAATAGTTTAATGATTAATTGTTTATATGTTCATGGTGTAATATATAATTATTAATTACTTTAACAAACAATAAAAAGTCATGTATAACCTAAATGTAGGTATGAGTTTCAATATACTACAGGCATTTAAAAACATTAAAATACAAGAAAACTGATGCATCGAATAGTAAATACTGACTTTCAACGCATTGAAAGGGTTATTCGATGTTATCATGTATTGTCATGTTCACTCATTGTATTATCATTAGTAGGGCTGAGCAGCGGGTCGGATCAATACCCAATCCGTCGGATATTAATTCGAAATTTTTAAAAAAATTATATCCGACCCGACCCAATTTTTTAATCGGGGTCCGACCCGAATAACCTGAAAAAATCGGATCCCAATCCGATTAACCTGAATTCGGTTTAGAAAAATAAAAAAAATAAAATTCATCTTGAAAATAATGATAAAAAAAGTGAACAATTGTATTAAAATTATAACACAAGTAGTAGGGCTGAAAGGGTTATTCGATGTTATCATGTATTGTCATGTTCACTCATTGTATTATCATTAGTAGGGCTGAGCAGCGGGTCGGATCAATACCCAATCCGTCGGATATTAATTCGAAATTTTTAAAAAAATTATATCCGACCCGACCCAATTTTTTAATCGGGGTCCGACCCGAATAACCTGAAAAAATCGGATCCCAATCCGATTAACCTGAATTCGGTTTAGAAAAATAAAAAAAATAAAATTCATCTTGAAAATAATGATAAAAAAAGTGAACAATTGTATTAAAATTATAACACAAGTAGGATTTGAACTCAAGATATCTTAAATTTTATCTCCACCCTTCTAACCACAAAGCCAACATCATTTTTTATCAATATACATAATATAATCATGTATTTAATTTAAAATCGGGTCAGGTCGGGTTAAATATGATTTTCACGCGAACCCAACCCGACCTGAAATAGTAGACAAAATTTTCAAAACTAAGACCCGACCCGATATACCCGAATAACCCGACCCGAAATGAATTTTCGGGTCGGTTTTTTGGGTTTTTTCGGATCGAATCGGATTCTGCTCCGTCCTAATCATTAGGAGGGAAAGTGAATATAGGAAGTGAGTAAATGCATATGGAATAAGTGAACGAATATGAGTCATGTTCACTCATTTATTGTCTATATTTACTAACTCACAACAAAAATTTCACTCGAGCACTGTGCTCTCAGTAATTATTCATTCACTCGCTATCTATATCCACTCATTTTTTCTATATTTACTCACATAGTAATCACTATCGACTCAATATTGTTCGTATTTACTCATTCTTCATCGTATTGAATATCTGGAGTCCTGAACGCAATGACATCGCTAAAGGACGAGGTGTCATCAAACAACTAACGTAATTAATTAATTAATTACCAGACAAATGCATGGACCGCGAGCGAGAAGCCGTTAGAGGTGGCAATTAAAATCAATTAATCGAATCATAAAATTTGATTTCAGATAGTAAATCATTTGATTTTGATTTTTGATAGAAAATATAAAAAATCAATTAAATTTGATTTGATTTCGATTATTGATTTATAGATAATCGATAAACAAATATTTTGATTTCGGTTATCGGTTAATCATATATAATTGATATCCGAAACCGCTATAATTAGCTATTTTAATAATATTGGGATATTCCATAATCCAATTTCTTATCCGATTATTCATTTACTAATCGGTTATTAAACAGATATATAATCGGTTCTACCCGAACCGAACTAACCGATTGCGATTATCCGCGGAATAACCAAAATCGAGTTGATTTCGATTTTAGATACTAATTTTTGAAATCAAATTATTTCGATTTCGATTAGCGAGTTCTTAATTCAATTTCTGTTAACTATAAAAAATACGATTAATCGAATCATTGCCACTCCTAAAAGCATGAGTGTATACATGTATGTAAATGAGGGACATTTCGTCCCTCATTTTTTTTCAAAAAAATCAAAGGTTACTAATATTGCAGCATTAGATGCTAGCTTTGACTCTTCCTGTGGCAGTGCCAGAGTTGAGTTTGGGCCGAGATTTGGTATGTCCCGGTCCTATCCCGATTTCGAGTCAGGACGCAAATATGTGTCTCGGTCCCGATTCCAAATATGAAGCATCCCAATTTTGTCCAGTCCTGAATTTTTCGGGACGGGATCGGGATGTCCTGAATTTCTTAATATTATTTTTTCTACAAAATAAAAATAATATCTACATTAAATAATTAATAGATCATTGTATTACGATATTTTAAAAAATTAATATTATTTATACCATAAATCGGGTCGGGCCGGGACTATCTTGATTTTTTTATGTCGTCCTGGTCCCATTCTGATTTTTAATCAGGACGAACATATTTGTCCCGGTCCCGTCCCGTCTTTGAACCGGGACAGAACTTTTCCCGAATTTTTGGATCGGACCGGAACGTCTCGATCTGTGCTCACCCGGTCACCCCTAGACAATGGCGGCAGCAAGTGTGAAAAGAGCTTTTTCAGCAATGACTTTTGTGAAAAAATAGAGTGCGCAATAATATGCGCGATCAACTCTTAAATGATTGTTTAGTAATTTTTGTTTCTCATTTATTGATCTATATATTAGAATTATCTTAGGTTAAAAGTATTTTTATACAATTATATTATATCGTATCACGAGGGCAAACTCATGTACCCAAAATTATAATTGAATACTCTAATTTTAATTTTAATTTTTTTTTATTTCCTATTTTTAAAATCCTGCGTACCCCTGCCTAAAAGCCATGTGCGCCATTCAGAATAGGTTAAGATACTCCAAAAAGGGGCATCATCGATCATCAATAGATAGCACTGACGTGGTTGTTTGGTGTCTATCTGACGGTATTTGATCGTGCTTACATTTTGTAAATGGGTTCAAGGGCCTGGTCGTATTTATTATGGTCTCCAACAAAAATCGTGGACAATTCAGTATCATTCGAATTCAAGTTGGGTTATATACCATTCGGATTCAAGTTGGCCACATGACGATTAATCTCATGGTCAAGCGGATAAGAATCACAAGCCCAAAGAGATCCACCACCCCACTCAACTTATTTCCATCACATATTAAATAAAAATATCCAAACATTTTGAATCGAATGGCATCCAATTAACTAAATACATCTTACACACGCTCAAGCGAAAATTGAGTGATGCTTCAGTATTTTCCATATGTTGATAGTGTCCCGTGTAATTAACTACAAGAGACGCTTGTGTAATTTCACCAAAATCCACCTATTTTATGCGCCCAATAAGATCGATGTTTTACTTATTTAATTATATTTCTATAATATTAATTCATTTCCATCAAAAATGTTCTTTCGAAGATTACGGGGTTTCCCATTTCCGTCCTCAGCGCTGGTCGGCAGTAGATGCATCACGTCATCGACGGCAAGCTTCAGTAAACTAATAGCTTTAATTGCACAGATCAATGAAAACCAGTACCTTCTCTTTTGCTTTCCACCGTGCAATATGCTACAATTTCGTACACACATACACCGCGCCGGATTTGAATCCCTAAGACGCGACTTCGACAGCGGCGGCGCGGCGAGGCGGGGAGGGAGGCAGTCGGGACGAGAAGCTCCGGTACCGGCGCCCGTCGCCGCCGCTGGGGAGGTCGTCGTGCTCGAGCCCCTCGTCGAAGTTGAGGGCGTAGCTAAGGGGGTCGTACTTGAAGTCGCCGGAGCCGCGGCGGGTGTGGTGGTGGCGCCCGATCCGCGCCACCAGGTTCCGGCAGCGGCCCCCGATGTCCGGAAGCTCCTGCGCCCTGGACTGGATCCAGACTGTGGAAGACCGGATCAGGGACCCCGGGCGCTCGTCCTCCGCCTCGCTGGCCCCGCCGCCGAAGCAGCAGGAGGAGCAGATCGTGGAGCGCAGCCGCTGCATAAGGGAGGAGGGAGAGGAGTCGGGGAAGTGATTGTCCGATTGCGATCGGTAAATTTGAAGAGAATTTGGGTTGGGGTTTCGCACGCTTGGAGTCGAAGGGCGAAAGCAAAGGTAGGTTTTGGGTGCTGGATTGCAAGTGCGGTGTTCGCATCCTATAATATAGGTTAATAACGGATAAGGGCAAACGCGGGGTTAACAGAGTCGTAGGGGGGCAGACTCCGCGTGCAATGAGCTGTTGATCGCAATTTGGAAATGGAATTAGAGTTTTTCAAAATCTAATTTTGAGAGTGTTAAATTTTTAAATTCGAATTTTGGGATCAAAATTTTCAAAATCTAAATTTAATAGATTTGATATCCATTTTATTTCTGGATCAAAATCCATTAAAAATTAAATGAAATTAAAAAAATAATTAAAAAATAATTAAAAATAATTAAAAAATAATTTTAATTTATAATAAAAATGAGATGTTATAGTCTAAAATATATATTTTTAAATTCTCTAATTGCACAAAGTCTATAAATTTATGTTTAAATTAAAAATTATAAAATATTTTAATGAAAAATATTTTTTTAACCCCAACACATTTTTTATATTTTTTTAAAAATATTTTATTAATTATTATTTTTTAATTATAAAACTATTATAGATTTTGAGCAAAAGTCTCTAATGCATTAAAGACTTTTGCCCAAAGTTTATAAAACTAATTTTTAATTAAAAATAATAAAATATTTTTTATCCAAAATATTTTGATAGACTCTAACACATCTTTTATATCACATATATATTTTTTTATGAATTAAATTTATTTTTTATAATTATAAAATTATTATAAACACTCTCTAACTCATTAGAGACTTTTGTGCAAAGTCTATAATAGCTTCATATTTTTTTTAAAAAAAAAATTGAATTCATGAAATAATTTTTTAGTGATACAAAAGAGGTACTATGATCAAAAAAAATATTTTACATCAAAATATTTCATAATTTTTATTTTTAATTTAAATTTATAGACTTTGTGCAGAAGTTTTTAATACATTAGAGAGTTTGAAAAATATATATTTTATTCTCTAATATCTCATTTTTATCATAAAAATATTTTATAAATTTAAATTATTTTAAATTATTTTAAATTATTTTATTATTTTTTTAATTTTGACCAAAGTCTCTAATCAGTTAGAGATTTTGGTCTAGGGGTAAAAGGAGTATCCGATCCATTAAGTTCCGATTTTGGAAATTTTAAATTTTCAAATTCAATTTAAAAAAATTTCCCTTCTCAGAATTCGAATTTGGAAAATAGCTGTTACAATTTATTATATTAAATAAAAGAGGATTTAGCAGTTGAGTTGAGTGGAAGAATAATTGTTGCATTTTATTGATGATTAAGGTAACTAGTTGAGAACCTACGCGTTGCGCAAATATATATAAATATAAATTTATTTAAATATTTATAAATATTTAAATAAATTAAATATAAATTTAATAATTTTATAAATATATATAATATTATTTTCAAACATATAAATATCATTAGAATTTTAAACCCTCCAAAGATATAAATCATACCACAGACCACACACTAAGACGACGTATGATAAATCTTCTACTTGAGAAAAACTAAATTTGATTAAACAATGCTATGATTTTGAGGCAAATTCAAAGGGTTCACAATGACTTCTTGAAACCCACTTGACACCACACTTTAACGTTAGCACTTCATCCTAATTTACCTCATTTCTCTTTGGTGAGATAAAAATCATATATTTATCAGTTTTATATGAGAACCAATAAATATATATAGTTATAACAATATATATGAGAAACACTGAAAGACAAAATTTCAGTACGTGTTTTGATGCTTACTTGGCGTTTGAAGAAAACTTGCGAAAGCTGATTTACTTTTATGCCAAAAAATTAAATTAGCAATTTCTTTTAGCATTAGTCCTATGATATGTTAAATTGTGTGAAGTTTGTGAACTATCTGATAGCAATGTCGGTTATACTTGAAGGTTTAAGTAGAAGACATTGATATTGAATCTGAGAAGTATAGGTGGATTGGAAAGTACTTGCTTGGATTTTTATGTACGTGTAGCACATGCCTTGAGGTTTTGATCTTGATCTACTATTTTGTATATTTACATTAGCTTATGTAATTGTATTATTTCTCAAAATTAATCAATTATTTCAGAGCATTACACCTTATTTGGCCCGTCTGCTACCTTTTAGTCAAATAGGACTTAATTATATATATTTTTCTATATTACTTGAATTTAAATGTCTTACTACCATGTTTTTTTGCTATTGTTTCTTTCCCGACGTAGTTGCATCTTTTGCTAGCGAGCTTCTTGAAAATGAATTTTGTTTTCGTTGATCTTTGTAATATTTTCATGAAGTGCTAATTTCATTAATTATAATCACTTTGAAGTTCCAATATATGTAAGACATAAACTTCTTAAGATTACTCCATACAGCAATGTAAGCATTCATAGTTGACTTCATCAAATTTTATATTAACACTGTAATACATAATTCATTACTGGAAAGTGGTTTCATCACCAGGTCGTAGAACACCATATTCTTCTCTGCCTAAAGTGATCATGAAGATAAAATGGGACATCTCAATTACATCTAAGATGAGTAGTCAAGCCAATCTCTAGGATTGAGAAAAATCCTAATAATATAACATGGGAATAACAGAAAATTCATAATTCGTGATTATAAAAGAAATAAACCTTAGCATAAGAATCCAACAAAATCTGGGAATAATCAAAGTACCATATCAAGTGTTCCTCGAAGAAAAAAAATTGCAAAAATGTCGATCAAAGAAAGATATCCAATCCGAAGGCTTGTTCTTCTCTTCATCTCCTAGCTATACAACCAACTTCAGCAGGCCGGAAGACTCGAGAAGGAGGCCGCTATGCACTGACAGAGGAGCCCAAGTCGCGGAAGGTGATGTGAAGGGCCAAATCAAGCTGGAGAAGATCGCCGTTGTTAATTACTTGCAGGGAGTCGACGTCGCCACCAACACCGCTGAGGATAATGAAACTATTGGCATGCGCATTGATCATCTGCGCGATGTTCCAGCGACGAAAGGCGCAGGGACCAATGACGACGTCCGATGTGAGAGGCGACACGGTTGAGAGCAGTGGCTCCGGCCTCGATCAACCGGCCATCGACACGCTGCCGAGCTTCTAGCTCGTATCACACTTCCGGGCCGTGGGCACTCTCGCTCTACGTGGAGTGCATCCACGTGTGGCTGCACTCGACTCGTTGTGACCTGTGCGGGGCCGAAGCCAAGGAATAGAACTTGTATGAGCGGCCTGCTCATATAAACTTGTATGAGCAGGCCGCTCATCATCCTCCACGTCAGCCCAGCACAAATCTCGATGCAATAAAAAAATTGCATCTATAATTAAACTCATATCCGAAATTTAAAATGCATTTTTTTTACTGTATCCAGAACTTTTTATTGCATCGAGATTTGTGCTGGGCTGACGTGGCGGAAGATGAGCAACCTGCTCATATAAACTTGTATGAGCAAACCGCTCATACAAGTTCTATTCGAAGCGAAGCCGCTGAAGTAAGTGGAGAAGAAGACGGAGTCTCGGTGAAACTGACATACACATAATAAACTCAATTGCAGGTTTACATATAGAGAGGAGAGAGAGAGATGAGAGAGGGGAGAGAGAATGAGGATTAACGGGAATGGCAATTGAAATAGCAATTGAATAACAATTAATGCCAATAATAATTACCGTTGATTGCAATTACCCAATTGTCGATTGAGAGATAGAGAGGGAGGGAGATGAGACGTGACACGTGGTGATTGAGAGAGTAATTACAGTTTAAATATAAATTTTGTAGTAACTGAATGAGAGAGAAAATAATAATTAAATGTGATATAAATGTGAGATTAAATGTGACAGAGGACACGTGTGACACGTGTGAGAGAATAGAAAAAGAAAATAAAAAAGAACGTGAGAGAGAGAGAGAGGAGAGAGTAATTTTTTTAAAAAAATCTAAAATTACCGTATCAGATATGCTAGATTTTGAAAGTGCCTACATTTTTTAATCTTGCTTTTAAGTATATATATATAGATATATAGATTAAGGTGCGTCAAAAAGCAATATTATTATTATATTTGCCATTATGATTGGAACTTGTTGATGACTTTGATATAATAAAGATATGGATCCATATTTTGGAATCATTAAGACATTACTTGGATGATGTGCAACATGATTTAGTAATATATGATATGATATTATAATTATTTTTATCTTATTTGGTAAGATAGTATGGTATGATATGATTAAATGGTAGCAGCGTGGAGAAAAATGAAGTTTTGACTAAGCTGATAAAAAATAATAAGTAAAAATCTAGTCGGATATGGGTAAATAAAGGGTATAAGAGAAATTATAAATTTTGATTGAGAATATTTTAGAAATAAAATTTCATTAAACTATGAAAAATCATTATTCATGGTTTAAAAACTTGACCAAAATCTATGATTTTCAAACCATGAGATTATAAACCATGACCATTATTTGAAAGTCTTCCCAAACAAAAAATTAAATAATATCATACCATATAAAACCATACATTACTATGGCCCAAACAAAGGCTTGTAAGGTGTTTATTACCTACCAACCACATAAATATTACAAAAGTTGTCCCTACCTTTTAATAAGACTAAGGGCCCGTTTGTTTCGTTAAAAAACGGGGGACTGGACTGGATTTTGGCTCTTGTCCCCCGTTTGTTTTGCAAAAAGTGGGAGAGACTAGATTTTAATTCCTGTTCGGGACAGGATTTTGGACCCTTTTGGTGTACCGAGAAAATTCTCGGTACATCAAAACAAGTCGAAGGACATTGATGCAAAAATACCTCAATGCCCTCGCCCGCTGCTCTCGCCTCTCACCATGCCTCCCGCACCACCCTCTCCTCCTCCGGTGCCGGTGCCGGATGTCGCATGCAACGGCCGCGTGTAGTGGCTGCGGACTGCCACGTCGAGGTCAGCCAGCCGGAGGGCTGCCACGCGCAGCCATGGCGGCACCGGGCAGCCGAACGCTGCTGGCGGGCTATTCGGGCCTTCGCTCGGTCGGTCATGGGACTGGGCGAGGTCGGAGGGTCAAGGAGAGGGCGGGGCTATGGAGTCGTCGGTCGGCGACGATTAGGTGGCTGGCCGGAAGAGGGGGGGCGGCGAGCTGTAGGTGGGGTGAGGGGTGAAGAGGGAGATCGGGAGGAGAGAGAGAGAGAGAGAGAGAGAGAGAGAGAGAGAGAGAGAGAGAGAGAGAGAGAGAGAGAGAGAGAGAGAGAGGGCGTCCCGCCGGCGTCGGGAGTTGCGGGAGAGGCGACGTCACCGCCGGGGTGATCGTCGGCGGCCGGGAGGGCCGGCCGGCATGGGTTCGAGCGGAGCAGGGAGGTGGCGTCGGGCGCAAGGGCAAGGGGCAGCGCGAGGGGTGAGGGGAGAGGGAGACGAGTGGGTGGGATATGAATAGTGTTTGGATAATAGAGCTGTATCATATGAAATTGGATTGATTTATGAATTATTGGGCTACTTTTGTAGTTGATCGTAGAATCGTCGGATCGAGTCGAGGTGAATACCAAAGTTGTAAATTTTCACGTGCTGAACGCGATGGTGGTGTCAGATTTCAGATTGGAGATCGTTTGGTATGATTTTTAGATTTTTCGGTATTATCCTATTATTATACTTTTAGGTTAGTTGAAAACTTATTAGTTAAACTATATATTAGTTGAAAAATATTTGATACTATATATTAAGATTTTTTTACGTATTAATCAGTTTTAAGACTAATTTACAAGGGTATTTTAGTCATTTTATCATGTACAGTACTTTGTTATAGCGAAACAAACGCAGGACAGGACGGAATATCGTGTCCTAATCTTGACGAAACAAACACGGTATAGCTACTGTTCCAGGACACCTGATGTCCTGTCCTTGTCCTTGTCTGATGTCCTGTGACGAGCAGTTTGCGAACCAAACGGGCCCTAAGGGTCCGTTAGTTTCGCATAATTTTAAGGTATAATATTAGACAACACCAGTTGATTTATGTTCATTTTATGAAAATATATAATAGACATGATATGAGTAATGTATCGAGATAGTACTAGGCATGTTATTTTGGTACATGGTTGAAAATGACAATAATAGTCTTGTTCATATTTTCAATATATGTAAAAGTTTTTCAAAAATGCTCAATTTTTTCAAAATGAGTATATTTGCATTTAAAGAGAGTATATTTTGATGGGAGATAAGTATATCTGAGAGTATATTTACATTTAAAGATAGTATATATATTTTGATAGAAAATGAGTATATCTATATATTTAAAGAGAGTATATTTGGATCAAAAGAAAATATATTTGAAAAAAATTAGGTATATATAAAGTATATTTGGACTCAAAGAAAATATATTTTGGTAGAAACTGAATATATATGTGTATTTATAGAGAATATTTGGATTAAAAAAGAGTAAATTCGGACTCAAAGAGAGTATATTTTGATAGAAATGAGATATATTTATATTTATAAAGAGTATATTTGGATAAAAAATTAATCTTTAATTAGTCAAATAACATTATGATCATGTATACTATGCAATCAGGTATACTCTATATTAGCGGGTATACTCAGTGTGTGAGGTGGTGTGGTTGCGTCATTGACGACGCGCAACATGTTAGTTAATTAATCTATTTGTGATATAGTTGTGATAGCGCAACATGTTATTAAGTGGATTCATAATTATTATGTTACTTGATATGGATATTTTATTATAATAACATATGATCTTGTCCAATATGCTTATATGATAAAATGAATAAAAATAGTACAAATGATATTTTAGTCAAATTATCTTATCAAGTGTTGTGATAATACGAAACAAATATAAAATAATACTAAATTTGATGTGCAATACTGTTCGAAATAAACATAGGATTATTTCTTATGATGTCTTGTACAATCTTATACTGTATAACTAGTCTTGTTCTAGTTTGCGAAACAAACGGATCCTAAAACAGACCGACTTTGTTTCTTATCCATAATTTGCTCGTAATATATTATTTCTATGTAATGTTTTTTTAAAATTTAAATTACAAGGAACCAAACACATGGTAACTTGTTAATTCTCCTTAGATTATACACCAAATTGAAAAGATGTTGAATGTGACATATGACAAGGTTGGTATTGCGTTCGTATCTATGCAGTTTTCCAAATAGTACTAAATTTGATATTCAGTAGTACTATATGAAACGAATATAAAATTATTTTTTATATTATTTTGTATAATTTTATATTGTACTGATTAATCTTGTACTTTTGTATTAGACAGCATGTGAAATAAACTAACTCTCAAGGAGGGTGACTATGCTCTTATCCATAATTTGCTCGTAATATATTATTTTAATGTAATATTTATTTAAATTTAAATTACAAAAGAAACCAAACACAGTGGTAACTAGCTTGTTAATTCTCCTTAGATTATGCGCCAAATTGAACATATGGCAAGGTTGGTAAGAACTAAGAAGTCGCCTGGTGCCCTATCCAGCTTTCCAAACAGCTGTGATAACGCGGACAAGACAACCAAAACCATGATTCCATTTACAAGAAGAAAAAAAAACATTCCGCGATGGGAAGTCGGCGTAGAAGGTGCGCAGTCTTGTTCTTCTTGTCATTTAGTTTATACGTCAAACTGAGTCAAATGTCGTAAGAAGCTTTTGCAGCTTGATAATGATAATTAATATGCATACATGTGAAGTTTCTTAGCAGTTGGCCAACAATACCGAGATGTTGAGATAAGAGCAAGGCTTACCCAAAATATTACTCAATCAATCCTGAACCTGAATTGATATATGTTAAAACTTCCACGGAATCGGTAGCATGACGAATGAACCAAAACAATATTTCAAGGCATCCGCTCCAAAATGGCAGAGTAGCGCAAGAAGGACGAAATATATTGTCTAACAAGGAAAGTGAAACGTTGCATTTTTTTGTTCAACATGTTTTACGAATCTGTCTAAGCGTTGAAAAAGAGCAACAACGGGGAAACGTCTTGATCGATGGAATCGTGATACGTAAGAGAATTATTTTCAGGTTAACGAAAGACTGTTAATAAATAGAATGTGCATCTAATATTCTTATGCTGTTTCAGTTGAAGAATATGGACTGTTGTCAGCATTCAAAATATGTGAACTGTTATAATATCAAGTCGTCAGCTTGTCCTTGAATAAGTCAAACATCTCCAAGAGTAAGAATATCACAATGATCTCAGATCGAATTCTGCCACAGTGCTATTAGGGATGGTAATTTTATTCATATCTGTCCAATAAAAACCACATCCACCCTCGAATTCTGCCACAGTGCTACTAGGGAGGGTAATTTTATTCATATATGTCCAATAAAAACCACATCCACCCTCCACCCTGTATCCAATCAATATCCGCAAATAAAAACGAATATAAATGTAAAAAAAAATTATCTGCATAAATGCTAATCCACACTATCCCTACAGCATTATCCGCGTATAAATAATTACCATATTACTCATATATAAGTTATCTAATTTATATTATTTAGTGGATATTCCTTTAACAGTAATCTTTACTTTTTTTTCTTGCATATTGATGGCACTGCTGGTTACATAATTGTTTTGGATTTGGCATAATGACTTATAATTGTTATGAATTTTAATAAAATAATTTATTGATATATATATATATATACAATATTATTATTATTATTTTATTAAAGGCAATACAAATATTGTGCGGATATCCACATCTGAATGCAATGCAAATATGGACGAATGTAATGTAGATGTGAAGTGCAGTGCGAATGCAGATAATGCAACATCTGCACTTTATCCGATTTGGCTATCATCCCTAAGTGTGATGTTTATAATGCTAAGGTGTTTATATTATGACTAGTACAATGAATAGAATAATAATAATAATAATAATCTCGACGCAAGGAACTTTCAGGCCAAATGCAAATTCTAGGGAAGCCAACTTGTGCTCCCTACTATTATTAAATAGGGCAATATAATTTCTGATTTACCAAACAATAAAGCCATCAAAAAGATAAAATTTGCACAAAGCTCATGTTTTGTTGAACCGGACAAACTATAAATATCGTCACCGATGTACAGGTCCAACAAAGAATTACTAATGTCAAACTGAGTTGTTCTCAGTTATGATACATTTAAGGAATAGCCTTTGATCTTTTGGAAACTGGAACCATCCTGCACTTGCCTTACCAAAAATAATAATAACCAGCACTCCAGCGAAGCCATTAAAAACCAATTGAAATGCTGGCTAATTATACAATGTCCATATCTTCAGATTGCAAATAATAGAATCAATTATCCCCTCTCTGCGTAAACAGAAAAGTTCAAACCCACATTATGAGTGACTAAATAGAGGTTAGCACCACAAATTTAAATTCTTAAATGGCCACTACAGACTAAAGCGACAACATTATAAACTAATCTAGGATTTTACATGGTTGTCTACTAAAAAAGCCAAACTACTGTAACGTAGAAGAAACATGGGTAAGTTCCTAAACCAGCTAATCTAGAAAGAGCAAGTACTACAAAGATTGGATGACTTTTATTTCCAAAAAATGGATGAGTTTTATCTACAGTATGAGGAGAGGCAGCTTTAACCTTGTGTATATATAAACAAAACATTCATACCAAGTATACTGGAGGATACATTATTGCACCACAAAGAATCAACAAATATAATTAAGTAGAAAACATATTTCTACATATTCACCGCTTGAGCAAGGACATGTACTAGCATAAGTAAATGCCTATAATCCTAATATGAACACACAAAAATGAAACAAATTGTTAATACCGAATTCTGTAAATCCAGTAATATTAATGCATGTTTTAGTAAGTAAATTATTCATCATAGCAATAAGTCTATAATTTGTATGCCCAAATAAAGTAGAGGATTAGGATCATAAAAGAACAGATCCATGAAACTAGCACTCAACCACTTATGTCAATAAGAGAAAAGGATGAAAAATTAGCTACATAAGCTGACAATTGTGTGTTATATATGGACAAATGTAATAAAGAATGCTTTTAATTACAAACCCTTGTGCGTTTAGGACTGGGGGGTTCAGGTGGATCTCGACGGCCATGAGAACTATTTGAAGCACTTGAGCTCTGCCCAGAAGTCTACAAATGCAAATCACTAGCATCAATTTTATTGATCCAACATAGCTAAAATAATTTTTGTCCAGCAAACTTAAGGTGCATAAGAGGATGATATTTCTTACACGTGTTGTTGAATGATTAGTTGGCAAACCATCTTGACCTGTTGATGTTACTGTAGATATGAATGGCATAAGATTACGAACCAACCTAGAGAAGAATACTCCATCCTCACTTACTCCAGTACCCTCCTCAAGTGGAGGGTTCACATCTGCACTAGTTTGATCGGTGGTAGAACCTCTACCCGATTCCTGATGACTAGTTCCACCAACCACAACTTGTTCCCCGGGGAAAATTGTCTGAAACCACTGATCCAATCTACTTGTCAGCTGCGAAATAGGGCTTGTCCTGTGTTGCTGCCCAAATGAGGCTTCGGTGTTGCTAGATGGTTGACCCTGTTGGCTGGCGTTGAGAAAGTCTCTTAAAGACCCTGAAAAGGGTATAAATCGGCTATTATGATGAGTTCTTTGTTTTAAACAGAACATGGTAAATGCTCAAGCTCATGAAATCTGAAAAGATGTACTAAACGTAAAAAGGATAATGCCAAAAAAATTTATCCAACCAAATTCATAAAACTATAAGAAGAAGACATTAGAGATTACTACTGGTGCATATGATACAGAAAGCATGCAAGGCACTACGATATTATACAATCTAGCAGATCTCTGAATTAATGCATTAACCAATAGTTTAACATTCTAGAAAGTAGGAAGTATATAATATAGGACTGCCTTCTGTGTGTGGATGCAAACTGCCTTCTTTATCTTTTTTGCACCGGCATAGCTAATTATCCACCATATTAAACAATCAATTTCAACATGCAAAATTAACATATTTAGCATTCCTTGTATCAGATTACTCCAATTCTCATCATTTTATCCACTGATCCAAACCTCCCAAATCAAAAGTTAAAATGTTCAAACTTCAAACAAGTACTTTGAACACACTAAAGTGTGCTCACTTGATTAACGCTATTACATTTTCATGAATTAGAATTAACCATTATGTTCAGAACTTCATATCTATTAAGTTGAACAAATTCCAGAAGGCCTCTCATTGGCATACTCAAAGGGCAGAGGAAATATGATTCCATTTCTTATAATCCCACATGAAGGGATCAGCAAAAAGTATATCAGAACGTCTTAGTGGGTGGTAGGGCATGGCATGCTATAATGCCAGTCCAAGAGGGTTTCAGCATTTGCCTCCACACAACCAAATGGCAAAATGCATTTCCAAGAACATGCATTTCTAGTAAAAGTAGGGCTGTCCATTCGGTTCAAATCGAACCGAACCGAACTAAACCAAACCGAATTTTTTTTCCTACTGGAATTTCAACCCGAACCCGAATCAAATTGTTCCTAAACCGATTTAACCCGAACCGAAATTATTCGGTTCGGTTCGATTCCCAACCTGAAAAAACCGATTTTTTTTTTTCATTTTTCTTATTGGCATGCTCTTTTTTTTCATTTTTCTATTTTTCTCACATGAAGTTGGAATTCTTTTTTCTTATTTTAAAAAAAATACATTTACTACTGAAATTAATTAAGAATTGATGTGCAATTTGATTCCTTGGAAATCTATAAAATTTTTAAAAAAATGCAACTTGACACAATTGAGAATCAAACCCAAAACCTTTGGTTCTCTAGACCAACACCTTATCCATTGGGCGAAGGAGTCCTTTGCAATGAATTAAAACATTTATTATTTAAAATTAGTTTGGTTTTCGGTTCGAGTCGGTTCCCGGAATTTAGAAACCAAATCCGAACCGAATACCAATGTTCAGGTTCGGTTCGGGTCAAGAGCCGAACCTGATACTGTTCAAACCGAACCGAATAATTCGGTTTGGTTTGGTGTAACCCGAATTTTGGACAGCCCTAAGTAAAAGCCACAGCAGAAGTTCAAAGTGTGCTGACAAATTCTAAAAATTTACTGTTAAGAATTTATTAGATAAAATTTTGGATACTTAAACAAAATGCCTGAAAATAGAATCAAAGGGCTGATGTCACGACCTTGATACGAAGTTGCTTCATTTGCTGAAGGATTTAACCCAGTAACCACAGGAATCGCATCTGTAGAAGTGTGGTTGATCTCATTAATAAAATCTCCAAAAGCAGAATCTATGTTTTGTGTTTGTATGGTGGATCCAATATTTGGCTGCTGCTCAATATTATGGCCATTCTGATTTGGCCCACTAGATAAACGGATGCCCCTAGCTTCACCCAGATTCCCTGAAGCAACATGTTGAACCCTTGCAAGTAGTGGGTATAGTAGCCCAACTGAACTACCAGATGCATCTGACACAGAGCGTTCAACCCCAGCAGGTACTGCAAGCACTGTTCTGATCGGTAACAGTCTAAGTCCAGATTCTCCAGCAATCGTAGCATTACTTAGAACCCCCGAAACTGTTTGATGAGTAGCATTTGCAGCAGATGTATTTCTTGTGGGATTTGCGCTTCCTTGTGGTTGTCCACTCTGTTCACCTAAGTTATGAGGAGAAACATATAGGGGCCGTCCTATTGATGCAAATGATCCATCATATATCAGACCAGAGGCATTTGAGAAGACATATGCATAAAATAAAAGGAGATTACAAGTGGAGAAGGAGCTGAAATACCCGCACGAAACCGTATGCTGATATTTCCTGGAACATGGGCAGAAGCAATTGGTTCACCTTGTGAAGCATGAGCAGAAGATGCAGCTCCCATACGTGGGCCAAAACTCGATCCTGGATAGAAAGGAACAGGCTGCAAGTACAGAAGCTAATTCAATGCACAAATTACAACAACAAAAAACAATAAATTTTAGTTGTTTAAAGTCTTTAACCTGAACCATCACAGGATTGGGTCCAGATGCAGAGATGAAAACTGCTGGTCCAGCATTTATCACTGCTTCAGACTGCATATGACAAACATCACTTAACCACAAGCATGGTTGCAATATTTGGAAGGATAGCTATTTATGAAACCTACTGGTCTTTCACCCAAGCGTAATGTCATTGTTGTGCGACCCAGCTCCAGAAGTAAGGAACCCATGTTCTGCAATACGACTCCAGTTCTTAGCACACTGTTTTGAAGGTCTGCACGCATGTGTGGATCAGTCAAATTTATTTGATCCTCTAGACGCCTTGCAAATTGCTGCACCAAACAACAAACCATGATGAAGTTATAAAGAAATCACCTTACCAGCAGTAAGATAAAATTTCCCTGCATATAAAATGCTTATAACCAGACAATAAACCACCAGACCTAACTGCAAATACGAAAAGCTTATGCAGAACAAGTATTTTCTGCTCGGATATAACAATTGCGGAGACATGGGTATGTGTGCGAGTGTGGAAGGACAGCAGTAGCAATTAGAAGAGCCTTCTGAACAATGATACAACCATGTAAAATGCAAAAGACAATTAGCATATAATGATACAACCATGTAGAAATATAATTCCCATGAAATCAAAAGACAGCTCATGGCTGAAGGAGCCATCAGCATTACTCATATTTGGATGAGCAACTCACATGCATTGGGATATACTTCAGAAATTACAATTGCCCAGCAAACCAATCCTTCTATGAATTTATAGTCTCACAATTGGGAAGAAGAAGCTGCCAAGAAGACTCATGTCACAATATAAGGTTAGGAGCATCTGCAAGATAGCCTTAAATCAAGCAACCAATGGCTAATTTTGTTAGCTTTGATCAACAACCTGATCGAACTAGTTTGTTAGACTGGTTTTGTCTCGTCCATGCAGGAGAAAAAACTGAGTAAGATCCTATCTGATATGCCTTACTGGTCCATGAAGGAAGAAGCCGACAAGGATGTCACAATCTTAGATGAGGCTAACAAGACTAATGTCACAATCTTAGGTGAGGACAACAAGACTCATGTCACAATCTTAAGTTAGGCCGACAAGACTCATGTACTAAGGTGAGGCACATCTCTTTAATCATGCAACCAATAGCCAAACTTTTATTAGTTCTGTTCAACAACCTGATCAGACTAGATTGTTGACTGATTCGTCTGGTCCATGCAGTACTGGCATGTACTAAGGCCTTCAATATTAGCCTAGGTAGCAAGCTGACTCAAAACTGGGAATCATGATTCCATTTGTAACAAATGGATTAAGACAACAGAGTCTAATAATACTAACAACCATATTAAGATAATAGAGTCTGTTAAATTTGATTAGATGACCAGCTTTCCCAAAAGCTTAAGTTGTATATGCATTTATATTCTTAAGAGAGTCTAATAATACTAACAATCATTTTATCCTCTCCTTACTAAGCAGTCAATGATTACATGGATCATCAAATACAACCTGTAAGGAGCTATTCAAGAAATTGGAAATTGATCAACAAGAATTGGCAGTCAGTTATAGCAAAAATTGTATCCTCTCCTCTACTGACTACCACAGCATATTGGTATGCAGAGGAAATTGACTACCACTGGAATCAACAAAACCACAAAACATTGGAACTAAAAGTACAACAATTTCAAGCAGGAAGTTATTATGGATGTATCACTTTGTTTAATTGGGCATCCCATCCACAATACACGTATTTAACATAGCTAGCTAACCTAATTTTGAGGTTCTTATGGTTAACAAGAAACCTCTTTAATGAAAAACTATGATAGTTGTTGCTCGTCTTTAACATAGCTATCTTTAATATACTTATGGAGTTATGGCTAACAAGAGACATCTTTAGTGTTCTGCTTAATAAAGGGTTGACATTCACCATATTCTTCTTCTTACTATATAGATATGAGTTTTTATGCACATCAACTCCTAAGAATATGCCAACAACCGTGTTTTATGCATGTCGTTAGTGCTTTAGGAAAATTAAGAAAAAAATAATTCTACAAGATGTCAAGAACATTTACCACGCCTCCAAAGGTTCAAATGAAACATTATATTTGCAATGACTCAACCATGGCAGATCATCTAAAAACCAGAATTTATACAATCATTTATAATTATGTAGAACAGAAAGTGCAACTAAAGTTTCAAAAGACAATTATGTTAGAACTTATCTGCAATGCTAGAGGATTAGAGATTGATATGCCTAATTTCTTTCTCTATGCAAAATTCAACCTGACAAGAATCTGAGTAGCAAGCACATACATTTATGTATCGATCAGCCTGTTCCATTAGCAGTTGTCTTGTAGAGAGCAGAATTTCTGCTAAAGATGCTGGACTTGGTAGACCACCAGGACTAAAAGATTGGCGAGACTGAAGACCATTACTGTGCACATCAGCAGTGCTTGCTTCATTTCTGTGCTCCCTACCTGCCAAAGGGTATGTCTTTTCTAGCTACCTTAAAGCCAAAAGTTTAGAATAAAGTGAAAAAATGACAGGTTTCTGAAGAGAACTACCATTTGCACTTAAACCATCCCTCAAAAACTCATCCCTCATGAAGCTCAAATACTGATTCATAGTGGTCAAAGAATCAGGAATTACCTGCAAAGATATGAAGTTGTAGGTAAATACACCTAGCCCAACTCACAAGGTGTAACTTGTTTGCTTTTGGCCAGCAAACATATTTTAAAAGCAAATGAGTTAGAACTTACAGTTGGCTGCTGAGACCCCAATGGAACTGCAGACTGGAATTGGTTGGGCACCTGCCTTGAACCAAGTTCAACACCTGGAATATCAACTGTGGCTCTTGCACCCAGATTCTGTAGGAAATTACTTGCTAATTTGTAAATGAATCACTTAATTAACATTTATCTCCTTTTTAGTTTTTTTAATGACAACATGAAGAAGAAGAAAAGTCAAATACTTACTCTAGGATCAGAGCCTGTTTGGGATCCAGTATTTCTTGTGACGACAGCATTGATAATGCTGGATATAATCTGCTCAAGAAAGTAACATTCTTTATCGATGCCAAAGTGATTCAAGCTGCCCAAGCACAGTAAATAAGTAGGCTGACAACCTACTGGCAGATTTACCTGAGAAAGATGTTGAGTATGATTATCCCCTTGACCAATATTAACAGTCTCAAAAACTAAGGTACGGCCTCCTTGACCACCATGGTTACGGTAAGTAGTATTATCTGAAGAAGTGGCTGCATGAAGGCAAAGAGTCAGTCAGCTAATGCAAAAACAGTCAGTTATCATTATAAGCTCAGACCAGTATCTTGTAAGTACATAATATGCAGAGCTGTTCTAGTCACATATCCAAATACTGGTCCAACAAGAAGTGCTACCAGAGAAAATGATGACACCTGGGCAGTGTATTTCCTACTTTTTATTTCTTCATTTGATACCATGCACAACTACTGGTTAAATCACACATATCAAAGCATGGTTTTAAAAATCGTACTCTACAAGGCGATACGCCCACTACGTACCGGTTTCCAAAGAAACCAATATACTGTAGTAGTGTACACTCGGTACTAGTCGGTACCAAATTGGTATTGCGTGTACGGGTAAATACCGGGCGGTACCGCCTATACCATGTGGTATATGGATGTTATTAAGCGGTACCGCTCGGTATCACGCAACAGCTCAAAATAGAGTTGTTGGATATTGTTCATCAACGGTCCCCAAAGGCTATATAGCGGTATAGCCATTTTGGATCTGATTTGGGGGGGTTGTTGGGACTATATAAACACCCCAAAACTCCTCTTTCATCCCGACTCATAATCTATCTCTCTAAATCTCTCTCAACCCAAATTATCTTTTTTCTTCATCTCCGAAACACCGTTGAAATGGTGTCAAAATCTCAATCCAAACGTCGCATGGGAGCACGCCCATCGCTTGGAGAAGAAGCATCCTTGGCAATGCCTCCATTGTGATTTCATTTCCCGTGGTGGAAGCATCACTCGATTGAAGCAGCATTTGGCCGAAAGATATCCCGATGTGGCCAAATGCGGCAAAGCACCGACAGAGGTCCAAAAACTCTTCAAGGAATTGCTCGACAACAAGTGAGAGCAGAGTGTTCACGATGTTGAACAAAGACAAGAGTTTGATCAAAGAGCTCCCGAAGACGTGCGCCAATACAAGGGTCGCCAATATGAGGGTCGTGGTGGCGATGCCGACAAGGATTCGGAGCTTGAAGCCGCCACCCGTGCTTCATTGGAGCAACAAGCATTCGATCGAGATCGTAGGTATTATCCCGGATTTCAATTTGAGCATGGCAATGGTAGTGGCAGCTGTGGGACCAACAGTATCGACTCAACTTTGACAGCAAGAGCAATAAACCGAAGTGGTTCAATTCCCTCTAGTCCTTATATTGGCCGGAGTTCCAACATTAGG
This sequence comes from Canna indica, assembly GCA_034359265.1. Lineage (NCBI taxonomy): Eukaryota > Viridiplantae > Streptophyta > Magnoliopsida > Zingiberales > Cannaceae > Canna > Canna indica. The sequence continues at coordinate 14,489,073 of CP136890.1, forward strand.
GTACCTACAACCATGGTTTAAAATATCGGTACCATACCGTACCGACACACGGTACGGACCAGTATGAAAATGCATACCGGCCGTGTTTTTTTTTGGTTAGAAATAACTCCAAGTCTCCAATAACACATAATTGATGAAGAAATACTTAAAATCAATATTCAAATGTCAAATACATGAATACAATGTTTAAAATGCGGACGAATGACGTCCGTCGTACCCATAAATATCTTGGGCTTGGGGACATACACGACTAAGGTCAACACCGTAGGTCTCTAATGCTCATATTTGAAAATTTTCCCATGGCATAATACCTTGGTATCCATTATACCACATTGACATTAGCGTTTCTTTGTTGGGATTCCAAGAACTAGACCTATCATCGGTTGAGTAGGTACTGGATACAGAGTAAGTTAATTCAGATTCCTTGCAAACTACTCATCATATCGTGATGGTAATCTTGCAAAGTTGTCGGTCCACCTCGACGCCGACCTCTCTTCTCATACACCTTGATCCTAGTTGATCCTCTGGTTCTAGCACCGTGATCCTCATCTTGGGTGGTGTGATCGAAGTATTGCTCATTTGTCCACAGATCAACAGGTGTCGGTGTTGATGGCAAGACGGTGTGTTCTCCACCAGCTCCATCATCATCATCATCATCATCTCCTTTGTCTTGTGTGTTGCTACTGCTATGAACGATGGGAAGGCCGAGGTGGTTCGCCTGGTTCATCAAGAAGAGACTGGTCGCTCTCCATTGCACTCCACCAATCAATTATCGGGTCCGCATCGCCTTAGACGAACTCGACATCGAACGGATCTACATGTTGAATCTCTTTATCTTCGTTTTGTAATGCCCGCAATCGAAGCCGCATGTTGTAATGAACGTATACTAGCTTCTCTAATCGGGTATATGAAAGTCGGTTGCGCGGCTTGGTATGAATCAAGGCGAAGGTCGACCAATTTCTCTCGCATCCACTTGATGATGTGGTTTGCGAGAGAATGCGTGTTGCAATCTTCCGAAGAGTTGGAGCTTCGGTTCCAAATTGCAACCACCATTCAACTGCAATAGATTTAAAATTAATATCAGTAACGAGATTACCAATTTTATCATTAATAAATAAATTGGAAAAAAATTATATCTACCTAGATCCATAGAATCTTGGCACGACATTGCAAATGGATTTCCAAAATTGCCACTTGAATCTCGAAAATATCGTGATTCATTTAGAGCTTGTGCCGCTTCTCTGGTTGATGCCGACATTCGTTGTATGACCTTGCGAAGAGGATATAACAAACTATCCATCGTTCCAAGATCATATCGATACTGGTATGCAGGATTTAAATAATACCCTATAAAAAATTATAAATTTAATAAGTAATTAGCATAATGAATTAAAATTAAATAAAAAATGACCCGCGATGTGTATGTCACGACCCATTTGATTCTCCCACCTCTGGGAGATAATATCGATGAAGGGTTTATACTTGGTTGGAGAAATAATAACCCTCTTGATTTCTTCTTGTGCTTGGTGGATGTAGTGGTAGATATGACCCATTTGAGGCGTCTTTTCCATATCCATATGTCGTAGAACCTTGTACAATGGTTCTACGACGACGATTATCTCCGCGATGCAATCCCAGAAGCGCGTGTTGAGGACGTTCTTCTTGATTTGTTTTCCATTAGTTTTTTCGGCATATCTTGATGTAGACCATTCCTCACTTGTAAACATTGATCGAAGACCCGCCTTACGTTGTTGGAGCGACCTTAATGCGATGAAGTTTGTTACAAAACGAGTAGCTCCCGGTCGAAGAATTTCACCTAAAATATAGAATTATTATTAGTAATTATCACCTAAACTAATTAATAAATAAATACTATAAATTATTTTTTAAAAATACCTTATGTAAATTTTCTTATAAGGGCGTGTACCCATGTGTGGTTGTATATGAAGCGCGTAATTTGTTGCGCCCTCTTCACCGTTGACTTCACCATCGGTATATCACCATATCTTTCATCATGAGGTCTACACAATGGGCTGCACATGAAGTCCAACATATATGAGGATAATCTTGTTCAATTATCTCACATGCCTTTTTGAAATTGGCTCCATTGTCGGTTACAACTTGAACAATGTTATGAGATCCAATCTCCTCGATCACCTCCGTCATCAACTTCGAAATGTAGTAGTCGTCATGGATTTCATCAGAAGAGTTAACCGACTTGTGATAAACAACCCTCCTGTTGCAATAAATGAGGAAGTTGATGATGCTCATCCGGGTTGGCCCGGTCCAACTATCGCACATTAAACTGCATATGTAGTCCACACATTGTCGCTTTATTCCGTCGATCCATTGTTTTATTTCATTGACCTCTTCTTCAAGGTAAGGTCCCGAAATTTCATACGGAGTTGGAGGGGCAATACCTGGGCCTACCTTTTGGATTGTAGAAACCATAGATCGGTAGTATGGGTTGTTGACTGCATTTGCAGGAATCTGGCTGAAGTGGAACCATTTGGGGATCACTCTCCCCAACTCCCACTTCTTGTTCTTGGCCCAAGCATCGTCTATGCGCGGTTGCTTTGATGATGGAGGAAATGCCCTGGGATCAAGATCAGAAACATCAACATTAGTTTTCCTACCACTTGCTCCGAGGTTTGTGAAGAATCCACAAATGCCTCCTGGCCCTCCTCTGCTGCATCTTTTGCTCTGAGTTTGAGGTGCTCTCATGCTAGAACTCCGACCAATATAAGGACCGGAGGGAATTGAACCGCTTCAGTCCATTGCTCCGGCAGCCGAAGTTGAGCCGACGCTGCTTGTGCCACCGATGCCACTGCCGCAGCCATACTCGAATTGAGATCTGGGATAATACAACCGATCTCGTTTGAATGCAGCATGCTCCAATGAAGCTCGGATGTCGACTTCAAGTTCCGGATACTCGTTGTCATCGCCACCCCGAGCCTCGTAATGGCCACCGCCGACATCTTGGGTAGCTCGTCGGTCGAACTCGGCTTGTTGAGCTACATTCTTAAGATGTTGCTCCTTCTTGTTGTTGAGTTGCGCTTTAAACATCTTTTGGACTTCGGCCGGTACTTTGGGGCAATTGATGACGTCGTCATCTCCTCCGACCAAGTGTTGCTTCAATCGAGTGATGCCTCCACCACGTGAAATCATATCACAGTGGAGGCATTGCCAGTGATGAGCCTTCTCCAACCGACGACCGTGCTGCCATGCGGGGTAGGCTTGAGATTTCGGCGCTATTTCGACAGAATGTCGACATGGAAATTAATAAAAAAAAAGATTAGAGAGAGAGAGTTTGAGAAAGATTGAGAGAGATTGAGAGTTTAAATGGGTAAAGGGGTGAGTGAGGGTGAATGGGTGTTTTGGGGGTTTTATATGGCCCCCAAAACAAGCCAAACCCGGCCCCAAACGGCTCTATAGCCGTTTGGGGGTACTGTACATCATACCGGGTGAAACCGCCCGGTATGGGCGGTATTTGATAAATACCGCCCAAATCGGGCTGTATTGTCATGACATGCTGTGGCCGACAGCCCGACATGGTTGTCGGCCACGATAGCAACGGCTATATAGCCATTGCATCATACCGGGCGATATCGCCCAGTATGACACTAAATCGCCCGGTATGGGCTGTTTGTGATAAATACCGCCCCATACCGGGCGGTATTTACCGAGATACCCGGTATTCTCCCATACTGGGTATCTCGTATATCGGTAAGTCCAAAAACCGGTAAAAACCAGGCATACCGCCCGGTACGGTACAATTTTTTTAACCATGCCTACAACACAGAGCAAGGGTGGAGGCCGCACATGATGAGGCATCTGGGGCTTCTTCTCAAACCTCAAACAAACCGGCGAATTATCATCATGATATGTTGAGTACCATCACGATATTTTGAGTAGCTTGCAAGAGGTTTAATACTCAACCTACTCTATCTATAGTAACAACTCACATGACTTTGCGAATACAAGGACTAGTGCTTGGGCTCCCACTAAAGAATCTCTCATGTCAATATGGTACTCTGGAATAGTCTGGATACCAAAATATAATGACTTGGGAAAATTTCCAGACGTGGGCATTGGTGTGTTGGTCCCCAAGAGATGACTAATTTTTACATGTTGGTCCCCAAGAGATTGCTTATTTTTACGACGGACGTCTTTTGTCCATGTTTTAAATTGTGTTTGAAACCTTGTATTCATACCTTGATGTATTTGACTATTAAGTTAAGAATTTCATGGATATTTTTCATCATTTCTTGGTCAGGTACGATGTTTTCTAGATTTGAACAAGGTTTTAGACTTCAAATTTATCATCAGTGATATTTAACGTTCAAAGTGATATTTAACTGCTTAAAAAAAATTTAAAATCGGTACCATTTCCGCTATCGGACTGTACCAAGTGTCGGTACGATAGGGTACATACGGGTACAGACATTTTGAACCTTGTATGAAAGCATTATTAAACCTGTTACATGTCTTTCAACATCTGTTATACTTGGTTTTGATATGCAAAGAATGCTAATACCAAAAATAAGAGAAACAATAGAAAAATATAAACCATTATATATGGTAGCCATCCCATTAGTGAGAAAGAACCCAAGTCCTTTACGACTTACAATGACATTCTACATCACTAAGAATTAATCTGAGCCCTTCATCTTTTTTGGAGACAGACACTTCTTTATATATATATATAAGATACAACATCTTGACAATTTTTCAATGGTAATTTACGGTTGCTCAGTAACAAAAGGAAGAGGTCTACAACAATTTTATGATGCCTATTTAATGTTGCACACTGCATACTTGCATAGTAACAAAAAGGAAGGAGCTCTAAAACTTTAATCAAACTGGTGAAATTGATAGTAAACCATATATTCATTTAAACATAAACCTGACTGACTCGATGCACCATCAAGTTCCATTTGATCTTCTGATGGTAATGGTGAAGATTGGTGTGGTGGTCTAACAACCAGATGCAAGGTGTGGCCATCTTCCACATCTTAATCATCAAAATTAAGGAACCCTAGTGAAAGCCACTCAATTCAATATTCACAATTAGTTGAACAAGCACAAAAGTAAGGCACGTATAATTATCAACTCTTAAAAAGCAAAAAAGGAGACAAGAAAACGATCCATTGGTGTCATTAAAGTGCCACATATATTTTATCACAAAAAAGAGGGATGAGCACAAAAAAGGCAAATTGAGGTGGCATAACAATGTAGCTTGAAAATATAGATTCCATTAGTTGTATTTCATAATTGCAATAAGGTCTAGTATCAGGAACTTCTTTTATAGCAATAAGTGAACTGATCAAATGTCATGGCAGAAATTCATGCCACTTCTATACTGGATGCCTGGAGGGCATGCACAACCAAACCAACTAACATGCCAGTACTCAAAGATTGACAAGAACAAGATACTGACAAGTGCCTTAATACCAATGGCAGTACTCACTGCTAGCTACATGTCCAAGAACAAAGGCAAACCTTGGATACACAAAGTATATTGAGGAAAAGAACAGCAAGGCTAATCAAAATTGGAAGATAAGCACAAAACAACTTATGTGAATTTTGCCTACATGTAAATGTTTAACAAGGCTCATGTCTTAGTAAATCTGGAGTGCACAAAACGAATTCTCTAACATCATGTCATAATGTCATGTCTAAAAATAAAACCCCTATCCCAGTGATCATACTTCTGAACACGAAACATGATAGTGAAAAATGGAAACAGAACTAATATGATTCTTATGTGCATATGTAGAATACATGCATACAAGGCTTAAGGACAAAACATGCCTACAAGATGCTTAAAATCCATTAGTAGTATACCTAGACATCATCAGATTTTATGTAACAAGAAGCAAGTGTATGAAATAATTAAAGTGTTATGACAGAAATAATATAAAGATCTGGGATGTATGCCTAAATATCAAAAAGTTATTACAATAATGACATGAAAAGGAACATCTCTATAATTGAGCACCATACTGAAAATGAAGAAAACAAGAACTTCTTATGCACTCATCCTACAGTCAATTTCTTACACTAGACAAGAATTTGTTAGACTAAAATGACAAAATAAGGATACGATAGGTAGAAAGGATCTCATCGTCCTTCAAGACCTTTCCACGACAAATTAAACGCTGCTGTTCAGATATTACCCCAGTAACAGTAGCTATTTGTTCCTTCAACTTTGGAATAGGAACCTGCCAAGTGAACTACATTAGCATACCTGCCAAGGTAACTTTTAGGAAAGAATGAGGAGAAAGATTTCCAAGATCTGCATCTAGTAATATGCTTCAAGGCTCCAGAAAAAAAGGTATGTAGATGTTATGTCTTCTGGATTCCAGCAGCCACGTCATCGAGGGCCCACACAGCTGGAAGCAGAGCCACCTCAGAAGGAGCCATGCTGACTGAAGACACTCCATCACGTTGGGGTGTCCAGTATGTTCATATTCATAATGCAACTTTGATATATTTTGAAGAATGATGGTACTTTGATTAGATAGATAGAATAAAAGTAGAAAAGTCAAATATGTCTGAGTAACCATAAATACAGAGCTAGCCTAGGAATTTCGAAGGCAAACTTTTCAAAACAATATTACTATCAAATCTGAGAACCATTTTTGATAAAGCAGATGATGGTGACTTTTGAACCAAGAGTGCAAAATCTAGTAGATATAAGTGGCAAAAGCTACAATTATTTCCTTCACTTTATGGATCATTTGTAATGGTAAAAAAGACAATTACTTGATTAGGAAGGCATAAATCAATTATTTCATCTAAGCTGTCAATATATATTTAAAACCATCCTAATTTTGCTGTTTTATTTATTTGATCAATCTATTAAATACCAAACTCTAAATTTGGGTGGTGGGAAATTTTATTAACATGGAAACTTTTCCATGTAGTTTCCAGGGAACTCTAGCTTTAGCTTTAGTTCATACAATTTTAGCTACTTTCGCAAATAATTCAGTCCACCTTCCATATCTTGCTGTGCAAGACATATTTGGCTCTGAGAGAAGACCATCACCATCTTAAAGACAAGTTCTTGAAAGTTCCAAACAGAATAGACTGACTTCTGATATACTAGATGGCAAACTATTTATAAGATTGACTAATCTAGGAAACCACTAAGGGTAGTCAAAAACCTGATGTTTAATCAAATATTCAAATACCACAGTTAGACCTGTGCTTGAGTAAACACTAGACAATAAACAAGCAACATTGAATACAACATTTACGCCGTTAATCCAAATAAAAAATTCCAATATAATTGTAGAAAAAACAACAGGATAAATCCTTGATTCTTGGTTGGGAGAATGTGTACATGAGGAACGAACACATTAGTCAAAGTTTGCAAGCTCGAACCTTTGTAGGGTCCATAGTTGGGGAGACATGATAGTGTCATACTGTAATGTATCAAATTTGTTGGATAATTAATTTGATCAGATAGTTCACATATTTTGATTCAAAATAAGGTTCATATGATCATATCACATGGAAAGAAATCATATTACATGGAACCAAGGCAAAAACTAATTGATAAATTTTTGTGCTTGAGAAAAGGATGTTTTTTCACCTAAAATCATTGCATACATTGCACAAAATCAACCTTATATTCATAGATATATAAATCTACGAAGAGACTGGCACGAGAATGTCAGACCATAGTCAAAAATAATGTTCTCAAGGAATAAAGAGTAAGAAATATAACATGAACTAATGACGTAACCTGTTCATTAAAAGGCAAGAAATATCTTGCAGTTATTGCAAGATTATTAGACCTGACAATATTTGGTCCAGCCCAATAGCCTGGTCTAGACCGGCACGATAAAATTAGGCTCAGGCCGATCCTTACCATGCTCTAGCCGTTATCGGGCCGGCCCTATAAGACCCTAAAAAATATCAGGTTGGGCCAGGCTGGGCCAGGCTAGGCGGTGTAGGCCCGACCCTGCCGGATAAGAAATTTATTAATTATAAAAAATAACGGGCTATTGGGTCAATTCGGGCCCGATAGCCCGATATGAACTCGAATCAACCCGATAGCCCAGTTCGAATCGGCCCCGATAGCCTAATATGGGCTCGATATCCTAGTTCCAATGGTCCGATTTGGGCCCGATAACACGATTTTGATTTTGTGTTATCGTGCCAACTGATCCGGTCGAGCTGGCCCATTTACTATTTGTGTTGTGTCGGGTCAGTGGTCCCGGGCCTGAACTTTTATCGGGCCGGGCACGATTTTTGTTCGGGACGGCCCGACATCTTCGGCCTGGCACGAATTACCAAGTCTAAAGATTATCAAGCATATCAAAGTTGAAAGGCATACTTTGAGATATAGAAATGAAGCAATTTGGAAAAAGTTAACCTCTGAGTCACTTCATCGAAAAGATATACTTACAGACTTGTCTACTCGTATAGTGTATGTTTGAGAATCCAATGTTTTAATCTTTATCTCCACAGTGCTCTCAGAATTTTCTGCAACATCCAAACATGACGTAGTTGCTTCAGAAGGACCATGAGTCCCCATACTGTCCTTGGATAATCTAGATGATAGGAGTTATTACAAGTTATTAGAAGCACCATCAAAATATACTAGCAAGTTATTTAATTAAATGACTGACAACACTATAAGAGCATAATCATGAATCCACAATTATCATTTATTAATTTACAGACATGGAAAGAATTGAAATTAATTTAACACATTAGGTATTGATTTTTGCATACTCTTTGGCACATACCATGGAAGATGGTATAAGCACAAACCAATTTTGGATTAGGGATGGCAGCGGATTGAATATAGTACGGATACTGCATATTTATCCGCATCCGCACCGCATCCCGATGTGGATAATTTGCACCTCATCCGCGAAGCATTTTAATAAAAAAAATAATCAATTGATGTATTTATCAGAAAAATTCATGGTGTAAAATGAAAATTATATAAGTTATAATATATATGTTATAGTATATAGGGCAAAATGGTAATTATATATATGCAGATAATGTGGTGCGGATACGGATTCAATGTATTGCAGATCAGCATCCCCACCGCATCCTCGCATATAAGGATTTTTTACATCCATATCCACATCTATATTTGTTTTTTTTTAAAAAAATAACCGATCCGTGCAGTGCGGATTCGGGTATAATTGTCATCTCTACTTTGGATTCATGCAAAGATGATATGGGTGCTCATGTGATAGCATGCACAAAAAGGAAGAAAAAAAGATATGTTGCTTGAAACCTATTAGAATATGAGTCCTATATATGTGCATAAGGGAGATAGGAGGGAGGAATAGACCAACTGTGCATAAAACAAAATTGAAAAAGCATTAAATAAATCAACCAGATTGAATTGCTTGTTCAGAATAAGCAGTAAATATAAATGAAAATTTCAAGTGAGGTTCAGTGATTTCTTCTGAGAATCTGGTCAGATAAATGAACTGAACCATAAGGACAAACCTTATTCTTCGTGAAACTTAATTGGACATACCTTCAACTTCTAAGATGAAATACGTTAGGGGTATACATATATGTTATCGTTTCAAGAAAAGCCTAAAGAACATGGAATGATCTGATAAACAAGACTCAAGAGTATTTCCTTCCTTAAACCAAGGCCAAACTGATATTGATGCCCAAAGGTACTCAAATAAGATAAAATCTTAAACTTGGGTTAATATACTGCTATGAACAAAAAGGTACTATCTTAAACAGTATTGTACCATAGTTGCGCCAAACGGCCTTATATACAACACATACTCCACCGGTACTAGTCAATCGTGCATGATAATTAAGAAGGTATCAAGACTATCATTGATTATGCTTTGCTTTTGAGCTGTAATTGCTCTCGTTTATTATGCTGTTCGTGCTCGTTTTATGTTGAATAAATTCATCAGCTCATGCATGACACAATTGGATGCTTTGTCGTGCTTAATCCGAGTACACAGTCTCCAATATTTCCAGCCAATAATTAGTTATGCATCCGATTGAATCAGCTCATGAACTACTCTTTCAAATGCATCGTATCGAATCAAAACAACAAAAAAATGAAGAAAAAGAAAAGACCATGAACCTCATAATCACATGAAAGACTCCATCGCCCTCGTCTCATAGTATCTTATTAAGCCGATAGTTCAAACCTCACTGAGATTAGCATCAAAGACTTTAAACACCACTACAGATGAAAGTTCACACGAATCCCCATGCCTCAAACTGAATCCCGGGGAAAAAAATCTACCGGGGGAAAAAGCAACAGACCTAAATCCAAGACGCGGATCCGATTCGAAATCACTAAAGAAACGCGAGAAGCAAAGATTTCAGATCTCGATTACCTGGTACGAGGGCAGAGCGGGCAGGAGGAGGAAAGGGAAGGGAACCCTCGATGAAGCGAGCACGAGAAGGCTGGCGAAAGCCGCAAGGGTATCGGAATTGTACAGAGTTTTTTTAACTTTGGAGTGAGATGGCAATTTTTGTTATGTATTTATTTTCTTTATTCCGAATTGAACTTTTTCTAATTATAAATGTTCGAGAGAAATGGCTGAATCGGACGTTTCAATCCGTCGATTTGGCGGACCGGCGGCGCCGCCTCGGTGTGCCGGGCCGAGGCGGTGATTTGGTTTAGATCGGATCGAAGACTTTGGATTCCAAACGGAGGGCGAACGGTCGAGCTTGTACCGGTTACCAAACTGAAATCGATCCCTTGGACGGGATCCGTTCAACAATGCGTTATGCGTGGATTCAAACTATCCACTCTATTCCTAACTAATTCAATCCTAGTTTGACGTGCTTGACTCTAATCTAACCCACGAGAGCTTAACTCAAGTTAGTTGAGCCCAATTGAGTTCAAATAAATGAGTAAAATATATTTGCAAATATGTTTAACTATGCATGATAATGTAAAATCGTTAGTCATATGTTTGAACATCATAAATTATTATTGCAAACTAAATGCACCTTGAAAATTACAACAGTATAAGCCTCGAATTTTTATAATAACGACAATGGCATTTTGGTTAAATTTAAATATATACAAAGATGTATATGAATTATGATATTTTTCTAATTTTAATACCGAATCAAACTAATTCCTCGTGCCCGTCTAGTGAGCCCACGAAGCGCGGCTCGACCTAGTCATTCAAGAACCTAGGTTATGTTGAGCTGGCCTAGATCAAATTCGAGGGCTTCGTCTAGTCATTCCGATGATATTTTCGTCTTTGGCACATATCCGAATATTCAAATATGATCATAACATAATTAAGGGGCACAATTCGACAACTGGCTCATTCAATGCATATCCTCGCGATAATTGAGAATAAATCCCCACCGAGTACATTTCATCAAAGACCCACCTCATAAATCAAATCATGTATCTACATGTATCTCTCAAATCTAATTCTTTACATACACATCTCGAATACATCCTTACTTGGGCGTTTGAGTATCTTTGTAGATCATCCGAGTCGCACCCGGCCAGGAGTCAGAAAGACTTGCAACATCTCCAATCTATGCGAGAACATTTGGCACTCGTCGTACGATCGTGTAAATCTTACATGTCCCACCACAGTTGATATCTGGACTTAGGCCAACTCTGCCACTAGCAGCCGACAAGAGCCTAGCAACAACGTCCCTCCCTTGTCATGTGACGCAAACATGGCCAAAGACGATGCTATGGCCGCCACAAACCCAATTATGGAAGAGTTACAACGCATGATCAATGATCACATGGAGCAAAAACAAAGGTTGGCGGCCCAAGTTGATGCGCTGACGCAATCCAAAGAGCAATGTCGGACTAAGCACGAGCGTCGCTGGTCGAAACGTGGAGGAAATACCTACCATGGAGAAGATGAAATCCCCCACACGCAGCATCAAAGGGAGATAACTAAGACCACGGAGGCCACCCATCGCCCTCGTGTCCGCTCAGGACTGTTCGACGAGCACATCATGGCAGCGTGTCTCCTAGATAAATTTAAGTTGTTGATCACTCTCCGACCCTATGATAGCACAGTTGATCCGACCACCCATGTAACAATGTTCAGATTAATAATGCTCCTCAACGGCACTATCGATCCTTTCCTCTATCGAGCTTTTCCCACTATCTTGGAAAGACCGCCCTCTTATGGTTCTCGACTCTCCTTGTGGGATCCATCCACAAGTTTCAAGAGCTCTCCAAGGCCTTCATCAATCAATTATCCTCCTCCAGGATATATGCCAAGTCCGAGGATGCCCTGAACTACATCATACATGAACGACATGGATCGCTGAGAGAGTATCTGATGAGGTTTAACGTTGTGGTCATGGAGATACTGAACCTCGACCCTCATGTCGAATTATACTTAGTCAAGCACGGTCTGAAGCCAGAACAATTCGCGATCAGATAGTCATTGCCAAGCCGAAGACAATGGTCGAATTACGAGAGTGAGCAGTATGATATACAGAGATGAAAGAGCTCAGAGAAGCAAGAAAGACTAAAAGGTAAAAGGACACCAAGGCCAACGCCTAGGATAAATAAGGAAATCAGTTTGATAAGAATGGGGAATGCCAAATGATGAGATATGAGGCGTCATATTTCACATAGTCGACGAATTTGTAGAAGGAGGGACGAGCTCGGCCAGGAAAAGGTTCCCCCGAGCTATCATGGTGATCGACAGCACAGCTTGCCCGCAAAGACCTCGCATCGCAACCCTGGTAATAATATTCTATGAATCCGGTTTCCAAGGGATATATCAGAATATATATGATCGTGTGGTGATTTCTGCAATCGCATACAACTTTATTGTCAGGAAAGTCCTCGTTGACCAGGAAGCTCGATCGACATCTTGTTCTACTCCACATTCAAAAAGATGCAACTAAAAGAGGCTTCCCTCAACCCTTATAACGGTGACCTTGTCGGATTCTTGGAAGAACGAGTAAATGTCTGAGGCTATGTTTGGCTAAGGATGACATTTGGCTCTAAGCCGAGGACAAAAACGATCAAAATGCAATACCATGTCATTGACTGCCCCAGCCCCTATCACATGATTTTGGGGCACCCTTCATTGAACACCTTGGGAGCCGTCGTCTCAACACTTTATCTGGCTCTCAAATTTTTAATATCAAAGACAGAGGTAGGAGTGGTCAAAAGAAAGACCGCATGTGTTATAATGAATGCCTAAAGCATAAATCAGCCAAAACATAGGAGGTGTCGAGCACTTCATCCCAGTAGGTAAATTCAGTTTTTCAAATGGAGGAGCTGCCAAGGATATCAGAGTTGAACCCAAGAGGGGATGTCCAGGAGTGACCTCAACCAGTAGATGACTTAGAGTCAATAGATATCAGAGAATCACCCGAGCAAGTAACCTTCATTGGAGCTGGTCTTCCCGCCAAGTTCAAAGACAATCTAAGTGCTCTGCTCGAGGATATCGCCGACTTGTTCGCATGGACTCCTGCCAACATGCTCAGAATAGACCCCAAGATCATATGTCACAAGCTTGTCATCGACACCCAAATCAAGCCCATAGCCTCGAAGAAAAGAAAGCTCGGAGCTAAACGTTAGTAAGCATCCATTGAGGAGTCCAAGAAGCTATTGAAAGCAGGCTTCATCAGGGATATCAGGTTCACAATGTGACTCACCAATGTTGTGATTTGTGAAGGTCAAGAAGAGCTCGAGAAAATGACGGATGTGTATGAATTTCATTGACCTGAACAAGACTTGTTCGGAAAGACTCATACCCTCTCCCAAGCATAGACAAACTGGTCAACGACTCTTCGGGGTACGAGCACCTCAACTTCATGGACGCATATTGAGGGTACAATCAAATATGAATGCACCCCGAGAATGAAAAGAAGACGATGTTCATCACAGAACATGTCAACTTTTGCTACAAGGTAATGTCATTCAAACTAAAAATGCAAGAGCTACATACCAATGCCTCATGAACTAGGTCTTTAAGCAATAGATTGGAAGAACCCTCGAGGTATATGTCGACGACATGGTTGCAAAGATCTCGACCAGTGGAAACCATTGCGAAGATCTCCCTGAAATTTTCAGGCAACTCAGACAGTACAACATGAGGCTTAACACGGAGAAGTGTGCCTTCAAAGTCCATGACATCAAGTTCCTCAAATTCATGCTTACGAATTGAGGAATCGTGGCCAATCCCGAAAAATGTCGGGCCATACAAGAAATGTGCAATCCTCGAAATGTGAAAGAGGTACAACAGCTCACATGGAGGATTGTCACACTGCCAAGATTTTTATCTAGGTCGGCAGACCAGGCACTCCCTATCTTCAAAATCCTCAAGAAGAAGTAGGATTTCCAATGGAACAAGAAGTACAAATAGACATTCCAAGAGCTTAAGAACTTCCTTATAAGTCCACCAATCTTGACCAAACTAGGGGAAACACTATTCCTCGATCTCACAGTTACATAAAATGCACTCAGCCCAATTTTAGTCCGAGAAGAGGGGAAGATCAAAAACCCATTTACTTTGGAATATCAAAGGTAATTTCCACCAACTTGATCTATTGGTCAAGTTATCAATATCCAATACATCATATACGAAGTGTTCTTCATTTAAAACTATGGATTGTTGGCCTAAGGTTTTCTATCTTGATCTTAATCTCGGTTTTGATGAAAACAAACATGGAACTAATATTTCATTGAGAAATCTTTCAAGTTTCATATCGATTAGCGCATGACATCCTCGATCGGAAATATCAGAGAAATCGAAAAATCGGAAGGACGTTGGTCGACGCGCTCGGATTCTTCGGGAAGATATAGTCTAGGTTTAGGGTGTCTAGTTTACATTGTAATATCCTCGTGATGATGCATAAGAATCCAAAAACCATCCCCGAATCCCAAAATATGAAAACTCGGAAACCGTCCTGAAATAACCTAGGGAGCTCCTTGGAGGGCTATATGACCTAGATACTTTCTTGACATAAAAAATGACGATAATTATTCCTTGGGTTAAAATTAGATAACGAGGTATTTTTTAGGAATTTTTGAAAGCCCTTAGCCTATCCATTCTCGACTCGAAAGATTAGAAAGTTTTCGTTTTCGGAAAATTTGTACTAGACCCTAAAAAGTAGATTTTGATTCTTAAGGACTTTGATTTTTTAGATATTTTTATTGAATCCAAATGGGGGATAATCCTTATATAACATTTATATTTTAAAGTTATTAAATGTTATATAAGTAGACTTAGCGAAGATGGAACCCAAACGAGTAGAAAAACCCAAGCAAAATAGAAAATTGCCCAGTCTGTCCAATTTTCGGTTGACCGTCAGAGGCGAAAAAATGGCAGTGGGTGCATCGGTCGACCGATCGGTCAACCGGATTGCAGATCGCAGCGAATTGCGACTCATTCGATCGACCCGTCGGTCGATCGAACAGTGCGATTAAAGCACAGAAAGCCGCAGTCGATCCATCGGTCGATCGACGATCTCGTCGATATGCGACCGAAAGGCGATAATGGCTAATTTTCTACCCGTTGAAACGCCCGTTCAGCTGAGGGATTATAAATAACCCTCACCTAACTTCTTTAAAGTTGCTTAGAGATATTACTGAGCATTTTAAGAAGTGATTTAAGCCTTCAAAGAGATCGATTGCAGCGCGCTCTGCTCTTCCGTCAACGTTCTTCTTCAAGCGCCAATTGCTCCTCAATTCTGCTACGACTCAAGCTCATTTACTGGCAAGTTGAAGGCTTGAAGGCTTGGAAAAGAGCATTTAATCTTGGTTTACTCTTTAAGCTCTTTTCATTATAATTTTAATTGTTATTTGAACTTGTTTTCATTGGATTTAAGCTTGTATAAGACCTAAAGTGTAGGTCTTGAAATTGGGTGGTAGCCTTGATGTTTGAGGTTTAAATCCACCGGTGTAAACGTAGTTTGCTAGGATTAGTTGAGTTGTCCCTTAGGGTTGAGGTGGAAGAGTGCTCTCGATAAGAAGGCGGAGACTTCCGGGTGTAGAAGTGCCTTAGGTTAAGAGTGAGACTTTTCGATTCAAAGTCCTCTGTGTAAGGGAAACTATTTAATCTAGTAAACTAAGTTTGGAAATTCTAAGTGAGGTGCTTAGGTAGTGGAGCAGGCATTGGGGCTGAACCACTATAAATTCTTGTGTTTGCATTGATATCATGTGTGTATTTATTATTTTATCTTTTATCGCTTCCACATTTAGTCATTGAATTATAAATTACCTAAGTAGTCTAAGAAAACGAGTAAAACCGAAATTAGACAAATAGATTTAGTTAACACACTATTCACCCCCCTCTAGTGTGACCATTTCACCCAACATGGATCACCTTACAAAATTTGAAACTAAAATGACAAGAATGAGAAGAAGGATTCCACAATCCAACAAAAGAAGAATGATATATCAATAAAAAAATGTTACTGAACAAACATAAGGCTTGTATTTATAATGTATCTAGATTTTAGTTATTTATTTTCATTAAATAATTAAAATGTTTTTTATTGGACTTACAACTGAAAACATGAAACAAATGGTAAATGGTCATGATTGTTTTTTGTTGTTGTTTTGTTTACAGTTGAAAATATGAAACAAACATTTATTTGTTTAACTTCAGGGATTGCAATGCGAACTCCTCTTTCAATAATTACAAATGATAAATGGTCATTACTTAAAACATCTTCCGTCAAAAAACATTTTTCCTTTTAATAATATTATTCTCATTTATGTCGAGTAGATCATTTGCAACCTAATATAGGGAAGCATCTATATGGTATGAGCCCTTACTCTCTCCACAACGTCTATGTTAATACTGTCAACATCTCATGGTGTGTGTTTACATATTGTTTATTTATACGTATGAACGATGTTATCATAGGCAAGTTGAACAATATCATGTATTCTGATAAAGAAAATATGACTCCTAATATTCTTATAGAAGGTTTGTATTTCTAATGTATCAAATTTTCACTTATTTATTTTCATTAAGGAATGTAAATATTTTTATTTTGTTTATAGCTGAAAACATAAAACAAACATTTGTTTGTTTAAGTTCTAGTTCCGTGATGCAAACTCCTCTTTCAATAATTACAAATAGTAAATGGCCATTACTTAAAACATCTTATGTCAAAAATACTTTAAAAGTCAAAAAATAATAATATAAAAGCCAAAAAATATATTATCCAATGTGCAAGAACTATTGAGTTTGTTACTAGAATCCTACTTTAATATTAGTCGATTCACAAATAAGTAGTGGCCAACGTTCCAACTAAGAATGATAATGACTTTGACCCTTTAATTAATATGAAGGTGAATGTAATATTACTTTTTTTGGTATTAACAAATTTTGAATGTCAACTTACAATCTTTGACTAATGGAAATTTTTTATTTAAATCAATAGTTGTTGATGCATTTGACAATTCAAATCTGGACGTCGAGATTGATTATAGTTTATATAAATAATAACTTGATAATGAAGGTTGGTGTATAATACGCGTGAATTATTTAAATTACAATATATGTCTCGATTTTGATTCTCATAATTGTGCACATGCATATTTATTTACTGATTACTTATTTATTAATTGTAGTAGATATTATTCTAGTTGTTTAACTTATTTTAATTGATTTGGAAGAAGAAAAAGATGATATTTTTTCTCATTATATTTTGTTTATTTCTTACTTCTATATATCTCTTAAGTATACTACTTAAATTAATTTATATATATATATTAACAGGTGTATGTAATATTGGCCAACCTATTTTATGAATTTAAGTCAAGCTTTAATGTGGTCTCAGGAAAGGTTGGTAAAAACATAAAACTCTTGATGGCCAAAGTTTTTTTTATGTTGTATGGATGGAAAAATACAACTACTAATACTACAGTCTTATCCCGAACAAAAATGCTAGGAGCCAATATTTTTTTAAAAATATTAGGGCATTCAATGCTACGTTCTCTTTTACGTCTATGTTTAGGAAGATTGACCATGAAGTTAATAATGGATCAACTCCTCCTATATTTGCACTTGGTGGTCAAAACTATCGCGGCATCGAAAGTTTGATTCATGCAAATAATGAAAAACCAAAATTTTGCAATGCTTGCAAGTAATAACATATGTTGAACGTCATCTCTATTTACTATATTTCTTCTACGTCTTCTCAATTTTTGTTTATCTATGATTATCTTCGTAGGCAAAGATAATTGATTTTGAAATAGTCTCAAGTCTAAAGGACATTGTTGATGACCATAATGCATTGGCAAAGTCTTTCAAGTGTGTTAAAGATCGATATAGAGAAGATGATTTTTCTGAAATTAAATTGAGATTAATTAGAAACAAAGATAAGGATGGTAGGACTTACAATTTGCCTATTGCTTATGAAGTTGCACTGGAAATATTGTCCTCATTAAATCTATCTTAAATTTCATCCCTACTCACTCAATATTTGTTACTTGGATGAATACTGATCTCAGTGATAAAATTGATCAAAAATTGAGAAACTTCCTTTGACATAATAGTAATGGCAGAATTGGTATGCATCTGATGAACTCGGAAACCATCACATTTCCAAATCACTAGAGGCATGTTTGCTTTATAGGACAAACATTTATCTTATGAAGCGAACCATCACCCTCCCCAAATCACTAGAGGCATGTTTGCTTCATAGGATAAATACTTATCCTATGAAGCAAACCATCCCCCTTCCCCCCTCCCCCCCCCCTTGGCCGTCGAAGTTGCACATTACCAGAAGATGCACCGGACTGCATCACTCCGATTTTAGTCAAGAACATATTATATGTATTGTTTGTTATATTTATTACAAGTTTTATTTTATTTTAAATTTTTATTTCTCCTCTATTTTATGATATATTTATATGTTATTATTATTAGTATATTTTGATTATTAGATATTAAAATTCTTTAAAATGCTACTTTTGTTCTTCTTCATTTTTACCTTTTTAGTTCCTTTTGTTTTGTAAGATATATATAAATTCATAACTGTAAATTTGAACTAACTGTGTTATATGCTTAATTTGTCAAAATTAAGAAGAAGATTCCACACTTCAAAAAAAAACTAAAAAAAAACTAATCTTGATTCGTTAAGTTATTTGCCTTCAACAATTTGATTCGTTGACAAAGCCAAGGCCTATCATGTAATTTATGTGTAGTATTTCATTTCCACATTATATATATTTCAATCTATGATAAATTGTAGACTTTCAAATATGTTCAACCATTGGGAATGCTCATTCGGTTCAAATCGAAATAGGCAACCGAATATGGGATGAACCGAACCAGACTGAATTGACTATTTTCAGTTCGGTTCCCAAACCAAATAAATCGAAATAGCCTATTTTTAACTATTTTAGCCGATTTAAACGAAACACACACACACACATCTAAGTCGAAACGGTCCACTTGAAACACACACAGTACACACCAACATAAAAAAATAATACAAACATCAACCAACTAAGTAGCAATATTATAAAGTCTTTCAAACACCAAAACCAAAAATAATAAGTCATTTTTAATTTTTAAAAAAAACAAAAAAGATAATTTTTAAATTTATATTTCAGTTTTAGGTTTAGTTTGGTTCTGGGAATCAAAGACGAACATATTATTCTTATGCGGTTCGATTCGGTTCAAAAACCGAACTTGCCAGGATATAAATTGAATGATACCTAAAATTTTAGTTTGATTTTTTGATTTAGTTGACAACCCTATCAACCATACATGATAAATATAAAATAGTTACTTCTCATATTTATCATCTCAATTTGAGCTCATACACCCTAAAAATTATAAATTGAGTTCAAATAGATGACTATAATTGCAAATTTGAGCTATATGTGTTTTCTGTGTAGTTTCACTACTAGAATATACCACATCAGCCACGGGGATCATCGACGATCGCCAGGGCCGTCAGAATCATTCACAGCTTTGCGTCGACCGTAGCAGTCGTGGCTGATGTAATCAAATCAGTCACGGCTCGCATACGGCCAGCCAGATCCGTCGCTCATAGTTCATGGTGCGTAGGGCGCGCGAAATAAAATAAGTTATTAGCCACGGCTTAGCGGGGACACTGGAGCTGTTGGTGATGTGAGTAACCAAATCAGCCGCGGCTCGCATACAGCCGTCGCTCATAGTTGATGGCACACATGGGGGCGCAAAATAAAATAAGTTATTAACCACGACTGTATTCAGCCGTCGGTGATATGAATAACTCAATAGCCACGGCTGGAGGCGGCCGTCGCTTATTGTTTAATGCCACGAACGCAGCTCGAATATTAAAACACTCTTAACCGACAGCTCAATAACCGTCGGTGATAATAAAATTACAGATCCACGGTGTTCCGATAACCCTCAAGCCGTCGGTGAAAATCCTTTTTATTTGCGTTCGCGCCCGACCCTTCCTCTTTCTTATCTGCTCGCCGCTGTCTCATGTTGTCGCCGCCGATGAACCTCTCCCTTCCATTATGCATCGATCCTCTCCTCCTTTCATTCTGTTGTTAATTCCTGCTATGTGCCGCCCTCTCAGCCCCGGCGTCAACTTGGCCGGCCCTCTCTGCGCTGGCGTCGACTCGACCATCCCGCTCAGCGCCGGCGTCAACCCGACCGGCGCCGCATTGGGGCCGATTACCATCGTCCCCAATGCATCGAACAGTAACCGACAGTGATGCCGACTACTACTTGATTAGGGTTAATTACCCTAATCAATTACTTGATTAGGGTAATTAACCCCTAATCAAACTGTGATTAGGGTAATCATAGTTTGATTAGGGTTTTATTTTTTTAATTGTTTATTGTTAATTATTAGAAATTAATTGTTAATTAGGTAATTAGTTTGGTTAATATTAATTAATGGTTAATGTTGATTAGGGTTTAATTAGTTTTAGATTAATGAAATTAGTTTAATATTAATTAATTAGTCACGTAGAATCGTCCACTGAGGACGCGCGCCGAAATCGCCCACTGTGGACTCGCGGCCAAATCGTCCATGGTGGACTTGCGCCGGAATCGTCCACAATGGATGGACTCATGCCGGAATCGTCCACGATGGTTGTATGTTCATGTAAATGAAGTTAATGATATTTTATACGATGTACAACCCTTGAATTGTCCCTAATTGGATAATTTGATAACATAGTTATTTATATTGCACTTAGTTTATTTTTTTAGTCATTATTCATTTTTAAATTTTGGCTTGTATCTCCCTTGTTCTCCGATACGCGCCCAGATGATATGCGTATTCGAAGAACTGTAGGGAGATGCTGCCAAAATTTAGAATGAAGTTAATGACTAAAAGAATACTAAGTGCAATATGAATAATATGAATCCCGAATGGAATAGGACTATCCCACCTAAAGACATTACCTAAAGATATTGCAAACTTTTTGACAGAACATGTCGGGCGATCGAAGTTGGATGTACCAACGAATTCATCGTGGAGCTATAACGGATGAATTTCGAGTAGGCGTAACTTACTTCTTAAATTTCGTCTACTCGAATGAAAAATTCCTTAATGGTGATAAAATTCGATGTCCGTGCCGGAAATATTCGAATATAAGATTTTTGGACAGATAAATTGTCAAAATGCATTTGTATACAAAATGATTCGCACCAAGATATTTTGTATGGAATTATCACGGGGAGTCACGTCAAGTCGGGACGTCGATCAATCATGTTGTCCAAACTCATGGTGAATCTTTTTCTGCTGATGTTTCTTCTTCCAATCCACATAATCCTTATAGAACAATGATTCTGGATAGTCTTGGAGGACAATTCCATTTAAATGATAATATTGAGTCAGTTACTGAGACGGTAGTGCCACCAGACACTATAACAGTTGAAGTCACTAAAGAACAACCTGCGAAACAGATTGAATTGCCGAATAAGGAGGCTGCATAATTTTACGAGATGTTGAAAGCTGCCGATGAACCTTTGTATGAGAATTGTCCTAATTATACAAGATTTTCAGCAATGACACAACTGCTGAATATCAAGTCCGATTGTAATATCAGCGGGGTTGTGTTTGATCAGATTGCAGGCTTTATCAATGGTATACTACCTCCAATAACAAGTTTGAGCCAACCTTTTATAAGATAAAAAAGTTGATGAGAAAATTAGGGCTTGGGTACGAAAAGATACACACGTGCCCAAATAACTGCATTTTATATTATAAAGAAAATGCACAGTTAGAGCAATGCCCGGTATGTGAACATCCTCGTTACAAGGAGAAGAAATCGGTCCGATAAAAAAATATCTCATTTAAGGTGCTTCAGTATTTTCCACTGACACCGAGGATTCAAAGGTTATTCATGTCAAAAAAGACTGCCCCCTATATGAGTTGGCATGCAAGAAGTCGTGATGATACAATAATGACTCATCCATCCGACAGTGAAGCATGTAAACATTTGGATAGGTGTTATCCTTCATTTGCTAGGGAGACTAGAAATATCAGGTTGGGATTGTGCATAGATGATTTTAATCCGTTTGGTAATTCGACAACTCAGTATTTAGTATGGTCAGTGATGTTAACAGTTTATAATTTGTCGCTCTCAATGTGTATGAAAGATGAATTTATCTATCTTTCGATGATTATTCCGGGTCCTAGGGGTTCTCGCAAAGAAATTGACGTGTTTCTCCGTCCCCTAATTGATGAACTCAAAACATTATGGGATGAGGGAGTTGTCACTTATGATTGTCACCGGAAGTAAAACTTCACTTTACAAGCTGCTATATTATGGGCAATCAATGATTTTTCGGCCTATGACATGTTGTCTGGTTGGAGCACGCATAGGCGACTCTCTTGCTTGTATTGCATGGAACACTCAAAATCCTTCAGTCTTGAGAATGGTCAAAAAATTTCCTTCTTTGATTGTCATCGTCTGTTCCTACCGTTTAACCATCAGTATCGAAGGAATTGTGACAAATTTATCAAGGGTAGAGTCGAAAGAGATGAGCCACCACCGATGTTGTATGGTGAACAGATGTTAGCACGTGTTCAATTGCTTCCAGAGATTACTTTTGGTCGGAATGTAAGAATTTTAAGCTTTGGTCAAACACATAACTGGGTGAAAAAAAGTATCTTTTGGGAATTGTTGTATTGGAGTTTATTACTGATTCGGCATAATTTGGACGTCATGCACATTGAAAAAAATGTGTTTGATAATTTTTTTAACACAGTGATGGATATTTTTGGCAAAACTAAAGATAATGTGAATGCCCGACATGATGTAAAAATAAATTGTAAGAGACCTGAGTTAGAGTTACAAGAGGTCAACAGACGACTTCATAAGCCAAAGGCACCGTATGTGTTAAATAAACAACAGATGAAAGATGAGTATCAATAGATCAAAGAACTCAGATTACCCAAAGGATATGCCTCAAACTTATCTCGATGTGTAAACATCGATGAATGCAAAATATCGGGGATGAAGAGCCACGATTGTCAAGTATTCATGCAGAGATTGCCGGTCGCATTTCGAGATCATCTACATGATAATATTTGGGGTCTGTTGATAGAATTAAGTATGTTTTTCTAAAACATTTGTGCAAATGTACTTCGAGTCGAAAATATGTCAACACTTAAAAATAATATTGTTGAAATCAAGCTGGAGCAGTTTTTCCTCCTGCATTTTTTGATTTGATGAAGCATCTACCGATACACTTGGCATATGAGACACAAGTTGGTGGCCCTATTCAATACCGACGGATGTACTTATTTGGAAGATACATGAATCCTCTGAAGAAAAAAGTAAAGAACACCGTCGTAGTTGAAGGTTCCATATCGGAAAGCATATATAATCGTCATGTATTCATAGAAATTATATGCAATATCCGTCTCAAAATAAAGATAGAGCAGATTGGCGTGTAGTCTATAAGACTAAAGCCAGAGGAAAAATTGACCCGATAGTTGGAGAGAATGAGCCAACAGATGACTTCTATCAAGAAGAAGATCCTTCCGAAGTGGAACGAGTTAGTCCAATACTCGAGGATGATGACACATAGTTAGTCCAATTGGAAATAGAATACGCTAATGACGACGATAATAAAGTTGAGGAAGGACAGAATGATGATGAAGGAGAAGAAGAATTTTAAGATTCCGATACAGAAGAACAAGAAGAAGAGTATTACACGGATGATGATAATGACGATGATGAATAATTATAAATATGAAGTATATATTCAATTATTAAATATATATATATTAATCTATTATATATAATCTAATTATATTAATTAAATTTTTACAGCTATGGTTCGAGATATTAGTTCTCGAGGAGGCATTCCTTGTAGGACCCCCCGACGATTACCACCTGCCCCACCTGTACCCACTGACCCTTCGCCTTCCACCACCATCCCCCCACCTCTAGCCACCATCCCCCCACCTCTAGCAACCATTCCCCCACTCGATCAATCCATCATTCCCCCAGTTGATCTGGTCACCATCCCCCACCTCTAGCCACCATCCCTTCAATCGATCCAGGCCCATCGACATCGAGACGTAGGCCACGAGGGCCTAACATAATTCTCCCTCCTTCACCCGAGGGAGAACTGCGCAGAGCAGTTAGTGTGCACGGAAAAAGGTAAGTATATGCATTAATTATTTCTTATAATTTATTTATAATTCAAAATATCATAATATGAATTTATATTTAGTGCAGATTTGAGCAGGAGGACGTCCCCCGCACGATAGCGGGGATGATCCGAAAGTTTATGCACGGGGCGTGGCCTACATGGTCTCACGTGCCCCGTGAGCATATGGATTTATTATGGCGATCGAGAGTTCACGGTAAGTATATTTATTAAATTAATGTTAATGTTAAATATTCATCAGTAATAATAATTTTTTTTATAGGGTCATTATACATAGCCGGAGGACCAGACCACTTTTGTGGAGGCTGCATGGGAGCGTGTTGCCCGCGCTCGCTATAACGACACTACAAGAAATCTGGTTTTCTCGTGACGAGATTTGGTGGGGGTCGTGCATCGACCCTCACTAAATCAACCTATTTATGAGGGTCGATAGTCGACCGGCTCGACCCTCACAAAAACCTGTCAATAAAAAAACACTTTTGTGAGGGTCGGATATGACCCTCACTAAAAAGTATATATAGTGAGGCTAGGACAACATCATGACCCTCACGAAAAATTGTCAATAAAAGAAAACATTTTGTGATGGTCGAATATGACCCTCACTAAAAAGTATATATTGTGAAAATAATATTATGACCCTCACAAAATCATGTATTTTGTGAGGGTCGAATATGAGCCTCACTAAAATATATATTTTGTGAGGACATCGTGACCCTCATGAAATTCTACATTTAGTGAGGGTCGAATATGATCATCACAAAATTCTATATTTTGTGATGGTAAGAAACGACTCTCATCAATTCCTACCTCTCACTTTTAAATCTGAAAATAAATAAATATTAATTAAAAAATAATTTTAGATAGTTAAATAATTGATTAAATATATTTTTAAAATTTAAAATATTTTTAAGTAAAAGAATTAAAATGCTCACCCCTACCCCTTGAAAGTTTAGCTTGGAGGCTAGCGGCTTGATAGTCGGAGGTCCGGCGGCTCCTTCTTCCCCAATCCCTTGCACGAACATTCCTATCCCCTTCCTTCTTCCCCAATTCCTCACACGAATATCCCTATCCCCTGATGTGTTAGCTGTATACGTGGGGATGGAATTAGAGGGGAACGCTGGGCCATCCGCCTGAGACCAAGACGGGGAGCGTCTCGAGCCTTGTCGAGGCCCTCGCCGACGTCAAGATAGTTAAGGTTTCGCTTGATATAGGGGGATTATTGAATGCGCTTATTTATTGCTCTTATTTTGTTTGACGCAATGTGTTCTCGTACCTATTGGAAATGAATATGGGCAGTGCGGAGAGGAGCCTGAGAGAAAAGAGGATGGTAGTAGGGCGCTGAGGAGGAACGTAGTAATTCCATAAAGGTGTTCACCTAAGCTCTCTGTTCGACAGGTAATTAGAATATATTATTTCCTCTGCTTCTAACTTTTCAAATGTCCTGTGCTTGATATGCCTTCTATCTTGCCATCTTTAAGGCCTTATTCCACCAACTTGCAGAAACATTTCTCGATTCTTTTTTCTTTCTCCTCAAAGATTGGATCATTGTAACGCACAAAGGAACAATTTGGAAACTTTGATAGAAATGATTCCCAATAAAAAATAGATTACTGCATCATTCTAGATAAACATGAGTTTCATATCATTTCATGGAAATAGGCGATGGAGAAGAGAGACAAAGAAGTACATAACTGAAAATGGAATGAGCTAAAGCTTAAAATAAGAGAGACATGGAGAGGAGAAAAGGAAGGTGGAGTGTGTGAGATGGAATACTGGGATGGGAGGGAGAAGGGGGTGTGCTGCATCTCTATTTTCAACTTTGGGTTTCGCAGTGTGTTGGGAAGGGAGATGGTATCTGTTTATGAGCATGAAAGAGCAACTATTTATTAAATAGGTAAAGTTTTACTTGTAGATGTGTAATACTTCATTGTCTGTTCTTGTGTCTCATGCATTGAATGTTTTTATGTAATATTTTAATGTGGCTTTAATTAGCATGCTCATCCTCTGTTTTACTTTTACTATATGTTGAAGCAGTGAGAGGAGAGAAATTAGAAATGTCTTCTTAGCAGCTCAGATGATTCATCCTTCACCATCGAGAGTACTAGGGATTCATTTAGCACTGCAGATTGTGGCGACAACAATACTAGCCTTGATGCTACTATTTCTTCTCTGTTTTCACCTACATGCAAAATTTACTCAGTGGTTTGCACTATTGTTTAATGTTTTTTGTTCTCACGAAATGATATCCTTTTGTTATGGTCAACTCTTCCACTTCATGTTATTTTTTCACATGCTCTAAATGTCATTTTCAAAGTTTAAATGACATTTCATCTATGAGCATATGACAATGTTTTATATTGATTAATCGGTTATTGTCTCTATTCATATTTTCTAGTGATTAATCAGTGATTAATCAAAGCAGATCATGGATTTTCATAACTCCATC
This sequence comes from Canna indica, assembly GCA_034359265.1. Classification (NCBI taxonomy): domain Eukaryota; kingdom Viridiplantae; phylum Streptophyta; class Magnoliopsida; order Zingiberales; family Cannaceae; genus Canna; species Canna indica. Next base: position 14,516,094 of record CP136890.1, read on the forward strand.
CTAGTGGTTATCTTGTGCTTCCATATATATTATTAAGGAACTATAAATCTATAATTTTGTGTGTCCTAGGCTCCTGCCAATATGGTGTCTGATTCGGGTTAGTATGCAACCCTACCTTGCATAGCAAGGAGGTCATTCACTTGTTTGAGTGACGTGTGTCCTAGTCTCAAAAGTCTAAATGGAACAAGCTTACCATTGCATGAGGTTCTTTGTCCTCCACTCATTTTTTCCTCGTAACATAATTTTGATTTATTCATGGAAAATTTAAAACTTGAGATAAATTGAATTTTCTATAGAAAACCCAAGAATTGCCATAAATACCCCTTTTAAACCATACAATTAGAACAAAAAGAAGGCATAACGACCTAATATTCTGAAATTGGCTCTTTTCCATCTAGTGTTAGCTCTGTTCAGAGCATATCAGTTGTCAAAGTTAAGTCACTCTACTTTTGTCATGAATATTTCATCAATTCATCTTAATTTTTTCAGATATACCCAGAAAATGGGTATAGTTATTGTTGGACAAGTGGTTAATTTCAGTGTTGTCCACTTTTGAGGGCATACATAGACAATCTTCCTATTTGTTAAATATATGCTCCAGTGACATTATTGTCCAAAGTGAACTTATCTAGGTCTAGTGATAATTGGTGGAATGCAGCTTAATGTCAGATCGTCTGTGTTTTTTTTTTCTATTTCTAAAGCAGCTAGCTAGAAGTAAATGCTTGTTTGCAAATGTCTTGTTCCAGAATGCTGCAAATTAAGCTTGATTTTTGTCTTCTAAGATATCTTTTATGTCTTATTTTTCTCTCACGTTCCTTAAATCAAACTAAATGATGGTACTTGTTTAGATGTTGAACGATCACTTTCTTTTTACCTTTTGCATGATAAAGCTAACCATAGTACTAAAGATTTTCCAAGATGATGTGTTTGTACATGAATATATGGAAAATTGTCTACTTTAAATTCTCTTAGAGCCACCTTTGAGTTAGTGGCCTTTTAACATTCAGTAGTGATTGAAGTTTTTTTCGTTATAGAAGGATGCACTTCTGGCATTCAGCTAATGGAGGCAGAGGTTGCTCTTTACTAGAAGACATTATGCAGGCATTTGAACGAAGCTCAAGTAAGGACTTTTGTCTTGCACTTTTAAGAGTTTGTTTGCTGTTATGTTGTGTATGTTTTGGCTTCATTCAGTCCAATTATTACAAATGCTTTCTGATATTAAAGGATAAATTTGGTACATTCATGTTGAACTTATGGGTTCCATATCCAGTTTTTATAATGTAACTAAAGCTAAAAGCATGCATCTTCATATTTTTTTGACAATAGTGAGGCTTGAATAATACTTGCCCACTTCTTAACCGTGCAATAGGTTGACAAAGATGAAACAATTTGGTTTCACGGTAGATTACATTCTCAAATATATATTTCCTTTATAGGAAATTTTGTTTAAGTTGTGAACTAAATTGAACATAGTTACTGGCAGGAGCTAATCTAAGTTTGCTATGGACTTTGTTGCCTCCCAGCTATTTATGACACTTTGATTTCGCTTTGGCTTTCATTAGGCTAACACAATCCTCCACCTTTTTCTTCATAGCTGACATTTCCAATGTTACATTCTTAGCTACGTGTTGCACCTAAATAGTCTCATCAACGGGCACCATATTGCCATATTGGTGTTTTCAAGTGCAAAGAAGTACCCATCCCGGCCAAGTTATTGTGATTAAGTTTCCTAGCACTGTGATTAACTCGTGTTTTTTATTGTTGGTTTGCATTGAACATCTTTTGATACAACTATTGATATATATTATTTTGATGATACAGATAATTGCTTGCCTCCCAACTTCAAGCAGGTAACGTTCGTAATGAGAAGTTGATTTCCAAGATTGATGAGTTGGAGAAGAAAATGGAAGAAGATAAGAGGGAGATGAAGGAACAAATGATGGAGGCAATGGTAGAGGAAAGAAAGAAAATGAAAGAGGGATTTAGAAAGACGCCGGACGAGGATATTAAAAATAGAAGATGGAAAAAGGAATATGGAATATGAGAGAAAGAGGATGGAAGACGAGAAAAGAAGATGGAAGAACAATTTGAAGATGATGGAAGAAAGATGGATATGATAGTTGCTTTCATGGATGAGATGAAAGGTATGAAGTAAGAAAGAATTTGCGAGGATAATGATCTCGAATTATGTATGAATTAGTAGAACATGTTTGGATTTTATTTTGAGGTTGAAATTTTTATGTAATGAGATTGATACTTTATTAGATGTGTTTTTTGTAATGGACCATGTAATGATACTTTATGAATTTTGTAATAAATATATTATATGTTAAATGATGACATATTTTTTGTCTTTATATGTTTCTTAAGATTTATGTAAATATAATTAAATTATAAAAATTATTAGGTTTTATATGCATGTTATAATAACTTTTAGTGAGAGTTAGGGAACCATCACGAAAAAACTAAATTTATGAAAAAAGGTTTTAGTGGGGTCAGGGGTGACCCTCATAAAATGTAGGAATTAGTGAGGGTCACGACCCTCACTAAAACCCCATATGACCCTTACTAAATGCTTTTAGTGAGGGTCACTCGACCCTCAAATGTCGTCAGAAAAAGTCTCGTCACTAAAAGTATAGGTGATGATTATGTCGCGACCCTCACTAAAAGGTAGCTTTCGTGAGGCAAAATTGACCCTCACTAAATATGAGAATTAGTGAGGGTCAGTTCGGCCTCACAAAAATTATCTTTTAGTGAGGGTCACCAGCAATCCTCACTAAATATAAGAATTTATGAGGGTCAATTTTGCCTCACAAAAGTTACCTTTTAGTGAGGGTCAGGACATGATCCTCACCTATACTTTTAGTGACAAGACTTTTCCTGACGGCGTGTGAGGGCTGGGTGACCCTCACTAAAAGCCTTTAGTGAGGGTCATATGGGATTTTAATGAGGGTCACGACCCTTACTAAAGCCCAGATTTCTTGTAGTGCGGGCTGCTTCGCAGGTCCGTCAGACCGTGATGAGACGACTGGGGGGGGGGGTACACAGATAGGGCAAACTCGGGGACACGCCTCTGAGTGGATTCCTAGCCCTGTGTGGGACCAGCTCGTTGAGCGGTGGGCCACACCCAAGTGGCAGGAGGTCTCCCGGACTACGTCGAGAAACTGCATGTCCGGGGGGGGGATGGCACGGGCGCACGCCACACTGGTGGCTCCATCTCTTTTGCAGTTCATGAGCGTCGTATGATATGTATAATTTAATTATTTTTAATTAAATTATATATTGTGTATAATGATACTAATGTATTTTTTTTCTAATGCAAGACGCGCGTGATGGAGGATGGCACCGTCCAATGCCCGTCGATGATGGAGGTGTTTGAGCGCACCCACCGTCGTCGACAAGGAGCGGGGGACTACGTTGATAGCGGAGCCTCGTATATAATGGTAAGTATTTATATATGTCTATTTGATTTACACAATTTTTATTTATAGTTTTTATATATTTAAAATATAAACATGTGTAGGAAACTTACACGAGGGCTGTGGTCGAGCGTGGAGGGACACCGGAGGAGTTCGACACAGGAGCTTGGGTGGAGGCCGTAGGTGAATGGGAGCACAGCCGTGTTTATGGCTTTAGAGACAGTGGCCATGCACGCGCCGTGCTCGGGCCACTTGGGGCACCGACCCCTCTGACTGCGGGTGAGCTGCCCTCGACATCCCGAGCGCAGGACCAGAGCCGGATAACGGCCATGGAGTCGGAGCTCACCCAACAGAGACAAGCGATGGAGGGGCAGAGACTGGCGATGGAGAAGCAGAGGTTGGAGATGTAGGAGCAGAGACGAGCGAATGACGAGTTGAGACAGACGATCCAGAACATGCAGACACTCCTCACTCAGATTGTGTCTCACTCTGGCCTTCTACCGATGATGTCATAGCCATTGTCCTCCTCGACCCAGTCGTTGTCGACTCCACCGCCTCCAACGCAGCCGTGAGATTTTGATTAATTGTATTTTGTTTATATTTTGATGCTTGGTTGTATATAGACGATATTTTGATAATTGTTTGCCTCTGATTTGAGACTGAGATTGATGATATTTATGTAAAACTTGTATGTTTGGTTTCAAATGCATGTGTATGATATTTTCTGATTGTAATATGTGATTGAAAATAGTTTGTAGTCGATATATCATTATATACAAAATTTTATAAAATTTTTAGTTTTTTCAGTTACAAGATACACCTTTAGTCATGGCTTACCCATGGTTAACCGTCACTAAGCCGTGGCTGAAAGCTTATCGTAAATGGCGGATGGTCTAGGCAACACTAAATATCACGGTTGCTAATAGTATCATCGACGGGATAGGGCCGAGGCTAATTGGTTGGTATCAGTGACAGCCGCCTAGAGTCGTCACTGATGGTTTTTAATCAGCGACAGCGCACGCGACTGTCGCTGATGATTACGTGTGACGGCTGAGCGCAGTCGTCACAAATTATTTGAGACGCGCGCATTAGTGACAGTTGTTTGCCACGGTTGACGCCGTCCGTGATATCTATCACCGATGGTTCAACCACGATTTGAGCCGTCGATAATGACGATAATTCTAGTTGTGTTTGTCAAATAGTAAGAAGAAGATTTCACCTTTTAAAATTATCTTCATTCGTTTAGTTAGTTGCCTTATGATTCACTCACAAAGCCAAGGCCTAAATATAATTTATATGTGTAATATTTCATTTTCAATATAATAATGCATGATAAATCTTCAATTTCCAACTATTTTTAACCATACATGACAATGTAAAATTGTCGTTTCTCATAACAACATAAAATATTATTGCAAACTAGATGCACCCTAAAAATTATAACAGTGTAAGCCTCCAATTTTTATAATAACCACGATGACATTTTCGTTAGATTTAAGTATTCACAAATTAAATCTAACTCACAAATTAGATGTATATGAATTATCATGTTTGTAATTTTCGTATGTAAAACCAATGCAGTTATATACAACATCAAAAATTCAACCACACAATTCACATTTCAACCTAAATTTTTTAACATGAAACCATCGAACATTCAACTTACAAATATGTTAAAAAATTGAAATTAGAACCATGTAATATCAAAAATCTAGGATCCATCCAACATGAGAAAATCTGGTCACAGCAGTCCTAGAACTATTTTGAAAATTTCAACATATACGATCAAGAAATTGAAGATAAATTCTACAAATAACTCGTACGAAAACCAACCATATAGAACCCAGATTACCAACAATCAAATGAAGATGCCACCGGCCCTAGCACCACACAAACCCTAGCATACATGTCTGATCATCAAAAGAAGGAAACAAATACATCATTCGACCCCAAATTGCAAGGTCTTCACCCAAACACATGATTCTTTCGAAAAATTTCTGATTCTAAGCATTGAACGATCTCCAACTATCCCCTTGGTGGTTCACCACCAAGGGGCAGCCGACCTTGTCACTCACCTTGGATCGGAGTCCGACCAATACTTGCGGAGAGGATTCCGACGATCGCCCGCGACGAGCCCTCGATTCCTTGACATCTCGTCTTTCTCCTTGGATTCCATGCGCTGCCTTCTCCCCTACTAGGCTATGTGCGGCTCTTCCCCCCTGGAGTCGTACAGCCAACCTCTATTTTATTTTATTTTATTATTCACTTAAGGCTGAAATGACATTTCTATCCCCCACTTAAGTTTCCACCAAAATAGATACAGTCATACAAGAACCCAAATCAAACTGCACCCAAAGATGATTTTCAGACCCAAATCAAACCCAACATAAGTTCAAACTTGATTATGATCCTTTTCCGCAAACATGAGTCATACCTCCAATCGCGTACTCTGGCGATCTCTTCAACTCGCTCTGATGCGCAACTCAAGTCTCCGGTTGAAACCAAAATTAAAATAAAAGTAATACAATTTTCCCCTCTCATGAGTCATGACAACGACTACTATCATCTGGCCAAAAACCTAAAATGAAAATAGGTTTGAGATGTTTATATAAACCTAGGCTCAAGCAATTTTATGAAAAAAAACCTTAAATAACTTAAGTTTACAATTAAATCCATGTTTCACAAATCACAATTAAATTTTGAAAATTTTAAAAAATTTATAAAAATATTTTTAATGACTAATACACCCTCCATTATCAGTATTATAAAAACATCACATTAATACAATATAATTTTATAATTAATAATATTATATTATAATGATCATTATTTATAAATTGATATTATAATATTATCTTAACTATATTATAAGTAATAAATTATAAGTATAATATTATAATATTATAATTTAAAATTTTGAATATTATTGTACTGTTACATATAAAAGAATACAAAAAATGCAACTTAGTGAGGTGGATATGTCAGTTTCTCTTTTTTTTTGGAAATAAACTTCTCAAGCAAGTAGAACTTTTACCATTTTACTCATTTACTATCAATCAAATAAAGGAGCAAGTTTTTATTTACTGAAAAAGATCCTCTTCCTAGAAGAACTTATTATGATGATCAGCCCTAGGTATATATTTTTGTACATTTTTATATGTTACAAAACACATAAAACAAATCTTATCAGGGGGATATATAAATTACATTCTGTATTTGTATAAAGTAGAACTTTTCACAATATAGAATCTTTGTTATTGTAATTACGCTATGATCAACCGAATAAGAAGTGAAGTTTTTAGTTTTTGGAAAGTTTTACTCTTCACGTAATTTCATGTCAATCAAATCAAATTGTATGCATGGATATACTACAATAATAATAATAATAATAATAATAATAATAATAATAATAATAATAATAACAAAATCCGATAGTCTGCACTTTTGGCGTGTTTGTTTCGCAGGATAGAAATTAAGTTGAAATTAATTAATTAAAATAAGAATCATGTGAGATAAATTTATATCATATTCATCGTTTGTTGAAATCTTAGATAAGATCATCGGAAAAGATAGGATTTTGACATCCTATATTTGTGTTGGCTCCGAATCAAGAAGTCTGATACTAATAATTTAATACTTAAATTTGATTTTAACAATTTTTTATTTTTTTTAATTATAAAATTAAATTTGAATAAATATTTTTAGCATAATAGTAATAAATATTAACAAAATATTCCTAAAAATTGAATTGAAATTGACTTATCACAGATATCCAACTTAGATGACAAGAGAAAAAAAATATTAGAATTTTAATTCTCAACCCACCCGGGAGGATACCTATATTCCATTAGAATCGAATTTGAATTCAGTCATATTCAAGTTAAATAATATCCGAAGCTCATAGCAAATAGAGGAATAGAATTTGATTCTATTCATCGATCATATCCCGTAAAACAAATACACCATATATGTTTAAACTATTTTTAGAAATAAAAATATTTTTTAAACTAATATCGTACCTCACTCATATATATTAGTTAACCTATTATCTTTTTTTTCTTAAGCAGGGCGGTCACATGTCATCTAATATAATCTAAGGCCATATATATTTATTTTACAAGATAAATGGAGATAGAATTAATCAATTAAGAATTGATTTATATCTATTATTTGCTTAGTATATAAATTAGACGAAAATAAAATTAATTAGAAGAATATAAATTATATATTTGGTATACACAGGTTAAAAAATATTATATATCTAATATTCTCTTATTTGTTATGTTATCATATCCTATCCAACCCAATAAAACAAATAAATCACAAAAGATTTTAATTAACTAATTAATTAAGAAAATAAGGGGTAAACTGATCATATTTTTTAATATTATTTATATTTGGTGAGTAGAAATAAAATAAGTGAACAGCTGCATATATTAGCTAAAAGTAAATATAATTATTATCAGATATTGAATTTTTCCGCGCGTTTATATATTTATAAAGACTTCCATTTATTATCTCATAATTATATAGTAAAATAAGCACGATTCCTTTAATTCCATATATTTTCCAAAACCCATTCTCCTCGCTATTTTGAGGAAAAAAAGCCACATTTTTTTGCTTTTGTTATAGAGTACTGTCGGTTAATTGTTTAAATGAGCTCTTGACCTTATAAACTTTTTAAGGAAATAAAGTTACATTCTTTTATTAGAGAAACTCAATAAAATATTTAAAAATACATTTTTAAAATGCTTAATAAAGTGGCTAGATTTGATTAGGCTTTGGTTTAGCTAATGGTTAATTATTAGACGTCTCCTAATCTTGAGATTATATACCATATTATTTCCAATTCTAATTACACTACAATTTAGGCGCGAGAATTTCGTTGCAAAACTTGAGCGATAAGTCAGCACATATTTTTATATACAATGAAACGCTTATTTTCTTAATTAATTAATTAATTAAGGGGTAAACTGCTCATATTTTTTAAATATTATTTATATTTGGTGAGTAGAAAGTAAAATTAGTGAATAGCTGCATTAGCTAAAATTAAATATGATTATTATCAGATATATATTGAATTGTCCCATTTATATATTTATAAAGACTTCCATTTATTATATATCTCTTAATTATATAGTAAAATAAGCATGATTTCTTTTAGTTCCATATGTTTTCCAAATCCCATTCTCCTCGCTATTTTGAGAAAAAAGAGCCTCATTTTTCTGCTTTTGTTATAGAGTACTATCGGTTATTTTCCAAACGAATTTATCGGCTCATATTTCTCTATATATACAATGAAGCAATAAGTCCCAGAACACATGGTGTTGGGAGAAATATTGAGCAAAGGATCGATGGAAACCTGGTCCATACTTTCTACCGACATCTTACTCCTTATTCTGGAGAAGCTCCCCGTCCCCGACGTGATTCGCTCCTCCGCCGTCTGCTCCAACTGGTGCTCCGCCGTCCACAACCAGCACATGCAACGCCGCAAGCTCCACCACCACCAGATCCCTTGGCTCATGTACACACCTCCCTCGAAGGAACACCACGACTACCCCAACGCCGCCAATTTCTTCAGCCTCTCCGAAAACCGGTCCTACACCATCCGCCTCCCCCCTGCTCCCGTTCACGGCCGCCACTGGGTGGGCTCCTCCCGCGGCTGGCTCGTCACCGCCGACGACCGCTCCGAGCTGCATCTGCTGAACCCAATCACAGGAGCGCAAATCGACCTCCCTTCCGTCACCACTCTCCACGAGATCGACATGCTCGAAGACGAGCGCATGTTCCTCGATGGGTGCCCCCGCTACGTCCTCAACGTGCACGGGTACGAAGAGTTCTTCGTGCCGGAGGCACTTTGCACCATATACACAAAGGTGGTTTTATCCTCCGATCCGACGGACGCAGGCTGCACCGTCGCGTTCCTCTACTCCCTTCCCGAGCGCTACTTCCAGGGGCTCGCCTTCGCGAGAGTTGGGGATGACAGGTGGGGCACTCTCTCAAAACAAGAATTTACCGTCGAGTACGATGACGTCATCTTCTCCAACGGCGACGACGATCGATTTTACACGGTGACGAAGGAGGGAACAGTGGAGCAGTGGAACCTTCTGGGGCCGAACCCTGTGTTCAAGATTGTGGTGCAGCCGCAGCTCCAGGAACCCTATGGCGCGATGCAAAAATACCTGGTGGAAACCCCGAGCGGAGATATTTTGCTAGTGAGATCTAGAATCAGGTTAGAGTTGAGTCAATATCGGGTGGATGGAGAGCGTAAATTTTGCGTCGGCTTCAGTTTCCAAGTGCAGAGGGTGGTGGTGGATACGGGGGAGTTGAAAGAGGTGTCGGACTTGGGTGATCATGCGCTGTTCTTGGGTGACAGTGAGTCCCTGTGCATCTCGTTGGCTGACGTGCCTGAGTTGCTTCCCAACCATGTGTATTACAGTAATGCTAACATCAAACTTTACCGTCCGGTGGAAGAGCGCGGGCGTCATTTTGGCGTTTACAGTTTGAGGACGCATGAGTCTGTCAACATAAATTTGGCTGTGGATAGATATTCGTCTCCTGTATGGGTGAGGCCGAGTCTTGTGCAGTAGATTATTCATTTGGTGAAGGCAATTAATATGTAGTAGCGATATATGTTTCTGGTTATTCCTGCACTTAATTAACAGGAACGTAATGCTGGTGGCTTCTTCTGCATTTAAGCATTTATATATTCCTTTTTTGTTAGCCTAAATGATTAATTTGGATGCTAAGCAAACATCCCTAACATTAACTCTACTTAGGTTTAGATTTCGAAAGTATGTCATGATATTAATTGATTCATTTCTAAATTCATTCTATACAATATTTTTGAAATCTCCAATCCAGGAGAACACTAATTAGAAGTTAGTTTTTAATGCCTTAAAATGTTCAGATAAGTAAAGTTTTGAAACAAGTTAGTTTTTATCAAGTTTCAGTCACCACCTTATATATATATATAATTTGTAACATTCTATATTTCTAACTGCTGGTTAATTCACTAGTCAATTAACAATACTATGTTCTTTACCAATTAATCAACCAATCAACTGGTTTTGTTTATTGTGAGACTAATCCACGGATCTAAGATGTCAACTAATTTTTGATATTTATTATTATTCTTAAGTATATTGGTATGAATATTATTATTTAAAATTATAATTTAAATTAAACTAATTCTTGATCTTACTAAAGGTTTTTATTCTTAAAAATATAATTATTTTATAATATACTAATAATGTGGTAACTTATTTTTAAAAATCTAGGTATATAAATATTTAATTTAAAAATCTCAATTTGAATTATTAAATTATAGTTAAAATATAAATTAAAAATTAATTTACAATTGATTTAAAATAATCAATTTTCTATAATTATATGAATTTAAATTTAAATGATTTATATAATTTTAAATTAAAATTATCTTACAAAATGTGAAAATACCAAATTTTTTTTTGATAGAGTACTCTATTTATGTATAATAATATATTAAAATATATTTTTTATTTTTTATTTTTATTTTTACTTTTAAAATCATAAGTTAATTATACAAAACACGGTAGCTACAAACAATTTCATCAATAATCATAAGTACTTTATTAAATAAGAATATTAGGCACATCAATTAGGATGATTCAATATTTTTCTTAAAATTAATAAGTTGTGATCTGTCTTACATATTGATACTAAAATCTATCACAATTAAGTAACTCACTCCTATGCGGATATTATATAGATATAGCATATAGTTAAGGTAAAAATTATTTGAATGCTTAAATTGTATATGAATACGAATAAGTGAAATTTGTGAAAAAGAATTTTTTTTTTGATAAATTTATAAAAATCATAAGTCAACCATTTGTCAAAATCATAATTATTTTTGACATGGTCTTAAAATGTCCTCCCAAAATATCAAATCCTTCCAAACTCATATATAGTTCATTTTTCAATATAATTCAATAAAAGTTTTTGGTTGAACCATTTTTTTTTCATAAAATTAATTTACAATTTCTCAACTTTATTTGTCTCTTTTTAAAAAAATTGGATTCAACCATAAAAGTTGTTATTAACACAAAATATTTTTATAAATTACAAAATAATATTTACTTATGAACTTTTTTTTATTGTGCCTGGTTTTTTTTATGAAAGGGACGAGCGAGGTTGAGAAGTAAATTTCATTTGAAAAATTAGTTCAACCAAATAATTTTGTTGAGCCAAGTAGATAAATGTATCATGATAGCTAGAGTGATTTGACATTTTGGGGGGCATTTTAAAGTTTTGCCAAAACTAATTATGGTTTTATCAAATACCTTAAAAAGTTATATAAAAGTTATATGATTTTGACAAATTGTATATATAAAAGTTTTTATGTGTTTGACAAATTGTATATATAAAAGTTTTTATATGTTTGAAAATTTTATATGTATATAATGAAATTAAAAGTACATTATAAATTATATATATTACAAGTTCATTCAATATATATTAAGTAAACAAATAGAATCATGTAAATTAATTAATTAGCAATTTATCAAATTCTATTTTTAGGAATGTCTCATTCCTAAAATTCATACACACATATTACCCCTGGCCAAAGTCTCTAACCATTGGTCAAAAATTAAAAAAAAATATTAAAAATAATTTTAATTTATAAAATATTTTTTGTGATAAAAATAAGATATTAGAGAATAAAAAAATATATTTTTCAAACTCTCAAATGTATTAAAGACCTTTGCACAAAGTCTATAAATTTAAATTTAAATTAAAAATTATGAAATATTTTGATGTAAAATATTTTTTTGGATCATAATACATCTTTTGTATTATTAAAAAATTATTTCATGAATTCAAATATTTTTTTAAAAAATATGAAACTACTATATACTTTGCACAAAACTCTCTAATGAGTTATAGACTTTTGTTTATAATAATTTTATAATTATAAACAATAAAATTTAAATCAAAAAAAATATATATGTGTTATAAAAGATGTGCTAGAGTCTATTAAAATATTTTAGATAAAAAAATATTTTATTATTTTTAATTAAAAATTAGTTTTATAGACTTTGGGCAAAACACTACTGGAAAAATGGGCATCATCAACGGCTTGCAACGACCCTACCCGTTGCAACGGAGCCGTGGCAGAAAAGCGCGTTGCTGATAACTTAGCAATGGCCGCTCGGTCCGTTGCTAATAATATTATCAGCAATGGTTTTGCCACGGACATGGAGTCGTTGCTGAAAACATTAATAGCAACGACTGGTGAGTCCGTAGCAACGCCGTTAGTAAAAGACCGTTGCTAAGCCATTGCTGTAGGTCATCAGCAACGACTTTCGATAAACTTTTAGCAACGGCTTTCCCACGGACAGCCGTGGGAAAGCCGTTGCTGATGATGTGAACCTGGAAACGAAAAAAATTAAAATTTTTAATTTCTATTGATACATTGATACATTATCTGATACATAACTCATACACCCATACACTCATACACACATTCATTCACACATCACAAATACACAAAGATATACATCAAAACAATTATATTTATATTTATAATTATCCACAATAGTATAAAAACTATTCAAATGCAAAATTGAAGTATCAATATCCAAACAAAAAAAATTAAACAAGTATAATATATTAGTAACAAAGTCAATATATAAAAAATCTCACGATGACGATCACTACTAGAAACTTCGTCTTCAGCAACGGCTATCAGCGACGGCCGCTAAAGCCGTTGCTATTTGCAACGGCATTCTTACGGCCGCTCGAGCCGTTGCAGAAAACTGTATCTGCAACGGTGTTCTAACGGAAAACCGAGCCGTTGCTGATTATTTTAATTATCAGCAACGGCTTTCGGACGGAAAGGCGAGCCGTTGCTGATTTTTTAATATTCAGCAACGGCTTGCTAACGGATAAGTGAGCCGTTGCTGATAATAAATTATCAGCAACGGCGTTCTAACGGGCGAGTGAGCCGTTGCTGATAAGTTTATATAGGGCACGCTCTCGCGCCCGACTCTTCTTCCTCCCGCTGCTGCCGCCGCCGCTCCTGCCGACGCCACTCGCCGCCGCTGCCGCTGCTGCCGACGCCGACCGCTGCTGCCGACTTGTTCAGGTAAGTCTCTTCCCTGCTGCCGTCTCTTCCCTGCGGCCGGCGGAAATCACCCGACCGAAACCCTATTTCTAGGGTTTCGGCCGGCGGCGGTCGGCCGATGGCCGCCGCCGGACCTTCTGCAGTGGCCGGACAGTGTGTCCGGCCACTGTACGCCGGCGCCGGAGGGTGGACTCCGGCGCCGGAATTTATAATATATATACATAGTTTATATTATTTTATATTTGTTAATTAATTATTTAATAATTGTTAATTAATTGTTTAGATTAATTGTTTAATTTGTTAGATTAATTTCGGACGCGCGCCGGAATCGCCCACTTCGGACGCGCGCCGGAATCGTCCACTTCGGACGCGCGCCGGTATCGTCCACTTCGGACGCGCGCCGGAATCGTCCAATTCGGACTCGCGCCGGAATCGTCCACTTCGGACTCGCGCTGGAATCGTCCACTTCGGACGCGCGCCGAAATCGTCCAATATGGACTCGAACTATCTCGAAACATTTAGAAAATAATCATCCTCCGACGAGTTGATATGTTTCTCGTACGCATCGACGATCGGATATGATTTAGCAAAACATTAGATCCGTTCGGGAATTGTATGTTCGTGTAAAAGAAGTAGATGATCTTTTATACGACGTACAATTCTTGAATTGTCCCTGATTGGACAATTTGGGAATATAGTTATTTGTACTGCACTTACGTTTTTATTTTAACTGTTAACTAATTATTCTAAATTTCGGCAACATCTCTCTTGTTCTCCGATACGCGCCCAGATGATATGCGTATTCGGAGAACTGTAGGGAGATGCTGTCGAAATTTAGAATAATTAGTTAACAGTTAAAATAAAAACGTAAGTGCAGTACGAATAACATAAATCCCGAATGGAATAGGACAATCTCACCTAAAGACATTAACCAAAGAAATTGTCATTGATTGACAGAATCATGTCGGCTGATCGAAGTTGGATGTACCGACGTCTTGATCGTTGAGCTTTAAGGAATGAGTTTCGATTAGGCGTAACGTACTTCCTAAATTTCGCCTATTCGAATCGGAATTTCGTTAGCATGGGTGATCAAATCCGATGTCCGTGCCGCATTTGTTCCAATGGACGATTTTTGGATCGGGAGACTGTCACTCTGCATCTATATACCAAAGGATTTGCACCGAGATATTTTCTATGGACTTGTCACGGGGAGTCACGCGAAGTCGGGACGTCGAGCAATCCTGTCGTTCAGACATATGGTGAATCTTCCTCTGCTGGTGCTTCTTCATCCGGTCAATGTAATCCCTATAGAACTATGATACTTGATAGTCTTGGGGGTCAATTCCGCCTGAATGATAATGTTGATCGGCCAGTTCTTCAGACATCAGTCCCACCAGATACTACAGCGGTTGATATCACAGAAGTAGGGGCTGCGGTAGAGATTGAATTACCGAATAAAGAAGCTGCAGAATTTTACGAGATGTTGAAAGCTGCCGATGAACCTTTGTATGAGAATTGTCCTAAATACACTAGGTTTTCAGCAATGACACAGCTCTTAAGCATCAAGGCCGATTGTAATATCAGCGGAGTTGCGTATGATCGGATTGCTGGATTGATTAATGGAATGCTGCCTACTGATAACAAGTTTGAGCCTACTTTTTATAAGACTAAAAAGCTAATGAGAAAATTGGGGCTTGGGTACGAAAAAATACACGCGTGCCAAAATAACTGCATTTTATATTATAAAGAAAATGTGCAGTTGGATAAATGCCCTGTATGTCAACACCCTCGTTACAAGGAAAAGAAATCGGTCCGACAGAAAAATATCCCGTTTAAGGTGCTTCGGTATTTTCCACTAACACCGAGGCTTCAAAGGTTATTCATGTCGGAAAAGACAGCCCCCTACATGAGTTGGCATGCAAGAAGTCGTGATGATACAGTAATGACTCATCCATCTGACAGTGAAGCATGTAAACATTTGGATACATGTTATCCTTCATTCGCTAGGGATATTAGAAATATCAGATTGGGATTGTGCACAGATGGTTTTAATCCGTTTGGACATTCTGCAACTCCTTATTCAGTTTGGCCAGTGCTGCTGACAGTTTATAATTTGCCACCGTCAATGTGCATGAAAGATGAATTTATTTATCTTTCGATGATTATTCCGGGTCCTAAGGGTCCGCGAAAAGAAATTGACATATTTCTCAGACCCTTGATAGATGAATTGAAAACATTGTGGACTGAGGGAGCTGTCACTTATGATTGTCATCGGAAGCAAAACTTCAATTTAAAGGCCGCGGTCTTGTGGACAATCAATGATTTCCCCGCGTACGGCATGTTGTCGGGTTGGAGCACTCACGGCCGACTCTCTTGTCCGTATTGTATGGAACACTCTAAATCAATCAGTCTTCAGAATGGACGAAAAATCTCATTCTTTGATTGTCATCGTCGATTCCTACCGGTTAATCACCAGTATCGAAGGAATCGTAATAAATTTACTAAGGGCAGAGTCGAAAGAGTTGGGCCACCACCGATGTTCCACGTAACGATGACGGGGGTGTTCGACATTCAGATGGACGTTTAAATATATTTTGTCACTCTGGTCGTGCTTTTGGTTCTCGTCCATCTCGACACTTAAGCGATGAAGAGTATCATTTGGCACACTTGTATGTATTACTCAATTGTCCAGAGATTGAACAATTCATTGAAATATTTGACATTGAGATGGTGCAAAAATACTCTATTCACAACGATCAAGAATTGGAGACATTACGGAATCGTGATTTCCCTTCTTGGATTCAGACTTACAGCAAAGATCACAGAGCTGAAATAGATGAAAGAATATTTGAGTTTGTTAGTGGACCGTCGCGACTTGTGTCGTGCTATAGCGGATATTTTGTTGACGGGTATAAATTTCACACGGTTGAATATTCATCTACAAAAAAGACGATGAATGCTGGGGTCTGCGTGAAAGGGACAACTTATGTTGAATGTGATATGGATTTCTATGGACTAGTGGAAGAAGTGATAGAGTTGCACTACTTCGGCTTGAAATCAGTGATCCTATTTAGATGTCATTGGTTCGATACAACAGAAAGGGGCATGAAAGTTCATCCAAAATACAAACTTGTTGAGGTTAATTACAAATCGAAATTGGCAGCAAATGAGCCTTTTATATTGGCATCACAAGCCGAACAAGTATATTACGCGAAGTATCCGGCTCGAAATAAAGATAGAGCAGATTGGCGTGTAGTCTGTAAGACAAAAGGTAGAGGAAAAATTGATCCGATAGTAGGAGAAAATGATCCTCCTGGTTTCTATCAAGAAGATGATCTTCCTGCTGTGGATCGTATTATTCCAATACTCGAGGATGCAGACACAACATCAATCCAATTAGAAGTTGAATATGCTGATGATCACGATCATGAAATTGAGGAAGCTGGAGATGAAGAAGATGAAGAAGAGGAAGAAGAGGAAGAAGAAGAAGAATTCGAAGACTATTATTCAGATGATGAAGAATAATTGTAAAGTATATATTTTATTAAATATATCTCTACTATTTATACAATAATCTGATTATATGTCTGTTCGACAGATATGTCTGGTCGTGGTTATCGACGCAGGAGAGTTTCGGAGTCTCCGATCGGTGAGACTCCTGCACTTACTCATGCTGTTGATCCTCCTGTTGCTGATCCTCATGAGGATGATACTGCCGAGGCTAGTACATCCAGACGTAGGCGGCCACGCGGGCCGAACAGGTGGCAGCCTCCACCAGCCACAGAGTCACGTAGATTGATTAGCGTGATTGGGGAGCGGTACGTAATATATCATGAATTATGAATCATTACAAATTCATTATATCATAATATAATATTAAAATTTATTTTTGTTGTGCAGGTTCGAGCAAGAAGAAGTGCCGAGGAGCATTTCTTCTATTATTCGACGATACATGCACGGGGCATGGCCTACGTGGTCTCACGTGCCTAGCGAGCACGTCGACATGTTATGGCGCGAGTTTGAGGCACGTATTAATATTTTTTTTACATGCATGATATATTAATATTGGTACTGATATTATTATTTTGCAGGCTCGCTATACATGGGCCGAGGACCAGAGGCCCTTCATTTACGCTGCCTGGGAGGCTATTTCCCGGGCAAGGTACAACGGGTAGCTGGGGCAGGCTCGGTCCCAGGCGATGGCCCGAGCTGGGACCACTAACATCGCGGAGACTCGGGGATACGGCCCCGGTTGGATTTCTCCGGATATAAGGGACCAGCTCGTGGGGATATGGTCGACGGATCAATGGCAGGAGGTTTCTCGGAATGCGGCTAGAAATCGCATGTCGGGGGGAGCAACGCGTCACACCGGCGGCTCTGTTGCATTTGCAGTGCACGCAAACCGTATGGTAAGTATATCTTTTAATTATATATTTTATTTGTTATTATGTGTACTAATTAATGTATTTGTTTTGTAAATGTAGACGACGGTGTCGGATGACGGGAGTGTCCAGCGACCCTCCCCGATGGCGGTGTTTGAGCGGACTCACCGTCGAGCACATGGGACTGGGGAGTACATCCACAACCGCGCTGCATACATTATGGTAATTATATATTTGTTTAAATTATTCATTATATATTTATAATTTAAGTTTTATGATAAATATTAAACAAAAAATCAAACTCGAGTAGGAGACCTACAGCCAGACGGTGGTGCAGCGTGGGGGTACCCCCGAGGACTTTGACGCAGCATCGTGGGTCGAGGCCGCAGGTGGCTGGGACCATGGCCGCGTATATGGCTTCGCAGATAGTGGTAATGCGCGAGCCGTACTAGGGCCACTTGGGGCACCGACCCCTCCGGTCGCTGGTGAGCGGCCGTCCACCTCCAGATCCAGTTATGATCATAGTAATAGGATAAGGACACGTACTAGAGGAGACGGTCGCGCGTCAGACTGAGTTGATGGAGCGCCAGAGTCAGACGATGGCGAATATAGAAGCTATGCTACGCAACTTGTCGGGTCATCCCGAAGCAGGCATCTCTTCGGCATCATCTAATCCATCATCCTCGAGTCAGTCCACGCCGGTGTACACTCAAGCACTCCAGACCCCGCCATATGATCCAGGCCATCCTCCATCGTCATCGTGAGATTTTGTTTATATTGACTTTGTTACTGACATATTGAGCTTGTTTAATTTATATTGACTATGTTACTGAGATGTTGATACTTCAATTTTGCATTTGAATTGTGTTTATACTATCGTGGATAATTATGAATATAAATATAATTGTTTTGATGTATATCTTGGTGTGTTTGTGATGTGTGAATGAATGTGTATGAGATGTTTGTGATGTGTGAATGAATGTGTGTATGAGGGTATGGGTGTGTGAGTTATGTATCAGATAAATGTATCAATGTATCAATGGAAATTTGAAATTTACAAATTTTCTGGTTGCAGGTATATGTCATCAGCAACGGCTTTCCCACGGGCGTCCGTGGGAAAGCCGTTGCTAAAAGTGTATCGAAAGCCGTTGCTGATGACCTACAGCAACGACTTAGCGACGGAGTTTTACTAACGGTGTTGCTACGGACTCAGCGGCCGTTGCTATTAATGGTATCAGCAACGGCTCCGGGTCTGTGGCAAAGCCGTTGCTGATAATATTTTTAGTGACGGCCCAGCGGCCGTTGCTGATAATGTTTTGAGCGACGGCCCGAGCGGCCGTTGCTGAGCCGTTGCTAAGTCATCAGCAACGCGACTTTCTCTCACGGCGCTATTGCAACGGCTCAGCCGTTGCTGATTCTCGTCAGCAACGGCATCAGCCGTTGCTGATGACCATTTTTCTAGTAGTGGATGGAGGATGGTCTGGATCATTTGGCGAGGTCTGGAGTGCTTGAGTGTACACCGGCGTGGACTGACTCGAGGACAATGAATGAGATGATGCCGAAGAGATGCCTGCTTCGGGATGACCTGACATGTTGCGTAGCATAGCATGCATCTCCGATATCATCTAACTCTAGCGCTCCATCATCTCAGTCTGACGTGCGACCGTGTCCTCTAGAGTCGTTATTCTACTACTATGATCATAACTGGATCTGGAGGTGGACGGCCGCTCACCAGCGACCGGAGGGGTCGGTGCCCCAAGTGGCCCTAGCACGGCTCGCGCATGACCACTATCTGCAAAGCCATATACGCGGCCATGGTCCCAGCCACCTACGGCCTCGACCCACGTTGCTGAGTCAAAGTCCTCGGGGGTGCCCCCGCGCTGCACCACCGTCTGGCTGTAGGTCTCCTACCCGAGTTTGATTTTTTGTTTAATATTTATCATAAAACTTAAATTATAAATATATAATGAATAATTTAAACAAATATATAGTTACCATAATGTACTCCCTCGTCCCATGTACCCGACGGTGAGTCCGCACAAACACCGTCATCGGGGAGGGTCGCTGGACAGTCCTGTCATCCGACATCATCGTCTATATTTACAAAACATAATACATTAATTAGTACACATAGTAACAAATAAAATATATAATTAAAATGTATACTTACCATACGGTTCGTGTGCACTGCAAATGCAATAGAGCCGCCGGTGTGACGCGCTGCTCCCCCTGACATACGATTTCTACCCGCATTCCTAGAAATCTCCTGCCATCGATCCGTCGACCATATTTCCACGAGCTGGTCCCATATATCCGGAGTAATCCAATCGGGACCGTATCCTAGAGTCTCCGCGATGTTAGTAGTCCCAGCTCGTGCCATCGCCTGGGATCGGGCCTGCCCCAACTGCCCGTTGTACCTTGCCCGGGAAATAGCCTCCCAGGCAGCGTAAATGAAGGACCTCTGGTCCTCAGCCAATGTATAGTGAGCCTGCAGAATAATAATATCAGTACCAATATTAATCATCATGCATGTATAAAAAAAAATACGTGCCTCAAACTCGCGCCATAATATGTCAACGTGCTCGCTAGGCACGTGAGACCACATGGGCTATGGCCCGTGCATGTATCGTCGAATAGTAGAAGAAATGCTACTCGACACTTCTTCTTGCTCGAACCTGCACAATAATTTTTTTTTTAATATTATATTATGATATAATGAATTTGTAATGATTCATAATTCATGATATATTACCGCTCCCCAATCACGCTAATAAATCTACGTGACTCTGTGGCTGGTGGAGGCTGCCACCTGTTCGGCCCGCGTGGCCGCCTGCGTCTGGATGTACTAGCCTCGGCAGTATCATTGGCATGAGGATCAACAGCATGAGTAAGTGCTGGAGTCTCACCGATCGGAGACTTCGAAGCTTTCCTACGACGATAACCACGACCAGACATATCTGTCGAATAGACATATAATTAGATTATTGTATAAATAGTAGAGATATATTTAATAAAATATATACTTTACAATTATTCATCATCATCTGAATAATAGTCTTCGAATTCTTCCTCTTCTTCCTCTTCTTCATCTGAACAATAGGATTACTCGACGTCCCGACTTCACGTGACTCCCCGTGACAAATCCATAGAAAATATCTTGGTGCAAATCCTTTGCTATATAGATGCAGAATGACAGTCTCCCGATCCAAAAATTATCCATACAAACAAATGCGACACAGACATCAAATTTGATCACCGATGCTAACGAAATTCCGATTCGAATAGGCGAAATTTAGGAAGTACGTTACGCCTAATCGAAACTCATTCGTTAAAGCTCTACGATCAAGACGTCGGTACATCCAACTTCGATCAGCCAACATGATTCTGTCAATCAATGACAATTTCTTTGGTTAATGCCTTTAGGTGAGATTGTCCTATTCCATTCGAGATTTATGTTATTTATATTGCACTAAGTACTTATTTTAACCGCTAACTTCA